>OZ012720.1:29553959-30853766 GCA_963942605.1 Poecilus cupreus
AATCCCTCGTATCTACTGAAAAATAAAAACACTGGAACACTCATTGACGTTGAATATGCGAGCCGAGAGAAACAGTTAGTTGTGGGCTATCTGTCTTTGTTGCACAATGTTTTTATATAGGAACCGCTCTACAAATACATAAGAGCCGTTGTTTTTATATAGAAATCGTTCGACAAACGCATAGTAAGTTATATAAACAAGTGTTGGATAAAGAAGTGTAGCCCACTACATCTATTGGTCTCAGGCTCGTTTTTTCGCTTTCGTAAAATACTAGAAAAATTTGTAGTATTTATAACAAAATCGTCACGAAAATAATATGTATCACACGTCTAGAAACTGTTTTGTGAGTGTTTATAATTTGCAAGCCTCGCCTTTGCGTCTGCCTTTCAAAATACTATTGTTATAATATATGTATTAGTATTGAACTTACTTTTGGAGCCCAAGAATTTAGGTTTCATAATAATAATAAATCAAATCCTCAGTTCGATTCCATTTTTAACTTTACTCCTGCTATGAGTAAAACTACAGGGGTCATCAAACGATGCTTTCAGTGTTAATAAAAATAGATATTTCCCTATATTTATTACTCATTGTTCGCAATGGCAATGTAAGAATGCTAACGCATATCAGCGTATAGCAAACAGTGCTATTAAGCGCTACCAATCATTGTTATCACAGCCTCCTCTATATTCTCTAATGCTCCAGAACACGAAAGATAAACCATCGACAGAACAGCAGAACAACGGCCGTACGAACACTCCGAACAGTACTACAGACACAGGCGACAACTCTGGCTCCAATGCTACACAATCCATACTCCGTCGAATTCCCTGGCGTATCATTGCCATTGCATTGGTTAGTAGACATTGGTGGACTCTGGGGAATTTTCCAGGGAGTATAACTCAATAGTTTTTAGAAATAAGTATATGTATCATCAGGTTATTTATCCAGTTTTAGGTTAAGATCTCCGAATTTGATATACTTTTGTCCGTGAAGTTGCGGTAAATAACTACTTTACAAAAATATTTAATTAAATTGTTTAGTGGCATTGTAATTTAAACTATTACAACAAATTTAGATGAGGGATTTTTGTCCCGTTAATTTTCTTGATAGTCAAAACTTATACCACTCGTCTACGATTCGTGACGATTTCCTTGAAAAAAAAAAAGCACATGACTGATCAGAAGAAAAAATGTAAATCAAAATAAACACCAAAAATGCTTTACTGCGGAGCTATTTACTCAATTATTTTAATTAACATTAATTAAATGAAATTGAATTGGACTTCGGATCATGAAATCACGAATTCGATCTCACAGTCGACAAATTTTAGTAAAACATTTAACCACTGGGTAACTCCATCTTTGCTATTTAAAACTGCTTCGTATCCAAAAGTTATTCACGATCTTCATTGAAGAAAGAAAATAAATTTCCGCAGTAATTTTGTAAACAACTTGCTAGTACCTTAAAGTTTCACTTTTCGTTCGAGATACATAATAGTTATTTACGATACAAGTACGTAAAGCTAATCTTTAGTCACGAATGGGTCAATTAAAACACGAGCGTAACGAGTGTTTTAAGACCCCTGAGTGACTAAAGACGCTTTACGTATGTGTATCGTACAAAATTTTATCTACGATATAATGAAAAACCCCAAAAAATATAAAAAAATTTTTTTTATTTATGAAGTAGGATCACAATATTAAATGAGAAGTTTGCCATGATAACAAAATTTTTGCAAATTTGGCGTGTTTAAAAATTTTAATCTCTCGTTGCTTGGCAACCCTTGACTGCCCGTGAATAATGGGATCGTGTTACTAAACAACCGTGTTACAAACAGTTAAACATCAATTTTACTCACTATCGTAGATAAATATCTATTAAATTTTTGGTAGCAATTTATTATTCTCGTCCTAGAACAGTTAGGATGTAAGAAGATTACAAGTCAAAAACAATAATTAAAGTAATGTTTTTGTAATATTAATACAGAAATGAAGGCCTCATGGTATACTTACTCACTGTTGATTGTTGATGAATTTCGTAATTTATTGACACGTATAAAGTGGAGAGCAGATGCCCCGGTGTCCAGTCCTCGTCGCGCCACTGGCTCAAGCAGAGCAACGCGGTGGCTGCAACGTTTAATTACACGGCCATACGTCTTCCTCGTTCGTTAACATCGTCTGACAATGCCGTTCCCAATTAATCATATTTTAAATGCACGTTATCAAAACACTTGACCCATAAATCTGTAGCATGTTACAGCAGCTCTCATTTCAACATCAACGCGCCCGATTAAATACAGCTCACAGTGTAAAGCATGGACTTAATAAGTGCATTCGAGAGGATGCATATCAGCCACGGATCTCGCTTTTTATGAACTGTTGATAACGTTTTATTTGTTGGCTTTTCGAATTTGTCCGAGCCTTCAACACTACACATGTTGGGGAATTAAAGGGATGTAATTATTATTATTTTATGACGGATCTAAAGCCTAAATTACGGGCTTTTTTACACCTTCGACAATCGCTGTTCTTTCCTAATTAAGGGTGAGGCAGCTTCGATAGATTATGATTAAATGTAACCCTAAATTTTGACTCTTAAAATACTTGACAACAAACATAGCACCTGCTGAAACTTTTTCTTTTTAGTGAAATATCTTTACCAGATACTGGTTTACCAGCTATGAGCACAGGTTAATCTAAAAATTTACTTGAAATAATGACTGATTTATAAACGATAAGCGCCTCTCTGGTTTCGAGGGTCACTAATCTTCTTTCTTGTTTTATTTCGATCCTTCGTATTCGTGATCCAAGTTTCTGGGCCGTATAGTAGTGTGGGAGAAACCATTATGTGATAGAATCTGTAACGACCCCATTAGAAATTAATTAAACTTATTTGACATCTTAAACAAACTAGATGAAAACAGAGAAAAATGAACTACATAGAGAGAATGAAAGAAAAACGACTTGCAAAAAAACTTGATGAGTACACTGTAAATCAAAAGGAAAGTGTGGGAAGACCAAGTATTTAGAAAAAATGCAAAAGCTCTTGTAACTGGAATAAGCAAGTGATTAATCCATGAAGAGGGAGAAGAAGAAGAAATACTTGAATGCAAATACTTAACGCATATGTTAAATAATTGCGGTTTTCATACAGTTATTTACAAACCATGTGTAGGAAGCCATTCTTACCGCATGATTGATTTATTGTACATTGCTTTTCAGAAAAAAAAAAAATAAAATTAACGACTTAAAATTTCATCAAAATACTCGTAACCTTTTACACCAGCAAAGTCGTAGAAATCACCGGTTGCTAAGGAATTTGATGAAGTGATAGTTGAAAATAATTTTAACACACATTTTTCTTTAAATTATACTAATCAATTCAAAATAAACATTCTATGAACAATACTTTGTTATTTTTAAGATGATTTTGCTGTAGAATGCCAGGGGAAATCCACTTTTTTATATTTTACCGCACGGGTGCGTGAATTGAAAGTTCCTGGTTGTCAATAGCGTGCGTCAAATATTGTTTCCAAGGTTGTGAGCAAAGTTTAGAATAAAATTTGAAATTAAAATTACCTTTTCTACGACCTCTTAGAAATCTGGTCATTGTATGTTTGTTGTTGCTAGGGATATGAGGCACATTGCAAGCATCGTGCGAAATTAATTTGTTTTGTATTTCAATACAGGTCGACTCATTTCAGTACAGGTGCCATTACTAGGATACTTATTCAGATTTGTCAAATATTGGAATGGTGAAAGCGGGACAAATTTATTATTAAAATTAAATAAATTAAGAAATAATATCGTGGTCGTAGAAAAAGCATAGTGTACAACTCGCATGGAATGTCCATTTCATACTCGTATGATTTGCAGCATTCGCCTTCGGCTCATGATAAATACTTTCATACTCGTTAGAAATGAGTACCATTCCATGCTCGTTGTACAATATACTATTATGGTAGTAGGTTTTTTTTTCAGACACCCAATTAAGTGTTGGGTTTAAATCCCGAAAAACATTGACATGCATCGTTTCAAATAGATGGATCACTGCAGTATACTTATAATCTCCGATACATATAGATATTACAGTAAACCCATATATTTTAAGCCAAATATGCTTATTGGTAATTATGGAATTTTCAAGTCCACTAGTTATTTGGATATATACGTCTAGTGAAGAACGAATATTATTTAAGATTTCATATAATTTTAGTTCTTCATAGAAAAATAAATAAATGTTATATTACTTTCAAACCTTTTTCGTAATGCAAACAACAGAGCACATAATAATTAATATATTAACTTTATTCTCAAGAAGACTTATACAAAACATAATAAATTAACAGTTCATTCCAGAGGTGAAGAGCGCAGCTATGAATTGTGTATTAAATACAGCGTCCAATAAATAAACAATATTGCTAAAGAATTCCAATACAATGAAAATTTAAAAAGTAGAAATAATATTATTGCTACTTTGTGTTGAAGTGTGCCTTATTACTTTTAAAACAAATTCTTAGATTATTGCATGTAGGTCGCGTTGAACAACTACAACAAACCTATTATTTACATTATTGCAATAATTTAAGTAATTTGTTTGGCCATTCGACCTGGATTGAAAGTAGCATTGAAAGGAATTCAAAACATCATAAAACACAAATGCACTTGGGGTCACAGCAATAAATAATAACCAATAATGCGTCTGTAAAACTTTTGCATTACCGCAGCAGTGGAACTAAGTGCGTTACAAATTATACGCAAACGCATAGCTTGATTCGAATTACAAACATATGCACAACATAATTAATGCCTTCTTTTATTTGTTGGTAAAGTAACGACCCCATTAAGCTAATTATTGTAGCCAACCAATGCAATATTTGTGCGCTGTCAGTATATACAAGCCACTAACAATCTAAGTAATAAAATTCAATTATTTATTTGAATTAGTAGGTATATAAATGTACCCGGTTATGTTCGAATTCATATTACACCAGCATTCATAAACTAACAAGTTTATTATCTAATTGAAAAGCTGTAATTACAATAGTAACGTCTATAATTTAATTTAAACACGATTTTCATAATTTTATGACAAATTCAGCGAGAATTATCGTAAATCTATGAACGAATATATGGTGTTATGAAAATGTTCATTCTTGGCTATGGAGCAGTAATTCGATAAATTATATGGCTTGTATCCGTGTGATGTTATAAATATTCATTGCAAATAAATTTTAATGCTTGACTTTATTAATTACACTCGCATTTATACACACATAATTTATATTCTCAGTGCAATTCAATAATTAGTGATGTGACATTAGTTTCCAGTGCTATACCTTTTCATGCAAACATTGTAATGATGCTATTAATTTGATCTCTTATTTAATTGGATCTGTATACACAAATCCTATTATATACGTAAGCGATTAGTACTAATAAATATTTTTCCTTTTCATTTTAGCGAAACATCAACTACATTTATAGGTGTCATAAAACTACTTTGATTTTACTTTTAATTATATCTTGTAGGTTTTACTTTTGCTGTACTTACAATTCATAATTACAAACTGGGTGTGATCACCACACAACGTTTTTATACATATAAACCAGTAATTGAACAAGTACACTTGACATTATGTTTGATATATAGAATAGATGTTACCATTATTTGTGTGATCTCAAAGTAACTGTTCGGAAAAGTTATGATAAGTTTCAGGTAAAACGATTCCTTGATTTATTCTAAGTTGATCATTCTGATGTAAAAAAATGTACGATCCCTCGTAAAGCCACACGGAGTCATCAAACTTGTAAATGTGCAATTAGAAATACACGAAGTTTTTGAATTTTTTTTATGAAATATTGCTATTTTCTTTCAAGAAATTACGTTCATATACCTAAACGTTTATTTAACTATACTTTTAAGTTTTGAACTCCTTTTCAGACTATTTTTTTTTAAATTTTATTACATGGCAACATTTGCCAAAAAAAAATTGTTTTGTTTGAAAAAAGAACCAAAAATAATTTGACAAATTTTGACATTTTAACATTTGTACTGATCTGCCTAGTCATCTGATAACTGCTGTAACAACTGTTTGATTCGGGGTTGCCAAATAGACATTTCTTTTAAGTTGCTCATGTGGTTTTACTGAGGACTATAAAAAATTGTATTAGGTTTATCGTTTCAGAATTAATAAAAAAATCGTTCTACCTTGATGCTTATCAATACATTTCCAAACACTTCGTTTAGTTTTTCTCAAAATTTAAAGTAGATACCTATAAGAAAATTTCAAATAATATTCTTATTCTAAATATTATTTTTGTATGTTTTATTTGATTATTTTTTTTATTTTTGCCTCCAAATTCTATAGAATTATAAAACAATTGACGATCGCTCCAAAGTAATTTTTGATATTTTAGTTCAACTCTCATCTTTAACATATACTTAACACTAAACTGGACTATTTTACAAATAACTTCCGATCGTCCAAGATTAATTTTCGATATTTTATTTGAAATCTGTCTGAGATTAAATATACCATCACGCGTTTATCACATTTTTTATATGGCACTCTACTTGCGCAGATCTCGATAAGTAATATATATATAATATAAAAGTCTTAGTGAAAGAGGAACAACAAGGGTAAAGTTACAATGACATTGTTGGCTGTAAAATTATAAATGGAATTTCACGATCTACAATCCGATGCGTACCTGAGTTATTAAACATACGAATACACACCCATCTATCCACACATGCTTCATTGGGGAAATTGTCAAAACTAATTCAGCGGACCGCAAAATATGTAGTTCCGCGAAAATCTTATAGATTTTTTTGTCATGATTCCTATAAGTACTTCTTTATACTACGAATCTGAAAGTAAAGTTACCTTTCTTCCACTTTTAATATAAAATACTTAAAATTGTGTAGACAGTAAAAAGTAGAAGGAAAAATCCTAATGCTGACGGAATTAAATACATTTTTAGTAAAATTTCGCATTCTGTATAAATAAATAATTTTCTGTTGAAAAGGTAAAATTTTAGGTGAAATAAAAAATTTAAAAGGCTTTCAGTCCTGTAAAGGTTTCACAGATGGCAGGGCAATGTTAATTAAAAGTACGTCAAGTTCGCAACAAGGACAAACAAATCCCAACATCTTGCACGAGAGAAAGAGAGAGCGAGCAACAAGCAGGAGCCAATGCCTTGAACGCGGCTTCGAGTTGTCTTTTTGTAAGATCACTCTCATCTTATTCATTACGGCTAATGCATATATCAAGTGCGCCAGAATTAAGAAAAGCTGATTAATTATTTAGCTCCGCTATTCGCGGCTGACGTCACCTACTTAATGGCTGTTTTTGTTCATGCTATTAGTAAGTACATCGGCGACGGCGACTCGAGCGACCCGTGGACCTGTTTCTAAGAGAGAAGCCAGCGGAACGAATGTATGATTTATTCAACGATCACTTGCCGATTATTGTCATCGGATATCAATCAGAAACACTCACGAATACAGAGGATATTTAGAATCAGGTATACATGAATTACATGTTTTTGCAATTTAGAGGTTAAATGACATTTCACGGATGACCATTGGGTGCGCGTGCGTACACTCTAATATAAAGTGCGTAAAATTGAAATATGTTATGAGAAATATACAGAATACATTTTATTTCTCCTTACATGTCACTGCGTTAATAAGGAACAGACAGCAGGTATTGTAAAAGGGAGGAAAAAAATTTGGTTATTATCACACGTCGACGATATGGCAATAGTAGCGAAAACGAAACAAGAAATGAATTTTTTAATGAACTGACTTGAGGTTACCTAAAGGAAAAAGACGCTAAACACAGAAAAAACCAAGATTGTTTTTTTTTTCAACACAGGAAGAGGCAGGGAAGCAAAAAAAATTTGGTTATGGGAAGGAAGAGAAATAGAAAAAGTCAAAGAGTTCAAATATCTGGCGTACAAGTTTCACAGATATTGAGAAGTGAATGAACATATATAAAGCAAATAACAAAGAAAGCTAACGTAGCTCTCCCACAAGTCTGGGATATAGGACAAATAAAATTTAAGAACAATTTAAAACTAAGAATGTCCTTTTTGATAAATTGATTGCAAGCATTATGATGTATGGAGCCGGAATTTGGGGTTTGGAGAAAACAAGAAAAAATAGAAAGAATTCAAACTAAAAATATTAGATGGGTACTTGGGTTAGACCAACAAACATCGATACACCTATTAAAGGAAGAAACAAAACGATACAAAATGAAGACAGAAGCAAGTAAGAGAGCAATGAAGTATGAAGAGAAACTAAGCCTCGCTGATTGCTGCGTAGAAATATCAAGAAAAGAAGAAATAAAGCAGGAAAAGAACCCATGGGAAGTATAAAGGTCAAAATTTTATAAAAGTAACGGGTACTCAACTATTGATATAGAAAGACGAAGAAGTCAAGATCAGAATATGGTGGACGAAATTTTATTGAGACATCTAAATATACAAATTCAGTTAGGAAGAGAAAATATACATAAATCAACTTATAATCCCGGATATAAATTCCTATTGCCTACAAAAAGACCACTATAGGTATATGACAAAAGACAATAAAAATTTGAAAATAATAGCAAGATTTAGGATAAGCAATGAAGAAAATAGAAATAATTACTGGACAAGAAATGATGACCGACAATGCAGAATATGTGGGAGAGACTTTGAGACAATAAATCACTTAAGAATAGACTGTACAGACGGCATAAGAAATGATAAATCTACACAACAGATAATACAAATACATGACACTGATTGGATGAAGATAGTTTATCGAAACAAACCAAATATATATATAGTATTAGTTTTTATTATAAACAAATAACATAAGAAGCGAATGGACAATGTTTTCCTTAAGAATATAGTTGTTTGGGGCTATGGAAAACAATGAAACAAAAAATGATTATTTTTGACAGCCACAAATTGATAAATGACGTGATGATATACTTATTTATTTTCGTCTAACAAATAAATGTGCTAGTAGCACAAAAGCAACTTTAAATAATAATGTTAATAAAACAAAATAATCAGGGCAAGTGACCCTTATTCGCGTATAATACGCATTGTGCTTGGACAACAATACATCGCGTTAATTTGTCAATGCGACGTCGAGTCTTTAATTACCGGAATAAATTAAAAAGGTCCCCGGGACGAAACGAGACGAAAAGAGAATAGCGAGGTTTCCACAATCGGGCATGCAGAGCCACAGCCGCGGTCCACGACTAGGAAATGCACTCAACCAAAATGACACGCTCGGATAAAGGCCCATGAATGACCGAGCTCACGTAGGATCGTAACGTACACTCTGTTGCTGTGAAAAATGGCGCGGTGTTTCCTACTGAACTACTTTGTTGTTGTACACAAAACAATATTTATTTCTTCACATGCAAACTAGGTAATTGTAGTTTTTAATTTAATTTAAAACAAACAGCACACAAGCCAGTTAGGTAACAACAGCCACAAATTGATAGGATGAAACGATTGCTTATATGACAGTGAAACACGCAGAGGCTGCTGTCAACACAACGCGAGGTTGTCGCTGGCCCCTCCGTGGCTCATGTTGGCAGCCCTGTACCGCGTAACCCCACGGCAGTGCACGATAACTTCACGTCAGTCAGTGATAACGCGCACGGAGCTACAGTGTCGCCCTCGTGTCGCCCGTGCTCCCAAACGATAAACAATCAGCCATCGCGCAGTTTAGCGACCCACCTTTGGGTTTACAGTACTTTTAAGGGTACTAAGCACTACTTCTTTCAGTACATTAAACGGATGCAAAGTATGGGAATACCGCAGGCTAAAACAGTTTTGCTCCGACAAACAACATTTCTACCCGTATAATATATTACAAATAATGTTTTTTATGTTACGGTATTAGAATAGCTTATCAATGCTAGAAAGAGCTTCATTCATAATGGATTATTGGTAAAGTATTGTTTCCACAAATTGAATATGGAAAGTATGTAACGTAGAACAAATTCACTGTTACCGATTTCACCGAAAAATTGCCTCAGTGGAATTTGTAAACAATTTAAAAAAATGTAAATGAAAAACTGAGCAGAAAAAATGATATAAATCAATCGTAACAAAATTGATCATAAATTCTGGGATAGCAGGCAGCCATTTTGTTTCAAGTTGGTGAGCTAAAAATTTACCTGATGTTTCAAACTACTCACAGGTGTAACTATATTTTATGTTTTGTGTAAATTGTTCATACTTCTTAGAGTTTCTCAGAGTGCTCGACGCCATTTTATTTCAATATGGACGGATATAATTTTGCGTGTACGTACGTACATGACACTACATTTATTTATTGATAAAAAAAAATCAAGAGTACTAATACCAATTACATGTTTCCTCTAGATAATTATTCACAAATATGAGACAAATTGTTTACAATATGTACGTCAAGTTACCAGTGGCGACTCGTCAAGTGAAGTAGGTAAAGAGCTACTTCACCTACTTTTTGAGAGGATAGAGGATACATATTTTTTTTATAATTAGAATTTTTGAATCATTAAATTTTCATGTTTAAAAACATTTAAAGAAGTTTTAAAAATTAAAATAAATTAACACTGATCTACGGCGACCCGCATCACGAGTATTGTGCAACCTTAAACCGAATTAAGTAATGCTCTCCCACCACTCATACAAGCAGTAGGTGAAGAGATTGCAGTGATCCCTGCATCTTAAATTATTTTGCGTTATAGACTGTTCATTAAATAGACCAAAAGTTTTCACCTCAATTGCTTCAACTACTTTGGACATAATTGTTAACAAAATAATTTTCACTGCATCACTATTTCGAGCACGATTTTGAAGCAGCGCTATTTTACTCTGTCGTATTATATAGCGAAATAGCGCTACTGAAAATTTTACTGGCATTAATACAGTGAGATAGAGCTAGTATAATTGAAATGTACTTTACTCTTGGTCTCTTGTGCCTCTCTTCTATCTAAAACTCTTTGGGACCTTCATTTCACGGCTGGAGTTTGACTTTAAGCGCAAACATAAATCTGCACTAGCTACAGTTGGAGTATTATTTAGCAATAGGTACATAAATAAATAATATGTTGTCTGGTAGCGTGTTTGTTAAATAAAGTAGAACCCAGCTATCTGTAAATGTGCGCTCCGTGTCACGTCGCTGTCACGATGGAATGGAAATTCCGCGTACCGACTGACCCGTGCGCTGGCGTAATTATTTTATTACTTTTATTCATTTGTTTACGAGGAAAGTGGATTTTTGTTATCAAGTATTTTTATCTCATAAATTATGAGGTTCGTTAGAACTGGGCGTATGCACCACGTAATTTCTATTATTGCTACTTTTAATTTCGCTGCTTGGTGTAAGAGTACATTTTTATGTTAGCAAATGTATTTTCTTTAATTAATACCACCACGAATCATTAATTAAATTTATATATTATGTTGCATTAATGTACAAACTTTCTAGGTGTTTTCATTAATACTGAATTTCCTTTGGGAGGAAAATCATATAGCAGAGGATTGTTCCAAAATTTTTTGCAAATAAAATAAATATATTATTGGATGTGGCACTCCGCTTAGAGCAGATCTCGGTACACAAAAATAGCGAGATTTGAGAAGGGCAAAGGTAAACAAATGCCTTTCCACAAAATTTGGTCAACCAGAAGTTAATATTTGGTTTACATGATCTAACTTTAACCCTTTTAGTCACACTTTTTGTCTGTTTGATTTCTTTTTGTTATTTCCTAATTTCGTCTTACGTTTAAATAAAAATTTATTTTATTTATTCCGTTTTTCTATTTATAAGAAATATTTCAATAATTTGTATTAAATATTTTAAAATAATTCGTATTCGACACTATTATAACCACTTGTTTATTATATTGCTTATCGGTCATAAAGTGGTTCTTTATCTACTAATGCATAATGATGCGGTAAAAGGACACTATCAAAATGAACGACAAAATAAGTTTCATTAATTTATTAGGTAAGTAATTAAATAGAAACATGATTTTTAGTAATGGTAATATTAATTACACAATTAGAAGTATTATTAGTATGTTATCTAAATAATTTCTTTAAACAAATAATAATAAACAATTAACAACTTAGCCACCAAACAACAGAAAAAACCACACTTCGAAATTAGAATAATTTTTATGTCAACGTCATATGTCAAATATAAAGATCGTTCTATATAAATTATTGCATGTAACCCGTATATAAAACAGTATTATTGACTGTGCTCACTCGGCCCCTAAACTGTCTTGTCAATAAAATTCAAAATTATGTACTTGTTACATAAATGCCTATTATTTGGGTTTGAAGATTTACTCCTTTAGATTTAAGAATAATTCTCTAAAGAAGTTGTTATCCTGACAACTTGCTAGTAATAACAAAATCGCATCGAAACTTCATGTTTAGTAGAGAATATTTCATTAGCCAAAAGAAAAAAAACTATTTTGCCACAATTAGCAAGTTGTTACGGTAGCAACTTTTTAGAGCATTTTCCCGAATAAGTGAAAATGGAAATGCATATTTTATGTTCTGCAGTCTTAAATCACTCAGCTATTTAATATATTTCGAGGTCTTAACCAAGCAGATTGCTACACTCACAAATGGATAAACGGCGTGATATTATATTTTTATATGAATTAAAATAATTAAGTTTTGCTGAACTCCTTAATTGAAATTAATACTTAATTTTGTCTGTTTACTTAGGAGTGTTATAAATTTTGCTCCATCGCAATCTATACTGGTAACTAGTACTAGTCCCTTTTAGAGTAGGGTCCAAACCTT
The DNA here is from genome assembly GCA_963942605.1 of Poecilus cupreus. Classification (NCBI taxonomy): domain Eukaryota; kingdom Metazoa; phylum Arthropoda; class Insecta; order Coleoptera; family Carabidae; genus Poecilus; species Poecilus cupreus. The sequence goes on from OZ012720.1 coordinate 29,566,787, forward strand.
CTTATTACAGTCTCACTAGAAAATGAAACGAACTGTACCTACTTAATATTAGTTTGCCAAAAATGTTTCGAATTTTGTTTTAATTTAAGAAATGTTTCGTTGACAGCAAGGGTAACTCTTCATTTCGCTAGTAATAAATCAGATGGCATAACCCTCCCTAGCAAAAATTTTGTCAAGATATTTATTTTGTAGAAGTTAGACAAGTTATTTGTAAAGCCATCAGCGCTCGGTGCAAACTTGCAGTGTGAACATAGCGTCGCATCCGCCCTTTGTTCTCCTGCGCTTGAAATTTGACAAGTGTAATAACGATAATTGATGAATGGGACATTTATTTTTGGGCGAAAACGGCAAAGTTTAACTGAAAGGGGAAATGAGTGCTCCAAACGCAAAGATTTGCTTTGTGAAATATTGCCAGTGACGGTGTACAGTTACCTCGAGGAATGTTTAAACGGTCGACTGGCGGTGGAAGGAGGAACTACAACTCGCAGCACGAAATTCTTAAGATGATAGCCGAAATATGCGCATTACTTGATGGGATTATGCCGGGAATGTGATATTAATAGAGTTACTCCCCGAGCTGCTGAATCGAATCATGTTAGATGACCCGGATAATTTGACGGAATGAGAATTCACCGGAAGATATATTAACTTGCGGTTATAGATTGGAGATTAATACAATTGCGTAACAGGCTCACTCATTAAGAATAATAATAATGCGTATAACATAGAGTACAACATACTCTTTGAAGTTGTAGTACAAAAATTAGAAGAAACGTTTCAACACATATAGTGAAATATGAAAATAAAACAAAAATATATGAAAATGATAATAATAACCTGAAAAAAATATACATCGGCCACAGATAAATACTCAAAATTTTACCATAAATATCTCAAGAACGTTGCTAATCTTTAAGCAACGTTTTTCCGTCGCCTTAGGAACTTAACTAAAACATGGATGTACGTTTCGTTTGCTATGCCCAAGCTTCTATGTCGTTGGCAAACCAAGTAAAAAACAACGTTCTTTCGGCAACTTTGATATTTCGTAATTATCATTGTCCTTGGGACATTATGGCTGATAACCTGCACCATATCCGGGACAATCGTTTGATGATATTGCAAATTTTGATATTTAAACAATTAGAAATTTTATTTAAATTTAGGAAATAAACAACCGATTATAATTTGAGCTATGCATTTATTTGGTAAAATTCCTCATAATTTCTTCTTAGAAACTGCAACTCGTGTCAAAATCCACCAAGCTACCCTGTCCAGATCTAATTTTGTCATTTTTGACTCTTAACTGTCCGCTTCCTTGCAAAAATTATTCGAAATATTACTGGTAAATTCTGGGCTCTTGTTGTTACCTATGAAAATTTACTTTAAATAAATTATTTACTGAGATTATGCCCAAAAACATGATAGGGTTTCAAGAAAACTTCAAGATACGATTGATGGATTGTTAATCAGCTCATAACTTGAACATTTAAATTCCAAATATATAATTGATGATAGGTATCGTCATTTAATACACAGGTGATAGTAAGAATAGAGAAATCGTATTCTAAGATTCCCAAAACATTTGTATCGGTCAAAATTTTTGCCCCTTTATAATACTTCCCTTACATGTGCGAGAAGTAATAATTGCAAAAATTATATTTCGAATCTCGTCGAAGTTTATATAAAAATATTACTGAACAATATGTAGGGCAGAACTTTGAACAATATCAAAACAGAAAATCCATTCCATTCTTTTCTCTCTAAGAGGAAAAATTTATAATCCTGCTGACGTCCTACAAAACTTCCCTAATTAAAATAATCAACTCCTCAAATAGCATCTAGTAGTTCCAACTAATTAATCCTCTTTATTAATTAAAACCCTTGCATCAACACTAGTCATCATTTCCTAAAAATAATGATTTAATTTCCCTAGTCCATGGCCTCCTGAGATTTCGCTCGTCCTGCTGCTCTTGTACTGCGTTCGTTGCTCAGTAGTGCCAACCAGGGACGGACCAGAAATCGAGAAAATTCCAAATGGGGACAATTATCTGCTGAACAAATTAAAAACGTACACATGTTTTCTTCTTTCTGATAAATATATTACTTTGTTATGATCGTAGTAATCCTTGATACAAATAACAAGCTCGTTTATTTTATTCTTCTGCGATAGCACTTTCCGAATTTTCCTTCCTCGATTGTTTTCAATCTTCTGTTTTTGACTTCCAGGCACAGGTTTTGAAGATTTTCCGGACATCCTTAATTATTTCATCTTCTAATCGGTTTAGGAGTATTTCTTGGTTGGAGCATTTTGCTGTTAAATTTTTAGATTTATATTATCTTCCATCCTCAATACAGATCCAGCCTATTTTATTCCTTGCAGTCTGATAAATAAATAGAATTGGGGATGATTGTAAAATTTGTATATTTCGTAATTCTATACTGGGCGTAGAATTAAAATGTGACACACAGGGGAATGCTACTTTACAAACATTGTTCAGAATTTGAAAATGTATGCAAAAAGGCTTATTTAGTTACTTAATATTAGTATTTCATGATATATCAGTCATATTAAATTTAGTATGGAAAGTTAAACAATAACAACAAATATTTGATATTTGATAAAAAAGGTTTAAGTAATTAATAAATAAATATATCAACACACCATTTACCCATTTTTTGATGTGGCACTCTGCTTAAACAGATTTAGATTAATTTATTATAGTGTTGTATTATTTTCTGCAGAAGTTTCATAGAAGGTTACAATGATGATGAAATAAGTTCAAATCTGTTTTATATGTCAAATATTTCTTTGTTTAATTATTCATTGCAGTAATATAATTTTTCTAATCAATGTTAATTTTAATATGATTGATATAGCTTGAAATACTAAAATTCAGGAATCCAAGTGGACATTATTGCATGTATTTTTAATTTTTAAACAGCTTTTATAATTATATATTTTCTGTAAGGTGAATAAATTAATAGATTATGCAATATAAGTAAAATATCTTAATAGGATCGACGATCGACTGTAATATGGTATTAAATAACAAAATCTTCATATTTGTTAAATTCGAAATCGTTTTTAAGCTGAACTTATTACGTATTTCATGAGTCTAAATTTCCCCTGAAGATGGTCATTGTATGACCAAAACGTCGGACTTTTAGAATTTAATTTTTTTTTTACACGTTGGGAAGGAGACTAACTACTTAGGTCATTTACTGCCTTATAAGATGATTGTGAATTTTATGAACAACTTAAACGATGCTCTTCAATGGAATTCGAACCCAAGACCTCTGCTGTACTAGGTTAATGATATAGCCACTACACCATTGAGATCGGCAATTTTAGATTATTAATAAAGTTTAACTTCAGTTCCGAAGATTTTGTAGTTTAATATTCTAAATACTGAAACCTCTATACGCCACATTTTAATTTATATCCTCTGTATATTATTTTCATGTACAGATCCTTAAATCTTCCTTGTATCTTCTTCCTGAAGATTATCATAATATATCAGTTCTAAAGTAACTCTTTGGGCTATGGGTTATGAGATTCTTGTTTCGATTCTACACCTGATAAATTTTCGAAAATTGTAGGTCCTCTTCCAATACCTTTGGAAGGCGGGATGTAACAGCTGGTAACTGCGCTTCATGTGGAAATATATATCATAGTACAATGATCTGCTCTAGGGTAAATAGCGTGATGGTATATTTATTAACTCTTCTCTAGTCCGTCCCTGGCGCTAGCTCAAGAGCCAAGAGGGACAGGAAGCATTTTTGCATTCAGGCGGGTTGGCTACCATGTCATTATAGCAAAGGGTTGCTTGGGGGTGAAACGACTCTTTTACGCAACTTTAATTAAATGGAATGCTGATAGCGCCTGCAGCATCCTGGGAGTTATACTCGACTGGGATTTGAACCGGGGACCTTTGTCGAGCGCTGACAATGGATTTGTTTTGTGACAGGAAAAAATGCAAGCTTGATAAACATGTGCAGATTGTGGCGACTACAAACGACAAAGAAATGTCATGTAATTTTTGTTATTGCTGGCTGGTTACTGTGGCGTTATCAGCGGGCTGCAACAATCACTTGGAGTAAGTTTTAATTAAAGGATATTTTTATTGTCTTTCTTCAGTTGGACATCTTAAGGATTGCAACATAAAAGAACAAAGATATCGTAAAGACACATTAAACCAACAAAGCAAAACAAAACAGTATGCGTAGCAGTTAGTAATTTACTTCTTCTCCCAAGATAACAATTTAAAAAAAAAATATTTTTGTGGTATTACCTTCCTTCTGTAAGAAAAAAAAAGAAAGAAAACTGGCGTGTTACTATGAACACCACACGATTTTCTTAAATATATTATGAATAAATCTAAATCTGAATGTTTTGTAATTATGTTTGACACATATGGAATTGTATATTTATTTAATCTCCCATCTATCCCACAGGATCTAAATCCCAAATACGGGGTGGATGCACACAAAATACAAATTGATTACAAACAATGTTTCAACAGATACACACAAAAAAATAGTTACATACAAAACAAAATTTATGAACATGAAAATATATTTACTAATACTTGCTTGAAGTATATACATATCAATATTTGTAGGATTATAATTAAATATATAACATAATTGTCTGATGGACGATCTTGCTTCATAGTTAGTTCTTACAAGTGAACAATGATAGGTATTCTTATTCCTAGAAGATAGTCTAATACAAGTAAGAAAAGGGCAGATAGGTAATTCAAGCACGAGTGTTTGATACTATTTTCTCTATTTTTGCTTTATTATGTATAAAATTAGTAGACAGTGAATAGGGTTTTACAATTGATTTGTTTTTGTTGGTTATTTATTGAAAGAAGTCAACTAATTCTAGGTATATTTTGAACTTATTATTTTATGTATGAAGTAAACTTTCGGTTTACAATTTTTACCAAATCAATTCTGAACTATGTATTTCTGCGAAAATTTCTGTACCTTCTTGTACTTTATGCTATATATAAGATTGTGAAAATAATATTTATTGGAGTTATACCTTTGCTTGCAATTAAGAAAATGTAAATAAGTGCGAGATTTTTTGCTTAAATCCTGTAAACTTTTTATTAAATTTTGACGTTAGGAATTATACTATACATAATTCTTCGTCAGATGAACAAGTATATAAAATAAACCATTAAATAGAAACAGTAACTAAGTAACAACATATTATGATTTATAAAACATAGGAAGCCATGTCTTTTGGCACTCTGGCACATTTGGATCTCACTATAATTTTTGATTCTTCAAAATTTATTCAATAGCATTACTAACCACAGCTAATTTCTCTGAATTGTTAAAACGAATGGCCGTTTGTGTTCTTTAATGTTTTTGGTTATCGTTATGCTAATCTGTTTAATGTAACATTTTCCACATTTACATGGAATATTGAAACTCTAAAGGACTGAATCAGAAAAATATCCGCTAAAGCATTTCTCTTCGTATACCTACATAAAATCAGAATGGCTGGTACCATAAAGCCTGTTTTTGGGCACTTTAAGAGAATTGTTTTAGTTTCATAAAAAAAAAATTCAAATAAAAGTGGCAGATTATAAATTTCTCTGTAATTCTATTCAAAGTATTTTTTAAATAAAATAATTGTACTCGCTAAAACCGAGGCTTCTCTTAAAACATCGAAAAACAGAGCTTGCGGTACCCGCCAATGTTTCGAAGATTCGAAGATAGACACCGTTATATGATGCTTTCTTCGCTGCAGCGATGCATCAAAGAGAAAGATACTTGAAAACATCCTATAAATATCAGAAAACATTATAAGGGTAGTATCAGTGGCGGTGCCGGGTGTTCGATTTCGTCGCACTCAGCCATTGAAAATCTTATCAGCTTCAAACATAAGCTCGTTCCTTTTCAACAAATTACGGGCCCCATAAAGCCAATGGTGCATGCAAACAGGTTTTCATCCTTTGCGAGCGACGGAAAAAACATAACAGCGAATCACGCGGGAAAACAAAGCGACAACGAAAACGTAAAACGAAATGGATCGCGTTGGCGTCGAACAGGAACGCTGCTCAGATGTTCGGTTTCTAAATTGAATCCTAACGCGCCCGATGAGCTACAAGACGGATGCATTTATTCTGTGAGCGGTGAACAGGAGCTGCAGACGATCGGCTGGACATGTGTTGCCCCTGCTGATGCCCGAGACGGCCGACGAATTATTGGATTTTCGTTTGTCTGCACAAAGGAATGGACGGGATACTGTATCAATTTTAAGGTTCAATTACACGTTATTCTACTCTGCAAATTATAAAATGCTGCATACACCTATAGCACGAGGGTACTTGCTTAGAATATTCGCCGCGTTAGTATTTGTGACAACTAAACATTTGTCAAAATTAACACAAACATGGGTGAAAGTAAATGAAAACCTGAGAAATCTTTGTTAAGTCTATAAGTGCTAACATATTTTAAAATTTTCATCTTTCAGAGCCTTTTGACAGAAAAACAATTACCTTGTTATGCACCAGAGCGTCCTGTGTTTTATGCATCAAAATAAACTTAAAGAAAGAGATAATGTTCATTTCAAAATTTGGAGTAACGCCGCTTTTTAAGAAACTATGTAGATCCGTTTGTAGAAGTGGATCAATCTCTGTTTCCTTGTAGTTAGGTTTCTTCAAATCATTTTTTTTTGTTAATGTTTTACTTTGTCAGTTTTGTATTCCTACAGCTTTTAAATCTTCTTCTACTCCCTTTATCCATTTTAATCTGAATCGGCATCATCTTCTTCTTCCTCCTGGTCTCCATTCTACTACTTATTTAATTGAATCCTTTTCTTCTGCTCTCCAGCAATATATGTTCAAACCATCTTATTCTGTTGCTTGATATTTTTTTTATGTATTCTTCTTTCAACTCTTGTTTTATTTCAATGTTTATTCTTAATCTATATTCGTATTCTAATATCTTTATTGGTCCTAATATTGTTCTTATAATTTTTTGTTTCATTATTCCTAAGTCTTGCTCATCTTATTATCGTCCAGATATTTCTCATGTTTATATATTTCGTTACTATAATCTTTTCTTCGATTCCTGTTTCTCTTTTTCCTTTGCTTATGAGCATAATTCCTAAATACTGATTGTATATTTTACAATATTACGATAAAAAATTACATTTATATGATTTAACCTTATTAGTTATGGCTGATACCACAAGCTATGTTTTTTAGTGTTTTAAGAGAAATGTTTTAGCCTCGGTTTTAGCGATGTACAATGGTTTAAAATTATTTTATTAAATGTTACAGAGATATGTATTATCTACCACTTTTACGCTAAAAACCGAGGATAAAATACGTATCTTAAAACACCCAAAAATGGAACTCGTAGTACCATCGAATATCTGTAATTTCTTCTTATTTCAATAATAATATCTTTTAAGTTAACTTTTTTGTCACGATTCTTCTTTTATTTATTACTTCTTCTAGAGTTCCCCAGGGATCCAATTTAGGTCCTTTTCTCTTTCCTCTCTTTATTTATAAACAACTTACTTTTATTTGAAGATATTTATAAGTATTTAACTGTGTTTCTATACAGAATAATTATTATAATGAAAACTAAATTCAAATATCAAATACCAGGTATAATATCTTAAGCAGATGTTCCTCAACTAATGATTCGACATTAGACTTTTAGCATTATGTTTATGTTTTTTGTGATGGTCATAATATCATCAGCATATATTTATTACATACTATTATTATAAGCTTCAAAAATATTCCCTGCAACCAAAGAACTTAGACATTCCTCATGATCATATTTATGAATCAACTCAACGCAACAAGTTACAAATTGGCTTGGTGTGATACCAATGAAAATAATTTGGAATGCCGCCCTGGATGTTGTACGGCGTCGCGGCGTCACCTGGCCGCAGCGCAAGCCTTGATGTGCTTTATAAATTGAGAATGATGCAATGCCGTGCGGTTTACACACTTGGGAATCGATGAATATTGGAGTACGAGTTATTGCTTTCTGATGCATTTGAATGAGTTCCGACCATTTGGAAGGTGCACGGAAATGAAATATTTATATGCGAAGATGGCATCACATAAATATTTATGTATAATTTACTTGCTTTGATTTACTTTGCATCATTTTCACTGAAATTATCTAACGTAATACATTTTAAATAGGTTCCGACAGTACAATTCGTCACCTGCGCTATTTGATCACTATTTCATTACTAGCAGTTCTAATTTTAAAATGAATTTTATCGCATAAATATATTGTTTAGATTATTCAGTACGATTCCTACAGTCCATAATAACGCTATTTTTAACTTAACTTAAGGAAAAACAAATTGAAACAAAAAACCTACACATTTATTACACATTTCTTAACTATTCATGTCAAGCAGTTTATGAATAGTTCTTCTATGTTTATATTTCTTATATTACTAAGAGAATTGAACAGCCTATATAAGGCCACAGTATAGAAGCCAGGAGACGATCTGTTTCGCTCTTTCTACTGCTAACAATAATAGTTGACCCAGAAACGAATTACGTAGTCCAAAAGTGCTGAAAACATTTTAAAGATAATGCTTTTAATAAAAGATTCAGAGAAATATATTATCTGCTAATTCCAAAGGTGTTAGTGAATAGGGAATCACAGGGGTAAAGTTAAAATGACAACTGTCGGCTGTGGGATTTGAACTGAGGATTTCATAATATGGAGTACGATGTTTTACTATGGAGCCATTTACTTTTAATATAGAAAATTCATACAGAGATAAAATACTTCATTAAAACTTATAATAACTGCAATTATTTTTGTATTTCATTCTAGATTAAGATTGCAGAATAATTATTATTAGGACAGATCTATTTAAAAATAAAACAAAATATCTGAATCTTCGAACATCTCTAACCCCTTCTGGAATACCTTCTAACATTCCTGTTAGGCCATCGTTAACAGTTCACCGGTACCGGTCATTCTCCCCAGCTCGCCGGTCGGTCCAGGCTCCATCAGGGTCCCCCTTCTGAAACCTTCCCGGGGTTAAACCCGCGTCATGAAAATTCACAGACGCATCTGTCGCGGCGGACTTGACCGCCACCAGCCCCGAGACACGACACCGATACCTCCAGGATGCATTATGCATGAGGGCGCGCACTGCGACGGGCCCGTGGTTTCACACGCCACTAGCTCTGAACATGGTGGTCGTGGTCGTGGGGTGGTTGAACACCTAGTCCTGCGAACTGCGGAATGGGGGATATATCCTCAGTACATATACCACAGACTACAGTTATCATTTTAAGTTTATCCCTATAGTTTTTCTTCCACTAACATCTTTAGAGGCTAAAAATAAGTTATATTCGAACTCAGTGGCACATGAATTGGAACAAAGTTATATTTATTTAAATGTATCTTAGTTAAAATTAATTATAAAAGGATTAATAACTGTAGGTTTCTTGTCATTCCTTCAGGAATACTTTAATTCTTTACAAATTTGATGAGCAAAAACAATAGAATTTAGCATATCAGGTTAATACTTATCGTATACCATTTTGATAATCGTGCTACTAAGATATCAATTAAAAAGAAAGAAATGTGATGACCTCCCGGCCAATAAAACTCCTAAACGGTATAAAATAGTATTTGATGATACAGAAAAATACATTATTATTTGTTTATTTTCTATTTACATTTGAGAAATTTAATTTACTTTCATATATTTATTCAATTTCTTGACATATATTACACTAAGGGAAAAGCTTTACAATCGGAATGACATGTGTCTCATTTCATAAAAAATTGAATTTTTTTGTGTTTCCATGATGTACACGCAATGTAAGATTTATGAAATTTAATGTCTATGTTTTATTATCTCTAAATCTAATTAAAATTAATAAAATTAATGTAATCAAAACAAATGTAAAATTAAATATTCTATAATTTTCAAAATAACAAAAATTGTTGAAAAATTAAATGTAACCATGTTTTTTCACGGATAACTACTAAGGCCATCTAGTGAACTGCTTCTTCCGGTTGACCAATTTTATCCTGTATCTAATCAACTCTTCATATGAATATAGCAAGCAAATATGCAAAAAGTTGTAATTTTTTATATTAGAGTTATGCGAGACGAAAAAAGCGGCACAGACCACATACACACACATAAATACATACAGATATCATGGCGAAAATAGTAAAATCGTATTCTAGGGACCCTAAAACGCGCTTATTCATTGAAAACTCAGTACCCAATTTGTTTGATCAGAAACAATACCTCCCTTACTAGAGCTGGCGTTATGACCAAGAATTAAACATTTATTTCTGCTGGCACATATAATATTGTATATTTTTAATTTCTTATAATTATTGTAACTATGCATATAATATAGAATAATTTTTGAAACTATAGCTTATTTAATATATTAACTCATAAAAAAATTAGGTAGTATTTATTAAATTTTATTTAATACAAACATTAATTTATTGTTTCTTTGGTCAAATTTATATGCGACTGGGATCGTACATAATTTTTTATTGTAATTTATTATTTTTTCGGTTATTTCGCGGTGCATAAATAAAGCATCTTTACTAGAGCAAAGAGACGACGAATAAACTAAACTTGATTTTTCTGGTTAGATAACTAATTAATGGTAAAAATAAGTACGAGCTGGTCAGTTGAGTGCGGGATATACTAGTGTAAGTGTGTATTTGTTTCCACTGCTGTTGAAAAAACTTAACTTTTCCGAAGGTGTTTCCTGATGGCTTCTACCGTGGAGGAGCTCCAAAAGGTTAGATTGTATTAATTAAATATTGATTATCTTCCTGACATTCTTCTTAGGGTATTATTATTGTTAAGCTCAATTAAATTGTAGCCATTAAACTGGATTTATTTATTTTCATATGTAGTAATTATTTATTTATAATGAATAAATATACCGGCGAAGCCTTAGATGTATTGGTTTAATACGTCCTCTTAATATTAAAATGATAAAATAACAATTTAAATTCATTTTGTTGAAAACTTGAATCAAAGTTTGTACTTTATATTATTCTACTTGTACATCGTTTTTATAATAAAAAAAATAGGTTGCTTCTAAAGTTTAACCAGTTCGTAACGTGAATATTCTAATTTTACATATGATATTTGGAAATATCGTGAACATGGGTAGATTTTGAAAAAGTCATCGTGAAAATAGTGCAGCCCTATTCTTAGGACTCCGAGACGTTCCTGTGTGTTGACAACTCATTGGCTACTTATATTTTTAACCCTCCGTTACATATGTGTGGTGGAAAGTGCGAGACAGCAACATAAATTCACAGGAGTTGTTCAATAGACACCCCTGCAAAATAAACACATAATCCACAGAGAACCATCATTGCAAAGTTATCTAAACATAGTAATATAAATCGACATTTAACTTCGTAACCAGTTACTCTATCAATTCACTTACAACTCTTAACAAACAGCGACATGAATAACGTATAGCCAACATAAAACTTCCAACATCTCGACTTCCCTCTACTTCATCACGGCAGCTCTCACTACAGGCACAGCGTCGGCACGTGAGCGTCGGGAGCGTCGCGGCACGAACTTCCGCTGTAGTCCACGTGTACCGGTAATGACGTCACGTGTAACTCGGTCACTTTATGACATCTCTGGGGGGTGGTACGTTGCGCTGATGGTTACCTGCACATGTTTCCGCCGCGGCGCTGGGCTCGTGTTGCTACCAACATGACTTTATGTGTTGTGTGTTTTACAAGCTTTCAAGCATTTGTAAGGAATATGTGTGGAATTGCAAGAAAGGGAAAGTTTACAAGGTTATGGAGAAAAATGTCCCTTTGTGGATTATCGTCACGTTTTTACTCAATTATGCGCACGGTGGATGCTAGCGTCTTGAAATTTTTATGGTACATGCTTCAAATTTAATCAAATATTAATATAATAGTTGTACGCTAAACATTAAAATATATACATTTTTTTACAAGATAAATAATTATGTGGAACATAAAATTCTCATTTCAAATCTCAGTTCCGAAAAAATTATACTGTGGTTTTTTCTGCTTAAATCATTTAACGTAAATGAATATATCACATATCTGCTCTAAACAGAGTACCATGTTTAGAAATATAAGTGGATGATATATTTATGTAATTTATTTATTTTATGATTTAAATAAATATTTTTTGAAACATCTTTTAGCATCGTTATATTTGTCAATTGGCGTTCTACCTAAAAATGCGTTCTACCAAAGATATATGACCCATTCAACTGATTTACAGAAAATAATACAACACTGTAATGAATAAATATAAATGAATTTTATGAAATGTCATTGTTAATTTTTCGTGGGCGTGTTACAAATTTTCTAATAAATATTAATATATAATTGATTGATATATCATAAAATACTAATATTTCGGTAACCAGGCATTTTTAAATTTTGAACAACTTTTTTCTTACACTTTGTGAATAGGTAAATAATTACACATCCATTATATGTTTAATAACAATAAGTATTGATAATGAGTATTTTCAAAAAAGTGTATCTTTTGCAGACTAATGTATATTTATAAGAAAAATATCTTATTCTATTACAGTATTTTTAAAATATTTCTATAAATATAATTTCTATGGAAATGAAATAAGTATGCCCGGTTTTATAAAGAAATTTAAACTCTCCGAAGTTATCCAAAAGACAATCAAAATTTTGACGGTACAAAAATAAAAATAACTTCTTGTTTCAAGAAAATTTCCAGTTTTCCTTTTGTATGCATTCGTGGACGCAAATTTTAATTCTTACAATATGATTAGCTTCAATTAAAAAATATATTAATTTTGAATGTAAATTTTATTTATTTTCATTTTCTGTTTGAAGGAAAATAAATATATTTTTAATTTTGTTTTTAAAAACAATAAAAAAGAAGTCGTTTTGAATTCAAACCCAACGTTTTTATTTAAAACGATATCATTTTGAATTAAAATATTTAAAAAACTATAATTTTCCTACAAGAATATTTATTAAACCTGCGAAAGATTTCAGTGCAAGCGAAATCGGATTGGAACTATTTAAAAAAAATTTTCTCTTCATTTAAGAGAAATCTGTTTTCTCAGTGTAATATTAAGTAAGTCAGAATAAATTTAAATCATGTGCACTTAAAAACAAATAAATTTACATTACAAGTAAATTTAAGTGACAGTAAATATCTTTATAAAACCGGACATCAATTATAATATATTTGTTATCAAATCGTTTACTCATTGTCATTTAAAGAGATGGGTCGCTTAGTATAAAAAAATGCAAGTATATAATAATGCATTAACTGACTATTAAATTAGTGATTTTTTAAATCAAAAGCTTTTGTTTGTATAAGGAAACTGTAAATGATATCCTGTATGTCAATAGTTTTCATTTTTCATTAACGGTAAAACTGGTTAGAAGGAAATAGCATTTCTTTAATCATTTTATGTTTGATTTCCATTTCCTTTTTTGCAGTTCTGTTGATAATTGTATATTGATTAGACTAGAGAAAAGTTCTCCACTACACTCGTAGTTGAAGATTAAATCTTTGCATATTACAAAAAATGAGATAAAACCTCTATGACGCAAACCAAAAATAAACAGAAAAAGAAAACTCACAGCAAAATTGAAAACCGTGCGCATATCTCTGGAGTCCGTTATTGATTTCCGGACTTCTTTTTAATTCGCTCACAAAATGTCACAACGTCGTAAAAATACAAACGTATCTTGTTAGTTCGGAGACAAAACGTGTCAGCGGCAGGGCCAAACAAAGTCCCTTCCCTCATCGGAATGCCGAGGGGGCGAGCGCGCAGGAATTCTCAATTCTGCCTCCTGTATCGTAAAAAAGAAATAGCGGCGCCGCATCCGCAGCAGGGTCAAGCGGAAGGGCGTCGCGGTCAAGGGTCGGCGATTTCGCCGCCGCACGGCTATCAATCTTACCGTATGAGCACACGTCAATATTGGCGGCAGTTGCGAACAATGGCGGCAGATGTCAGCTCCAGCCGGACTTGACCTGTGCTGTACTCGCTTCCTGGTCCTCGTCCCGCGCCGTCGACGTCGTCGTCTAACAAGCATCGTTAGCGCAACTTCCACAGCCACGCATTATACATGAAGTTTTTGTTGACAAATTTCCCCTCATCGATTGTTGGTTTTTCTGTTGATACGCTGACCTGAGCTTGATTAACTCAAATACTTTTAACGTCTTTAAAACTTTATCATACTCAGTGTATAAAGCCCAATTTAAAAGTTTAATAATTATTCTTGACACATTCGTAACGAATGTAATAGGTGTTTCCGTTTTTCCTAAAGAAAATTATTTTTTTCAAATATTACAATTAATCTAGTTTTTCTCAAATATTCTGAATATTGTGATTTATTTTTTCTCCTTACTTTTACAGTACGTTTCTCAATTTTAGGATAATAATCAAATAGCAGATATTATATGATGTATACAGTAAAAAAAATTATAGTCTAAATTGACAAAATTTTAACAAAATTTTTAGTTCCGGACGGTCCACCATTAAGTTTTGTTAATTTTAAAAGTTTCAAATTTGTTAGCAAGTAACAAATTATTTTTGTGTATTTCAAATAGTAATTATTATTATATATTTTTAGGTGTTTTTGACTATATATTTTAGTAATAATATTGAAGCAGAACAATAAATCATAGTTAATTTAACAAATTAATTTGTTACAAAGGACGCAAACTTTCTTTAACAATTTAAAATTGATAAGTTAGCTAAATTTACTTTTTATTATTGATGAGTCTATTTGTTAAATTTTATAAATCCAGCAAATAAATAAAAACAATTTTTTTTTAATGAATGCGGAAGTAGTATAATAAGTATCAAAAACGGTAAGGACAATTTAGCAATGACAACGGCAAAATTATGAATGTTTTTTTAACGATACTAAAACAATGACACACAAGTTATGTTAATGTGAAATTTACCTGTAGATAAGCTTGCTTCGCTCGCACTTTTCTTAAACAAACCTTAAGCCTATACAACTCACGCTCCACAAACTCGTATCATAGTACTCATTTTTAATTGAAATTATCTAAATATAAGCTCGCTTTCACGTTCTTGGTTGAACGAATATATCCACCCTTTACACAGTGTTTTCGATGTCAGCTGAGTATTACCGACACTTAATATTATTTTTCCCTACAATTGAGGGCAAATAAGATACAAATCAAAAGGAATAATCCATTTTGGATGTGAAAGAGTACATCGCAAGGTTGACCACGAAAATCGGTGTAAGGTAACATTTTATAAACTAAATTTTGTTATTTATAATATAAGAATATTTTGCTGTAAAATGTCAGGGGAAAGCCTGTGTTTTTTAGTATATTTTACCGCAGGAGTGTGCGAATTGAAAGTTTCTTGTATAATGTGCGTAAACTCTTGTTTCCAAGGTTGTGAGTACAAGTACAATGCTTTTGTTTCGTGATCATTCTGTCATTTAATTTTAATCCTGAAATTGTGTAACATTCCGTATGTTTATAAGTGGAGCACTCTCTCATCTGACATCTTCAGAGGGTAGATATGCTATTTATTGTTATGTCAATAAATCATGGTGTCTGTTTTAAAAAAATGATTAGTAAAATAATTGCTTTTTATTGCAAATATTGACGTAAAGTGCTGTTTATTTTGAAAATAAAATAGCACGTATTCATGTCAATATACTTTGTTTATTATTTTCATAATCTGAATAATATCCAAAACATGCATGTTTGTAAATATTTTAATATTAAATTATGATTTTGATTTTATATATTTATGTTTCAGTTATTTATCCAAGTATTTTTAATTTTTAACTGACTATTTAAACTAAAATATACATTATTCATTAACATGTACCATATTTCATTTTACTACAAATATATTTAAATATTTATCGAATTAGTCTGAAAAATATTTGTAAATTTGTTTTAGTAGTATTGAAAATTTTCATATTCGTACACCAAACATAGAATAATATTTATTTTGTAATCGAATATTTATTTTCCAGTTAATCAATGATCGGTAAATGTTTTAACAAAATAAAAATATTTTCAATTGTATTGTTTGCAGGACAATGCAATCAAGCACAAAATTTCAGATAACTAAAATATAGCAAATATTGTATGAAACATGGACGCGTTTTCATGTAAAAATCAAACTAGTTCGAAATTTTAAAGTAAATATTTGCATAATATTTTTCATTTTTTGGGTCGGGAACAAAAAAATATAAATGCAATGGATGATGAATTATGCCTGACATTATTATTTATAAGGGGTTGTTAATGTTACATAAACTTATGTCATCATAATTTACTGCATTATAAACATATCATAATTATTTCTAAAACTGGATACAGATGTCGTAGATTCTATTCCAAGTCAGGTCAGGATCAATTTTGAGGTAAAATGAAGATGTCGTGTGTTGTGGTTCACCCTAAGGATGTAAACCATAAGGTATCACAACCCCGAAACTACTACTCTATGTTATTCTATTATTTCTCAAACTGTAACCATAATTGTTCTAAATAACCATTTGATTTTTTTTTTCTTCAATAGTAAACATCTTCACATTATGATTAGTTTATTTAACATTGTCAATCTATGTTGCATTTTATCTGGAACAGTACGCTGATATTTCAACTGGTACCTAGAAACGCGTGTGTAGTTCCCAATTGATTGGCTTGGCCGGTCTCAATGAATTAATAACTTAGTTATTATTCTGAGGCTGTTTTTTATGAAACAGTTGACAATTTTTATTGTCTTTATATTTTTTAATTGGTATCTATAGAAATTCATTAATAACAGAAAAGTAAATGTTGCATCTTAGATGAAAGTCACGGCACATAGATGTATTAAAAAATTCATTGATGAGATTTTTGAGAAATATATATGTTTTGCAGTTCCCTGAATCCGTTTTGACTATTTTCTCAATGACCTCTGTTTGTATTGTTGTATGGATTTTGTTCATAAATGCAAAACCGGAATTGGAAGTAAATTGCACAAAATAATAATTATTTATTTTAAATACAGAAATAAATAAATTTACGATATCATCACGCAATTTATCATTTTTTGTGCTAATCTTGATTTGATATCATATTTATCACAAAGAGAGCCACAGTGATAATTTGCCGGTTGTATGGATCAAAGATCTTGTGATCCACATTCACGAAGTTATTTTTGCCATCATGTAGAGTAAGTATATATTTTGCGTCCACATAATTTGAAAACTTGGCTGGCATTATTAATTGGGCGCGAAACAAATTTTCAACAAAGGCTTCATAATCGCCGTTCATTACTGAAAAGCAGTGTACATCCAATTATGTTTAAATCCAGTGATGCATATTCATGAAAGAAATTCATGTAACACTCAGTGCTTTCGGTAAAACTCTCGGGTTAATCTCTTCTTCGTATTCGGCGGTGCAATTCACATTTATTTACATCGTCATCTCGTCACACATACTGTTGGAATCCAAGTGTGCGGAGAGGAACCAGGAACGGACTCAATCTTATTTGTTGATAGGATACTTATTTAGAATTGTCAAATATTGGAATGGTGAAAGTGTGACAAATGTATTATTCAAATATAAACTAATTAGGAAAAAATATAGTGGTGGTAGTAGAAAAAGTATAGTGTACATCTCGCATGGAATGTCCATTTCATACTCGCCAAAGGCTCATGCTACAAACTTTCATGCTCATAGGAAATGTTCCTTATACAATGTACTATTTCCGTTCATAGTGTAGTCAATACGATACCCAAAAGCGTGTTGAAAGATCTGTCATTTAGATACGCAATTTTTTGTTTTAGAAAGTTGGTAGTAAATCGGAATTGATTTGAACTTCCAAATAATTGAATAAATGTCAATTCGTTGTTACCAAATACAATATTATATATACAAATTTCCCTAAACCAACTTGGTTCAAAATAGCCCTTTTTAAAAAACAAATTTATATATCGGGTAGTGATTTTCTTTTATATTACATATATTTATTATTAATTTTGCTCACTGAGATTATAGGTTACTCTATGATGAATAGAATGCTTTTAAGGCATTTATTTTTGGGTTGCTAGCCTTATTTATTTAATGTATTGTATCTTCTACTAGTTTTTTTTCTTTCACTCAGATTGATTCTTAGCTTCCGTTTTTAGGGCTTGCCATGTTTTGTTTATGTTTCCACCTTCCTTGTGTATTTGTTTTTGCCATGAATTTGTCGGTCTCCACCTTTTCTTTTCCCTTTTATCTTACATTCTAGCACTTCTTTGAAAATGTCGTTGGTCCCTTTCCTGAGCATATGTCTTATCTATTTCCACTTTCTTCTTTTTACGGTATATATTTTGGGTACGAATCTCGTCTAGGAAATAGATAATCAGTTCTTTGGTACAGTATTCAGATTGAAAATATTTCATTGTTCCAGCATATTTCTTAATAAAAATATTCCCCAGCCCTTAAACAATAATCGTGCAATGTGACACGAACCATCGTCCTGGGAGTGCTCTTGCACCTCATCTCGTGAGCCGTCACCGCGTTCTTCTTCTTCTCCCGGCGCATCGCACCGCGCAAACGCAGTGACAACAAAGCAGAGGTTAGACGTCTGGAAAGTCATAACCAGCGCGGTGCTTGGGTACTTACACTGCGGAGAATTAATGAGCGCACTCGTAATGAATCCTCCTACAAATAACCTTCAATCAGTCGCGAGTAATTGATTACTAATAATTAAAGCAACTAATCGTTCGCTGCATACATTTCCCGTGTTGGCAGCGGGTGAAGGCTGATGCGCGCAAGACCACCAGAGCGCGCGGCTGTTCATTAAGAATCGGTGCACGAAGCTGCAACGAACCTTTGATCCTGCGAGTTGGATTCGCGAACCGACGAACTGCGCTGTGTGAATGCAACTTCGTTCACGACGCGATGGGTTTTGCTCCGCGTTCTGCTCGACCGCCGTGGTATCTTAATAATGAACCAGTGGCGTCGATGCTCACAGCTCGCCTAATGGCTTACCTGCAAATACGCAATTACGTTGTCGACGAAATGTGCAAGCAGGGACCGCGTTGTAGCACATATGGGCGACATACAATGTAGTCGAAATTGGAGAAACTAATTATAAAATTAGTAAAACTATTCCACAATCTTCGAATGTGAAATTAAGGCGCATTAGAAAACCTAACTTGTCCTAACAACCGTAGTACTTAAAGAACTTACTTTATCTCTTCCAGCAAAACCATGTAGTGCACCAAAATGTACTTTCGGTAGAAAGTTTTTCTCACGTCTTGAATTATTAGGGCTGTTGGTGGCAAAACGTTGAACTCAAATTAAACACAATTTTCAGTAATAATTCTTGCCCATAATTTCTGATTATATTGTCCTGATTGTTCTAAGCTAAAATTTTATCTTTATATACTTAAAACATTCGCAATAAAACTACTTACAAATTTCCAAATTTTCTACGTAATATTTCAGTTTATGATGAAAAAACTTCTTGACTGGCAATTATGGTAAAAGAAAGAAAACTGCTGGAGCTCAGTCAGAAAATATTTATTTTACTCAACCTCGACCGGTTTCAAGCCCTACCTGGGTTATCCTCAGGATGTGAGTAGTAAAAGATTTCGAAATATAAAGAACATAGATAATTTTAGACAAAACAAAGTTAAAATAATTTATTATTATTATTCAATAATGATAAAAAACTGGATGAAAATATTTAATTTTGCCATTTTCTGTTTAAACTTTTAATCCGATCCATTCTACAGCTAGCCATGTAAAACCGTTTTCCGAGGTGATGATACTGTTTCTTCTGTTATTTGTTTGAATCGCATGACAGATATTAATTTTACAATTCAATTATGACGTTAAAATTTTGTGAAACATCATAAAATGATGGATAGTGACGAATGTGAAATGGAATGTACTCCACCACACATCAAAGAAGCTGCGAAAAATGTAATATTAAATCTATTACCTGAAAAGCCGAAGAATAGGTATGAGAGAGAATATGCCTTGTTCAAACTAACTTGTCATTAAAAGTAAAATTGCTATTATATAAGATACTATTGTTAATTATTACCTTCTACTATCATGAACTGTTTTCTTTTCAAATTACAATTTTCCATAAAAATTGAAATTTTTTTCTATTCTATTAGATAAATTTATTTTGCCACAAAAATCTTATTGCCGCTTGCCAAGCGGCAAACGTCAATTTTCTGCTTTCAACTGACAGTTGGATATGTCTATTTTCTGCTCGGTCGTAGAAAAAATATATAGTTGTAAGCGAGCAATATCCATTTCATGTTACAAATAGCGTGGAAGCCACAATATCATGCAGACTAACTAATTAATGCTTAAAAACATAAAACACGACAACTAAAAACAGGTGCATGTGTCCACGTTTGCACTCGGAAGTCATGTTCACATTCTTAGACTAATTATTTGTAGTATAAAACGTCATCATATCTATTTTACGATTGAATAACTGCAGGACAATATTTAAATATGTTGCTATCGACAAAACATCCAGCATTCTATTTACGTATAAGTAGATTCCCAGAGCACACCACTGGTCAAAACTTCGTTTGTGAAACATCCCGGTGGTAAATGTTTGCTTTCAATGGCAGCTAATTGTAACATCAGGCGAACAAGTCCAACGTCCAACAGACAGACTCGGGACAAACAGAGTCGCCGCTGTACGATACATGGCCACAGCAGATCATCATCCCTCGTGAGATGCTCTGTCCAACGTAGAACGTAGTACTCTGGTTCTCGCTTTGTACCCGCATCGGCCTTTATCTGCGAGCCATTGGCTAGCGAGAAGCTGCTGACGGTGGATTTGGTGGCAGCGCACGATAGTAAATAGTTCTTGAGGTCGTGGTAATTATATGGGCGCTCTTTGCGCTCTGCTAATTACGAGGATTTTAGTTTGTAACTACGGTGAAATTATTTGTTACGAATGCAATACTGGTAGTTAGTAATTTTACATCAAAGATGAAAATTAAAGTTGGTAATAATATGTCACTGACCGAGATCTACAAAAGTAAAGTGCCACAACATATGGCGATGTATTTCTATTTATTACTATTTTTAAATCTAATAAATGGAAATTGTTGATATTTGAAAAGCATGATTTGATGATGATTATAATGTTTCATATTGGAACATCTGAATTAATTTTTATATTGGAGTATTATGTTTTCGAGGAATGAACGTATTGCTCGTTGAGTATTTGTAGGGTGCAATGTTAGTTGCTCTGGGTACTTTATTCGGAAAGGTCGGTTAAACTACTAAATGCTGATGAGATTGAGGGTGAACGATTGCGTGGGTGTTCGAGGAATAAGTGGTTAGGTATGATTGACGATTTGTAAGGTGAATGAATGATTCGGTGTGAAGAATAGATATTCATGTAAAAATCGCACTATGAATGTGTACGAGATAAAGTGGTGTGCTAGAATAGGAATGTTTAGAGGAGATTTATTGTTGGTCAGTTTATCCCACTCTATGGGATATAGCCTCATGTTATATGTATACCGTGAATTTCAGCTATGTTGCAACGTTTATTTTCTGGCATTACTGTATTTCCTACCATGAATACCAACTTACATATCAACGTATTGTACCAGATTAAATGTAACATAGACTGTTAATTTAAAAATGTTTACTTATGGAGACAAAAATTCGAAAGTTTACTTGATACAATTCTGGTTATAGTTTGAGAAATATTTATGAAATGTTTATAAATCAATACATTATAATGAAAAGTTCTGTAACATTGACAACTTATATTGCATGTTATCTGAAACAATAGGGTAATGTATAAAATAGAAAATGAATTAAATACAGCAAATCGAAAAATGTTATTATTAAACTTTTTTTACTTGACTTCATTCGTTTATTACAGTTCATGTTACTCTTCTTTTGTTTATCAGTCTCTATAAAAATAATATTGCATTGCAGAATTTGAAACTAATAAATATTACAATATAACAACGTATATTGCTGATATCCATAGTAAAATAGAAAAGTAAATGTTTCATCATAGATAAAGCTCACGGTATATGTTTTTTGCAAATGTATTTTGTTCAGTTAATTTATATAGGTACTTGTTCTTTAAACCAACTAGCATTGAGAATCTCAATTAAAATTCCTCGTTTGTATCTGAGACTTGGGTTTAAACCACTAGATCCTTGTCTTGTTAGTATGTCCCGTGGCCCCAAAAAGAAGCGAACCAGTAATTGAAAAACTAGTAAACGAATTCTCCTCCCGAAGACACATAAGCCAATTAGCACATTTCAAAAGCTTCCACCCCGAACTAAACTTAGGGTCCAGCAACATCAAAGGTAGTTGTAGGGGTGCGTGTTGATCTAGAGGGCCTGTGCACGTGTACAGGCAGTGCACGTGTCTGCAGGTCCGGCTGCATTCTCACACGCTGCATGTTACCGCCCCAGGTTCTGGTCCTGGTTAATGCCGAGCTCTTAGTGCTGTGTGTGTTGTTCGTGTTCCCCGCTGGAGGACGTGGCGCAGACCGGGGAATTATCTAAAATTATCCAACCGGAAGTAATGCGCACAGGCGCGTTAGTGGATTTGATACAATGGGAATGTTAGTGTAGGATTCGACTTGCTTAACTTGTCGGAGAGCTAAACTATTCTTTAAGATATTACATATGGCTATGTTAAGTTCTTAATGCCGTGCTAGGTAGGGGAATAATCTAAGTAGAATTGGAATTTAGAAGTTTACTATATATGTATATGTTTATCTTTAGCTTATACGACTCTACAATCCTATCATTTGGTCCAATTAAGACTTTTAAAATAACTATGACAAAAATTTGTTCTGATCTAACATAGGGAGAATTGTATTGTACTTTATTTATTTGTTATTTTTAATAAGATTTTAAGAAAACTGAAATAATAACAAATTACCTGCTGATTCCGGTGGTGTAGTGGCTATGTCACTAGCTTAGTACACCAGAAATCGTAGGTTCGAAACCCACTGATCCCATTCATCCATTTATTAGGCGGTATATGACCAAAGCAATTAGTTCGCTTCCCAACTGCGCAAAAAAAAATTAACATAAATTACTAACATAAAGATTTCGTTTGGACCAAAGGTTGGCTGATTCCACAAACACTGTTTTTGAATCTGATGACATAACAAAATATAGAAAAATGTTTCAAGCACAAATTGTAGGTAATATTATTTCAATTAAATTTACTCCATTTACCCTAATATACATTCAAATTGTTGATGAATTGTTCTCAAAATTTAAACAATTCATAACATAAACAATACCTACCTTACTATATGTATATCCGGAAGTTAAAATGATACGCAGTAAAAAATTTATGAATAAAATTGGCAAAATCTTAACAACATTTTTAGTCCCAGATGATCCACTGTTAATTTTGGTTATTTTAAATTTGTTAGCAAGCATTATTTTTGTGTGTTTCGTAACTAAATATATTTGTGAATATAGTAATTATTATCATTTATTTTTATGAGCTTTTGACTAAATATTTTAGTAATTATATTGAATATAAATCATAGTATAACAAATTAAGTTGTTACGAAGGATAAAAACTTTCATTAACAATTTGAAATTAATAAGTTAGATATATTTACTTGTTATTATTGACGAGTCTATTTGTTAAGATTTATAAATCAAGCAAATAAATAAAAAAAACAATTTTTCTTGTTAAAAATTCAGAATTGACAAAAATTTTATTTAATGAATTGTCATATTTGTTCATATTGTTAACTTACCACAATATATTTTTCAGTATTAACAACCGCAAAATTAACATATCGCAAATCAACTTTTTTACTGTGTACAATTGAAGATATAAATATGGTGAATTCAAAAATATGCCTTTGTATGATTTTAAATAGATCAAATGATATGATTTTGAGCTCATACGTAAAAATATTAGAAAACAATTGTACATTTTACTTAATAAAAGTCTGAATTATATTTGTCTTTTGACTTTTATAAAACATTAAAAAGAAAAATTTGAAACGAGTGAATTATAGGAATTTGGGCTCATAATGCAGTTAGTGGTAATGTAATTCTCTGTAAAAATTTCGTCATTGATTGTTTTGTTGAAGAAAGTAAAAATGCGAAAAAATTTTAATACATTTTTGAAGCATGTATCTCTAAAACACTTATACTCGTATAAGAATAACATTATATTCCGGGTTATAATACACAAGATAAATTTAGTTGCTCTTAGTAAATTGTTGGAATATGGAAAACTACAAAACATTTTTGTTTACATTCACTAGAAAAAACTGAGAAAAATATATAAATCGCATAATGAAAACATTAATGTTTTATATGCATTGTATTATAGTCATAATATATATTCATTATCTCGAATCATACAGAAAAATACGCATATTGTTAGTAAAATCCTCGAGGGAAAACAAAAAATATATATTCACAAACAACACGAAGCGGCTGTGTATTATTTTGTGTATAATCACAGTTGCATACGCCCGTAATGCAGTTTTTAGTGGTAGTTTGAATGGTATATCTGCAGGCTCAGTAGACGTTGCAATAGAGACTGGTTGTTATCGAGTTTATTATTCAGGAGGGAAACTAAGTTAAATTAACAAAGTTAGTTTTCACCTAGAATTGTTAGTGTTTGAGATCTAATTTGATGGAATAACATGGAAATAGATTAATAACGCTCCTGTAATTTATATTTACATTCAACTTATCCTATTGCGCTAATGTAATACTGTGCAAATGTTTTACCGTATAATTTACCTTTCATGAAATGTAGCAGGTATATTAAATATTTAGGAAATATACTGGGATTTCTCAACGGATTAAAGTATCTACACTAAGAAATATAAGAAACATACATTTGTTTATGCTAAAATTTTAATGAAATTTGATAGTTTTAATTTTCATAAAACTTGTTATTAAAAAAATTAAACCAACGAAAAAAGAAACTGAAAATCGAAAAATAAAATAATCCTTTTTAGTCTTAATAACTAAGCTCTTAAAGCAGTGTAACTAATTAATTTTGAGTACGCGTTCGTTGATTTTTGGCACCGACTCAAAGTTAGTTAAATACATTGTCGTATTGTAACCATTGCTCACTGGAACTGTGACATTTGCTTTCGTTTGCTTTCGACAAATTTAATTTCAAGATTTGTAACATTCGATATTTGTTATATCCGAGAAATGTATTTCGAGGTTTGTAATATCCAAGCGATTCGACAAATGTATTTTCGAGATTTGTAACATTCGTCATTTGTAATATTTCCTACATTCGACAATTGTATTTTCGATATATGTGTAAACTCTGAATTCTATTTTCGATATTTGTATATTCGAGAAACGTATGTTCATGATTTGTATATTAGTAAAATGTTTTCGAGAAATGTGTAGTTACCCCATTAGTTTAGGAACATAGTTTTCAATTTCATTTGATGTCTGTTAATTTTTTTTTTGTAAAAAAAGTTTTTATTAACTATCTGCATAGTAAACTAAAATATTATGTTTACTATTATTAGAGCTCTAGAAGAATTCAGGTATTCTCGTCCGCCATTTTGGGTCCAGATGTCATAAGTAAAACAAATTATTGGAATCCAGTTACTTAAAAAAAAAAAAATTTGTATCTATCAAATTTGAAAACCTATTTTTTGAAATTCTGTAAAATCCAACTACACAAATCATACTATAATACCGGGTGTTGACCGCGACCCCGGAACATAGGACTTTAACATGTAAAATCATAATTTCGTAATTTCCTCCTTAACAAATTAAATTAGACAAAAAAGGTTCAAATAAAGATGAGAGATCATAAAATTCTACATCAGAATCAATAAACAGAATTAAATTTACATGCCCCATAACGCCAGAAATTAAATATGAAAATATTAAAAATTAGCTAAAAAATCGGGTTAGCCTTGGAAATGAAACAAAATTCTAAAAAAAAGTAGTCAATTATGCAATTTATAATAATAATTAATAAAAAATACAATTTTCATTTCCAATTGTATACAATTTTGTTTCATTTCCAAGGCTAACCCGATTTTTTAGCTAATTTTTAATATTTTCATATTTAATTTCTGTCGTTATAGGGCATGTATAATTAATTCTGTTTATTGATTCTGATGTAGAATTTTATGGTCTCTCA
This sequence comes from Poecilus cupreus, assembly GCA_963942605.1. NCBI lineage: Eukaryota > Metazoa > Arthropoda > Insecta > Coleoptera > Carabidae > Poecilus > Poecilus cupreus. Next base: position 29,592,960 of record OZ012720.1, read on the forward strand.
ACTTTATTTGAACCTTTTTTGTCTAATATAATTTGTTAAGCAGGAAATTACGAAAGTATGATTTTACATGTTAAAGTCCTATGTTCCGGGGTCGCGGTCAACACCCTGTATATTATTAGAAAGTATTCTGTACACTTACCTGTTAGATATGGAATATAATAATTGAAGGAATGATATATCACAATTATTAATTCATATCAACTTTAAATTTGACAGAGAAGAATTAAAGTAACTGGATTCCAATAATTTGTTTTATTTATGACCCTTGGACCCAAAATGGCGGATGAGAATACTCATATATTCTAGAATGTAGTTTATTCTCGTATGATAATTGATGCTAGAATAGGCTTCATTCTTCATTCTTCAACTTCAAATGAAAGTTAATCGTATTCTCATTTAACCCCTTACTTGTCACAAAATATAACTAACCCCACGCAATCGTTCAACCTCAAACTAACCTGCATAGTATTAGTTTCACCAACTTTTCATTCGACATTCGCTCAAGACGGCCAAACCATATAGTTATATTTTCTGTAAAATGAAAATGTGTAACTCAAAGAAATTAGTCGTCTGCGTGCAGTCCAGCCCCATCGCAGGGGCGGCGAACGGAGAGGAGAGGCACGCAGGAGAGTGACACGCGTACAATCTGCACAATTACAGCCGCTGTCACTCACAAAGAATTACCCGGCGCCGAGTCCGCCGCGACGCACGACGCATGAGTGCGAACCCACGTTAAACAGACACTTTTTAAATTAGAGAGCTGCTGGTGGACTGATGGGGACGCACGCGGGCCTCAGTGACGGCGGGAGGGGTTTTTTCTATCTGAAGAGGGTGTTTTGGGGTAGTCTGTTTTAGGGTTGTTGGTAGACACAAAAAACAGTTTTGTTACTTATTTCAATTTGTATACGGTTGTACACTAGACCGTTAGACGTCTAGACAGCCAAATTGGGTACGTGGAAAATATACAATATTTTAAAACAACAGCATCTCTTGATGTTTCATTTTAAGTTTAAGAATAGGCAACGCTAAATTGCTTGAAAGGAAAATACCGCATTTTGTATGTCGCAATGTTCTAGAAATAACATAAATACCAATTTAGAATAAAAATTGTGACAAAAGTACTATTCTAAGAGAAGTATTTTAGTGCTGTATAATTTTCTAAAATTAAGTTGAAAAAAAAAACTTTCAAAACTCATAGTAAATTAAAAAGGCTTTTGGATAAAATTCTGTGAAATATTTATTAATAGAACGTTTCGAATTACTCTACGTAATATTTAATAAATATTTTACAAAATTTTATCCAAAAGCCTTTTCAATTTTCTAAATTTATTTTATAAAAAATTCATCAATGTTACAGAAAAATATATTATCTATAAATTTTACTAAGGAGGGATAAAATTTAAAATGGTTACTGTCTTCTATGGTAATCGATATGAGGATGTCATTTATAACGTATTTTCTTTGGACTACCATGTATTAGTTTAGACATCACAAATAAAATTAATAAACTGTTGTGGGCACCATAATACCTTTCGCTATATATTTCTTATCAAACAATGCAGGAACACGAACCACCACTATCAAAAATCGCTCAACCCTTAAAAAATAATTTTCAATTATGACACATATCAAAAAATGACATATTTCAAGCATTGCTTTGTTATTTTAATTAGCATAGGTTAGCAGATTTAAACAAAATTGTCAAAATATATTATTTTGTCGTGTTGTAATTCGTAAATGGTGACAATAAGGTAAAAAATATTTTAAACGATAATTTCTAATAATTCTAATTCTAATAACATAAATTATCAATAAATTATAATTTACTGAGGTATTTTAAAATAACTTGATAGGGCTTCAAGTGAACTGCCACTTCTGGTTATTGAAATATCACCAACAACTAATCAGTTCTTTCCAAGCGAATTCAATTGATATATACTAAATATCAAAACTTCCAGTTTTATAGGTTTTGAGAAATAGTAACTCCAGAGATCCACACGGGCCGACAGACAGATAGATAGATATAAACACATGCATAATCGCAAAACTATTAAAATCGTATTCTACGGATCTTAATACGTCCTCACCCACTGAAATTTCAATACCGAATTTTTAGCATGATTTCTATACCTCCCTTACAGACATGTGGCGGGAGGTAAAAAAAAACATTTTTTTTTTATTATAGCAATGTTCACTCCGAGTTTTTACAGATAGTTCCATATTTTAATGGAGTATAATTTGTAAGAAATAAAATTTTGCCCCCATGTAAAATGCCCTCCCTGCGTCATTGTCTCGTGGCAGGAAGACGCAAAACCGATTAGCCGATATCATGGCAAGTGTCAGTGTCTGTAATACCGGCGGTGTAATATTAATTCCCAGGCCTGCAGTGGTGTAGGGTGCGCTAATGTTCCATTACGATCTGTTTTTATTCATGAATTAGTGTTTTATTAGATTTTAAATGTTGCGTCTGTTTCTTGTTGCTGTGAGTTACGTCCAACATGTGCACTTGAGAATTTATTGTGACGGATGTTTTTACGTTTGATGAATTATTGTGGCTAGGTTTAATTTATGATGTTTGATTAGAGTTTTATTTATTCTCAAGAGGACTGCTGTCCTCGTTCTCACGAAGTGTGGGTGTGTGTTTGAAATATGCAGCATGAGGCGATTGATTATTATTAGGCTCTTCAATATACGAACTCAAATATATATGAGTTCTCCCGTTTTATTTTAAACAATTTTTGTTTCTCCACTTATTTCTGGCGATAAATTAAAATAGGACACCTTATATTTGTAGCGATATATTAGAAAGTTAAAAATTGTGTAGAAAAAATTATTTTTTCTAGGACCACATAGAAATCTGCTCAATATATATTTATATATGTTTGTTGTTGCTAAGGATATGAGGTACATTGCAAGCATCGTGCGAAATGAATTTGTTTTGTGAGTATTTCAATACAGGTCAGTTCATTTCAGTACAGGTGCCATTGCTAGGATACTTATTTAGAATTGTCAAATATTGGAATGGTGAAAGCGGGACAAATTTATGATTAAAATTAAATTAATTAGGAAATAAAATCGTAGTCGTAGAAAAAGTATAGTGTACAACTCGCACGGAATCTCCATTTCATACTCGTATGATTTGCAGCTTTCACTTTCGACCTATGCTACAAACTTTCATACTCGTAGGAAATGAGTACCATTTCATGTTCGTGGGACAATATACTATTCTTACCTACATCACTTAGTAAATATATTAGGGTAGACCACAAAAAAAAAAAAATTGGAAAAAAATATATAAATATTAACTTGTGCCCCATTCAAGTTAAAATTTAAATGGAGTGTAACATAGATTTTGGACACTAGCATGATCCCTGAAACATAATAAAACAAACCTATAATTAATCTGAACATTCCTATCCTGGTAAACCACTACTTTCGCCTGGCCCACTTTTATAGTGCGATTTTTATATGCTCTTCTATTTATTACACATCACAGCACTTAGCTTTTATTTAAATTGTACAAAGATTGTTTCTGTTATCAATATTGCTTATTTGGTATAAAATGGAAAAAACTATTTGTGCAAATATCAGAATTTTTAGTAATTTAACAGATTTTGTATATAGTAAGTATATAGTTCTGTAGATTTTAATAATGATTCAAAAGGATTAAATTACTTGCTTGTCCCTTTAATCAGTCGTGTTGTTTTCACGTGAAGATGTTCCTCAAGTCACTGAAAACTTAGTATCCCATTATCCAAACACAAATTGCAGGAGACGATTATTAGGCAAATTGTTAAACGTAGTATATTGTCTAGAATAATCCTTACTAATCCCCAAAAGACAACACTATCTCTTGCATCCGAAACAAAGTTAAAACTTATAATCTTCGTCTTTCGCGCAGCACCGGTGCTGTATAATTGCGTTACGGAACATATCTCCACTTTCTAGCCCTGCTGAGTCTACCGGTGCTGTTCCTCGAGTCGAGGTCCCGCGAAGGTCAAGTGGATTCACTTTCTCTGGAGATGGGGCAGGGTGAAGGGGTGAAGGGGCGAAGGGAAATGTTTCGCGGTATTGAGGTCCGAGGTATTGTTTCCCGATTTCAAGTCACGTTTCATAAGAGCATATCGGAGTATTGGACGGTTCATCCGCGGTTATGTGCTAACGAGAGGTCGCTGTGCATTTGATGGTGGTAGACGACACATAGACGGAACAAAATAAGCATGTTTGGGGGCAGATGAGTTAAATAATATATTTTTATCTAGTTTGCGAAATACCCATTTAATAGTTTATAGATTTTAAAAATCTGATGTAGCCTGCACATAAGATCCCGAAAATTATAATTTTTGTACGGTACTAAATATGGAAAAAAGTTTTAAATAAAAATAGGTCATTGTTATTCTACATATTTTTGGATATAACAAACTTTATTTTTATTACTTTTTATTTACTGAGATAACCCAAAAATCTGGATAGGGCTTCAAGAAAACTACCACTTCCATAATCTAATCAGATCGTAATATAAACAAGTAATTGCAAAATTTACTACTCAACTGGTAGAATTGAGGAGAAATGAAATCACAGGACTGCAGCCAGTATAGATAATATTTTATATGACAAGCATCGACGTTTTTTAGCCTATTGCTACTTCCTCAGAAAAAGAAAAAAAATTCTTGTAGCCTTCCTGAGGAAGTAGCAATTGGCTGCGAAACGGCAATGGTCGTCAAATAAAATACTGTATATACTGACTTCAGTCCTGTGTATTTTCATTTCTCACAAATATGTAAAACTATAAAATCTTAATAAGAAATTTGATATGTTATTAAAAATCGTCAAACACAATCACACAATCATATTCTAGAAACCCTAAAACGTGCTTTTCTGTTGAAAACTCACTATCAAACATTTTTACCCGTCCTAATACCGCCATTACATAGACGAGCCCAAATTCACATGAGATTGTCCGTTTAAATTTTTTTTTTTTTATGTTTTAGAAGTTGAAAGATAAGTATAATGTATATTTTACGTACATTTAACATTAAATAATATACTATTCAGCAGTCAAACTTCTTTTTGTTGTATATGGTACTCTAACCTAATATTATCTGTTTTACTACTGTGTAACTCTATTGGGCACCCAAAATTAAAATACTAGTGGTAGACAGCTGAACTAACCATAAGGTACATACATTTCATTGTTTTTTTAAATTATTAACAATAATAGCTTTTTAAAAGTATTTCAATACAAGTAATAAATTGTTTAAACTGTATTATTTAAATAAGATGTAAAAAGGAAAGGTACATTGTATTTGTAGATTATAGGTTGATTGAATTTTCACAAAAAAAAACCTTTAAACACAGGAAAATTTGCAATGTGTAAGGCTACAGTTCTGTTGCTAATAAAACCAAACTACCAATACTAAAGTACGCATACGCCATCATAAGATTTACAAAATTTATTTGGCATGTATCTTTCGTGAATTGTGATCAACGCCAATTCTTGATAATTTGGAATCCCATTCACATTTTTAAACTGCTTAGTATGCAAACGTCGTTGATAGTCTTCTCTTCAGAAAGAATCCCAAATTTTCTGTAGTATGTTTCGCATTTCTCCGATTGTCCCTGTAGGATGATATCACCTTTTTTCATTTGATTTTATAAAGTTTTGATTGGGTATTAATCAGAGCAGTTAGAAAAACTTTTTAGCAACAGTCATAAAACAATATTTGCTACGGACGATCTCATGTGAATTTGGGCTCGTATAAGCACATGAGGAAAAACATTTCGGGACGAACAAATCCAAATAATGAATCAGTTTTGAAATAAAGGTTCATTCAACTACAGGCGGATTTTATTTTTAATTTTCTGATTTAAGGGTTCGTTGAGTAGTTCAGAAACCAATTTTTAAGTAAGTTTAAACTGCAAAGATTCGTAAATAAATAAATAAATAATTAATAACCGCACTTCATACGAAAAAATATATCACTTACCGAGATCTGCATAAGCAGAGTGCCACACCGGTAATGGGTAAAAGGCGTGATGATATATTTATTTATTTATTTATTTTATAAATTTCAAGCCCATCTTCGTCGATTCGAATCCTACTGAAGAGCATTATCGTTTCTGTTTGTGATGTTCACAATCTTCTTTCATTAGGCGGCATATGACCAAAGCAGTAAATTCGCTTTCCATCTTCGCAAAAAAGTTTAATACCTCAATAATTTAACGAGATTTCAAAAAATGGTTAACAAATTTTAAAGTATCCAAAAACAAAGTATCGATATTTTGCAAGAATTTTGTGTCAGAATCAGCTAATCCCAAAATTTTCCAAAATACAAGAAGTTGAAACCGTCTCAAATTAAACTCCATGTTTCATATTTTTATTTGCAAAGTCGCGCAACCCCTAAACTAATCATTAAGCTTGTAAATTTCTATTTATTAAAAGTATAAAAGTTTTAAATTATTCATAGAGCAACAACAGAACTTTGCATCATTTGCGAATTCACGCCCGATTCGAACATCAATAATTTATAGTTCACAGTGAACAGAGCAATCTCCACCACTGCACCACGAGCATGCCTCGCTCACTACCGCCAACCCAGAGCTCGAACCCAAGCCCGTCTAATCAGTCACGTCTGCAGTGATCCACGATATCAACTCCGGAACGGAATCGAGTCAAACACGTCATCGTTGCTCTCTGCAGCTAACGAGACCCTACATTACATTTAATTATATCATTATTACTTGTATATTACGGAACTGTGACTGCTAACACAATGCAACTATAAAGTTATTGTCAAGCTCACAAAATGGAAAAATTAACGTTTGGAGATACGAGAAGTGCTTGTAATTATAATGGAACGCTACTCGTTAGCTCTGATTGCTTCCGGATGTTTTTATTTTTGGATGGAGTGAGTTGGTCTTTTTATTAACACATTCTTTTTGTTGTTAAACAGGAAGAGTGTTTGTGGAAATTCTTAGAAGTTAACATAATAATTGGGTGCGATATTAATGACGCTGGTTCGATGCGCAGATGTCTTTGCTCTCTTAAACAGAGTAGAGGAAGTATTTATAATGATATGTGAGACACAAATGTTCTTTTATTTGAAGTTCGCAGACAATTTTCAACTTAACATACACAAGTACATAGTTGCCCCCAACTACGTTACCTCAAAACTATTTATATAATTTAATAAAAATAAAATAATTAAATATATCATCATATTATTCTACAGTTAAAATATTTATCCACCATTTATTTTATATTGAAAAGAAAAATTATTATATTTTTTTTATTTCATATTGGGGGAAGATAAATAAATAAATATATCATCACGCCTTTTACCCATTATGGGTGTGGCACTTTGCTTAAGCAGATCTCGGTATGTGATATGACAATAATTTCAAGTAAAGAAAATTATGAAATAGAGTACCTAAAATAGTATAATATATATTATGGAGAAGAGTGCGTAATTTTTTCCTGGAGAGTAAATCTGAAGCACGAGGCGCAGATGAGGACTGCAATACGACAAGGGCATGGTATAAATACTTTTTTCCCCAACCCTAAGATATTAAGAGGCAAATTTATAAAAGCGATTAGCTTTAACTCAATTTTTTCAATCATCTGTAACTTCGTTTCTAAGTTAATTATATTATCAAAATATGTCAAATTTTATACTAACCAATCTTGATTACAACCTTAGTTAAAATAATTATGTTCCGAAAAAGGAAAATGAAGTTACGAGTGATAATAGAAATGGAATTAACGCAAATACCTTTTATAAATCTGCCAAAAAGTGTTTATTTTTAATAGAACTACAAAAACAAATTTAAAAATATAATATTGTAGTTGTCATTTTTTTTTTTTTTGTAAAAAATTGAACAAATGGTTAGTCAACAATACCAATTTATTTGTTGATATTTATTTTCTATAAATACTAGAACAAAAGTTTAGAAAAGTAAAGGTGATTTCTTATTCCCTCACTACTGGGACTCAAATAGCCTTAGCAGCGAGACTAAATTATTTAAATCCCTGTCATTATTGGTAAAGATAAATAAGAATATTGTGGGTTAAAATTTATATTTCAGTTCCGATTTTGATGGACAAAATTTTCATAAAGGTTGGGAAAAATAGTATATCATACAACTAGGGACAGAAATGTATTATTTTTTCCTGAGAAGTTAAATTGAACCACGAGCCATCAAAAAAAATACTATATACACAACGTGCGAGAAATGTATTTCTCACTAGTCTTATTGTAACCCTCGCCTATTGCTATGCTTCAATTTTACTCCTTAGGAAAAAATTACAGATTTCTCTGGTTATCAGTCCCTGTTATATTATTTGTTATATTTATATTATATTGTTATAGAATTTAATTAAATACGAGTATGAAAAATTTGTTTACGAATGTATAAATAAAACAAATTAATAAATCATTTAGGCATTTTCCAAATTCAAGAACAAATCTCGGTATTTTAATAAATTATTGAGGGTGTCGTGCGGTTCCCAGCCGTCAAATTATCGCATTTACAATTTTTTCTGAATGAGGAGTCACAGCCAAAATTATATGTAGTGACAATTAATTGAATTTTTTCCGAAAATTTATCTTTTGTTGAGATCGTACTCTGACCATCTTCTTGAGTAGAATGTCATAGCCTAAATGAAATAACAACCTGGTAAAAGTGGACATATAAAGAGGTTCGTTTGGTCGTGAGTCTATTTGTGTAGCGTTGTACAAAAGAATTTGAAAGAACATCCGAAATTAAAGTATAAACAAACCAAGCAAAGAATGTTCGGCAGCCGAACACAAAAAGATCAATTTAACTAGTAGAGTAAGCGGGTAGTTGTCCGGGCCTCATCTTCGTTTATTTTTAACGCTCGATTTTCCCTTTCACAAATTTCGCGCTCCAGTTTGTCGCACACGAGCGGTAGTCTCCTTGGGCGAGTCCACGTCGAGGGGGCGAGCACACAGCGCAAACTTCTGATGACTGTCCATGTGAAGGAACATCGTGAGTAGAAAGACAGACGGAGAGTTTTTTCTTTTCCCAAACTCCGACTAATCAGTTCCGATTGATCGGCGAACGGGTTGTTTTTACAGAGTTTATTATGTGCTTTGGATGTTTCAATTAGGGAATTTCGTATTCCGTTTGTGGTTTTTTGACGCGCCGGGTTTTTAATCGCCGCCATTGTCACTCGCCAATTTAATGCGGAAAAAGTTTCGAGATATTTATTTTGCGGCGCAGACTTAAACGATATTTATTGCCTTTGATGTAGGTAAAAGTAATTAAAGTTGTATACAGCGTATTTAATAATTTACATAGCAATTAAATACTTTCGTCTTTTGTCTTTTGTATCTCAACAATGGTTGATTTCTTTCCTCTTTGCCATTTTGGCGGACGTTGTTTCATTAAAAAGTCGTTTGGAGGGATGAATTTAATACCACTCGGGATGAATGACATGTCATTACTGTAATGAACTCGTTAATTACACGCTAATTGGTAAACTGCATTTGTTTAGCCACGCCCATTTGATGCACACTGCGCTGCACTTCTTCAGACGCTGCTACTAATGACAAATTTATTACAGGACTTGCATATCCAGAAAAAAATTAACGATTCTTTCAATGATAATTAAACCGAAAACATTTTATGTGCACCAAGATTAATAATTATACTCGACGCATGTTTGTCAAACAATATAAATATTTCAGTTTTTTTTTCTCACGACGATTTTGATTATTGAAATATATTTATTCTTTTACTATTTAAGTGAATTCAACTGCTGAGGTTATATGACGCCTCGGTTCCTCGTTTTCGGTAGTGTGACAACCGTACGCAATGTTCACAAGTATGGGTTTTCGAAAAGCGATCACCCATCCAACCACTGACCGCGAGCAGTGTTGCTTAACTTGCGTTATCGCGTGAATCAGCTTTAATTTAATTTTTCTCAATATTTCAAGCAAAATTGTAAATAATTTGTATACACAATCGATTAGCAAAATGTGAATTTAAAACTATTCACTTTTCAAACGGTCGGAAAGTTACATATTTCCAACCTATGAAATCAGTGCATCTTTGATTATTAACTGATTATGCATAATATAGGCTTTCCTGTTGCCGTAGATCTAGTCCATTAATTTACTTTCAGAGTCAGTCATTATAGTCCTCCCTAATTTTGACTTTTAAATAATCAAAAGATCGTCCAATTTTTGACAAATATATGTGTCACTACGAAATTGTTTACAAAACAAATGCAACATTCCACCTACTAAACAAAAATATTTCGAACAGTATAAAAATTAATAGGAACATAATTTTTAATGTTTTACTTATTCATTTTTGATTGTGACAAATGACAATATAAATTTAAAGGTTTATTAATTTTTGCAAGAATTCCAAAAAAATTCCAACAATCTCCCAGCAAAATAAATAACTTTCGAGAACCGCTAGATGCAGATTTTTTTCGGATTATTTCCCACTTGTTCCAGACAGGCAGACAAAATAAAACGTCCGGTGCATTTCGCATATTTCAGTGCGGTGGCGTTGACGGTGGCGCCCCGTCGCGCATATCCGCCGGGACGCTTCCGCTTTCGCACGTCGATGTTGTGGTCAGCGGAAGACACGCCAGACGTTGATAAAAATTATATGTGAGGCGCACAACTTATCTAGATTTGGTTCTTTGTTTGCTAATTCAAGTATTTTTAACTATCTGCAAACAACTCAAAAGTAATGGGCTCAACTTCTTTTTTTAATAATTTTGTCTCTCTTGGAGAGTGGCTGTTTCTTAATTTTAGTTTTCACTTTTTTCTATGCAACACCTCTTCTCTCTTAAGTCTTTTGCAATACAGCTCTTTGGGATTATTTATGGTGTTCATTTTGCTCTACTTGCTTCCACTTAATTTTGCTTACCTTTCTTTAAACATAATCTTCATCCTTCGTTATCATATACTGACGCAAGATAATGAAAAAATCAAATATCTCTATCCAGACGATTAATATCCATACTACTAACCAATCATGTAATCTTTCAACCCTTTAATTCTTTATACACAATAATCAATCATCAATCACTTTTGGACGGTTGATAGTTTTCACAACTTATGGTTTAACATTTTCCTCGTCATCGTAGGGGGCTTCTACTCGAATCAAGGGTACTCGACGTGTAAGCCACGCTAGAAAACAAGAGCAATTATTAATAAACTTATAGGACTTTCGAGGTAGCATAATGGCAATATTAGAGGTAGAGCTAGTGTTGCTTTCGCCTTCGTTAGGAGGGAGCAGTTTCACGAGGAATTCAGAGGTCAAGGTTACCCGAATCGAGCAATTATTAAAAATATACGACTTTCGTGTTTGGATAGTATCATCATTTGAAGTAGAATTCAACGTTTATAAAAAGAGATATGTACCAGGAGGAAGACCGAGAACGGAATGGTGCCACGACGTGTAAACCGCGCTAGAAACTACATATAATCATTAAAAGGGTACAATTGAAGAGTTTGAATAGTATTATAATAAAGTAGAACTCTATGTTTCGCCAAGCATCATAGGGAGAGAGCTTCGCCAGGAGGAAGATAGAGAACGTCAAGGTTGGACGACGTGTAAACCACGCTAGACACTATGAGCGATTAAAAGCATACAACTTCAGACTTTATATGGTACCATAATTTAAGGTAAAATGTTTCGCTTGGCATTGTTGGGAAAGAGCTTTAATAGAGGGAAAATAGAAAGGGTCAAGGTTACCCGCCGTGTAAACCACGCTAGAAACCATGAGTAACATCGACTGCCGAGTTAAAGTTATTACGAAATTCGATACATATCGTAGGAAGAAATTTCAACAGAAGTAAAAGACAATCGTAGTAATCTACACTAAGAGCAATTTTCGATAGAAGCAGGAAGATTTTTATATTTTACGAAAATGGGAAGCGGACTTATTACGATGGACATATTCCGCATCATGGAGTGGATGATTATGAATTTGTCACAAATAACCATACTTTTCAGTGGGATTGGAACGGATTCGAACCCACAACCTTTCGTGTACTTGGCTAATGACATAGCCACTACTTCACCGAGATCAGCAAAATAATTATTAAAAAGTACAATGAATATCGACCTCCCGGAAAGGTCTTCACAGCCATAAACATCGTTGTAGACACTAAAAATCAACAATACATTTCGCACTTCCGTGCTGCACATCTCAGTGGTCAGCGGCGCCATGCACCTCGCCCACGCACACTAGATCACACCACATCCACATCCACGGAAGACAAAGCCCGCCGCGGAGCCAAGCCACTCTAACGGGATTATTAGCGCCCGCGGTCCTTCCCAGTGTGCTGTGAAATATTGTGCGAAGCCAGGATTCGGTGTGTGGGAGACGACTTATTGGCTATTTGTCATATACGAATATGCTTTTAACTAGTTGCAGCGGTAAAAATGTCGCCGGTGCATTCTCGCCAGATAGGTTTTGTTTGTGTGAATTATTACAGCCTATTGTCAAACATTTTATTGCGATAAATGTTTTAAATTACTGGTCTATTGAGAGGGATGCCAGATAAGAGGAATTGTGAGGAGTAACTGTATACAGCATTAGCTGCACACCTACATACATATTAATTTTATTGTTTAAATGAATATGGACTGTATGATAAATTTATGTACTGGTATGAGCAAAAATTTATAACTTATGAACACAAAACCATTATGAATAATAAGCAGCAAATTTATTTTTGCCCACTCGGGGTTAACGCATCGAACTGTGGATCACGAGATCTTTAGTTGTTATTCAGATTCTAACCAATATTCAAGTGACTTCTGAAAAGGAGAAATGTTGGATGCATTTGTATTTTTATTTATTTGCCTACATGTATATTGAGAATGCATGAACCGATTGCAAAGCATCAGATGTCTTTCCAGATAGTTTACAAGCAATATAAATATTAGTCTTAAATTGCGACCAACTATATCAGTGACTTGTAATAGTTAATTTTTTTATAATTAATTTTTCTTCCGATACAGCCAACAGATTGATCGATGGATAAAAAATTAATATATTTTAAAATTAAACCAAACATCAAGTTAAACACGAATCCAATATGAACTAGCGCAGGAATTTCGAAGGGGTGCATAACGGTGTATTTACACTTCAACCCTTCCCATTTTACCCCTAAAATAATGGTTTCGCGGCACCTCATCGGACGGTGAAGATCTTCTACCTCGTATATTGCAGCCAATAAATATCTCCAATAAAATTTTTTTTGTTTTTCTGTATGAACTTCCTGATGCGAAACGTTGTATTTTAATAAAAATTTGTACAGAATTTACAGCAAAAATATTTTATAAAAGTCTTTATAGACCTGATGAAAAATTAATGTACAATAAAAAAAATCTTTGACATATAAACTATGGCCACTTTGAACTATTGGCGTCATGATTTGTGGCCTGATCCCCTAAGTTTTCCTCAGCAAATATCTTGATGGTATATTTATTTATTTTTATTTCAAATATTTATATTTGACTTGTACTAAATTTTTGTTTATTTTTCATTTCATTAACACATTTCGATCACTATAATTTCGATCTTACTATAATTTTTATTTCTCCCAAACTTGTACAAAAATTCAATAGCATGACTAACAACAGCTGATATTTCTGGTTGGTTAATACGAATGGCCATGCAATTTGTGCTCTGCAATCCTTGTTGTTATCGTTTTACTAATTTGTCCAATGTATCATTTCCCAAATTCACATGAAATTTTGTAAAAATTATATTACCTTCTAATAAAAAATACAATAAATATCATCAGTAATAATATAACAAGAGAGTGAGAATAAATTGAAAATAATTTGACAGATCTTTCGAAAACTTCTCAGTCAAATGGCAACAAGCTTAAGAAAGATACTGGAGAATTATTTTCTAATTTATCGAACTCTCGAGTTATATTTAATTAGATTATTTTTTAACGTTTCTTAAAACCAATGAAATGCTGCATTGTAAGTCACGTGTCTGCATTTTAACCAATCCTGTCATTATTATACTGAGAATAAAGCTCTAGTGAATATTCCCGGGAATAATCTCTGAGCTTATTTGTTTTTGAATGATAAGGACATTTTTGTTTTTGTTGACAAATATCAGATGTCAGATATTTATCAACACAAGTAAAAAATGAGCAAGAAATATAGATTTAGTAAATAATCTAATCATTATTTTGTTTCTCTTGTTACAGGTGTAGTAAAAACTTGGACTGAAAGATCTTTCGTCATCACATCCAGAGGTTGACTAAATAAGGTAAGAATTAAAAATACCTATGTTAATAGATATTAAGGACAACAATGACGATGACGGTGTCCATTTCCATAATGCTGTGTCCGAGATGCGTTAGGTCGAATTGCGAATCCCCTGCATAACGTATGTGCGTGGGGATGTATTTGCGTGACAGGTGCGGCTTGTTTTGTCTCCCTGCATTTTACCCTCTGCATACACACACACACACACACACACACACACCCACACATGTCCCCACTCTCGCAAACACACGTGGAATGTAGAGGGGCGTCGAGATCCCCTGTCATCGGTCCCGGGGTTGCGGAGCCCGCTGCCAATTTGTAAATTAATTACAAAGAAATTAACCAATTTGATGGTCGTTAACGAGTGTTTCATTGCGTACAACTGACGCAAACGAGTCAAACTTTGATAAATGGGATAATGAACACACTTGGTGAAGATATTCACTTTTTGCAATCATTAACTGCATATCATTTGTATTTTTTAAACGGGCAAATTGCTGCAGCGCTCATAATTTTGCATTTTGAAATAATAGCTGTTTAATGAATGCGACGAATTGTTGATGTTAGATATCATGTGTTGCCTCAGCGCATACTTTACACAAATCGTTGCCTACTTAGAAATTATGGATAAATTTATTATCATCTCATTGATTAGTGATTAACTATCAAGTTTATAAGAATCTGCAGAGTCTACTAACGATAAAGTTATTCGAGCATATATTAGTGAAGCAGTTACTGTACAAAAATTATTTTGCGAAAGAATGAAATAAATCATTCCGAATTAAAATATAAATATGCGATATGATAAATGTGTTATTATAAACATTTATAATAAATAGTACGTTAATGAAAACGGAGGCGTTAATGAAGCTCTTCACTCACGAAAAATGAGTGGGATAAGTGACATTTAACTCACGGGCGTAGATAAAATATTTTACACATAATTACAAATTCTGGGTATTAATGGGTAAGCCAGATTTAATTATTTAAATTAAGAAAGAAACGTATAGTATCAAAAGGTTAGTACTAGTAAATTGTTTACTAAAAAATAAATTAAATACTCCTCCAAACTTAACTTGAAATTTATTACTTATGTATATATTAAACATGAATAAACTCATTGCTGTAGTACGCATCGTAATATGTCTTATATTTACAGAAATATGGCGATTTGTAATATTTTTCAAAATACAGAAATTTCCCCAAATATGACTTAAAATTATAAAATTTTTTTATTACATTTCTTTATAATAATCACACCAGGAAACCCATTGCAGCAGAGCGCATCGTCATATCTCTAATATTTTTCGAGATATGACGATTTTTTATATTTTCCGAAGGTCAACTTTGAGGGGCTGTAGCTCGAAAACTATACAAGATATCGAAAAATATCTCCAGTTTTGTGTGTTTCATGCCATTTATTATAAATTAGTAAATTTTGAAAATTTTGAAATTTTTTCGAATTTTTTCCAAAATTTCGATTTGAGATATCTCGACAAATATTAAAGATACAGACTTGCAGTGTTCACCAATCGATTCAGCTCGACGAAATACATAAACCCTCAAAATTTCAGAAAATTCGGACAACCGGTTGAAATGTTAGAGCAAAAGTCTGAAAATGGCCAAATTCAGGCCAAACGTCAATGGGTACCACTTGACTTTTTGGACGAAAAACGCTATTTTCAGGCTTTTTGCTCTAACTTTCCATCCCGTAAAGCGATTTTTATGAAACTTTGCAAACTTATGTATTTCGACGAGCTGAATCGATTGGTGAACACTGCAAATCTGTATCTTTAATATTTGTCGAGTTATCGCCGATCAAAATTTTGAAGAGAAATACAAAAAAATTTCAAAATTTTAAAAATTTGCTAATTTGTTATATAAGGCACCAGAAACGCTAAACTGAAGAGAATTTTTAGATATCTCGTGGAATTTTTGAATTACAGGCCCTTAAAGTTGCACTTCGAAAAATACCAAAAATCGACGTATCTCGAAAAATATTAGAGATCTGACGATGCGCTCTGCTACATTGGGTTTCTTAGCGCTTATGTTATAAAGAAATGTAATAAAAAAATATTACAATTTTAAGTGAGGATATTCCGTGAGTTTAAAATTTTTCTATCGGTATGTGAATCTGTATTGAATGATTAATAATTACAGTTTCTGTTATTTGTTTGTTCCCAAAGCAACTAATAGTATATTGTGTTATTAGGAGTAAATGTGATACTTTGTGTGCTAAGCATGTAAGATTGAACGACGAGCGAAGCGAGTCGGACAATCACTCGGAATAACACATGCTATTTTTTCTTCAAACATAGAAAATAGACATTAAAAAATGCTCAAAACTTCAACAAATATTCTACTGTATCCAGTATTTCTAGTTGCCACAGAATATGTTATTTAGTTATTTTTGTTTATTTGTTTTATCCTAACTGTCAAATTATTGAATTACAACCTTACTATTTTGCATATATATAAATGTGTTGCCAAGGAAACACTTTTACGCCGGCGGCGACAATATTGAACTTCTGCTTCTCTATTCCGACTTGCATTTTTTAAATTAAAAATATATAGACTCCTTGGTCAATCAGTTTTCGAGATGTCTGGTCGCCATTTTGTTTACAAATGGAGTGTCCCTCCCATACATAAAATACCAGCAGGAGGCAACAACTTTTAATAACACAATTTCATATTGAAAACCTCTGTGTGCAAACCTCATAATTACCAGCACAATAACAATTTCACAGTCGTCCTCGCACACAATCAAAGATCCGTCAACTGCACCAACATCACCCGCAGGAGCGGAACATCAATAGACGAGCATATGAACAGCAAGCATCGCATCGCCACTCGGCGTGCAACAGCTATAGTCACCAGCCACTATGACTAATGCCCGCGCGCACAAATTTGTCAACCGGAACTGTCAGCTGTACAAACCAACAGCGCCAGACGGAATCTTTAATACACCGACTTGTAACTGGTATTGATCTGATGCATGTTTCTGAGCTGGAATGAACCGAGGGGAAGTGCGGAGTAATTAAAGTTGCATTGTTTGGTAAATTTTAATTTAGACTGTGTAGATTTGCATCGTGTTCATTTTGATGATTTGGAGTGGACTACGTTCTAAAAACTATTGGTAATATATATTTTTAGATATACAGGCCCTGGAAAGCAGAAAAATGATTGACAATGTCAGAAAAATATTACATTAATAAAAATGTATTTACTAGTTAATTTTTACAATATTCAAAAATTTTAACACATTTCTTATTTGATGTAAAAATTTTTTCCCGAAATCAATACTAAATACACGTTATCACTCCGCAAAGTTAGTCAAAATAAAACTTTACAGGCTCATCTGTCAAACTTTAATTACAAACCTAAAATAACAAACATATTATTCTATAATGCTATTGGTGAATTTATTTATTACTTACCTTTGATAATAATTTCTAGGATTTGATGCAGTTCACATGCAGATTACGTCTAAGAACAAATAATAAAATTATAGCCAAATTTGGCACTTTGAGAGTACTTTTGTTATCACAGCCATCTCCATCGCAACAGCTAGCTGACGTTTTACAAATGCATAAAGCTATTTATTTGTGTTTTTAATTAATAATTTAACGATTTCGGAAAATATAATGTATACCCTGGCACTAAAGTATTTTTTATTACTCCGCTATCGCTTCGTAGGATATATTCCGTATTGGTAAAAAAAAAGTACTTTAGTGCTTTGATATACAAATAACTATTATATTATTGACTTCAATGAACTGAAAATAGTCAGTAATAATATAACAAGAGAGTGAGAATAAATTGAAAATAATTTGACAGATCTTTCGAAAACAAACAGCTATTGCCAAATGGCGACAAGTTTGAGAAAGATACTGGATAATTATTTTCTAATTTATCGAACTCTCGAGTTTATTTAATTAGATTATTTTTTGATTTCATCATCAGGCAAGTCACAAAATCTATCTTTTTGACTCATTTTTCCTTGTGTTGATGATAACTATCTGACATGTGACATCTGTCAACAAAAACAAAAAAGCTGCAGAGAAAATTGCCGGGAATAATCACAAGAGCATTATTCTCAGTATAATAATGACAGGATTGGTTAAAACGCAGACACGTGACATACAATAAAGCATTTCATTGGTTTAAAGAAACGTAAAAAAATAATCTATATAATTAATTTTAGGGTTGATCTTAAAAATAAAATTTACAAAAATTTCAATTTCATGCTTGGGAGTTAAATTTAATGGGTTTATAAATAAAACTTAATATATATTTCCTCCTATATGTAGATAAAACCAGTATTTCAATATTTTCCTTCCAATTATTTTGATTTTAACTTTAATGTAACCTCATATTTATTCAGTCTAAAAATACATTTAAAATACACCTACATTTTATATTTAGATTGAAATTAAATTACAATGTACAAGTGATATTCCGACAAGAATAAATATTGTATTTCCAATTTTGCTTGAGCAGGTAAATATAGATTCTTCTTGGTTACTGGTACAAAAATAACACAGCGGTACAATTTTAGCATTCCATTTAATTTACAATTTACTCTTATTGTTACCTTTTATCTTTCTCACTTTCGTATAAGCATAGTTCATTTTCAAACCAGTAATAATCATTTTATCAATTTACCTTTGTTTTAAAAATAAACCAACATTTCATTTACCATTTGCTAGTGATGGCCAAACCACCTCTCAGTTTATTAACAATATTCTTCTCAATCTCACACACCAACGTATTACATTTCATATACTCGTACATACTCTTCTCAAATACCTCATTGTCAAACGTTGTTCATATTTCTTTATCCGCACACAATATTCTGAACCATAGTACACTCATTCATTAACCCACCACTATAAACTTTCAATTTTGCATCTCTAGATGCATTTACGTTTCAAACAAATGTACCCAGAGGACCTTGTAACATACTAGCCAAAAATTCGAATTTCTTCACTTATTCCAAGCTCACACCATTAATTGAAACATTACCCTGTCAACAAACCATTCTTCTCAAACACCAACACTAGATTTATCGAAATTCCACTACTTCATTTAGTTTTCGCAAAATTGCTCCTCACGGAGACATTTCATAACCTTGTAAAACACCAAAATCTATACCGATACCACCACGCAATTTACCATGAACTCTCATGGCAGTTCATGCAACGCTTGAATCACTTCCAAAAAATTACCATCTACACCATACGCTTCAAGTACATCCCATATTTTCCTTAACAGTACAGTACCTTATAATCTATGTCTACAGAAAAAAATGTGGTCTAAGTGGTAGAGACATTCCGCACCAAAATCTATACGAAACTATCACCCAATTTACCATGAACTATTACCGCAGTCTCACTTTCTTCATACAATATTTGAATCGCTGCCAACAAATTACCATCCACACCATACTCTTTTAATATATCCCATTTTTTTTTGTTAACAGTACAACATCTTGTAATCTATGGCTATAGAGAAAAATGTGGTCTATTATGTGATGGAGACATTCAACAACCTTGTAGACCACCAAAATCTATACAAAACCATCAATCTACCATCACCTCTTATTGCAGCCTAACTTCCTTCATATAAACTTGAATCACTCCCAAGAAATTGCCATCCATACTATACGCTTCAATAAATCCCATATTTTCCTTAACAGTAATCTTGTAAACTGTGTCTGCAGAGAAAAATGTGGTAAACGTGATGGAGACATTTCACAACCTTGTAGAACATCAAAATCTATACAAAACCATCACCCAATCTACTGTTAACTCTCATCGTATCCTCACGTCCTGCGTACAACACTTGCATCACTCCCAACAAATTGAAATTACCATCCACACCACTACTCTTCCAGTACATCCCATATTTTCCTTAACAGTACTGCACCTAGTAATCTATGTCTACAGAGAAAAATATGGTCTACGTGATGAAAACCGTATTCGCACCTCCGTCAAAAACTCCAGCTAAAATTAATATCATGTCACCGGCTGACCTCTGGCCGGTCCGGTACAGTTAGAACCCTGCACGTATTAAACAAACGAAGCATCGAAGTAGGTGTGTCACCACCACGAGCGCTGCAATGGCAATATATCAAGCGCGATTCTTTGCGAACATCTCGGAGATAATTGCGAGCCGCGGTGCGCCAATTTGCACCGCGGAAAAATCCCCGCGGAAATCGGAAGAATTCGCACGTGGGCGCACAGACGGTGAGAATAGGAGAATTGCACCGCGCGGGTGGATAATAGGCTTTAATAAAATGCTGTTAATAAGTGTGTCATAATGGAGAGATATTGATGGTATCGGCTAACGTGGGTAAATGTTCCCATTGAGTTTTTATATTTGGTGGCAGAATAATAATGCGTTATTGTACTATGTAGTCGTTTTAATAAGTGTATGGAATTGTTGTTACATGTAACGGGAGATATGAAATTAAATTTTAATTGAATTTGATAATAATCTTGTTATACTGCTAATGATGAAATATTCATTGTGAAGATTTTTCTCGATACCTCATATTTATTAAAAATATTTCCTTTAAAAATTATATTTTTAGCTGATCATAGACATGTTAAATAATAAGTATTCAATTTCCTGTTTCCTTATTCTTTTTAGTGAAAAATGATTGAATTGAATTCGAGCAAATATTTAATGTTATTCATAATCGAGTAAGCAAGTAAACAGTTTATTCATTTATTTTTAGTATTAGAATAATAATGTATTATACATTAAAGCAGAGAAGTGTATGATTTTTACCCGCAGACAAAAATACAAGGAAAAATATACACTTCTTTTCTGCGGTGTATATACAATTTATTTTTACGACCCCAATATTTATGATGGTTTTTATGTATTTCAAAATTATTTGAATTGTAATTGTTCATTTTTCACATTATTTGAGTACTTTCCCTCACGACGGGACAGAAAGTGCACAAATCTTCCGTAGATATGAAATTGGCTGTTTCTGTTATGATTTTCGTATCATAGATACCTAGTTTCTCTTCCGGTCATGAAAAAATTGTTATTAACAAAATTCATTTCTAAGAAATATAAAAAATAATTATAGTTTGTATCTATATCTTCAACTATATAACTTATACATGGTTGAATACAGAAAAAAAAAAAACGCTATCGAATAGGCAAATAAAAACTACTTTAAAAAAATATAATTAATGGGGTACATAGCTCCGTGGTAAAATATCGGACTGTGGATCGCTAAATCCTCAGTTCGAATCCCACTGCCGACAGTTACCAATTTAAATTTACCCCTGTGGTTTCCCCTCCACTAACATCCTTGGGGGCTATGATTTGACGGCTGGTAATCGCACTTCATTCGAAAAATATATCACTTACCGAAATCTGCGTAAGCGGAGTGCCACACCCATAATGGGTAAAAGGCGTGATTATATATTTATTTATTTATTTAAAAAAATATTTTCTTCTCTGATAGGATGTCCCTCTTGGTCTCCTACAATTTAGAATATGTTTGTTTTGGTGTTACACCCTGTATAGTATGAACTTTCCTAATAGAATTATAAAAGGGTTGAAATAATATTTAAATTAATTTTTAAAATTGTACTTTTTATAATAAATCATGGTCATATCAGCATGGCCGCAGTTGGGATAATAAGATTTACCCGTATAATCTTCTCATTCACACATTATGAAGTTATAATTCTTGAAAATGTAGCTCCCCACCCAAGTCGTAAAGACTAAGTCCTATACAGTCTGCAGCCACCCCGAAATCAAGACGAAAGTAAATTAACAAAAGTGTCAGGCTGGATATAATCAGCAGCGGAACAGCTGCGAACAAACAGCGCTAATAAATAATCGTGTGTGGCTGATAATATGGATCCCTTCGGGATTAGAGAGCGACCCGTGAGTGTGCATAATCCTACCGCAGGATGTCGCAGCGGTCGCCGAGCACCCACCCCCTCCCAACACTCCCTGGGGTGGGGACCGGAAGTCGAGGAGGAGAAACGTGGGTGGTAGTTTGACTTAGCTGATATTACTATTGTAACAAATTTAAATTTAAACGACTTGGAATCACATAATATTATCACCGAGGATAACATCTTTGAGGGGTGTTATTTGACGACGCTTCACGTAAAATAAAAAGAAATATATTTTAAACGTTTAAAAATTAGAGATATTTTCCAAATATTAAATAATAAATTAAAAGATTCTTCGGAATGCAGTCAAAACTTTTTATTCATTAACAATAAAATCTGACCTTTCGATTATACTATGAGCATTCTCACTTAAATTTAGAGTATTGAAAAATTATTTTATTGTTTTCCACATGAAAAACTTTTTATCTTTTAGTTTACTTTGAATTCTGAGCTTATTGATTATTTTATGGCTTTTTATATAGGTAATTTAAAGAGTTCGTTAATAGCTCATTCGGGTGATATAGTGCTAGTACAGTAAATTTATATTTTTAAGGCCGATAAAAAATATCAATTGTCAAACTTCGCTTAATAAACTAGGGCTGCTAATTATCCGAGTATCCAAAATAATAATATCCAGATCTCGATTTTTTAATATTTTTGAAGGAAGTGCATGTCAGAATTTCGAAAACTCTTTTTATACAAATAATAATATTCCTTTGAAGATCGAAGTTATTTGATTAGTGCAGGCATCAATTTACTGTATTGCAGTAAAGGTAATTAATAACAAATGTTTAATAACAAAATGAATGAGAAAAATAAATGACATTTTATTGTATAATAAAACTCTTATAATTCTATTTAGTCAATTAATTACCGATTTTGCTACAAAAATGTTGGTAAATCCGGATTCGAATCCGTAACCGGATACTCGGATATTTGTGATCCGGGTTTGAGATCCGTAGATATTGGGATATTCGGATACATATTAAATTCGGATCCAATTAGCAGCCCTAAAATAAACACAAACACAAAACACAATAATAATTTTTGTTTTACTATATATTCAAATGAATTCATTTTATTGCTATTTGTGTCAAAAACTGTCCCTTCCTGTTTTCTTGTTTTTGTTATTATTATGACCAAAATAAAATGTTGTTCCTTTTTTCTTATTCGTGAATTATTAAATATACAGATACATCCATGTATCAGCACATGCATCATTATGAAAATTACGTCAAAACATATATTGCTGTGAAGATCTATTCAATATTTTCATGAATCCTAGCTGTACAAATATTACATTACCGGAAAGTCAAAATTTATTCGAATAAAAATAAAAACTGTTTCGCTTTCAGTACGGCACGGATGAAGGTTAACAAAAAGCGAATCTACTCTTAATTTTTAATTACAATTATATGCTCATGAGCAGGAATCCAGCATAAAAAACTGATTATTTTTGTCACCTCACCGAACTCAACTAAAAACTAGAATTTTTTCCCATGTGGCAGATTCTGATAAACTTCATTTCGTGCGACAATGCCGCGAGATGTAAATGACCTGTCCAGCGCGGCCGCCGCGGGCTGCGCAACAATGTTACTATACCGCACGCATTAAATTAAATTTTAATTAAATCTTTTTGTGCAGGAAACGCTCTGCATTCATTCATCAGGAAACCGTTTTTTTTTTCTCGTTACTCCTCTTCGAAATCGATTCACTATTATTTATTACAACTGGTTATTTAGCTCAGGCGTTAAGAAAATTAATAATAAATTGTTTCAATATGAAAGAAAACGTTTAAATTATTATTTGATTGTGATTTGTTGTCAATCTTTTATCTTCCAGGTACTGTATTTAGCAAGACAAACTTATATTTTCTTGTTATTTTTATTCACATTAAAAAGTACCCTTTTATTTAAAAAGAAACCTCAATCAAAATAATTTATTTTGATTTTGCAATGTTAGCATTTTTCTTGACAATACATTTTCCCAAATTCTTCCTTTGTAAATGTTTTGAGTTCTCTTTACTTAGTTTCGACTACGAGCCCAGAATCATATTATTTGGCCCAGTTGAAGTAATAAAAAGGAAATTTGTTAATTCGCCTTATTTATATCTTAAATTCTATAATTTTTATATTCCGCACATACATATGTGTAACAGAGGTATTGTTTATGCTACGAATTAATTAGATTTTGTTAACAATTCAACAGTAACTTGTTGATTATTTTAAGGCCTATCAGGGTTTTTGGGCTTATCTTAATAAATAAATGAGAAAGAGAAAATTTCATTGGAATCAAAAAGATGTAGAATAATATTACTTACAATTTTTATTTGAAACAATTTTCTGTATTTTGTTGTCATCAAATTTAAAAACAGTGTTTATCTTATCAGTCAATAACTTTGGGACAAATTGTAAATTTGATATTATTTCAGTTGTTATTACTGCTTAAAATATTCTTTAAAATAACAGAATTTATGTTATAAATAAATTTAGTACAATAAATTTTCCCTCTGTTGGATCAGAACTATTTTTTTAAAGCTTTTCTAAAAGCCTTAACTGGGCCAACTAATATGATTTTGGGCTCGTATTTGTGCATTGTCGTCTGTGTGTGGATAAATGTATGTGTGTCCGTATGTGTATCATCATTAAAGAACAAGAATAATAAGTTCCATGTCAATATCAATGATTAGATTTTGGTCCTAATGGGTTCTGTGGCCATCAAAGAAGTTTTAAGAAATAAATTATAAAATTAGTAATTTTTTCTAAAAAGATGGAAAGCGGACTAACTATTATGGTTACTATGTCGCCTCATAAGTAGATGTTTATGAATTTTGCTAGTAACATAACCACTACACCACCGAGATCGGATAATTAGTAAATTATCAATTATGTTATCTTATGATAATACGAAAAACTACATATGTATAATCTTATAGTTTCGTGGTGTTTTCAATTTGAAATTCTGATAATGCAAGAAGCACCATCAGATGACGTAATTTTGGTGGAGCAAATCTAAGAGTTAATTCTGTCCTTGGATGAAGCATATTTATATTGAGATATGTCGAAATGCTGTGAAACTGCCATAAATTACATGCCAAGTATACTACTTGCAATACTGCTCATCTCTCTTTCACCAAAACTGCGTCACGTATTCCTTCTCATATTTTTTAATAATTAATTTCTCGTAAAGCATAAATAATTTGTCGTTTCTGAAAAATACTAGTTTTTTATGTTTTGGTCTAGTTTCACACAATCAAAATTTGGTCATAGACCCCAATGGATATAAAATTCGTAATTCAATTTACTGCAAAAGTAGAATCAGCTAAGAGACTTTGTGTAGGCCAATTGTGTTAATTCCTTTTTTATTCTTGATTAAAATATTTATATTTGCGCGTAATGTATTATTTTGGGTATCGAACCGTATGAGGCTAATAGCAAAACTATCTGAGGAGAGTTTTGTTTAGAGATTTCAACTGATGCAGTTGTCTTTTAATTATTTACAAATACTCGAGCTTTGAAAAAATATTGTCTTTCAATTGTTTGGGATTTAAGACAGCGCTACCCTCGTTCAGAGATTTACATTCTCATAAATCAATTCTATTTCGGTTTCTGTAGCGAACGCAAAACCCTTTTTTACCGGCCGCCTTCCAGCGGAATCTATGTGCTGCGCGCACATTATGTCAGCGATATTCTACTAAAAGTCACGTAGTTTTTCGCTATAATCGGATATGTGAGTTGAATTATTGTTATGTTATTTATGATATATAGAATGCGGTAGGCTGTAAATCTTACGCAAGTAGCTTGGGAACGTTTGCTTATAGCAAGCTGGAAGAGCACAAATGAATTTTTTATTGTTTGCCTTTGACAAGATTATTTCAAATAGCATTGCTTTCAAAACTGCGAAATTGATATTTTTAACGATGATTTATTCAATAGAGGAATAGAAAAGCACTCGGTAAATATATAATACAGGTATAAGTGTATAGTGGACTCGAATATATTTGATTATAAATATTCAATAGATTCATATGCACTTTGCTGTTAGCTAATACAGAAACAGATTTATTGCACACCATCTATCGGTTTGAAGTTGAACTGTGCCGAAACGCACGTGGTGTGAAATACAAACAAATAGCTGTCATGATGACAGATGTGGAATTAAACTCATCTTTGGGGCCAGTTTTACCATCTGGGATTAAAGTGTCTGATAATATATACACTAGATCATTTATTATTATATTACTGCCATATGATTTCCCATCAAATATAATAAATATGGCAATCCTAAAAAAAAAATACGAGTATGACGGCTTGAGTGTGTTGGGTATACTATATGAGAGCAAAAGGTTCCTTTAATAAACAAGCAAGGAAATGTGCAAAAGCAGAGTGCCAGACCAAAATTGTATATTTTATTATTCTAAAATTTATAAACTTGCAAATATCTAAACGTTATTGTTATTTCTTTCGCTTACAGATTCCGAGAAACTACTAGCATCTCTTCAAGGAACTCTCCAATTAATCCAGGTACCATATGAATTCTTTTACTCACGCAATAAATCAACTTAAAAATTATCCATTTAATTCTGTGAAGAGCACCCTCTAATATTTCGTTAATCGTAACAAACTAATGCCATACCTCGACTCAAGGACTGTGTTATTACTTTGAGCGGACAAACCGCAGTCCCCCATGGCAAATAGGGGTCCACACTCGACGATCCGTCGCCATTTTGTATTATATTAATTATAGTAACAATCGGTTATAGTATAAAATCCATCAGTCATAATTCCGGACCGGGTAATTACGGAAAAACGCGTGGTAATGTTTACGGGTTCTGTTTCGCCGCCGTGCGAACCGTTGGGAGGTTAGACACTGGCGGAGAATAGAGAATTTTTCGGGGGAGTAAAATAATTATTCAGAATCTTAAAATTATATTTATGACAGTTACTCACTGTAGTCACTTTGGCTTTTATTTACCTTCATTACCTTGGCAATAACAAATCATTGCATGAAGAATATTATCATATATAATATTCCAAGTGCATGTCAAATTATTGACAATTACATTCACGAGGGATATTCAAAGGACTATCTCCCGTTTAAAATTTAGCCAAACGCTGTTTCTCTCATAAAAAATAAAGCAAACTTTAAAAAAACTTCATTTAATAGCAAGTCAAAATCATATTGGTAATTTGCAGTGGTGGGAATTATCGATAATTTGCATTAGTATAAGCACGACTTTTTTCTCACAAACGGTACATATCACAAGTTTGCTAATTCATTTAACAACAAATCCACGTATACACGTCGTTCAGAAAATTGGTGATAGTTTTCAGATAAGAAATTCTGAATCGATAGTCCTTATACAAGAAAATTGTACGTCCCTTTGTAAACAAACACAAACTACTTAAAATAAATAAGTAAATATGGCAACATTCAATCAAATAACTGTTATAGCATATCAGAAACTATGCAAATCAGTACGAATGTTATGTCAACATTTGATAGGTAGAGTAGTGGAAATTCAAAATTAGAATTAAAATAAAAATAAATAAATAAATATATCATCATGCCTTTTACCCATTAAGGGTGTGGCACTCTGCTTACGCAGATCTCGGTAGGCGATATATTTTTGTGTATGAAATGCGGTTACCAGCCGTCAAGTCATATCCCCCAAAGTTGTCAGTGAAAGGGGAACCACAGGGGTAAATTTAAATTGGCAACTGTCGGTACTGGAATTAAAATTGTTTACTTAATATAGCACAATATTAAAATTTGAAGGGTGCTTTATTTCCAATATTTATGTAGTGATAATAAAATAAGGAATTATGCATGTGAAATGAAAGTTACAAATCCTTTAGTTGTGGACTTTTACTCACCCGACATTTTCGCACCATTGTTTCTTAATATTATAATACATCACAAAGTAACAATTATGATTTTTATAATCACAGTTAGGTTAGGTTGTAAATAATAACAAATAATACGATTCGTTTTATGCTGTTGCAAAACAATCTACAATTTCACTAGCCCCTTTTTCCTGCATCTACGCTACTGTCGGTCTAGCCTAGGTAAAATCGCCGCCACCTGCAATTATCTAATGTTTAGTTGGCCATGCTTCGGCTGTTAACCACCCTCCACCCCTCTGTACTGAAGTGTGGGTTTTCGTCTCAAGAGCTGTTATTACGGATTTCAGTTTATTGGCTTACTTTGGCTATAAGACGTCGTTAAATTCGCTGATGGAATTCATGTCGTAAAATGTACTTGAATTAAATTTCCAGATTTATTACTTATCACCATATTTTAGGAGGAAAGTTTTTAGTTAGCGTATAGTAATTTTATGGGAATGATATTTTAAGTATTTTATTAGCATTTGTTATAAAATTTATCACAGATAAATTAATATTTTATAAAATGTTTTTCTTGCGTAATAATAATTCAAATTTTAGAAACATAGGATGTAATTTTCAAATTTTCGAATTAAATTAGAACCTCCCTAGTTATTATAACATCATTATTATATCATTAGGTTGAGTCTATATTTATCTGAATTCTAATTGAGTTCCTTAAGGGACTTTCTTAAATTTTAAATATAAAATGAGAGAAAATATAGTCATTATGCGGGATAAATATACTTTTAATAACAGTATGTATAAATGTGAAAATGGATATAGACGAAGAAATGTTTTATCATTGTAATACTAACGAAAATTTAATTATATTTATATGTAAAACATAATTATAATAGCAATAATAATATAGATGGCATAACAGTCGTCGAAAATCGTTTATGTATTTTTTATACTTTCACTGCTAATGCTTAATAAATGGACAATATTAATTAAGAATATTTCTAAAAGCTAAAAATTTTGAAAAAATCTTCATTAAATTCATTTGTGAAAACAACATTTTCTTCGTCCATTTAGTGGTGAAAATAACAATTTCCGTTAATAGTGAGGGAAGTAATGTATTGTTTCTGGTGATCTAGGAAACTTGATGTGCATTTTTAAATATAATTTATAGATATAAAATTATTATCAAATTTCGATTATTGATTAAATATTTAAATTTATGTTACGCCCATCTCTTTTCTGCTGAAGATGGGAATATAATAAATATGTTTACTTTCTTATTTATGTTATGATTATTAATATTACGTTTGTGGGTGATATTTATTTTAAAGCTGTCTAAACCAAATTCACTAAATTTGATATTTCAAAATTCAACTTCATTCTTATTCTATCAATGTTTAAATTAATATTATGTAAAGGGATGTTTAAAATACTATACTTTTTTTTATTGTAAATACAGGTTTTTATAAAACGCTTTAGAAATAAGAATACTTTCGTCGAAATTTCCCGGTTGTCTATCTGATAGACCTGGGAAGTGGATATTTCGGACGTTGCTTAGGCAACGCGAAACAACACATTGCAATGTATGAATACAAAATATCTATTTGTATATTTAGAGCGCCAAGTTTATGTTTTGTCGCTCGAACACAAATATTGAAAAGTAACCCGCAGAAAACATCAACTTTGCGTTGATAAATGGAAGCGTCAAAAACAACTTCCTATAGCAGTCGTCGGAAAAACATATTCTTTCCAACCAAGATCGATGCGTCAGCGCGGAACTTATGTGCTCACTATTTAGTATTTAGCAAGCTAGTTCTGAAGCAATGTGCATTTGTAAATCCATGCGCAACAGAACAAAAACAGAAATGAGCAAAGTTGCAGATTCCGCAGTGAAATCAAACAGATATCCGGCATAAGACGTGCAGATTCGTATGAGTGGAAAACAATGGCATGCACCTGCATTGTTCCACAAGTTCGATTCGCCGTCAAGTGCATCTCTTGAATATGAATGCGCGTGCGATGTGCGAGTGCGAGTGCGAGTGCGACTGCTCGGTCCCCTGCTCGCTTATTGCGCGAGGGAATCATATCAAAATTACGTGTCTCCCGCAGATATTGAATAAGTTTGTATCAATTCGGAGAATCGGCGAACTTTCCCTCCAGCTGCCTGATTTCATAAAAATTCTTCATGCGGTACCTGTAGCGTCTAGGGGAAAACTAGATTTCTATTGTTTCGCAGATTTCTTCAGTAGTTTTATGCGCGATTCGCAGTTGCAATGACAGCTCACAAATGAAATTGTTAGACTGTTGACTACCAGCATACTTCCTAGTAATAAAAGTGCTATAGTTTAACTAGAGTATTAAAGTTGACATTTAAATCACTTTGCTATTACAGCTTTTTGTTTCTTACTTGGATAAAAAGCTCGAAACCTTCTGTTTTTTCACTCAACTCATTCCTATGGCAAAGGGATGGGGTAATAACAGGTGAATGGGCGAAAGTTCTTTTGCTCACTACTTTCGCCCACTCACCTGCCATTACCAAATTGACCGGTTTGTCATTTTAAGTTAGTTGACCACAAGGATGGGGGCGCGTACTTACTACAGCAGGATTCAGCAAAAATCTATACAGAAACGAATTCGCTCACTTATGTGTCTTTGCCCACTCGACTAACGCCTCAAGTTCCAAACAGACACATATGTGAGCGAAATTCTTAGTTTCTTCACTATTATGGTCGTAGTTTCTTTATATAGGAACAAAGAGTTTGTTTCCAGATACCCAATCAAGTGTTTGATTTGAAAATTTTAGAAAACAGTACAAGAAAAGAGCAAATAACATTTTAAATTCTAACATCTTTCATTTTAAACTTTTTGCACAGCTGATTCTTTTGAAAAAAAAATGTAATTTATTGTTTTGTGTGTCCAGTAAATTTCCCTTTCTCAACTCAGCTCTGTGCATTTTCATGATACTTATAAATTCTAAGTTTTCTTAACATATCTTATCTCGTTCATCCATCCTCACAAACAGACATCATTGAGATTGAGAAATTGGACTTAACGGATTCAGTGGACCTTAAAATACATATTTCCGCAAAAATCTTGGAGGCGATTTTGTTCATAATTACAACACTTCCTTATACTTTGCATAAGAAAGTAAAAATGAATCAAGCCAAAAGAATTTAGAATTACTTTTGGAGTACCTACTCTAATTGTATGATAGAGATAACCCACAAAAACTTATGACACGAAATATTCGATTTGAAGGGCGCCTGATCCAAATTGGGGAGGAATGTAAAACGAATGTATTAATGAACGTAGAATAAAACAGAACCAACCTACTATAATTTCCTCCTAACCTATTATTACATATAAAAAGATGAATTTAGTAATTATTTCGAAAAATGTTTCGAGGTATTTTTGGGAAGGCACACCACAAAAAACGTCGTTATACGCGCAGGCGATTAAGCCAAAACAAACGTAATAATGCATGACGATATTAGGAGATATTATGTAATTAAAGCATAGCGAAGAAAAAATGATGAACTGAATTTTATTGCCGTCATATCATTAAATCCAAATATGTGGTAATTAACTTTTAAAATGAATTAATCAAAATATAAATACAAATTGTAATTTAAATTGTTTGAAAAATAAACAAATAAATTATCTAATAAATTAATTAAATATTACATGGCTATTAATGTTTTTATCATTTATATTAATATTTAAATTATTTTTGTTTACTAATTCGATATAATTACATAAATACATATTTCAACAATTACCTACTAATTTCAAAATGACAAATTTTTAATTTGTAATTTTATTTACATGAATATATCTGTAAATACAGCTTAACAAACAAATTTATTCCAAATAAACTCAAAATTTTAGCAATTTTATAAATCATTGTTTATAAATGTACAAATATAATTTAAGTCTGATAGCGAAAATATTCTGAATTTTTGAAGTATATATAATTTTCCACAAACACACATTTATATCCAATTATTTTAATCACAGTTAAAAATAATCTATTATTATTTTTACCTTCCGCACGTATACAGATGTAAAATTGAAATGTAGAATATAAGGATAACAGTGGACTTTTTTGTATTGCTGTAAATTTTTCCAATTCACTTTATAACAAAAGTAGAAATACAAAAGTTGTTCAGAATTTTAAACGCATGCTATAAGGCCATTTGATTACCTAAGTATTAGTATTTCACCGTATATCAATTAAATTAAAATCAATAATTATTTGGATAACTGTAACACCAACATGAAAAATTGAACAAAAACAAAATATATTTGACAAATAAAAAAATAGTTATTTGTCAAACTAGAGAGGAAAGCGCTTTTTTCCCATTCGAGCTCGAAGCGCAGCGAATGAGGCAATTCGAACAAGAGTGGAAGAAGGGCTTTCCTCTTGTGTTAGACACAACATTTTTTTCACGACATGTTTCTAAAACCGATTTGCTCGGACCTAAAATACACTTTGACGACACAACTGACACGTCAAAAGTTAGGTTATCAGACGCAAGGCGGTGTAGCAGTGTTGCCAATGAACCAATCTTGAATATAAATTAATTAAAGTTGTCAAATTGTGATTTAATCTAGAAAAAGAAATATAATTGAAATTCACCAATATATCATTGAAATTCACCAATATATCATTAAAATCTTCTACGAAATTTTTATAGAAAATAATACAGCACTCTAATAAATTAATCTAAATCTGCTCCCTGGAATGTCAAATATATTTTATGGTCATATTATAATTTTTATACTAAATATTAAGATTAATTTTATTGACATACCGTTGAATATTAATATTTGGATAATTAAATGGGCCTTATTACATGTATTTTTAAATTCTGAACCAGTTTTGTATTTACACTTTCACTGTAAAGTGTACAGGTAAAAATTTACAGCAATATAAAAAAGGCCTAAAGGCTGTTTATCCAATTAAATTCATATTAACTAGTTAATAACAATTATGTTTAGTTCAACAACTTTTTTCTTTAGTATAATGTGACAATAAATAAATATTAATTATCTAAGATCTTTTTTTTTTCTGGATAAAATCCATGAGAACTAACGAAACCTCTCAGGATGCCGCTGACACCTTCATCTTCCAAACTTTTCAATCAAGGCCATCTCGATCTCGCTGTCACAGCACACAAGCAGTGTCATCAATTAGTAAATTAAATCTCGCAGGCTTTAGTCCAAGCAGCCAGTGACTAATTAATGAAAACATGACACTCGAAAAAACAAAAACACTCAGCCAGACGCAGACGGCTCGAAAGTAAAGGCGCAGACTGCTTATGTTAAAACAAAATTATTCCTAATTATGAGAAAAGGAGATATGTAAATTTATGAAAAATAGAGTGGCTCGGAGACGGTAAACATGTAATTTAATTAAAAATGTACTTTATAAGGTGAGAAATGGTCTTGCGAGGAACGTATGCTGTTATTAAGATTAAAAATGATTATTGTGTTATAATATCTTACTTACTTATTTATCTTGTTAATAATTAGCTACTGTTTCTTGTTTGTTTTCGCATTTGAGTGAAAACAATGAATGTTGAATTTATAAATATAATTTAATAAGAAAAGGAAATGTATAAAAAATATTATACTCATGTTACACATCACCTATAATTAGTGGTTTGGATAGCACTAGTTTAAGACACATCAGAAGTATAAATTATAATGTATTATATTTTTTTATTTCAATTTTTTTGGCTGTATATAACCATAGAATACAGGCTGCAGGGTATGTCAAATTAAATACAATATTATATTCAAAAAGTGTTTTAAGTATTTACATAAAAAAATTCAACCATTGCTATTAGGCTTTTGTAGTGAATCCATCTGACTTAATGGCATACTTTATTCTTTATTAATAAAAACCATAAATAATTTCTGTACTGATCCTTTTATGATTATAATGAAAAAGAACTGTTTCAAATTGAAACAAAAAAAAAATTCTAATTTTGAAGAAACTTACAGCGTTCCATTAAAAAAAATTGATGTGTTCAACATATAACCTCTCGCCCAATACAACTCTTACATGGTACAAAATAGTATTTGATAATACAGAAAAATACTTTCTTATTTGTTTATTTTGTATTTATACTTAAAAAAAGATTTATGAAATTTAATTTCTTTAAATCCTTGTAGTTAGGTTTCACCACGTTCTCCTATATTTTGTTTTAGGTAGGTTCTTTATCAGTTTTTAATTCCTCCTGTTTTTAAATTTTCTTTTATTTCCTTTAGCCTTTTTTAATTTCAAAAGTTCAAACTTGCCAAAGAGTTATTTAAAATATGTATATTTAAAGTTAAGGTGCTCTATGCCATTTTAAATAAGAAAACTAGATGTAATGTTATTTGTTGCTGTCTGCAAATTGTATGATTCACCTTTCGCATTTATTTTTTTGTACCTATAAGATATGTTGATAATGTTCTACGTACCCCGGTGTACGAATACGTCCAAAGAAGCACTACAAATTAAAACTATACTCAAAATCGAGTATCTCGCTCAAAATGTACCAATACTTTTTGTCTTCCTCGGAACTGAATGAATAACATTTACATATTGCTTTTACTACTGGTGTCACCACGCTGTCCAGACAACCTCCCTGCACAAAATGCAAACGAACAAAGGCATTAAGTGACATGAGCACATATCAAATTACGTACAAATCAACATAGTAACGAACAAGAAACCCATTACCTCCTTAATCAAATTAAAAGGAATTTAAAGACATTTGAATTGTAAAGTAACACAGCCACAACTGCTGCAACGCCGATGCCACTGCACACGTGAATTAGCACAACATAACCTCACACTTGGGTGTGGGAACCACGAGGCTGTCCCAGGCGACTAGATGCCGATCCGTGTCACGTCGCCCCATCTTCCCCGAGAGCTGCTTGGGGCTCGGGACGATTATGCAGATCCACAATTCGTTACCAGATCCCAGTTAGACGTGAGTTAATGGACCAAGCAGGTATTTGTCAGCGCGAGGCGAGATGCGCCGGACGCGCGTTTGCAAAACCTACATACTTGCAAATAATGTCAACATACCATACCTAGGTAAAACCATAGTTTACGGCCAGAAATGAAACTAGTTACAGATCGCCAATGGTGTTTGGTAGATATGATAGTTTGTGGTGGTGCAAATCGAACAACAAAAACCTAGCAAATTTGTATTCTGAAAATGCCGTTGAACAAATTCGGGTTTATTCAACCTCAAAACTAAAAAAAATTTAGTTTCTTGCTTTTATAAATTGTTTTTCTGTAACTATGACCGGCCAAAGAAACTAGGACCTGCAGCTAACTTCACTTCTGGCCGTAAACTATAGTTTTGCCCATACCTCTTTTATATTTCCATACATTCTCACACATTTTTGTTCATATTGGGTTTGCCAAAAACATTCTTCTAACTACTAGTTTCACATGTTGAATCGTCTGTTCAATTTCAATGTTACCTCTAATAATCTACATTTCACCTGTTTCTCTATTTATTTGCCCACAAGTAGCTTGAAAATGTTAAAACTATTTTAGGCGAAACCTTTAGGCTATTTTAATATTAATCCACCATCTGGAAGACAATTGACGATCAACAATCTAATGCCTAGTTTCACGAGGAAATTTTTGTGAGAAACCTTCCCAAAGAAGAATATGAAGACAAGAAACTTTCTTGTTTCTTGTTCTTTGGACAATGGTTTTTTGGAAAATTGAAAACTTCATTCATATGCCGCAGTAGTTAACTCATTTCAAATCAAAGCATTTTGAAATAAACTTCCAGGCTTCTTCTTTTTCACAAAACATTCATTTTATAAATTGGGTATTAGAAACTGCTCAACCACTTTTCGCGATATTTGAGACGTAGTTATTTATTATTACCTTAGGGATTATAATTTACAAAAATGATTTGCATAGTGTGATTTTTTTCTTTCGGTGGCATACTTCATCTATCCTCTCTGGTACTCTATCCCTCAAATAGCTCATTTTTTTTCTGTAATTCTCATATGACTTTCAAAATGTTATTCTTTAAAGATCTTCTTTTCCGCATAATCTACATCTTCATTCAGCTCCCGGTACCCAATATTTATATTATATTACTTCATTTCAATTTAAGACAAAGTGATGTAGTGCACATCTATGTGAAAAAGTGCTAGCCAATAATACTGTTAACCAAATTAAAATGGGTCGGGTGGGCAATTCGAATATGTTCTAATATATACAGTACGCGTCCAAATTTTACATGTATTTTTAATGATCAAGTGAGCCATTAATTTTGGCACGAGGTGTATCATCACTACACTTATGAATTTTATGTTATATGTTGAATAAATCACTCTGATAAATATATCTTAAACCAATAATAGAGGTTATATTTCATAAACTTTCCGGTACCACGTTAACTTGACTCTTCAGTTTGATAAACGTTTTGAGTAGCTTACAGTGCGCAGTCTTCGGAATGGGTGATCTATGTATTTATACTATGGTTTTACCTTTAATTAATTTGACACAAATTAGTTACCAGATATCTTCCAATCATTCATAAAAAAATTAGACGATTGTTACAATGTAGGAAATATGATTTTAGGTAATCGATTGAAAAAAGTATTTCAAGTCATGCAAAAATATGTCAATAATTTGTACGGTTCATTTAAAGCATGCATAATGTAAATCTTATTATATTGTAATGTAATAGGACATTTCATAATATATTTCGACAGTCTGCAACTGCAACAGAGTGCACTTCGCAAACACTCCTCCGACCAGTGGCGGCGCACAGCGGCCGTTCGTCGAAACAAGCGAAGCATCTCTAATTCACAGCGACGCGAATCATTGAATTAGTTGAACCGTTGCTACAGAAAAAGCCCGACTTATTTCATCCGAACGTGAACCCTGGCCGTGTTAGGCTGCTCTAGTAAAATTGCAAAAAAACACTGAGCCATTAAAAACAACGAGATTAACAGAGCAACTGAAGCAAGGATAAAATATAGAGAAATAAATTTATTTGCGAAAGAATTCCAATAACAAAATACCCACTTAAACTTCAGGCATTGGGCAATCATTTCCTCAACAATGTCTCACTGTAAAATATCTGAAACTTAATAATCTACTTAATAAAGTATTCTTGGTTCGTCCAGGCAACTTACCAAAAATGTGTTGATTATCCCCAATTCTTGAAATTCCGCGGGCGCGCGCAAATTTAACACAAATTAAACGCTTAATCAAGTGCGCCGTGCATTTAGAAGAGTTGGACGCTACCGACGCCTCGTGAGGCACAAGCAACCTTCCATTACGGCCACCTCCAACGTGACCCTAACGAATAAAGCTCATTTGGTTACATAAATATCTAAATAAATTTAATTAATTTTTATTAACAAATTGTGACACGGTCATGGCAAATTAAATAATGGGAAAAAAATTGACATTGCATAGAACAGTTTTTGATTTATTTATTACAGTGTTGTATAATTTTCATGCAATTTTTTTTTTAACAACTTTTGTATTTACACTTTTACTGTAAAGTGAAAAAGTAAAAAGATAGAACATATAAAAATAGCATTGACTATTTCGCTCATAAAATTTAAGCCAATCAGAATTCTGACATTTCTGAATGTCGTCCAATTAACGTAGAATTACACGATATTTTTGCACTAGTGCATATTATCGATAATTCGCACTAGTGCAAATTACCAAGGTGATTCTGACTTGCTGTCAAATGAAGTTTTTAAATTTTGCTTTATTTTTTGTGAGAGAAACAGCGTTTGGCTAAATTTTAATCAGGAAATAGTCCTTTGAATTTCCCTCCTGCATGTAATTGTCGATAATTTGACATGCACTTGGGATATTATACATGACAATTCAACTCATACGTCATCTGTCAAAAATTATCCAATAGATTTTGAGGATTAAAAATTTTCCATCAATTGAAAAGAATTATACTGACATTCACTAGTGATTTCATCGACATTTTTTTCGACAAATTTCACCAGAGATCCCATCGACAATTTTAAACAATTGTATTGTTACACTGTTGCTGTGAAAGTGAATCTATTTACAACTCAGTTTAAAGAAAGAATACATTTTGAGTCGTTGAAAATATCACTCGTGCTGTGGACTCGTGTTAATTAAAATCAAGCATAATACCCATTCGTGATACAGCAACAAAAATTGTCGACATAACTTGCAACACTAATTTTAGTTTTTCACCTAGTATGTAGATAGACAAGTTTATATGTTTTTCTATAAATAACATATCATATTCTAGTATTTCATAAGTCCTTTGTTTAATTTTGGATATGATCACGAATACCGTTCTCTATTTGATGCCGTAGTCAACAAATTCTCAGGACTTTTTATCATCACATAAATAACCGCTGTGGCTTATCCATATAGTTTCTAGTAATATATTTGGTAAGGTTGGGTCATGCTGAGAAATGATTAAATGTCATGATGATATATTTATAAAAGAGTAAGTTTGGTCCGAAATAAGATTGGTTGAAACGAGCGACGGCGAACGTCGTCTCTGCAGAGTGAAGCCCTGCGGCATTTACACTCGTTCTCATCTTGAATATTAATGGAGACTATGCAGAGTTCATGTGCGTTTTGCACATAACCTGACTATTATTTCCATGTTATATCGTTGTTGCGGTATGCAGATTTTCTTCGCAATTTTCTAACGGGGCGTTTCTGTGAGCGTGATAGGGTTGCTTTAATTTTTCCTGCTAATTATAACTGAAACTATAAGGGGATGTGAGAAGAATTTTGATTTGATACCACCCTGGAATTTGCTTCATATATTGCAAGATTGTATGATGCTAATAGTGATGCTATTCATACGAAGAAATATTTATATAGTTCGACAAAATTACAGGAGTTGCTGTTTAAATTATGTTATCATTTAGTTTTCATTGGCTCTTAATTTTAAATAACAAAATTATTAGTATCTCTCGTTAATAATATCAAGATAGGTTCACAAAACGATATGCGTCCTCAACAGGCACTAGCCCCATCCAAGTACATAACGAATGCTGTTAGCATTTACTTGTACAAGTTTAAAATTTCATATCAAAATAAAACTCTAGTGGCACCGCATCGAACTGTGGATCATGTTATCCTCAGTTCGATTTCTAGAGCCAACAAGTTTTAGAAAAATTAATTTCGATAATGGTTCCCCATCATATCGGGCAGAAGTTTTTGCCGACATTGATAACTAAATTGCACTAAATTTAGTATTTTAAAGATAAATTTTCATCATCCACCATTTGTTATATTACTATTATGTAAAGGGATTTTTGAAATAATATACTTTTTTATTAAAAATATAGTTTTTTAATAAATGCTTTGAAAATAAGAATGTTTTCGGCGAAATTTCCCGAACACTTATTTGGTGGAAACTTGGGAAATATACATTTCGGACGTTGTTTGGGCAATGCGAAACAACACATTTTAATGTATGAGTACAAAATAGTATATTACGTACCGTGAACTGTAAGTGATAGTTTTTAGGTCGAGAATGTAGTTTGGGATGTCGAGACCCGTAGGGTCGAGATTTCCTAAACATTCGAGACCTAAAAAATCACTTACAGTTCGAGGTTAGTAAGATATTTTTTGCAATACCTGCGTAAATATAAGAAAAAGAAAAATAGGTATCAAAATTAACAGCTGTCAGATTGAGGTTAAAAATAAAATTTGAATGATATATATTTACTTACCGTCCACCGTGAACGGTAAGTTTCATTTACCATCCACCGTGGACGGGAAGTAAATGATGTAACCATGGAAACCAATTGTGCAATAAAAGTTCCACTTACTGTGTTTAAATTTTGTTATTAATGGGTAAGTTACAGTACAGGTATTGCAAAAATATAATATAAGTGGAGGGAGAAACAGATCTGTTGAAGGTGGGATTCGAATTGAAGATCTCATAGTCCACAGTCCGATGCGTTACCACGGAGCTAAATATTTGTTTATAGTTAAGGTATAATGCAATACTTTATCTTTGCCTTTTCACTTGGCATCTACTCGTACTTAAGGACAACGTTCAAAATAAAACATTATTAGGTATTCAGGGGTACATTCGATTATATTTATTATAACTATAATTCTAGGTGTCTCCTTTATTCTCGAATCTGCTCCATCAAAAGTTTTCCTGCTCCTTCATCATTTAGTAGGTAAATTAATCTTGTCCCTCCTGTCTCTTTCTGTCTCCCTGCAATTCAATTTTAGATGTTCCAATATTTCCTCTTATCTGACACACAATCTACAATCCTTCTCTTCTGCTGTTTATTATACATTGTAAATAAAATAAGTATATTTTGAACCTATTACACTCAAAGGCTATCACATCACCCAGAGACGTTATTCGGATTGTCGATCTATACGATGTCACAATCATACCTTAGGTATTCTCATACTCCACGTTTTTAAAATAAAATAAATTGGTTGTTAAACAAATTAACAACACTATTAGACTCACGTCAGTAAAAACTATGTCTATATTCGTAAATGATTAGTGCATTAAGTACTAAGTTATGCAAAGATAACTTGTCTGTTCCATCCACCATCATGAATACATAAACACATTTCCATCCATCCTCATTCCTCGCGAAACTCATCTTCCATCATCACTTCATCACCGACCGACTCTCTGCATCCAGCCACACACATTGACCCATCAGTGCTGGAGGCGTCCAGCCATTCAACCAAGATGCTGGTGCTATATGATCCGGGCTGGAGATGCTACACGGCAGAGAGAAGAGGCCTAGACACTGAGGAAGAGAGCGACTGCACGCTGTTAATGACATGCACGTGTTGCAGGCCCGCGGCTGCCACACAACGTGTGATGCACGCGCTCCGAATGATTGAGATGTAAGGACAAGGAAGGATGATGGGTTGAAGGATGATGTGGTTTGTTAGTTGGGAGTGATTGGGTTTTTATTGCATTGGAATTCTTAGGATGGCGCGAAGGCTCGTGTTATTATTATGAGGTCACAATATTAATAGTCCTTAGAATTTTATTTAAACTGAAATAAACAAATATATCATCAGTCTATTACCCATTTTATATGCTGAGCTCAGCTTAGTGAAAATTTCAATTTACTCACTCGTACTCGTACAATATATTTTTGTGCTTGCAATGTTGTCAAACAAGAACCCTCAAAGGTGTAGTGCACGAATAATTTTCTGTGATTTTCAAAGAGTTCCCAATTGTGGAAATCGAACTGTATATCTCATGGTCCATAGGTAGAGCCTTGCAAAATAGTCTTGTAGATGCGAATCACCGGAATCGAAAAAAGCAGATGTTTTTGTACTTTTTTTTTAAAAAATCGGTGTTTAAAATAACGATTTTTAAAAAATTATTGGTTACATTTTGTAATTAAAAAATATATTGGAAGTGTATAAGTGCCAAGTTATCCAGCAATATAGAGATTTTATTCTTTTTTCCTAACAATTTTTTCGAGGGTAATATCACAAGACCTTCTGATTTTATCGATAAATGTTTATTTTTGCACGAATTTTTTTTGCTTAGCAACAATCACGAAAGCAAACTGCATGGTAAATCCCGACTCCGAAGGAGGAGGGGTTTTACCTAATGTCAATTTGCTTGAGTGGTTTTGCTTAAAAGCAAGGAAAATGAGTGCATAAAAATAAAAATTTATCTGAGAAAATCAGAAAGGTCGCGTGGTATTTGATATGATAAATTCCAAAGACAAAGCAAAATGTAACTTGAAATATTAATTAACTGTCACACAGGCAGTAATTGACATTAACAATTATTTATTTCCTTGGTAGCGGGAATTTTATCGGTGTAACCCGGGCAACGGGGTTTTATCAGTATAAAACTGTTCCTATTGGTAGAATTTTCAAGTGTTTTGCATTATGATTAGTTAAAAACTAGTCGTGGGAATTTATCGGCGTAAAAATCTTTTCCGAAGCTATGTATTCTACTCAAGACAAAAGTTTTTGGCAATGGTTGTTCACCTCCTGTACTGAGACTAGATGTATTTTACAGAGGTCCACTATTCGAATCATGGAATTTCCTATTGATTCCTAAGTACATACCACGTTTATTAGATTTGAAGGCCCACAAGTTTTTTTAAGTATATCTTAGTAAATAAATGAGTTAGTATAAGTTATGTTATATTGAAAAAGATGTACAATAATATTGGCTAATTTTTTTTTATTTCTAGATTTATCGGACCGATATATTAAATAGTTTATCTTAGGATCAAATATTTACTATATTTTCATAGTATGATTTCATTAGTCAATGGGCAGTTACTTTCCCATGTAATATAATCTTCAATTACTAAAATTTACTTCAAATATTTTAGTATAGATTGTAAATATGAATAGGATCACAAAAATATATATGAAATTTTTATATAGTTTGTATTGTTTCAAAATTAAAATTAAAACGTGTCGGACTGTGGATCGTGAGATCCTCAGTTCGAATCCCACTGCCGCAGTTATAAATTTAAATTTACCCCTTTGGTTCCCCCTTCACTAATATCCTTGGGGGCTATGATTTGACGGCTGGTAACCGTACTTCACACGCAAAAATATGCGTAAGCAGAGTGCCACACCCGCAATGGGTAAAAGGCGTGATGATTTATTTATTTATTTATTTTAAAATCTATGGGAGGTTATGTGCTGCCCACATTTTTTTCGGAAAGAAAAACTAAGTCCCAATAATGCAGTCACCTAAAGATGGGCGAAAGACATATACGCGTTGAAGCAACTGAATGTTAATTATTCTAGCAAATAACAATAATTCTTAAAAACCTTGCCATAACAATTTTTCAATAAATAATAATCTGTAAGCCCTTGACTGCATATAATCCTCATCCTT
Organism: Poecilus cupreus; assembly: GCA_963942605.1. NCBI lineage: Eukaryota > Metazoa > Arthropoda > Insecta > Coleoptera > Carabidae > Poecilus > Poecilus cupreus. The sequence continues at coordinate 29,635,899 of OZ012720.1, forward strand.
TAAGCCCCACCCAAACACAAAGCACAATAACCGTCGGGTTAAAAAACTTTCAACATTTAATTATATCAGTATGCAAATTAACGCGGAACATATTAAACCCTGTCCATCTAGATTTTCGTCTCTTCTCGTTCGGCGCTCTCCGCTTCCTCTCCCATCTCTTGTGACTTCCATCCTCCGCAGAAGGACTAATTATGCCCTGTCATCATTTTATTACTGAGTGAGTGATTACTCCTTAACTGTCCGTTATTTTTGCTTTCGGTTAATTTACATGTTAACCCGAACGGGCCCGGCCAGCTTGTTTAAAATGAGACAAGAAATAATGAACTGCATTGATTTATATTTGCAGAAAAAAAAGTGCGGGACGTACTCGCGGAGTGTTAGGATCGCAGTGGCCCTGGCAGGACTCGAGGATTGGCTTATTAACTCCGATAATTAAAGTAGGATGGCGTGTCTACTGGAGTATTATACTGTGTTCAATATTTTTGTTTATTTTTGCAAAAAGAAGAAGTTTGAAAGTAAGACATGCAAATTTTTATAAGTTTTGTTTTGCTGCAAGTTAAACTTTACTGAATACAATATCAGCGGGGTATTTTTGCTACACTGCTTTTATTAACTTTTGTGTGCTGCTAATTATCTTTTCATACATAAAATGAGAATTTAAGAACAATTATTCTTTGCGCTCTTCAAACCAGAAACAAGACAAGTATACAGACTAAATTGCAGAAGAAAATAAGGATTAAAAAATGTAATTGATTATCTTTTACGTAGGTTGTCCACAATAAAATAATGCAGATACAAATATCTCTACACTTAACAGATTTAAATTACGTTATTAGATAAACGTCAACAAAACAAAAGTGATGTCAATATCAAATAATAAAGACACAACCAACTTAAGGATTGGAAATTACAACATAGAACAAGTAGGGAAATTTGATTACATAGGAGTATTAATAGAAAGAACTTGAATACAAGAAGATGTAACCAAAAGAATAATCAAGATAGCCAAAATATTTCATACATAGAATAACAGCTTCATAGGCAAAAGAGAAATATCACAGAAAACAAAGAAAATAGTTTTCATATATAATACCATTAGTGTTACAAACTATGTCGACAATTTTTGTTGGTGTATCACGAATGAGTATTACGCTTGATTTTAAATAACACGAGTAGGTACGCAGTGAAAAATTTTGCTTGGGACGTTCACCGAAAACCATATTGGCTGTGCTCTGTGTTTGGGTGTTTTAAGAGAAGTATTTCAGCCTCGGTTTTAGAACATTGTACGAGTATAGCGCTAAAACTGAGGTTAAAACTCTCAAAAACAGAGCTCGTGGTACTAGTCATTATATTCATTAATTAGCGCAGATGTGATATATCTCAAATAAATAATATTATGAAATGTATTGTTTGGACCTACAATTCTGGACACATCTATTTTTATCCTATTGTAGCACGACCTATTTTGAACTTTCATCATTTACACTGATAAAAATGTTTTCTTGGAACAAACAGATTCCTCTGAAATGAAGAGAAAAAATTATTTGAATAGTGCCAATCCGATTTCGTTTTCATTGAAAACTTTTGTAAGTTTAATTAATATTCTTGTATGAAAATTAATTTAGTTTTGAAGGAATATATCGAAGTATTCAACTAAGACTCATTATGAGGACGAATAGTTTGAATAGGAGCAGTTTTAATTCAAAATCAAATAGTTTTATTAAAAGCAATTTGTTTAAAAGTAAAACGACTGAATTTTAATTATATTTAAAGTTAAAATTTAAAATATATTCATTTCCTTTCAATACATAAATAATAAATAAAATAAAAATTTAAAATTAATATTTTATTTGAATTGAACCTTATCATTTTGTAAGCAATAAAATTATCTTCAACGAATGCATACAAAAAGAAAACTGAAAATATTCTTGAAACAAGTTATTTTTATGAGTGTACATCTCACAAATCCGCATTTCAGCTAATTTCCTTGAATATGCAATAAAACAGCTTGTAAATTTGCGATTAGAATTAAACGAAATTTTTGAATTTTCTTATGAAATAACATTGCTTACTTTCAAGAAAGATTGTGTAAAATTACTTTGATGTGACTAATGCGACTAATCATTTAATATCAATATGTCAACCTTCACAAAAATGTTTTTTGTTTGAAAAATAATTCATTCGTTAGCACCCGCAGAAAAATAAATTGTTAAATTTTGACATTTAACATTTGACATTTTAACATTCATACTGATTTGCCTAGTTACCTGATGACTGCTATAACAACTGTTTGATTTACATGTGTGGCTTTACGAAGAACCGTACAAATTTTTTGCATTAGGATTATCGACTCAGAATTATCAAAGAATCATTCTACATGAAGCTTATCCCTACTTTTCTTAATACCCTGTATATTTTTATTATTATTATTATAAGATAACCTTATGCACAACAGGTGTAGCTAGAGTATTCAAAAATTGCTTCCACTGCCCTTCAACAAAAACCGAAAACAGCAAATAAACCTAAAAGTCACTTAACGCTTCAGAAAAGCTTACACCGAACTCATAACATCCATAAAGGCCAGGTGTCAACACATGTTTACCATAACAAATATTTCAAACACACTTAAAATAGTCCACAATCCACCCTACTGAGATACAGCCGTTAAGAACCTTCGTTAAGCCCTTTCGGAACCCATACAGCACAGAATGGGACGTATATTTCACACGCGATAACCTAAAACATGTTTTCGGGGCATTTCCAACATTCTGGCATGATCCCGGAGGGCTGGCGACCGGAAGCTGTTTGTCAGCGACTTAACACGCTCGCGAGTAGTGTCTGTTGGCACGTCTGCGCGTCTTCAGCCAAATCAATTAGATATGATTTGTTTTATTTTTCGGTAATCGCGATGAGACGTTTATGAAGGAAGTGTAACGAAATTTATGCTTCCTGGAGGAAATGTGTTTATGATTTTTGGCGCTGTTTTTAATTGCTGAATATCACACATCATATTTTATAATTATATTGGTTCAAATAGATTCCATATGGATGATAATGAACAACATTTTTTTTGCTTATAACATTATTTTATTTTTCATTAATACGAGTAGTTTCATATTAGAAATAAAACATGAAACGTATAATTATGAAGTTTCGTTTGAGGTAATGTTAATATTTTATATTATATTAATCAATTTAAATTTAATATTAATTAGCAAAATTCTAATTCGACTATGGAAAGTTAAACAAAATCGAAAATGATTTGACATTCCAGATAATTAATTTAATAGTACGTTATTATATGAGGGATTATAATAATCATTATTTACGAAGATGCAAATTATCCGAGTGAATAATGACCATAAACCCGAATATAATACGATACTTTCTCTACTACTTTAAATTCAGAAATCACTTTTGAAAATGATCAAAATTCGTTGAAAACAAACGTCAACATAATAATTCACAATAACTACTACATGTCAACTGTTAGACGGCCGTTGCTTGGTGAACCGCATCACGTCTTTAAAATAACCGTAAATTATGAATTTCTGGCTCCATGATTGGTCGAGAAGAGTAAATTATGAATCATAATCCACTGTTGTGAATTATGTGTACTAAAATTCATCAAAAAAAAAAATTTTAATAATGGGAATATATTTATAAAGGAGTAGAAAAATTTATGTATTTCAGTATTGTATTATTTTCTGTAGAAATTTCGTAAAAGATTTCAGTGATATAATGGTGAATTACAAAGTTGATTTCTTTCCATATTCTTCGTGTTAAATAAATAAATATGTATGTGTCAAATATTTTTCGTTCTTGTTTAATTTTCCATGGCTGTGTTACAATTTTCCTAGTAAATATTAATTTTAACTTGACCGATATATTGTTATATATGAACATGTAGAGAAGCAAATATGGTACTTATTGCGTACATATTTAAATTTTCAACAAGTTTTGTATTTACATTTTTGTAGGAAAGTAAATAAGTAAAAATTTACAGCAATATAAAAAAATAGCATTGAAATCTCTGTACGGCACTTTCCAATTTTCGATATTGAATATTTAATTTTCCCAATAAATATTGATTTTAATTTTATAATATCAATCAACATTTTTTTTTAGGTTAATGACGACCGTCTTCTCGTTATCTTCTTAAATATTTTTAGTTTAGTTACACTATTGCCTTAAAGTGAATTGATCTATAGATACAGCAATTTAAAAAAAATAGCATTGAAATCCCTATACACCATGTTTAAATTATACACCCTAATCATAGACCTAAAGATCAGCTGTACGTATTTGTTTCGGAAATGTTTTATTTATATATAATTAATTATGCATATACAATATAAATGTAAATTTTCCCACCATTAGATATAAAATAATAATTGCAATGATAGGAATAAAAGAAATCTGAATCATTAAACTGCAAGCATTAAAATTAATTAAAGAATAAAATGCCAGCGTGGTGCAGACATCGACTATCAAATAATGCAGCTAGTACTCCGTATTTCACTCGAGAAACATTCATTAAAATTATAATAAATAGTTGGGGAACACATGTTGACCTCAACAGGTACAACACAAAATGGCGGTTATAATGAGCGGCCCGCAAACAAAACAGTGTTGTTGTGGCGAACCAGCAGGTGCAAAACAGTCGACAGTCGCGTCCAGGCGTCGCCGCGGGGGTGCCCTCGCCGCGTATTAAAATATAAATAACACTTTAATTATTTCAATCTATAAAACGTAATGGCGTCGTCAGCTATGCCGTCGTCCGCTCGCAGCGCATAATGAAATAACGCGCTAAACGGGAAAAATGCATTTTCAGATTAAATTATAGATTATGCGCGGACTCCCGCGAGAGCCATGAAGTAGTTTATAAGTTTCTTGTTTTGCTGCGGATCGATTCCTGGTGATATACTTTGCGGATAAATGGTGCATTAGTCAAATTGGAAGCGTTGTATAACCCTTAACTATCTTATAATGTTGAATAAAGCATCTATTAATTTTTCAGTGCTTTTACTTAAGGATACGGCTGCACATCGCTTTGTGGAGTAACAACACATTTCTCGAAAATACAAATCACGAAACTACATTTCTCGATTATAAAAATATCGAAAATTACTCTCCGGTCTGGTCCAATCAGTCGGTGCCACTACCTCTACAGCAGATGGGGGTTTACACTACGCTGATGAATTCCAGTAAGAATGAAATGCGTCCGTAGTTTTACCGATTGATTGTATTGGTCTGTTTTTGTGACTTAATACCTTAGTTATTATTCAGAGACTGAATTTTATGAAACATTAACAATTTATTGTCTTTATATTTTTTATATTGAAAATTACTATTAGAGACTGTACATTTACCGAAAATACAAATGCGGTAAAAAGCTCCGTGGTAACGCGTCGTACTGTGGATCGTAAGATCCTCAGTTCGAATCCCACAACTGACAGTTGCCAATTAAAATTTACCCCTGTGGTTCCCCCTCCACAAAAATCTTTGGGGGCTATGATTTGACGGCTGGTAATTGCACTTCATACCCAAAAATATATCACTTACCAAGATCTGTGTAAGCAAAGTGCCATACCCATAATGGGTAAAAGGCGTGATGATATATTTATTTATTTATTTTATTTTTACAAATTTCGTATGTTACAAATCTCGAAATGCATTTGAATCATACAAATCTTGAAAATACATTTCTCAAATATACATATATCGAAAATTAAATTCTGGGTTTGTTTATTTATCGATAAATGTCGAATTTTAATGGAAATTACCTGTAGGTATGCTCGCTTCGCTTGCACTCATTTTTAATGATAATTTCACAGTATTCATTTTAATGAAAATTATGTATAGGTATTATTCGACATTTGTATATTCAAGAAATTTACTTTCGAAATTTGTAATATTCTAGCGTTTCAACAAATGTATTTTCGAGGTTTGTAACATTCGATATTTGTAACATATTCAACATTCGTCATTTGTATTTCCGGTAGACGTAAAATATCTGAAAGTAATTTTGACATTTGTACATTCGTGAAATGATTTTTCGAGAAATATATGCGTTCCTGCTTTGTCACTCTATACAAGTTTTCAAAACAATTAATTTAACTAATTAATTTAATAGCTCCAATTACTCTGCATCATATTTAATCATAATTACTTCAATATTTTTTAACGCGGTATTTGAAATGATATCGGTTATTTATAATTTAATAAAACGCATATGTTGATAACGATATTACTTTTGATCTACGTATAAGCTCTAATTAAAAGTACAATTTGTTTCGTTTGAAATCATCCGCAGTTTAGCATTGTTGTCTGCGTATAATTAATTGAATTATAGATTTCAAACGTTTGTTCGGATTAAATTAAAAACTCAATTTCAATGGGCTAATAACGGCATATGTGATATTTCGGAAAATGAACTAATTTGCAGTCATTTTGAATGCAAATTAAAATGATTTCACAGAAAGTTCAGTTTTTATCCGCGTTTGGTTTCAATTATAGTTTGAAATATTTAATTTCGGCTAATTGCAACACAATGCTGCACAGTATGCAATCTATGATTATGCTGATCAGTACACGAAAAAAATACCATGAAATTTACCGAAGTATTCAACATAAGCTGAAGGTATGAGATATTATATTTTCTAAAAATTTACTTGATAGTAATAATAATTAAGAAACTAAACACGATTATTTACTAAGCAATTAGAAGTATTACCAAAGAAAAAAGATTGATAATTTTTCGGAAAATATATGTAATCTTCAGCTGTAAATTCTAAGACAATTTTCTTTTTTTATATGCGTAATTAATCTCGTCCGAAAATTCGATCATATTCATCCCGTCCACTTTTATACAAGTCCATCTATTCACACCAATCTTATAACATCTATTAGTCTCGCCCTAATACAAGATGTTTGCATACTTCGGAATTTCTTATGTAGGTTGGCCCATCGGATACGCCGGTTTTAATTTTGAATGAAACACAGTAAATAAGTACTTATTTTGGAAATTTTTATTGATTTATAAAGTAGACATGTTATGGAATACGATGTCGGCCAAATGGCATCCTCGGGTGTGTTGGCACACTCTGATCCTTTTGACATAATTTTCGAAGCCTTTTACCAGGCAGTTGGTTCAAATTCTGAAATAACGCGTTGGATCTCTATTTACAGTTCAGGAATAGTTCGTTTTTTATTAGCATTGACTTTGGACTTTACAAAATCCCCAGAAGTAAAAATTGCATGGCATCAAGTCGCAGGATCTGGGCGGCCTATTAACGTCAGCATTTATGGAAATCACATAACCAGGAAAATGTTGTCTTAACAAATTGATGGTTTCTGTTGCTCTATGACGTGAGGCACCATCCTGTTGAAACCACATTTCTTCGACGACCATGTCGTACATTTGATCCCACAATAAGTATAATCATTCCACGAACTTTTCGAACAGGCAAAACTTTCGCCATATTTGTAATGTATTGTAACAAAAACAATAGGTCGTTCTTTTATATAGCGATCCATTTTTAATAACCTTAATAACAGTAGATGATAAATGTTAAACATTAAAGTTACTAAATTAAAGAAAAGTAAAACATTAAACATAAATTAAAAGATACCACAAAATGATTTGCTTTGGTATCTCGGGGGTACAAATAGCAACAACCCGTCAATATAATCAAACAGTAAACACAACAGTTTTATATCGCGAAAATTTACAACGATTCCCCACAAAAAAGGAAAAATACACAAATCGGGAACAAATTAGATCAGTGCAGGCAGCTGCACGCATTCATAAACATTTCGGTAGCGTTTGCAGGAGAAAGACAGCCCTAACCTCATTTCCCTGCGCCAGAGCGAGGTGGAATATGTCGGAGTTAGTTCCGATCACAGCCGCTGTCGATGGCGCCACCAGCGATGTAGATTTCCCATGAGATCGGCCCGTTTTGTGATGTGCGTTTGTGAATTTATTGGAACTATGAAATGAAATTGTCCCAAATTAAGTTGGGCGTGCGGTTGGCACGCACACAGCACGGACATGTTTCGCACGTTGATGTAACTGTAATGCGTTTAGGGTTTTTGAAACCTGCAAAACAAACGCAGTAGTTTCCGGGTGGAACGATACTGCATTGCTGAACTTTTGCGGTTTGACTGTGAACGATCAAACATTTTACCGCTTAATCTGTGCACTCTGAAAACGGCGATAAAAACTCTTGTTACGAATAAACTGTTTTTATTTACTACTTAATTGAAATAGAAAGTAGTAGCTCCATGAAACTCTGTGTTTGATCCTCATGGTCGACAAATTCTTTAAAAATAATTTATACTATCCTTGTGGCTCCCCGCCATGCCTTTGAATATGGGGGTTATTTCACATTTTCTTTGAATGGATAAAACTGTATCTAAGATCATATTTACGCATTACAATTGTTAAGTTTTCGAAATATAATTCTTCAAAAACATTATTAAGATTCAAATCTTTCTCGATGTAAAATACGGCGCTACGTCATTTATTTACAACCAATAGCAATGCCAGTATCACTATCACTCTGTGAAGAAATTTTAAACTATGATGTTCTTTTTATTGCGTCAGTTATCTCATTTCTTGACTGCAACGGGTAATTTAATAGAGAATACCTGAATATTTTTAACCATGTTACCTAAATTATATGTAGATATGGAGATATTAGTATTTGTTTCATATATGTATTTTGTATATACCAATATTTCAAGGTTAGAACACTGGCGTTAGACATTTCATGCACAGTCAGAACTCGTCAATTTGTCTGTGAAAAGTATAATATTTTTTTGAAAAAGAAAAACGAGCCTGAGCCAGATATACACCGTGGGTTATCCATCTTCGTCTAACACTTATTTATAGAGCGGTTATTACGGGTTTGTTGAGCGGTTGCTATGCGTTTGTTGAGCGGTTACTATGTGCGAACAAGTTGCGCAGTCTTATCCAAAAGAGATGAATAATATTTAACAATATATTGTTCAATTATTTGAAAATTCTCTTAAATTTACATCCATAATAGTTGATTAAACTAATTTTTATTAATGTATTATTAAATTTTTATATTAAATATTTTATTTAAAAATTATTAAATATTAATTTCTTTATATTTTCTTATCAACTTGCTAAGCGGACTGGACGACAAAGATAGGTTTCCCACTTATTGCCTGTCTCTTTCTACACGCATTTACGTTAGTGAGTGTTCCAGAATTACTATATTTCAGTGATAAATGACGACAGAAATTAGAGCCTGCAAAAGTTACCAAAACTATGATCGAAAAGTATTCAATTGCAATAATCATAAAATGAGGCAATTTTTGTATTTATGCAAAAAATAATGATACCATTCACCAGAAAAATACACGTATATCATGTACTTAGATCTGTTCTAAGAAGATTTTTAAACCTTGAATTGAGTAAATGTGGACTGAAATGTTTCCGGCAAATAAGATTTTCTATATTCTGAAGAATTTAAAAATTAAAATTTGCGAGAAGTTATGTCATTAGATTTATTAGTTTAATGTTAATAACTTGTATTAATCTTATATTTTTCTTTTGCAGGTAAGCCTAAATTTATTTGCTGTTCACAAAATGTACATGTAAGTTAAGTGTCTTCTTAATTATAATAATGATTTATTTGCACTTACTTGTGTTCAAAAAAATTATTTTTAGTAATTACCAACTAAAATAGTTAGAAAAATAGAAAACGAAATTTCGCAATCTGGGTTTAGAAAAAATTGTTGGTTTTCGAAGGAGATTGCCCAGTCCCAGTATGAAATATGTTATAAAGACGCGAATTATAAATCTTTGTTCATTATCAATTTCTCTCAAAACTAATTCACTAACAAACCAAACTGTACAATTTAGGACCCCCATCTAAATTTTTCCTTCCTATTGAAGAACGTCCCACACAAACACTGCCGCCAATACGGTAATTAAAATGCGGCATCCTCATTCAACGCACACATACAAACTCACGGCAGCATTCGCGCTATCCGCATCGTGTTTGCGTTAAGTATTAAACGTAAACAAGTCGCGATACCCGCTCTGTGCGGATGTGGATGAGGATGCGGAGCGATACAGACGAGGGAGGCTGTGGTGCAGGATTGAAAGAAAATATTTTAACCGGTTATTGGTGGTTTTTTGCTCCTGGTTATTGGTTTGTTGGTGTTTAATTTGAAATCAGAGTTAATAGGTTTTGGGGGGTATTAATGTCTCGATTGTAATTTGTTATTTTACCCAAGGCAATTTTTTTATGATGGTTTATTAATTTGACATACACAATAATGCACACACTCTTTAATTTCTGTTTGTTCTTTCTTATTCATAATTAAAATAAATAAATGTACCATCACGCCATTTACCAATTCTGGGTTTGGCACTCTGTCTATCCAGTTTCCATAACATAATTTTGCACTGAAGTTACCAGTCTCCATATCACAATCCCCAGAAAATGTTGGGGAAGCAGGACCCATAAGGGTATATAATATTTATGTATACCGAAATGCAGTATATTTCTATGAACCGATTTAATTTTGTAATATTTATTTTACACTATATCACATGTGCATGTTTACCGGACTGATTATAGTCCGGTAATGAGACTTTACAGTATTATTACTTTTTACGATGCTGTATCGTTACTAAGCAATATTTTAAGAAGATCTGACCTATAATGTCGATTTTCCTAATTCATTAAAAAAAATGTTGATAGAAATTTGAACAATACAAAATTGGTTGCTCTCATTTTTTTTTATTAAGACCAAGACGATCTAATTGTTTTTAGAAAAAAAAATACACCATACATTCGTTAATGATTTTCACGGTACTCATTTCGAAATATTTAAATAGAGATAAAATATTTTCATTTTTTTTCTACAACGGCATTAGAATAACATCAGTGGCGGCTCGTACGAAGGAAAGTAGGTGAAGAGCTACAATAAATATTATAACTAGAACAGATGCAAATAATATTAATTACTATTATTCGTATCGAATTAAATTTATTAGAAATAACTTAAATATAATAACTACATCAATAGATGAACAGCTATATAAAGAAATATTTAATGAACCGTTTATAACCCAAAATAATACAAGGTGCAGTGCTCACTACAATTTCTTCACCTACCGCTTGTATGAGTGATGGGAGAGCATGGATTGTCATTATAATCCAGTATACACGCCGTAAGATGCGCGCGCAATGGTGCAGTGATAATTGTAACTTTTGAAGGTTGCTCAATGATGCGGATCGCGGTCAGTCAATTTAATTTTTATTCAATTTATTAGTCAATTTAATTTTTATATTTAAAACTACTTTATATGTTTTTAAACATGAAAATTTATTGATTCAAAAATTCTAATTATGAAAAAATATTTATCCTCTATCCTCTCAAAAAATAGGTGAAGGAGCTCTTCACTTACTTTATCTGACGTGCCGCCACTAAATAACATATATTTTCGAATGCTTATTGATACTAGAACGAGGATCATTTTTAAACGTTTTTTTGGTTATTAATTGAAGTTGGAATGGTAGGTCTCAGGCTCAATAAATAGATATATAAATATTACAAAATATTTATTAGGACGTTTAGACTTTGTGTAAGTCATCATCAGCTGAAATACATAAATCATTGATTGTTGGACGATATGATTTTTTTTATTTGTATCTGGACAAGAGACAAAATCACTGTTACCAATCTAACGTAACTGCCAAAAAAATCCCTTGCTAAAATTATCAACTCTTTTATGAGATATTATGTATTCGAATGTCGGAATAGAGAACATATTATGTATTATAAAATATACGTTACAGAAGACTGTTCATCTGCATGTCCGAATTTCGAACATTACGTATACTGTGGAATAAGTTGACTTTTGCATCTTGTATTTTCATATACTATTGTCTAATGAAATAAAATAATTAAAACATTCTAACAATAGAAAACAAAGGCTCCGGCAGGCAGTTTATAATGGAATCCACATTTCCAACTAATTTGCAGTACACAATCAAACCATAAACCATTTGGGCATTTCAATGCGGCGCATCACGTCGCGAAATCCTCCCCCATTGTCAGGGGTAGTGGTCTACGCGGCCAGAAAACCCACCTAATAACACATTTCACCCTGGTGATCCCCACACAGCCAGCGCGCAACGCCACAGTGGCGGATAATAACACTACACACCTATATCTAATATAATACACTTTAATATACATACATTGCGCGGTCGTGCTACCCTTCCAACCGGGATTCCGAGCTAATTTCATATTTTAATGCATTAATGTTGGGTTGGAATAATATTCGAGTAAGTTTTTGCCGCGGGCGACCGCTCGTTCTGCTGCTGGCTGCTGAGTGCGGAACATTTCGTCCGGTGCTGGTTTAACCGAAGCTATTAATTTGTTCCCATTACCTTTAATGCTGTTTTATTAGAAATTTTTAAAAATACATGTTTCACTGTTGTCGTGAACTGTCTTCCCGGGCAGAAATTGTTGACAACATTGTGAAACAAATGCACTAAATAGATTATTTAAATATTAGATTTGATTCAGCATTCCACCACTTTCTTTTATTATTATTGTTATTATTATGAAACAGGATGTTTCAGACGCTATATTTCTTGTTATAAATATAGTTTTCTAATAAATTGTTTAGAAATAGGAGTGTTTTTCCCAAATTTTCCGCAAGGTTTTTTTTGGTGATATCCCGGGAAATTAACATTTAGAACTTTATTAAGAAGACGTAAAACAATACGTTTTAATATACCGAGTGTAGAATTAAATGTGGCGTAGACATTTCAATGCTATTATTATATTACTGCACATTTTTACCTATTCACTTTTCAGTAAAAGTGTTAATACAAAAAATTGCTCAGAATTTAAAAATTCATGCAATAAGGCGCATTTGGTTATGTAAATATTAATATTTCACTTTTATATTTAAATTTATGCTGTAAAGTGAATAAATAAAAGGATACAGCAATATAAAACAGTATATTGTATAACAAGCATGGAATCATGGAATGGTACTCATTTCCTAAGAGTATGAAATTTTGTAGAATGAGCCAAAGGCAAATGCTGTAAACCATATGAATATGAAATGGACGTTCCATGAGAGTTCCATGAGAGTTGTAATTAATTTAATTTTAATAATAAATTTATTCTACTTTCATCATTCCAATATTTGTAAATTCTAGATAAATATCCTAGCAATGGCACCTGTACTGAAATAAAAGGTCCTGTATTGAAATACTTACAAAACAAATTCATTTCGTACGATGCTTTTAATGTACCTCATATCGTTTGCTACAATAAACATACAAAGAGCAGATTTCTAAGTGGTCGTGGAAAAAATTATTTTTTTTAGGTTTACAATTAATCTATAGCTAGCGATGTAGTTTGTGATGAAAATAGTCACTCAGCTGTCAGATTATAGACCTATTGTTTTGTTTTGTTGGTCATCTGCTTGTCATTAGTTTCTCATCTTGTTTACTAAGAGTAGATTGCAGTTCAATATGTCATAATTCTTATTCAAGTTTTTAATGTAAGTTAACTAACGTTAATCGAAAATATACTTGAAAAAAAAAAAAAATAGCTAATACAACCTGCACAGTAGTAGCATACTTTCTGCAAAATTTAGTATAGACATTCAAGAATGAAAACATATTGTTTCAGTGTTAGAATAGCAAGTATTCTGCACAAGTTGTCAGTGCACGAAGCGGCAGTGCTGCTGTACATTAGGCGCGCACCGCCCGTATTTTAGCGGTTGTGTAACCTCAGTTACGCCGTATAATAACATCCCCCTGGGAACGCGGATGCGATAACCCGGCGCCCGTGCACCGAACACTGCGATGCGCATGTGCTCTGCACTCACCTGTTTCCTTCTGTTTGCGTTAAATGTTGTCTTTGCATAAAATTAGGATAAAATATTCGTATGCTCCCAGGAATATTATTATTAGTGTTCGCGTCTGGTCTGGATGCTGCTTCGTGCTGCTCTGCTTTTTGTGTGAAGATTCAAATTACTTGGGTGGAGAATTGGGAGCAACAGAACTACTTAATAATGCATAAATATATTATCACGCCATTTACCTATTTTGGGTGCGGCATCTTGCTTTCGCAAATCTTAGTGTGTAATATATTTTTACGCGTGACATGCGGTTTTCGTACGTAATAGAACTTCCGGATAAATAGCTCTGGAGAACGCATCGGACTATGGATCATGAGAATCATTAAGTAACCGACAATGAATTAGCTAATTTGAAATTCCCCAGAAATCCCATTCCATGTAGTAGTCTTCTTGAACCACCAATCCCAGTACTTCTTCCATATCTAAAAAGCTCTATGGAAATTGCTTTTTTAAAGATGGTTGAACACTATCTGCAGCTCCTTTTGGATATCCTCCATTGTATCTAAACGGCGACTTTATAGCTTTAATTTCATCTACGAAATAAAAAAAATCTGGTGTGGACATCACACAACTTTCTTGTTCTTAGAGGTTATAAATAAGATTGTTTAATAAATTACATTTTACAAAAGTTTGACATACCTATAAAACAGATTAAATTATTTGTTTGTTCTCATATGATTATTAACATATAAATGGACAAATAGATTACACTTACTGAAATATAATAATACTGGAACGACAACTGACGTTGTAAATGCGAGCCGAGAGATACAGATATTGGGCCACCTGGCTTTGTTGTACAGAGTACAGACCACATAATCATTTAATAAGAAAATAACATTAATTAATTTTGAAATGAAATATTTAATATAAAAATTAAGTAATACATTAATAGAAATGAGTTCTATTTATTATTATGTATGTGAATTTAAAGGCATTTAAAATATTATTGGGCCCACCTCTGTGGCTCAGTGGTATAGAGTACTAGGCTCTAACCCAGAGGTCCCGGGTTCGATTTCCGAACAGGACTGGCATTATATCGGTGTTTGTGATTAACTACAACGCAGACACCTCCATCTTCTTCACCAAATCGGTGTCACCCCGGCTAATAACCAAAGTAGTTGAAGACTCGTTTTTCGCTTTCATAAAAGCTTAAAATTTTTATTAGTATATTTCAGTGTTTAAACCGAGAAAATTCATGGAATTAAAAAAGATTTTCTTTTGGTGATAATCCAATAACAGAAAGAGGTGTTTACTTAAAGCCCTTTAAGCTTCTTTATAAATATCTCAGTAAATTATGATAGTTTTTAGTATTAGAATAATATTTTAAATGTTATTGTCTACAATTTCTATTTGAAACATTTTTCTCTTAATGGCACCATTTATACGATGACCACAATTTATGCTCTTTCATTTTGACGTCACGTTCGGGGCGCGATTTTGATTTGATTTCAAATTGAAAATACCATAAAATCATAAGATTATATTTAAATTGGTAGACAGCAATGTGATAAATTTCAAGGAAAAATGTATGTAAATCGTCATGAATATATGTATAGATTGTAATAATTATTGTTAATAATAGTACAATTAATTTACAGCTCTATTTTTTTAAGTGGACTATACAGCAGATATAATTTAGTACATACATAACCTGCGCAAAAACAATTACTTGTTTGAAAAATATCGCATCTATTTAATGTAGGTGCTCGGTAGGCATACCTACTAATATTTGTACGTTGCAGAATGAATCGAGCCCCATTAATTCCACACACTTTTTCGCCTTATAAGGCTCTTTCACATTACAGGGTCACGTTGCTGAACACGTGCTTTCCTTCTGAAGCTGTTGGGCTTAAATCATTGTCAGCCACGACACGATACATTCCTGACCCTAATTATTTTTACTTGCACTCGATTGCAAAAGTTCATTTTTTAAGTTTCGCTACAAAGTTATCGTGACTGAACTTACGGGAAAAATATTGAGATATTGTTCTATTAATGTTTATAAATTCACTTAGCATTTAGCTGGAGCCGGTATCGCAGGAATCTGGGACTCTATAAAATATAATAATGCTGCAATGTTATCAAGATTGTTAAGGAAAAATTTCAATCGATTTGTGTATAGTATGAGAAAGTATTCAATGTAACTAAATGAATCACGTAATTAACATTGCTTAATCTACAGTTTTAGTGGCCTCCTGCATCCGTATATTTAAGATTTCAGGATGGCCAACGTGACTGCAAAGTGGATACTGAAACCTCTCTGTTTTGTACTCATTTTATGAACTTATGAAAGAAATGCTGTTGCTTGATATTTAACAGATATAACTGACACTGACTCTAACATACTATACTCTCTTTTCTATGGTTACTACACTCATAAAAATAACTACTTGTTTCAAGAAAATTTTACTTTTTTGTTTGCATTCGTTGAAGAAAATTTTATTTCTTACTAAATGATTAGGTTGAATTAAAAAAATATTAATTTTGAATCTAAATTTTATTTATCTTCAATGAATATATTTTAAATTTTGTTTTCAAAAGTAATGAAAAAGAAGTCGTTTTAATTTTAAACAAAACGTTTTTATTAAAAATAAAATCATTTTAAAATAAATCTACTCCTACTTCGTCACCATAATGAGTGTAGCTGTATACTTTGATATGCTTCTTCAATACTAGATTAATTTTCATACAAGAATATTTATTAAACCTACAAAAGTTTTCAATGAAAACGAAATCGGATTGGCACTATTCAAATTAATTTATCTCTTCATTAATGAGGAATCTGTATATTCCAAGAAAACCTTTTCATCAGTGTAAAATATCAAACAATCAGCGGACACTAGGCGGCCATCTTTTCGGTAACGCACTGAAATATTAAAAGATTTGTTACTGTGTGCACACTTATAATGTGGTAGTACTAAGGCTAAACTAGTACTTTTTGATATAACTACATATATTTGGGAGACGCAGAATATCCTCTGTTCTTCAGGACTAGTATAGTAGAGCTTCAATAAGCCGGATTAATTGGGACTGGACCTCATCGGGATATTTGACGTGTCCGGATTTTCAAAATAAACCAATAAAATACTTGTTGGGTCTCTTCAACGCAAAATATTAGCTGTAATCGGTCATAAATCACTGTGATGTTTAGAGAAGAGGACCGGATAGATGAAGCTATTCATTATCATTATTAATAAAATTTTACTTATTTTATTTAAGGAAAAAGTACTGCATTGTACAGTAAGTCAAGCTAAAAATAAAAAATCAAATTCGTATTACCGATTGTCCGGATTTTTGGCGACCGGATTAGTGACGTTCTACTGTATTTCAATTTGTCCTCACAATTGTTATGATAAATCTGAAACCAGTGAGAAGTTTAGAAAGTTGTTTTAAATTTTTATTACTTTTTGGTCAGTTATTCTTATACTAAAAAGACACTCTATGGAATTTAATTTTTTCAGTAGTAAAAGTAATAAAAGAAATGATTTCACATTTGTCGTTTCAGGTTATCAAATAAGTAAACTGATTTTAAACTCAACAATTAAATTACTTATAATGTCTAAACCACAGTCCAAGCGCAGAATTCTAAATCAATATGGTCCCAGCAATAGAAAACACGCTCTGGGGTCAGTATACAATTAGGAAGAGTCCAACTCGTATATTTCCTTCATTTCCCTCTTTGTCCCATGTCTCACATTGGCACAAGTGCACTGTCCGCCTCTAACGATATAATAGTGATTTACCGGTCTGCACTCTCATCCGCTGTCTCATTCGCTCCTTCCTTTAACCCAGTTCTGCATCCTTATTCCTCGAGCACAATGGTGCGCCAAACAAAAGGTACTGCGATTACGTACCTGATCACAATTGGTTTTGTATTTTATGCTTTATTTAGTTTAACGTTCGCTAATACCCAACACTTGTATAGATTTATCTCTCATTTTCACGTAATCTAGATTCGGAATGTATTACGTAATTATACCGTAATCGAATTGCATATGTTAAGACATAGATTGTAATTTACAAGGCTTCGATTTATTCTCTGCAATCAGACCCAGAAATTTAATCATTTTCCAACATATAGCAATTTTAATAATTTAAAATAAACAAGTACATCATTTTCACCACGTTTGAGGGTGTCACTGATATCGTTGGCGAATGACCCATTCAATTTGAACGGGTCACGTCAGTGAAAGAAAAGAGCCGATCCCTTTCTTGTTCTCGAACGAATCACATGGGTTTCAGTATATATTAGACGTTTCCGATTTACAGCGTCAAATTTTAAAAGATATACTTTATTGTCTGGACGATGTAACTTGCCGAGCAAATGGAATGCAGTTTGGTTCAATATTCCTATGATGCGTTTTGTCAAAAATATGCTTTTACTTAGATGCCGTCTTTAACAGATTTACACTCTATCACTTCTTTTTTTTATATAACATGTTAGTGTTTATTTTTGTACTTAATAAATACATTTTTCTTTTCTGTAATGTTTGTACATTCAAATTGATAATTTTCTGGCACGACTATAGTTTTTATAGCTTTTATCTTACCGTAGAGAAATTCTAAATTACTTTAACTCGCTAAAATATATACTCCAGACAATACTGCTCAGTGTTTATTTTGAACGGATCCCAAAAAATGGATCACATTTAACGGGTCATTTTGGTAACCCGATTCAAAAGAACCGGATCAGGAACGCGTACGGATGTACCCATCTCTAATGAATAATATATATATTTTTTCTCTACTAATCTAGCAACAACCCATTATTGGGATCGTTTGGATTTGTGAAAAGGTTCTTCTCTACCGCTTCCTTAGTAATGGATTATTATAGTACTAGATGAAATATACGTAAAAAATATTTTACTAATAGAGATTTCTTAATGTGTAAATAGCATAATGATATTTTTATTTATTAGTTTGAAATCAGTTATGAGCAAATAAGTAAATGACGAATTATATTCAATAATGTTTCTTTCTATTGTTATTATTAATTATTCATAAGTGTAAATAATCGGACCATTTCTCTAACTCAGTTGTTAACTTTTAACCACTTGCTAATATTTTTTACAAATAGAAACAAATGTAACAAGTGACAGTTTGATTTTTTCTTGTGTGTTAAGAATTTTCATGGGATTAAAAAGAGAATTGGGCTGATTGTGTATTATGAGATCTCCACTTTACCCCTGTGATTCCGCCTCCTCTAAGATCGTGACTAAGAAAGTAGTAAGTAATATATTTATTTATTTTATAATTCTACTCCTGTTTGAATTGTCTGTACAATTTATTAAAAAAAAATTTGTTGGGAGACTTGTTTGTATGTGTAACTCCTGCTACATGTTTCACACAAGTCACAATTCCCTTCGAAACAGCAGCTCATAAAATTCATCAGGCCCCTTGAGGCACGTGCGCCCTTGAACAATATTAATATCAGGCTCAGTGTAGCTCCCACCCCACAATACAACGTCGCGTTGTCCCAAGTTTCCGTCGCTGGAGCTGGAGTGGCTCCAGACGCCCGACTCCCGGTCCCGGTCCCGGCTCTCCCAGTCGGATTTATATTCTGTCACTTGAAGACTGTTGCCTAAGTAGTTAGTGCGCCCTAACTCATTATCACCGGAGTTCATTACTTACAACCCCCTGTACATTGATGATAATTTACTGCCAAGTCGAGCGAGCAGGCTTTATTTCCGAAAAACTCGCTGATCTCGCCAACTGGAATTTGCGACAACTTTATTTAACGTCTATTTCAAGAAGTTTTTGTACTCCAATAACACTGTAAAATATAACCTAGAATCACTGTATATCTTAGGTTAGGTTATATTTTAACTTAAAATTTTGACATGATAATAAAATAAATATATCTTCATAACTATTTCCTGGTCTGGCACTCTGCTTAAAGTAGATCTAGTCCAATCAAAATGGTATTTAACTTCGCTTTAACTTTAAATCGCAAAGCGCTAAAATTAGTACAGACCTTGAATACACTTTTACAAATGAAATATCAAAAGTCTCCATCGACCCTACTTCTGCTAAAAATTATATTCAAGGGCAAAGGTCAAGAATGTCGGCGATCAGTATATTTCTCTTAAACGATAAGTGTTATCATAAAATTAGGTCATACAAAGTTTGTAGTTCATGCAATTTTCTACAAAAATCATTCAGTTCATCATTTGTGAGATATCGCGATTTCAAAAATTGGCCAAGTTTCATAATATGCACATATTTCCGCACTATCTATGAGATAGTGTACTTGGCGCATTTCTTTTAACGTGGTTTCCCTAGTAGGCATAATCCACGATATTATGATCAAGCCAGTCTGATCAGACAGCCTCCAATTGATTCAAATAAAAATCTGATGTGGCAGCACATAACCTCCCGCCCAATACTATCCTTAAACGGTACAAAATAGTATTCGATGATACAGAAACATACTTTCTTATTTGTTAATTTCCTATTTATATTTGCGAATTTTAATTTTCTTTCGTATATTTATTTATTTTTTTGACATATATTTCACTAAAAAAAAAACAGCTTCACAATCACAATGACATGTGTCACATTTCGTAAAAAATTTAAAATTTTTAAATGTTTCCATAGTGTACTAGGAATGCAAGATTTGTGAAATCAAATTTCTTTATATTTTATTATCTCTAAATCTAATGAAAATTAATAAAATTAGTGTAAAAAAAAACATGTTAAATTAAATATTCTTCAACTTACAAAATAACATAAATTGTTGAAAAAGGAAATTTAACCGTGTTTTTCACGAAAAACTGTTAAGGGCTTCAAGTAAACTGCTACTTCCGGTTGATCAATTTTATCCAAAATCTATTCAGCCCTTCATTTAAATATAAGAAGCAATAATTCACAAAATCGTATTTTTTGGTATTATAGTTTTTGAGTTATGCGAGACGAAAAAATTGCCACAGACTATTGAAAACTGACTACCTAATTTTTTGACCAAAAACAATACCTCCTTACCTAGAGGTAGGCGGGAGGTAAAAATGGCACTATTGGTAATTATCAGAGTAGATCCGATAATTGTTGTTCTCCTCCTTAACGGCTTAACCGATTTTTATGATTTTTTTTTGTACTTATGGGGTCACCTGGTAGATGGCCCTGTTGTCGAGATCCAGATTTTTTTTTATTTTTCTGACATGACATTTGACCATCCAGGTGATCCCGTAAGTACAGAAAAAATTGCATCGAAATCGGACAAGCTGTTTACGATGATAAGAATTAGGAACTCCTGCATTTTATGTATAAAGAAATGTATTTTGTTAGCAAGGTACGTGGCTGGATAACGTCTGCCTACCGGGTGCGCTAGTATTTTTATATTCATTTATTGGATGGCATCTTCTTACTCTACAGGTTAGGAATCTCTGCTATCTGGAATTATAAAAAACAGTCCACTTGTACACGTATGCTTATACGAAAGTAAATTCTTTAATACCATACATAATTAAAATTCACTTTCATCGCCAGCTTCACCTTTACCTCTGAACATACCAGACCACAGTTCCATAACTTGCGGTCACTCACCATTAAGAACCGAGTTCAGATGTTCCGAACACAGAACTCTCCTGTGTACATTTCGTATGCACGTTCGTGTTCGTGATCTTCACGACCGCGGCCACGGCACACGGCGGGTTTCTAATTAATATGTTAAACCTGTAATGAATTATTAATTACATATTTCTTGACAAGAACGCAGCTCGAGACTGAGATATCGCGCAGTACTGACACATTCCTCTTGTCATGTGGAGCTCCGGCTCTGGAAGCGAGCTGCCACCATCTTTGACGCGGAGTGGATTGAAGATAGCGCTGATGGAGGTTGTTGGAGAGATATTTATTTATTTATCAGGCTATTAATGAGGCAGTTTTAAACTGAATTGAAAAAGGCTTCTATCACCTGTTTGTTCATAATGAAACGAAATCATTTTCATGTTACTCATCAATTTGACTGGTTTTTTTTTTTTTTGTTTACTTCGGTTTTGCACTTAGTGCTTGGATTTCTAACCTTCTGTTCCTGTTTCTTGCTTTTCCATCTTCCTTGACGTTGAGCTCCATGTACTGGATGTTCTGTTGCCTGTTGGATTCCATTTTAGGTTTCTTTTATCGATGTGGTCCTCTCCCTCTCGTAAACTGTGATCGAGTAATTTCAATATTAATTATTTGATTTGATGGTCTAATAGTTCTTGTTTTAAAATTATTTATTGTTAAAATATGCAGATAACAATTGTTTAGGACTAAGTTAAAGAAATGATTACCTTCTTTGTTTTGCACCATGGAAAAAGACTGGTTGAAAGCTAATTTTGAAAATTTGCAAGTTACTCTCATTTTAATTCTATCTGGTATACATACATAGTTATAGATAGGTTAAAACACTTCCCAGAACTGTTTTCCAATTCGCATTAGAGAATAACAGATGACACTGTGAACGTGACCATTTTTGTGCGCATCACTACATAGACGAGCTATTGTAACAGTTCACAATTTTCGATAGAGAGTTTTAACAGATGAGCACTTTTAAAGAATCGTAGAATTCGTCTAAGATAATGAAAATTCCAAACCGATATCATTTAAAAATTTTATGTTTAAAATTTGGGTGCTCGAGCTACAGCTGATTAGATTTTGATAACAATCCAGCAACCAAAAGTGTTATTCTACTTGATGGCCTATAAAAGATTTTTGGGCGTATCTCAGTAAATAATAATATAAAATACCTTTACCTACAATATTTATTTGAAAGTATTCTCTTTTTTGTATTGTCTAAAAATTGTTTAAATGGTAAGATATATACTGAGCACATTAGACTTTTTATGGGATATATTCGTTGTACGCTTCGAAAATCTGTGAATAATACTGCCTATAATAATATCAGATACAAAGACTTCATCGCCCTAGTTTATATAATCCTATTCTCTATGATGAAAAAAACTACTTTTACCATTAGGGGTTGTATATGTTTTATTATTTTACTGTCTTTTTTGACAAATGTACAATTGTTTAAATATAGTTTTAACTATGATGAAATATATTATATATCATTAATATATTACTATGGCTACCAGTTACACAGTACTGTTCCAGATAAAATGTTACATAGGTTGTCAATGTTAAATAAATAGCTTCGTGGTAACGCTTTGAACTAAGAATTCTCTGTTTGATTCTCAAACAATTATTGTTACCTCATTGAAATTACCCTTGCAACATTTTCTCTTTCAGTAACATCTTTTGTTTTGTTTGTGATTTTAGGCTGGCAACTACATTCATGCTCATATAGCATAGTATCTCACTATCTTGATGATAATTTGATCTATATTTGCTCCTATAATTACTGAAACATCTGCCGATACTTCCTGCCTCTAGTCTAATCAATAAAACTAATAAATAGTTTCTCACGGTAAACAAAGCTCTTTTCCCTCACCTGATGAACCCTCGCAGCAGGGTTCCACCCCCAGCGTTAATTACCCGCGCCTGTTGCTCCCTCAGCCCTCTAGCTAGGGTGACATCTTGTCCCGCAACCTGTAACTCCACCGCCAGCGCCAACCACCGGTCGTTGTTGTGTTCCGCGTGGAACCTGCCTTCAAATTATCTTATTTCCTCGCCCCCTCTGGCTCGCTAATTCCTCGATGTAATCACTAACTCGATAGAGCTGCTGCGGTGGCCTCGTGCTCTGCTCCGCACACAAAGGACTTGGCGAAAAGTTACACGGACGATACAGGAACGTCTTAGCAATAATTTGGCAAAAAAATAGCACCCCCTCTTGCCTAAATCACTGTTATGTGGCACAAAATATTACTCTACATCTTTCTTAATATAATAAAATTAATTGTTAACTAAGATTTGCCCAAAAAATCTGATATGCCTTCAAAAAACCACTTTCCGTTGATAGGTTGGTACCAAAATTTGATCAGCTCGTAATATGAGCATCTAAGTTCTAAAAACATAAATTCAAAATGATTGTTATTAAATTTTGAGTCCTCTGGATCCATGTTGACCATTTTCTTAATGAATTTGGTATGCGTGGAAGGATGGGTGGCAGTGATTGAGAAAACGTAGAGTAACGAAACTTTAAAATTATAATTTTCATATATTGTTTCCAAAATGAAATTAGCTAAAAAAAATTATAGTTGCTATGTGAACAGACAAATAATTAAAATATCTAGTCTATATGTTAAAATATTGGATGGTATCACGAACTCTGTTTTTGAGTGACTTAAGAGGATTGTTTTGGCGCTGTACAATGTTCTAAAATTATTTTTTAAAATACTTATAATAAAAGTGGTAAATATATTTCTCTGTAACTTCTAGCCGAAGCATTCCCTTGTAAAATAATTATAGAACATAGTACAGCGCGAAAATCGCGGCTAAAGCGGGATAGATGAGTCGACTTGTCACGTAAAACTTACAACGAAAAACTGTTATATTTGGTGCTTTCCCTTAAAATTTCCTAAAAGATTACAGCTTTTACAGCACTACCAACTAAGCGAAGTGACAAGTGCCTGTTAAATGTTATTTGTGTTAATGTTTTAGATTTTACAAGTTTTTAATTAATAATAATCTTACAATTACACAGTGGAGTAAGGAAGAAGTGGAGAACTTAGTGAATATACCTCTAAAAATTTCATATGGTGCCAAAGCAATGAATACAATTGTTGGTATAACTGAACTTTTGACACTTGGTTGTTTTAATTCACTAAAAGACAATTTAAAGTCACTTGAAAAGATGAACTTTATAGTGTAATGCACGCAAGACACTTCTCTTTAAACACCCAAAAACACAGTTTGTGGTACCAGTCATTATGTCATGTGTAATTATTTATTCTACATATAATTATTCTACATTCAAATTGATGGGGTAAATAGCTCTGTGGTAACGTATCGGACTGTGGATCGTCAGATCCTCAGTTCGAATCCCACTGCCGACAGTTGCCAATTTAAATTTATCCCTGTGGTTCCCCCTCCACTAACAAATTTGGGGGCTATGACTTGACGGCTGGTAACCGCATTTCATACGCAAAAATATATCACCTACCTAGATCTGCATAAACAGAGTGCCACACCCGTAATGGGTAAAAGACGTGATGATATATTTATTTATTTACATTCAAATGTATTGTCATCCATATGGAATCCATTTTCCTAAAATACTCGTATGCTTATCTAAATCGAAATTTTTGACCCATCCTAAAACTGCTAGAAGGTAATTAATAATAAGAAACTATATTCAAACTTATTTTAATTATGGTCGTTACTGTACAGAATAACTCAAATGGTATTAAATATATTAGTTTAACAGAAATAGCAGTAGAATTGTACGTTTTAATTTGTAAGAAGTGTTGTTGCCTGGTAGAACGGCAGACGGTCCTGGTCGCGGTCCTGAGTGGCGGTGGGCGGCTGTCTTCGTGATTCGTGACGAGATCACGAGTCGTGGAGGCTCTCCTGGGCGGAATAAATTTGTTCTTTGGACCTTGACAATTGGTTTTTGGTTCTTTAGAAGTTTGGCAACTGTATTGCTTTGATTGAAATGGAGGATCTGCTTTTGTTCTTAGTGGAAAATAACAGCCTTGTTCCTGAATAAGTATGTACTTTGATTTTATGCCGTGTTCTTAATTGGACCTCATTTATTCTGGCATTCATTTGATATCTATCGTTACAAATTAAATGTCAAATATAATTTTGACTGGATGTGGCATATTCATAACATTTCGCAAATTTAAATTTTTAAACGATGTAAAATATAGAAAAATGTTTCCAAGTAAACTTAGAGCAAGTATTATTCTACATATTTTAAGTGAATAGGTAAAACGATACAGGAATTTTAAAAAAGAAATAGCCTTGAGAATAGATGTTTCTATGTATGGTATAATATACACATCAGATTTCAGTTACTAGTCGTCAAATCACAACCCCACGGATGTTAGTACAAAGCCACTACAGTTTATTTTTCTTGTGGTGCTGTTCACGTCACTATCTTCTTTCTCACTTTCTTCCACTATTGCAAATCAGCAAGAAAGAGATAGAAGAGAGTGACGTGAACCGCACCACAAGAAAAATAAACTGTAGGTAATTTTTATGGAGTTAAAATTTCTGCGAGAATTTCCTGGGTGCAAGAACTGAATTGAGAATCTCGTGAACCACAGGTCTATGCGTTACCATGGTGCTATTTATTCTTTTATTATAATGAACCAAAGATCCGACGGGTTGGAATACAAATTTATATAAATATTATGAAAATATAATCATTATTATATAGTATCGGTAATCATCCTATATAAGGTTAGTATTACACAATAAGAGAATCGAGGAAAGTTATACAAAAATATGAAATCGATCTTACAAAATTATGAAAACACTTTGTATAACAACCAAGATTCACCCTACCAACCAATACTATTTTAATCATCATCATCATATGGATTTCCTTCCCTTAGCCTCCGAACGTACGAGTCAGCACATTTCACACATCCCATCTTCCCTTCCAGCCCTAGCTCCATCTCCGAGCGTGTCCCAGGTCGCAGGGTCGCTCATGGCTCACGTCGTAATTAGATCTGCACTGAAACAAAGTAATAACGTCGCGCAGCAGCACAGATTGCTTGATAGCACCACCGGCAGCAGCACCATCGCACACACGTAGATACACTCACATGTAAAGCCGTGATGAGAAGGTTCAGTGACGGCTGTACATCAAAGTAAAGAGACATACGTGGAGGAAGGGGAACCGGGTGGATGTGTGAATGAGGGTGTGTTGCCAAGGAGAATTGAGTGATGACGGGACGATTTTCTAGGGCTTGTAATTGTAACGAGAAGGTGATGATTATTGTGGGGTTCAGTCTTAAAGTAATGCGATGTTGTGCGTTATAGTAACACATAAACATAATTGTTTCTGGATTTCCAAATAAAATACTACATAGGTTGTCAATGTAATAATTAACTTATCATCATAGATACTTTACAGATATTTACTAATGAAAAAAAGTTGATATAATTCTCGTTATTGTTTGCTAATTTATTTCCTGAACGTCCTAGACAACATCGGTTGTCAATGTTTAATGGTCTATAGACTATAGTAAATATTGTATTTTAGCTGCAACTTAAAGTCCACTAAAACAATTTCGACCATTCTTTCAACGATGTCTACGTATTTGAATGTATGTCCATATATTCAATAACTCATAAATTAAAGAAGATAGAATAACAAAAGCTATTGCTAAATCGAAAGACGAAGTTTACTGGGCATACAAAACATTGAATTGGAAACCGAACTTTATACGCAAAATATCATTTTAGATATGTATTAATCAGAGTGGCACACTAAAAAATGGGTATAATTATTTATTTTATTTAAAAAAAGTATCACAGGATTTAAACTTTGAACCTTTGGATTTTGGAGTACATATCTAACATGCTATGAAATCGCCCGTTTTAATATTTTATAAAACTTAAAAGACACGTATAAGTATTGCATATAGTGCATGTTATATTTACTAAATAGTACCATTCATTTTTAATTTTTTTAGGTACATTTAACATTAAATAAAACTTAAAAATAAACTATACAGTTGTCAAACTGTACTTCGTTGTATTAACTTAAGTTTGCTCTATCTAATATCTACTTTACCACTGCGTAACTCCATCTTTATTTTTTAAAACAGCTTAGTTTTCATAATTCTTTGATAGTCTCTTCTGGAGAAAGAATCCCAAATTTCTAGCAGTCTATATTGCAATATATATATATATATATATATATATATATATATATATATATATATATATATATATATATATATATTTGATTCTACAAAGTTTCAATTGGGGATAAATCGGGACTGCTGGAAAATCATTGCAGCAACGGAATTCTATTATTAATATTGTAATGCAGCTTTTAAAAATATAAGACACAATGCATTCTCTATGTGAGTTAAATGTAAACATTCGTGTGAATTTCGATTCGTATTTGTAAGGGTGGTATTCTTAAACAGATATCCACGTTTTCTGTCTCTCCTCCGTACATACTTCATGAAACGGTTCTTCATAGTGTAATTTTATACTTTTCGGCCACCTGGACAAAAATCCCATCCATTACATGAAGTGGAACCTTCAGAAAATTTCCATAAAAGTGTGTACTTTGAATCGGAACCTTTGAAATTACACTAAGAGAAGCTGCCTTATGAAGGGGATGCCCTTTTCATGAAATGTACAATTACATCTTCCTGATTCGACATTTATATATTGTATCGTTCAAAAAATAGATTTTTTTATAATAGTGGTTTGTTTCTAGCATCGCATTTATTTAAAATATTGCATGAAATGTCCCAAATAACCCTCAGAATCCAGCGGTAAGGACTTTCTGAATATAGCCAGGACCATGAAAAAAGATGTTATACCCCGAGTTCTTTCGCATGTGCCTTGTATCCCAATAAAAATCCCACCCGCTATTCCGGGTTATCACGGGTGCGAAAATCCAAATAATCTGAAAATTACAAACCGAACAACGCACCTCACAATCTCCTCCAGTCTCCATTTGCCGTTCGCTTGTGCCCGCTGGAATGGGTGCCCATTAGAGTGTAATTTGTGCAGCGTCGTACGCGACACGTTACCGTTACCGTAACGTTACGTCGCCGTTCTGTCGCGCTGCGCTGCACGAGGCAACGTGGCGCTATTTGCTGAGTCGCACGGCGCGTAATTTGAAACGCGATTAGATGTGATATGCTCATGGAGGTCGTTTTCGAATGTTCGTTAGCTGCTTCTGTTAAATATTGAATTTGGCGCGGAATTGCATGCTGGAGATGAATACGGGACGTTAATGAATATTATTTTATAATTTAGTCAGAGATTTCGGTGACGGGCAATACCAGCATTAGCTCCTAAATTAATATGTGTGGAAATATTTGCATAATTTGTTTCCAATTAGGCCCTTTTTAAAGACAATAAACAAACAAATTGTTTTCATTACAAAATATGAATTCACTGATCTCGAAAAGTAACGAGCCGTCAAACTCGCCTCCCAAAGTTCGATCTTGGTGGTGTAGTGGCTATGTCACTAGCTCAGCACGCAGAGGTTGTGGGTTTGATTCCTACTGAAGAGCATTGTCATTTGTGTTTTTCATATCATCCATTCATGAGGCGGCATATGACCAAAGTACTTAGTGTACTTTCCATCTTTATAATAATAATAATATATTTTTATTATTTTAACTTTTATTTCAAAGGGCCACAATACAGTACCTAGTATGAGAAAAGTACAAACGTAAATCTTACAAACATATTTTTACAAAATATATCGTTATCCAATGTGTACTGTTAACTTTAGGTAAAACTTGTTTATAAAAAAAATAATTAAAGAAACAGAACAATAGTCAATAGTTCTCAAACTTCTAAATCTATCAAAATAATGTTATCCTTCTTTGTGACAGAAAAGCCAATTAATGCAAACTTGGTAACATTAAGTGCTAGATTTAAGGAAGTAAACCAAGAAGATAAATTTTATAAAATGTTGCTGTGGTTTTGAGGGAAAACCAGGTAAGTCGCTATTCCATGATTTCGAGTTATTTGCGTTCAAAATTTCACAGGTCAACTTCATAAATACTTTAAAATTGTTCCGAATATCTATCTGATATCATTTGTATTTTAAAGAAAAATGTAAAAGCATTCTTAACTCGACAAGTTGATGTATATATTTTCAAGTGATTTTAAAATGACATTTGATACATAATTCGCCAATTGCAAAACACAGGGATAGATGGTAATGCGGTAAAGCAGCAATGTGCAATTTTTTTAGGAAATTTCAAGAAAAAGCTCTGCATATTATTTTTGTCGATTCATCTATCTCTCATACACTTACGTCATTGTGCGAGAAAACTATTTAATGTCACTTGAAAAGAAAAAACTTCATCGTGTAATGCACGCTTACCTCAATTTTTTCAAAAAAATGACTTCATTGGTATTTCCTCAAAACCACAGATTTAATATTTCATTAACATTTGACAATAAAAGGAAACATCAACCGCATATTATTACATTTTAATTGGATTTTATGTCATTAATATAAAAGATAAATAGTAAAGGAACAAAGATTGATCCTTGTGGTACTCCACGCGTAATTAATTGAAGACCAGATTTTTTTATTTTCTTGAAAAACAATTGGTTTTCTGTTATGAAGGTATTATTAAAATCATTGGGAACAATGATAAAGTAGCGTTTTTGTACCGCTGTAACATACTCATTAACTGCCTCTAATTCAAAAGCAAATACTACTAAAAGCGTAATGCAATGAATATTCCAAGAAATGTCTTAAGGTCTGTAATTCGTGGAAGGGTGCATTCTTGCGACATTTTTACCAGCTCTGGTCGAGCTGAGCGAGATTACCGGGAATAATTGAAGGTGAATTACACGGCGTGATGAAAGATTATACCGTAGTGATTTGAATAAGAACCATTTTAGTTCCGATGCGGTGTGTAAAAGCTTGATCGATGTATTAAATTTAAATTGAAGACAGCAAAAACTCGTGGACTATTCTCAAAGAGGCGAGAAAAAAGCCTTTTGGGAGTGCATTGTTAGCGAGATTCGATGACGTATAAGCTAAGTGATTCTTTTTTAATGGCTTCTTGGTGATACTAACGCGCCATAGAAATTTTATGGTAATAGCTTCACTGTATTCAAATATAGTTGCTGACGGATTTTTAAAAAAATTTAAAAAGAACAGAAATCAAATGAAATTTAATAAGATTTTTTTATATATTTCCAGAGGAGACGAAAACCATGCAGACCGCGGCTAATTAATAATTAACACTCAAGGTGAATTTATAGTTTGCACAGAACACATAAATAATTTAACACAGAATAACCTAAAATTTGAGTCATATGGAAATGTATACTTTCATTTGTAGTTTGCATAGTGCATGGGAAATAATTTAGCACAGCACACGAATTGAACAATCTTTAATTTTCTGTGTCTATGGCATTCTATGATTTCATTGCTTTCCGTGAATTTTCGTTGTATGCTTTCTAGTTCTGTGCAATTTTTAAAACCACCAAACGAAGTTCTATGCTTTTCTATGTTTAAATTATTCTTGTGTTCTATGCAAACTATAAATGCAGCATTAGCCAAATCTTAACATATAGAGTGCCACGCCAAAAAATTAATAAACTGATATGATGTATTTGATTTCTTTATTTATTATTTATTTTTATTTATTAATATTAATTTGTAGCATTCTCTTCATCCTATCAGTGTGTGAGATTTCGTCGAGTAGTATCTGTTGTGTAGATCTATCTTTTCTTAGGTCTTCTGTACAGGCTCTTCTAATGTGATTTATTGTCTCAAAGACTTTCTAACATATTCTGTATTGGCTATCATTACCTCTTGTACAATAATTATTTCTTTTCTCTTCATTGCCTATTCTAAATCTTCAATTATTTCTAAATTTTTTTTATGGTGTTCGGAAAAGGTATGATAAGCTTCAGGTAGAATAATTCTGTGATTAATTCTGAATCGACAATCCTAATGCAAAAAATTTGTACAGCGTAGACGAAGCCATCAAACTTGTAAATGTACGATTAGAATTAAACGAATTTATTTAATTTTTTTTATGAAATATCAGTGCAGTTACTTTCAAAAAAGGATTGTGTAAATTTCGTTAATGTTACAAATTGGTTAATTTTAATAGGTACTTGAAGTTTTTAACTCCTCTTCAAACGTTTTTTTTTTTTTCAATTTTATTACATATGGCAACCTTTATTTTTCTTGCTCAGAAATCATATTAATGCTGTGGAGTAAATAATTACGATATAAAGGTTCTGAGACATCCGGAAATAATAATAATTTGTTGTACTACAAACAAACCTACAGAAAATGCACACAACTCAATTTTTTGGTATTTCCTCAAAACCACAGATTTAATATTTTGATAACATTTGACAATAAAAGGAAACATCATCCGCGTATTATTACATTTTAATTGGATTTTATGCCATTAATATAAAAGATAAATAGTAAAGGAGCAAAGTTTGATCCTTGCGGCACTCCACGCGTAATTAATTGAAGATAAGATTTTTTTGAAAGTATATACGTATAAAATTTATTCTAGGTCAATAATAAAGTATTATTTACAAATGACAAATAAAGGATGATTTAATTACCAATGTGAAACATTTCCAATCAATACTCCACAAAATCCAATTTAGCAAATCAGTTCGAACCAACCGATCAAATATGTTTAAATCTCACCGCGTGGAAAATTTGATTAAACCAACAATAATATAATCCCTGATGCTGGTAAACATACAAGCCGTGACGGAAGGGGAAGTGAAACATAAGGGCCGAATTATCCGGTTAAGTTTTCGGTAATTGATATTAACTACAAACCGCCCATCGGCCATCGGTAGGGCAGCGGTCACTGGTCAGCGGCCGCCGACCCCGGATGCCGACGGAGGGTGGATATGAAATAGCGATATACCGCAATTAGGAAGTAATAGTTTGCTAGTTTGTAGGCGAATATCTTAACACCGGGGGCTTCTGAATATATGATTTTATCGACAATTATGCATAATATAATTTATCCATAATACTGTATAATTAGCTCCTGCACATAGGGTATTACAAATTAATGTTTATGTACTTAGAGGCATGCAGTATGGCGAAAAGTAGTAAAAATTACACCAAACCAAATTTAAAAATGTTCGAACAGTCTTCCTGTCATATCGATGTAGTATCTACATCTTCTTGAGAATGGACTCTGCAACCTTTGAAAAAAGACCGAGTTTACGTCTTTGTTCAATACTTGGTTGCAACTTTCGTCTAATTCATCTTCCATGAAATGTATCATTCCGGTGACCTCAACAGCAAGCATAAAATGATCTGCTATCTCTATTCCCCCGCCTATCGAATGATTACCTTTTTAAGCATTAATTTTTTATTTTAAATCAGAACGTGCCTTAAATAGTATATTTTGATACAAGTGTATAAGTAAGCTTTTAAAGCACGTACGACGAGTTTAAGAGCACGACGCGTAG
This sequence comes from Poecilus cupreus, assembly GCA_963942605.1. Taxonomy (NCBI): domain Eukaryota; kingdom Metazoa; phylum Arthropoda; class Insecta; order Coleoptera; family Carabidae; genus Poecilus; species Poecilus cupreus. The sequence goes on from OZ012720.1 coordinate 29,668,858, forward strand.
CGGAGTGCATTTAACGTCGTTAGTGCTTTATAAGCACTTATACACGTGTGTCATACGCTATTTTTTATTATACCTGCATCATACTCTGGAAAAAACTGGAAAGCAACATTTTGATTTTGATTCATTTCATAATTTTGCGCGTGTGACGTTTGACGCATATCGTTTACATGGAGACTTTTTAGCATTTGTTACGTTTACAGTTTAGACAGATATTAATAGTAAATATTTTTGTTGTTGCTTAGTAACCTTTAAAGCACGGCGTGTTTTAATCCTGCGTTTATGAACGCTGTAGCGTGTTTTAAACACGGATTTTGCTGCAGGTATAATAAAAAATTTATAAATATACACAGTAAATCAGACAATTTAAAAATATTTTCAAGAAACCCTCTAAAATTGATGTTCAGTTAAATGTTTCTATAATTAAGCGTAATGTCTTTTACGCACAACAGTTCTAATCATTTTTTAATTGACGAAAAATGGAGGAGGTACTCAAGTTGACTCATATATTTTTTTACTTAAAACTGCGCATAACTTTTACAGAGTAGTCCTATTTTGATTATTCTTTTTTTTTTTTGTTTTTGATAGTAATAGCATAAATGGAAGTTGGTATCATTTAATTAAAAAAAAAATCCACCTCTCAAGGGTAGGAAAATAGGGGAAGATTGATTGTTCACACACTAAATTTTTACCGGTTTACCGATTCCACCACTCCTAATATCCAATTTCGATTATTCTTTTTTTGTTGAATAGTATAAACCTAGAAGTTGGTTTCATTTGAATTTGAAAAAATAAACTCAACTCTAAGGGTACAAAAATAGGTACCCACAAAAAATTTAACCGACGAAAAAAGAAACTGAAATGCGAAAAATAAAATAAACCTTTTTAATCTTAATAATTAAGCTCCTAAACAATGTATGTAACTAACTTTGAGTCGGCACCAAACAAACCTACAACAAATTTCTCTTTGTGAAAAAGTTTTTACGTAAATTAATAATCATAAACAGGCAGATTCATAAAAGGGATTAGCGTTAACTCCGTTTTTTTCATCATTTGTAATTTTGTTTCTAAATTAATTATATTATCAAAATGTGTCAAATTTTATCCTAAGCAATCTTGATTACAACCTCAAAATAATTATGTTCTGAGAATAGAAAATGAAGTTACGAGTAATAATAAAAATCTGATGTGGCCAGCACATAACCTCCCGCCCAATACTACTCTTAAACGGTACAAAATAGTATTTGATGTTACAGAAACATACCTTCTTGTTTCTTTATTTTCTAATATATGTATATTTGAGAATTTTAATTTTCTATCGTATATTTATTGAAATTTTTGACATATTTCACTAAGAAAACAGATTCACAATCACAATGACATGTGTCACATTTCGTAAAAAATTGAAAATTTTTAAATGTTTCCATGGTGTACTAGGAATGTAAGATTTGTGAAATCTAATTTCTTTATATTTTATTATCTCTAAATCTAATGAAAATTAATAAAATTAGTGTAATCAAAACATATGTAAAATTAAATATTCTTCAACTTTCAAAATAACATAAATTGTTGAAAAAGGAAATTTAACCGTGTTTTTCACGAAAAACTGTTAAGGACTTCAAGTAAACTGCTACTTCTGGTTGACCAATTTTATCCAAAATCTAATCAGCTCTTCATTTAAATATAAGAAGCAATAATTCACAAAATTGTATTTTTTGGTATTATAGTATTTGAGTTATGCGAGACGAAAAAATTGCCACAGACTACACACACACACACACACACACACACACACACATACATACATACATACAGACATCATCGCGAAAATAGTAAAATCGTATTGTAGGGATCCTAAAACGTGCTTATTCATTGAAAACTCACTACCCAATTTTTTGACCAAAAACAATACCTGCGTTACCTAGAGGTAGGCGGGAGGTAAAACTGGAGTTAGTGCTAATCCCTTTTATGAATCTGCCTGTGAGTTTTTTTTTTCTTAGTCATCACTCTTTATACCGCCCTTTTTCCAACATAAATGCTAGTTTTTTCCATGTCTGTCATATAAAGACTCAAAGTAAGGACAAAGTATCTAGAAAAGGATTCATTTTCAGACCCGTACAATTTATATGTATAGTATCTATTTCCAATTATTGGGTATGATATATAATGAGTAAGAATAATAATTATTCAATATCAACACTATGCAAAATAATTCAATTATAGTAAACAGTAATAATCATTAATTTCCCGTATAATTAGGTATGCATTTCCATTTGCCGCTATTTCATCAATTATGAATGCAAACACAACCCGACAGAACAGTGTAAACAAACATTCGACAATCTCTCTCCTCTGCTGGTTCGGGGGCAAAACACCTGTACTACAAAACGAACCGGGAGCAGGTGACATAAATACTATCGCGCCCTCCCACGCCACAGATAATCCAACATCACAGACAGCGCGTCCCGTTAATTAATTATAAAGTCGCCGCTGCTGGCGCCGTCTCTCGGGAGATGCGTGAACTACGCGCCGCGCATTACAATAATGTAATAATGACGTCACGGTTTGACCGCTGATTGGATTAGGTTACCTGTGTGTAACTGTTTCTCTGTTTGGGGATGGGGCGGTATAACAGGGCTGGTTAATTGTTGTTTGAGGGGGTGCCCAATCAAAGTGAAATATTTGGAATTGGAGACTAGTAACCTGTCACCTGTTGACCTGAATTGGAGGTATTTGATGTGGGATAGCCAAGGTGCTGCATTTCTAACAAAGTTACAGATTGATAATTTATTACTATGTAGTACACATGATTTAGGTTTACTTTGGTTATGAAATTTGGTCAAACAATTTTTTCAAATTGTATTTCTACCAATAATGGTCACAGGCTGTTTCTTAGTGGGGTTTATTTCAATAAAAAGATAAGAATATAATTACTTTACAAAAGTACAACAAACATGGAGTGGTACTCAATTCCATGTGGATTGTACACTATTCTTTTCCTACGACCACGATATTATTTCCTAATTAATTTATATTTTAATAATAAAGCTGTCTTCGTTTCACTACTTCAATATGACATCCTAGCAACCCGTTACAAAACAAATATTAAACAATATTGTTTTTCATAAATGTCAAGTTTCAAGATTTTATGAGATAAAAATGGAAAGTGATAACGAAGAAATACCTTAAATACACCGAAGACATCAATAACTTATAATGTGGATCAGGGAAATACTAAATTATAACTTTAAAATTTTAAATTCACCTAAAATGATTTTCAATAATTAAACCAATATTAAATTCAATATTACCAATAATAGATAAGAAATTCAATAAACGTTTATCTCATAATAATACTATATTTATATATAAATTTCCGATGTGCGTGTATTCGTAATTCTTCTCCTAAATGGTTGGACCAATTTTGATGAAATTTCTTATGTACTTATGGGGTCATCTGGATAGTTCTTAGGGACAGTTGGACTCGGTAAGTCTGTTGTCGCGATCCAGATTTTTTTTTAAATTTTCCTAACTTATATTCATTACTTAAGTGCGAAAAAAAAAAATTCATCAAAATCGGTCAAGGCGTTTAGGAGGAGAAGAATTACGAACACCGGAATTTTATATGTAACGAGGTCTGTGGTAGGACAACGTTTGCCTACTGGATCCTCTAGTATTAAAATAAAATAAGAAAATAAACTCTTAAAGTAATTATTGAATTATTACTTGTTGTCATTTATTTCTCTTCTATGTTGTCAGCTAGAAAAGGATTGAGCACCGAATTAAGTCTATAATATTAGTAATATTACCCTTGAATTTTACCTACATAGTTCGTAGTTCTTTCACTGGAGCGCTGTAGATTTAAATTTGGAACAATTCGTTTTTGGCAGAAATGCGAGAAATGAATTTAATAATCCACGTTTCCTGTGGTTACCGTGAGAAATGAAAATGTGTTCACAATGTAGTATGTATTCGTAGCAATAACAAACATGTAAAACATAATTCTTAAAACTAGAATGCACTTTGGGTAATACTTTCAGTTGGTTGTAACTGATTAGAAGCAAACTACTTAACTCTTGTTGAATCCCCTCACAAGAATACCGAGGGCGCAAGGCAAAGGCCAAGCTTATGACGACCACAAAGTATTACACTAATTAAGAGCCTGAGCGAAACTAATAGAGCCATTAAGCACGGGAATGGCTCTTAAAACGGTTTACAAATACAATTGATCCCGCATTTGTAACGAAGCGGGCCCGGTACAATGCACGGCGGATTTCTTCGTATAAATCACATCAGTTTAATTGTTTCCCGCGAGCCGCGCACAAAGCACAAGTCGCAAGTCACCGCCGTGCGATCAATCTCTCGCAATGAATTTATTCGTTTTTTGTGGCGGACTGGCTCGCCGGTCCCGTGTCGATCTTGTTCGAAAATAATCATAAACAGCCTGTCACGCTTAGCCGGTAAATGAATTCTCCGGACCTGGATGCTGAGTTAATACACCACATCATAAATATTCACTATACCATCATATTAATTGATCTTGTACTTACTTCTTTTTAGAACATGTTACTTTTTTTTATTAGACATTTTTCTGTATTTCAATAAGGTTTAGCGCACATCATGTCCAGGGTAATACCACAAGAGGTTTAGGCTGGTACCACGAGCTCTGTTTTTGATTGTTTTCAGAGAAGTGTTCTAGCCTCGGTTTTAGGGCTGTGCAATATTCTAAAATTATTTTAGATTTGCCAGAATATGATTTATTCTTTTACTGTCAAAAAAGTTTTGAAATGTGTCAGCATTTAAAGTAAGATTATAATTTTTTTAAATGTTTTATACCATCCAGTAATTTTTCCATTATTTTATCAATCTCTCTTCCGGCTATCATTGATTGTTTATTTAAGTCAACAAACAAACTTTTATGATTTAGAAATTCCTCTATCGCCAGTTACCACTTTTAACTTTACCCTTGTGGTTCATGTTTGTGGGGCGTGACTTGTCGGGTAGTGTAACTTGATGGTTGGCAAAAGCAGAGAGCTCCATCCGACATGGGTACATAGCGTGATGTTATATTTATTATTTTTAAAATAGTTGCTTGGACTGACGAAAGTAATTGACATGAAAATATTGAGACATCACCGATGGAGCGATTTTGTTTAATGTTAAATTGGTTGAGTCGTTCTACCTCAAAGTAACTTTATTTGAATGAAGGAAATAAAAATTTACCGTGAAGAAAACAACACTTCGAATGTTATTAGATAAGACAATGGGGTCATACACTTTTAAAAAAAAGTTGTGTTTTTTTACAAATTATAAAAATTTAGATCATTTCAGTCACGTATTATTCAATATTTCTTATAATTTTTCAACTTTTCATTCATAATTTCCTTTCTGAAGTTTCGCGGTTGCAAAACCGTGATGTTATCTTGTATTAGAATGTAAAGCATGGCAAGGTGAAAGAGGTGTTGATAACAAATAAAAATTTGCTTTTCAGTGTTGTAATAAATACTTATTATTATTAAAATCAATACTCTGATAAATTAAATTAGATATTCGTTAATTATAACATTTTTAGTCAAAGAGTTTAGGACGTGTTAAAACAATATGCTTTGTTGTACTATATTTTGTCGCTTGTCGGTAATGTCGGTAGTCTCATTATCACACCTGTCATCTTAAATCATATGTTGCAGTTAACAACGATTTTCAAATTAAACTTATGTTTAGTATATTTGTTATATTATTTTGCCCAGCTAATATATTTGTAAAAACCTCTCAGTAAATAACAATGACTGATAACAGTCAATTTGACAGTTGGTGTAGTTACTCGCTCTCCGCAAGTGCGTGTTTTGTAGAATAACAAGATGACGCAGGTGCTGACGTCACAGGCGAAAAATTTGAAATAGGATGCCAATTTCAAAAAATCGTATTTTAATAACTAAATGCCTTTTAATATTAAAATTAGTATCTATATCTTTAATTTTACTCAAACTTACAGAAACAAAAAAAAATAAAATGAAAAAAGGTTTATGGCCCCCTTTGCTGATTGTACTATTTGTCATTATCGAGATATTAATGGTAAACAAAAATAGTTCTCTACATTGTACGATGTCAAACGGACCATAACGATATTTCAGCAGAATTCTTACGCATGAGAAACATTATCTAAATTCTTTTTAATCATTTACTTCTTCTCCACTATAATCTTTGGAAACCTTAATGCGGTGGTTGATAACCACATTTACATGTAAAATAGATCGGTTACCCAGATTTCGTCTAAGAAGAGTGTCGTACTATCATACATCTTTACGTTTCAGATAAAGAAAATATTGGAATGATGACTGCATGCTCCATAATAGCACTGTTCCATATCAGAAAAGAGCCCTCTTCAATAATTACGAGTATATTTCCCCTCGAGATATAATTAAAATTACTGCATTTCCGCAAACCAGAACAAAATTTCATTATGTGGAAACAGACAAAGTTCGCATTGTTGAGAGCGAGATGAAGCGAAGTATTTCCATAAATATCCCAACCCTTACGCTCTCTACTCTCCGCTCTCGCGCAAAACAAAGAAGAATTTTTAAATATCCCGCCCTGGGCATTACTTCCCTGCGATCACATCCGGTCAGTGGTCAGCCGGTATTTTATAATTGTTGACCAGGAATGCGCCACCATTCGCAAATATTTGACACGACTTTCTGCTTCGTGCGTCGTTTTGAGCGAGAAACAAAAGGAATCTTCTGAATAATATCGGTGTGCTGAATACAATTACTTCTTGTAATTTGCAAAGTGGAGTTGTTGTACATGTTGAGCGCGTAGAATGGCTGCACGGACAATGAATACGGAGCATTATTTTGCAAAATTGCTCGTAGTTGGGCCGTTTTGTTTGTATTGTTAAATCGTTCAAATATTCTTAACTTGTTGATTACATTACCGGTGGAATTGTTTCGGCATGTTTTCAAGTCAGTTTGTGCTTCTTTCGGTATCTATAACCTTGATTCTTCACATAAATACTAGAACCTAACAGATATAATTTCCTTGGATTTTGGATGATAAGCAATATATTTATTATAATAGATTTGTAAATATCAATAACAAATCAATAGTTCTTAACGTTCTTACACATATCACAATACACTACATACTTCTTGACTACTCATACACAAGTCTGATATTAGGTCTGTTCGATGAGAAGTTCAGAAAGTGTAGTGCAGGATAGTGCAGTGCAGTGCGGTGTAAACTAGTGTACTCTAGTTCTGTGTTTTCATAAAACACTCTAGTGTATGTTTGGGCAAGTTTGACTAGCTGTCACTGCTGTCAGCGTAGTCAGGTTAGGTTATTTGTAAACAAACACGTTATCGTTAAATCTGTGAAGAATTTTGTAGAAATGTCTGTTTTAAAACGCATATTGATAAATTAATAAATGATTTTGCCGAAGATCAATCATCATTCGATTCTTCATCAAATTCGGAAACAGATTATGTTAATACACAGAATTAATTGTTCTGTGAATTTTATTTTCTCAAAATATAAATTTTAGGTTAACGGAAATGCCAACAAACTACACTTAGTCACCCCCATTTCCAGTCTGCACTTTTCTACACCACCTCGAGAGTCAGTTCAGAAAAGTGTACACTAGTTCTTAAAATTTTTCTCATCGAACAGTTTGCCAGAAGCTGCACGTTTCTCATAAAACATGTTAGTGCAAGAAAGTTAACACTAGGTCAACCTATTTCACGTCATCGAACAGAGCTATTAGCGTTGCTCGGTCATTGGTCAGTGTTGCCAACGCAGTAGCATGATACCGGTTGATGATAAATTGAGTGGCCGGTAGATAGCAGGCCGATGTCCTTTTTAATAGTTCTGAATAATTGTACTCCATTTCACTCTAGAAAATAGTCGAAATAGCACAAAACCAGAAACACAGTCAACCAACAATCAATATCCTCAAAACATTCTTATCCTTGCAAACCACTCTCGCCTCGTCTACATTCATAGTGCGATTCATACTTGCTCGTTTATTCTTCACACTCTGAATCATTCGTTCACTCAATAAACCATCAATCATATTTAACCACTAATTCTACACCCTAAATCTCATCCGCATATATTATTTCATTTGACATTCACCCAAGATAACCAAATCACCTCAATTGACTCACAACAGTCTTCTAAATCTCGCACTCACCATACACCAATGTAACATAGATATTCATTTTCGTTTTTAGCTTTATAATTTTGATATATCCAGTAGAATTTTGCATAAAATATACCTGAAATATTTTGGGGCAAGATGAATTTGTACGATATTTCTCTTATTTATCGGATTGACTGCCATTGTCGGGCTTTAAAATAGGAGTAGTATTTACGGAATCTTTTGTGAGCAAACATAAAATATTGCATTCAAATAATATCACATAAAAAATCTCATCGAAACTAAACAAACAAGTGAACAGAACAGGCTGTTATGTTCGTAATATTCAATAAGGAAATCCACTTGCAGAATTCAATAAACCCCGGAAAAGGAAGTCAAAAACCCGGCAGAGCTGTGCGCGCCTTCCGTTTTCTTCCGTGCATTGAGCTCGGAGTCTCGACTTTGTGCTGCGCCTTTCTCCGTAATCCACACAACATATGTCGTTTGCGTATTCATACATCAGCGTCTTGAGTTATCCGCAGAAAACTCGATCCAACAAAGATCATTAGGGCCGTGCAGTGTGCAGCCAGCCACCCTCTGTCAACCGCACAGAGATCAAATCAGGCTGCGGAGTTAACGATTCCAAATTGAACTGTGCACAAGAGCTCGGAAAAGTGATGCACGGAACTGGGAAAGCGCAGGCCTGGATTAAGGAAGGACGGAGGAGGAGATTTATAGGGAGGGCTTCCCTTCAACACAATACCCACCAAATAGTTCGTAATGATTTTATTATTGGCAGGTATGAATATTGATTGGTGTGCGCCAGACAAATCTCTTTCAGATGACGATGCACAAATTTTCTTCATATTATTGATGACAAATCTAATGCAATTCTTATTTGTTTTACTCATTTATTAATTTATTTTGATAATCTTCATAAATTCCATATATTACTATTTTCATTTCACCCTTCTGATTTCCCTTTCCTTTTTTTTTGTGCCTCTCCAGTTTAGGATTAAACTACTACCCATTTATAGGATGCAGCCATATTACAAGTTTTAAGAAAAACGCGTGTGCACCTATCTAAGCCTGGCCCAAACAACAGATAAAGTAAATTTGGGCTAAAACAAAAATTAATAATACAATGTTTAAGGAAAATCTAATATAGTTTATATGATAGTTTTTATGTTACCTGTAATAAATAAATATATCTTAATGTCTTGAACCATTTTGGGTGTGGCTCTCTGACTTTGCAGATCTCGGTTTCTTATGTCTACAGTACGGATAACGGCCGTCAAGTCATTTATTAAAGTTACCTAAAATATTATGTTAAAAATTAATATAACTGTTGACTCTGAATTTGACTTTATTCATATCAGTTGTTTTATTTCACTAGCTTGAGGGCATTTTTCAAGATTTTAGGTTAGGTTCAATATAATTTAATTATATCATAAAATCCTTGTTTTTCTTTAACAAAAAAAAAACAGCAACAACCACCCCTTACTCAATTTTTTTTTTGTTGTTTCCAATTTTAATAATTCTTTATCCTGTATTTGATAGATAATATAATATAATTTTAATATATAGTACACTTATTGCAAAGACCAAATTTGAATTAAATTTTCCAAATTATATTAATACGCCTTGAGTTTTGGCTAAGGTGCAACATTTGCTTTTCCGTGATTAATGTACTACTATAGTTACAAGTTTCTGTGTCACCGTACAGTTATAGATAAAATGCAGCATAGGATGTTAAATGTACTTGTCAACATAATTTACTGATTTATGAACATTTTTGAAACTTTAACCACAATTGTACCAAATAACAATTCGATGATTACGTTGCATTTTATCTGGAATAGTACTGGGATGTGTATAGCTGGAATTCATTGTAATTCAGTTATGACAGAAAAGTAAATTCTGAAAAGTTGCTGAAATTCATTATTTCTATATATAAATATAGTTAATTTTTCTCTCTGTCGTAATTGCAGCAGAAAATTTTGGTGGTAAAGCTGTGCTATTAATATTTTTATTTTAAAAGTTTTTAAATTAGCGGTCATAGCTTAGAGCTGTAGCTGTAGTCATTAAGCGTAAAATCGCTTTTGCACCGCTAAAATAAACTATAATCTGATTTATTCATTCAATCCAATAAAAATAAAGATTAAAATGTAGTTTAATTTTAGTCATATTAGTATATATCGCAAAACGCAAATAGTTCCAGAAGATTGGATGCAAATCGAACAGTTTTGATTCTTCGTTTTAATTCCCCGCATTGGATACTTACAAATGATAGTGGGTGTGAATGGGATTAAAAATCAATTAAAGACAAAAATATACACCGAAATTGAAATTGTAGCTTCTAGAACCATAAATATCATATTGCCAAAAAAAAAATATGTAGTGATTATAAAAGAAGTATACCTACTATCTGAAAAAAGCTAAAAATCGGTGGTCCGCACCTGCGCGTTGCGCGTGGCAAACTAGCGTGATGCAGGCATAGGAAGGCAAGGGTCGTGCACAGCATCACCGCAGAGAACCGAACGGAACTAGGGGTGGCGAAATGTCTTTCTTTTCGCGGCTTTTTATACCCACAGGGGGCCCCGACATATTATGCTGTTTTAGGTTTGATGGTTATTCTCCGCGTTGACATGACACGTATCTGCGGCTGATTTAGAGGCCAGATTCGCTTGTGCTGTCGCGCGACAGGGGTGACCGTTGTAATAAAATATCAGGGAAATCACATCTTGCGGCGAGGGAAGGACGACGGCGACGGCGACGCAAAATCGAACCACGTTTGCAAGTTTATGCGTGCGGAGTAACGGACCGCAAAAAATCGCGGCGTCGTCTACGCACTTTGAACTGCCCGGAAGTGATCGTTGTGGCCCGGTTTTTGATCACCGCATATTCAACACAATAAACGCAGATATGGCCGCCCAGAAACTCCTTATCCCTAAACGTATTGTGGAATTAAGAAGAAAACTGACAATCATTTATATACATAATACCCATGTTGTATTACTTTCCTTATAAGTGAAGTAGCCCCACTTCCTCGTATGCAAAGAGTCCCAGGTTCTATTTCAGCTTATATGGCGTTTTCGTTTTCAATTTTGTGTTTAAATATTCTATGTGTAATTTTCATTTTCTATATTTAATGGCCTGTAGGACACAAATGTTCTTTTTATACGTCATAATAGTACGTTACTATATATTTGTATTCAACAAGGAGAAGTTCAATTTTTTCGCCGCTGGAATAAAAGTGTCTCTATGGTAATAGTTTGCTCCGACTGCAGACAAAGTACAATACTACAAAAAATAGTCGTAATTCAATAATTTGACACTTAAGAATAGAACAAAAATAACCTACATAGCATATTCTACAGAATATTTGTTAAAATTTTGAGCATATTTAAATGATGTATATTCCTATTTTCTAGTTTAAAAAATGCATGTGTTACTCGGAGTAAATGTGACTTTATCTGCTTTACCTGTATTTGCAAACTTACATGCTCAGCACACAAAGTATCTCATTTACTCGTGATAACACAATAAACTATTATATTCCTACGAATAATAATAGTTCAGAAGTCACATTACAGTGTAACAAAAATAATAACAAATAATAAAAAAAGTGTAATACAACAATACATTAGATTGTATGTTAATAAATGAGAAGTAATGACCCCATATGTGATCCTTGAGGTACCCCAGATGTAGCTTAGACATGTTGTGTCTTAAAACCATTACAATTAACTAATTGCAACCTTTTCCTTAAGTAATACTAAAATTAAACCGAGAATTAAACGTACTAACGAACCATATATTTCCAATGACTCTAGTTTATAAATGAGTGTAAAATGATAAATTAATGAATAAATTATGTCGACTTGGATTCGCTTATCCATATTAGAATTCACTTAATATTCAGTAAAAGGGGTGAGATTTGTAATGATCGATTTGCGGTGACAAAATTCATTCTGATCTGGAAATTTTTTTTATAAATACCATTTTAAGTAGATAGCGGTAATAGGGAGAGCTTAAAAAATTTTACTAAAAGCTGATAAAATTTATATAGGCATCATTTATATGACCAGATTTATCAATTAGTGTTATGTATGGAGTTTTCCATAAATCGGGAAATACGACGGATTCAACTATAACCTTTCTTAAAATTGAGGAATTAACCCGGCTTCTTGTATGCAGAGTCCCAAGTTTTATTTCTTCTGAAATATCTTCTCCATTTCACCAAAGAAAATAGTGATGATTTGGCAATTTATGAAGCATTTTCTTCTGCAACTTGGTATTGAAATATTCTTTTAAGAGTCTGAGTGCACTGAATATTTGACAATTGACAAATTTTGTATGGTTAAAGTGTGCTCGTGGTGCCATCATTTAATGAACGTGGTGCATTTGAATTAATCTTCTCTATTGTCAAATTATTAATAAAAAAAAATACTAAATAATCTCTCAGAAACGCTGTTGGCCACTTTAAAAAGTATTGGCTAAACTGCCACATGTTAACACAAATTTATTTCACTTAAACCTGCTTCCAATCACTGGAAGACAAATAATACATCCATCTAACTGTACAATAATTGAAATAAAAGTCGTAATTCATAGAACTCGATTGTAAAAACTTTCTAGGTGTGTACACTTTTGCTCTGCACCATACAGCGTCGTTTAATAAATCGCATAACGGTGCATCATGTCCCAGAGTGCTGTGGTGTCGGTGTTGGCATACACCTGCACCGAGAAATTGTTATTTCGAACGGACGCAGTCGTCAGTAGAGCAGCGCGAATGTTTATCTCTATTTACGGGCATTGTGTTGAATTTAAGGTCAACACAAACCGGAATTGAAACTATCAATGAAATTTGTTGATGTGTTTGTGTTTAAAACAATGAATCAAATTATTTGTATTTCTAGGTCTAGGTGATGCTTTTGTAGATACTATTGTACCGATAGGTACTTTTATATTGGAGAATGGTATATGAAATAACTATACAGTAGGAATAGCTGTTTTACTATTATTTATAATTAATTTTGCGTATTTACTTTCAGATTGAAGAATTTGCTGCCCTAACTGGATTGGACCAAACTCTTTTCTGGACACCGTGTTTCATTTTGACGGTGGTAAGTCAAAAATTAAATTAAATATCAATTATACAAATAGTATGAAAATAATTCAGTCCAAGTCTCCTGTGAAAATCATATGTGTTAAACAAAATATTACAGCTAGGTAAATCTTGTTTAGTTAAAATTGAAATTAAAAATCAAATGTGTTCAGCACATAATCTCCTCCCAAATTAATCAATCTTTACTTTAATTAATTTTTGTGACACATGTCACTTAATAAATATTAACCCTCTAATGCATACTGTTCCCGATCGGGATTTGGGAACATTATATACACTTTGTCAATTGCCAATTAGGACATTCCTTCCAATTTGACCAACATGTCACTTAATAAATATTAACCCTCTAATGCATACTGTTCCCGATCGGGATTTGGGAACATTATATACACTTTGTCAATTGCCAATTAGGACATTCCTTCCAATTTGACCAACATAAAAAAAATTTTAAGTGGAAAAAGGATAATTACAGAAACTAAGATAGAAAATGTAAAATTTGAAGGAAGTAGCTTATTACCTGCTGAAATATTACAGCTTTACAAAATTTCCAAAATTTTTTATCTGTTGTTTTCCTAGAAGAGGTTGTTTATACAATTTTGTATAGTACGCAAAGACGACCCAATAGACCAAAGTTCTATTGTAAGTTGAATTTGTTCATAATGTCCCCAATTGTGAACAAAACTAAAAAAAAAAATTTATTTGACACTTTTTTAAATTTATAAATATTTCTTTTGTAAAAAATAATTTTTTTGAGCCCTTATTTAAAAAATAATAATTCATGCAATAGAGGGTTAAGTTTATTGACAATAGTTATTTGTTTAACTTGGCACCAAAATATCAGATTTACTGCAGAGACTACAGTTATATTGGTGAGGCGAATATCATTTAAGTTAAATTATGAAATGTCAAATATTTTTCTTTAGGTATTGTTTAATTTTCATTAATCGTGTTACAATTTTTCTAAAAAAATATTAATTTTAATTTTATTGGTCTATTGATAGGAGAAAATAAAGGGAAGTATGCTCCAGGAGTAGTCCTTTTCTTCACGTTTAATTTAATAAATTTTACTCCTGGAATCTTCACTTGGATTAATTACATTATACAATAATTTAAATATCATGAAATTTTAATATTTAGATAACCAAATGGGCCTAATTGCATGCATTTTTAAATTCAGAACATCTTTTGTACTCACACTTAGTTTGTAAAGTGAAAAGTTAAAAAGATACGGCATTATTAAAAAAAGAAAAAATAGAACAACGCCATTTTATTTCAAAGAAATTTTGGTCATAGGCTTAATTGAGTTAATGAACAACTCTTTAACCAAGCCAGTACTCGAGATCGGTAATATGTACACGTATTACCGATTGAAATCTGTAAACTCGGCTGTCAGCGCCCTTTTGAAACATCCTGCAAAGACAAACTTGATACCTTCACTTGTTTTATTCATGACAAGAAAAAACCTAAACCTCAATCGATCCAGCAATTACAGCATCATAACCAAGCTCCTCTTTTTGCACCATTAGCTCCACTATGTCAATTTTTCTTCACGTAATCTCATCTTTTATTTCCTGCACTTACCACAACGACAACAGCGAACGTAACGTGAGATCGTAACGTAAGCAGCGCTTCTTTGAGCTTATAAACAAAAAATCAACGCGGTCGCGTAAAGGACGCATTACACATTCAAGGAGCTGGCGAGGTAAGGAAAGAATCGCGTCGGCCGCGACTCCTCGGCATAAATAAGAATCGCGTTACGATAAGAGCGTCGCGACACAGGACGATGCGCCAGGGGTGTGGAAAGTCGAGTGGTGTATTGACTCTGTCTGGACACGTGGAGGGAATGGATTAGGGAGATTGTCGTCTTGTTAGTTCGTTGACACTGGAAGTTTGCATTTCCTTCAGCTTTAGAGGTATGTCTAACACTCGTGGATGTAGACCGTTTATCCTTCTAGTAAATTCACGTGATTTTTGATAAGTAGGGTCGTTATTTATTATGAGTACGGGTTGAATATAACGGGTGTTTTTTTTATATATAGGTATAAAACTTAAAAATGAAATAAATCACATAAAAATCGTGGTAACGGCCACGGTATATCGGCAATAAAGCGGCGACTGTCCAAATCGTCCATCGTCTCTGGTTTATCAGCGTAGACTAGCGATTTCACATATCCCCGCAGAAAATAATCCAAAGGTGTCAAATTACACGATCTTGGAAGCCAATCCACAAGTCCATTGATCGATATCGAATGACGCGCGCTCTATGTGATATGTTGCGCCGTCTTGTTGAAACCACCGCACTTACACATTAATGCCATTCAATTGAGGAACGAAAAAGTCAGGTCTCTATAGTGGTCTTTATTAACTGAAACCTTCTGGCCAGCATAATATTTGAAGAAACATAGACCAATGACTATACCAGCCCATATAGCACATCAAACAATGGCTTTTTGTCGATGTAACGTTACGTTAATAATTGCGTGTTAATTTTCTGCACCCCAAAGGAAACAATTTTCATTGTTGACGTAGCCATTTAATACAAAATGAGCCTCGTAGCTGAACAAAATTTTTGAAATAAATTTGCACAATTTTTAAGCTCCATTCAGTCGTAAGTCTATTCATGGTGAAATAGCAGACCAAACTGAGAATAAATCAGCTGTCAGTTGTCAAATTGGATATCGCTGAAAAAAGTGTTGCTAATTTGAAAAACAAACCTCACACCCGTTAGATACATATTTTTAAGTGTACTTCTTCTTCACCCCAAATAAACGGGTGATATATAGATTTGTTATAGTGTTTTCCGTCAATATTTCTTTTAATAATAATAAGTACTTGTTCTAACTATAAAACAACGAAAACTTACTTATTATCGCTATGCAATTATTACCAATATATATTTTTTCTACAAAAAAAAGAGATGAAGTCTTGAAAAAGGTGAAAAGCGAACGGCTCACTATTGGAGGTCTAAATATTTTAATGAAAAATGTTCTTCCCCGAAAAAATGCAGTCACACTAAACTGTACTATATTCGTTGAAACACCAAACTAAGATGGACATCCCTGCACAGCGAATCGCGTTGCAATCCAGAAACATTTGCATCCCGCGACTCCATTATAACATCCCTACATACACATCTTCATCACCGCCCTATATCTGTTCTTCTTCCTCTTAGTATTCCTGCTACTGTGAAACACTCAATCCATCTCTCTCCCTCTGCTAGCAACACGAGATGTTCCCTGGAGATGGCGTGTTGGACGAGGAGTTGCGTCTTCTTGTCATCGGCGTAGAACAGGGCCTCTCAAAATCTCATGAGGGGGGATTCATTATAAAAATTATATAGTCAGTGATGTAGAGTGCGTACACGTTAACACATAAAACAATTAAATCAGTTTAAAATAGTCGTAGCTAATTCCAACTCAATCAAAAACCTTTAGGGCCTCATGTCTGTTTTACACGGAGCAAATTATTAGTCAATAAATTGGTCAAGTTTTCTTGTCAATCTATTGTATTGTGTAATCCATTTTTACTTCGCCAATAAATTAGTCAATTTATTAATGAATTAGAACATGCTCTATTTTTGGACAATTGTTTAGGGAATTCTAGAGGATTTTTGTCATTGTCCGGTAATTATTTTTCTGCTTAGATTAGTATTCGTTTTGTGCGTATAGCTTAAATAAAAAATATTAGTACCATAGGTGACACCTAATTTCATATGTTGATACTACTGAAAATGTCACAATAAATTGAAGGAAAACTTAACGTGTATAAAACAAACGACGATCTATTCTTAGCAATTCTTTGACAAGAAAACTTGGAAAAATCATTGACCAATTAATTGCATCGTATAAAACAAGCATTATATTTCGTAAAATATTTCGCTATGAATGTTTGCAGTCGCGAGGACAATGGAAGCAAACCATGCCTGCTATCTACCTCGTGGTGTCCTCTGTTCCTGTATGGTTTGCGGTGATGCTATGCACTCATGTACGGGCGAGCAGAACGAGCATCATTGGGAATATGTCGCGGTGCGGGATTGAAAAGGAAATTGAATTTTTATGCTGCTTTTTGGAAATCTGGTTACCTGGGGTGCTGCACAATGACAAGTCTTTTTTTAATAATACGGGAGGGTAGAGTTCCATTCTTGATAATCTTCTGGTGGTATAGCTCGTTTTTCTTTACAGTGATGTCACTGAACTTCTTAGTTTGTAAATAGGTTGTTCCTTCATCACAGCAGAGATTACTAATATACATTTCAATGTTTTATAGTTAATATAACTAACAAAGCAGATCTTTGTAGATTAGGTTGTTGATTAACTTCGAGATCAACTGCTTTTCTGAAGCAATTATGCAAAAATTTCTGTTTTTTAATTGCTTAAACCATAGTCGAGTATAAAATTATTGTTTTATTAAAATTATGATAATCGTTTCATACCATGAATTTCAGACAAGATGCAACATTTACTTTTCTGTCATTAATGTATTTCTGTGGATATTGGATACCAGTTTATATATCACCGTACTATTTCAGATAAATAAAAGTTCCTTCAATTTTTTGTGGTACAAACAAGTATTCCTCTCTGTTTTGTACTTATTTTATGAACTTAACATGAAAGAAATACAGTGACTTGATAGGTGATAGATATAACTGACACAGATACTGACATACTATACCCTGTTTTCTATGGTTACTAAGATATAACAATCGGCCAAATTTTCTAATTCAGTGATTAAATTTTAATCACTTGCTAATATTTTTAACAAATAGAAACATATGACAAGTGACAGTTTGATTTTTTCCTGTGTGTTAAGAATTTTCATTGGATTAAAATCTTAGCAAGTGGTTAAAAATTAACAACTGACTATCAGCGGACAATGGGTGGCTATCTTTTCGGTAGCGCAACCCAGAAAATTGGGATCATGAAATATTTGTAGTGTCGTTACTCTATGAATTCTTATATTGTGGTAAAATCTTGTAATTAAATTAGATTTAAAGCATGTCTTCCCTTGATGTCAGAGAGTAAATTGAAGATCACTTAGATGGATGGCCGCTTTGATTAAACGAACCACCCAAAAGTGACAGATGACATGTATGTCTTCTAAAATGACCATCTTTCTTTTATCGTTTGCACTTCATATATTCCTCTCTCATTTTAATACCTATTTCGATTAATCCATTTAAAAAATACAGATATGTTTTCTGATCTAGAAACATTAAAGTTTGATCGCAGACTCCATTGTTATTAGCAATAAAGCTGTATATGATCTATCTGTACAGCGAGACTTTTTTAAGTATCTGAACTAATTAAAGATATTAAGGATCTCTCCCTTTGAACGAAATGAATCTAAAAGTCTCTTTCTGGAACATATCATCAAAACTATTTCTCGCGTCTGCGAATGACGTAGATAAAAAGCTTTAATTTCAATGTTCCTTGTTCTTCACAAAGAGCTCCACCCTTTCATGTCGGTCCCTCTCGGCAAATATACACACAGTAAGACCGATTTGTATGTTCGTACGTTCCAATTCACTTGTCATTTAGCAGCTTGCAAAGACACGGGGCGATATTGGAAATCGCGGGCCCCAAGCGTGAAAATTCCGCGACAAAGCGAATGACTGCGCCATTCTTTTCCATCTGAAATTGAAAAGCGTCAAAAAGTAACGAACGCAAATAGCCCAGGGACAGCGGGAAGTTATCTTCGGTCTTCTCCATTCGGACACGATGCTTTGGCTTTGGTGGAGCTCAGCTTTGCTCGTCTGCCGGTGACATTTGCAAATGGTGCAGTGCCCCGTGCTATTGTCCAAACCTTCCCCTGGTTAAATTGTGACCTTTCTCACCCCTGGATGCATATCGCTTCGGTTGTGATCACCCCCGCTACCCCCGCACTACGTGACGCTAAACATTGTGTCGCGGTCGACGTGTCAAGGGCGGACCGCGTTTTTTTATTTTGAACGGGTAATTTAGGCTTTTGAAATGTTGTTCTGGGGTGGTTCAAATGTTAACACTTTTTAATTATTGTAATTGCAGTATTGATTAATGATGCTCTCAAAGGATGCTTGATTAATTCTGATTCATTAGTCATATTACAACTTACATGACACCATTTTAAAATAGTAGGTACTACTCTAACCTCTGTTCAGATAATTTGGCGTACGTTCGTATACTGTCCGATTCGATTACAAAATGGTGCAGCAGGCTCAAAGTATAGAATATGTTCTTTTTTACCCATTTGCCATTTCTAATGGAGGGTTATGATTTTGACGTCACAGGCAAGAAAGAGAAAGATGAGGTAAAAGTTGAGATGGAAGTTCATAACACAAACATCCATGTTTTGACGTTTGATATGGTGTTTTAAGGTTATGTTTTTATTTTTGAAGTTTATTATTTAGGTAACTTAATAAATTTAACACTTGCCATATATTCTTTATAGGAATAAAGGGAGTTACTATGCACAAACCATACACAAACTTTATTTTTCATATTTAGCCACATTTTAAGAACTGTAATTTTGATAGCGTTTTGTTTGTGTTTCGCTCATGTGAATTTCATCGTAGTTCAATGAAAACATCAATAGATGGCAGCGCGAAAATTTGCTTCTGTATAACCCTCCATTCCGGCAATCAGCTTGGAACAGCTCTCAATACCTGATGTGTTTTTGCCAATGATATTTGGTGGATATGACAGTTTGGGGTGAACAACAAAAACCTAGTAAATTTGCATTCTGAAAATGCTGTTGAACAAATTCGTGTTTATTCAACCTCAAAACTAAAATAAATCTGAGTTTCTTCTTTTTTTAAATTGTTTTTCTTTAACTATGACCGGCTAAAGGAACTTGGATCTGCAGCTAACGTCATATTTGGCCGTAAACTACGGTTTAGCCGTGTTTTTACACATGAATTATAGATACTCACAGTAAAATCATGGCTTCATAGAAGATTTTATATTGATTTGCATTCACATTCAAATCATATGCATAATATTCGTCTACCGCAATAATGTATTAATATGCATGTAGCACTAAATTTGTTGTTTAAATAAGTAGTAATACACTTTACGAATCAGTATCCAAAACTAATGATAACTTTTATAGTACAGATTGTCAGTTTAATTCACATATACAGAGTACGTTTTATGCATACTTGCTAAAGGTGCGTTCTTTCGCACTTATTGGTTGCGTTCTGTCTAATATATTCTAGGAAGTGGTAAGGTAAAATTTAAGAAAAATTACCAAGATGAGAAACACACAGTAAAATAGCTAAACAAATAAATGATAAAAAACTAAATGTATTTTGAAATTTACTGTTTTTTTTATATACCTAAGTATAGGAAAAATGAATTAAGCAGAAGACGCACGTCGTCAAATAATATTACTAGAATAATGGCGTCACTATGTTTTACGATTAAATAGGACACTACATTATTTTATGTAGAAATGAAAATGCAATATGTGTTGTATCACACATTTTTAGATGCGGTTTTTCGCAATAAATACAAATTACTATTAGTATAATACATTATAATATACAGGACTACGAGGATCAGAAACTTCAACTAAACACAGAAAAGTGAAAATTCTGATAGTATAGTTTTGCTTGTATATGTATGTATTTTATTTGTACAGTTTAAAAGTTGTTTAAGCGGTAGGTTATGTGCTGGCTATATCAGATAATTTATTTTTATAAAATTTTATTATAGGTTGATGTCGTACGTCTTCTACTTAATTATTATTTCAAAAGTATAAATTTTATAATTACACTTCCATTACCAGTAATATAATGGTTGGAAATTATTTACTAAAATTTTGGATTTTTTTTTTAATTGCAACATTGATCATTTATATGGATTAAAAAAATATGTATATTTAATATAAAGGTACTCTGAAGTGTTACTAAATTTTCAGCGAATTTAAAATATATAAATTGCTCAACAAAAAAATTAAATTTCCGAGAAAGGGCATTATCCCCTTTTTTCCTGTAACGTTTAAAACTTAAATTTACTGCAAAATTCAGTCATAAAGCATCTTTACTTTAATTATGCATATTTTAATTTAATACAAACAAATGTTCTAATTTTAAAAATATTTCTAAAATTTTGCATCTTATTATTTCCTTTAAATCAGTTACATTTCGATTATTTGGCTCAAAAAATACATACATACATTTAGTAGTAAGTTTCCTTCATTATAACAATAATTATATTGTTTTAAAAGAAATCGAAAGCCCAAATGTACCTATCTTCATGGCGACATTACATTAAAATCAGATTGTATGGTTGCTACGTTCGCATAGTTTTAATTACAACCACACTTGACTCAACCACCGCACACCACCCTTTCCTGCATTCGCCACCACTGTTATTTCGTTTAACCTGTCTGCTTGCATCCTCTCGTCCCTTCTCTCCCTTCCAACCCTTCGCAGAGCGTTCACCATCCAACAGCAACAGCCCTCCATTTCCGGCAGCGGTGCATATGTCAAGAGCTCACTCGTGTGAAATAGCCCGATTGTTGCCTGATGGTGATATGTGTGTATTTGCGTTTGAATAGCGAATATTTGAAGTGAAAATATCTCGCCAGATAAAACAACGGTTGTAATGAACGCAGTTGAGCATTCATCACTAGGGTTAGGGCTGGAAGGGTGGTTAAGGATATTCAAATGTTGTTGGGTGTAGTTTGTGATGAGCGTTCTTTAGTTTGCATGAATATATGAAAACTAATGAGAGACATATGAATAATGAAGGGTAGTTTTTTATTTTTAATATTCTCTGGAATTAAAACAACAAAGTACAGAGATTTTATAAATGTGCTTGGTTAGATAATGTAAAATTCTAGGAAAACATTAGGTACATCTTCGTGAGCTTGTAAACAGCTTTTCCATTTAGAATCTAAAAAGATATTAATTCTAAGAAAATGTGAACGGTTTCATAGAAAATTCTCTTTCAGGGTTTATGTAGGTTTTCCCGGAAGTTTATTACATGCTTGCAAAATACTTCTTAATCATGTTGCTTAATCAGCAACTGATACTCATACCGTAGTAACGGGATATTTTACTTTATCTTTGCGGTTTCCCCTCTAATAAGAACTTTGAAGACTGTTGGAGGAAGATGTTAGCAATAATATTTGGAATATAAAATGTTATTAGCACTTTTCTTGTACATGCTTCCAGTTTTGAGAAAGACTAAATTATATATTCAAGAATATATTTCAATAATCTTAGTTACAATGGCAAAAAAACAAAAAATTTGAAACTTACGGAATATCCTCACTTAAAATTATAAATTTTTTTAAATACATTTCTTTATAATATAAGCGCTAAGAAACCCATTGTAGCAGAGCGCATCGTCAGATCTCTAATATTTTTCGAGATACGTCGATTTTTGGTAGTTTTCGAAGTGCAACTTTAAGGGCCTGTAATTCAAAAACTACACGAGATATCTAAAAATTCTCTTCAGTTTAGCGTTTCTGGTGCCTCATATAACAAATTAGCAAATTTTTAAAATTTTGAAATTTTTTTGTATTTTTATTCAAAATTTCGATCGGCGATAACTCGAAAAATATTAAAGATACAGATTTGTAGTGTTCACCAATCGATTCAGCTTGTCAAAATACATAAGTATGCAAAGTTTCATAAAAATCGCTTTGCGGGATGGAAAGTTATAGCAAAAAGCCTGGAAATTGCGTTTTTTGTTCAAGAAGTCAAGTGGTACCCCTTGACGTATGGCTTGAATTTAGCCATTTTCAGACTTTTTGCTCTAACATTTCAACCGGTTGTCCGAATTTTCTGAAATTTTCATGGTTTATGTATTTCGTCGAGCTGAATCGATTGGTGAACACTGCATGTCTGTATCTTTCATATTTGTCGAGATACCTCCAATCGAAATTTTGAAAAAAATTCAAAAAAATTTCAAAATTTTCAAAATTTACTAATTTATTATAAATGGCACGAAAAACACAAAACTGGAGATATTTTTCGATATCTTGCATAGGTTTCGAGTTACAGCCCCTTAAATTTGCTCTTCGGAAATATTAGAAAATCGTCATATCTCGATAAATATTAGAGATATGATGTTGCGCTCTACTGCAATGAGTTTCACGGCGCGAATATTATAAAGATATGTGATAAAAAAAATTTACAATTTTAAGTCATATTTGGGGAAATTTTCGTATTTTGAAAAATATTACAAATCGCCATATTTATGTTGTGTGCTATTACTGCTATAAATAGAAAATTACTCACTAAAAACTTTTCTCAAAATTATACTCCCTAGTGGGTAATCTGTTACTTTCCTTGTTTAAAATGGTCATAGTTATAGAGCATTATTTTTATTTTAAAATAATTAACTCATGGCAACTGAAGATCTTGAGATCCTCTGTTCGCATCCCACAGAAAAATGGGTAAATGGCGCAATGATATATTGAAGTATATATTAGTACCTTTATTTACATTAGTAATTTGTTGAGCAGCGACTATATGCCAAATAGTACTAGGGATCTTTTTAAAATTATTCAGAATTTCCGTTAGCAAACTCACTGTACACCAAACAGATATTAGCAGCTGGTAACGGCATTAGGAGTGAAATTATAATAATCTCTCTTTATAATATTAACATTACTTTAATTTTCATAATTAATAACAAAAAATCCACAGACACAAATCCCTTCTTTGTACAAAGGCACAAAGATATCCGCTTGTAAAGGGCGGCTGGCGGTACACGATGCTAATCCATGCATACTAACGAGCCAGATTAGGCCGAGTGTCCACATACGTGTGTGTGTTTGTAGGGCTGTGTATGACGTACTCTATCGCATAATGAGATTCAAGTGCGCGTTTTAACAAGCGCGGGAGTGCTGTAACTGTGACCAACAACTGTTTGTTGCCACGAAGATATACTAATTGGACTGTCTAAAACGCTGCGCCAACTTACTCCGGAGTGAGAATGTGTTGCAGGAGGAATATGAGCGGGATTACTAACGGTTTACTTAATGTATGTGCGGATGAGGAAGTCAGGAGAGGGCAAATCTACTGATAATTGTGGATAATAGGTTTTTTGTTGGCTAGAGACGAAAGAAATTTTTGGTATAATAAATGCTATTTGCAGTTTTCGTACATACAAAACACATATTTATATCCAAAACAGTGGGATAGCACGAACCCTAAAACTCAAGAAACCATCAATCAATCTCCTCCAAACATTCCTATCCTGGACACACCAATTTCTTCTCGTCTACATTTATATATGTTCTTCTATTCTTCACACTCGGAATCATTCAATCATGCAACAAACCATCATTCATACCTACCCACTTATTTCTTCTAGGTCTACACAATCGTTCACCCTCAATCTTATCCCCATATATTTTCACCAATCTTTCATTCGACATCCGCTCGAGATGGCCAAACCACCTCAACTGACTTAATCCCACTTTTTAACTACTTTTTCTCAATCTCACTTTAACCGTTCACCAACGTATTCCGATACGATTGCGTCTCATATACCCACATACTCCTCTCAAATACCTCATTCAGAATCATACATCAATATAGGTACCATTATAAACCCTCAATCGAGCATCTCTATCAATCTACAAATTCATTCGCTTTTGGCAATCATATATCATATCCTAAATTGTATTATTCAATAATAACAACTAATTAATAGAAACATCTATTCCGTATGTCAAATATAAGTAAGAGTAATTATTAAACAATCAGATTTTTGCCCGGTTTTATAATGAAATTTAACTGTCACTTAAATTTACTTTTAAATTAAATTAATTTATTTTTAATAAGTGCATCATTTCAAATTATTCTATTATTTACTTAACATTACCGATAAAATTTTGAGTGTCATTTGGATAATTTCTTCATAATACAGGCCATTAATCAATTGTATATTAGATCGTTTTTGAATAAATTGAAAAGTAATGGCCCAAGATGTGTTCCTTGGGGTACCCTAGATGTAACTTAGCTACATCGTGATTTAAAACTGTTACAATTAGCTACGACTTTTTCGTTATGTTAGACTGATTCCAATATAATAATAATTCCTGTATTTCTAATGACTAGTTTGTAAATGAGTGCAAGATGATGAACCCAATGAAAATACTTTGCAAAAGTCCATGTAAATGACGTCAACTTGGATTTGCTTACACATGTTACAACTCACAAATTCAGTTAAAGTTAGGGGGTTTGTAATGATCGATTTACGATATGTAGGTATATTAATCAGAAAGAGAATTTTATTGTAATTATTATATTGGTTATATCAACAAAAAACCAATAATTTGATGTCTGGTTATATAGAATTTGCAGTGGTTCTGTATTAAAAACTAATATTTCCCTGACAACAACTTATTCAAGAAAAACAATTTACTTTTAGAGTAGAGCCATTTTAATTGTCGCGATTTAGAGCCTACGTCTTTTTCATAGTTGTCTTCTAAAGCGTGCGTTATTCAATCATATCATTTGCCATTTTTATAGTCGCTTTTATGCGCCTTTCCCTGGTTGCTTTTTAAAAGTCGCCTTTATCAGAGTATTCTGTATTAAAAATAGTTCATTCAAATACAATATTCCTCGAGGCGCTGCATCGACCATTTTTTTTTTTTTGTTTAAGATCCTAGAGTTAGTGAATATCGTATCGACGACAAGAAAAAGAATTCAAATTAATTTCACTGATAACCTAATTAATATACCTTCGAATAGAAGCTGAACAGATGTAAAATTCCATCTTCCCTATAAAAAATTGGTCATATCTCTGCTTCCAAAAACGAATTCCTCCCAAACTCATTTCTAATCGCAGCAGATTACACTAATTTAATGGCCTCCATTAGTTATTAGTTCCCTGCGACAACTTTGTGTCTAAATGCCGCAACATATTTTTATCCCTAACCCAGTTTACTTTAGTGTTGATATGGAAGTTGATATCAAAGCGGAATTTTTACGATATGTCGAGTTTTTATAGCTCTTTAATTCCGTTTTAGCATCGGTTTAATTACCCGCGGCGGGTGGTCCACCGCAGCCCGGAAGTGCCGGCTTCACAATATATCGATCATTTGTTTGATTCTGCAATCGCGGGGCTACTTTACGATAGCGTTAAGTATATGTTATATGGGACCATAAATTTGTAATATTTATTACTATCGTTTTCAGAATTCCTATAACTATGGAAAAAATATTTTTTTACGTCAAATTAATATGTAAATTATACTGTAATTACTTACAAGTCTTCTAAGTACTTTTACCTGGAAGCAAAGTAGTTATTTCTTTTTAAAATTAAAACGAAGACATAAAAGTGCGATTCATCAAATGTATTTAGCTTGCAATAAATACGGGTAGTTATCTTTTTACCGTAGTATTAAATGTGGAAAATACTACGTTACGGAATATATAGTCAAGCAGTACACTATTTTTTTTCTACGCTAATGCGCAACAATAAAAAATAACTTTTAATGTTAGGAAACGTATGATGATAAAAATCTTGAATCGTCTATCCTTTATACATGATCGAACCATTTCAATCTTCTTGTCTCTATTCTCTGGATGATGTTTTTATCTTCAGTTTTCATCATTTCTTTTATTTTAATATTCTTCTAATTCTAATTTTAATATTCTCTTTTCTAAAGCTTTATGGCACGTTACATTTTTCTATACATTTTTGTTAAAGTGAATCATTGAAAGAAAATATTCCTGTATGCAACGTACGTCAATTTTTTGTTTGACGAACATGCGCATTTTGGTCCATAAATTGAATCTACGGTTTGTTTTATTTGTACTTATAATGTTAACATTATACATATATTTTATCATGGACAACGAAGATCTTTTGAATTTGGCTTTAATTACGAACCATAGCGTTTTGTGTCTGTGCGCATTTTATGTACAAAAACATTGAATCAACTAGAACCATTTCTAATTTTTCATTGAAATAAAGAATTGACGAAAACATAGGACGAATTTATGTGTATGATACGTGCAATTTTTAACTTTAAAAAAATTTACATAAAAATATAAAAAAAGCGTGTCATCCAGGCTTAAGCTACATATTCTCGAGCTTCTTCTCAGTAAATCTATTTCAAGTGTTTCTAATTTTCTTTTATACTTTTCTGTTAACTCCCATATTTCCGAAGCGTATAATGTTATTCCTTCTACTATACTTTTTGCATACGTTTTTTAGTTTCTTTTATGATGTCTTTGCCTATATTATGGTTGAAGAAACTGTTTTTTCTATATAAAGTTTGGATTGATTCGATAATT
This sequence comes from Poecilus cupreus, assembly GCA_963942605.1. Classification (NCBI taxonomy): domain Eukaryota; kingdom Metazoa; phylum Arthropoda; class Insecta; order Coleoptera; family Carabidae; genus Poecilus; species Poecilus cupreus. Next base: position 29,696,362 of record OZ012720.1, read on the forward strand.
CTTTTTGGTATTGGTGATTTATAATTAATTTGGTTCGTTGTTTAGATATTTACTGAAGTCATACCAATCCATGGTAATAAGTCTCCAAAAGTTCTTTAATTCTGTTTTTTAGCCTCGGTTTTAGCGCTAAACAATGTGAAATTATTTTATAAATTAATTCTTCATGTAGAAGTTACAGAGAAATATTATATCACTTTATTTAAAATATAAATTTATAAACATTACCGACACGAAAACTCTTCTTTTAAAACACTCAAAAACAGAGCTCGCGGTACTAGCCAATATGTCTACGACAATAGGCCCTGCTAAAAAAGAGGTACCTGTACAAAATGCTATACTTGCTGCATGGTATATAGGAACCTTGGTGGTAGTGGAGCATAGACAATTAGCACGGAAAGATTTATCCAATAGTAAATGTTTTTACTTTCTTGTTCATCTAGTTGCACACCTCCCTTTTTACCTCCCGCCTACCTCTAGGTAAGGGAGGTATTGTTTTTGGTCAGAAAATTGGGTAGTGAGTTTTCAATGAATAAGCACGTTTTAGGGTCCCTACAATACGATTTTACTATTTTCGCGATGATGTCTGTATGTATGCATGTATGTATGTATGTATGTATGTGTGTGTGTACTCTGTGGCAATTTTTTCGTCTCGCATAACTCTAATACTATAATACCAAAAAATACAATTTTTTGAATTATTGCTCCTTATATTTAAATGAAGAGCTGATTAGATTTTGGATAAAATTGGTCGACCGGAAGTAGCAGTTTACTTGAAGCCCTTAACAGTTTTTCGTGAAAAACACGGTTAAATTTACTTTTTCAACAATTTATGTTATTTTGAAAGTTGAAGAATATTTAATTCTACATTTGTTTCGATTACACTAATTTTAATAATTTTCATTAGATTTAGAGATAATAAAATATAAAGAAATTAGATTTCACAAATCTTGCATTCCTAGTACACCATGGAAAATTTTCAATTTTTTACGAAATGTGACACATGTCATTGTGATTGTGAAGCTGTTTTCTTAGTGAAATATATGTCAAAAAATTAAATAAATATACGAAAGAAAATTAAAATTCTCAAATATAAATAGAAAATAAAGAAATAAGAAGGTATGTTTCTGTATCATCAAATACTATTTTGTACCGTTTAAGAGTAGTATTGGGCGGGAGGTTATGTGCTGGACACATCATATTTTTTTCCATTCAACTGGACCAGAAGAACACCACTCGTTTATTATTATTATTATTATTTTTCGAATGAAACAAAACGGTAATCCATAGAATGTTGGAATTTTGTATATAGGATTGCTATAACATCTAATTCTTTTTAATTATAAACGGGAACTTTATTGAAAGAGATTCTTGATTTTCCCATAATTCAAAAACGGCTAGCTGTAGTATGTTGAAATATTTTTGTGGGACTATTATACGTGATATCGTGTTGTGAATTTTTCTTTTTGATTGCAATTGGACGTACAAGTCAGGCGATGACCACATCATATTTTTTTATTTAGTGAAATCTGAATCTAAATCCATGTCTTCATTAAACAATATTATTTCCATTCATGTTTATTCCAACATATTAGAGCTTTGAGGAATGGAGTTTCGCGAAAACTCTCCTAAAATGAGTAAATCTATTATTTATTGTTAGTACTTGATGACACAGAAGCCATCATCCTAAACATAATTGTCTGGTTTCTTTATCGCGAAGGGTTATAACGTTTGCCAGTGGCTAAATTAATTTTCGTAAAAGTTTTTTTTATACGGTACTCACGTCTCCTAATTTGATATTTGAGAAGCAACAGATCCTCATAAGTACTTTAGTGTGAAAACAGTAGCATCAAAATTTTATTAACTTGTCTTTATTACAAGAACAAACTTCAAAAAACTTTATGATGAAGACACAAAATAATTTCAGAAAATAAAAGTGTTTTAGTAACCAGCCAATAAAAGAGCATCTCACGTCGTTTACGTCGGGTCCAGCCAGCAAAAAATATGTAGGCAGAGTAGAAATTCTCATATCCTTCGGTGTTTTAGTGCCGCCTGAAGCACCGTCTTTACTTTTAACGCAAAAATAAAAAGCTGAGAGTAGGGTTGCACCGAAACATTTTATAATAAAAGCAGCGCTAATAAAAGATTTATGTCTGAGTCGCGTGAGCACAATATTTCTCCACTTTGCCGCCTGGCGCGCTGCCGTCGCTAAACTTCTGCAACTGACACTGCTTTGTGTTTTGACAACTCTGGAATTTTCACAATTATCATTCGAGTTTTGGGATACACCCCTAAGGTGACGAGGAAATTAAAATCCCTCTACATGAATAGCTATTTGTATCGTTATCCCGAAGCTTTCGCGAGAGCACATAACCTATAAAAATCAACAGACATGTTTTTATCGCACTGTTCAATTATAATTACTTACATTTGAGTTTTAAATATCTATATTCCTTCCGTTCAATTTCAATTTTCAATAAATTATTTAGATGTAAAATTAGTAAAAATTTCGCTAATTCTTAACTTAATAAATTGACAGCGAACGGTAATGGCGTACTGCCACCCAAGATACCAACTTATAACTATAAAAAATCCCTAGTGTACTTGAAAAATTAAACAAGTATATTATTTAAATAATGTCTATTATTCTATGGGCATATATCGAAAAGGATTAACCAGTAGAACATTTTACACTTATGTGCATATTTTCAGCTATGAAATGATAATGGTTTGGAGGCATTCATTATTGTTTCCATAATGGTATAGAGTTCTGAAAAGCATAACGGATTTTTCGCTCTCAAATATTTTACGAGTTTTTTACAGATTTATCGGGAACAATATATTTTTGCAATGCAATATTTGATTTTAAATTTTGGTACATGCAGTTTTACGTTATTTAAATTTGTGCAACACAATGCGAAATGAAATACGAACTTTTTATGCTAGTAATAAAATTTTTGTCAACAGCCCGAGGTCCACATTTTTAATAATGTACATTGGAACTGGAGTAAACAAATATTTAAATTTATTTAACATTTTATAAAAATTTGTAGGGTATAATATAAATAATAAATGTTATTTTTAATAAAATAAATTATTTTTAAAACAAAAATCTAGCGCGAGACAGACACATTAATTAAGTAATAAGTATTTTAGCTTGTTAATTTTTTAACTAACTTTTATTTTCTAGTCTATCTAAAGTATTTTATTTTTGGTCGGTGCAATTTTTTTGGAAAATATTCGCAAAAATTATGTAGGTACTGAATAATTATTAATTCATTGTTTTAGTTACTGTCTTGAATTTTTACATTGTGATCAATAATTATTAATTGATTCATTTACTATTTAGAAAGTGGTGTGATTGAGATAATTATAAAATTAATGAAGTGCGGTTCCCAGACGTCAAAACATAACCCCCAAAGATTTTACGGAGGGAAACTACAGTGGACATTTCAAAATATATTTAATATTTTTAAAATATCATTTAACGTAGGTACTGATTTTCACGGCTCTATTTTAAGCACACCTTGACAAAAAGTGTCTTCGAACTTTGAACGTTTTAGTTACGACGTGAAGTTAGCTATTGATTTATTAAACATGAGCTGAAGTTGGCTTCTTTCTATAATCGAAAATCCAATTTAACTGTTAACATGTTCATATAATTAATAAAATATTACATTTTTCTATTATCTTAATTATGGTCCTGCAAAAAGAATAATATATCATTTTATAAGCTCTTTAGACACTCGTTTCATTCGTTCCTAAAAAATCGTGACGTTCTTACATTTATAAAACTTGTTACTTAATATATTATTTAAGAATTATCTTTAGAAACCCTGATACATTTATAATAAGCTGTACTGAAAGATACTCTGTATGAATATATATTTATGCAGTGTAGGTAATTACACACTATTAAAGCTGTGTAACATTAACGTGTATACCTTTGATTCAAAATAGACATGTTTTCTCCATGCTCGTACCACAGATTAAAATTACCCAAATCAATATCCTGAGCGCAAATCCATTGCAACATCAAAGCCACTATGCACAACTTTCTGCAGAAGCTCAGCTCGCAGTCTCACCACTAATATCTCCTAGAACGGACGCTTCCGTCGCGGCGGATCTCCAACGGCGTCGCGCCGCAAAGTGTTTATCGGAGCGAGATATTCCATTTCCAATACCGCGACCACTTGAAGCCATTGTCACAAAAATAACGGCTGAAGGAGCACATTGTCAACTACTCTGATTTAAATGCGCGAGGGATGGCGCTGCCAGCGATACAATTGCAGGAGACGTGTTTGTTTTTTGTTATTCGGGAGGGAGCGGTTTTGTCCGACCCCCTTTTGGAGTGAAGCGGAGACATATGTTTCAATTGGGATGGGTTTAAAATGTGATTAAAGTTTGTAAGCTGCCAGTTTGCGGGATGATTGAATGATGGGTTACTTAAGTTTGGTTGGGCTAGAGGATGGGATTAATTTTGTTTTGTGGTTCGGGGATGTTGTTTATCTGTAGGTGATAGATGCAATAGGTATATTGCACTGATATATTTCACTTATATAATAGACATGATTAACATATTTCCCTGATAGAAGAGGGTTGATATTTATGTACTACAAAATGCAGCTGTTTAAGTTGGAGAGTATCACTAATCCTCGATCTGTGAAAGTAGAATACTTCTCTCAAAATGTGTTCGTCGATCGCGTGATGATATATTTTTTTATATACAATTTAGTGTTTCGTTTCCTGCAATATTTTAACATAATTAATTAACTACAGAAAATATGAAAATTAACTAATTTTAATCGTTTATTTTATGCTTGTGTGTCTACAATAAAATGCTAACAGATTTAGTATTCAAGAATAGTCTTTCAATTATAAATGTGTAGTCAAGTTAACTGTTTCAAAAGATGTTAGTGGAGGAGAAATGTTAAATGTGACGACATTGTTAACTGCTGGCCTTGAACTGAAGATAACATAATTCATAGATCTAGTTACCTTAGTAGGTATATTATTTATTTATTCTATTACTTTAAAATAATATGTAGTGGCTTCAAATCCCTATGAGGTAACGGGGCTTCTTATGAAGCTCTCTAGATTTTTTTTTTGTTGGAGTAGATTTATCTTTGTTTCTTTTCTTTTAAATCCTTGTATTTAGGTTTCTCTACATTTTCCTATCTTTTGTTTTACTTTTAAATTCCTGCTATTTTTAAACATTTTTTTCTTCATTTAGCCATGTAGATCTTGATCTGCCTCTTCTTCTTCCTCCTGGTCTCCATTCTACTACTGATTAAATTGCCCTTCTTATATGTCCAAGCCATCTGACTATTTGTTGCATGATCTGTTTCACTATAAGTTTTTACTTCTCTTGTTCTATTTCATAATTCATTTTTATTCTGTATTTGTTTTCTGATATCTTTGTTGGTTCTATAATATTGTTCTTATTCTTTTTTGTTCCGTTATTCTTAAATCTTCTTCATCTTTTCTTTTTATCAATATCATAGTCTCAGTAGCATACGTCGTTTTGCCTTTTGTACGAATCTGGGAAGTGGACTAACTATTTAGGTCATAGGCCTCATGAGTGGATTAATGTATATTTTTATAAACACAAACTACCTGTACTCTTAAGTGGGATTCGAACCCTCGTCCTTTAATGTGCTAGGCTAGCCACTACAACGCAACGCGTATACATGGTTATTGTTCGGTAAGTTCTCATTTTTGTTAAGTTACAATATTTTCTGCACGATCGAATATTTTTTTAAGTTTACTGATACAGTTTTTAATTTATTACTTAATCTAGTTTTTTTTTTCAATAAATCCTGGAGTATTCTTCATAAAGTAAAATTATATTGTCACAGCATTCATTCATTTTGATTGTAGCATTCATCCTTAGGTCTCCCATAAGTAATATATTTTTCACGCATATTGTGGTTATTACCCGCTAAGTAATATCGTGAAAAATTTTACTTAGAGCGAACCACAACCATAACGGTAAATTGACTGTGGAAATTAAATTATTCGTTTTTAGTGTCAACTAAATAATATCAGATTGATATGTATCTATCAAAAGCAGCTGCAGGCACTTAAATATTATTCACGCTACCGCTGTCGCATTTATTAATTACTTAATCATTTTAATCCGTACACAAAAAGGGTTAAATCCACCCCTGCAGTCCATTGTTCCCATTGTCCAGTTGCATTGTTGTTGCAAGATGAAATCCTGAGCTAATCACTCGAGCTTTATGTCGCATTTACCACGTGGATTGTTGTTCCACTGTTAATGCCAAGTTTTCCGCAGTACGATTGTCCAAACAATTGCCTGTGTCCAAGTTATTATAAGCCAGAGTTTTAAGGGAACACAATGGTACTGCTAATTGCCGAGTAATTTCTGTTTTATTTGCCGGTGAAATATCACGGGGGTCGTTTATTAAATATTTTTCACGAAGTGTTTGCAAATATCGCATCTCATACTAGGTTGAGCGGCTGCATTTCATTAGCATCCCTGACTCGCCGTTTTATTCATCCATATTCTCGGAGCTGTGCCTTCCATTTACCGGCGCTCGCAGCGCTAACACGCTGGATCTGTGGAGAATTACTTGTTCCGAAAATTACACTCTTTTGTGGGCTGACCACTGCCGCCCGCTCCACTCCGCAAAAAGTATTTTGACTCTAATACCTTGACGAACTCGTAAAAGAAGTTTTTGTAAGATTTCTGTTTGCTATTGTGCGGTAAATCTTGTTATGAAACATGACTCTTAAATGTTGTTGCCATTAATTTGTTTGTGTCGGATTTATATTTTTCGAGGCATGTGCGAAGTTCGCATGAGTATTAATTAGGCAGGTGACACATGGCATAATTTTAACTATTTAACAACGGCTAACTGTAAAAACCTTCTCATATTTAGGAAACATACAAATTATATGTTTTCTATAATTTTGTTAATTTATTTAATAGTGGTTATGGATCATGAGATCCTCAGTTCGAATCCCACAGGCGATAATGAGACCACTTTACCCCAGTGGTTCCTCTTCAATTTACATCATGGGTGCCATGATTTGATAGGTATTAAGCGCACTTTATGCAAAAAAATATATCATTTAATGAATGTTACACCCACAAGGGCTAAATGGTGTGATGATATATTTATTTATAGCATGAAAATTATGTTTATTATACCGGATTTAGACTGAAATATGGTTTATTATAGGGGTTTCAATGCTATTATTTTTATATTGCTATATCTTTCTACCTGTTGGTTGTATATAGTTAAGGTACTAGAATATATGAGTATTACCGTCCACCATTGTTGCCCAAAGTTACATAAATAAAACAAGTTATTGCAATCGACTGAATCGAGATACTTTTAAAAAGACCATTTAAAATTTTTTTATCTGTCTATTTAAAGTTGATATTGATCAATATTAATGTGATATATCATTCCTAAAATTATTGTTTATTCCTTGCAGGTAAGTGTAAAAATAGTAACGGTAATTGGTTTTTATAGAATTTCAAGAAATTTGACAGAAAATTTTCTTTCTCAAAGTAACTCGATTCACATAACTTATTTTATTTATGAAACCGGTGCCAAAATGTCGGACGATAATACCTACATTATTCTAGAGCTCTAATTGTAAACCAACTCGTAGATTATATTAAAAAAAAAAAAACTGTCTGCATAAGCTAGCCGATACGACTCAATCCAGAATTTTATTCTCAATAAACTTAAATGATTTACAATCTAAGTATATTCTAAAGATGTTCATCAATAATTTAAGAATATTTCTAGTAAATATTCAGCAACATACTTATGCATACATAAATAACATCACGCTATATCCCATACACTGGAGTAGCACGAACCCTGAAACACATTCAAGCAACAATCAATCTCCAAATTTTTCTTTTTTAGCACATGTCTTTAGCCTTGTGCACATTTACAGTTCGATTCATACTTTCATCTTCACTCTCGGAATCATTCGTTCACACAATTATATATCAATCATTATTAACCATTTATTCCTCTGATGCTCTGTTGCCCTCACAATCGTTCACCCTCATCAACCTACCTTACATTCTACATTCACTCGATTTGGCCAGGTCACTTCAACTGGCTCATTCCCATTTTCTTTACATTTCGAAACAACTCATTTAAATTAGTTTTCTTAGTAAAACAACACAACGAATTCTGAGTTGACTATCTTACTACATAATAATAGAATCGTACAACTCTTATGTGTTTTTTTTTTTTAATTTATTTAAGCGGTCTCAACTGCTGAGGTTATGTGTCGACTAAGTACCTCGTTTCGGTGGTAAGACAACGGCATGCAGTGTTTGCTTGTATGTGTTTTCTCAAAGCGGTCACCCATCCGTCTACTACTACCCACCGCGGGCAGTATTCGAGTGAGCCAGCATCAACGCATCCTGCCATGATAGTTGCCTCGTTTTTATTTATTCTGTGCCTACAGAGTACAACCTAATCTGCAACAGATCGTTGAGCTATAATGATCCAATAACACCGCGTTTACAGTCCCAAATGAATGCTAACATATACTAATTAATTAGCAATAATAACACTAGCAGCAAGCAAAGGCTCTGGCGCGTGCTCATCGCAAACGTTACTATTGCAACCAATTTATGACAGCACATAAAGGTTACGCCGGTCGGTAATGAACGCATTTGTCGGACGCACGCGCTCTAACGCTAATTCTCCAGCCACGTATCACGTAACGTAACGTAATGTAACGTGCGTTTGTTGCTCTACGTGGCTATTATCGTGTTTGTTGCTGCGGATCTGGTTAATGGATCCTAATAGATGTTCTGATGTTCGAAACGGGATTGCGGACGCATGTGTTATGGTTAGCGCTGCGCGGATTCTTATTTGCGTTGCGCCGGCGGGTTAGGCGTCAAAACTAACAGGATTGGATACATACCTACGTGGAATTTTTATGGAATATTAACTGAGGGAATTGATTCATTATAGATAATCTAAGACGGAGCCTTCAATTATGCTAATTTTTGCAAACAAAACCTATTTGAGAATTGATAGTTGTATATTGTTCTATTCTTCCGACCCGATTTATTATTAAGGTGCTTATCCCGGACGTGTACAAAGGTTGTTTCCCTGAAGGTGTTGAGTTCAATTCTATAGTAGGTGCTATAAATTGCTTGTGTTGCTTGCAGCACTAACCTCTAGGTACATCAACAACTCTGGTTGATTTTATTCGTTGGCTGGTAACCATTTCAAATTAACCAATCAAAAAACTCGGTGTTCGCATTTTCTTGTCAATTTATTGTTGTGTGTTACAACTCCTTGTGTCAATTTTTTCTTCACCAATAATTTAAAAAACAAAATAGAACACGTTCTATTTTTGGTCTATTTTTAAAGGAATTCTAGAGGATTCTATTAAGATCTCACATGTATGAATATTTCACTTACGAGTGTCAAACGAAAACCAAAATGAACAAATGGCGCGATAATATTGTTATTTATATTTGTTATGTGTACTATGTACACTTTTATAACCCATAAGACACCGTTGTTTTATAATCATACTCCATTATAATTCCATTATCATAAAAATATAATTATTACTCTGATGAAAGTAATTATTTAAAAATGTTCTGTATGTAAAATTTTATGAATAGTTTTTTCAAAATTAAACTTTTTTTTAGTAGTAAAATAATATGTTTTTTTAAAATAAAAGTGCTTCATGCTTTAACAAAATTTCTGCTCATTTGAATTGAACAATTTTCATTAAAAATAATAATAATAGTAAATATTTAATTAAAAGATGTGTAAGGTAATGTATGTAAATTTTATACAACGATTCTAATTATTATACATACTTCATTATTCTTTAAGGGCCGGTCTTTCCATCTACGAATCAACTTCCCAATAAATTATTCGTCGAATAAATAAAAAAAAAATACGCATCAAAAAATGACAGCTAGAACAATAAGTATCATTTGAACGATTTTGATGCGACATTTTTCATTTATTCGGCGAGTAATTTATTCGGTACTTTATTCGTAGATGGAAATATCGGCCCTAAGAAAACATGAAAGAAGTAAATAGAAACAGTCCTTAGGTAAACAACAAATAATGACAGAGGAATACATGTCTTATTTTATTTATAGTTTTCATTCTGATTTACTGATAGATTTTTATAGCTTGTCTTATGAGTGTACCATTGGCACATTTGCATCATGCTATAATTTTTTATTCTTAAAAAAAATTATTTCAATGACATGACTAACCCCAGCAGATTTCTCTTGTTGGTTACGAGAAATGGCCCTTTTTGTGTTCTCTAATTCTTGTTATCGTTTTTGCTAGTCCAATGTAACATTTTCCACATTCATATGGAAGTTTGTAAATTCCAGAGGACTGATGCGGGATTGTATCCTTCGCATTCTTCAATATACGTTTAATTTTAAATGTATAAATAATAATAGTAATAATAATAAAATATAGGAAATGTGTATTTGTGGAATTTAAATTACCTACTGAAAATTTACTCAGATAAAGAGCACCTTTGCTTTAAGTGTACATATTGTTTTTAGTACAGAATCATTCGTAAAATTATATCTCTTATTTATATTTGTGTTGGAATAGCTGGGAAGAGCAAATGATGATGGTTTGACACTTTGTTATCACTATACACTTTGTATTATAACAAAATCAAAATAACACAAATAAAAAACAGTGACATTGACACAACTCTCCTTCAATTGACCGACAAAATAGCAACTGACAGATTCGCGCAGTTGCGGTGGCGCAGTCGATACAAAAGTATTGCAGAGCTCATATCGATAATAAAGATTTCTATACCTCACAATTTGAATTTAAATAAAACTTCCATGTCTTTAACCGTAAAAATATACATAATTCAATACATGATAACTTCAATTTATTTTAGTAATAAAAGTTTGTTGTAAAGATACTACGATCGAAGTTCCTATCGTCATACCATATGATTCACCTTATATTTAGTGGTATAATTCAAATCACACATTATCAAATAAACTCATGAAATCATAGCTTCATGCCGATTCACACCCCAAATGAAATTCCAAGTCCTTGCACCGAACTCAACCCAACAATATCTCCTTGAAAGCAACCACCTCTCCAGCATACAATATCATTGTTTCCGCAAGACTGGTCCGCATACGGTCGAGCATAGAAACAGCCGCACTTGCACACAGATAGCGTGCGCAGCGGCCGAGCGAGCCGATGAGGATGGACGACTCATTGCACCGCCAAAATACGATGGCGTTGGATGTTTGCACTCATGGAATTCCAATTATCGGCAGCAATTTCAATGCGATAGGTGCTGTGTGCGCTACGCGATTAGTGTTACGCTTAAATGGGCCTTGCAGAAAGATAGAGGTGGTGGAAAAGAGTAGGCGGTGGTCTTTTCAACTTATGGCGTACGTGCATTCAAACGCTCTCCAATTCAACGAAATAAAACTATATTAAAATACGATTTATAATTATTAGATTTATCACATGTTTAATTAGCAGTAGAAATTGTTAGAGATAAATGTGACAATTAGAATTGGTAAATGGTAACGCATTAGGCTATCCATTTCGTTTTCCACAATTGATATTATAGGTGTTTTCTTTCGGTAAGCGATTAAATCTCTGATCTGATGAACAGATCCGATCCTCACAAGTGTTTAAAATCGTGATTTAAAAGAACCGGAAAATATTCGGATTGCAATCCATAAAAATTCAATAAAATTATTTGCCTTAACCTCACGAATTTAAAATAAATTTTTGAGTTTTCCATTTTATTTATGTGATTAAAATATTTAATTTTTTTCAATAGTGGCAAATAAATATTTTGTTTAATATAAATAAATATATTTCTTTAATCTAAATAAATATTTTTCTTAAAAAAAAGAAATGTTATTTAAACCCAATAAATATTTCTTTAATTTAAAGAAAACAACAACAAAAAAACGCATTAAATATCCAGAAATGAATTATTTAAAATAAACAATAGTATTTCTTTGTGTAAAAGAAATATTTTTCTATAACACTGTTTTGGAAACTAGGCATTCCACTACTATAAATTGTTATGGAATCACAAACATTCTATACGCGGCGTATGGAATATTTTCGACGAATCAGAACCGCTTATTAGCGCGACATATGAAGTATCTTGATTCAGTTACTATGGTTACGTCTGTTTTTTTAATTTGATATATTTGAGTTTGACGTTTTCAACAGTTTTATATTTGTATTTTTGTATAATTTCCAAAACCTTTTTATAGAAAGTATAGTCTACAACATGTAACGGAATGGCCTATCCCACGCTCGCAAGCCGTAGCCCTCGCCTTTATCTCGGGCTACGAACTTTTTGCTCGCGTGGAATATGTGCCATTCCATTACTTGTTGTAGAATATACTATTTCCACGTTGTCATGATTTCTTTCAGTGAAAAATACATTTGTTTCAATGCAAGAAAATATTCAAAGATTTATATTATTATATTCAAAAATCTTACCTACTTTTGACTTAAATAATTCGCATTTATATGAAATGAATCTTATTTGAATTAAAGAAATAAATTTTAAGAAAGCTATTTCTTAATTTCAAAGAAACCTTTTTATCGGCGATTATAATTATCTTGGGGTAAATAGCTCCGTGGTAACGTGTCGGACTATAGATCGTGAGATCCTCAAATCCCACAGCTGACAGTTGCCAATTTACATTTACCCCTGTGGTTCCCCCTCCACTAACAACTTTGGGGGCTATGACTTGACGGCTGGTAACCGCATTTCATACGCAAAAATATATCTTTTACCGAGATCTGCGTAAGCAGAGTGCCACACCCATAATGGGTAAAAGGCGTGATGATGATATATATTATTGTTCAATATTACTTTTTTTATATTTGTGTTCATATTTCTAAGTTTACTATTAGTAAGTTTAAACAAGATGATGTACTGTAATCATAACGGCTATTAGTTTGTATTTGTAACCCCGTGCGTTTCAACGCATTTGATGTGAAATCCGATAGATGGTGCGCATAAACCTGCTTTGTATAAGCCTCCATTAAGCTTAGTAATGTAGTTCAATCAATTTTCACTATATAGAAATTATTCCTGTTCTAAGACAGTTGCCATTTTAACGTTACCTTTGCGGTACCTCCTCACTAATATCTTCAGGGGTAGTAACTTAACGCCTGGTAACCACTCACATCTAAAATGGATACAAGACATACTGATATATTTGTTTTATTTGTTGGATCGTTTGTAGGTAGCTTGAAATCAATTGTGAAAAGTGCAGTGGCCATGTAGTAAAATATTTATTATGCACATGTCGTTACAGAATTGTCAACGGTTTGCTCTGAACGCGATATTTACCGATTTCTTGAAAATGACCGTAGTTATACTGGTATATATCTGCGGCAGTAATTCGTGCTATTAGTTCCAGAAGTATCCGGCAGTGCACGCTACAATTGCACGCCATTTCCGCCATTTTGTTGCGCTGGACACGCGATCGAGTCAACTAGCTTTAAATTGACAAACCGTGCACTTCAAATACTTACAAACCTGCATAAATTATTCGTTAATGAGGGCTACAAACGTGTATGTAAATTAACGGAATTGTCGCTACACAAGGAATGAGTTATTGCACTCAGCGTAGACCTTTCCTTTTCCACGAACTTGCGAAACATTTTTGCGTTTTTTGACGCCTTATTAATTAAATACGCATTTATGTTCTCGCTAGACACGCTTTACACTTGCACTAAGAACTTTATTACCACTAAACATTTACATTCGTTAGAAGAAAAAGTTATAGCTACAAAATTTTAGACTTGCATAATTATTACTTAGCTTAACCAATTTCTTTTGATCAACTATCAGTCATAGTTGTATTTATATTTGATTTAAAATTCAAATGTGTCCAACAATTAACTGCGTTATGGTAACGAGACTAAAAATATTTTTAATAAACAATATTATTTGTAATTTTCTCGTAATTGCTTCCAATTTTGAGAAAGGTTAAATTATATGTTTAACTTAATATTTATTTGAATCACAGAACACAATTTCTATCCTATGGAAGATATAAGGACATTCCCGTTATAGGAAATTGAAATATGTCACTTTAGCATACTAAAATAGGAACAGGAAAGGGACTTTTTCGAAAAAACAAATCATAAATAATGACAAAAATAGAGCTTTTCACGCAAACGAAAAATTGTTACAAAAAAGATTTTAACTAATACTCTGCTGAGCCTATGACAATGACAAAAACAAATAAAGAAGATTTAAGAATGGATTTAAGAATTTAAGAATGGAACGAAATTAATAAGAAGAATATTAGGACCAATAAAGATATCAGAAAACAAATACTGAATAAGAATAAACTATGAAATAGAAGAATAATTGAAAATAGAATAGAGAATCAGGTGGCTCGGGTATATATGGAGAGTAAAAAAAGGGATACAATAAAATCAGTAGTAGAGTGAAGACTAGAGGAAGCAGAATACGAGGCAAAAAGGATGTAGAAGAAGATTTAAAAGCAGTAGGAATTAAAACTGGCAGAGTAAAACAAAAATAAGATGTGATGAAACCTAACTACAAGGAATTGAAAAAAAAATGGCCAGCACATAACCTCCCGCCCAATACTACTCTTAAATGGTACAAAATAGTATTTGATGATACAGAAACATACCTTATTTGTTTATTTTCTATTTATATTTGAGAAATTTAATTTTCTTCCGTATATTTATTTAATTTTTTGACATATATTTCACTAAGAAAACAGCTTGACAATCACAATGACATGTGTCACATTTCGTAAAAAATTTAAAATTTTCCATGGTGTTCTAGGAATGCAAGATTTGTGAAATCTAATTTCTTTGTATTTTATTATCTCTAAATCTAATGAAAATTTTAAAAAATAGTGTAACCAAAACACATGTAAAATTAAATATTCTTCAACTTTCAAAATAACACAAATTGTTGAAAAAGGAAATTTAACCGTGTTTTTCACGAAAAACTGTTAAGGGCTTCAAGTAAACTGCTATTTCCAGTTGAGCAATTTGATCCAAAATCTAATCAGCTCTTCATTTAAATATAAGAAGCAATAGCTCACAAAATTGTATTTTTTGGTATTATAGTATTTGAGTTATGCGAGACGAAAAAATTGCCACAGACTACACACACACATACATACATACATACATACATACATACATACATACATACAGACATCATCGCGAAAATAGTAAAATCGTATTGTAGGGACCCTAAAACGTGCTTATTCATTGAAAACTCACTACTCAATTTTTTGACCAAAAACAATACCTCCCTTACCTAGAGGTAGGCGGGAGGTAAAAAAGAAATGGAAATTGATCCACTCCAATAAAAGCTCAAAGAAGAGACTTTACCCCATAGAGGTGTTAAGCCGCTTTATTTATTAAAATCGTGGAAATAAATAAAAACTGAAACATCTAGTGTATAGCATGTTGTATAAGACTTAATTTTTTTGATAATATGTCGAATAGAAATGAATGGAGTTATATTTTAGGTTATAAGTTGCACTGGAAGCAACTTCCAGCATTGAGTAATGTTTAATTCGGTTCAGAGATCTGCAGAAAATTTATAATCAATTTGTTAAGTGGCTGCACGTACAAATTAATGGAATATTGAAATCATTCCACGATAAAACGTCTGAATAATTCGCAGGTCTGCGCATTAAGATTATAATCTCCCGGCTGCAGATATCTAAATTCCAGGCTTGTCACATTTTACCGACTTTTTCCATAAAATATATGAAACCATCTAAGCGCTGGCCGCGGCGAATCCATCCATTTGCGAATGTACTCCACGTACTCCTGACAAATTGACTTGCGGGATTTTTTATTTCTCCTTGATGTCTCACTAAAATTAAATGAAACTCCTGGAAAAAAGAGCAGCGTATCTCGTTATCAGCCGAGTCGTGTTCTCGGAACATTTAAAAAAATCCGCCGTTTTAATTCCGTGCGCGGAGCGGTTTCTTACTTGCCGACATTCGCCATGATTCATCACAACATAGATTATCGATGCGCGCTGAAAAACCTTTATCGACTGCATCGCATCGCATGCAGAGATGCAGCGATGGCTTTGGATTCGCGTGTTTCTGTCACCAACCGTGCCTTGTCATGGAGAAGAACACTCCCAAGGTTTTTGTTTGTTTATTTGTTTGCCGTAATTATCATCGCTTTGATTCTTGATATGGTTTTTAGAACCGGTAAACTCTTTTCTGTTCGCTTTAATTCGATTAAGAACTTGGATTCATTGTGATGAGATTACTTGACAATTTACTTTCTTTACAAATGTTTCAACATTGTTTCACGAACATTGCAAACACTCAGTGGGGTAGCACGAACCCTGAAACTCAATCATCCAATCTCCTCTACATGTTTTTACAGATTATAAATATTGTAAAGTTTTACTAGTCACACAGGTTTGGAGAAGTTGAAAGAATAACACAAAGTATATAACTAACACTTATTTACTTAACACTAATAACTACTTTTATTTAAACACTATTATACTATACTCTGGACGCCCAACAGATACAGTAATTAAATAAATGGGCAGAGTCCACAGCACATGTACACTGCGCAGTGCGATGTGATCACAAGTCAGCTTTATAAGTTACCAATTTAAAAACGCTGAAGAATGGGATCGATTTATTTGAAATGAACAAAAATAAACTTAAAACATTATATATTTTATCATATATGTATAACATAATTTTAAAAGAAATATAAAGTAAAATTTAAACATTACCTATGTATCAATTTATTTATATATAACTTCATGATATTTCAAAATAATTATGAAGTTAAAATAAAACGGCAAGCATCATTAGAAATTATAAACTATCTTAAGAAGTACAAAGCACAAACAAATGCCAAAAAAATGTTGTGGCGGTTACGCGGTTTTGTCGGTTATAGCAGTTTCCGTTGTTAACGATCTAAGCTGTTCGTCGATCAGTGTAAAACTGGCTCACCAATAGCAATACTGTATTTCAATTTCGCGCACATTTATGGGAGGAGTATCTACTCTATCTGTTGAGCGTCCAGAGTATAATAATACATTTATTTTCACACGTATAACTTATTTCTACTGATTATTTATTTCTACTAAGTCTTCACATCTCGAATATTTATTTATACATACTGATGGTTTATCACAGACTAACAGTTTATAAAAGGCTGTCCACCGATAGCCCGGCAGTCCCTAATATCTGTATGGCGGGTTCTGGAATGTTCTAGACTTCTTTCGAAGCTACGAGAAACGGTACTACGTACTGATCGGGCGTTACGTCACTTCGAATCTATCAACAGGAAGTGGTAGTTTTCTTGAAGACCTATCATGTTTTGGGCATATAATGGAGTAATGGAGTAATGCTTGTTTCACACGATGCAATTCATTGGTCAATAAATTAGCCAAGTTTTCTTGTCAATCACATCAAATTTACAGACAATTTATTGTAACAATTTCAGTTGTACCAACACTATATCAGCTGTCACCTATGCTATTAATATATTTGGTTCAAGTTATACGTACAGAAAGGACAAGCTATAACCAAAACAAACAAGTTTCAAAAGGTATAGGTTATGTGTTGGTCACATCAAATCTTATTAATTATGTTATTAATGTTGGTAGAGGGAGAATTGTATTTTAAATTGGCAACTGATTGAAGAATTCACTGTAGGAAAATACGAGTGTATAAATAAGCAATAGTCAGCAAGAAGCTTAAGTTCCTCGGCTTGGGATGCGATATTTTGTAATAAGTTCATCAAGAGCGTTGCGAATTAGATTCAGTCGTGTATTGTTTTTACTTATATCGGCTGTAAAATTCAGCGGAACACTGCATCCGTTCTCAGGATTGTGCAAAATGCTACACTTTTAAATTCGTTTTGCCTTATTTTGTCTCGCCATGATATAGCACACCATCGCGTTCTTCATACCTGTTGATGGACGCTTCGGTTTTTCTGCAGCAGCACTGGAAGGTTAACAGTAGTTCCAACGATACTGCAAATAAACAAGCTCACTATAAGTACAATAATACAGATACATTTACAATAATAACAAATAAATATATTATCTTGCTATTTATCCAAAAAGAATGTGGTGGTTTGCTATCGCAGATCGTTTTAAGTTAAATATTTTTCCTTCTAAATGAAAATGCATAGGATACCACAGGGCTATAGTTAAATACTATTTACTTGCCATTTTATTTTATACAGGATGGTGAACGACAACCGATTATAGGCGTTTATTTACATTTTAAATAGTACTGATGTGGTAAATAGCTCAGTGGTAACGTATCGGACTGTGGATCGTGAGATCCTCACTTCGAATCCCATAGCTGACAGTTGCCAATTTAAATTTCCCCTGTGGTTCCTTCTCGACTAACAACTTTGGGGGCTATGATTTGACGTCTTGTAGCCGCATTTCATACGAAATTATATCACCAACCGCGGTCCGCGAAAATAGAGTTTACAATTTCCCGTTTGATTTATCATTCTAGAAAAGAGATTTCAAATAAAAGTTGAAGTTTAAAATGACGTACACCGGTTCACTTTATACCTATATCGTATTTTTCTACGAGAGTTTGATTGTTTTCTTCTTTATTAAAAATAAAAAACATGATCGAAACCAATTTTGTTTTATTGACATTTCTAACAATTTTCAAAAATGAATGTGGAAAACGTTATTTTGGATCAAATCCTATTAAAATATTGCTTAGCACCGATACAGTCTTGTCAAAAATACTGAAAAGCCGGATTTATAGTTTGCATAGAACACCAGAATAATTCAACGTAGAAAAACTTCAAACTTCATTTGGAGGTTTTATAAATTGCACAGAACACAGAATGACATACGAAGTGACAGAAGAAAACATATACCTGTCTTTATCTGTATCAGGGGTTTTCGCGTAGGTTACTAGGAATCAATTACCCGAACTAACACGAAATATTACACAGAAAACATAGAATGCACAGCATTGACACAGAAAATTGTACATTGTTCAATTCGTGTGCTGTGCTAAATTATTCCTGTGCATTATGGAAACTAGGAATTGAAGTATACATTTCCATATCACTAAAATTTTAGGTTATTCTATGTTAAATTATTCCTGTGTTTTATGCAAACTATAAATCCAACTTCAAGTCACATTTGCTTGTAAATGTGACACAGTATGAAATAAATAATATACATGTATCATCATACCATTTTGTCATTCTGTTTTTCTGCAAATGTTAGCTGCAGGATTCGAACAGAGGATCTCATGATACAGAGTCTGATTAAATTGTGTAAATCAATTCAATTTTCTGCATAATTATAACTAATTATTTAAAATAAAAACTTTACTGTTTTGAATTGTTACAGGGGCCAAGTAATCCTGCGGACACTTCTATCTTCTAACGGCCGAGGACTTCAAGGACAAAATGTAAGTTAATTTTTATCTGCACTAGCGTATAGTTCGTGAATGCACCTCCCGGTTTGACTGAAAGAAAAATGCATCGTCCGATGATTTACAAAAACTAAAAGATCCAGTAAGCGATAGGCTTGAAGTCGTGGGAGTGCAAAAACCGCATTTTATATACCAATGTGCTTCTTGTCCGTGCGTTTATCCTGTCATCAGCTCTTTTTGCTTATAATAAATTGTCTGCGCTTTAACTACAAGTGGCTTTATTGCTCCTGCGTACTAGCTATTAAATAGTCTATTTAACAACCCAAAGAACTGAATTCTAATACCGCGTTTATATGGAACCGGAGTTTTTCACCAGGTTAATTAAATTTTATTTTATTGTCAGCACATATCGAGGAGGATATAATGCCGCTATTAAATGGGAAATAGTGGCTATTTCCATAGCAAAATACGCTCAATTTCCTTTGAAGAATGCACTAAATACATTCAGTAATTTACAATGATTTTCTGTCTCACTCATTTCTTAATTATTTATTTGTTAAAATAAAATATATATAAATATATGGTCATGCCATTTACCCAGTGTGGCTTTGGCAATCTACTTTTGCAGATTTCATTAAGTGATATATTTTTGGCCGTACTGTCCGGTAAATGGGACTTAACAGTAGCTAGCAGTAGCACTAGTTAATTTTACGCATTTCAATGTTGCACTCGTTAATATAATTTATTTAATACTATGTCATATTAATATGTTTACTGGACTGGTCTCAATCCGGTAAATAATACAATATTGTTATTTTTTATGGTACTATATCGTTGTTTAGCAATATATTTTCATTTAATTTGATATTGTTTTTCGCTTTCATTTTCGAAAGCTGTTGTTAGAAATGTCAACAAAACAATTGTTATCATTATTTTTATATTTTTGTTAAGACATAGTCAACCTGATTTTTTTTAAGAAAATAAGAAAGCAAACTTTCATTCTAAAATATGTTATAGGTTTGAAGTATACCGTTTTACATTATACGTTCCTAAATGATTTTTACGGTACGTGTAAGGACGAAGAAACGCCCGGAAACATCTTATTCGTACCGTAATTGTTCATTTACCGGACGTATAACGTAATTAACTATTATTGTAAAGTATATTTACTAGCCACCGTCAATTGCCTACATCCCTCCCACAAAACATATTATTAAGGTATGGAAATTAATAATAATAGACTTCCGGTTTAAAGATTGCATTCATTGTTACTTTTACATTTTAAACATAAAATTTTTAAACAATATGTTCATTTGATTTACGGAAATATCATTCTAAACACAATTATAGTCGAAATATTTGTAAGTGCATTTAAAATTACAATAGAAATTATTAATAATATTGTATAACATGTCTTTCAATCAAAGAAATCAAAAAACTTCAATTGAAGAATAATATACCTTAAATTGAAACAAGCAATTATTGGGGGCACAGGGTAGCGACTCTGCTTCGAATGTGTAAGATCCTGGGTTATAATCTTAACTATTATATAATGCTTGTATTATATAATCGGAAACAAATCAAAATAAATAATTTGAGATACCCTTAATCAATCGAAATTACACTTTTACAGTTGCTCTCACGCCCACTATAATTTTTTCCCTAGTAAATTTCTTTTTGACGACTATAGTTAAGGAGAAATCGTCATATGCTACCAACAATACAAACTAAAAAATATTGTTATAAAAAATAAAAATGTATATTTTAGTAGTAAAAATATTTTATATAAAATAATTTTGTTTTATTGTAATTTTATTATCGTTATTTGGTAGGTACGTTTGGTTATAATGGAGTTGTGTTTAATATAATAAAACATATTGAGAAAAATATTTGTAATATACAGATTTAAGTACCCACTTTGGTATTTGTATGTATATACATTACAACGGCTTGAAGAAAATGCATAATATCAATATTATTTGTTTGTAAGTGTTTAGTTATTTGAACGATGTGAACTATGAGCAGTTTAAGATCCATAAAATTATTGATGGCGAACAATTACCGACGCGTACCGTAAATATTGAAAGAGCAACAGCAACGCATTGCACACGTTTTATAAATATCGTGTTTACACTAAACCGTCACATAACTTACGTACATGTATTAAAGTCTGTAGATTAAAGTATCGAATTTTCATATCTGCATTAAAAAGGAAAAAAGCAACACTTTATTTCGTGACTGGCGCGCCGCGAATGAAAAAGCCGCTAGATTATGAGACCGCGATATGCCAGAGTTGTACTTAATTTAATACATTAACGAACTCTTTGGTATAATGTATGCTAACTATTCACAACATAATTTATTAATGTGTTCACACTATCGCAATAAGCACGCGAATTATGACTGATTTAATTATGCTAAGTGAGGCCCTATCATCTGTTTCGCATTTATAAATGATATATTTGTTTTTACGACGTATTCTCTTGGATGATTTAAATTTAACCTATTGTTATTTGATGACCTACATTCTAAATATTAATTTAATTCCACACCTTGTTTATGACATTTATAATTATAAAATATGAAAATTAAATAATTATGTATAGTATTCATATACTTTTCACTTCCTGTGCATTTCGTGACAAAAGTGATTGCTTGACGTCATCTTATAACAAAAGAAGACAGTGGTAACCGCGCATAAAAACATATAACCTTCCTCTACTTTGAAACGATGCAAAATAGAGCAAAAATTATAAATAAAAATTGTAGTCCATATTATTCGAATTAAACACAATCTGAAAATTTAATTTTCGATCACTTTTCGAGGCAGCTGGGTCCGTATATCGGCAAATGTTGGCTCTCATGTCGTCCATCGGCTCGAGTTTATCGGTGTAGACTAGCGACTTCAAATATCTGCGCAGAAAATGATCCAAAGGTATTGAATCTCAAGATCTTCGAGCCAAAGGCATAGGTTCACTGCGCGGTGTTATGCAGTTATCGAATGTTTCGATTAATAAATTGATTGAGGCGCGTATTGTGTGACAAGTTGCGCCGTCTTGTTGAAACCACCGCTCTTCCACATTAATGCCATTCAATTGGGGAACGAAAAAGTTAGTGACTCTATTGACTGTAGCGTTCTGACCGGTATCATTTTTGAAGAAATATAAACCAATGATTCCAACAGCCGTAAAGCACACCAAACAGTGTTTTCTTGTTTATGTAACACTGTCTCAATAAAGGCTTGTGAATTTTCTGCACCCAAAGGCGAGAATTATGCTTGTTGACGTAGCCATAAAGTTCTGGCCAATGTGCCCCTTGGTTCTGGCGTAAGTCTGTTTATTGTAAAATGGCAAATCAAAATTAGCATAAAATAGCTCAGCTCTGAAATTGGCTAACGCTGGAAAAAATGTTGCCAATTCGAAAAACAAAGATCTAAAAAACACCCGTTTTAATGCAGTGTATCTTCTTCTTCTTCTTCAAGGATTAGGTGTATACTTGTTCCGGTTACAAAAGTTCACCATCTTGCAGTGCAGTGTATCTTATATTTACTAATTTTACAATTATTTTGAAATATTTTAAGTACTGTAATATTATATATTTTAACTATACAGCAGGCAAACCTTTCTTGTAGTATAACGTAGATTTGCTTATATTATCGACTGCTTAATATCATAATGACTGTAGTTTACTGAAGAAAGAATCCCAAATTTCATGCAGTCTTTGTCGTAAATCTTCGATTGTCCTTGCAGAATGATTTTGTATTTTTTATTCAGTTTTATAAAGTTTCTATTGGCGCTAAATTGGTGGAGTTATTTATTTGAGTACAAGTACAAGCTCAATAGACAAAAGCCTAATAACGGTCAGTAATAAAATTTACAAAATAAATGAGAACAATACAGAACAAACAAGCAAATAATAATAAGAATTTAAAAAAAATTATAAAAATCAGCATAATATAGATGGATATTTAAGTAACGGAATATTATTAATATAAAATAGACGGACATATCTGCAGGTCATCCATTTTAAAGTTAGTTTAGAGGAGATATTTTGTTCCTGACTGTTGGTACCGAAATATAATTCCCCAATGTTTTGTTTGATTTAACATTATTGTTAAATTCATCTCGTTTGAGTTTCGAATTTCAATTCTCAAGTCGCTACTTAAAAAGTTTTCAAGTTAGTACTTCAGATTTCTTACAGATGATTGAAATTGTACCTAATGAACAAAGTTCTGTGTTTCGGAAGTAAAACTTATATTTCGCGTAAATACTACGAGGTGCTGTTGTAACAAATCGATGCTCTTTTCGTTGAAGACTTTCTGATATCACTACCATTGTTGGCCGTATTCTAACGAATTTTTGTTTAATCTTATGCATAATAAATTATACTTTGCAACATGTGTCGGTGTGGCATGTGTCAGTTTTCCTGTTTCCAGGCCACTTCCTCTTCTTTGTAAATAGATACGTTACGTCGAGGTCAAGCGTCCTTATGTAAATTCCAAGTAATTTCCATATTTTAAGAACGTATTAAAGTTTTTGGACATCTTCATTCCGTGTCTTCTGAAATTAACTTGTTCAAGAATTATCTCATGCATCTGAATTTTCTCGTTATTAAAACAATTTGTTTTTCTATTATGGGAAGTTTGTTTGATCACGAACGCTCAGACCATTAGAGGCCTAAACAAAGATACGATAAGCCATTTGCATTTGCGCAGGAAACCAAATCTTTATTAGAACACCGAAATATATATTTGCTGGGAAAGAGGAACACAATTTATAATTTCTAAAAAATAATTATGCCCAAATGTATTTTAGTCAAACTGACATTTACCAAGCTGAACTTACATGTTCTACCCATAATTGTAGTCAAACCTAGTACAAACACATTTTTATCATCCATTTTGAGTGTGCCAATCTGCTTTCGCAAATTTCGGTTTGTAATTTATTATATCAACGACCTTTGGGATATTTGCTTGTTGTATATATTTTTTTATCTAACGGTAACTATAGAGAACGTGAGGACGTGAGGTACAAATTCATATCTAACAGTTTTGTCAAAATGATGCTGTTTGATAAACTTTTCGCCAATCCTTTAACAATTTATTTGCCATCTCATGTTTTTCTCTCTAAATTTCGACTAATAAATTTATAGACGTAACTTTTGCATTGTCTATAATATCCGGGGTATTAAATTAAGAATTTCTTTGTTATCACTTTTCATTTTTAACTCATAAAATCTTGAAACTTGACATTTATGTAAAATAATAATTTTTTATAGCTACTTGCTTGCTGCAATAATGAAATAAAGACATCTTTATTATTAAAATATAAATTAAATACTTTACAACGCATTTGGAATGTCTATTTCATACTCGTATAAAATGAGTACTATCTCATGCTTGTTGTACAATATATTATTATCTACGATCGTACGATGTATCTTATATATGTATATTTCCCCCTAATTTCAGACAGCTAATGGTTTATATTACCGCACTAATGCGTTCCTTTATTTTACCGCACTGTTTATTTCCGTGATTTTCAACGCGTTTCTATCATTTTAAAAACTATTCCGGACTTTTGCTTCTTTTATTTTTTGAAATTAATTACATTTTTATATAATTGTAAACATATCAATGGAACTATTTTTCAAAATTCGAAACGATCGTAGATAAAATTTGCACGCAATATGTGTGATAATACATGATTATTGCACTGCGGCCTATTTGTGCAACTTTCATATGCGTGCGATAATTCATAACACACTAATTGTGTTATTGGGTAAACAGGTAACTATCATGTGTGAACTGCAGGTACCAGTGGATTATCCTTCCAGCAAAATTTAATTCAAAATAAATCAAAATCTTGTGAGATAGATAGGTTAAAACTATTTTCAGAAGTAGACAGTACTATAAATAAAGCAACTTCAGAGAATAGCAGTTGGCAGTGCGGACATTTTTATTTTCTAAGGCGAAGTAGAGTATAAGTATTAAACGGTCAAATAGTGGATGTCGTAAGATGTGTAATTTAATTTAGGGGCGGTCGAACGTGTCACGTACGTGTAAAGTTAACGAGCTCGAATAATTATATGAAATGCGTGTTTGAATACAAGTCAACACTAATTTATTCTCGGATTATTAAAAATAAAAATAATGCACTTGATGTTAATGACGGCGGCTTAATTTGTACACACCATGCCTAAATGAATTCATTAACATAATTATGATTTTATTTATAATTTCCGTTTTTAGTGAAAACGTGCAGAGATAATTTATGCGCTATGTTATATGACAATTAATATTTGTAAAATATGAACGGTATAAATTTTAATTAAGCTATGAATAGGAATTCTGTTAAATATTCCACGGGATTAAGCGCTGCTCTAGCGGACTGATCATGAACCGCATCGTAAACTTCACTCTAATTCAGACGTCACTAAGCTACCTAAGGATAGTTAAATTTTATGCTCCAATAGGTTTGCTACATCGCTAGAAGTTTCGCTTTTGTATTAATTATCTGCTTGGTACATATTAGCGAGGAACAACCGGTCCAAAGATTTCAGAAAATATTGTCAACAATTTGTTAATCTTAAAACTAGTTTCGGATTATCACATTACTGAGCTGAAAATTAACGAGATGGTTCCTAGTAATTAAAAATGAAAATGATTATAAATTTATACATATTTTTATTAATGTTAATTGGGCAATCGAAATACCTTTTATATTATTTCTACATTTTTGTCTAAATATCATTCAATTATCGTAATGAAATATCAAAGGTAAATATTAAATCATTGTTGAAGTGGGTATTTAACTCATTAAATAAATATGAGAAGAAAACCGCGAATAAATGAGATTGAAATCGTGCAAACATTAGCGTTGAAATATGTATGTTTTCAATGAAAGGTAAAAATATACATTATACAGAAGAGAATATACTCTCAAGGCTATAATTTAGCAAATATTTGCAGTGGTTCTTAAACGTTTTCTACAAATTTGTATTAATAATACTTTACATTAAGTAATAGTTCTGGCATATTTAATTTTATGTACCTATATAGGTAGTTCTTTTTTGCTGTTCAATACGTATTTCGGTTAAATCTAAATAAAAATGTTAAACATATTTATTTAGGTACAACGTTTCGAATTACAATACATAATCTTTCACCAGGAGAAGAAATAAATAATTTAATCCAAATATCTTTAATAATTTTAGAGTTCTGAAAGTTTCTTCAATTTATTGAAGATGTTGACCATTTAAACTTCATTCATTTTGAATTGATGCATACATACTTACATAACTTCACGCTATATCCCACACAATCGGGTAGCATGAGCCCTGAAACATAATCAATTCACTCCAAAAATTTCTACCCTGGCACATCGCTTTCGCCTCGTCCACATTCATAGTAAAATAATTCATACTTTCTCGTCTATTCTTCACATTCGAAAATATTCGTTTACGTACAAACCATCAATCATACCTAACCACTTATTCCTGGGACGCCTTTGCAATCGTTCATCCTCAATCTCACCCGCAACCTTTCATTCGACATTCGCTCAAGTTGGCCAAACGTCCTCAAATGACTCATTCCCACTTTTTAACAACATTCTTCTTAATCTTACACTCACTGTACATCAATATATACTTTACGAGTATTATAATTATTTAAATTAACGCATGTATAAAATAAAAGTTTCATGCTAATTAGAACGTTCTAGGATCTAAAATCTAGACAAAGAATTTAAGAACTCACAGTTATTTTAAACGTATTAATTTAAACTGGTTGCTTGTTGTGTGTAGTCTAAACGCATATTTGTGACATCTAACCTCAAATAATTTTTGTCTTATTATATTGCTCGAACCAATTACTTTTTGGTTATCATCATAAACAATAATAAATACATAGTTTAAGGTTTAGCGTATTCGCAGCAAATGGAAATGCCTTGTGATAGGTAACAAAAAGTTATAGAAACAAGTGCATTTCTTGTTAGTGAAATAAAAAGGTGATTTGAAATAAATATCTAGTTTTAAATAATTAAATTCTTTTTTGCAGTAAGTCAGGTACAGGTAAAACCGTAGTTTACGGCCAAGTATGACATTAGCTACAGATCGCCAATGATATTTGGTTGATATGACAGTTTGGGGTGAACAACAAAAACCTAGTAAATTTGCATTCTGAAAATGCTGTTGAACAAATTCGTGTTTATTCCACCTCAAAACTATAATAAATCTGAGTTTCTTCTTATTTTAAATTGTTTTTCTTTAACTATGACCGGCTAAAGGAACTTGGATCTGCAGCTAACGTCATATTTGGCCGTAAACTACGGTTTAGCCTCAGGTACATATTCTCATTATACAATTTTTCAGTGAAAATAAATGTGAAAGATAAAATATGGTATAACCTTAAGTTTTTGTAGGTTGAACTAGAACTAGATAAGGTTTTATTGCGTAGGCAAAATGTATTTAAAAGAATCATACGATTGCTTTAGAAAAAATATTTTGGAGGGATTTCCCTACGGAAAAAGAAAATATGTAGGTGTTGCCATCTTTATACAGCGGTCAAAATGTGTGAAATGTCAGGCTACCCGAAGCATCTGCAGATAACATAAAAAATCTTCTGAAAAGTATTCGGTTATATTTATATAGTTCTACTTTTTGATTTCTCACATTTCTCGAGATCCCAACAATGATAAAAAAATCTATCCTGTGTATAAAATGAATTTTTGGTAGTGACCGAGACTGGTCGATGAAGCAGAGTTTGCTGAAATCACAGTTTAAGAACCTCCGCAGATTAATCAAAAGTGCATTGCTAAATCGTGAGTGCACAAACAATACTCGTCGAGTTAATTACATCCAATTAAAATATCCGCATCTTCACGAAACAATTTTCATACCAATTCCTCAGACAAAATAATCAGCGTATAAAGGAAGGCCATAAATATCCTCTCATAACCTAACCGCTATAAATTTCCCAACAGTTAGGCTCTCGATGTTAACAAATCGGCCGGTCGACTACTTAATATGTAATTTAATATAATAAGTTGGTATTACGGCAAATCGTGCCTTACTGCATCTTGTCACGAGACAGTTGCCGAACGCATGCGCAGCGCGGCCACCGCCGACGTGGATGCCGTTTTGTATGTGGAGAAAATTATACATGCTGAGTGGTTTTTTAAGCGGGAATTAATTTTGTGGGTATGGGTGACCGGCATGCGATCGACTGCTGCTGGTGCAGTAGGCTGCGGTCAGGGCTTCGTGTCCCGTCCACTCAACTTACTATAAATATTTGTGGTTATTGTTTTTTGAGTGGACGGCTACGTGTGCGACCTGTGGTTATTAATTAGGGCGAAGAAGTATTTATGGAACGGCATTTCTGCACACTATTCGACGCAGATTTTTTATTTACTTTACAGCTAGATAAATACCGATGAAGTGCATTCATTAATAATATTAAGCATCGATGAAAGAGTAAGTAAATAGAACATGTAAGTTGTACTACTCGTATTATGAAAGAGAGTGACATACTGGATTGTTGCTTGGACGAAATGGCTGCTGATCTCTTATGTTTTATTAGTGCTTGATATGACAGTTGAATATTAACACATATATCAACGATATCTCCTCAATGATAGTACATAATTTACTTATACTAGCACAGAATTTACTTCCATGTGATCTATGCAAAGCACAAAACTTCCTTCAAGTAGCAACTAATATTCTGGAATGAAGAGTACGGAATTTCACACAATGTTGAACATGGAATTTCCCTCAATGATGAATAAGGTATTCTCCATAATGGACAGCACAGGACTTCCACTTGTGTGAAGCACAGAACTTCCTTCAATTGCGATCACAGTGTTCCCTGGCGTAAAGCACAAGATTTTCACCATTACAATGTAAGGAAAGCACGAAATTTCCCCTAACTGTGAGTACAGAACTATCCGCAATGCGTACCATAAGACTCCTGTCTTTGGAAAGCACGGAAATTCCCTCAATTATGATGAAAGAATTACTTGGTGTGAAACATAGGATTTTCACAAATACGAAATGGTATATACCTACAACATGTATGTGTTATGTTACCGTACTTATAACATATTCACAGTTAGTTAGAAAGTTTTATATAGTTTATATAAAAATATAGTAAACAAATTTTAAATATTTATTAGTGTACACTGAACAACTTTGAAATATATTTAATTTAATTTTGCTAAGTGGTTATATATTTCCGTATCGTAATTTATGTGAAGGAAATTGTTAATTTATAAATAAATAAACATATTCAAAGAGATCTTACTCAAAAATGTACAAAAAAAAATGTTCCATTCGTATAATTAAAGTTGCTTATACCAATAGTTTTGTTATGTACCATTAACGTTACGATGTCTACATACATGGAAAGTCATGTCTCATAGACCGTGTTGCGGACATAGGTCTATCCACGTTATGTATACATAGCGATGTAAAATACCCAGGTATTTATTTTTCAAGGTAAATACCCAGGGTAAATACCCGGGTATTTACCCATAATTGGGTGTATACAATTGTCCTATTTAAGGTACGAATGCATTGGGATCTCGAGAACCGTAAGAGATCTATGCATTCAATTAGAAAAAAAAAATACATGTTCAGACTACCCTACTAATCAGGCAACTTTCGTCTAATTTAACCAACCTCGTATCTCTTACGGTTCTCGAGATTCCAATGCATTCGTACCTTAAATGGGACACTATGACTGCTAGTAAGAACAACCGATTAAGTGTGATTAACAAGCAGTTGACTAACTTTATTTTACGCTGTCAAGCGTTCCTAAATTATTTTAGAGATATAAGCTTCAAATAAAAGACATACAGAATTAAATATTCTACCACTTCTATTTCAAATATTTTTGTCAATAATCATGTAAGAAGGTTTGACAGCTCAAAAACACAGATAGTCAACTGCTAGTTAGTTGCCCTTAATCAGCGATCTTACTAGCGATCACTGTATTTAATGATAAATAATGTTATAAATATGTTCATTCAGTATCATTTAAACAGTTATCAAGTCACATAAAAGTACATAATTTAATATTTTCTTTATTAGGGCTAATATTTCAAACCACAAATAAACTAGAGAATAAATTTACCAGTGGAATAAACAAAAAATATCGCATTAAAAGATGACAATTAAAATAATAATCATCATTTAAGCTATGATTTTGATGTGATATTTTTATTTATTCCACGGATATATTTATTCCTCAGTTTATATGAGATTGGTAATAACGGCCCTAAATAAAATTAAATAATATTTTTTTGCTTAAACTATTCCTTTTTCCTTCGAAAGAAAACAATTCCACACAAATAAAAACTGCCCGTCGGTCAGGCACAATCTGCATTTGTATGTTCAAAAGCTAATAAATAGCTAATACATGTTTTGTAGAAATTTAATTCTTTGTACTACATTGTAATCAAATTGTATTTTTGGGTAGGTAAATAGACCTTGGGTAAATACCGGGTAAATACTCAAATTTTATTTACCTACCCAATGGGTATTTACCCGACTCACATCACTATGTATACATAATGTACTCGCGAAATAACTGGGTTTGCTGGGTAAGAACTGTCATCTTGACAGCGTTTTGTCTGTATTCCGTCAATTGACATCCACGTGAAATTTCATCGTAGTTCACTGAAAACATCAATCGATGGTAGCACGAAAATTTGCTTCTGTATAACCCTCCATTGAAAACATCGACCTTCAGACAACAGTAAGTTTAAGCTGTGGTTTCATGCAGTATATTAATAGTTCCAATCCACAATATGATAAATCCGCAGACACCCAACCACTACCATTTCCATGCACACAACACTTGTACCAATTTTTCCCTGGTCAGCCACACAACATCGTCCATAAATCCAATTTTTCACTGCGCATCTGCTGCAACTGCAGCTACAACAAATGCACGGCACCGCGCAACAAATCGCCTCGATTTCCGCGGCTCGCGCGCGTCTTGTCCGCTGTTGCAGTTTGCGAATGCGATGATCAATGATGAATAATAAACTGTGTAAGTGTACAAACATAATTTCTCGCGATGACTGGATAACCACCGGCCGCACTGGCGGTGGATGGCCCAACGATGTCCATTAATAAATTACTCCTTGAGTGGTGAGTGTGTGCTTGCTCTTCGGGAGGAGACGATGGATTTTATTTACAGTGGAGCTCGCTCACTAGAACATCTGTATAAATTTCAGTATTTTTCTCATACCAAAGAGGGATTTTCATTTATTGAAGTACAGTAAGAAGTAACGTAGTTGCATTGGATAAATCCAACCAACTTTATTTGCGATATTTCTTGTACCTTTGATTAATCAGGAAGCACTACTAGCAAAAGGCTGTTTATTTATTTTTTTAATATCTAGTATTAAAACAATGTATAAGGTACTAAAAGGTAATTGACTTATGAAAAGATTTACTTGATTAACCAAGGGTAGCGCATTCGCTGATCACTACGGAATATTTTAGCTAGACTCCGAAAAGTATTTAGAAAAATCTTCCAGTCAAAATGGCAGGTTAGGTTAGGTTAGTTAGTAATATATTTAATGCGAACAAGCAATTGTATATTGTACAAGCATAACACGATATTATTTTCTAATTAATTTATATTTTAATAATAAAGATATCCTCATTTCGCTACTTCAGTATAATGAGTATCCTAGCAACGGGCTACAAAAACTTAAACAATATTATTTTTATCTACGATAGGCAGTCACGGGTTGCCAAGCAACGAGTGATTAAAATTTTTAAACACGCTACATTTGCAAAAATTTTGTTATCATGGCAAACTTCTCATTTAATATTGTGATCCTACTTCATAAATAAAAATATTTTTTTTATATTTTTTGGGATTTTTCATTATATCGTGGATAAAATAATTATTAATTTAACACTCTAATAACTCGCACGATAACGACACTTAAAAAAATTCGATCCCAATATTTCAAATCTGCGCTACTTAGAAGATGGCCGCTCGATATCCGTTGATAAGATGATATCTTGGTAACCATAGAAAAGAGAATATAGTACGAGTATAGCAATGTCGGTGCCAGTTAAATCTGTCAAATATCAAGCCACAGTATTTCTTTCATGTTCTTGAGTTCATAAAATCACTGCAAAACATAGAGGAAAACTATGACACAATGAAAAATTATAAGAGCTCTCTTAGTGCAGGTGCAATATTTTGTTTAGATTTTATTCCACTTCCAACTGACAGCTATTTAAATTTACCTCCGTATACAGCAACTGTCAATATGATCGTTCGGCTCGAGGTCATCGGTCGATGCGACATAAAGACTAAACTCAATTCGCTCATTCGCCTTCGTCTACTACAAGTAATACTGAACTATTTACTACTTAAAGGATTGGACAG
Source organism: Poecilus cupreus (assembly GCA_963942605.1). NCBI lineage: Eukaryota > Metazoa > Arthropoda > Insecta > Coleoptera > Carabidae > Poecilus > Poecilus cupreus. The sequence goes on from OZ012720.1 coordinate 29,729,205, forward strand.
GTGCACTCATAATAACTAGTATAAGAAGACACCGTTTAAATATTTCCTACAAACATATTGACATCCGCTGATTGCTCGGGAACAAAACTAAAGAAATGGAATTTTCTACGAACAACTAACAATGAATCATTTACTTAGTTGGAAATTTCTGAATGTGGTTTGCAATTTCATTATCATGTCCATTGTAGTCCAAGTCGTCACTCACAAGGCATAAGATATATGTAACAGTTAATGATCTCTCTTTTTCTGAAGAAGTACCTCGCGGTGCGATCGGCACAAGTAATCACAGATACTTTATTATAAAACACACGAAAGTTTCTTGTTTTGGTCTGCGTTGGACCTTTCCTTACTTTCGTGCAGAAATACATAAACTATCAAATTCTCCCGCGCGCCACTGTCCGGAGACTGGCTGTATTTTGACGGATGCGTGAGCCCTCCACATCCAGGGAGCGGCTGGCGCAAATGTCGTCTGGAGTCTGCGATGTTTTACGAGCATTTCTCAACGTGTCATCTGCAATTTGCGTGATGCTGACACCTCCCTCGCGCGAGCACGAACCCCGGCTCGTGGTGCCACCAGGCACTGTGTTTTTGTGCGTGTTGTCATGTTGGAGGGCTGGAGCAGTTGTGACAGCTGACGCTGCTGATGACAAACATTGGACAGTGCTGGAACCCCGTGCAGTATTAGTTTCCTACACAAGTTTTTATGTGCACTCAAATTGCTGGAAACAAATGGAATTTGTCAGATGGTTTCGTGTATTCATAGGAAAGAAAAAGAAGGCAGCTCACTTTCGGAAAGCGAAAACTAATGGAAAGTTAGAAATTAATATATTATATATTGATAAAAATTCATCATACGTACATAACATCACGCTATGAGGAGTGGCACACCATTTTTGACAAGCTACTGCAAACATAGAATATTAATAAATTATACTAATTATAATAATTCAACGTTCATATAAATATCACCCCATACCACACCTAGTGAGGGTATCATGAACACCGAACTATCAATCAATCTCTTCTAAAGATTCCTATACTAGCATACCATTTTCGCCTCGTCCACATTCATACATACTCGGAATTATTGGTTCACACAACAAACCATTAATTATACCTAACTATTTCATCCTAGGACGCCCTCGTATTAGTTTACCCTCAATCTCACCCGCTAATATTAATTTTATCAATCTTACATACCCTAAAAGGAACTTCACTTTTGTCAGTCTGATATCGGATATACAAAGAAGAAAACTATTTACAAGGAATATACTCGTCTTCTTCATTAAGTAGATAACGAAAGATCGTGCATTCAACAAATTATCTTACCACATTCACCATTCGAGGTTTTGTTATTCGTCAGGTAAACACCTAAAAATTAAATAATTGATCAAATCACCACCTAAAAATGGTTTCGCCTTGTACCTCCTAAATAAAAAAAATGAAGAATGGTGACTAATAAAAAAAAAGCCCTTGGATTTAATTTAAAATTCAACTTAATTCATTTAAGATATCAAGATACAGGAGAGTCTTCAATCTTCACAGCAAGAAATTTCCCATCATCAGAATTGCTGTTTGGCTACACTTAAGCCAGTTGTGATTAAAAGAATTATCAATAAAATATTTCCCATTAGACAAATGTATAGAAAACGTATAGAAAGTAATATGCCAGGACAAGAAGGTTTGGAGATTCGATTGTATTTATTTGGATTTATTGTTCGAAGTGTATTTTTATTGCGTAAGGCTTTTGGATTAAATTCTATAACGTCGTATTTAAATAAAATATTTACAGACCTTATTTCACAGGTATTCTATTATTTTACGAGTACTAAAATGAGTTCTGAAAGTATTTTTCTTTAGATTAATTTCCATTAGGTAGTATATTGTCTGGAAAAAGAAAAAAAATCATTTCGTATACATGGTACTAGATAAAGATTAAAAACAACTATTATGAATCCTGTTTATCATCTCCCCAACAAAAAAATTAAACCAGAAGATAAACGTCCATCCCTTAAGTAGTTTTAATTAAAAAATTACCCCCTCAAGCTTTTGATGCACAAACATTCCAATAGCGAGTAAACATCTGCTCCTTACAAACACGTAAACGTGGCGTCCGTCGTGGCACCACGCACCAGGTACGCGGACAATACAAATAGGAAAACATATATCATCACGCTCTTCAAACACTACGCGGCGCACGGTCATGCACGCATTCTCCTGGGATACTAATTAAACAATTACCTGATCTATAATTACTGGTCTCGCCGACATATGGACCTAAGCGTCGCGAAGATTTGAACCCGCGAAGTGTTTATAAAAACGGTCAGTTTGTTTTAATGATATGCATATTCAAATTCAATATAGCTTTGATATCATCTCTGGTAATTTATTTGTCTCTACATGAAAAAAGGGCGGAATACTAAACAGTTACGTCATTCGTGTAGTGTGATTGTTCTATTGTGTTCTAGTTTGTGTTCGCCAGGTTATGATTTAATGGCAGCTGGAGTACTTCCGTAACGTCGTATTTGTGCAAAGTAATCTCTGTTATTATTCCATTGAACCCATTATGGTGTTTTGTTTGGCAGTGTGATTTTCGTAGATTGCTTGTACTGTTATTTGCTACAAGATTTGCTCCATTTTTATTATATTTTTTTTGTTTATTGCGACGTTATTGACAGTTGAATGAGAACCCAATTTAGTAATACTTGTTCATATTTAAAACGGTGTAGTAAATATAAATATAACCGCGCTCCTTTTACCTATTGTGGTTATGGAATCAGCTTTTCAGAGATCTCGGGAACTAAGTGGAGGAAACCACAGAGGTATAGTTGAAAGTGACGACATTGGCGAATGTAGGAATCGATCTCAAGATCACATGATCCATAGACCAAGACGACCTGATAGTTTTTAAGAAAGAAAGGAAGACAGAAAGCAAACTTTCGTTCAAAAATGCGACAGACTTAAGAAAGAAACCATTGTATGTCATATCCGTTAATGATTTTCACGTCGCTTCGTCCAGAAACATCTTATTCGTACAGTAAAAACTCATATACCGGACGTATAACGTAAATAACTGTGGTATAATAATTTTAATTGAAATGGCTTCACTTAAAAATGATAAAAATTATAAAATATTGCGAGATAATCATGTTTTGGGTACCCTAAAATACAGATTACGTCTATGAATTTTGTGCTTAACGATTATTTTATCCACGATAACACAAAATCGAACAACGATATTATTTCGAAATAACATATTTGGTTTATTCGAAAACCTATTAGGTTTTTTGATTATACCTGGATAAATAATTGATTTAGAGTAAATTTCTATATTTTGTGCTGTGTATAAAATTAAAATTTACTGGGCACATGAAATTTCTTAATATGTTTTAGTATATATTACTAACATCCAGTCATTCCTACAATAATAAACATAACTATACAAAAAATATGTATTTAATCTAATTCAACTCGTTTTAAACGTGAGGTAACGACATCAGCATCTTTAGCCACACTTGTACTGTTAATAGGGAGAAAAATCGTTCAACACACAATTGAATTGTTAACAAGAATGTAGGTATATTTAGACCAGCACACAATTAGAGCTCGCATAGTTATCTGGCATTGTCGAGCGAACAATATGCCCCGTCTAACGACTTGGCACAACGCAAAGCGATGATGATTTATAATACCCATCGTTTGAATTATAGCGTGTGGATTTTTATTGATTATGCATGGTTTGCGCCACTCAAGATGTGGGTGGTATTCTTGGCTCGAGCCTGCCTCGATCATGATTGGCTTTTTTACTTTTTGCGCCGGTCTGCATTACCAGTACTTAGGGTTCATTTTGTTCGAGATTGTTTTAAATTCATTTAATTGAATAATGACTCGGTTTAATTTTGTTATTAATTTAAATTTCTATGAAATTGGCAATATTTGTGGTGTAGCGGAAAATTAGTAAGGTAATATGGGAAGTAGGACGGTAGACGTGAAAATATGTTGATGAGTTAACTTATGAGATTTTGTTTCATATTACCAGGTTTGAAGCTACCAACAAAAATAATACCTCTGTAATTTAGAATCAATTTTATATTTATTGCCTGTCCATATAGGTCTTTCGATTTTTAGCGAATTTCAAAGGAGCATCCAAGCAGGCTATCTGTAGAAGATTAACAACAAAAAATTTTAGCCGTTACTCATTTTGTAAATAATATATATTCAGATTCCCTTCTACTCTAAGGTGTAGGAATTGTTCTTCTATTTTTGTACGATTTTTCCATTTTTCTCTGTTTTACGCTTTTTTGCTTGATTCTTGTACGGTTTTTTTCTTTTGTTACTCAGTATTTTCTTTACTGTACTGTCCCATGTATCTCTCAGTTTTTCTCGATCTCTCCTCTCCTTGAATTTTGACGACTGTACTCTCCACACTTGCTTGTTATTATCCATTCTCTCCTTATGTGTTTACTATTATAACTATTCTAATATAGGTTTGCTCTGTAGTTTTTCTGTAATGTATTGGCTTGAAAATAATTTGAAACATATAACCTACCCCTAAACAACTGTACAAAATAGACAAATACGTTATAAATAAATTTTTCTTTTGCCAATATTCTTACGCATCTTTTAAGTATTACAAAGTTAGCTAATGCCCGGTTGCACCAACGTTAGTTAATTTTTAAACTTGGTTTAAATAAATAAAAGCGTATCTAATTTTTGACATCAATGTCAATTACTTCATATAACATATAACTTCGATTTGCTTTTATTTATTTAAACCAAGTTTAAAATTTAACTAACGTTGGTGCAACCGGATATAAGTCAATTATTTGCTGAGATATTCAATAAATAAAAAATATATCATCACGCCTTTTACCCATTACGGGTGTGGCAATCTGCTTACGCAGATCTCGGTAAGTGATATATTTTTTCGTATGAAGTGCGGTTACCAGTCGTCAAGTTATAGCTCCCAAAGATGTTAGTGGAGGAGGAACCACAGGGGTAAATTTAAATTGGCAACTGTCAGCAGTGGGATTCGAACTGAGGATCTCACGATCCACAGTCCGACACGTTACCACGGAGCTATTCAAGTAAACTACCTATTCTGGTTAATGGATTGCTAGTAAAATCTAACAGCTCGTAACTTGATCATTCAAATTTTAAATATATAATTTCAAAATGATATCATTATTAGATTTTTATTTAGAAAATATGTGAATTTTGGAATGGTGCAATAATAATATATTATTATTAAAATTTTTCCTGGGGAAAATGCTGCAATTACTAATGTTACAATAATATAATAGGGAAACTTAATAATCAACAACAATATATTGTCAATTTAATAATACTTTTGAGAATAGTAAGTTATTCCAGTAGAACGACCGAAACCAATAATCGATTCAACCAGCACATATTGCGTTTCTTAGAACCTATCTAAAAACAGAAACATGTGAACTTAACCTTCGTTCTTCAAATATTTATTTATATATTTCACCCGGGCCCAGCGAGGGCGACCGACGACCTCTATTATCCACAGAACAAGTTTCGCCCGCAACTGAATTTAGATGTGCGGCTGTTAGATTTACAATGTGGTTTCCGCACGGCTAGGGCAGGGCAGGGCACAACTTTTGTCGGGGACTACACTGCATGGGTACATTCACTGTGGCACAAGATATAGGAGAATTACTTATTTAAGGTATCAACTGACAGATTAGATTTTTTTCTTTATAAAACGAAGAGAAATAAAAATGAAAGAAATACTTTTTTCACAAATATGAAGTCGAAGTGAATTAATCAAACGAGTGTTCTTTTACACACGTATTTTTTCGCATATTAATATTAGGTATATTCAGCAAAAATTAACATTTAAAACTATTTTGACATATTCCAAAAATTCATTATTATTTATTCTTCCATGAATTTTGTACGAATATCTTCATACATAATGTTTCATAATGTTTTAATACTCGTAAGTTCAGCTATATTGCAAATAAAGTATTCGAAATTCAGTGCACTTTGCTATCATTGGCTACTTCAAAAGTGAAAAAACAATATTGATATTTCCGCACTGTTGACAAAAACAGTGAATCAAGGGATGTACCTATACTGGAAACAAACATTAGTGTTGGTATTTACGGAAAGATCATTACTGATTTCATTACTTTTAAATTGTTGTAAAAAGTATTACCTTCACCGTCACATAATCATCATCACTTTTCATAGTTAACGTACGAAATTCTACATGTATATATAACGCCGCTTCTTAAGCTCTTTAGATCTTTTTGTTGGAATGGATCAATCCCCATTTCTTTTACTTTAAATCCTTGAAGATAGGTTTCTGAACATCTTCCTGTCTTTTATATAATTTAGCCAGATTTTAATTTCTGCTGCTTTTAAATCTTCTACTTTCTTTAGCCATGTTGGTCTGTGTCTGCCTCGGCGTTTGAATTATACTCTACTACTGATATAATTGTCTTCTTTTCATCTGCTTTCCATGTATGTCGAAACTGATTTTCTGATTCACTGTTGCTTGATCTGTTTCATTATGTCTTCTCCTTACAACTCTTGCTCTTATATTTCATAGTTCATTCTTATTCTGTATTTGTTTTCTGATCTTTATTAGTCTTAATATTATTCTAATTATTTTTCATTCCATTACTTTGAAATCTTTTTCATCTCTATTTAATATTGTCATGATCTCAAATTTTACATTTATGTTTGAAAATAAGTAGTAATATAACAAAGGACCATTATAAAACTGATACTATTGGAAAACAAGCTATACTTTCATGCCCACTTTGCAATGAAGCACTTTCCTTCCTTGTAGTGCAATATACTATTTGTAATCTCGTAGACTTCCTTCTCTACTTACAAACTAGTGCCAAACTCTGGCTACTAGTACAATAAAGTATTACTTTCCGCACTTGTTTATTACACATAATTATTTCGATTAAAAATCAAAAATAAAATAAATATATCATTGGGGCATTGTTCCATTTTGCATGTGGCACACTTCTATTGCATGCATATTTACTCAAAAGTGCCGTCAAGTCATGACCCCGAAATATGTCAGTGGAGGGAAAACCATCCAACCATCCATATTAATAGTTTTGTTGCGTGTCGTTTTCCTATATCTATGTGTGTTTGTACTGCACCGTGAACGTTAGCGCTAACGTAACGCAGAGTTAGTGCACGCACTAATATATATTCCGCGGCTATTGTCTCGAGCGGGAACATCTCAATAGCACGTGACACCGTGTTATTATAAATGGACACACCCTATTTGACTCGAGGAGTTACACCCCCTGAATGCGATCGCACAGCGTTGAGGATTGTTTCAAGAATTTTTAACTCGGAATGCGTTGAACAGGAGCTTGTACCATTTTTCATTCTTTGCTATTTGTAGTACAATGTGCAAGTGCTTGTCAAACAGTAGAGAGAACAATAGGAGAGCTGGAACTTTGCTAAAAATTAAAGAAGTAAGCGTCAAGTATCTACAAACATGCAGTACAATTTTAATAACTCATTACCTTAGACGTTAATATGTAACTAGAAGGGGTAAGTTTAAATAATTTTTTCGAAGACTGCTGCAGAAAGTTGACTTTTGCGCTTGCTTTTCCCAACGCACAATTAATGTTTTTTGAGGAATTTTATTTTTTCGCTCCTCTCTAATAGCAACCAGCGATAAAAATTTTGTTGCTCGTCCAGCGATCGATAATAGTTATTTACTTTACAAGTGGGTAATTTCAATTTGCCTACGTGTGACGCATAACGTTTAATCCAACAACTCTTAATAAATGCAAAATTTATTAAAGAAATATTATTTAACAGTGACATATGCTTTAAATTTTTGAAATTAATATGTCAATCGAAGTGGTTACCAAAGTGTTGTGTGTTATTATTATTGTTATAAATTAAAAAAATACTCACTAGTGGATTTTCTCAAAATTATACCCACTAGTGGGTAATCTGTTACTTTCCTTGTTTAAAATCGCCATAGTTATAGAGAATTTATTGAGAGGTGTTGGATAAAAGTTTTTTTTTTTTCTTCTTTTAATAATTCATCATCATGATCATGAATACGAAGCAAAGAACAGCTACAACAATCTATGACAAATATAATACATGCGTTTATTATAATGTAATGTTTAAAATCAATGGGATATTTAGGATATATTGCACGATTGCAGGTAAAAATAATTATTTACATTTAAACAATTCTATTTTGTTGAAAATTGATGTATGATTATGATCATGAGACCATCAATTCGAATACCACTACTGGAAGTTGCTATTTAAAATGTTCAGTAACATCCTTGAGTGTGGCACAAGGTAAAATAGCCATACTCTAACAGAAATAAATGGCGTATTGGTGTCTGTTTTTTTTTATATATAATTTTTGTCTATGAACTTTGAACAAAAAATCATACTTCACCATCATCAAAGAATAATGATTAAAAGAAGACAAGATTTATTTAGTTAAAATCTTTCCTGTATACTGTCCCGATAGTTACTCCTTTATTTCAAGATGGCGCATTATATGCTGCTGCCAATTTTCTAGTTTGAATAATTGTACCGGTGCTCCTAAAACAATGAAATGTAATATATATTTGCGTTATGTGCTACCTAGCAATGAAAATACAAATGTTTCAATACTTCCCTGGTCCTTTAGCATTAATTAACGCAAACACGGCCGTGGGTAATAACATAACCTCACTTCAGCGGGCTACCTTCCATCAAGAGCTTCATTTCCATCCATCAGCGATGCAAAGCCAGCATTACAAAGCCACATATTATTTGCTAACAATTCCCAGAACCCGTAATCAAACAATTTGTCCCCCGAACCGCCTATTATGTTCGTCCATCATTGTCATTGTTATTAGTCCATGTGAGATGGTTGTGACGTTTGCCGCTCGTGGCAGATAATAGCGCAACGCGCACGCGCATGCTAATGTCTTCATCTCGCACTGTTATTGTCGGAATAAAATGTCTTAATGTTTGGAAGATTATAAACACTATGACGAATTTGTGTGTGGCATTTATTGTTCTTTGGGTTTTGTCAGCAGGTTATGCCTTAGGTCAAGTTTTGTCGCATTGTGTTATTGACGTAAAGGTCGACAAACTGTGTGCGACTATATAACGAATAGTGTTATCAACTAATTTAATCTAATATAAAGAAACATAAATATATCATTTCGCCATTTAGCCATTTTTTTTGTGGCACTATATTTCCGCAGATCGCGAAAAGTGATAAAATTTTATTTATTTCCTTGAATTTTTTTATTAAATAAAATAGAATTTATTAAGAAATATTGTTCCTCTCAACGAATTCTAACACCCTGTATTGCACAATATTGTAACGGACGCGGCAGCGACAAGTTGAAGCTTGCCGGCTTACGCCGCGCCGCCGAATGAATGACGCAACGCTAGCGGGTTCGGACAAGTCGTTTACTCCACAATAGAGATTGTTCCAGACGCTTCTAGAAACAAGGAACGTGGTATATAAAAGAGCGAATCACCGGGACCAGTCAGTCAGTGAGACTCAGTCAGTCAGTCAGTTGATTCCCGAGCAGTCAGTCATTTAGTTGACTCAGACTCAGTCGAACAGTCGACTCCGAAGCTTGTATGAAGAACTTGTGAATATAAATATACCGCTCGGTCTGAATATAAATATATCGTCATAAATAAATATCGCTTGGCTTGTTTATATAAATAATAGTGTTTGTTTATAGTAGTGATAAGTGTTAGTGTATAAGTTTTTTGTATTCGTTATTTTAGTGTTAAATACTTAGTATTAATTAACTTTTAAATATTATTACAAATAATTATTCATTATTTGTTATTAATAATATTTATTTTCGTTTAAATAAAAACGTTTTAAACCCACGTACGTTACAATATAATTTAAGTAAAAGTTGTATTGTGATCAATTCATATTATTGGTCAAATTTATTTTCATCAAATACAAATCGATTACCGAGCAGACGATAGTCGACGTACTAAGTTCTAGAGTAGAAGCACTAGTTGATCGATGCAGAAGTCATGCAAAATGCATTACGGCAACAGCAAGGCATTAGTGTCATTCAATCCATGTCCGGGCTAAACATATAACTTATATATTACAGAACGGTTTGCAGTGGTGTCGCTTGGTTCCGATGCACAAGTTTTTGCCGAGCCAGCGCCAACTTCGCTGTATTACTAAGTTTTCCGCCCACAGAATTATTGCGAAACTTGACTTCCCTCCGGCATTCATAAGTTACCATAGTTACGTTTGTTTCCCAGTGCCACGACCTTAGTTTTCATATTATGTCACTTTAGTTAATTTGAACGTAATTTCTCATAAAATTCTCATTAATTTTGCGTAGACTACGACTGTTTTGACTTTCGTAGTTTCCTGTTCTACCTGTAGATGTCCCCTGCAATGACGGAAGCACTCTTGAGTGTTTAATAATCTGTTTTAAGCGAATTTCTTCTGCTAACAATTCTTGAACTTGACGCTATGAATACAAAGAATGTAATTCTGTATTTATATTAAAGAGCTTACTTTTCACTTTATAAATTAAAATTGACAAAAGATCAAAGTGTAACTTTATCCACAAAGTTCCTCAATTTATTGTCACCAAATACTTGTTTGTAATTACTTTTGTTTCATCTAATTTTCGGTTCGCCTGTCTTTTATTCAAACTTCGTTTCGTGCCGGGAATTTTAAAGTAACTCCGTACATCTCAACCAATATGAAATAAATACATAATACAAGTTGCACTGTAGCTTTGGTACAGTAATTTATAGCATATTGTGCGACAAGTGCAGAAAGTTATCTATTTCACGCAAGTTGTGTTTTATCACTAGACGAAGTCGAGTGGTGAAATAGGTAATTCTGTACGAGTTGCACACTATACTTTTTCTACGATCACACTTTTGTCAAGATTTAATTATAATTCTTACTCTTCAGAAACAGGGAATGACATCTCAAACTCAAACTATTTGACGTTTATGACTCTGTAATCAGAAAGCGACGCAAGCGCAGATGTGCGCAGTGGTACCAACTATAAATTTATAGATTGTAATATAAAAACTGAATACATATTTGATTTAAAAAAATTATATTGTATTTTCTTTGTAATCTCAATATTGAAAACGAAGATTTATATAAACTTTGAAATAATTATTAATTATTTTGATATGTAAATGTAAATATACTTGATATATTTATATCATGCAGTATTATATTATTAGTAAGTTTGTCACAGTTTCATGAGAAATAATTGCCCACGCTATTTCACACGACTGTACGAAATATACATGTTTCATGCTATTTTTAAATTGGAGACAGTGTAATTTTCAGTAGTGATCATAGAAAAAAGTCGTTTTTGAAGCATAAACATTGTAAATACTATTTATTATTTCCTACATATTTTCTTTGAGTGTCTAATGTCTCAAACTAAAACTTTTTGACGTTTATGATTACAGCATGAAGGCGGCGCAAGCGCAGATGTGCACAGTGTTACCAACTAAAAATCTATAGATTGTAAAACTAAAGACATATTTTATTAAAAAATTGCTTAACTTGCCATGCTATTTCCTAACATATCAATTTGATGCAGTTTTTGTTTCTGTATATTTTTTGTTTTATACTTTTGTTCTAAAATTAATAGAGAACGAACTAGGATTTAATGAAAACTTTAACAAGATGTTTCCAATGTAGTATAAAAAAAAGTAGTTACCCGGTATTAGTTTCTCCAATTGATGTTGTAATGAACAATTTTATAGCACTTGTTAATACGTAATGTATATTAAAATCTTCATTGTATTCTCATAACAAAGTATAACGCTGCATTTTTGAATATTGTCCTAAATTTTGATGAAGTATTGTTTTAAAAAATAATAGAGATGATGTAGGTTGTAGGAGTTTGTTTTAGAGTGGACAGTGAAAAATTGTATTTTCCAAGTAGCGCGTTTCTTTGAAGAAGTAAATCGTTGATGGAATAACAATTCCAATGTTTCATTCATTCATGAGCTCCACAAAAAGTTGCACCAAAACATGAAGAACAAACAATCCAAGTCATATTTTACAAAACAACATCTTTAAGAAACCGAAACCTGTTCAGCATGCAGTGTTACCTTGGAACAATCCGCTCGCATCATATATCTGTCATAACTGCATGTAGTTATTGCTCAAATAAAATATAAATAACCATTAGTCCGTGTTCGGTGTGTTCGGCAACTCTCGAATAAATATATCATTAATTGATAGATTCTCAGCCTCCGTTCATTAGCAGACGGCAACAAAACGACCAACAGTCCAACTCCAACGAGAAGTTGTCTGCTGATGTTGTGTTCTGTTGCTTGTCTGTTGTCTGTGTTTGCATCGACAGATGTTGCTGGGAATAACTAACTGGTATTGTTTAATGTTTTATTCGGATGTTCAGAATCTTAATGGCGACCGAGGATGGTATATGAATAGTGTGATGTATGTAAATTGTTTATTTAATGGACGTACTACTAATATCGGTAACCAGAGACAGAGATATGTACTTGAAAGTTTCTATGCACAGGAAAAATAGTATATTGTGTTATTATGAGTAAATGTGATGTTTTGTGTGCTGAGCATGTAAGTTTGAACGACGAGCGAAGCGAGTAAGATAATTACATCCGAAGCATCCAAAGTCACCGCTTACTTGGAATAACACATGCTATTTTTTCTCCAAACATAGAAAATAGAATTATGTTCATGAAAATAATGCCCAAACCTTCAAAAAATATTCTGTCTTATCCAGCATTTCTAGTTACCATATAACATGCTGTTTTGTTATATTTGTTTATTTGTTTCATTTTTACTATCTAATTGAATTACAACCTAACAATTTTTCATAATATTTTAGTTTGTCCGCCGCCGGAGTAGAACGAGACACATTTACGCCGGAGGCGACAATATTGAACTTCTGCTTGTTGAACACAAATACTTAACAACGTACTTTCATAACGTTTGAAGAAAAAAGACTACCTCATGTTTGCTATACGTAATATTCTACCTTTGGAAATATGTGCAGTGGTAAAATATTCGTGTCTCGGTAAATTCTGCCCTATTAATTTTAGAACAAAACATATTATACGTTCTTGTCATGAGTAGACAAAGTAAAATATCCACTTTCTGGAATTTAAGAGGTAGAATGTTTGCTTTAAAGAATCTATACTAATAAGATTTGATAAGAAATTGTTTCTTGTGAATGGAGATGCTGTTAACTCTCAGGTTTCTTGACTTTTTTTTTCAGAGAGATTGTCTAAAACCATTTATAATTAAAGTAATAAGATATGTTTTATTTGGAGTTAACTTATTTGTATCTTTCAATAAGTTATTAACTAAAAATGTACCTTACAATACAATAATTAACCAACCCTAATCTTCTCTATAATATAGATGTTTTTTCAAAAAACTGGAGCATTGAATGTGACATTCATTCAAAAAGAAAAATTAATTTAAACTTTCATCAATACCGATATTATTGGGCATCTAAAATTAAAATACGCAAACTATTGGTAGAAAGCTGAATTAACCATAAGGTTGTACATAAATTTCATAGTATTTTGAAAATAATTCTTATTTTTATAAAATTAATAACAATAGTAGTTATTTTAAGAGTATTCCAATGTAAGTAATACATTTCTAAAACCGTTTTATTTAAATAAGATGTAAGAATGAAAGGTACATTGTATTTATAAATTATAGGTTATTATTGAATTTTCCCAAAATAAAAAACCTATGGAAAAAGGAAAATTTACAGTATGTATGGCATAAAATGAAACCACCAATACTAAATCACGTATTCGCCATCGTGAGAAAAAATGAATTTGACATATATCTTTTGTGAATTGTGATCAACGGCATCTCTTGATAATTTGGAAGCCCAATTCAGGATGAATCAAAGAACGCACCATAGCGTTTTAATTGCTATTTTTGAAATGTTTAATTGTTGGCTTCCCTTATTTTTTTTACATCAAAAGAGTTAAATAGTTCATTGTACAGAAAAAAAATACACTGATGACAGCAGATGACAAATAAAAACAATAACTTTTAATTATTAGGTACATTTGTTTTGTTATTTCATGGCACTGATGATTTTAAGAAAATTACCAATAACTATTTCAGTCATTTTTCGGTACCAGGTATAGTAAATTTATAAATATTAATGCAGAAATTTTACTTCTTCAATAAACTTTTTAACTTTTTTGATTAGGGACGCTAATAATTGAACGTTTCAAAAATCACATTGATAACGTTAAGGTGATATGAAATATCATTAATAATTAATATTGACTAAGCCGTGTAACACACAAATAATTTATATGTTATCTTCCCACGTCAGTTAAAATAGCCTGTCTATCTGAAGTATAACAGTATATCGAATGGTTGTACACTCATTTAGTATATTGAAACTTTAAATATTGTTTTCTTGAGAAATTGAAGTTTGAAAGTAATTTCAATATGGCACAATTTGGCGGTAGATTAGTTAGAGTCACCTCGGTTGTGGGAAGCGTGGCGTGCCACTTTGTCAAGCAAGAACATTTAGTAAACAATCCCGCAAAATATTTTCCCATTAGTGCAGCTTGCGTGGTGTCCGTAGTAAAAATTTTAATTTAGAAGTTTGTTTTTTGTCGTCTTTCAAACCAGAATTTTAATTTTCCTCGCGTCTACGAGAAACTCAATTAACAAAAAACTACAGTATTTTTGACACACGGAATTTAGTTATTAAAGAATTATATGTACGAAGTTTAATTAAAGAAATTTGACATATATTAGAATTTACAGGCGGTTCCTTTATGTTCAAGAACAGTTAGGGAACAGTATGACAGACAGGTGGGACAGCTGACCTCAAGCACTGCGCTCTTGCCTACACTTGGAACTTTTGTGTACCGCGCAGTTCTTCTCAAAATGTTTACATTCAACATTCACCCTATTCCGTAACTTCTGTGCACTGAAACTGTTGACAGATTACTTAGTGCCATAATCACATTCGCGAATGTAAAATTTGACATTGAATTAAACCGAATGATTTTATTTGCCAGTATCAAGAGGGAATCTGAAGGTAGGCAATGAAACGTGGGATAAAATTTATCAAATCGATATGGAAACTTTATCATATTATGTTATTGTCTTGTTATGCCTGTTTTACACGACGCAAATTGTTAGTCAACAAATTGTCGAAGTTTTCTTGTCAATAAATTGCCAAGAACAAAAATATTGTCGTTCGTTTTTCACACATCAAGTTTTCCGTCAATTTATAGTGACAACTTCAGTAGTACCAACATGATATCAGCCGTCACCTGTTGTAAATATTTTTGGTTCCAGACAATGACTTAATATAAACTATATTTTGTCCGCGATGTGATGACCCGTACGTCATAAAAATATTCTTATGGGTTAAGATTTTAATGGTGGGAGATATTTCATGACGTCATACAGATTATCAAATATTCATGATGAACATGTTAATTGTGTACTTTTATACTTATGAAATAAGAGTCATTTTTTAAAGTAAAAGTTAAATAGTAATTTTTTTCATGCTAGCATCATTATAAGTTATTTCTACATTGAATACTTATGATAATGGATTAATTTGATAATGTCAAACGTAGACCATTGATTTAGAATCAAGGAACTGTCATTATTTTGATGTTTGAGTTCGAAGTAACAATAATAATATAATGCTCTTTTGTGGTTTACGATGGTGTAGGTATCTTCTTATGATTTCTTTTTGAACGTTTCATTATTATTAATATTTATTATTATTACTATTGATGTGAAACCGTAGTTTCATTCAAAATAGAATCTAAAATTAATACTGAAATGACAGATTGAAGTAAAATTGGCTAAACCGTAGTTTACGGCCAATTGTGAAGTTAGCTGTAGGTCTTAGTTTCTTTTGCCGGTCATAGTTACAGAAAAACAATTTAAAAAAAGCAAGAAACTAAGATTTATTTTACTTTTGAGCTTGAATGAACTCGAATTTGTTCAACGGCATTTTCAGAATGCAAACTTACTAGGTTTTTGTTGTTTTAATTGCACCACCACAAACTGTCATATCTACCAAACATCATTGGGGATCCGTAGCTAACTTCGCAATTGGCCGTGAACTACGGTTTTACCGTAAAATTAACCAAGGATTGAACAAACGTGTATGTGACAAAAACAGACTATACATACAACTGTTAAATGACGTACCGGTCATCACTTCGCGGACAAAGTGTTGACGCCGCAAAGCGCTGCCTATGTAGAGATTATTTTGAAGCAGGCACTCCGTAGAGTAAGGACGAAGTGGAGAACGGCTCGTCCAACCTGGTTACAATGCGTGTTGTCTACTTTAGCAGGCAATGCCAGTTTGAAAGTGTTGTGCGTGTAACCCACAGCACATTCAGGTTGCATTCCCCTTACTTCACTTCAGGAAGTGCTTGTTTCACAACAAATGCCGTCATGCGCCGACTAATTTAAGTCCTCTAGAATTCCCAAAAAAATTGCTAGAAAATTAAATATGTTCCAATTCGTTAATAAATTGACCATTGGTGAAGAAAAATGGACCCAAAGTGTCGTATTACACACAGCAATAAATTGACAAGAAAACTTGGTAAATTTATTGACCAATAAAATGCGTCTTGTAAAATAGGCATTAGAAATGAACGGATATACAACTCATAAAATCGCATTAGGAAGTAAATGGCTATAAAGTACAATTTCAGTTGATGAAGTCTTAACAATCGTGGGTGCTCACTGGTTGGGAGCCACGGGTCGTATTTCCCGGGTCAGATTTAATTACCACTCCCACCTTTTCTAATATAGCTTTATTAGTTTTCCGAATCAGATTATGGGCCGCGAGTGCCGAAGTTTCTGAACTCTTGACATCCAATGATGCGAATCTCGTCACAAGCTCCCGAGCAGAAATTCACATGGCGGAAGCAGCCGATGCTGGGCGAATGCAGCCGAGTAGAAAGTGGAAGAATCTCGGTGGCGCGGCCGAATTACTGCGTATTAGCGCCAAACTTTGCGGTCGCTGGAATTCGATTCGTAATTATTCGTAATCAGCAACGCTCCGTTTAAGGAAAATGCTGCTCTGTTAAACTTGCTTGCGCGCCTATGGATTCCTGCGGTTTTGCCAGAATTTTCAGCGTTCGGGATTAATTAGCCAGGATTAATATAGTATAAATAAGTTTGATATTTGGGAAACTTCTGCGAGGTTTTTGGACCCACCCCCAATTGCTTGATGATCACGTTTTGCGTTGTGTTAATTAAAGTATACATTGATAGGTCACGCAACCAAATCGCGACCTTTTGACTCCCTAAAATTACATAAAGTATTTAAAGGTTCAACTAGATTTGTAAACATCTGAAATATGAAGAGATTGATTTCAAACAGTAATTTCTTCTTAGCAACATCTTTACCATTTTGTTTCAATTGAAATGTTCCAATAAATTGCTCGCAAATCGGAAATGATATCACAATTACTTTTTATATACAATGTCTGTTTAGAAATTAACCGAACGTTTTGAATTACCCGCCAACATAGATAATTAGTGATATGGAAGTTGGCAGCACTACTTTGCGCATAACCTCTTCTGTAACCACATGTTCTTGGATTCTTGATTTCTCGTTCAGTTTTCGTGATATTCTTATTTGAGTGCAACGTGTTTAAGGGCAGTAGCGATTTTTAAAATGTGATTTTCTGAAGTAACATAAAATTTTGTGAAAAACAGAAACGCAAAAAGAGACCAAAGATGTGGCGAAATAAATCATGGTTCGTGTTCCACGACAATGCGGCCGTATACTGAGCATTGCCAATTCGTCAGTTTTGTGCCAATAATTAGATGACTGTCCTCTATAAGCCTCCTTATTCGTCAGACCTGGCTCCTCGCGATTTTTTTTTATTTCCGAACGTAAAATCAGTGCTGATAGGACACCGTTTTCACACTATTGATAAACGTCAAAGCAAATACCTGATCTTAAAGGCCATTTCGAAGATTGCTTCGCGAAATAAAAACATCGCTGAAAAAATTGTGTGTTTAGTGTAGGGGCGTACTTTGAAGAGGACAAGGACGAATAATCTGTAAAATTAATAATAAAATGTATGTGTTTAAACTTTGCGCGTATTGTACTACCATCTATCTTTTGTAATGATTATGCAATAAATGCAGATGCAGGTATTGTCATTATTAAGTAGTTTTACTCTATATTGTGATGCTGAAACTTCTTTAAAAATAAATCAGTAACAAATCTATATTCTACTAGCGGACCCGGTAGGCAAACTTCGTTCTGCCGCAAACCTTGCTATATATAAAATGTTCGTAATTCTTCTTCTCCTAAACGGTTTTACCAATTTTGATGAATTTTGTACTTATAGGCTCACCTGAATGGTCAAATGCTTAAATCATAAATGTAAGTCAGGAAGATTAAAAAAAAATTATAATCGGGAACGGGACAACAGCACCACCTACCGGGTCCAACTAATGCTAAGAACCATCCAGGTGACCACATAACTAGAAAATTTTGTTTTTTTTTTTCAAAATCGGTCAAGACTTTTAGAAAGAGAAGAATTATGAACACACGCACACCGAAATTTTATATATAAAGACTAGTAGTTAAAGTAAATAATACTCATATTATTTGTCGATGAAAATATAATAAAATTACTTTAAATTGCAACACATACGATGAAAACATAAGTAAATAACCTAAATTTGTTTTTTATTGCAGAATTAAAATAGATTGAATTATTTCAATTATCGTTGTGGATATTTTTTGAGGATGAAAGTACAGTTCATGTAATTTATTTATGATGTCCATAGTTCCCAGAAATCTTTATTGCAGCCTGAAGGAAATAATAGACAACTCATTTATGATGAACAGCCATTGGTGAACTATGGACATACGAGTAAATATAAATATTAAAAATTAGCCGTTGGATTGACCAAAAATATCGCTGGTAATAAATAAATAAATTTGACTATTTTTCTTGTTAAAAGGCTGCGTGTCCGTTCTTTATTAACAAGTTTTTTGTTGTCAGTAGATGTCTCATATATTGAGATTCATGGTGGTCTCAGTTTAAATGTTCTATTCATTGTGAACAACGCACCACACACGCACGCAACAAAAAATAACTTCTCATATATAAGAGATCTGTTAGCGTTAGGCATTACTTCATCGCCCTGCTCTTCCATAAATTAATTGTTTCTGCAGCTATAAATAAGATTATATTTATGTGCCGCGGTCACTCGGGCTGACAGTGGTAACCGCTTGTCTCGGTTGCATTTCGCATGGAGTGATCTACATGAAAACACTGAGTTGTTACCCTTTGCAGACAATGCCTGACGGTTTGACTTCTGTGGAGATATTTCTTCTTGGAATGTTGGTATTTCGTTTTATGTGCGGCTAAAGCACGATACATCTTGGTTCAAAATAATTTTTCTATAAATATATCCATTTTGGGTATGACACTCTGCTTTTGCAGATATCTGTAAGTGATATGATTTTACACTTGAAGTGCGGTTGCCTACCGTCAAGGTTATTGGAGAAGGAAACATAGGGATAAAGTTAATTCGAACTGAAGATCTCATCTTCACAGTCCGATGCGTTACTATTAAGAACTATTTATGAAACATTTAATGTTTACAACAATGTTACATATTATAATCAAAATGAAATCTAAATGTAATGCCTGTTTTCCTAGAAGCAATTTATTGGTAAATAAATTGTTCGTTTTCTTGTCAATAAATTGCCAAGACGAAATTATTGTCGTTCATTTTACACACATTTTCCATCAATTTATTGTAACAACTTTATTAGTACCAAAACGATATCAGCTGTCACCTATACTATTAATATTTTTGGTTCAAGCTAAACGTACAAAATGACAAACAAACCAAAACATATATAAGTTTGAGTGATTGGCAATAACTACAATCCTTTAGAATTCCCTAAAAAAATGTGTCGATAAATAGAACATGTTCTAATTCATCAATACATTGACCAATTTATTGATGAAGAAAAAATTGACATAACCTTTTAGCCTTAGAACATAAGTAAAATATCGACATTCTAATTTCGAAAAACTCAGTTTTTAATCATATAGTCGATCTTTTCATACGAATAAAACACCGAATAAATTATACACCGAATAGATGAAATACGTCGCATCGAAATCATTGCTCAAATGATAGTAATTGTTCTAGCTGTCATTTTTTTAAGCTTATTTTTAAACTTATTCGGTAGTTTATTCGTAGATGGAAAGACCAGTTCTTAATAGAATTCAATTATCAAGCAAACTTTTGTCATAATTATAGACTTTATTCCATAAGTTAACTGCCTTTTTAATTTTGTTGTCAAATAGATTCTGATTTTCCTTATAACAAAATATTGTTTTGCAATATTTATGTTATAGAAAAAATTTAGGCAAGACAAATATGAATAAAAACGTTTCTTCAATAACTGTCATAACTGTACTGGAAACGATCTATACATTTTTATAATTTAGAAAGAAAATTACGACAAACTAAGACAATAATAACCATTAGGAAGGAACATATTTGAATGTTTATTTACACTTTATTGGGAAGGAACATTTAGACTGCTGTCTAGATATTTTATATATTTGACGTAGTCATACAGTGCATGCTAACAATATTTCACCAAAAATCGTCTAAAAATGATGCTCATTCTAACATCAATATGCGTGCGCGAATGTGTTATTCTAACGCTGAAAGAAAGCAAACAACTTTCAGTAACCATGTGTGTAAAACTTTCCACGCACATCTGTTTTGAAAGTGTAATAATTACCGAAAATAACAGGTTGGTATTATAAATTATCCCAAACTGTAACTAACACAATTTGCATCATCACAATGGGGCATTAAGCCACGGTCCACATCATGAATGACACCCACACCGCAGTCAAAATAGCGGCCCGTCGCATTTAGCCGCTTAATGGCGTAAAAAGGGCCACAATAATTAGTATTTATTATAAGTGACGCGAGCCAAGACGGAACAATACCGCTGGAGTCTTTTTAACGGCTGTCCTAGGCTGTCCCGCGCGCCTACATGCGGCCGGAATAAAAACTCAGAGTAAATTGAAATTTATTTGTTTCAAGTATAATATCTTGTTAGCATGGCGTGGTAAACAACATGTGTGTGTTGCTGTTGGGACATGTGTTGGAAAAACTGCGATTTGTTTTTGTAATTTCCTTTATTGTGCAGCACTTTTTCATAAAATATGTTTTACATTGCGCGAGGCTTTGGACAATAGAGCGCTGAGCGATTAGTTCACCTGATCCTACAGTTTTAACCCTATTGAAATATTGAAAAGTTACCAAAACTAGTTGTATATTGCCTTCGTATTATTTGTTGGTTTTAAATTTGGAAAACTTAAAAAGATTTGAATTTTTTTAGTAAACTAAAAGGTTCTTGTGTGGACACTACATGACTTTCTTACATGTACAAAAAAAAATTAATTGTTTAACAATACTTGCAAGTAAGATTTTTCGGATACCTATAAATAGAAAATAAACACAAACGACATGGTGAAAATTCAGTACAATAACGTATGTACATGTTTCAAAAATATCATACATCGTCATCTGCTTCAAGTAGCGTGCCACGTCAAAAAAATGGATTAATGATCGGATAATATATTTCAATTTCAATACAATATTAATAACTATTATAAAAGCAATTGAATATCGTTCAAAATTTATTTTTCACTTTTTACTTTAACGTTTCTTCCTGAGATCATTTAATTTGTGCCAATCTAGGTATGGTTGAAATAACTACATAAAATGAAATTTTTAATTTGATACCTAAATCGAAAAGGTATAATCACACTTACTTAAATTTATTAAATGTCATTTCAAGGTTTTAAAGAACAAAAAAAAAAAAAAAGTAAATCAGGAATTTATTATAAATTATTTTCAAATATATATTGATATGAAATGAATAATGATGTATGTCTCTTTTGAAGAATATATCAAGATCTTCTTTTATACATCTTTAGCTAAATTCAATCTATGAACCCCGTCTACTAACAAATTTAAAAATATTTTTTTTTATCAGGTTTTGGGAATCCTTTAAAGTTATATACTTACTCTTAAAGCCCTTTCCTAAAAAATAATTCAATGTACACTAAATAATAATAATCGTTAAGAATTTAATTATAGATTTATTATAAATTGCTACAAATGAAAGATCATACGTATATATTAGAATAAAGTGTTTTGTGATAAAAGAATTGATCGTTTTTTATTTTTCTAGGTGTAGTGTAGTACGTATCGTACGAAGTTTATTTAAAATAAAAATGTTTCTCTTTCCAATAAATATGCTACATTAGTCATAAATGTATCGTTATTCATAATGTTTCTTCTTCTTGCTAATAAAATTGTAATTTCTTATTATAAAGTTAAAGGGATCAATTATATACTTAACAAAACTTTATCCAGAAGTTTTGTAGTAACATTTTCCAAAAGGTACTCATACATTTCAATTAGCGTGTTCGTTTTCTCCCTTTTTCGACAGGTGTTCTTTGTAAATCGCCCCCTTTAAAGCACCCTTATTGCAGGATACCATGTGAGACACAAACATTTTGAGAAGCTCTGAGTTAACGAAATAGAATAAATACAATGGGGTCGTATCGGATCAGTAACATCAAATTATAAATAATTAATGTGTATTGTTACATATTAACGTCTAGACAACATCGCGTGTACAATTTTATGCAAAATTTGCACTACATAAAAAGAGGGAGAGCAGAATTTTTGGCGGTAAGGTAAACGGCTCGTTTGAGGGAGATAATCCCACATTTTATCAAACTACTAGTATTATAGTTAGTTGAGCACAGGTTGCAAGTAATAAAGCCGGGGTATCCACAAATTGCTATCATTTCGTGACCGCCAACTATCAATTTCTGTAGAATCTCTTTGGAAAATTAGTACGTTCTTGTTAATAATACGGCTCGAGATATTTTAAAATATAAGGCACTGGAATATTTTCAAATTCTGCTCTTGAATTATAAACTGAGAATAAAAATATCTCTTACGCACGTTTTGAGAATGCAGTGTTTATATAAATAGCATAATATTATATGATTAATAATGTGATGCTCCAAAGAATCGATTAAATGTTTAAAAATTTATAAATTGCCTGATATTAAAACTGCAATGATAACCACCACATATTTAATTAGCAACAATGTAGCTTTTAAATTGATAGATAGGTAATTAGTTTTGTAAATTATAGTTTTGATTCGCGAAATGAGAGGCTGTACTCTCTTAAAATGAGATACTTGTAAACATTTAGTAGCATAAAAATATACATTTATGATGAACCTGATCGCGAAGATAGATCATATCAAAAAATTTATTTGATATGTTATGCTCTATGTATATTTTCATAACCAAAAAGTCAAAGTTGAATAATACTCCTAATACATCAATTTCCTTGTTGATATATTTTTATCTGGGTGCGGATTATGTTCTTGAGAATATCTACGTGGAATCCATGATAAATAAACTGTAGTGGACACCATAATATCTCCCGCCATAGATTTCTTATCAAACAATGCAGGAACACGGACCACCATAATAAAATTCTCTCTTTAAAAGCAAATTAGTTTTCAATTATAACCTTCTATTGCATGAATTATTATTTTTTAAATAAGGGCTCAAAAAAATGTTTTTTACAAAAGAAATATTAATAAATTTAAAATAAGTGTGTTACATAAATTTTTTTTTTTTTAAACCATTTTTTAAAGTTTTGTTCACTATTGGGAACATTATGAACAAATTCAACTTACAATAGAACTTTGGTCTATTCGGTCGTCTTTGCGTACTATACAAAATTGTTTGATACACAACCTTTTCTAGGAAAACATCAGATAAAAAAAAAATTTTGAAATTTTGTAAAGGTGAGTTTAGATGTAATATATCAGCAGGTAATAAGCTGCTTCCTTCAAATTTTACATTTTCTATCTCAGTTTCTGTAATTATCCTTTTTCCACAACAATTTTTTTTTATGTTGGTCGAATTGGGAGTAATGACCTAATTGACAATTGACAAAGTGTATATAATGTTCACAAATGGTTACAACATTATTGCCATGAATGTAAACTGCATAAGAAAATAAAAGAAGAATTTTAAATTTTATGTTCCCTATCCGGAATAGAGAGAAAACTTGTCAAAAATGACATTTTTAACATTTAAATGGAAAAGTCAAAATATAATTTTTCGTCAAGTGGGATACAATTGATATATACAATTTCGGTTTAATAGTTTTTGAGGAAAATAATAAAAAAAAAATATTGGGTTTTAAAGCGGATATTTTTTTATACTCTTTTATGAAGTACATCTACATATAAAGGTTTTGCAATGGATGTTTATTCTTGTACGTTACATTTTTTATAAAAATTGTATTTTGTTTCAATTGTGAGCAATGATGAAATGCTCATGTCTTTATTGTCTATAGTTTCTCTATAATAATTTTAAGTATAAGTGAAAGAACGCCCCGTACATTAAAGTGCATTTACGTGGAGTTGTTCCATATAAAATATTCAAATAAGAAAATATCAGAACTCGTCTACTTATTTCAATTCCACGGCGTTTTCTATCCACTCCCTGATGGAAGTTAGGATTTAAATAAATAAAATGGTAAACAGCAAACAGCATCGTGTAAACTTTTTTCGTGTTCGCGGAAAAGAAGCGGGAGCAAGCAGCACGAAGAAGAAACTTTGATCTTAAATAAAACGGTCTGTTGCGTTTGGACCGCGGCCTCTGCTGTCGCTAAGTTGGTCTGTGCGTAGTGCCTCGCCGGGTCCACAGTTTCCATACATCAAACAGCGGGTGATTTTTTTATTAGCTCCCTTTCAGCCTGATGAATGTCCGATACTTTTTTCGCTTCGAAATTAAATTAAGAGGACGGCAGGGCTCGAAAAGATGTTAATGTTTTGTGCGCCGGGAAAATGCGAAATACACTTGCCTGAGGCCAAGAATATATTCAAAGATGCTTTGAAATTACAGTCATTTCAAGTTTAGACAGATATAGTTAAATATATAAATAACTATTGTCCAACACCTTACAATAAATATTATATAACTATGGCGATTTTGAACAAGAAAAGTAACAGATACTAGTGGGTATAATTTTCAAAAAAGTGAGTAATTTTCTATTTATAACAATAATAATAACACACAACACCTTGGTAACTACTTCGATTGACATTTTAGTTTATAAAATTTTAAGCATATGTCACTGTAAAATAATATTTCATTAATAAATTTTGCATTTATTAAGAGATGTTGGATAAAACGTTATACTCCACGCGTGGACAAAGTGGAATTACCACTCGATAAAATTATCACATTCACCCTTCGGCTTCGTGTGCTAAAATTTCACTCGTGGGCAATTCCTTTCTTTGTCCACTTGTAAAGTATATATATATATATATATTACTTGCACATCGCATTTATGTTGGAAATAAATTGTATCAATAAATTATTATTATCTCTTTAAATAAATGGGGTAAATAGCTCCGTGGTAACGTGACGAACTGTGGATCTTGAGATCCTCAGTTCGAATCCCACTGCCGACAGTTACCAATTTAGATTTATCCCTGTGGTTCCCCCTCCACTAACATCCTTGGGGGCCATGATTTGACGGCTGGTAACCGCACTTCATACGAAAAAATATATCACTTATCGATATCTGCGTAAGCAGAGTGCCACACCCAAATTGGGTAAATGGCGTGATGGTATATTTATTTTATTTATTTTTATTTCTTTAAATCTTTCAATATGTTTATCATATCTTTCTATTCGTTTATATTTGTTGCTTTTCTTGCCTCTGGGCAGCTAATGTTGTTCCTTTCCAAAATTTCTTGTATGGTGTCCATGTATTCTCTCCTATTTTTTTGTTCTAGTGTTTCATATAATTTTTGTTTGTTTCTCTTCATGCATTCTTAGTGAATATTCGTACCATGCTACGTTGTTTCTTCTCTATTGTATGTTGTATGCTTTCTGTTGGGAAATTATTTTTTATCTCTTCTTTCTATGAATTTCTTTCCAGCTACTTGTATTTGGTTTCTTACGTTTTGGTTCATTACCCATATCGTACTTCCCATGTATTAACGAATAAAACCTGTAATTATCAAGTTCTGCGTTTGTGTAATGTAGTGTAAATTACATAGGTTCACCTGTAACTTCAATATGTTGCGAAGATACAACGAAATACTACAAGGCAGCTGTTGACCATTCCAAAGAATTAATTTAAAGAATAATTCGGGCAGTGGCTTCGAAAAGTGATTCACTAATAAACGTCACCCCTTCACACTTGTATTTTTTATCGTGGGGGTTATGTATTCTAAACCACCACACAATTGCCAATATTACAAAAAGTAAGCTTGTCAACTTTAGTGACAGTTGTAGAGAAATGAAGTTTGTTTACCTATTATTGTTTGAGGTACGGCGTAACAATTGTATAAAATACTATAGGTGCTAATGAACTCTTGCGTTTATTACTAGCCAATACAAATCTAATAATCATAAAATCAAATGCAACACCTACTAAGTTTTCATTCACAATGTTATAGACACTCAAACCTGAAAAAACTTAAAATATATCTCAGTAACTTAATAACATAACACCATTTTATTACCACCCCCTACACATGGCACTAACCCAAGTTAACCAACTCCTAGCCATAAAATCCCTACGCCAGCCTACACACTAATGCCAACTGATAGCAGTAAACATACCTACATACGCATAAACCGATCTTGAGAGTTATCAATGGTAATTTACAACGGAGAGATGGAGAGATACTTCGGTGAGATCGCGAATAAAGCGAGTGATAAAATAATTCACGCTTATTTCAGATGATAAGCGTGGCGCGGTTAATGATTTACTGGAGGTGCATCCTAGAAGCGATGTGGTGTGTATCGTAAAGAATCTTACTTTATGATGATATATTTTTGCTAGTTTATAGCCAAAGAGAATAATGGTATCCACCATTGTGTGGTTTACAGACTTTGTTCTCGTTTCTATATAGAAATAGTAACTGGAAACTCAGTAGATATGTTGTATTATTTTAAAATGAAATAATATACAAGCTGTAACATAAATAAGTACGTTAAATTCAACCAGCCATAGAACTCGTCGGGAACAACATTATTTTTTAATAACTTTTTAAAACTTATGAATGCTGTCAATGCCAAAATTGACAATCGAAGTTAGCTTTGTGCAGTGTTCGTTTCGTCAGCCATAGATGGTATTAGTGCAAACACTGTTGACAACATATGTTATTAAGTTAAAATTATTACCTAAAAATTTTATTTTTGAAATAAATATTTATTCAAACGATAATGAAGCTAAAAAACAAATTTCAATGAGAAATTCACCGGAAATTACCATTAGTAACTGTTAATTAGTAGTAGTATAATCTTTATTAGTTGCCTATTTTCTGTAATAATTTAGGTTGATATTTACAATTCATTTATAATAAATAACTACATTCTTCTTTTCTTCACTGTTCTTATCCATTCTAGTCCTCTTCCCGAATCTGCAGAAACTTCTTTCCAGTTCATTTTCTCCTGTCTTAATTCTTCTCATGTTTGTAGGTTTTCCAAAGTCTTCCATTCTTTCCTACATAGTCTGCACTTTCTTCATCTTCTCTCCAATACTCGTTTGATTTCTTTTCACTTGCACATCTATAACTCGCCATTGTCTTTATTTTGTCAATCTTTTTCCATTTTAAATACTAAGGTAATTCCGATGTTCTTGTTTTGTTGTACACTGAGTTATTCTTGGATGTTTAATTTTATTTATTCTTTCTTAAACTGTATTTCTTTGCCTATACTTTTTTATATGATCATTTCTACTGTAATGTACCCTATTTCCCTCTTCCTGTCTATTTCTATTGTAGATAGTCCATTTCTTTCATAAAATTCGGCGAGATAATTTAACGACATTATTTTCGAAAAGGTTTATTTACAAGTGCAATTGGTAAAAGTACAATTATTATATAACATATTTTTGACATATAATGCAAGTAATATTAATATAGTTAGTATTTTACCTGGTTTCTAGGAGGAAAGTAAATAACGTTTTAACACTTGCAAAAAGTTACCTTCCTATTTTCTTGATGGTTTACTTTATATTGGAGATAAATTATCAAATCAATTATTTCATTGGATCAAATTGTGAAAATACCTAAAGGTGAAAAAGTTATGAAGAAATATTATTGTTCTCTATGAATACTATCACTTGTTAATTTTAAAATAAAATAAATAAATATATCATCACGCCTTTTATTCATCATACGCAGATCCCAGTAAGTGATATATTTGTTACACACTATAATAAAAATTAAATTGACAAGTATGAACGTTTCATTTACATTATAGTTTAATATAAATATGATTAAAATGTTTCCCAGACGCGCTTAAATAAAATAACTGAAACAAACGACAAATAATTATAGTCGTTGTGGAACAATACGATACATCAGTTTTCAGTTCATATTTCATGCAGCTCTCGTTGCATTCAAAATCTAATTAAAACAATCCCGTCGTAATAACCACAAGTGCATTCTCCCCGCCATAATTAACAAACAAACCATTCTTTCATCAAACTCACTTTTAAATTTTAACGAAGGCCAAAACAAAGAGCTCACACCATACACCGCACGCACCATCGCGCCAGTTGTTTCTGTTTTTTATTTTGCGAATTTAATGGATTCCGCGCTGTGCGTTGTGCGAAAAGCGAGAAGTTGTCGTCCCCCGCAGCGAACGAACAATGCACGATCTCCAAATGTTTCTTTCATTTGCGCGCCAGCGCGGCATGTGGGGTCAACTTGGCCGTGCTCGCTGACGCGTCTTTGTTTGTGTGAAATAGTGAAATAGATTAATGAATTATACATCGCTAATATGGGGTGTGGATTTGTGAATTGCTTGAACATATGGCGGAGGGGCTCACAGGATTTGCTGTAAAATTGGATTGCCCTGGTGTTTTAGAAGAATTTGCGAAAAAAGTGGCTGACACTTTGCAGTCCAAGTATACCTTATAACCTAGAGGAATAAGGAAAATATTCTTTACTTACAAAGAAAAAAATAATTAAATGTGTGCCCATCTTGATGGCGTAGTGGTTATATCAGTGCCTAATACGCCAAAGGACATGGGTTCGAATCCCACTGAAGAGCATGGCCTGGTTTGTGTTGTTCATATAAATTCATAATCATCTACTCATGAGGCGGCATATGATCGTAGATATTAGTCTGTTTCCCATCTCCGTTAGAAAAAAAAAAATTAGAGGGTACTAAGTTTGGAACTTTTGAAGTTTGGTACTTTTTAAAGTTTTTTTTTATTAATTATGAAGATGAGAGGCGGACTAACTACTATGGTCATATGCCGCCTCATGACTGGATGATTATGAAAGTATGTGAACAACACAAACGACCATGCTCTTCAGTGGGATTCGAACCCACGACCCCTGGCGTGCTAGGCTAGTGACATAGCCACTACGCCACCGAGATCGGCATTTTCTGTTGTTTAGTTATCAAGTTGTTTATGAAAAAAATTGCTGACGAGATTTTTGCAGAAATACAAATTTTGAGATCTACTGAAAACGAAATACATAGAACTGAGTTGATTTTGGATGAAATTGAAAAACCGCAAGAGGTAGTTTACTTGACACACGAAACAATAAATTAATTTTATTAACAAAAAAAAAAACCAAAAGCTGTAATGAAAAGTTTAAATTGAAAGATATTATTTGCACTTTTTGTACCTGCTTCTAATTTTGAGAAAAACTAAATTACATACCTGTTGAATAATATATTTCAATAATTTAAGTTACAGTGGGAACAAAAGCTAACATATTTTTAACATCTGTATTTGAAAGTACTGTGTTGCCCACACCGGAGTTTTTATTACCATACTCACGAAACCAGCCTAGTCCTTCTATTTCCAATAATTTGACACGAAGGTCATTCAAAATTCCGATTGTATTCACTATTCAGGTAATAATAGTAGGTAATCCTAAACGTGAGATTAGCATCGTGTTTTGGTTAAAGTTAGTAGGATTGTAAATGCAAATTTCACACGTCGGTATTGTAGCACTCTATATCTACAAGTGGATTTCCATTACACTATTTGCAGGTATTACAGCAATAGTGCGGTCATGGGTCAGGTCAATAATGTGAATTCAAACTGGAATTAATGGTTGATGTTTGATCTTTATCTCATTACGGTGCGGAATTTATCACACTCAAGAATTAAAAACATTTCTATCAATATCGCTTGAAATAAAATCATGTCAGGACATTTAAAGGATTGTTTAAAATAATTCAAAATTAGCGAACTAATTTGAACCAATTATTTACGCCTGTTTTTATTTTTAGGAAATTTCCTTTGAGAAGAAAAAGATATAACATTCCTGCTTCATGTCCAAATATCCCGAATTCACATCCAGGCTTGGGTATGTATGTTTTTATTTATCTTTATGAGTCACTCAAAGAGAATAGTATTAATAATAAACTACGTTTTCATTATTTCAAATTTTAAACAATAGACTCGATAAAAGTAAAGAATTAGTTGATATTTAGATCAAAGTCCTATTAACCTAGACAATACTGTACAAGCTACATTATTTTTGTAAGCATGCAGATCAAAGCAATCATTCTGTTGTTAAACAATAGAATTAAAAATATTTTGAAAGTTAAATAAAACACTTGATTACCAAACCTAAAACACAGAAACATTGTTAAACAAAGGCGGCAAATTCTAGCTTAATTGAGAACTAGAGACGGCCGGGTACAGCAGCAGAAATCCAGCAATCTTCAATTCATTCCGATACGCACGATAAATAACACAATCGGCAAACAATCAAACAAAAACCTTCTATTAAAACAACTCCCAACGCAACAAAACCTTCGCGTAAAACAAGCGAACGACAGAATCAATTTTCGCTGAGGTGCCGCTAGGTGGCTAAAGCGGACATATTGTGATGCTTTATGGTGCGCAGTTGTAGTCCTGCGGATAGAACACTGCTAATAAGGATAATAATATAGATTCCCGCAATAATATTGCAGACTGTCATATACCAGGCGTCCCAAAAAAACAGGCTCATCCCCCCAAAAAATATATTTTTTAAACCATTTACATTCATTTTATAGATGTAGAAATTACATCAAAAAGTAAGTCAAGCAACTACATACAAATTGGATATATTTTATTTTTGGTATAACCAAAAATTACTCCAACTTTCATATTTTTAATGAAACAGCATATATATTATTCAAAATTAGGATTCTGCGTGACATTTTGAATTCTCAAACAATATGAATAAATAGATTTATTTAATATTTCTGGAGTAACATTATTTTTCGGAAATCGATACTAAAGTACACGATATTACTTTGCGAAGTTAGCCAAAATAGTAGCTAAAGTTAAACTTTACAGACTCTTATGTTAAAATTTTACTTCACATACTCTTATGTTATACTTGAATTACAAGCCTAAAATATTCTATAATACTATTGATGAATTTATTTATTATTTGCCATTCACAATAATTTATTGGATTTAATGCAGATCACATGAAGACTACGTCTCAGAACATAAATAATAAAGAAAATTAGAACTAAATTTGACACTTTAACAGTACTTTTGTTTTAACAGCCATCCTCGTCTAAATAGCTAGCTGGACTTTTACAAATGCTATTTATTTATGTTTTTAATTAATTATTTAACGATTTCGGAAAAAATATAATGTATAACTCGGCACTAAAGTATTTTTTATTACCCATATGAATTCCATATTCGTAATAAAAAATTATACTTTAGTGCCTTGATATACAAATAATTATTTGGGTTGCTAAACATTCATAAATTATTTAATTCATAATTCAGTAGTAATGTGTTAATTTCAATTTTTTAAAATTTGGAGTCAATTATTTCCTACCTTTCACTTTACACCCGGTTGAAAAGTGGCCAGTTTCCAACCTGCGTAATCAGAGCTAACAGTTGTGAATAAAATAGGTTTTTCTATGTAATTTTCTGTTACTTTTTCTTCTATTCGGCATAGTTCGGGTGAAGTATAATCTATAAATTAAATAAATATAAATTCACTTTAAGATACTGTCATTTTCGACCATTCCTAATTTTGTATTTTAAATAATCGAAAGCTCGAAAATTAATTGGTAAACATAAATGTTTCTCTGAAGTTGTTTACAAAACAAATGTAATATTCACCACCTACTGAACAAAAGTATTTTACCCGGAAAAGCAAATATTAAAAATAAATATAATATTATACCAATCCTGGTGGAAAGTTTGATTACAGCCTCTGGCAAACATCAGCGCTTTGTGACTTGGTTTAGCTAACTTAGTCTTCGGCTGGAATGAATCATTTTGCACCTGGGCATGAAAAAGTAAAAAATGCAGAACACCAAATTTAAAACACATAACAAATTGTGTACTAGGCCCTTTTTGTAATTTTCAATCATTGTACCATAGGTATTTTAGTTCAGTAGAAGAGAATTCTCATGTGCCCCGCACGGCTAAGTCCGTTTTAATTAATATAATATGGTCCAGAACATTAATCGATACTAATTGTCTATTGTGAAGCTGCGGTGGAAATGTGTTTAAAGCTGTTCTGGATTGAATGGCGATGTTAGTGCCGGTGCCGTGTGTAATATTCACGAGCCATTGTGGGCAGATCTGCCTGAACAATGGAAGTATGAAATCGCGCAGATTTACATGCTTTCCGACGCTGCGGCGTTTGTATGATTCCACGCATCGTACTTCCATTCCAAAATCAGTTCAACGCTTGAGAGAAACCTTACTTTAACTGCTGTCAAATCACAGCTCCTCACAACGGCAATTTTAAATTTGCATCAAAATATTGTAATTTAATAAATAGCTAGAGCATTTTACGTAAAAATAAAATGAACATAAAATAAAACGAACGATTTTCGATCCCAGTGCATGGAAATAATTCACTTGTATTTGATTTGAAAAATCTGAATCGTAGATCGGACTAGGAGGGAAGGGTTATGACAGGCGTGCGCATCGATTTAATCAAAAATCAATAAAATGAATTCTCAAACTGTTTTCAATGCAACTATCGACATCTATTGATCGAATAAGTAATCGCAACAGTAGCTTGATTACCATATATGGTATGAGCCTCAAAATAGCTAGACAATTTGTTTACGTTTTGACAGTTAGGTTATAATCAAGTGATGTTTCGATGATTTTAATAAATGGTTTACCTTAAATATTTTTGTTTGCTGTACCTGTTGATATTATGGTATGTGATTATGCTAGTAGTAATTTTAGCGGCAGCTTGAGTATTGCAACACATTTTTGTGTCAAATACCGGAGTATATTAGGCTATGTACAAAAAATGAAAACTGTAGCTACAAAATCTAAATCGAGCTTATTCTCTAAAAGTTGCTACCGTAACAATTTGCTAATTGTGACAAAATGAATCGATGTTTGACAGCTGAATGCATGAATGAAATACTAACCATTAAACATGAAGTTTTGATTTGATTTTGTTATCAACTTTGCTTCATAACAATTTCGTTAGAGAATTAGATCGAATAATTTGTAAAAATAATAGTGCACCAATTTTAATGAGTATTTGTTTTTCTAGATGACAAAGACGATTGGTACATTCTCTGTCATTGTGTCTTGGCTCTGTGGTTGGAAGCATTAGGAATCAGCTCGTAAATCTTCTGAGAAATTGAGTCATCTGAAACTACTTCCTCCTGCCTTGAAAATTATGTCCGTAACAACGAGCAACTTTGATTCATCACTAATATGACTAGAGTGTTGTTCTCGTTATGCTGTTGCTTCTTCACGTTTGAAAATATTGCAAAGGGAAACAAAATTACTGATATTCTACTGCATTTTTAAATTATGTAAGTATTATGTTTATTTACTTTTTATTAATACTTTAAATACCTAATTCCAGCAAAGGGGACTTGACCCTAAGTTTTTGCACCTATCCTTTAACTCACTGAGAAAGAGTATCCTCATCTATTGTTTTCTTTTGAGGCTATTATCGTTCGCATAGAAGTGCCAGATCAGACCAGGATTTACAGTAGGCAGAGGAGAAGGTATTGTTTAGTTTTGCTTCGAGAATATTTATTTTTTGTATATAAGAAATGTTATTTTTGCATAATAAGGATTATTATTATTTTGCATTCTGTAAAGACAAAGAACGATTTTTTTAAATTAATGTTTTATTTATCGTAAATTATATAATTATTCTTTTATCTAATACATTGTTTTTATGTTCATAGCGACTCGTGGACAACAGCAACACATCAGTGTGTCACCCCGACCTCAACATCTGGGCTTTCATCCGCGCCTAGTATTACATTATGTGATGCAGGTCAAAGGTAGCCAACTTCTGCTGAGGTAATATAATATAAAGCGAAAATTATAATAATATCAATAATTAAACATGTACCATTCAACAGCAAAAATAAATTATCATCATATTAACGTACTTCGTAATTTTTAAACAGCACCATTTTACGAAATATGTTCAATAAATATTTAATTTTTGTTTACAGCGACACGTGAAGAACGTCACCGGAGTCTTGATCACCTTCATCAGTGTCTACGGAGCCGATATCAGCTTTGAAGTATGTACATTATTTGCAACGAAACTAATTTTACAGTAATTCAATTATATTAATACTTTATTATTATGTTTATGTACCTGGAACCATCTTCTGCTACTGGGTTTCCATCGTAGAGCTACTGGTAACCTAGCCAGTCTTGTTGGACCATTCATCATCGTGGACAACGTCACAAACCTGGAACCATCTTCTGCTCCTGCAACATCATTGTGGAATTGCTGGTATTCTGACCAGTCTCGCTGAACCGTTTATCATCGTGGACAACATCACCAGAGTCAATGACATGACCCGGAGCACTCTGGACGTTTATAACATCATCAGAACCAACATCCGCTGCTAGCAACATTAATGTAAGCAAAACATTTTTTAACAAAAATAATATTAAAATTTCTTTAATCTTTTATCAAGTATTATTCTAATTCGAATTATAATTTCATTTTGTGTTTGTTATTAATTTGATTTTGTTTGTTACAGGTCACCGTTGCGTTGGCGATGAGGCCACACCCCTGTTTCAAGAGAAATTTCCGAGGGTGCGACTAATTACTTGTCCTCAGAGTCAATCCAAGAACTGATCCAGGCTTCATTTCAAAAATAAATATACATAAGTTTATTATTGTAAAATATATCTCACTATTAAATAAATATATTAAATTTTCATGACTTTAGCATATTAACAGTAGTTTTTATTTTACATATATGTTATTTTTAAATGGAAGACTGTTCAATTTATTAATATGTTGTAATAATAAACTAAATATTATAATTTGTATTTATCCATAGATATAATAAAGAAACAATTACAGAAATAATATATGTATTATTTACTTCCCAATGAGCAAAACAATAATTTAAAATTAATATTGTCATTTATTAAAACAAAATTCATAATTTTAATTTATTATTTTCTATTTTAATACTAGTGCTGCCATCTCTTAAGAAGTGGATGACTTATTATACATTGTGAACATGCTGTTGGCTGCTTGTTTGCTTGTTCATAATGTATAAAATTCCCGGTACGCTGAAGAAATGTGATAAGTAATAATGAACCTTATGTACATACTACATAAGAAATATAAAATTGAAGATTTTCATTTGAGAATTGCCCCAAAATTAAGGGCAAGCGCCAATTTTTGAGACCACCACTAGAGTTTTTAGGGCCGAATGTATAGGTATCCACCCTTAACTCGATTGTTTAAGGTTTTGCCAGTAAAAAGTTGGACTTGAATACATTCCCTTCAACATAGTTCACAAATTCACTAAGAGATGGCAGTACTATCGGATGTGAATGCGACAATTAGTCGATTTGCTCACTTTTGAAAAACAAATCACTAATTGATAAGGGTATGCCCTACGCCCTTGTCCTTCTAGTATGTTATAAACGGCGGCGCTACAAGCAGGGGTGTACCCCGGCAGGAAGGCCCCCACTGCCCTTATTTTTGCGATATCTCTTACCGTTTCCGAGATATGAGGGTTTAAAGATTTTTACTGCACCCCCTAAAATATCCACCCTATTATCAAGTTTTTGGGTGTTTTTTCTCGCTGATCAGATAGAACAGGGCTTTTTAAAAGACCAATTTTTTCAGATTTGCAATATCTCTTACCGTTTCAAAAATACAACCCTTAGAAAATTAAATAGAGCAGTGAAATATCTACCCTATTTGCAGGCTTTTGGGGTTTTTCCCTCACTAATTAGAATGTACTTGGCAATATCTCGGGACAGTTTTTTTCGCATTTTCGATATCTGTTACCAATTAAGAGATACAGCCCTTTAAATATATGCTCTACTTAATTTTTAAAGGGCTGTATCTCCTAATTGGTAACAGATATTGCAAATCTGAAAAAATTGGTCTTTTAAAAAGCCCTGTTCTATCTGATCAGCGAGAAAAAACCCCCAAAAAGTTGATAATAGGGTGGATATTTTAGGGGATGCGTTTAAAATCTTTAAACCCTCATATCTCGCAAACGGTAAGAGATATCGCAAAAATAACACCAGTGGGGGCCCCCTTGCCGGAGTACACCCCTGCTTGTAGCGCCGCCCTTTATAACATACTAGAAGGACAAGGGCGTAGGGCACACCCTTATCAATTAGTGATTTGTTTTTTCAAAAGTGAGCAAATCGACTGATTGTCGCATTCACATCCGATAGTGCTGCCATCTCTTAGTGAATTTATGAACTATGATGAAGCGATGTATTCAAGCCCAACTTTTTATTGGCTAAAACCCTAAAAAATCGAGTTAAGGGTGGATTCCTATACATTCGGCCCTAAAAATTCTAATGGCGGTTACAAAAATTGGCGCTTGCCCTTAATTTTGGGGTAATTCTCAATTGAAAATTTTCAATTTCATATTTCTTATGTAGTATGTACATAAGGTTCATTATTGCTTATCTCATTACTTCAGCGTACCAGGAATTTTATATATTATGAACCATCAAACCAGCAGTCAACAGCCGGTTCACAATTTATAATAGGTTATCAACTTTCTATGAGATGGCAGCACTAAGATGAAAACGACAAAGAATTAATTAAAATTATGAAATTCGTTAGAATAAATGAAAAAGTCAATTTTAAACTATTGTTTCGTTTATTTCTAAGTAAATAAAACATTATATCTGTAATAATTTATTTATTTTTTCTATGGATACATACAAATTATTTTAATTAGTTTATAATAACAACATATTAATTAATAAAAACATTTATTTATAATATCTTGAGCAGCCTTCCATTTAAAAATAACATATATGTGAAATAAAAACATGTTATTATGTTAAAGTGAAGATAATTTATAATAAATTGACTATAGTATGATACATATGTATCTGTTGTTAAATTGTTTTAATAGTTAAGTATATTTTACAATAATACATGTATGTTTATTTATATTTGAAATGCAAAGTCTGGATCAGATGCTGGATTGACTCTGAGAGCAAAAAACGGATTGCGAAATTCCTCCTGCCGCCATAGCAACTATAATCTGTAACAAACAAAAACAAATGAACAACAAATACAAACACAACATAAAATCATAATTTGAATTAGTCATACTTGGTAAAAGAATAAATAAATTCAACTAATTATTTCTGATACAAAAATTTTTATCCAACAACTCTCAATAAATACCCATAAACTATTGCTATTTTAAACAAAGATAGTAATAGATTACCCATTAGTGTGTAAAATTTTGAGAAAAGTCACTAGTGAGTAATTTTCTATTTATAACAATAATAATTGGTAACTACTTCGATTGATATTTAAATTTAGAAAATTTAAAGTAAATGTGTCAAATAATATTTTTAAAATAAATTTTGCATTTATTAGAGATGTTAGATAAAACGTTATACTTCACACGTGGGCAGAGTGGAATTACCCACTTGATAAAAATATCACACTCAGACTTCGGCTTAGTTTGCTAAAATTTTGCTAGTAGGTAATTCCTTACTTTGCCTACTTGTAAAGTAAATAACTGTTTTGTGAACATTTTAACTGTTGCAAGTATGATTTACGTAGTCAAATGACAATAATAATATTGTTACATTGGTGTTGCTAGCAGCGGACGACGGTTTTGATAATGTTTCAATAAACGTGCAGTCATGTTACGGACTCGGGTAAAATTGTCCAAGATGATAAAAGGCCGACGAGACTGATCAGAATACTAACAGCTCCAGACGTTGATGTTGCAGCAGCAGAAGATGATTCCAGGTTCGCGAAGTTGTCCACGATGATACAGGGTCTGACGAGACTGGTCAGAATACCAGCAGCTCCACGATGATGATGCACAAGCAGAAGATGATTCCACGATGATACAGGTTTCGGTGAGACTGGTCAGAATACCAGCAGCTCCACGATGATGATGCTGAAGTAGAAGATAATTCCAGGTTTGTGATGTCCACGATAATAAAGGATCCGGCGAAACTGGTCAGAATACCAGCAGCTCCACGATGATGTGCAGAAGCAGAAGATAATTACAGATTGTGATGTCCACGATGATACAGGTTTCGGCGAGGCTGGTCAGAATACCAGCAGCTCCACGATGATGATGCAGAAGCAGAAGATGGTTCCAGGTCCATGGAGGTCCTATATAAACATATAAATAAAGAATTAATATAAGAGTATTACTGTAAAATTAATTTACTTACGATTTCGTTGCAAGTAATATACTTCAAAGCTGATATCGGATCCAAAGACAATGTTGAAGGTATTCAAGGCTGCCGTGACGATGTTCCCGTGTCGCTATAACATAAAAACAAAGTATTAGATAAAGGAATGTCTGTGAGCCTGAAAAAAAAAATACATGTTATGGTTAAGAATTATTTGTTGGGCATATTTGTAGAAAAGGTGCTGTTAAAAAATAGCAAGTTTAATTATTAACATTATTATTTATTATAATTTCCGCTTTATTTTACACTACCTCAGCAGCGCTGGATACCTTTGACCTGCTTCTAATAATGAGAAGCTCCTTTTTATATATTTAAAATATGATTAATGAAGTCGCATTGTTAAATATGTTCAATTCATTTTCCATAAATGTTCGATCTTCGCAATAGTATTTATGTATTATAGCAAAATTTTAAATGATAGAAAACATAATTAGAAGTTAGTAAGTTCAATATATTTACAATATAAAATAACTAATATTTGTTTCAAATATGATAAGTCGGAGAAAGGCAAGTAAATTTAAGACTGTTTTTATTTAACTAATTAGCATTAATTACATTAAATCCGAGCCGTGGAGAGTGCAGAGAGTTATATTAAAACCCTGTTCTAAACATATGACCTAT
The DNA here is from genome assembly GCA_963942605.1 of Poecilus cupreus. Classification (NCBI taxonomy): domain Eukaryota; kingdom Metazoa; phylum Arthropoda; class Insecta; order Coleoptera; family Carabidae; genus Poecilus; species Poecilus cupreus. Next base: position 29,768,660 of record OZ012720.1, read on the forward strand.
TTAATGATATGTTTATATTTATTACACTTACATTTATCACATTGAAATAAATATTTATAAATCTGAACATTTTAAAAATGAAAGTATATATTCAGAATTAAACTCAATTAGTTTGTGCTAATTAGAATATGTGGTTTATGTATTATAAATATTTATTGCTATTTACTTGTATTCTTTATTTGTATTAACATGTATAAATTACAGCTGTATTGTATTGTCAACCAGTTGATGTAAAGTTTATTATTTGACAATCAATAAATACATTATTATTATTAATTTGTGATAATTGACCCTGTGTCAGATATAGCGTAACCGATACTGAAAGAATAATATTTTACGATTTAGATATACTATAAATAAATAAATATATCATCACATCATTTATCCATGTTTAAGTGTGACATTTTCACAGATTTTGTTAGTCATAAAGTCATAAAGTTACGGCCCCCAAAAAGGAGGTTTAAAAGTGGCCACATTGCAGACTGTGGGAATCGAATCGGGGATTAAATCTAAGGTTCGATGCTTTACCACGGAGCTATTAAACCCTGATATTTTTAAAAACGAACTTGATTTTAAAAAATTGAAATATCTGTAACCTTTCAAATATCCCAATAACTGCAATTAAAATCGAACAAAATTGTTCAACAATTTCTGAAAGTTTTTGAATCATTGATAAGCGAATGGAATGAATATAAATCACTCAATTCCATACACAATAAACACGTATGCATATAAAACATACTCATACATTCCTTATACGTCGTTCCTGTGAATTATTTCCCAAAAGGCATGTAAAAATCGATGGAAACCAATAAGCACTCAAAAACTCGCGGCGTTTTTAACCAATTGTTCGTATTTTCGTTCATTACACCGTTTTTATTTCCTTTAAAAGAGAGGCAAACAGAGAAGTGGATTGCAAGTGGTATAAAATTTCTGTAAAGGCGTTTGTTAAGTATAAGAAAAATAATTAATCATTAAATTAATAAACTGTAAACTCAGTGATCAGCGGGATGGGTGAATTTATAGTGAATCATTGTATTTTCTCCTAACCAGCGTAAATAATTACAATAATACATTGTAAAAATAAAGAAAAATTGTCATTTATAATCTATTAAGTGGTGGTTTCATTTCTGGAAATTTATCGGCTTGTCTATTGAGTTTTTATTGCTACGAAATTACCACGAATCGAAAAGGAGTGGTGATTTTTTAATAGAAAGTAAATAAACAACGGCAGGAAAAATCTGAAAAGGTGGTAAATTTAAAACCAAATGTCAACAAATAATATTAACTCTCGTTTTTCTGCAAAGTCCATTTAAAAAATCGACCAAGCACTTGAAGGTACTACTCCTCAAAATACTCGAAAGCGTACGTGAATTCCGTGAATTTCAGGTTGGAATTTTATAATATATATCATCATCACGCCTTTTACCCATTACGGGTCTGGCACTCTGCTTACGCAGATCTCGGTAGGTGATATATTTTTTCGTATGAAGTGCGGTTACCAGCCGTCAAATCATAGCCCCCAAGGATGTTAGTGGAGGGGGATCCACAGGGGTAAATTTAAATTTGTAACTGTCGGCAGTGGGATTCGAACTGAGGATCTCACGATCCACAGTCCGACACGTTACCTCGGAGCTATTTACCCCTATAATTTTATAATAATCTATCATATTTATCATTTATTAGTAGAGATGTCAACTGGTGCTGGAGAGATCAAAATTGTATATTTTATTGTTATTCCATTAATAATTAGATATCTGGAAATTATTCTTACCCATTAACTACATTCAAAAAGTGATTTCAATAAATTATGCACAGTGTATTTGAACCAATTAAAAGTGAGAATTTTTGACCTATCTACCAATCAAATTTTGATTATACTAGAAATTATGTACCGTACACGACCAATCAAATTTCGATTATACTGGAAATTTGATTGGTAGAGACATCAAAAATTATCACTTCTGATTTCTTCAAAAACGTAAAATATAAATAGGTATGTATACAAAAATAAATATGTAGTTATTTACATTATAAGTCCGGTAAATGTTTGCTTTCTGGTTTTCTTTTTTTTTTTCGTCGTTTAGATTTTGTTTTGTTGACAATTCAGTAAATGACGTGAAGATATATGCTCTGTGTTGGGGGTAATAATTTGACGGCACTGAACGCGTAAAATACACCACATGATCTGCAAAAACAGAGTTCCATACTCAATATAAGTAAAGGAAATGATGATATATTTATTTGTACCAACATCTGGCCGAATCAAGATATTTACTTCCACCTGTTTTATCACAATATTTGACTAGTAATCACGAATGTTATGTAACATGCACCATAAATTCAGCAACATGTGTAAATATGTTACAACATATAAATATCTAGCCAAATAAGGCCCGGCATGATTGTCGTATGTTTGATATATCTACAGTATTTATGAAAGAGTCGAGTCGTACGTTGAGCGCTCGAGACAAGCAGCACCTGCCTTTGACATGAAAGTATTTATTATCGAAAACCGTTAACACGTGGATTGAGTACTAAATACGTGGGTAATTTTCAAAGGTGTTATTATTTAACAATATACGAGTTTAAATAGATTTCCCTTTCTGTGTTCGACTTGGGTGTTCGTTGAAACCTCTGAGGTATTAAATTCACTTTTATAAATTTACTAGTTTGGTAATTATAGAGTAGACAAACTGCAAATTAAATACTTTGTATACAGTATTTCATTTAACACGCACAGTTGTCTAGTTCTTATTATTTTCAGCATAGAAATAAAGGAATATCGTTGGAATATATTTAAGTACTAAGAAATAAACAAGACTCTAGATTCTTCTTTTAGGTGTTTCATACCGAAGTGAAAATTGTTTCATTGTCGCCGAAGTCTGAGATAGCTAAACCTAGGCGAAAAGCAAAGGTTTTTATACTGTCTTATTCACAATCAAATAAATGAAAGATATATAAAATTATATTAATCTTTAATATTTGCTTTTCCGGGCGAAATATTTTTGTTTAGCAGATATTGAATTTTAAATGTTTCGTAATAGTTATTTGTATCACAAGGTTGGAAACTGCTATTTTGAGAGTGCGAGTTTATTTTGATAGGACGAGCCGTAGGCGAGTAAATTTAATAAATAAATTTAATTTATTACTCATTTTCTTAATGACAGGGAATTTTTTATGTTGCTAACTTCACAATATTTGAATGTAAATTATGTTTATTTTCCAATATCATAACCAAAAATATCTACATATTTTTATTTGGATTTTAAACTGCAAATTCAATTATAATTACTTACATATATGTTTAAAATCCATAAATATTCTGTTTTCTTGTATTGCAAATACTCAATTGTAGATATATTGCCATAATATTTTTAAGTCAATGTAATACTTTGACATTTCTACCGTCAGAAGTTAGCTAAAATTAGTGAAGTGATGCCAAAATATAACCATAAAAGTTAGCAATTTTTGTCGAACTAGTTCGACAAAAACATTATTTCCGACCGATTTAGAGATATGTAATTGTGTCTATGACGGACGGCGGCGAAAATAAATTAGGAGTAACACTTATGTTTGCTAATAAATTTTCGTTTTGATAATTAGGAATATTAGGAAAGACCGAAAGAAATTAATGGATTGTTTTCTACCACTACACGTGAATTACGGAAAGTGGCAGAAAAAGCAACAAAATTTGCTTCCACAGAAAAGCCTATAATATTCACAATCAGTTTGTTATCTATTTTGCACTGATTTCGCAAATTGGAAAGTGGGAGCTTTCCGATCGATTGGAAAATGAAAGGTAGGAATAATAGTTATTTACTTTACAAGCGGGCAAAGTAAGGAATTACCCACGAGATAATTTTATCGAGTGGGTAATTCCACTTTGCCCACGTGTGAAGTAGGTACGTTATATTCAACATCTCTTAATAAACGCAAAAGCAATTTTTTATTTATAACAATACCGATAAAATTATCGCAAACTTTCTGTCGTGGGTAATTCCTTACATCGCAATCATATTAAATCCCATTCCACTCATCCTCTTTACGTTTGTACAACCCAGAAACAAATGTTCTCAATTATTTACCTAACGCAGTCTAGTAAATTGAAACAAGTGACAAAATAACAGTAATTTCCAACTGTCATTGGTTGTTAAACAAAACGCAGCCACTTCCCGCCCGCATAGCGCAACAAGCCGGGAGAAACAACGAACACCAAACACCCATTAAACAAGAAACAAACCAAGGAGTCACAACGTATTCTTATCTGGCGAGGGGCGCGGCAGGTGCGGCATGCACGGGCGCCATCTGTCGCACGTGCACGCGCGCCACCGCACACGTGTGTTACACCCCATGGAGACAATCGCAATTCTGTCTGTCGTCGAGTCGCATCTCATCGCACCCCCATATGCTGGGTCGAGAATTTGGCTTATAAATTGGCGGGAATATTAGGTGAGGAAATGGTTGAAAGATCAATGGGGGTGTTGATGGTATTTATTGCTATTGTGGCGGAAGCAAATTAACAAATTTTAGGAAATTCGTGGGTTCATAATTATATGGGGCTGTTATAATTTATCGGACGAATGGAACTTAAGTTGCTTAATTTTAAGTCTTTGAGTGATAATTCAATCCAAATCATAGTTATTCATTTAATTATGGGGATATAGACATGATTATCGCACGCATGTGAAAGTTGCATAACGAGGTTGTATGCTGTGTATGTGTATAACATAAGTGCGACAATAATGCAGAATCCCACGTGTGTATAAAATTTTGTCTACGATCCTTCGGAATATTGTAAAATATTTAAATGGGTATGTTTTAATTGAAATAGAAATTTCATTAATTTCATATCAAAGTAGTAACAGACCGGAATTTTCTTTAAAATGATAGCATCGCGTTAACAATCACTGAGTGAGACAAGATAAAAAACGTACTAGTGCGGTAATGTCATTACCTATCAATACATCTGAAATGACAGAAATATATAGGATACATCGCACGATCATAAATAAATAAATTTAACTGTTTTGTTAAAACAACATTAAAATAGAAATTTCAATACTAGTTTATAATAGTTATTTAACAAACAGATATGCGTGCGGCTTCGATGGTAGTTAGTATTGCCAGAACCATCTGGGTTCAAAATATTCTTAGGTAAATTGAACTATTATTTACATTATTTCTATTGCAATACCCTTAACCGTAGAATTCATTATAAAGTAATTATTATAATTGGAGTAAATAGAACTTGCCACGCTAACAAAAACTATTATAGACAAAATTTTTACACAGGCAACAAGAATTAAGGTCAATTTCAATGTTCTCAAATGAAACGATGACAATGACAAGAAAATGCGGATAAAACTAAGATTAATGGAAAGGAAAATGTTAAAAACAATATTAGAACTAGTTCAAATCACAGAATAGAATCATCTTGGAATAAAAAAAGAATTGGGAGAGAAAACATAGCCAAGAAAATAAATCAACAAATAGTGAAATGGCTAGGGCATACATGAAGAGCAGACAAAAGACACAGATTTATGTCCAGTACGAACTACCTAAGCGAATACTAGGCAAATCCCGGTAAAAATGGTTTGCAAGAAGTAGAAGAGAAACCAAGAAGAGTAGTAATTAAAAATTGGAGATGAAAAACAATACAGAGGAATGGAATTGGTCCACCCCAAGAAAAGGATTATAATTCCAAATAAATAGTTTAATTCTTTCATTGTCAAGTATACTCATTACCTTTCTTTGCTTTTTAGGTCATCAGGTATTGATACAAAACATACTATGAACGAGACGAAAGTTTTTTGCCAAGACTGGTATGTGGAGAGGAGATTAATATTGCAGTCGTGCAAAAATAATTTAATTTCAGCATGATTCATTTAAAAGTTAAAGAAAAACAAATAAAGTTTTGTTCGTGAATGTGGTATGCCTATTAAATATCAATACAATTTGCGGAGCCCATAGTCTAGTGATTCATAGTGAACTATGCAAGTTCCGCGGTTACACTTTTAAACCTATAATGGAAAACTTTACAGACTGTATAAACTTTACGTCAATGTCAGACTGCGGAATATTAAATCAGTCACATTATTAGGAGAGAATAGCTCTTTGACTTTGTGTGACGGTGTCGTGGATTCTTAGAGGGAACTATTCGAACGACTTTGCAGAAAAGCAATAAAACCGAAGCCTTGTTCACACACGCGAATTAACGAAGGTCGGAAATCGCGATATACTAATTTACTCGCGCTATTAATTTCTGCGAACGCCTATAAATTAAATGTTAGTGTCGCAGAAAAAAACGAGCATATATAACGTTACTTCCTCACGAACATCTGAATAGCTAATTAATTGTTTATCCAATCATGCATTACACTCGACCTGTGATGAGAGCTCCAATGGAAATCAGGGCCATTGGACTACAACAGCGACACCAAATTATTGTTTATTTGTTCTATTAGAATTCAATTTGCGTATTTGTAATTATTTGGAATAATACATTATTATTAATTATTCGTTTGGGAACTTCATTAATATTATTATCACAGGATTGATACACCTGTGAAATTATTGGGTTACCAATTTTAAAATATTTACAAATATAGAGATAAATATATAACAAACTTTTTTTTGTCAATGATCACAAATATTTTTTTCTACCTCTGTATAAATATATCCACATTATTTTAATGTTTTCGATAAATTGTAGTACCCATAATTTACTCTTCACGACCAATCACATAGCCCAAAAATCCAAATTCACGGTTATTTGAAAGACGTGCTGTGGATCACCAAGCAACGGCCGTCTGACAGTTGACATGTAGTCAGGTGTCATTGTATACTTTTTCATGTTGACGTTTTTCAACGAATTTCGATAGGAATTTACAGGAGTAGAAAAATTATAGTATTATGTTGTTACTAACAATAAATACAAAATTCGTCCTCGCAGCCAAAACCTACTATTTTAAAAAATGAAGAAAAATGTAAACAGGCCCATAGTGTTAAGTAACTAAGTGTATCATTAGGCCAATTACCCATTTTAATTGGGGCATTCTGCTTTCGCAAGTCTATAGAGATATATGTCTTTTCACGCGGTGTTACCAGCCGTCATATCACGGTTTCCAAAGATATTAGTAGAGAGGAACCACAGGAGTAAAAATGACTACTGTCGGAGATATAGTATATTATTCAATGAGGTTGTAAATTATGCTATTACACATGAGAATGAAGTTTGCATCACGAGCGAAGGCGAGTGATGTAAATCATTCGAATGAGTAATAGCCATTACATGCGAATAGAATACCTGCTATTCCTTATTTGTTTTGAAATTATAAGATAAGTAGAATGTTTACTCTGACAAATACAAAAAATTGTTTGTTTATCAACATAGACAAATTGCAGCAACCATCACTAGGCTAGGCAATTATGAATATATTAACAGTTGTGGATAAATAGTATATTCTACAACAAGTAATGAAATGGCACATATTCCACGGTTTGTGAGTGTATGATATGCAATTCTGTTGCATGTTGTAGACTGTACTTTCTAGAACAAGAATTTGGAAATTATACAAAAAATATACAACTGTTGAAAATGTCAAACTCAAATAAATAAAATCAAAACAAACTGACGTAACAATAGTACCTGAATCAGGATACTTCATATATCGCGCTAAAATCCGGCTCTGATTCGTCGAAATTATTCCATACGCCGCGTATGGAATGATAGTTGTTGCAATACAGTTTTTAGTTGTAGAATGTGTAGTTTCCAAAACAGTGTTATAGAAATTGTTTTCCGATCTAGTAAGAAACCATTTGACTCTTAAGTTAACCTTCAAAATATCTACGGTTAGATGAAAAACAAATCTAAAGCGCGGTTACCAGCCCTGCAGTCACACCCAGAGATGTTAGTGGAGAAGGAACGATAGTGATGAAGTTAAAAATGGCAACTATCAATTGTGGAAATCTAACTGGGGGATCTTATGATTCCCAGTCCAATGCTTTACCATGGTGCTATTTAACCTATTATGAATTATACCGCGAGTTTCAGCTAAGTTGCAATATTTACTAATCTATTATATATTACTACGGATATCCTGTTATGTGTATCACCGTATTATTACAGATAAAATGCAACATAAATTGTCAATGTTGAATGATTTTGTCATCATAATTTAGAGGTGTTTACTAATGAAGAAACCATTGGAACTGTTACTTGGTGCAGTTGTGTCGAACTGAGAATTCTCATAGAGTTTTTTCGCGTTGGAGGGTAAAGGTCAACAAATTCATTTCGCGAATAATTAACCGGAAAACGCAGCGCAGGGGTACAAATCAAAATTATTCAAATCGCGGCAGCGCGAAGTTTCGTGGTCACGTCCACAACTCTTCATTAAGTGGTACTTAATAAATACCCGGCCATTACATTACGAGCGGAGCAGCGAGCGCCGTTATTAGCCATTTACGGTGCTCTCTCTGCCCATTTGTGCCGAATTATACCGAATTATGTAGACATAGGTGGCCGCAATGTCCGCGAACTGAAAGGCACACAGACCGGCTTTACTACTAATGTTTGCATTTGTCAAATCGAATGGAATGCTTGTTTCGTTAACGAAATATATGTTACACCAACTTGACACGGATAATTTTGTTTATGGTAATGTTTATGTGTACTTCATTACGTAAGACTGCAGTAGCTAGGTATAACTACTACAATGGCTTAGTCAACATAATACGTACATTGAGATTTGTTCATATTTCTTAACAAACTTCATGCAGGTATTTTGATGATGGCCGAATATTGCATGTAATTTGACTTCTATACGATTTAAGCAAGTGCCATGTTTAATATTGGCATTAGATTTTGTAAATCTGTTTCTCTAGTCATCTAGACGTCCTTTTGAAGATCTCTTAATTTCTTGACGTTTGCTTCAGTCTACCCAGTTTTCAACACCCGTATTCGCATTTTCTTTTGGGTTACCATATTATCTTAATCTTTTCTTTCAAAATATACCAAATAAAATTACTTTGTAATCTGTATTAACCATGACCAAGTTAAGGATAACCATACGGGCTGAAGATAGTTCAACATGAACATGACTTTTTTGAAACAATATATCATTATTATAATAAATGAAACATATAATGTTTTATACCTACATTTGCAGATTTTGTTTGCAAATTATACATGACCATAATTTTCAAAGTAGTAAAATTTATATCACACATTCCCATGAACGACTACCATAATGTAAATGATTCGTATATTTATAAATATGATCGTCTATAAAATACTAAAATTGTAAAATTATTTTCCATTTGAACTTAGTATGTTATAGATGACCCTATTTATAAATATACGAATTATTTTCATTACTGTAGTCGTGAATGATACAGTATCAAAGTTCTGAATTTTTGACCAACTAGACTTAACTAATGTTTTTTTATAGTTTAATGTAAATTTTGGATGCAGCACTCTGATTTTACAGATCGCGGTATGTAGTGCGGTTACCAGTTGTCAAATTGTACCACCCAAAGTTGTTAATGTAGGAGGAACTATAAAGTGACGATATTCTAGGCTGTTGGAATCGAATTGAAGATCTCATTATCCATAATCCTATGCGTTACCAAGGAGCTATTTATTTAAACAAGATATCTACTTAATTCAAATATTTTTTTCATTTCCACTATTAAATTTATAGGGTAGACAATACTAAAAAAAAATAAAATATGGCCGTAGTAATTGCACGAGCACTCGCAGGCGGAAATACCAGTACAGAGTAACTGCACAGCACTTAGCGATATAACCAAACTTTTTATTTGTTTTGGAACTCTTCCGATACGCGTTTTTATTTCATAAACGCGCTATAAATCTATAAATCAACCGTAAATAACGTCCGTTTGCTCGCGCGGCCAGCCGTGGCCGTAATAACTCACACCTCCGCCGCGTCGGAAGATGACCGGCGCTTGACAAAGTGGCGGCGACGACGCTGCCTTGCGAGCCCTGGTCAGCGTCGCGGTGACGTATTATCAGCTAAACGTCCCTCATATTTTCCTCTTTTTGTCGATGCGCTGCTATTTGCTAGCAATTTATTTCGCTTTGAACGCTGATAGATTTATTATACGTGATATTTATTTGAAAGATGTCAAGTAGGTATTTCAAATTTAAATATTGTGATTGATGATGTTTTTGAATTTTAATTAATTGGCTGCAATATATTTCAAGACGCTTCGATACCTTTTATTCGCTTGGACATCACCAAAACATATCTAGCACATATAAAAATTTCTAATTCTGCCGATCTCGATGGCGTAGGGGTTATATCAGTAGCTAGCACACCAGAAGTCGTGAGTTCGTATCCCACTGGATTCACAATCATCCATTCATGAGGCGACATATGATCGAAGTTGTTAGTTCAATTCCCATCTTCGTAATAATAATAACAATAATCCATTATTTGTTGATTATTATAAATATATATGAGAACAAGAGTATCCAAAAATGTAGTTGAAAAATTATTACGGACAAAGATAATTACGAACCAGAAGTAATTGCAAATACCGGAACTAATGTAACATATATGTATTTTGTTACCATATGTATTCCCAAATTCAACATTTTATGCAATTATATTATTGCAGTATATATTTTTAAAATAGACAGTAATTTTTCCATAGGCAATAAAAAAAGATAGATTTGTTAAAACGAGTAATAGCTTAAATTTCAAATAATATTCAATGTTTTATTTCGAATACGTTCAAAAACGCGGATCTTGTTTTAGCGGTAACAAGCTAAAAATAGAAACATCACCCCTCAGGATTTTTCAGGTTCATCCTTACTTTCAATCGTCGAAAAGAATTTATATTTCCCTTTGATTTTATTAAATGCATCAACTGCGCAAGTCACTAATTTAAATTTGGTGAGAAAATTTTTGTTAATTTAAATACATGCTATTTCATTTATAGTAGGAGTAATTCCTGCTTTTAAATAAATGGAAAAAAACACTACATATAATTCCATTAAATTATGATAAGTTTTTTAAATATTACAATTAAACTATGGCTCATAAATATTTAAAATATAAGGAATCCTATATTATACTAATACTTCTGAGTTCAATTCTTAATCCAATACGAGTTATATTTATAGGGTTCGGAAAATTGGATTTTTCGGATGGTTTTTCCGTAAACTTTGACTTCCTTTAAAATTTGTAATTAACAAGACAAATTGCTATTAAAATATACATATTTCATAAAAAAATTGTGTTGAAATACGCCGTGTCCACTAAATTCTAAATATCAAATAAATAAATATAATTAAGGTTTTGGTTTCGTACACATTTTAATAGGTGAAGAACAATGAAAATTGAAATAATTTAATTTTGTTTTCTCTTACTACTGGGACTAAATTAATCTTTGATAAATGTGTGGCTAGGTAGGTACTAATGCTGCATTCCTGACCGATAAGAAAAAGAAAGCATTTTATCTCTTTTTCATTATTTGAAAATGGAAAGTTTGAAGTCTGCAAGCTTCTCAATCAGTAGTTATAAATTAACGACTTAATTTTGTTGATAATTGGGTAGCTCTGAATGTAGCCAGACTGCGACAATTTACAGTGACGCTGTTTGGGTTATCTTGGATGACATTATTTTGGTCGAAAAATCTTTCAGAGATAATATATGAATAATTTGTTAATTACAGAATCTTTACTTGCACTGTACATTGTTTCGCACCCTACCTTTATAAGTATGATCATATTTAAAGAAGCTAAATTAATTTTTAACATTAATTCTTGTAAGTTATACCCCGAACTAATTTCATCTAGAGTTCGCGTACAGCAGCAGCAGTAGTCGAACACACACGGTAGTGAGAAATGGTTAAAATTGCCAGTTAATTATGAAGCATATTTTTGCGAACCTAATGGCGAGCATATGCGGCAGTGCGCAGACATTAGCGTGACTTAATTTATAGAGCAACCAGCGGAGCTTATCGACACTTTCGGAGCAATTAATAAAATCTGCCATCGGCATAATTACAGGCGTCACACACGGGCGTCGCGAGCGTCGTCCTGCGCTCCTCATAAAATTTTAATTAAAAAACAAACGTCTCGGTTAGTGGTGCGGGGGATGGGGTAGGGGGCAGGGGTGCAGATGTAAAGTAGGGGCGCTAGTTGCCGAAGACTAAAGTGGTTTCAACTGTTTTCGAGGGAGGAACAGTCAAGAACACTCCGCTTGTTACAAACAAATACACTCAGTGAAGACACGACACTTGAGTTAGCCCGGGGGGAGACAGCTCTTGCATTTCACCGCAATCCGTCCCGGCGGCACACGACGCCGCTCCCACGCGGGTCGCGGCGTCCCTCGCGGCCGCCGAGACGCCCCCGAGCGCTTCTTGCCGCCCGACGCACCCGCGACAGCGGCGTACAGCTGCTAATAATCCTACTAACTAGTTGTTAACACGTATCAGAACCTATCCTATGTATGGCAGTAGTAGAAGCTTACACTTTGTTGAGACTACCACCAATATTTTTTTTTTACATTCTTGGTACAGCATCTATAATTCTACAAATTTAAGAACAAGCAGTTAACTAGATCATCCTATTATAATTCCTTAGTAGATGGTCTATATAAAGATGTAATGTTTTATTCTTTTATATATAACCTAACCATTGAAATGTAATTATTTTGGTATACGGGTAAATTGAAGTTGGCGAGATTTACACTGTTCCCGAATTGTCGCTAATTCCGAAGCTACTTTTAAATCCATAGTACAACATCCATCACTGGAAAATTGAATTAATTATATACAAAATTTATTTACGTACTATATCTGGTTCAGTAGGATTTTCGAAAACGTACATATTTCGAAATGTAAGAAATCGTAATAGCAATAATTTTTCTCTCTTTTATAGTTACCATTAGTCATTTCAAACTAAAACAAAACATAATTTAATATTACTATTTACATTGAACTAGTGAAGGAGTCTTAGGTTAGGAGTAAAGCGTTGTCAGATAATCACGTAGTTAACTACGAAAAAAAAAAAGGAATTGGAAAAAAAGGAAGTACAATGAGTATTAACTTTTTAATATTTAAACCTGTATAAGTTCAATAAAATGCAATGGCGGATTAAGGCACCTCTAGGACCCAAAACTGGTGAAAATGTATTGATAAACAAATCAAGTTATTTAATGCCGTCTTGAGACAAGGTTATATATATATATATATATATATATATATATATATATATATATATATATATATTTTTATATTTTTAAGAAATATGAAAATTTCAATTTTTTTTTGAATTTTATATTATATTCATTAAAAGCATAACTCAAACGTTTCATTATTCATTTACTATACAAAATAAAACAAGATCATAATGAATTTATAATATAATTTCTAGTATACCCAATGGATAAGTAATCCGACATTGCTGGGATGCAATAAAAAACAATTAATTGTAAGAAGCATTATTGCGCTACTATTGATTACCTAAAATTAGATGTTTAAAATTATAAATAATAAATAAATAAAGGACACAAATAGTAAGAAAGCTGGAGTTAACCATTTGTACATTGTTAACTTTTAACAAATTCTTAGATAACAATGTAGTGAACAATGCTTCATACAACAGGCTCTTTACTTTTGGATTAGTCCCAAAAATTAAAAATGAATTTTTAAAAATTTTAATTTTTTAAAGTAAAATTGAAATGAAAAATTTTTAAGCGTGCATCAAATTACCTATTTCACGCAATTTGTTCTACGAACACATTTTCTGTCATTATTTTAAAATAATAATAGTTCACTTTTAACATAGAATAAATTTCAAAATGCTATTACTTCCATTTCGCTGATATTTCTGTTAGTTAGAATAGTGTAAAAAATAGATCGTTATATGTGCAATTAATTGAACAGTCTCTAATAATATCTAGTACCTAGTTGCAATATTTATAATGTAGATTATAAAAACAATGTAAAAAAAAGATAGAAATGGAACTCGTAGCAAAGGTGCCAGTGTATTGCACTCGTCAAAAACCGGCAGATTTGACACTGCTATTTGCATTTATAACTATATATGTATTTAATTTAATATGCTCACATATAATTCAGCAGACGCTTTCACACCCAATTCTTATTAACAGCAATATTCTGAACTCTTTTTTATCCTTATATTGTATTATAGACAATCAACGTCATGATATAATAAATAAAGGGGATCCGAGCCACAACTGCAAATAATAGCAAAATTATTGCAACAGCTTGTATTAATACCACAATAAAACTGACAAACGGTTAAATAACTCTTTAACAATCTCTTACATTGTTACACCCCAGTCGAAAAGCCCTCTCCCCGCCACTGTCGCCACCCCCAGCGTCATGAATTTTCATCGCTACAAGCCGGACCGCCGCCGCCGCGTCACTCGCGGATCGCGTATAATGGTTTCGATTCCGTATTAATTTATTCCCTGTCTGTTTGCGTTACGCAACGAAACACGCCGAGTGTCGTGTCATGTACGTGTCTGCTGTCTGTGTCCGCCACCCCCGGTAGAACGGGTGGGGTCGTGGGGCAGACAGCGGGGGTGGATGTTGTTCCATTTCATTTAATCAGTCGTCACATTTCTGGTCGCGACGACGGTGCCCAGCAATCAGCTAATGGCTCAACAAATTTAGCGGAGAATTTTAGTTTTTGGGGGTTGGAGACATTGGTAATGCGTTAATTACTTATAGTAATACTTGTGGATAAGAATTCATACAGTAGCGGCACTTCAAATAAGCGCAATCGGGAAGATGGCCGGTTAGTGTCCGCTGATAGGCTGATATCTCAGTAACCATAGAAAAAAAGTATTATAGTATGTCAGTGTCAGGTATCTGTCAAATATCAAGCTACAGTATTTCTGTCATGTTAAGTTTATAAAATGAATGTAAAACAAAAAGGTAATAGTTATTTACTTTACAAGTGGCAAAGTAAGAAATTACCCACGAGAGAAATTTTAGCACACGAAGCCGAAGGCCGAGTGTGATAATTTAATCGAGTGTGTAATTCCACTTTGCCCACGTGCGAAGTATAACGTTTTATCCAACATCTCTTAATAAATGAAAAATTTATTAAAGAAATATTATTTGACAGTGACATACCCTTTAAATTTTTAAATTAAAATGTCAATCGAAGTAGTTACCAAGGTGTTGTGCGTTGTTATTATTGTTATAAATAAAAAAATACTCACTAGTGACTTTCCTCAAAATTATACCCACTAGTGGGTAATCTGATACTTTAAAATCGCCATAGTTATAGAGCATTTATTGAGAGGTGTTGAATAAAATTATTTGTTATTATATGAAAAATTATAGGAACTATTATAATGCAGGTGAAATAAAATTTTTTGATTTTTTCCCCTTTGTAACTGACAACTACTCAAATTTAATGCCGTATACCGCAACTGGCAATATGGCCACTCGGCTCAAGGTCATTGGTCGATGTGACATAAATATCAAAGGTGCCGTAATACGCAACTAAGTAGAAATAATAATTAAAAATATACAACATCCTAGTTTAGATATTTGAGATAGAGAACAATGTTTTTCCGCCATCATAGAAACGACAAAGGCTCTTGGCGTGGTTTACACGTCGGATAACCTTGACTCCACTTTCTTCTTCTTCTTGAAGAAGCGTCCTATGCCGGGCGAATCATTAAACTTTGGAACGCGGAAGGCGTAATTATTCAAGTCGCGAAATCTAGACATTGACATGATACAGGATACTACGTAGAGCTCTATCCCACGAATTTATTTCAATCTGTATTAACAACATGTCATATTTTTTGTTGGAATAGTGTAAAAAATGAGTTGTTAATTTATTGAATAGCTTGTAATTATAATTATAATAATTAATTTGAAATTTTATGTCATATCTTTCAATAAGAAAAATGGTGGCAGCAATATATGTATAATTGAATTTGAATTATCATAGCAACTACGATACTTATAGAAATGTATTATTTTATTAATAATGGGTTAGGAATATGTAGATTTTGGAATTAAAAAATTGGAAAGTCAATTATTCATACCTTTCATTTTCCAACCTGTCAGAATATTGCTACTTTACAATATGCGAAATCAGTGCATATTTGATTAATAACTGCCAGGGAATAATATAGATTTTTCTGTGTAAACTAATTTTTTGTTGCTTTTTTGCCACTTGCTCTAGTTCGATTGGAGCACATTACATTAATTTACTTTCGGAGTCATTTTGCTCTTCCCTTATTTTCACTTTTAAATAATTAAAAGATTATTTACAAATATATATTTCACTCTCGAATTGTGTATATAATAAAGGTAAAATTCACCATCTACTAAACAAAAATATTTTACACAAAAAATCAAACGTAAAAAATTAGTAATTTTTAATAGGTTTCATTTATTAATTTTTGTTTCATTACAGCCTTTGCGCTTTAGTTTAGCTATCTTACCCTTCGGCTGTAATGAAACACTCTCCACCGCAATATGTAATATACTGTACGCTCTTTTTGATGAAGCTATTGAGCTATGATATATCCCGCATCAGCATTTACTACATTATGGATAAATTAAATCACTGAACAATAAATCGCCAGCCAATTAAAAATCCAATTTCTACAGCAACCAAATAATCACAGGATTATAATCAAAATCTCATCATGCCAAATCCTAAACAGCTGCTCTATTTCCGAGACAAGACAGTATCAAACTATAATTCATGGTTTCATCAAATTATAGGTAATAACACAGTAGCTAAATTTATTTAACCCAAATGAGCAGATTCAAAAAATTTGCAAAAAAGAACTACTTACTTCTATCAAGCTTCGAGATGGTAACAGCTGTTATTAATCGTAGACGAAGCAGTCATTTTCTCATTGTAATTTGGTGTGGCCTGTTGCCAAATTAGGAGAATAGCCTTTTCACGCCCAACGACTTGGATGGGAATCTATAACAAATTAGTAAAATAGTCAACAATATAAAACTTTAGGAGAAGAACAGAAAATGTTATTGTTAGCACTTGCATTGTTGAAACCTTACTTGGAACAGCTAATGGGGTCTTTCACCATTTTTTTTTATGAAACTTTATCTATATTGAAGACTATCTACACTTTTAAAAAGTCTTAATTGTTATTCATTGAACCACAATGATTTTTTTTTAAATGTTGTGACGTCATAGTAGAGGTGTTGCTGGATCTAAAACAGTACAGATTGTAAATAATTGTAGTCATATATTTTTTTACTTATTTTATTATTATTATTACAATAAAATAGAACATTAATGTAACAAAAATTATTTACATCTCTACTGTTTTAGATCCAGCAACACCTCTACAATGACGTCACAACATTGTGGCTTAATGAATAACAATAAAGACTTTTTAAAAGTACACTTTTAGATAGATAGTCTTCAAATAGATGAAGTTTCATAAAAAAAAATTAAAAAAATGGTGAAAGATCCCATTATGTCTAGCTTTATATTTATTATCCAATATACTATTCAGTTAAAATTTTTGGCTACCTAGAAACCATTTGTGCGCAGCTCTAGAGCCTACACGGTTTGATATATTCGAGTGAAACCTTTACTGGCATCTACAGTTTGATTGGGAATACGTGCTTTTTATGAATTCACATTTTAATTACACATGATGTGCGAGATATTAAGTAAATAAACTAATTTTTTGTTTCGTGTAGCTTTTGTTAAATAACACGCGTTGCTACTTCTGTTAAAAATTCAAAGATAAAGGGTATTGACAGTTCACTTTCAAATTCATTTTTTTATTTTTAAATTGTTGTTTTAAAATTTTACAAAGTATTAAGCATGTACGCCCATTTATTCTAAACAGAAATAAATTTACCATACTTGTCTAACTTGTCTAGAATTAAAGTAATTTATTTTTAAAATTTCAAAGGGAACTGTCAATACACTTTATCTATAATTTTTTGAAAAAAAGAATGACAACTTGTCATTTTTGACAGTTCAGTTCAAAATTTTAATTATACATTACTTTAATTGTAGACAAGTTAGATAAATTCGGCAAATTTATTTGTGTCTAGAATAAATGTACGTACATTGCTTACTATTTTTTAATTTATTTAAATATGAATTTTTTTTCATATTTTTTCTAATGGAGGGTTATGATTTTGACGTCACAGGCAAGAAAGAAAAAGATGAGGTAAAAGTTGAGATGGAAGTTCGTAACACAAACATCCATGTTTTGACGTTTGATATGGTGTTTTAACAAGGTTATGTTTTTATTTTTGAAGTTTATTATTTAAGTAACTTAATAAATTTAACACTTGCCATATACCTTTATAGTAATAAAGGGAGTTACTATGCACAAACCATACACAAACTTTATTTTTTATATTTAGCATCATTTTAAGAACTGTCATTTTGACAGCGTTTTGTTTGTGTTTCGCCCAGGTGAATTTCATAGTAGTTCAATGAAAACATCAATAGATGGCAGCACGAAAATTTGCTTCTGTATAACCCTCCATTCAAAATAATTATGACAGATGTCTTTGTTCGTCAACCTCGAATCTTTTAAGGAATTTAGGCCGTAAAATTCAAATGAGTTAATTTCTTATTTAACACAAAAAAAGTTGAAAATTATTTTGCACTTCATATATGGTTTCTTTTCCTTCTCAAAAAATACGCAGATGTCTCCGCTCGACAACCTTGATGCTTATAAGTATTTTAGGCGGTAAAATTTAAATAAGTTAATTACATATCTAATATAGAAAGATCGTTTTAAATATTTATAATCAATTTCAGAATTTTTTTTATCATGAGTTGTTTTTTATTTCTAATCCTGTCGTGTTTGGTACAAATTAAAAGTTTCACATTAGAGATTTAAAATAAAGTGTCATAAAGTTATTTTCGACGAGTGTCAATTGTTTTTTATAAATATTATTTAAATCCTACCGTGTTTGGTATTTAATTAAAGGTCTCGCGGAGGAGATTTGAACTCAAGTGTCAAAAAGTTGTTTTGGACGATCGTTAATTGTTTTGTATAAATGTTATTTAATTCCCACCGTGTTTGGTATCAAATTAAAGGCCTTGCGGAGGAGATTTAAACTCAAGTGTCAAAAAGTTGTTTTGGACGATTGTCAAATGTTTTTTATAAATATTATTTAAATCCTACCGTGTTTGGTATTGAATTAAAGGTTTCGCAGAGGAGATTTGAACTCAAGTGTCAAAAAGTTGTTTTGGACGATTGTCAATTATTTTTTATAAATATTATTTAATCCTACCGAGTTTGGTATCAAATTAAAGATCTCAAGGAGGAGATTTGAACTCAAGTGTCAAAAAATTGTTTTGGATGATCGTTAATTGTTTTGTATAAATGATATTTAATTTTTACCGTGTTTGGTATTAAATTAAAGGCCTTGCGGAGGAGATTTAAACTCAAGTGTCAAAAAGTTGATTTGGAGCATTGTCAATTGTTTTTTATAAATATTATTTAAATCCTACCGTGTTTGGTATCAAATTAAAAGTCTCATGAAGGATATTTTTAATCAAGTGTCAAAAACCGTGTTTGGTATTGAATTAAATATCTCACGGAAGAGATTTAAACTAAAGTGCCAAATGTTAGTAACATGAAAGCGAGAAACGAAGTGACGAGCTTGCTTCCCAAATTATTGGAATTAATTGAAAATATTTCGGCGATGAACAAACAACTTCCCTCAATGGAAACCAAGCAACTTTTATCAGTGGTAAACACACAACTTCTCTCAATGCAAAACATACAACTTTTGTCAGTGGTAAACACACAACTTTTCTCAATGAAAACATACACCGATCGTCAGTGGTTAACGCACAATTTCCCTCAATAAAAACATAAAACTTTTACCAGTGTTGAACACAAAACTTCCTTCACTACAAAGCATACAACTTTTGTCAGTGGTAAACATACAACTTCCCTCAATGAAAACTATTCAACTTTTGTCAGTGATTAACACACAACTTCCCTCACTGCAAAGCATACAATTTTTGTCAGTGGTAAACACACAACTTTCCTCATTGAAAAACATACAACTTTTGTCATTGATTAACACACAACTACCCTCAATAAAAAACAACAAATGTCAGTCAGTTCTTCAGTGTCGCGGAGCCTAGGGGTCAGACCTGCGAAGCAGGTCGGACCGCTAGTCCTATATACTAAAAGGCTTAAGTTCTATAGATTAGCCAATCTAACAACCATTATTATTCATCGCTACAGCCTAAACGGTGCGCTGGATTCGAGTGAAACTTTTTTTCAGATGTAAAGGGCACTAGGGACTACGTGCTTTTTATGAATTCATATTTTTCATGCACATGATGTGCGAAATATTAAATAGGAAAGACATTAAATTTTTACATCAAGGGGGGCCTCGGGTTGCTACGAAAGTGTACTTTGTTGATTATAGTTGTAACTTTTCACAAATTTTTGTTCAATTTGACATATATGACAGATCTGTTTGAAATTTTAAGTATAAATTACCCTAATTCTAGACAAATTGAAGAAGAGTTGTAAGTTGGTCAACATTTAGAATAAAAGAGCAAATATATGAACTATTTTGAAAATAATTTAAAAGACAATTTAAAAAATTAAAATTGTTGCTGTCACTTTTCACGAATTTGTGTTCATCCTGTCATTTTTGACATATCTGTTTGAAACTGTAAGTATAAATTGAATTAATTCTAGACCAAATGAAAAAGTTTTGTAAATTTATCTGTGTTTAGAATAAATGAGGAAACATGTTTTCTATATTGTAGATTTTTTAAATGTGAATTTTTTTTCTTATATTTTTATCCATTCAAATAAATATGACAGATGTCTCTGTTCGTCAACCTCGATTCATTTAAGGATTTCAGGCGGTAAAATTCAAAGGAGATAATTTCTTATCCAACACAAAAAAGTTGAAAATTATTTTCCACTTCATATATGGTTTCTATTCCTTCTCAAATAATACAACAGATGTCTCTGCTCGACAACCTCGATGCTTCTAAGTATTTTAGGCGGTAAAATTTAAATAAGTTGATTACTTATCTAATATAAAAAGTTCGTTTTAAATATTTATAATCGAATTATTTTTTTTATCATCAGTTTTTATTTCTAATCCTGCCGTGTTTGGTACTAAATTAAAAGTTTCACGTTAGAGATTTAAAATAAAGTATTATAAAGAGAACGATTGTCTATTGTTTTTTATAAATGTTATTTAAATCCTACCGTGTTTGGTATTGAATAAAAGGTCTCACAGAGGAGATTTGAACGCAATTATCAAAAAGTTGTTTTGGACGATTGTCAATTGTTTTCTATAAATATTATATAAATCCTACCGTGTTTGGTATTGAATTAAAGGTCTCGCAGAGGAGATTTGAAATCAAGTATCAAAAAGTTGTTTTGGGCGATTGTAAATTGTTTTATATAAATATGATTTAAATCCTACCGTGTTTGGTATCAAATTAAAGGTCTCACAGAGGAGATTTGAACTCAGCTGTCAAAAAGTTGTTTTGGACGATTGTCAATTGTTTTTTATAAATATTATTTAAATCCCACCGTGTTTGGTATCAAATTAAAGATCTCGCGGAGGAGATTTTAACTCAAGTGTCAAAAAGTTGTTTTGGGCGATTGTAAATTGTTTTCTATAAATATTATTTAAATCCTACCGTGTTTGGTATCAAATGAAAGACCTCGCGGAGGATATTTTAACTCATATGTCAAAAATTTATTTTGGACGATTGTCCATTGTTTTTTATAAATATTATTTAAGTCTTAACGTGTTTGGTATTAAATTAAATATCTCACGGAAAAGATTTAAACTGAAGTGCCAAATAGTAGTAACATGGAAGCGAGAAACGAAGTAATGAGCTTGCTTCGCCCATGCATTGACTTCAAAGCGAGGTACGAAGTGACGAACTTTCTTCATCAATGTACTGACATGGAAACGAGGAACATAGTGACGAGCTTGCTTCGCCGATGCACTGACTTGAAAGCGAGGAACGAAGGCACAAGCTTGCTTCGCCTATGTACTGACATGGAAGCGAGGAACGTAGTGACGAGCTTGCTTCGCTGATGCACTGACCTGAAAGCGAGGAACGAAGTGACGAGCTTTCTTCCTTTTGTACTGACATGGAAGCGAGGAACGTAGTGACGAGCTTGCTTCGCCGACACACTGACATGGAAGCGAGGAACGAAGTGACGAGCTTTCTTCGTTAATGTACTGACATGGAAGCGAGGAACGTAGTGACGAGCTTGCTTCGCCGATGCACTGACATGGAAGCGAGGAACGAAGTGACGAGCTTTCTTCGTCAATGTACTGACACGGAACCGAGGAACGTAGTGATGAGCTTGCTTAGCCAATTGTTTGGTATTAATTGGAAGTTATTTAAGATTATCAATTTATTTTCAGTTGTAATAATCTTCAGGGACGCGGAGCCTAGGGGACAGACCTGCGAAGCAGGTCGGACCGCTAGTCCTATATACTAAAAGGCTTATGGACTATAGATTAGCCAGTCTAACAACCATTATTATTCATCGCTACAGCCTAAACGGTACGATGGATTCGGGTGAAATTTTTTTTTAGACGTAAAGGGCCATAGGGACTATGTGCTTTTTATAAATTCATATTTTTCTTACACATGATGTCCGAAATATTAAATAGTAAAGACATTAAATTTTTACATCAAGGGGTGCCTCGTGTTGCTACGAAAGTGTAGTTTATTGATTATAGTTGTAACTTTTCACAAATTTTTGTTCAATTTGACATATATGACAGATCTGTTTCAAATTTTGAATAAAAATTACATTAATTCTAGACAAGTTGAAGATGTTTTGTAAATTTATCTGTGTTTAAAATAAAAGAGTGAGCATGTGTACTCTAACGTAAATATATTAAAAGTCAATTTAAAAAATTAAAATTGTGGCTGTCATTTTACACGAATTTGTGTCCACCCTGTCATTTTTGACATATCTGTTTGAAACTGTAAGTATAAATTAAATTATTTCTAGACCAAATGAAGAAGTTTTATAAATTTATCTGTGTTTTAGAGTAAATGAGCGTACATGTTTACTATTTTGTATATTTTATAAATGTGATTTTTTTTTCTTATTTTGTTCAAATTTAAAATAAATATGACAGTTATCCATGTTCGTTAATCTCGAATCTTATAAGGATTTTAGGCGGTAAAATTCAAATAGGTTAATTTCTTATCTAACACAAAAAAGTTGAAAATTATTTTTCACTTCATATATGGTTTCTTTTTCTTCTCAAAAAATAAAACAGATGTCTCTGATCGACAACCTCGATGCTTCTAAGTATTTTAGGCGGTAAAATTTAAATAAGTTAATTACATATCTAATAAAAAAGATCGTTTTAAATATTTATAATCAATTTCAGAATAATTTTTTTTATCATCAGTTGTTTTTTATTTCAAATTCAGCTGTGTTTGGTACAAAATTAAAAGTTTCACGTTAGAGATTTAAAAGCGTCATAAGTTATTTTGGACGATTGTCAATTGTTTTTATATATATTTTTTAAATCCTACAGTGTTTGGTATTGAATTAAAGGTCTCGCGAAGGAGATTTGAACTCAAGTGTCAAAAAGTTGTTTTGGAGGATTGTCAATTGGTTTTTATAAATATTATTTAAATCCTACCGTGTTTGGTATCAAATTAAAGATCTCGCGGAGGAGATTTGAACTCAAGTGTCAAAATGTTGTTTTGGACGATTGTCAATTGTTTTCTATAAATATTATTTAAATCCTACCGTGTTTGGTATTAAATTAAAGGTCTCCCGGAGGAGATTTGAACTCAGGTGTCAAAAAGTTGTTTTCGACGATCGTGAATTGTTTTGTATAAATGTTATTTAATGCCTACCGTGTTTGGTATCAAATTAAAGATCTCGCGGAGGAGATTTGAACTCAAGTGTCAAAAAGTTGTTTTGGAGGATTGTCAATTGTTTTTTATAAATATTATTTAAATCCTACCGTGTTTGGTATTAAATTAAAGGTCTCCCGGAGGAGATTTGAACTCAGGTGTCAAAAAGTTGTTTTCGACGATCGTGAATTGTTTTGTATAAATGTTATTTAATGCCTACCGTGTTTGGTATCAAATTAAAGAACTCGCGGAGGAGATTTGAACTCAAGTGTCAAAAAGTTGTTTTGGAGGATTGTCAATTGTTTTTTATAAATATTATTTAAATCCTACCGTGTTTGGTATTAAATTAAAGGTCTCCCGGAGGAGATTTGAACTCAGGTGTCAAAAAGTTGTTTTCGACGATCGTGAATTGTTTTGTATAAATGTTATTTAATGCCTACCGTGTTTGGTATCAAATTAAAGAACTCGCGGAGGAGATTTGAACTCAAGTGTCAAAAAGTTGTTTTGGACGATTGTCAATTGTTTTTTATAAATATTATTTAAATCCTACCGTGTTTGGTATCAAATTAAAGGTCTCGCGAAGGAGATTTGAACTCAAGTGTCAAAAAGTTGTTTAGGACGATTGTCAATTGTTTTTTATAAATGTTATTCATATCCTACCGTGTTTGTGTCAAATTAAAGGTCTCGTGGAGGAGATTTAAATTCAAGTGTCAAAAAGTTGTTTTGGATGATCGTTAATTGTTTTTTGTAAATATTATTTAAATTCTACAGTGTTTGGTATCAAATTAAAGGTCTCACGGAAGCGAGGAACGCAGTGACGAGCTTCCTTCGTCAATGTACTGGCATGGAAGTGAGGAACGTAGTGACAAACTTGCTTCGCCGATGCACATGAAAGCGAGGAACGAAGTGACGAGCTTTCTTCGTTAATGTACTCACACAGAAGCGAGGAACGTAGTGACGAGCTTGCTTCGCCAATTGCTTGATATTAATTGGAAGTTATTTAAGACTATCAATTTAATTTCAGTTTCTCCGATGCACAGACATGAAAGCGAGGAACGAAGTGACGAGCTTTCTTCGTTAATGTACTCACGCGGAAGCGAGGAATGTAGTGACGATCTTGCTTCGCCAATTGTTTGGTATTAATTGGAAGTTTTTTAAGACTATCAAAATATTTTCAGTTTTGCCGATGCACAGACATGAAATCGAGGAACGAAGTGACGAGCTTTCTTCGTCAATGTACTGACACGAAAGCAAGGAACGTAGTGACAAGCTAGCTTCGCCAATTGTTTGGTATTAATTGGAAGTTATTTAAGATTATCAATTTATTTTCAGTTGTAATCTTCTTTAGTGACGCGGAGCCTAGGGGACAGACCTGCGAAGCAGGTCGGACCGCTAGTCCTATATACTAAAAGGCTTGAGTATTTCACTATAGTTTAGCCAATCTAGCAACCAATTTGTACGCAGACCTACAGCCTAGACCGTTTGATGGAATTAAATGAAACCTTCACAGTAATTTAGAGTTTGATTGGGAATACGTGCTTTTTATGAATTCACATTTTTTTTACACATGATGTGCGAGATATTCAATAAATAAGGCGGAAATTAGAGTGTGCGAGCGTTGCTATGAATGTGAAATTTGTTGATTTTAAATGAATAACTGTATTGTAGTCGTAACTTTTCACAAATTTGTGTTCTTGTCATTTTTGACAGATCTCTTTGAAAAATTAAGTATAAATTACATTAAATCTAGACAAGTTACAGAAGTTTTGTAAATTTATCTGTGTTTAGAGTAAATGAATGAGCATACATGTGTACTATTTTGTAAATATTTTAAAAGTCAGTCAAAATTATTACAATTATAGCTGTCACTTTTCACAAATTTGTGTGCACCTTGTCATTTTTGACAGTTCATTTGGAAATTTTAAGTAAAAGTATAACAGATGTCTCTGCCCGTAAACTTCGAAGCTTTGAAGCATTTTAGGCGGTAAAATTTAAATAAGTTCATTATTTGTCTAATACAAAAATGATGAAAATTATTTTCAAGATCGTTTTAAATATTCTTAATAAATTTCAGAATTATCTTTTTAATCTAAATTCGTAGACAAGAAGCTATTTTGAACGATTGTCAATTGTATTTTATAAATGTTATTTAAATCCTGCCGTGTTTGGTATCTAATTAATAGTTTCACGGAATAGATTTCAACTCAAGTGCCAGAAAGTTATTTTGTACGATCGTCTATTGTTTGGTATCAAATTAAAGGTCTCACGGAGGAGATTAGAACTCAGGTTTCAAACCGTTATTTCGGACGATTGTCAATTGTTTTTTATAAATGTTATTTAATACATACCGTGTTTGGTATCAAATTAAAAGTTTCAGAAAGTAGATTTAAACTCAAGTGTCAAAAAGTTATTTTGGACGATCGTCTATTGTTTTCCATAAATACTATTTAAATCGTACTGTGTTTGGTATCAAATTAAAGGTCTCGCGGAGGAGATTTGAACTCAAATGTTAAAACGTTATTTTAGACGATAGTCAATTGTTTTTTTATAAATGTTATTCAAAACATATCGTGTTTAGTATTAAATTAAATGTCTCAGGCATGAGATTTAAACTCAAGTGTTAAAAAGTTGTTTCGGAAGATCGTCATTTGTTTTTATAAATGTTATTTAAATTCTACCATGTTTGGTATCAAATTAAAGATCTCATGGAGGTGATTTAAATTCAAGTGTCAAAAAGTACTAACATGGAAGCGAGGAACGAAGTGACGAGCTTGCTTTGCTGATGTACTGAAATGGATGCGAGGAACGTAGTGACGAGCATTCTTCGCCAATGTACTGACATGGAAGCAAGGAACGAAGAGACTAATTTGAGTTATTTTTCTATATTTTTAATTGTTATCTACTTCAGTGTCGCGGAGCCTAGGGGTCAGACCTGCGAAGCAGGTCGGACCGCTAGTAGCTATACTAATATCGTAATTTAATAATCCCACACTTGTGGCTATTTTCATTTGTGACGTACCGGCTGTGAGATTCGAACCGAGAATTTCATGATCCACATTACCACAGAACTATTTATTTACATTTTATAATTTAGCAAATGTAATTGTTATTTGTATTTTAATGCTATTATATATCACAATACATCAAATGCAAAATGAACGATCAGTAATTAATTTATCAATTAAAGTGACGCAGTAATATGCAAGTATACCACAATAATTCTTCGACAATGAGAAATAATTGTATATCAGCTATAATAATATGCGAATTAACTTTCATTATGCGTAACATAAATGGAAATATTTGCATGATACATTTATATCCGGATTATGTACATATTTGTCTGTGAAATATAACGCATTTAATTTCCTATGAAAACAGTGAAATTCTATTTCATGCGTTGTGTATTATAATGCTGTCTGTGTATTCCAATCGAATTTATTTTGCTTCCTTTATTTGATTTGCGCTCACTGCGGCAGCCCAGCGTTTGATATTTGAATTCATATTTACATTTGCGTTTCATTGATCACATGATATTTTTAATAACTAATTCATTAGACATGGTATTAAAATGTATAAAAAATTGAATTGTACCAGCGGTTCCCTAAGCTCCGAACCCCTAGGCTCCGTGACACTGAAGAATATTTCAACTAAAAGTATAGGAAAATATATTGACAGTTTTCTTAAACACATTCCATTTGATACCAAACAATTGTCGCAAAAAGTTCGTCACTTCGTTTCTCCCTTTCATGTCACTGACTTTCAACTTTCTGCCCCTAAAAGAGTTCATTTAATAATCCATAAATTATGTTTCTAGTAATTTCTACAAAAACAATTGCCGATCGTAATGATTTGTAATAAAGAAGGTAAATCATTATGTTTTTCAACTTCCTGCACCAAAAACATTACATTCAATAAATCAACAAACTAGGTATTTATAGTTATATTCAGAAAAACAATTGTCAATCGTACAGATTTGAAATAAAGGTGGATCATAACTACGTTCCTCAACATCCCAGTCCTAAAACATTTTACTTGATACCCTACACAAGTCAGATTTCTATGATTTTTAAGAAACGACAATTGTCGATCGTAATTGGTTTGTGATAAATATGACAACAAATACAATAGATTTCAATTGACTTTAAGCAAAACCAATTGGCTATCGGCAGGTCGCTATTTTCTATCTAGATGTATCTATGAAATTTTAGACAACCAATTGCCGATCGTAACAATTTTGGTAAAAAATGAATTGTCATTGCATTCCTCAACTTTCTGCCTGAAGATCATTTCATTTATTAATTTCTACAAAAAACAATTGCCGATCGTATTGATTTATTGTAAAGAAGGTTCATTACTACGTTCCTCAATATCCTACTTCCAAATCATTTCATTTAATACCGCACAAATTAGATTCATATGAAATTAAAAAAAAGGTCGATCGTAGCTATTTGGGATAAAAATATTTCATAACTGCGTTCCTACAAGTTAGGTTTCTAGTAATTGCCAATTGTAATGATGCAAAAATTTATGGAAGCTACAGCTTCGCTGGAAACTCCAAAACTTTTAAAACAAACTTTATTTACTTCATTCCGAAGTCGTAATTACAAATTAATTTACAGAAACATAAACACTCCAACAAACTCTTAATTCAAATTTGCTTATTTAAAACACAACTTCGAAGCAAGTTACGTTAAAACGCAAACGTCAATCGTCGCATCGGCTGCAGCTGCGGAGAGCCCGTGCTTCCGTGCGGGTCTCGTCCACGAAGGCGTCTCGCAAATGATTAGGTAATTAGTAATCTTTGATGTCTGACGTGCGGAGTAATTGAATACAAATATTATGGATGCAAATATTGGTTATTTGGCGAACGCGCAAATATGCGGCGCACCGCTAACCAAGCTGGTGAGTACGCACTGTTTGGTAGTGGTGCGATTCTGAAAGCTGTCACTAGGAGTTCATATCTCGATGTATTTATATATTTTGTATCGCTATACTCCACGTAATATTTGCAAATGAAGTAAATTCATTTAATAAAATGTTGCATATTACAATTCAGGAAACTGTTTTGCGAGTGGTCTTAATCGTGTATTGAACGATGAAGTTTTTCTTTTCAAGTGACATTAAAAGTTTTCTCTCTTGCACAATGACGTAAGTGTAAAAGAGATAGATGAGCCATCCTGTCACGTACTTTCTCTTAAAAGTCTGTAAAAGATTACTGCTTTTATCGCACTAAGTAAAAAGTGACTGTCAAATATGTCATTTGTGTTTATGTTTTTGATGATACAAGGGTTTAATTAATAATAAATTTACAATGGGAAAAAGTTGAGAACTTAGTGGATATATCACTAAAAATTTCAAGTGGTGTAAAATCAATGAATTATAATTATGTACGATAAGTATAACTGTACTTTTAACACTTGCTTGTTTTAATTCACAAAAAACTTGATCATGTAAATAGACTGAAAAGTTCACTACTAAAGCCAATTTAAAGTCACTTGAAAAGAAAAACGTCATCGTGTAATGCATGCTTTATTTATCGGAATACATAACATATTTTTATCACTAGAAAATAGCAGGTGGCACTACGGATGCCCCCAGATGTACCCGCATCAACCAACAGACTATAGGACACTAAACGATTTATAAACCTAATTTTATTATTTAATCATTACTCTTGAAACAATAATTATTCCAATTAGACATACAAACGATATTGAGAAAATACACTAAGGCACATAAAAATGTATGTCCATGTCTTAAAAAATACTCGCTCTTGTGAAACCTTCAATTTAACACCGAATTCAGAAGGATTCAAATAACTATTGATTAAAAAAAAAAACAATTCACGTAGATTTAACATTAATTTTTGACAATTCGATTTAGTTTCCTCTTTAATACTTTCAGTTTTATTTTAAATCCTGCCTGTAAGGGAGTTACAGCAAAGTGTTCCGAAACAGCATTTGGCTATCAAACTCATCATGATTTCGTTCGCGTGCTCGGTCGTTGTCACAACACGTGCAAACACACGTGCCAGCTTCCATTGTCGCAGTCACAGCCGCCGCAGACGATATTGTAATGTTTGTTTTTTGCACTCAAGGCGCAAGTCTATCTAAAGTCTAGACTTGACTAGATGAACTGTCTGAATGTAGATACATATGCGAATTGGATTTGTGTTTCTATTTCTTTTTGCAGAGAAATATTTCAGCTTTCTCTCACATTCGGTTAATACATACACAAAGATGAAGACGATTGCTACATTCGTACATGTTTCAAATCTATTAACATCAAAAGGAAAAGAAACAAAATAAACTATTTGGTATAACACGTTGGGTCTAGGTGCAATTTCACATTTGCAGTAAATGATAATGGAATGAACGTATTATATTAATATGTGTATTTACACGAATCCCGGGGAATATCGCAATATTTACACGATAACAGAAACATGTTTTTTTGAAAAGTAATGTTATAAAAGTATGGTAAACAGGATCAGGCCTCAAGCTATTTGATTTAAATGTTATTTTTAATTTAAAAATGTACCTGCATTTGTTTGTTTGCAAAGGCATTTCTAAAATCACAAAATATTAAAATACGTATCTCATCAAAACCGGGCATTACAGAAAGCGGATTTTTAAATAGGCTGGCAAATAAAATCCTACATGGTATCACATACATCTGCATATTTTTTATCTTCTCTGAAATATTAATGCTACGATGTGGAACTTCAAACACACCTATTCAGAATTGAAAATGAAAACTATGGTGGGTGTCAACATTTTTTATGGACCAAAGGAAATACATTGTTCAAATTTTCATTAAGCGATAGTTCCCTATGAAGTATAAATAAAAAAAAGTGTTTAGAAACGAAAACTACATCAAGTGAATCTAAAAGGAATACCTCCTTCTCCAGAACTTGGGATAGGCGTTATTAGCTCACCCAAAAATCAACTATATACAACTATTTTAAGACAGTACCCAGTTCCAGTTTTCATTCTGTTTGAAGTTTTAAAATTATTTGTAATTAAATACAGGTTTAGTAAAGCTTCCTTTTCCTGAACTACTATCCACCCTAAAATAAATTGATAATAAAAAAATCTTTGAAGTTAGTCCAGCGACAACTATGATATAGTAATACCTAGTGTTCATTTTGCTCGAAGACTTAAAACTATTTAAAATAAACTCATGAACAAGAAAATAAAAATGAAGGAATCTTAATAATGATAAATTTTAAAAACAATGTACAGAACTATGATGGAATCGATGATAAAATTTTCAGTATTAATATAACCAGAGAATGAGAATAAATCGAAAATAATTTGAGAAATATTTCGAAAAGTTGTTGCCTTAAGTAACTATGGCCAAATGGCAACAAGTTTGAGAAAGAAACCAGAGAATTATTATTTAATTTATCGATTTCTTGAATTATATTTAATTAGTTTTTTTTATCTACAAATTCAAAACAAACTTAAACTCAAAAAACACATTTGACTTGTTTTTTAAAATACTGTTAACCTAACCTAACTATCTGACATTTATCATGAATAACAAATCTACAAAGATAATTCCTGGAAACAATTTCTTGTGCTTTATTCTAACTACAATAATAACAGCAGGGTAAAAAACAGACACGTGACTAACAATGATACATTACTTTGGTTTTAAGAAATAACAAAACAAAAATCGCGGAAATATGTACTTTTTTAGTGTTGCTTTATTTTCTGAAGAAGTTTAGTAGAAGGTTGTAATGTTGTTCTGTTGTAAATAAATACGAGTATATCCAAAATTACTTTGAAATATGTGAAATACTTTTCGTTTTTGTTCTTCTACCAAATATTAATTTTAATTTGATATATCGTGAAACACTATTATTAAGGTAACCAAATCTCTATTGCATGCATTTAAATAAAAAACTTTTGTAGTAACACTTTTATCGTAAAGGTAATAGGTAAAAAGATATAACAATACAAAAATAGTACTGAAATTCACATACGCCACATTTCAATTCTAAAGCCTGTATAAATCAAATATGTATCAAAGGTAATTACTCAACATTCAAATTCAAATGAATGTAGTATGTTTAAGGAGGTATGGTATCCAGTCTGAAGTTTATGTAATGATTTATATTTTTTTTGCTTTAGTTACACTGATGAGTAAATGTGTAAATAATGCTCAGACAATTTAATTAAATTTCCAAAGTGCTTGAATGGCCCAATATCCCAAGCACGTTGCAAATGCAGCAAACTATATTAGCGCAGCAAACGAATTCCAATATTTCGCGGCGCCGACAAAAAATAATAACACTAGATACTCGTACGCATGGATTAAACCAGCACCGCGCGAGTATCCCTGCATATCACCGAACACATATAAAATTTTATTCCTTGATTTTTAATTAAATTTTAATCTGATCAACGGTGTTTCTAATTTAAATGAAAATTTGCTTTTTGCCATTTTTATTAAAAAGCTTAGCAGAGTGCGAAATCGAAATAGGCAAAATTGGTGAATTTTTACTATTCGCATTCACGTAAATAAAACATTGACGAATTCTAATTTGGCAAAACCAGTTTGCATTTATTAGTTTTCGTATTGTCTGTGTTTACTGACCGAATTTCAGAATTTCCGTATTTGCCAATATTAGTACGTAATTTGATCAGTTATACACAATGCGATACCCACCAGTTTCATTTAACCTTTTTAAATTAAAATTGCAAATATTACAATATTGACTATTTACCTTTTTCTGTTCTAACACAATGACAATGTTAATATTTTTTTTGTGATCCCCATTATATTTACAATCTACTTATCTGTACAAAGATATTCAGTAAATTTTAAAATGTTCCAAAACAACGATTAATTTGATAGCTAGACACTTATATAACAGTTCAACTATGATATAAAATAACCTGATAGGTTTATTTTGCAATAAAGTCAAAAAAAAAAATCAAACTTGATGAATTTGTTCCATTAAATAAATAGTCAATATCTATTCCATTTGAGCATTGAAAGGAATAGAAAAAAAAAATGATGTACCAGCAAATAATCGGTAAAAAAATTTTCAAATACAAATTCTACCCGACAGCATTATATATCTTTTTCAATATATCATAATTTACCATAAATCAGTTATTTAATCGTGTTAGGATTTTGAGAAAACCATCATTTCTGGTTGATTGATTTTTACCAAAATATAATCAGCTCGTAACTTGAATACAATTTCAAATTTGTCATCATGGCATTTACTCATTTTAAATGGGACACTCTGCTTTCACAGATATTCTTATATTTCTAAATATGATATTTTAAAATAATATCGCATTAGACACATATGTATTTTAGGGCCACTAAAATGTGCTTATCTGTGGAAAACTCACTATGAAAATTTTTACCCATCACAATACATTTGGGGACTAGGAAGGAAAAATATATCACTTACCGAGATGCCACACCCAAAATTGGTAAAAGGCGTGATGATATATTTATTTATCTCACAATACCTTCCATACATACATGTGTGGGAGGTAGAACCACTGGTGAAGTAGGGAAAGAATAATTGGTCAACCGGTGGGAGGGACTAATAAGACGTTTGTAATTTTTACATGTGCCATTTTTCGTAGGATTCTTTTCTAAACTACAAAAGTAGTAAAAGTGTTCTCTTCGTAAAAAAACCCTTTAGGATAAATTCTACTTCGCAGAGAATATTTTGGACCATTATTTTCCCTTGTAGATCCCCCAAATATCATTCCCTACTTTGCTATATTAAAAAGATCTTCAGTCCTCTCATTGACCACGATTGCTTCTTCTCCAAAATGTGTTGAGAATCTGAATTTCAATAGATTTATTGATTCAATATATTCGAGGATCAATCCCTAAAATTGGTAATGAGATGCCTCAGTTTATCACAACTAAATTACTGCGAGATTTCAGTTGAATCACTCAACGCCTATATTACCAACATGCCTTCAATAGGACACAAAAGACTTCAGTACTTGAATTGTGATATTTATTAGAACAAAGCAACTATAAAAATCATCAAGTCTTTAGTCACTGTGTGATCAAATCGAGATAGGTGATGCCGCATCAATACAGACTTTACCCTAGTTTGGTACTAAATATTAATTTTTATGCAAAATGACCAAAAAAAGCAAAATGTTATTACAATACCCCCTGGATCGTCATGTTATGTATCGTTTTGTATGGACCAATTCGTAAGAAACGTCCTGGATTAATTCTCCACTAATTACAAATCACCTCATCCTGTTCTACATCTTATCGAATTGCACATTCCAGGTGTAACAATTCCCAGTTCTGAGCACAGCGAGGACATTGACATGTACATCACCGTTCCATTCCCAGCGTACGCGATCTAAACACTACCGACTTCTCCCCGAGAATCGCCTCTTTCCTCAGTCTGCACTACAGCACCAAGTGCACCCTCCACCTTCACCGCCGTCGCCGCCGCCGCTAGACGTCGTCTGCAGACGTGGAATTATTTAGTAATGGCGCTCGTCGCTGCCTGCTACGATTCCACTGTCGTCGAGTCGGTGGTAATAGTTTTATGGCTGCCACTTACGATTGAGATAAATCTTTGAAAGGAGAAATGCATCTTGTGGTATTGTAATTTTGTAGTAATTAGGAATTTATACAGTCTGGAATCTACAGCAGGTAGCAGAAGTATTTTTGGATGTCACACGCTAACTTGGAACGGAACACATTCGCCATTAAACCATATTACTATTGTTTAAATGATGAATTACAAGTTAGAAACCCCTGACTCTGGTAGGAGCTACATAAGATGCCGGGTGAAACATTAGGTTCTGCTTTAAATGTTGAAACAGTTCAAGCTTTTGTTATCTACCTAGAATAGCAAAGTTTGCTAAGCAAGACCCACATGGTACAAAAATATATTAATACAATGTTTGGGGACTGAGCGAAGCATTCGTGATGCTTATATAATTTTTTGTACGATTGAATTTCTTCATTATTAGTAATGCTGAATCGAAATATTATTAGGTGGCTCTTCTGTAGTTGCTATTGCTTAAGATTATAATAGATGTAAACAAATTCAGTGTTGTGGAGTTATTTAAGTTATTTATTTTGAAAAACAAGATAAATTATTGCAATGAGTAATTCCGATAGTGAGAAATTAAAAAAAGATGATTTGCGGAGAATTGGATGTTTAAAAATTAATTCCCGGAATATTCAAATTAAAGTCAATAAACTTACCGTTCAGCGAACGGTAAGTAAATTACTTACTGTTCTGTTTAACAAAGTAACCGGTAAAAATAACATACCACCTTGAAAACAGACTAAATTGATATAAAAAACCAATCGTACAAAAACATTTATTTCTTTCAATGTTATATATTCTTACTATTTAGATAATGGCTGAGTTGGAATTCGGACAAGATCAGATTTTGTCAACTGATTGATTGGAAATTCAGAAACAATATAAACTAAGAAAGCAGTGGGGAATTTGAATGTGTCATACAGAAAGCTAACCCGTGTTGAAGAATTGAAGTATCGTCATTACATAAATAGAAGATAGGAATACAAACATATACATATTAAAATAGAAACTAAATTATAAGTAAAGATAGAGGGGTACACAACACTTTAAATCGCTTATTATTATTATTATTAAAAATATTGTTCATGACCTCTAGGGTGGTCAGTAATCCTTACCTCTCTTCAATTTCTACAAAGGTAGCTACCGAGACAAATGTTCTTTTTTTAAATTTAGTGCAATAAAACAAGTAGCATGGTGGGGCAATCGTGAAAGAAAAAAGGGATCGTGGAAGACCAAAGGAAATAGATGTTTCCCTTATTTCTTTCTTCTCTATGATTTTTTAAATATATCATAAAACACATTTTTTTCTGTTTATCTATTTAGTTCCAATAACTATAATGAGAGTAATTGAGCATCACTCAAATGGAATTTTTCATATAGTGTTCTCTATGAAATCTTTAATTTGACGGCAAACTCGATGGGATTAAACAACTGACGATCGTTCGCAATAATTTTTTGACATTTGCGAATATCTTTCCTGACACCTTTTCATTTTGTAGATGATTCCATATATTGAATTTATTCTGTATCAAGCAAATTTCTAATTTACAATTAAGAAACATGAAACATGTAAATATGAATTTTCGGTACTCCTTGTCTCATCCACGCAAACGTCATTAAGAAAATGGTCGAAACGGTTCAGGCGATCTTTTCATTGTTCCTATACTGTAGGTATATAGCAACTGTTAGTCTGGGATCTAGATTTACCTCAACAATTCTCAGTAATTTATATAGTTTTTAATTAATAAAAAATGTGAAAATTAAAGATCGTGCAGTCAAGCAGCAAATATAAAGCGTTGTGTGGGAAAGCAAATTGTTTTTATTGTGGCAGGTCTAGCTCCTGCGCTGCTTGTAAAAAGCAGTGCGCAACTTGATTAATTTGCCGGACAATTGTTTCGAGATAATTAATTTTACATCGTTTTCATTCTTCATAATCAACTCTCTGCTTGACGTCGGGTCCTGACCTCCGCATAGAAAAACATTGTTTGCGCAACATTTTAAGGGAAAATTAAGATTTTTTCTTTAATTACACGTCGCTACTTCATTAAAATCAAGCGCTCGCGTCGTGTTGTATTTTTTCTTCGCTCGTAGGAGTCATTTTATCACGTCAGGAACAAGTGTTGGCAGATGTTAACTCTCAGACTACAGGGTTTAAATATTGGAGCTACAGTGATTGAACGTTCAACTTTATACAAAAAGAATTGCTTCTAAGTGAGCGCGACACCTCTATTAATTCTGTACAGAAAATAGCACAAAAAAAAAAAAACGTTAAATTGCTGTTTCCAGTAGAAGAGTACATTATTATATATTGTATGCATTTTCTTGACATTGAAGGTCTTTTTAACACGTCAATTTTTTTTTACATCCAATACGAGTAGTATACTTGTTCCTTCTGCAATCACACTCATAGCACAGGTCAGATTTGTAGTGAATAATTCATTTTAAACAAAGATTTAAAGATGGATTGGTCGTCATTTTCGTTATGTCAGCAGAAATATTTTCATCACTATCATCATCATTAGCCCTACAACTAATTTGTTGCTTTGGCTTCCACTAAAATTTGTCTGCAACTTTGTCTATCTAGGAGAACCTGCCACCACTTTCTAATGTTACTAATTTTTATGTCTTTTAAATTGCTTTCCACTCGACGTTTTTCTGTCGGGTTCGCGTATTCGTTTTGAGTATTTTCTAATTCGCTAAAATATTTTTCACGTTGATCCAGAATTAACAGATACAAATAAAAAAATATTAACTCACAACACTAAACACTAAATTAAACACTATTACATATAATTCTTCTTGTCTGATTGAACTAGAAATGGTATAGCGACTCAAGATACATACTTGACGTTTGCGACAACACTGCGCAAGCGCGCAGTGGTACCAACTGTAGAGATATATTTGTACAGAATTATTAGATAAGTCACAAACCGATATACGTATCCGCTAGCAATGAGCGTTCGCCCAGCCAAAAAATTATTCACATTTTTTCAAAACTTCGAAATAATTATGCTCTTACAATAATGGGTATATAATTATAAAACATTGATTCCTTGATTATAAAATTATAACAAATAATATTTAATTGTCTTACAGCTGAATTCACTAATATCAACTTATTAGAGAATCATGTTGATAAGTGGAGGAACAATTCTTCAATATCACCTTCATCCATGAATCAAATAACCATATCAACTGATTCATATATTTCTTTTAATTTTTAACAGTTCATATAATTTTCCTTGTGTAAATGACGCTTTTATCTAAAATAAAGTAATATAATTGCTATTTAAAATAAGTTTATTTATATAAAGACTTGAAGAGTTACAATTATTCACGATTTCTCTAACCTAAATTAAATACACTTTTCAAAACTACGAATGTCAAAACAATTATCAAAACGAGTGATCAACGCTTGATTAATGGAATTTGAAGGAATCAGTTGATCAATGAGTTTGATTACAGGAGTAGCTCTTGATTTTTAATGGTGAATTGTATTAATTCATGAATCAGCATTGATTGGGAATGGGAAATTCGGCTGTTAATATTTTTTTGCCTTCAAAGTTAATAGCGAATGCTGCACATTACTCCTTACGAAAAGCCTCCTGCATCTTCCTCCTACTTCCACATATGATAGACACACAATGCGCAAAAAGTATAATGGCGAAAGAGCCATTAAGTTGTAGTATTTCTTGTTGATTGTTGGAATCGAATTGTAAATGTTATATTCCACAATTTGTTGCGTTACCACGAAGCTATTACTAAATAATTTCTTCAGTAGTGAAAACACTAAAAGTATGCTGTCACCTCTAATGCAGTTGAACTTGTTCATAGTTTCAAAACACTATCAGGCAGAGGTATTGCGAAGGCGACAAGTCTGGGTGTCGTTCTGTCGGTGTCGGCGAAGTGAGAGAACTGAAGAGATAAAGAAATTACATTTGTAGAACACGTGTCGGCTGCACGACGCGGTGGTCGCCTCGCCTCGCCTGTAACAGTATCAGGTGACAACCACTCTCTATGTTTCTGTCTGGGTTGTCATGGCAATGAGTCAATGATAATGTGTTTACGAGGACGTGTGTTGTTGTTTTTAAAGAAAGTTTCTTTTGTATATTCACATGAAAACAAATTAGTCGTATGTCGTTTGTAAATACATATTATGCTTATTTGATATTTTGTACAATAGGAAATAATTTTCAATTACAGTATCTTTGAACGTACTTGCAATTTGCGATAAATAACTTATTATTAAGTATCTGATACTTTGCGGCAGAAGTATAAACTAGATGAATAGTGGGGACAACATTCTGTGCTTCTATTGAAAAACGTAGTAATTTGTTAGAATTGTTTTCTAATTTACAAGTATATTTATATTATTTAGGTTCTCCCTTTAATATTTTATTCAATAGATAGTGTGTAGGTATTAGTGTAGTAATATTAAATAGTGTTAGCAGTAGTGTTCAATGATTGTATGTGAATATACGATATCAAACAATGAAGAGTAAGATCAAAAAATACTGTTCAGTGCCACAGTTTTATAATTGCAAAACAGATGATATCAGTATACACTTCTTTTCTAAATATTCATTATTATTGAAAAAATAAGCAATTGCTCTCTGAATTGGGAAGCCTATCTCAAAGAGAATACATATATGTATGTTTTAATCAGTTTCTGTCTACTGATTTTCATCTAGGATAGTTTGGTATAAGTAGTTATTTTTACATGAATTTATAAATTTGTTTTTAATTGTTCTTCCATATTCAACGAAGATATATGTAAAAACTGGGGCTGTACTATCACAAAAGTCTCCAATAGGAAACTTAACTTTCAAACTTTCTCTATAATTTCGTAAAAAAACTAAATATGTTATTTTTTTTTTTTGCCTAAAAATGCTCTAACTCTAACTTAATAAAAAAATATTCGGCTCAATTCTCTGACGAAGTTGTTGTAGCAACTTGCTAATGGTGACAAAATCGCATTGAAACTCCATGTTTAAGGTAAAATATTTCATTAGCTGCCAAACAACGATTTATTTTGGTAAGCAATATATTACGATAGCCACTTTATTAGAAAATAGGGATAGTTTGTTTTCCCCGTTCCTCCTCCATTTTGACACTGTTAGACTCTGCACCTACATTCAGGTTTTGTCTCAATAGATTTAGTGGTTACAATAAAATTTGTAGGTTCATAGGTTGTTGGTTCACAATTTAAGTAAATGTACCAATACCAATCTTCTGAAACAAAATGTTGCTAT
The DNA here is from genome assembly GCA_963942605.1 of Poecilus cupreus. Lineage (NCBI taxonomy): Eukaryota > Metazoa > Arthropoda > Insecta > Coleoptera > Carabidae > Poecilus > Poecilus cupreus. The sequence goes on from OZ012720.1 coordinate 29,808,366, forward strand.
ACAATTGGATTTTGTATTAACAACGAACGCAAAATGCAAAAAGTACATATTGGTACAAAGTAAGTGGAACGAATAATTCCGCGTGAAGTACTATAAAATGTCGCGCAGTTTATCGACAAATATATTGAAAAAACCGTGCAATGAAGGTTCCTCGGCAGCGTGGTGAATCGGGTAATACCTATTTTATGATTGAGTCGTCTTCTGTCAGTCGTCGCCTTGTCGAAAGGGCACTGTGCGTTGTTCATTTTCGCTGTTGCCGATAAGAAGTTCGTCTTTTTAAAGTTTTATTCGTTTTTTAGCGGAAGCGGCGAACCGTGAGATATATTACCTCGTCGGCGGATCGGTTCTTCGGTTCCGCACCGCGCAATAAGTATGTTACTCGCGCGCTGATTTATTAAGTTGCCGATGTTCAGATGTTCTCAACGTGCAGCGTATTGCTGCCGAAATTGTGACAAGCTGAACGGTAATGGATGGCGTGTAACGGAATTATTTCTTCCTCTTGACACTTTTACAAAAATACGTGAGAACGACTTTGTTGAGCAAGCGCTCACTGCTGGATTCTTTTGCACAAACTACACACTACGTTTAAAGATTATTTTTCTAAAGCCTGTAACGACGTTTTGATACTTGCAGACCTCTTATCTGATGGTCAAAATCAAAATACATAAAGTCTTTTGCACAGCCGCTGTTAATAATTTTCATATTTATATTATTTCAATTTAGATCTAAATTGTTACATTAAACTATCGATCATAAGATCTTCAAGTTCGATTTACAAAGCTGACAGTCGCTACTTTTAAATTTTTTCTCTTGACTAAAAAGATGTTTCTAATATATGTTACATAATATACTATAATTTCGTAGATACTGTATCACATTTGCATTTTTACTGGACTGATTTCAGTCCGGTAAATATGAGTTTACAATATTATTATTTTGATGGTATTGTATCGTTACTAAGCAATATGCTAATAGGATTGATCCACAATATCATTATCCACATTCATTTTTGGAATTGTCCCCTTTGTGTACTATATTCTTGTGCTTAAATATGTATTCCATAATTATATAGAGGGTTCAAATAAAAAGGGTGCTAAATCTTCAAACCTAATGACATTGAATACTTTTTTTTTTACTGTTTGAGGTATGGAATTCCATACCTAGACTTTTCTGAGGTATGGAGTGCTCCATATCATCCAGACAATGTTCGCCGGCCATGCAAAGAATCTATTCCCAACTAGAACAATCTACATAGTATTATTTCAGCTATGAAACGGACGCGAAAAGTTTCTTCCACAGTTTGAAGTCTCATTCCAATCAGTATTAGAATAGTGTTGTAATAAGCTCATGTAGACAATTTGTATTCAAATGCTCAATCGCTCCATTAATTATATTCTTGGGAGCCGCCATGTTTTTATTATAAATGAGTTTTAAGTTGGCGGCGTCTTGCGCTTAATAGATATATAAGTCAATTTGTAGCAGGACGGCTGAATGAGATAATGACATTAATTTAATACGAAATTCAAATTGCGGTTATTCCGAGCCAATGGGCCGGGCAGGAGCCAACTCTCAACTCGGAAGTTTAAACAGAAGACACATCGACGATACAGAAGAATAAATAAGTTCTCGGCGGGCGGTATTTCCGAAACAAATTATCTACAGATTATAATTTCACAGTACGCTGAACCGAGAACTCGTGATAGACGGAGGGAATTACGCCGGCCTGACAGTTTAAAAATATCCATCGTTTACGAATAAAGTAGCCGGGTTCGTATGAAGCCTATGGTGGTGAGCGCGCATATATTTCTCCCTCACACCCTCTTCCGCAACACGAGGATCAGCCCACACGTAAATTATTCCACGACTTCTTTGATAATGATCACTGAGCCCTGTACATTTTTACAAACACTCAGCAAGAAGAGGTTACAAAAATCTTAATACCCTTATGTTTCTATTAATCCTTCAGTATTGTCCGAGATATTAGGTTTGTTCCAAGTGGTTATTTCTGACAAGTTTGTGACAAATTTCACTGGGCCTGCGATAAATGTAAACAAGTTAAGTTTGAAACATAAGCTTCATTTCCTTTTTTGTAGCGAAAAATGTATTAATTTCTTTATTTATATGTATATTTAACGTTAGCTGTCAAAACAAAAAATAAGTATGCATATGCGCTTCACTCCATTCGCCGTTCCAGTCTATGTTTCTAACTTAACTTGTTTACATTTATCACAGGCGCAGTGAAATTTGTCACAAACATGTCAGAAATGACCACTTGGAACAAACCTATTGTCAAACTTAATGAATTAATAAGAAAGTTAAAGTTCAAAGAATTGACAACATAAATTAGTAGATTAACTTGTAATGTAGCGAAAATCCGTGTTAGAATTTGTTGCCTGTGTAATTTTGAAATATTTTGTAATACTCAATTTCCTCTGCCACTGCTGCCATATTTATTTAATTTTAATTTTATATGTTACTAATGTATTACACATTTTATTGTAATCTTCCTTCTCAATTTCTTATAAGTATAAAGAAGTACAGAAATCATGAAAAAATGTGATTGCGAGTCCGGTAAACGAGTTTTTGCGGTACAAATAAAATGTTTCCGGACGAGGCGACGAAGGAGTCGAGTCAGGAATTTCGAAATGAGTACCGTAATTATTTTGTACCTACTTCAGTTTTATAAAGTTGAATTTTATCTAAACTTATGACGTTATGAAGTGTCACTTTTTACATAATTGCTATGAAATGAGTTTTGTAAACATCTTTAGGTAACTGAGTTACGTAAATATTATTACGTAATCGATATCCAATTAAATAAAATGCCTACTTTAATAATAAATAAAATTAAAAATTAAGAATTTAGCTCGAAAATTGTTGGAAATCAAGCATTTAATCTTGCAAAATTCCTCGTTTTTGCCGACCTGGGCCTGAAACCAAGTAATTTCTGGACGATTTTGAGATGTATACCACTAGTGTTTTTTGATGGGGCACGAAAAAATTATTAAAGGTTTATTTCATACCTGTGTCGCATTTTTTAGCTAAAGTTTGTTTTCTCTCTTCCTTTCTTTCTTTCGTAAAAACAGTCAGGTCCCCTTGTTCTTAATAAAAAAAAAAAAAATTATAATAACAACCAATTTAGTTATGTTGACATTTCTAACAATGCTTTTCCAAAATGAACGCGGAAAACGATATTCCATTAAAATATTTCTCAGCAACGATACATTACGGTAATAAATAACAATACTGCAAAATCCCATTTACCGTCCTGAAAGCAGTTCGGTAACCATGCAAATGTTATATGTATAACAAGTTTATCTGCCATATGAGAAACTTTCAATAAACTTCATCTAATTATTTTACTGTCGACCCTTAATTAAAATTTAGCAACCCCAAGAAAAACAACCCTCTGCTGAGTAAACAAGAAAACAGTTGAGTGCAGCAAGAGACGACACAACACGATCAGCGGCTGGATTTACGGGCGGCTTCGATTCGCAACGCCATCATTCACGATTATGCTAATGTACGTTACGATATGTTATGTGTGAGGACAGCGGCGGCGAGACAAGGGCACGGGAGGGCTATTGTGTACCCACTGCGGCTGATGCAACGACTGCTAACTCGTTAATAGTCAGTCATTTATGCGCATGTTTATGGATGATTTTGTATTCGATGGTAATTGTGTTGTATATTAAGTATTTGTCTATTGGGTGAGTTTGAATAATATTGATTTTGATAAATGGAAAAGTTAAGAGTTTTGTATGCAGAGTAGCGGTAATATATAGCATTAAATAGGATTTCAAAATAAAATACTAAATTGTTAAGAAAACTTTTTGTTTGAGAACAAATAATAACATGCTGATGTTATTGTAATAGTCACAAAAAAAGCAAAAAAATAATAATGACAGAGGCGTTACAAGAAATAGTAGTAAGCAACTAAATGGGATTAAAAATAAACGAAACATAATAAAAAAATTCTAGCAAGTTGAAAAAGTAAAATATCTGGGTATTATAAGCAAAAGGAGAAAGAGAAGAGCAATCAAAGAAAAGATAACAGCAACAAATAGGGTTTTTCACATATACAAACAATTACTAAAAACCAAGATTTTAACCAGATAAAAAAAAATGAGCCGTCAAGTCATGGCTCCTAAAGATGTTTGTCAAAAGGAAAACGATGAGGGCAAATTTAAAAATGGAAACTGCGGGCTGCGGGATTTGAACTGAAGATCTAACGATTTGCAGTTCAATTTGTTACCACGGAGTTATTTCCCCATAAAAAAATAAGAAGCTTTAAGAATAATGGAACGAAAGTAATAAGAACAATATTAGGACCAATACAGACATAAGAAAACAAATACAGATTAAGAATGAACTATGAAATTGAAGAGGACTTGAAAGAAAAAGGTATTGTGAAAAACATCAAGCAACAAAGAGTCAGATAGCTTAGAATTGGACATATATGGAGGGGAGAAGAAAAAGATGCAACTAAATAAATAGTAGAATGAAGACCAGAAGGAAGCAGAAGGTGCGGCAGACCCAGATCAACATGGATAAAGACATTACAAAAGCTGCAGAAATTAGAAGTTGGCAAAGTAAAACAAAAGATGTGCAGAAACATAACTACAAAAATTTAAGGGAAAAGAAACGGGGATTGATCCACTCCAACAAAAGGATCTAGAGAACTTCATAAGAAGCAACGTTACCCCATAGGAGTTTTAGGCAGTAGAGCACAAGGAGTTAATATTTTCCTAAACAAGATGCAGTTGTCTAAAGATATCGCTACTATCTTTCTTCTTTTATATTATTATAGAGATTAATGAATAACCATTTAACTTAGAATCTGCATATTTAATTATGTGTTTTAGTTTTACATACTATTATTTTCTTTTACTCAAAACCTTGTTCAATTATTTTCCTTCTTCGGCATCGTTCATAATCTTTTACATATATTTTTACTGTATTCATGTATCATCTATCATAACATCTCTTTTCGCTTCTCGCATTCTTTGTATATTTGTTTCCCTGTGCTCATATTTAATGTTTTCTTTATCCTCATCATTGTTGAATTACTATATCTACTGGTTAAATTTATATTCCTATTTCTTTTGAATAAACAAGAAGTATATCAACAAACCATTCGCTCACTTAGGGTGTCACTCTGCTTTCGCAAATCTTGATGAATGTTATAATTTTGCGCAAGTCACAGTTTCTATAGATGCCGGAGAACAACAGGAGTAAAATTCTATGTGGCAGCATTGTTGTCTGTAGGAATCAAACTGAGGAACTCATTTACCAAGTAGTATCAATTATAGCTAATTTCCCCTTCCTGAAAGATGTTGTGAAATAAAAATATTTTATTTAAAATTCAGCATACAAGGTAAGTCGGTTTCACCACACCATAAATAACTTCGCCTTGAAGAGTTCACTCGGAATTCATCTTCTTTTTTCATCTAGTCGACATTGCCGAAATGGAATCCATTGAACTCAGCATGGCCGCCTTGACCCAGACCATATTAAATCATTAATACATTTTGTCAGACAGCCGTGGCTGGTTTGCTCATTCAGGTCTGAAAGTGATACTTCGAATTTCCATACGGCAATCACGAGCGCGCTGCGCTGCTCTTTGGATACGGCTGCTCGGAGTGTTCGGAGTGCTCGGGTTTGGATTGCGGTGCCCGCTGTGCGACAGGGCAGCCGATGATGCTGGATGCCGCCAATGCCCATGGAACTAAATCGACCTGGTGATACACCGCGAACATTTGCGAAGCTTCGCTAAATTACTAATACTTTATTTACTTGTTTAAGAATACTACTTGTTTCTAGATATATGGCACAGATCTTTGACAAAATTAATTTTCTGCAGAATAATACGATCTAACATCAGATATTGCTTTTTATCTTCCGCTACATCTTCTAAGGTAGGAATAGGAATTATGCTAAAAATTAGGCAGGATACTTATATGGATACTGAGAAGTAATTGAGAAAAATGTGAGTTGAGCATAAATGTAAAGGGAAAGGCTTAAATCTGATATTGAATGTGGATAAATCTAAAGTGTTTGTGTTTGAGAAAAATGATTTGATGACTGATTGTAATGTTTCAGTGAATTTTGTGAGATTAGAACAAGTGAATTAATTTGTATATTTGAGTAGTATGTATACAAGGGATGAACGTATTGACCGGGAGATTGAAAGACGGGTGTCTGCAGGGTGCTCTGGATCTCTATTCTGTAACTTAGAGCTAGCTCTATAATTATGACGCCATAGCAACAGTGAATGTTTCTATAATCTGAATAAAAACTGTTTCTATTCTAGGAATTTTGTAGTGTATAAGTTTTAAAAATTTAGGTTGGTAGCAAAGTTGATTCTTTTGGTGTTTATTTATTCTTACAAATTTTAATTTTTACAGATTTATTTATTGTTTTTGTTTGGTTTTATGCTCTATTATTAATTTAAGTTCCGTTTTTTAATGCTTATATATTTTATTTAGTTTTATAAGTTTTATACTAATATAAATTAAAATCCATAAACTGAACTATATAATCAATCAAATTAAAAATAAAAGAAAAATTGAAACACAAAATATCTAATAAAAAGTCATGTTCTCTACACCAAATGTCAAAATAGAGCTAGCTCTGCGAAGTAGAAACATCTCCAGTGGTAGCTCTACAGATAAAGACAGACATGACGTCATATACCCCTGTTTCCAATCATCTCTGCTAGACACCACCACTGAATATAGAAACATTGCCGGTTTAGAGCTAGCTTTAAAGTTACAGAATAGGGGTTCTGGGCACATTTGCTCGAAATGTGAATGTATTTAGAGATGCCAGATGAAGTGTTCATAATGGTGTATTAGTGTATACATTGATGTATGGTTCTTAATATAAGGGTGTGGATGAAGAAGCATGAACGACGTATAACTGCTGTATAAATGAGATATTTGAAAGGAGTGTATGGGTATACAAGACGTGATCCTGTTCAGAATACATTGATGTATGATGAGAGAGAGATTGAAAAGAATTTTGTTAAGAAAGTGGGAGTGAGTCATTTGGGATGGTTTAAAAATCTTGAGCGAATGTTGAATGAAAGGTTGGTGAAACTAATAAATGCGGGAGAGATTGAAGGTGAACGATTGTATGGGCATCTGAGGAAATAAGTGGTAGGGTATGATTGATGGTTTGTTGCGTGAACTTATTATTCCGAGACTTAAGAATAGACGAGCATGTATGAATCGCAATATGAATGTGAACGAAGCGAAAGTAGTGTGTCAGGATGAGAATGTTTGGAGATTGATTGTTGGTGAAATTTGTTTCTGGGTTCTTGCTACCTCAATGAGTAGGATATAGCTTGACGTTATGAATATATGTATGCATGTTATTTCCTAAAATAATCTTATTTTATATTCTGATAAAAGTGTGGTTAGATGCTATGGTGTTTGATATTTCTGACAGAAAAGAAAGAGAGAGCATGTTATCTCTATCCCACTAATTGTCAGTGGAAAATTAGGAGTTCATAAGCTTCTCAATTAGTACTCACAATTAATACCTTAATGTTGTTGTTATGCACATTAGCGTTGGTTAATTTTAATTGCTAATCGTAAATGTTAATTGTGTGGTTCTGAACATAGCTTAAGTATTAGAAATCATCATTACTATCTGTACTAAGCCGAGTGCCACATCTAGAAATGGGTAAATAGGGAGATGATACATTAGTATATTTATTGAATAAAATCATACAGATGACAGCAGCTTTAGCCTGAACAAGGTTTAATCGCAAAATGTAACGATTTTTCATCAGTCATGATTTCTCTGTGACACAATTGCACTGACTCGTGCACAAAGAATTTATAGTTGCAGCATGATTTGTGATTGAAGTATAGCGGACCTGTAGTTGACGGATGCTGGGTGATGCACTGATGCAAAATGAAATTTGTCGATTTGTGCGGCGAAATTTGAATGATATGTGATTCTGGTTCTGAACATTGAAAGTTCAGCATATATGGCTGGATAGTTTTCATTTTAATGTAATTATGGATTTTCAAAGAATCCTTTGATAAAACAAAATTAATTATGGCAAAATAATTTAGCTGCAGTAGGTAAAATTATTATATGGAGCACATATTATTCCACATAAATAAATCTATAATATTGGCAATATTCATTCAGTAGAGCAACAATAATTATCAGTGCATAATATTAATTTTCATTCAACACGACAAAAAAAAAATTTGTCATTTCGGGCCCGAACCAATATTATTCTACATCATTTTACACAAAATTTATTTTAAATCAATTAATTATGATCCACTTATGCTGATGATTATATTGTATTGGGAGAAACTGAGGAGCAATTAAAATGAATTATTGTGAGCATAAATGAAGTTGGGAAAGAATTAAATCGGTTATTGAATGTCGATAAATATAGCGTTGATATAAAAAGAAAAAAGTTAAGAATGCATCACAATAATATAATGTGAGTGCATTCCTGACTATTTTCTTTCTATATCATTTCTACTAGTCGATTAATTAATTCTTCATAAAGTGTTGATGTTTAAGAAGAATGATTTAGTTACAGTAATGCTTCAGTGAATGGTGAAAGACTAGAACAATGTGAATGAATTTGTATATTTGAGTAGTATGTTTGCGAGGTATGCACGTATTGACTGGGAGATTAAAAGATGGGTGTCTGCAGGATTGGGTGCTCTGGCTACATTTCCTCGAAATGTGCAAGTATCGAAAGATGCTCGATTGAGTGTTTATAATGGTGTGGTATTGCCAACATTAATGCAAGATTTTGAATGTTGGATGTGACTGAAGAAGCATGAACGACGAGAGTAGTGAGTGTAATAAGCTGGTATACGGTGATTGTGAGATTGAGAAGGATGTTGTTAAAAAAGTGGGACTGAGTCATTTAAGGTGGTTTGGCCATTTCTAAAGGTAGGTGAAACTAATATATATATGAGTGAGATTGAAGGTGAATGATTTCGTGGGCATCTGATAAATACTAGTTGGGTATAATTGATGATTTGTTCCATGAACGAATAGACGAGCATAGTATATAAATCGCACTATGAAAGTGGACGAGGCGAAAGTTGTGTGCCATGATAGGAACCTTTGGAGAAGATTGATTGGTGGTCGATTGTGTTTCTACCTCACTGAGTGGGATATAACGTAACGTTATATATGTACATCAATTTGTTACTAGTTAGATATGCCCAAAAATCCTGATAGGCCCTCATGTAAACTACCACTTCCGGAAGATGGAGTTCTACGAAAATCTAACTAGAACGTAACTTAAACATTCAAATATTAATTAGGAATAAAGAAAATGATATCCTCATTAGATTAGATAAAGTTATCGTAGACGTAATATTGCAGCTTTTAATGTATCACCTACATCCATTGGCCGACACCAGAGCTCTATACTTGGATGTCTTAGCTTCAGTTTTAGCACTGCACAATGTTCTAAAATTATTTTACTAAAAAATGCTTACAATAGAAGTTACAGAGAAATATATTAATCTACCACTTTTATTTGAAGTAGTTTTTATAAAATAATTTTAGGATATTGTATAGTGATAAAACCGAGTCTGAAACACTCCTTCTGAAACACCTAAAAAAGAGCTCATGGTACCAGCCAATGTGTTTACATGTACAGAAATAAATTTTGTTCGTCACATTTAAGTATTATTTGCCAAGTTAAATTATGTCAAAATGAAGACATATTCACCAATTCTCCGTCATTATTTCAAATCAGCGGAGTGTGAAATGCGGCACTTATGAATCATAAAAAGTCCATGCTCGGCAAAGAATTCAACGACACACCGTTTAAATCCACGTAATCAACGACGTACGCTTTGAAACGGAAAAATTGTATATTTAGTCATAGTGTCAACGTGATAGATTATATACGATGTACAATAAAAAAGATTTGAATATTTACATATTAATGAAATTCTTGCTTGCAGAAGTATGCAAATGTGCTCTATTCATACATGAAATTTATTTTTAAATAGTATTTATTTTGTTTTTTTCAGGATCACAAGTAATTATCCTTTTCGCACGTTTTATTTTTCGGTTTCCTGACATGTTGACGGGCTGGAAGATAACGAATTTATAAAGTAAAACAGCACCTGCTTCTTACAACTCGTTACAGGCTGCTTCGACAGAGGTCGATGTCTGTAATTAAATACTCCTTCTGTACAGAAAAGACCCTGATTGATTTTCAGGGGTCGCTCTTTAAATATGTATTACTTTCATTGCGCCATTATTAATTTTATAATCCTGCGAAATTAATAATTTTCATTTTTTAAACTTCCTAACCTTGGTCGAAACCTTATAAATTAAGCGCTTTGGAAAGTTCCTAATTTCACACAATCACAAGAAATAATAGACAAAAGCACGCAAGTATTCCCAACTTACACTGTAATATAAATATTTAAATAGTTCTGTGGTAATGCATCATCGGATCAGTTTCTAAAATTGTCATCACATGAAATTAACCGTGACTCCACGAACATCGAAGGGGGCGTAATATGACGGTTAGTGAGCCACAACCATAAATTGGGGAATGACGTAATGATGTTTTTATTTTTTTTTATGAAAAATCCCTCGCAGATCTCTATAATATATTTTAGTGTCACCGCCCAAAACTACTAGTTTTACACAAATCAAAATCGTCTAGAAACTGCATGTTTTCCGACATAGACCTGCAAAAACTAGGGGCTTTTGTAAGATTATGGTTGGCATCAACTGGCTGTCAATTGTGTGGTTTGGTTTTGTTCAGTGTTTGAGTGTATGGTGGATAAAGATTTCTATCAATAATTCTAGAGCTAAATTGATAATTGTACGCTCAAATGCAAGTAATTATAATTAAATTTTCAGTTGCAGTGCACAACCAATAAATACAAATTTTCAAAGAAATCAAATAAATTGTTTATATTTATAAATCTCTTGTATTCTTGTTTACGAATGGTGGAATGGTCTGACGTTATCAACATATAAAATTTCTAGTATTTCATATTTAACAAACAAATCAGTAATTTGATCTAATAATTTTTTGATAAAATAGACAAAAAAAAACCAATAAAATGAGACAATTGTCGGAGAAGCAGTCAATTTATTAAAAATTTACACACAAACGTTTCGACTCAAATTGAGTCTTCTTCAGGGTGATCAACTTATATTAAGATGAATAAAAATAAGTCAACTGGTAAAATACATGTTACAGTCATCTTAACAAAAGTTTATCACCCTGAAGAAGACTCAATTGGAGTCGAAACGTTGGTGTGTTAATTTTTAATCAATTGACTGCTTCTTCGACAATTGTCTCATTTTATTACATCTTCCAGTCAAGAAATCATCTCACAAAAAAATAATGTGTATCACACGTCCAAAAACTGTTTTGCGAGTTCTCTTAATTTGCAACACTTCGGCTCGGCCTGTCAAAATATACTCGCACTCGTAAAAGTGCAGTTTCTGGACTAGTGATACTATTGCGCCGTAAATGCGGTTACCAGCCATCAAGTAACGGCCCTTAAAGGTGATAATAGTGAGGATATCACAGGGATAAAGTTAAAAGAGTGAAGTATCGGGTTTACGATCCGAACTGAGAATTCCGTGATAACATTTCTTATCCCATTTCAAAAGTGTATATGTGGACTACATTAAATATTCGATTAAGCTGCGTGTCTAGATGGGTCCTAAGTTAGCACTGGCTTAAACCATGTATTTTCTCTTTGATTATCTAAATTATGATTCTTCCGAATTCTTTTCAGAAATTATGCCAGCACGAAACCACCCAGAAACAAGATAAATGAAGCAAATTTTCACAAAAAGTCTTGACAGTAAGATAATAACAAGCAAGATTCTTTGTTACTTACTTAAACAAAGGCCAAAAAAATACGTTAAGGAACGCCAAACTAATCAATATTTTGGGTTAAACATGCATGGGCTAACTGTACAACATTATTTAATTTCCTGGAGATACTCATGAATATTTCTATGCGAGCGTCCAACGCATGTATGCGTGCGAGCCTCATAATGAACCCAAAATGAGCAGAAGGCAAAAACAATAATTAATAGCGGCTAATGCCTGTGAGTCTCATATGCGCTAGACGCCACAACACTGATTCTCAAACTTTTTCAAAGAGCGCACCGGGAAGATCCTTACTGAATTTACTGTAGCTAGCTTGGGTAACTGCTTTCTACTTTACTTTACCTTGCCATAAAAAAATCTGGCGGGGTTACCACATGACTTTCTTATACTTCAGTCAATTAAATATAAGAGTTCCCCTGTACAGTACTAGAAATAACGATTTATTGGTTGGTTATGCTAGTAAAACTAACTATGGTAAATTTTCTTTTAGAAATAGATTAGTTAAGGCTGTAAACAATTTACCTGATAATATTGACCTTTTTAATATAACACACTATTAATTAATGAACATGTTAAAAAAAATTGAATTAAATGTAAGAATTTCTAAAGTGCGATTAGTTGTAAGTTTATAATGTAATCAATTTTTAATATTTTAATATTTCTTTCATTGTATGTACCATTTGGACTTTGGTCCGTAGTGTACAATAATAAATAAATAAATACTTCTAATTCTATATGTGATTGTTTTATAATTGCACTTGGTATACAAATAATTTAGTTATTTGTATGTTCTCATAGCAACTATGATTATTGAAATTTGAATAGATACGAAGATAATATAGATTCACAGGACCTTAAATAATTATTTACGGTTCGAATAAGATGTTTCGCAGAGTAATGAATTTCTAAATGAGTATCGTGAAAAACATTAAGAGGCATATGACATACAACGGTTTATTTCATACCTGGACGACATTTTTGAACAAAAGTTTGCTTTCCTTCTTTTTTATATCTTGGTCTTAATAACAAAATAAATAATTAATGATAACAACCAATTTTGGTTTGTTGATATTTCTAACAGCATTTTTCAAAAATTAATGCAGATAACGATATTGTGGTTCAAAAACTATTAAAATATTGCTCAGCAACGATACAGAATCTTAAAAATTAGCATTATTCTTATGTATCATTTACCGGACTGAAACCTTCCGATATACATGCATATGTGATAGATAAAGTATCTGCAATAAGCAACGTGCCAAGTTCTAAATAGGTAAATAACAGTAATATATTGTTCTCCTCCAGAAAGCTTTAATCCGAGAACGACTAATAACTATTATAAAAACAACTGACAATCGCTTAAAAGTTAATGTAATGGAATGAAGGTGTTTTGTAGGGTAACTCCTCAGATATTACGTTACTTAGCTTAGAACTGTTATAGAATACTGGATAATTGCGAGAAACTGGCGTTTTTCTTTTTCAAACAATTGTTAATCAATTGTTATGCTACAAATTAAAAAAAATATTACTTTTAATATAAATCCGGTAAAGGTAAACATTAATGAGATGTGTCATACACTTAAAATTTTAAATATAATCAAAAAAATTATGTCTAGTATCTTAAGAAATTATCTAGATCGAAGAAAAAAAGTTACTAACTTCATAACTAATGCCGTATAAGTTAACTCATTTCATATCAAAGCGTATTGGTATTTTTTCTACAGTTTCTCCAAAACCAGTCCTTGTGTATTAAGCATGAAAAATTAATATTCTTAGTGACCTATCGTAATTGGAGTAGTATGCTTCCAATGGTTGGGAATCGCTGCACAAGAGTCTGCGTTTCTGGCAAATCGAAAATTGATGTATACCTATATGGTACGAGTAAGCAATCAATGCTTAGTCCCGAAGTAATTAGCATACGATGGATCAAGGTCAAATTTAGTTAAATAACTGCACGTTTTCGTTTTTTATTTGAAAATTAATCAGGTACGAGCGTTGGAGGCAATTAGTTTGTGCCCCAGGTGTCTCGGATTCTTACAGATTATTCTACAGTACTTAACTACAGTTATGTGATGTGTTACTTCATGTAACTTATCGATGAATACATAATAGAGGAAGTTCACTTTCATGAACAAAGAAATGGTTTTCAGTTCAATTAGTTGGACGAAGAAACTATTAGGTATACTACGTACAACTCAAAATCATTTCAACAAATATTCAGTAGGAAGGTATATTCCACAGAATGGGGATGGATGCTCAAAATTAAAAGAAAAAAGATTGTCTTTTGCAGTGCAAAATAAATTGTATAGAAACTAAGGTCAAGAATTAACTAAATAAAATAAAATATTAATTTGTAAACATACAAGCTTACTACCTAAACAACATAAAATTAAAATAGATGACATTTGCATCTATGTTTCTCTCCAAATATATCCATCTTTCTTTTACCAAAATTACGTTAGATATTCCTTTTGCTAATTTGTAATATTTTACTTCCCATAAACTGTAAGTAATTCATCGATTTAAAAATACGGATGTTATTTTTTCTTGTCTATAATAATATATACAGTATGTATCAATATGCTTGCTCATTGTTGGTAAATTTTGTATTAGAAGAGGTACGAGGTTGGATAAATGAGTAAAATTATGCCATTTCAAACACTGAAATATAATAATTCTGGAACGCGCACTTGTAGGCTATTATGAAAGAGAAAAACGATCCTGAGACAGATATACATCGTGGGTTATCCATCTTCGTCTAACACTTATTTATAGAGCGCTTGTTATAGATTTATCCAAAAGTAATCAATAATGTTTATCAATCTATTGTTCAATTATTTGAAAATAATAATATAATAATAGTTGAACTAATTTTTATTAATGTATTATTTAATTTTCATATAATACATTTCATTTCAAAATTATTATTTGGTAATTTTTTATATTTTCTTATCAACTAAGCGGACTATAAGACAAAGACAGGTTTCCCACGTATTGTCTGTCTCACTCGGCTCGTATTTCAACTTTAGTGAGCGTTCCAGAATTACTATATTTCAGTGATTTTAAATAAGAATATTCATAAAATTGCCAAAAATAAATAATTTCGGCGGTTCTCTAAATATGAAACAAAATTCCGGGTTGTTCAAAAAGATGCTACCACTTATATGGTATTACATATTTCTTAATATTATTCTTATTTTGTTGTAGACTAGATATAGCCACCCGACTTGCTTTGGAAGAGAGATGGCAGGTATCATTTTGGATGTAAGTGTTTAGTTCGCCTTCAATAGTAAGAAATAAAAAACATTTCAGTTTACAAAACTATTGCTGAAACAGCCTACATGTAATAAACAACATTTGATTATAGATAACATTAGTCTGAGGGATAAAAATGGATCCATACAAGATGGATGAAGCTACAAGAATTCAGTCTGTTATTTCTCATATTTATAATCCAGTTGTAATCCTAACTCTATGATAGACCAAGTCTTCGTCAAGTTATCAAGAATACTTCACGTATTTTGTCATAAAATAAAGTTTAGCAGGTCGTATGAATATTTCCCCGCTGAGTACACGTGAACTCTTTCAAATCTAGCATCAAACGATATTACTCCACATCCAAACTCTTACAACCACTATACAAACAAGCACCAAACGCTGTGAAAGCCATGTAAAACTAATAACATTTAAATGGATGTCCGTAGCACTAGCACCCCAGCTCCAGCAACCCTCTGATCTAGATAGCCGCGATTGGATTTGCACGGGGCAGCGGGGCTAGTCCAGGCCACGACACGGCGCGATACATGCATAATGAGATCAGCGGGTCCGCGCACAGCATCCATCATGCCAGATCAGATAGCGAGGCGAGGCAGGTACCTGTGAAGATCTGCGCTGTGTGGGATCACCAAATCAACTGGTAACTTGTGGGTTGAATATAGAGTAATGTGCTGTAATTGTTACTAATGGTGGTGATAGGTGAACAGGTGATATTTCAGAACTGTTTAACATTTTTTAAAGAAAGTTTACAACAGTTATTGGAGATATTTACACTATTTTAATATTCTTGAAAAGTGTTGTTATTTTGACAAACGCATTAACGTGGAGTCGAACATTTGAATAAACTTCAATTTAACAAGAAGAATTCGTGCGATTTAATTTTAGTCACTGAATATTCACTACGAAAATGTCTTATAGAGGCGCTGCCTGTACAATTTAGATTACCGACATAAATGATAATTTTTCTGAAGTTCCGTTTATGATAATACATACTATTGTACATAGGATTATTTTGAAATCTGTGTAATTATTGTGATTTTTAATTAATTATACAGTAAATATAATATATTTATTTGTATCATTTATACATTTTCTTTGAAATATCGCTGATAGGATACTAAAGATTAATTTTGTAGAAGTAATCTAGGTTTTGTATTGAAGATGTTTGATTAAAAGCAAAGTACTTTACCAAGAATTTGTGCTATTGAAATTAATTGGAATAACTGTATGCGAATGTGACATCTAGAATTGTTATATAGTATATAGTAGCACTATGTTTAAAAACAAGTGCTCTAACTACGAGAAGTTTTTCTCCTTTCTTCGGGAATGAAAATTCTATTACACCTTTCCTTCTCGAGAATGACACTCAAAAACAATGATTTTGTTTCTACAATTGCACGAGAATATTCAACATACTTAATATGTAATTAACATAACACACCAGAAAATAATAAAATACACAATTAAGAAATATATATATATATATATATATATATATATATATATATATATATATATATATATATATATATATATATATATATAAGACATAGAGTAAGAGCTCAAAATTACCCTAAAAAAATTAAGCAATAACATGAAACCAGTGAAAAACCAAAATCCCACAAGTAAGAGGATTTATAAAACCTTACCAAATAATGAAATGTAGGGTAGAAAAATACTCGGGTTTGCAGTTGTATGCCGGTTTTTGACTAAATAATGTATACAACTTGACTTCAGTCCTGAATATTTTTTTACCCTTCATTACTAAGTAAATTGGTTCGAAAATCTATCGATAGGTGAAACCATATTAACTAATAAAAAATAAAACAAACTACAATTGCAGTAAATGATTTTTTTTCAATAAATTATAAAATTTATCATTCTTGTCGTATGCGAATGGGATACATGCGTGTATTACAAGTAGGAAGTCAACTTTAAAATCAACAACAACCCATAAACAAAGCCCCACTTCCTCATCGCCCACTCTCTCTCCAGCAGCATCTCCAGCAGTCGCGTGCCTCATCAACCACACCACGCGAGGGCTTCCAGTCATCGTGGACCAGTCCCACTGCTGCAGATCTCTCCCAAGCAGATTACCGCAAGTGAAGACGGTCTGTTTACCCCAAGGACCGAGATATACCCGCGGATGTTTGAATGTTTGCCTGTGGTCTGCACTACTACTGGGAGGATTAATCTGCTTATCATGTACTGAGGATTGAGGAATGGATTTGTGGACTTGATTTCAGGGATTTAATGGGAGCTGGTTTCCAAGAGGACTACTTACGACGTAAAATATTTAGTCCGTATTTATTCCTCATCAAAAGAATATAATTTCACAATTTATTTTGCATTTTTTAGAAAATACTTATCAATTGATGAAATCAAATCAATTTAGGTGCATGTTACATGGAGTCATCATGCATAGAATTCAAATAATCTCTAATGTATACCGTTTTCATTTTTAGGAAATTCTCGGTGAAAGAAATTTGACAGCATGTCAAAAGAAAATGTTAATTAATATAACAGTTTAATGGAAAAAATATGGTGCGATCACTACACGACTTTATAAACATGAATCCGTATTTGGCATTTAATAAATTATATACTTGTCACATATGTTTGACACATAGAATAGACGATTCAGTAATTTGATCACATAACTACAATTTGAAATCATATAATTCAGATATTATTAATAATGAACAATCTAAATGTTTTAAGCTGTTTTACGTATCTTCCACTTTCGATTTTACAATAATATGAGTCATCTTCGAATTTTCATAAAACTTTTATCATAAGTTTTCATTACTCTATCACTGTTCGTTCATGAGCATACAATTTATCCTTCCACACAGACGTCATTCATTTAACCCATGTATTTCCACAAAAAATTAATTCACGAAACAGCAAACAGCCAATAAAAAAACATCTTATAGACATATTTCCCTACTTCCTTTACTATCCAAACCTCTTCTGAAAATCTTGCTAAAAAGAATTAATATTATTTTAGAAGATGAAAATATAATACAATCTACAACAAAGAAAATATGTTCTGGCTCTTATATAGACATCAGTTAAGCCAGTGGTATACTGAATTAATTTGAATATTGAATAATCAGTATTACCCCAACTAAAATCATCGAAATTTTACAAAGTTCCATAGACCAAATATAAAACTTAGCCAACAAATCAAGGCCAGCTGTAAATATATATCATTCTATAAAAAGAAATCTATTTTATTCATGATTCCAGTCACACTATAAAATGGAATTGTAAAACATAAATTTCTAAGTCTGATTCTTACAGCCAACAAAAACTGTATTTGGGGTCAAGACTTGTCAGCTGGTACCAGCATTTAATGCGCGGACACAATTTAATAATTTCCTCTAAAAATTTTAATGTAGAATTATTGATGATTTTTTTTTATTCCACTAATCGTTTGGTTCAACTACTAGTCATCAATATTTAAAAAAATTAACAATGTGATAC
Organism: Poecilus cupreus; assembly: GCA_963942605.1. NCBI lineage: Eukaryota > Metazoa > Arthropoda > Insecta > Coleoptera > Carabidae > Poecilus > Poecilus cupreus. Next base: position 29,827,009 of record OZ012720.1, read on the forward strand.
TATATAATTACATTATTTTTATCTAATTAGTTTACCATACCACTGAATATAAATTAAATATGAATAATAATTAAGATGAAAATGAGACACAGGGAAAAATGCACCCCAAATTTTGATAATGCAAACTCAAGTCAAAATTAAAAATTCATGGGATTATCCGGGAAGAATTCAAAGTAGCCTGCGATCTCGTCATCTCGATAATTGTGCTGTCAAATTTATTATTAATATTTGAGAGCAGCTGCAATAAACATCTAATTAATATTTCAGTGGTGCGGTGACGAAACGTTAAAATTTTGCGTACATTATTTTTAATGCAGGTTGATGTGAAATTTTATATTCGTCATTATGTGTTTTAGTTTAAATTTCGCTGATATTGGAACTTATTAACTGCAGTTATATTTACATAATTAGAGTTAAACAACTGCCGAACGCATGACTGGATGCAATAACACTTAACTGAGTCTTCAACTTCTCTCGTTCACTCGCCACTAGCTTTTCAGACAAAATTTTTAAATGCAATTTACTTTGTAAACCCAAGTTTGCAAAACACCAATAAAACTCTGCTTAGAGGTCGTGTGCGCTTATCACATGAGTAAATTTGATTATTAATAATTATTAATAAATTTTTCAGTTGCCGATCTCGGTGGCATAAGGACTGTTAACCTAGCACACCAGAGGACGTGGGTTCGAATTCGAATAGTTGTTTGTAATGTGCAAAAAATTAGAGAAAAATACAAGATTTTTCAGTTAATTGTTTGTTCTTATGAATGTAGGAATAATTCGCCTCTATCTCAGATCTTAACTTTGATACCAAAATTGACAAAATTCATTTAACTATTTTAATATAGATTTATATATTTTATGCTGATCAAATCCTATTAAAATATTGCTTAGCAACGATTTAGTACCTTAAAAATAACAATCCGGTAAAGTCCCATATACCGGACTAAAATCAGTCTCGTATAAATACACATATAATACAGTATAAAATAAAAACAAATGATATTCCCTCCGAATAAATTTTTGACATTTTTGTTTAATTCTTTTTTCCTGAGTTTGATTCCAAAACCCGGAAGAACTCAAATAACTCTTTTAAAATGAAGATCGTCCAAAATGAATTTTTGATACTTAAATTTAAGTTTGATTTGATTAAATACCAGTTTAAAAATATACTCGTATAATTAAATATATAATTCAGTAGATTGGTAGAAAATTTTAAATATTATTTTTATTTTAATATAAAAACTGGGCAAGAAGATTTTAATAAAGGAAAGTAACAGCTTACCCACAGGTGTGGATAATTTTTAGAAAAGTCACTAGTGAGTAATTTTCTATTTATAACAATAAAAATAACACATAACGCCTTGGTAACTACTTCAATTGGCATTTTAATTAGGAAATTTAATGCATGTCACTGTTAAATAATATTTTATTAATAAATTTAGGTTTTATTAAGAGATGTTGGATAAAACGTTAAACTTCACACGTAGGCAAAGTGGAATTACCCACTCGGTATAATTATCTCTTGTTGGTAATTCCTTACTTTGCCCACTTGTAAAGTAAATAGCCATTATGGTAGAAAACGCGTTCAAATTAAGAAAATTAAATAAATACATTAAACAACACCTCGGCTCTTATGGTGACAGAGTTTCTTTTGATTATATATGTATTACAAATATTTGGAAAATTAGAATTTATGTTTTACTTTTTGCAATTTTGAACGAACCTATAATTGTGATATTTCGTTCCTTTATCTGTTCTCCTTTGATAGTTATTGAACACAACCATTTACTCAAACAGATATCATTGAGAAAATGGTTAAAACGAATTCAGGGTACTCAAAATATTTATTTCCATGAAAATACGTATATGAAGGTAGAACTGGTATACTTGCAACATAAAATTAATGTACCATTCGTTTTAACGTCTTCAATGCATTCGTAGATTTCGCCTCGCACTCCAAATCGTAAAGCGTCATCTGAGTCACCCGATCAGAGGATCGCGTTTACGATATCTTATTTTTATCAATTAGAAGCTAAAACATAACGTGTCCTCGTAACTCAGAAGATGAGTCATGGCGCACTTAAACCCTGAGACGTTTACGAGTGTGCTGTTGCACTCGTAACTCACATTTGCTTGCGTATTTTTGTCGCGCCGCGCAGACAAACTCACGAGGACATCTCGGCTGCACTTTGCTTCGTTTACCGCGGCCCACTGGGACAAATGTGTCACCGAGACTTGGGAAACTTTGCGCTGGAAGTGTACTGTGTGAAATTTAAGTGGAGAGAGGTACACATTTTCGACGGTGATGCATTTTGTGAGTTTTTATCGGGACGGATTATATTTTGAAGTTATATACTTCTAGGCTCGTATCGTCATATAAAATTTTATCTAAGATCTTCCTAGTGGTATTATTAAGTACTAAAAAATGTAGAATGATATTTTGACAGGTAGGTAGGATTATAATTTGTTGATTTATTGATACAAATCATTAGCAACGTGTTAAAAGTAACACTAAAATCACTTTTAACACGTTGTTATGTTACTTTTAACACTGGTGTTAGAAAGTGACATTTTTAATTTGCTAAGCAACAGTTTAAAGGGACAATTTTAACAACGGTCGAAGGTAAAAAAATTATAACGACATTTTTACGAAAATACATAATAGTATAGAGTAAAAACAGATGGCAATACAAAGAACTGAGTTGATTTTGGTCATAACTGCCGTAGGTGAAATTTTACTATACACAAAAAAAAGTTCAATTTATTTTAAATATGAAACAGATAAAAAAAATGAAACGAGAGATGTCAGTAATAATATATGAAATAAGAAATTTTGAGTCATCTGATTTATGTTTCAGAAAGTCGTGTGTTGACCCCACATAATTTTTATATGATCCCGAACTATACATTTTTCGCGTTGATATACGAGCCCAGAATCAAATCATTTGACCCAGTTAAAGTAATACAAGGGAAAATTGCTTAATTCATCATATTTATATCTTAAATTCAATTATTTTTCCTTCCGCACATACATATATGTAAGGGACGTATTGTTTATATTAGGAATTAATTAGATACTGGGAACAATTATTCATCAACAGTAAGTGGTAGATTATTTGAAGGCATATCAGGGTTTTTGAGCATATCTTAATAAATAAATTAGATAGAGTAAATTTCATTGAAATGAAAAAGATGTAGAATAATATTACTTACAATCTTTATTTGAAACAAATTTTCTGTATTTTGTTATCATCAGATTTAAAAATAAGTGTTTGTGGCACAAGTCAATACCTTCGAGCCAAATTGTTGTTTTTTTTTTTTTGTTATTATTTCAGTTGTTATTCTTCCTTAAAATGTTCTTAAATAGAACAGAAATTATAATACAAATAAATTGAGTACAATAATTTTCCATTTGTTAGATCAGAACTATTTTTTTAAAGCTATTGTAAAAGTCTTATTTGGGCCAAATGTTATGATTCAGGGCTCGTAGATAAATATACATATATGGTCACGCCATTTACCTATTTTCAAATGAGGCATTCTTGAGTTTATAGATTTCGGTAAGAGATTTATTGTTATGATGCGTGAAATGCGATTATCATCTGTCAAATATCGCTTCCTTATGTGTGGGGAAGCGACAAGAATAAAGCTAGAAGTGGTGATAGTCGACTGTGGGATTCGAACTGAGAATCTCATGATACACTATTCGATGCGTTACCCAGGACCTATTATTTATTTAATTCTTGCATGTAGATAAGTTTACAAGTTAAATTTTGTAATAATAATATGTAATTATCTTTACTTTGAGTGCTGAAAAACCTGTCTATTTCTTTGCGGACTTAGTAGTTTAGCAAAACAGTTAAACAGCTAAAATAAATAATCTCATAGCCATAGTGAAATATTTATTATCTTTTGATGGTATTCTTCAGACTCCAATGACTTGTAACAAGAGCCTGAAGGTCGCTACGCCCAGTAGTAATGACGGAACCACACGCGAAATCGCCTGGCATTATTTTAACGTCCGCTATTACTTCACCGACTATTTTCTCAACGGTGGTGCCATCTGCGCGGTGTAAAACTCGCATATTTGCCTAGACACGGTATTAACTTGACATAAATTACGCAGACATTGTTGCTAAATGAACAGTGAACGAGATGAACTACGAGCGAAGAAGTGGTAGCGCATGTAACGTTCCCATGATGAACTGTTTGTGGTTAACAAGACGTACGTAAGTGAACCCAAGACTTTGTAGGAATATGATGTATATTAGTTCATAATTTTCAACTTGGAAAATGGAATATGTTAGGTTGGTACTATGAGCTAACGAAGCTTGTTCTTTGTTTCTTCAGTAACGATGTGGAAAGTTATATATTTTAGAAGACATACGTAATTGCGTTCTGGGGTTATGCAGCGCTGTGGTAAGACTGGTTTCATTTTTATTGCTCAGCTATACTTTATAGGTCAATACCACTGCTTCCTTTATAACACTAGATTGGGCAAAAGCCGCTATGGTGCGTTCCCAATTGAACGCCGCCATGATGGTCAAAATTGAGGTTTTGTGCTACTTTAATATTTAAAAATCTATCTCTCTTGTCTACGAGTATGACCATACTTCGTGGTATGACCTAAAGAGAGGTGGTGGCGAATGCAGTGTAGAGAGAGAGAGAGAGTAGGCAGAGCTTCAGATTGCGCACTTTACTTTTCAAAAGTGTCACAAAACCTCAATTTCACCCTTTCAATTGGGAACGCTCTCAAATGGCAGAATATGGCCTACGTCCAATCAAGTGTTTTACATAGAAATCAATGGTCAATATTTACTTAACTTTGAGTTAGAGTTTTACACAAAGATACCTACCTCTACGAATTTATGAACAAATAATATTTAAACAAAATGCACTAAATGTCAAGTTTTCAATATCAAACAGATATTAAAGAGGTATTAGAATAAAAACAATTTCTGCATTACAGTCACAATTATAAAAAATTATTTCAACCTCGACCGCTTTCTATTTCACATGGATCTTCATCAAGAGATAAAAGTCAGAAATTAAAAATAAAATTTCTCATACACATACAGGCTGCATTCCTTTTACTCCACTTCAGGAAGTGCATGCTTCACAATATGTGCCACCATGCGACGTCTAATTCACGTTAGGTCATTGAGCAGAACATTGACATAAATGAAAGAATGGACAAAACGTAGGGACGACTTTATAACACTATATACAGAACTATATTGACATATGTTTATGAGCCATGTGAACTGTCTCAGAAAATACAAATCGAAATTCAGGCACTGGAAATAGAATATCTAAGAAAAGTACAAGTAGTAACACTGTTGGATAAAATAAGAAAAGAAATAATTAAAGAATAATTGCAATGCAAACCAATATTAAACTTTATAGAAACAAGGCAACTAGCATGGTGGGACCATATGATAAGAATGAATGTTCGTGATCGGTGCGACAAATTTGGATGAAAAACGTGAAGGAAAAGAGGGATCGTCGAAGATCAAAAGACATCTGGGATACCATCATCTACAAGACTCTGAAGAAGAGGAACGTTATATTGCAGGATCCACGAAAGTTGGCGATGAATAAGAAAAAAATGGGCGCAATTTGTACACAATTAAGAGAGTTTTTACTCCCTACACCTTGCGGTGGCAGAGTTCATATGAAGTTATGCTTAAAAATATATCACTTACCGTTTACCAAGATCTGGTAAACGGATAAATATTATGATGATATTTATTTTATTAAGAAAATAGAAATAATTACTGGGCAAGTGATGAAGACAGACAATACAGAATATGTGGGAGAGACTTTGAGACAATAAATCACTTAAGAAGAGACTGTACAGGCGACCTAAGAAATGAAAAATCAACAAAACAGATACTGCATGAATAAAACCCAGACACCGATTGGATAAAGAAAGTTTACCTAAGCAGACCAAATATTTGTACTTAGTATTAGTTCTTAATATAAATAAAATACCACATTGATAATGCAAATATAGAAAATGTAGAAACTTTTCGTATAAAGTGCGGTTACCAGCCGTCAAGTCATAGCCCCCAAATATGTTAGTGGAGGAGGAACCACAGGGGTAAAATAAAATTGGCAACTGCCAGCTGTGTGTAAATTATTTACTACTGTATTTATTTTATTTAAATATGTACTCTTATAAAAATTTCCTTTATTCGTAATCAACTGTGTGTGGCCAATAGTCAAATTATTTGAATAGACATTTTTTATTTCAAAGATATTCTAGCTGATATCGAACAGTTTTGGTCATGAAGAGACCAAATTCGTGACAATTAGAAAAGAAAAAGTAAATACCGTCAACATTATGCTATCGGCCTCCCACAAATATAATTTTATTACCTCTTGGAATGCTGTGCACTTGATCGCATGAATAAACAGCTGAAGTAAATGGTGAGTACGTGAGTATTTTTGTTTAATTTATAATCATAGCAAGAGCTAGTAAAGTACAAGAACGTAAGCATAAAATTAAAATAAATTTGTAAATAGTTGCTGCATCAGGTAATATATTCCCGACACAAGATTCATTTGTTATTTTTAAAAGACATATCCATCTCCTACACAAATCATCCTTTAACAAAAATCAGTGATGGCGTATCAATTTGCTTTTAGTATTCACGTGTTCCAAGCGCGCATGCGCACAAATTCATAATCCCTTATTATGTAGTTAAGGTAGCTGAAGGAAAGGTCTCTTAATCCTCGTACGTATTTAATGATAATTTATTTGCTTACTGGCTGAGCTCTTCAACAACGTGATTAAAATACGTGTCCATAAATTAACTTAATCATAATATACACACAAAAATACTGAGAGTCAACGGTCGCAGCCGAAATACTCGTAAACAGGTTCCTAACCTGCAAAAACATCCGCGGCAAGACTATTTTTCAAGCTTAAAATTCTGATTTATTTATTAGAAATTCATATGATGCATGCAAATTTGTGGATGTTTATTTTGCTTTATTTTGAAGCAAAATGTTATGGATTATGTTTCCGGATTTTATAGTTACTAATTACAGTAAACTGCTGAATTTAATTTGATGAATTTGCATATTTTGATCCTTATTTTAAACGAAAAATAGCCTAGTCATAAAGAATACAAAAGAAGATTAGTCGGATTCATTTTGCCGGTTTAACAAATTGTGAGAGCATTTAAGTAATTATCTACACCCGTGAGTAAAATGTCACTAATCCCACTCACTTAAGTTAAGAGCTTCATTACCGCACTCGTTTTCATAAACGTTTTTTTTTTATAAATTCTGAAAATACAATCATTACAATTCTTTAAATTAATTAATATTTAATTAATTAATAATTTTTGAATCTTGTTCTTCTATATCCGATGAAATACTTTCTAAATCATAATTGTTTAATGTCAAATTGTGGTAGTCATGAATTAAAAACATTTTTACAGAAACTACTTAAATAAATTTTTTACTTGTCAAAAAATAAAGGCAAATTATTTTAATTTTTTAAACTTTGGGCGGGCGTAGAGAGAAATTTTAGCTTTAACTTTTTTAACTTTACAAGTGGACAAACTATGGAATTATCCACAGAAGAAATTTTATCGAGTGTGTAATTCAATTTTGTCCACGTGTGAAGTATAACGTTTTATCCAACATCTCTTAATAAATACAAAATTTATTAAAGAAATATTATTTGACATTGACATATGCTTTAAATTTTCTAAATGAAAATGTCAATTGAAGTAGTTACCAAGGTGTTGTGTGTTATTATTATTGTTATAAATATAAAATTACTCACTAGTGGCCTAGTGGGTTTTCTCAAAATTATACCCACTAGTGGATAATCTGTTACTTTCCATACATTGGGAGGTGTTGGATAAAATATTGTGCAATACACTGTCGCCTCGATGTGCAAATTTCACATGCGTATCTTAATAATGTTCTTCTCCCACTTATATCGTAAATATCTATTATATGTAGAATATAATAGAAATAAGTATTTACTTCTTTATTTTACTTCAAAAATTTATACTATATTTATTTATCAAATTCATAACAAAACTTCAAGGAGTTCACCCGATAAAACAGTCATCTTCCTCAACATTATGCGAAAGAAAGAAGGCAGATAATTATGCAGAAATCTTAAAAAGATGAATCTATAATTTCATATCGTACATAACGGTTTCCTAACAGTAACAGCACATCATCTTAAGCACAGGAAACTGTGCACAAAAATCTAAACATTTAACCGGAACCTAGCACTAACAACAGCCACTTCAACAACGAGTACTGTGCTCTGAATCGCGCAATAATTATCATCAAACGCATATTTCATCTGGCAAGAAAGGAACGTAACGTAAACGCATGCATACTGCATACAACAGTATGCAACGGTAATGAGTTTATAGTTCAGTGATTTATAGTTGAACAAGACTATTATTGGGCGATTGCCACTCCGGCCATTTTCATTTTGTACATACTAATAATAATTATAATTTGAGATACATAGTAAATAGCTTCATGGACCCTATAGCTCAAATTGTAATACACTCGATTTGAAAATGAGTGTAGTAAATCAAAATTCGATAGAGTAGTATTAGATTTTTGTCAGCTATGCGTCAAATAAATCTATAACAAAACTAAGATATAACTTTAGTAAGATCCTCATAGAATGTCGATTGCTTTATACATAGAACGAAATCCCTTTTCTAGCATAACAAAGACGAAAATTAAATTTATCGGAGTGATCTGTTTAGATTTTTATATTAACTAAAAATAAAAGTTCTTTATCAAGAACAATTAACAAAACTCTGTTTCATCGTATCCATTTTAATGTGTTCAAAATGGAAACAATTGTTAAAAAAGTTCTTAGCCTGTGCAAAGTATCACCAAATATTATTAGAGTTCAAAGTGAGAATGGCTGAAATGGCAAGATACCACTGAACATGAACTGTCATAAAGTATCTACTCTCGTTGAAAATGCACCGCATTTGATACAGTAAACCTGTACAATAACCAGTAATGAGAAACTTCGATATGGTTCGGACAAACTAATTATGGTTTATGGCAGCCATCTTACAGCAACAGCACAGACATCTATTATCCGTCTCATGAAATAAACATTTGTAGGAGATTTACCAGTCTGTAGAACTTTTACTTGTAGTAAGAGTAACGCATAAATATAGTAATCACGCTTAAAATTGTTTTAAAATTAAATAAATATTTAAATTAATACACTAACTTCCAATTTCTGATAAAGGCACTTTTCTTATAGCTCTGCTCTGCAGAGTGCGTTCAGTGTTGTTATCATCTGTCAAAAAGCCGTATTTGTCTGCATATAGTCTTACTGTTCTTGTGAAATAAATGAGTTGTAGTGCGAAGGTCACTAATGTTAAAGTCATTAATTAGTGACACGTTACATGCTTCACAGATAAACTCAATAAATAATCAGATTTTAGTTGTAACTATAGGTATAGTTTCATAGTACATTAAGTGTAATTAGGGTTATACAGTTCATATAACTGTTCTTGGAGTTTAATATATTTTTACAGGTTTCTAGTTCAATATGTCATTCTGCTAATGTTCAACTGTTCGTGAAAACAGGACTCGGTGTATTATAATAATTATTCGTGAATATTCCATGACGAAATTACATTTACCATTAAATGTTTATAGTAGCATTACTGAGAGATGGTCATTACATAAATTGAGGCTCGAAGATACATTTACAACCGAATTCACCACCATTTAGCAAAAAACATTATCTATTTGACTACTATGTATTTGAAAAATTGTATAATTTTTTTACACACAAACGTACCTACAAAATTATTAATTTTTGAATAACTACAATATCGTGACTTAAATTTTACAGTGGTAAAACATCGTATCTGGTGTTCTTTTTTTCTGGTACCGTAAGGAGACCGTAATACCAGTGTGAAAGTGATGTATCTACAAGGATGAGTCAGAGGAAAAGTTCTTCTGTAAAACTAGTCAAATGATAGTTACGACAGTTGACTTATGAGGTACAGAAAAGTCTTTCAACAATTGAAGCTAACGACAATATAAACTAAATATTACATTATATTAATTTTAAACCCAGAAATAGACAACACTAGATGGGCTATTTAGCGTTGGAAAAATATAGTTATATATCTTTTGATACCTAGCAATAACCTCGTAGGTATATCTTAGAATGATTAATAATACAAATAAATATTAATCAAAAGTCAAAATGAGCGAACAAATATAATTTTATAATTTCGTTAGACTTCTATGTAGCAAGTACATTGTTAAAATTTTATGGACGATACACATAAAAACTCTATTATAAATTACATACAATATTTTATGTCCGATTAATTTTCTTAGCTTAGAATGACAATTACATTTAACACATGACGGCAAAAAATATATAATTTCGAAGTGTGCTTTTTTCTGTAGCCTGGTTACCAAATCTATTATTGTTTTTACTTTATCGCACTAGTTCATAAAGAGTCCCTGAATAATATCAGTAATTATGGTACAGCCGAACATATAAATATTAATGTTCGACTGAACTATGATAATTTGTTTATGGCATTCGCCCTTTTATATCTCGTTTATAAAACCTTAAATTATATACTTTAATAGACCCCACATTTACATATATATCTATTTTAGAAATTTAGGTGCAGAATTAACTGACTAACACTAATATTAATTAATAAAATAAAAAATATAGTAAACTAGTGTTAAATTCTTTATATCCAACGCAATGCCTCCCGAATATATCATCTCTCAAATCAGGAAATAAAATGAGTGTAAAATAAATAAATATATAATATTATTCCTACCTTATGTCCCCTGTAGGTTACAGTTACAGCTACAAATTCCATTCGCATTCCAATCACTGTGTTTGAATATAGTTCAGATATAGTGTACGGAAAGTAAGCAAATAAATACGAAAGTATAAAAATTAAATGTAACCATCACAATCCGACTCACTAGTAAACAAAATATTGAACTTGTTTCACTGCAATTCACTGCACTACTACCGAATTAATTAAAAATTAACTGCACAAAAATATTACGTCCATTCAACTTAAACGTTAAAATATTAATAACAAAAGGCTATCTATCACAGAGCAGCACAAGCATAGCAGTCTAGGTTCAAACAAGTTCAATTAAGTATCTGTTCATCGCTTGCTAATTTCTACGTGTAAAACAATATAAAAACGTTTTCAAATATTATTCATATTGTGAATACAGATATACAGGCCGATTCATAATGCACGGGAAATAGTGAAAGTGTGGGTAGGGGAATCCAAAATAATGTTTTTTCATTAATAAATTTTTGACAAAAACTCAATAATAAAGAAGTTACAGCAAATTAAAGTTGAATCAATTAATAAGCAGTCGTTACAAACTACAGCAGTTAATTATGTTTTAAATAGAAATTGGGAATATTTTAAAGTTAGTTGAACAATGTTGAGTTAAACATAAAAATAATTAATAGTAAAATATTATCATAAAAGTTACGGCTATTTAATTTTTTTTTATTGTTAAAAATGACTGTCTATATGGTTGAAAGGCACTTAAAAATAAAAATACCATTAGAAACAAGTTGTTGAATTTAATTTAAATTTCAATTCATGAAATGTCAAAGTTATTAATTGCAAAATAGTAATTAAAAAGGAATATGTAGACATGTTTACGGTTTATGGAATAAAGATTTTACCAATTCATTGCTTTTGCCATTATTTTTTAATGAGTGCGTAATTTAAAATTTAAACAATAGAAATTGTCAGATTTCAAAGAAATATATTTATGTGGATACAAGAAAATAATGTTGTTACTAATTATTTTCAGTGGTTATCAATAGCTGGCCGTTGATTTAAAAGAACTTTAATTAGCTGTAATTTTTTGGTTATTGAGTTTAAGTCAAAAGTTTATTGAGGAAAAAAATATTATTTTGGGCCCCCCCTAGCTTCACTTTGAACCTTTTTCATAGTTTATATACATGTTTTGTTCCAGGACAAAAAACGCCAATTTCAGGCTTTTTGCTTTAACTTTCCATCCCGTAAAGCGATTCTTATGAAACTTTGCACACTTATGTAATTCGACGAGCTGAATCGATTGGTGATCACTGCAAATCTGTATCTTTAATATTTGTCGAGTTATCGTCGATCGAAATTTTGAACAAAAATACAAAAAATTTCAAAATTTTAAAAATTTGCTAATTTGTTATATTGTGCACCAGAAACGCTAAACTGGATAGAATTTTTAGATATCTCGCGTAGTTTTTGAATTACAGGCCCTTAAAATTGCACTTCGAAAAATACCAAAAATTGACGTATTTCGAAAAATATTAGAGATCTGACGATGCGCTCTGCTACAATGGGTTTCTTAGCGCTTATGTTATAAAGAAATGTAATAAAAAAATATTACAATTTTAAGAGAGGATATTCTGTGAGTTTCAAATTTTTCATAAAACTTATAAATTCCAAGTTTCGTTCACATATCTTGTCTAGTTCATGACATATTACGCACACGGACATCCATCCATCCATCCATCTATGCTCACACTCAGACATTGAAGAGAAATTGGTCTTAACGGATTCAGTGGACGTTAAAATATGTATTTCCGCAAAAATCTCGTCAGCGATTTTTTTCGTGATTCCAATACTTCCTTATACTTTGTATAAGAAAGTAAAAATTGTTTGTTTATCAACATAGACAAATAGTAGCAACCATCGCTAGGCTACGCACTGTTGCAACAAAATTTTGAAGTGATTTGACATTTACCGGAAAATCTTAAAAATAATTATTCAGCTACAGTTTCAGCTTTCAGTTTTCATAAAAGTATGAAAAATGAGAAAACAGTGTCTTTGTTTTTTTATGTGGAAAAAATTACTTAAAAGTCATTTAGATTTTACTTTTTGGGCAGGTAAAACTTGAATTTGACTTAACGAATGAATAATATTAATTCATCGAACTGTTAATATCATTTCATTAGCAACAGTAACAAAGATCATTAATTGATAAACAACGGTTGAATAATGCGTATATATTATGACAGTTGTGAATAAAATTATTTGTTCAATATAATTGCTTGGCAACAATTACAACCCTAATCAAGCAGCATAAAAACCCTCATTATTAAAAACAGTAGCCAGACAGTGCGCAGCTTGTCAAAAACGCATCACGTCACCAGAGCAACTCTCGGCCGCTGAAAAAACGAATCAGATAATTATGATTAATATTAACCCCATCACGGTCGAAAAATCTGAATCATTATCGCGGTGGGTGGGATCGCCAGCGCATGTGTGCGGAGGATTGTGATTAATTATGATTTTTCATGGCGTCGGTTTCGACTTGAAACGACAGAGTGAAGAACCCCGAATGATACGACGCGCCCCACGTAATTAGCGTTAATTACGCGCCCTGCTGATCCATGGTGCACAAATCGCGAGGGTATGGGCCTGAAATTAGGTACCTTGGGTTCGTAATTTCATGAAATTAAAAGTGCGGGGTACTGGAGATATCGAGGGGGTTTTCTGCAAACTCACACAAATTTCTTGTAAATATTTGCAACAGAATGGGTTTTGAAGGAATGCTGCTTGATTTCTTTATTTACGTTAATTCATTGTGTCGTTACTTCTTAGTTTGAATGGAAAACAATTACTGCCAAGGGGATTTCAATGAGTCACCTTAACCCTCGGAGAACACACTGGGTCAATCTGACCCACAATTTTTTTTATTGTAAGAGTTTCCATATAAATTTTTAGTGCAAATTATTAAAAAATAAAAGAGTTACATTTTTTGTGAACTTTAATTTTTTAAACATTTTTTTCGCGTTTCTTTTTAACCATGTCAAAAACATCAACAATTATATAATTTCCATGAAAATAATTTCTTTCGGATCTTAAATATATTTCAGAATTTTTTTAGACCAATCTATCCAGTCATTGCAGAATGGCAGACGATCAAAAAAGTATTGGGTCAAATTGACCAGGAGTGTTTGTACTTATGTACGATTGATTTAATGAAATTTAAATTTTATATCTGACTTAAATAAGTACTTAGAAGTAATATTTCATAGTTTACATACTCAATGATAGTAAATTTGTGAAATTTAAAATTCAAGTTTTTTTGGTTCGAACTAATAATATACTTAATTCCTTGTTGTAATAAAATACTACATTAAGATCACAATAAATGTACAAATTTTATGAAACTATTTTGTTTTTGTTTATATCTGTCATCTGCTGTCAAAATTGTTTGATATTATCATATGAGCTGGTACCACGAGCTCTGTTTTTGGGTGTTTTAAAAGCAGTGTTTTAAGTTCGGTTTTAGCTCTGTACAATGTTCCAAAATTATTTTATAAAAAAATGTTTCAAATAGAAGTTACAGAGAAATGTATTATCTACCACTTTTACTTGAAGTATTTTTTTATAAAATAATTTTAGAACATTGTACAACGCTAGAACAGAGCTCCTGGTACCAGCCATGATGTTAAAAGTGTATTAGTATCGAAAAATCTTTGCAATAAACTATTTAACTTTTTTTTTTTTGGTGTAAATTATTGAGGAATCCAATCATTGAACATTTCAAAATTAGCATTAAAAACGCTGTGGTGATGCTTCAATTCACCATCCTGTATAATCCTATTTTTTCATTTCTGGATACAGTATTCTTCTTAAAACATATCTCTGTATATGATATATACACCAGCCACAAAAATACTCTGCTCCCCCTAAATATGATACTAACAGAAGAAACACAGGAGTAATTTTATGTTGACAATTTTGGGAATTTTTTAAAATTTATTGACTAAGAAAAAATAATAAATTCTACTATTGAGAACCACTGTTTTTAAATATAAAATATACTCGTACATATTTTCCTGGTCTGTATTCTACGCCAGTAAACGAATTTATGTTTAGTTGCACAAACTTGTTAAATCCGTTTCAATATTTGTCTCGTCAAATCTAGTCGGCTGCTCTTGCCTTGTTTGAGTATTGAATACTGTATTTCTATGTAATTCAATCAGTTTCCGTGATGTTTTTGTACGATAAAGACGTTATTCAAATCGATTTAAATGATGTGTATTGTTGTAATGAATTAAATCAAATTCATACTTTTACAATGAAATGTGTTAATTGCTATCAGTGATGTGTGGTGTTTTTAAATAAAATAAATAAATATATCAAGCCATTTTCCCAATTTGGGTGTGGAACTCTGCATTCGCAGATCTGAGTAAGATATATATTTTAACGCGTGAATCACGAACTCTAAAGTAGAACATATAAAAAATATGTAAAATGTTTTAAAAATTGTGTAGAGTGTAGTGTGTCCGCAATGATAGTGAAATTGAACTTAAAAGAAACGATAGAAGCTGGCTTTGGGTATCTACGTCATATATTGAAGGTAAGTGATATGAATTAAGATAGTAAATTGTATGTAGATAAATATGTTTTTGCAATACATGTACTGTAAGTTACCCATTAATAACAAAATTTAAACACAGTAAGTGGAACTTTTATTGCACAATTGGTTTCCATGGTTACATCATTTACTTACCGTTCACGGTGGATGGTAAGTGAAACTTACCGTTCATGGTGGACGGTAAGTAAATATATATCATTCAAATTTTATTTCTAACCTCAATCTGTCAGCTGTTAATTTTGATACCTATTTTTCCTTTTCTTATATTTACGCAGGTATTGCAAAAAATATCTTACTAACCTCGAACTATAAGTGATTTATTAGGTCTCGAATGTTTAGGAAATCTCGACCCTACGGGTCTCGACATCCCAAACTACATTCTCGACCTAAAAACTATCACTTACAGTTCACGGTACGTAATATACTGTTAAGGGTCTTATGAAGCTGTTTAGATCCTTTTGTTGGACTGAATCAATTTCCGTTTCTTTTATTTTAAATCCTTGTAGTTAGATTTTTCCACTTTTGTTTCATTTTGTCAGTTTTTAATTCCTGTTGCTTTTAAATATTCTTCTATTTTTTTTAAAGCCATGTTGACTTGGACCTGCCACATCATTCTTCTGGTCTCCATTCTACTACTAATTTAATTGTATCCTATTCTTCTGCTCCCCATATATGTCCAAGTCATCTGACTCTGTTGCTTGATCCTTTTCACTTTGTCTTCTCCTTTCAACTCTTGTTCTACGTCATAGTTCCGTCTTATTCTCTATTAGTTTTTTGATATCTTTATTGGTCCTAATATTGTTCTTTTTCTCTTGAATACGAATTCATTTTCTTTTTTGGTTTTGCGATTATTGCCAAATTTTATATTAGAATGTTTAAGTTACGACCAGATTAGATTTTAGTAGCAATACATCAACCGAAAATGGTAGTTTAAGGACCTATCAGATTTTTTGGGCATATATTTATATGATAATAATGAATCTAGAAATTTTCTCCATGAATATTCTCGTGGTTTTCATAGCATCCTGTAATATTGCATAATATACCAACTAACATACGTACCTATTCATTCTTCTAAGTAAACAGTAAACGCTAAACTAACAGAACATTAACCTCTTAAACACCGTGTTCTGCATGAGGCGGATGCCATTTTTTCGTTCCAGATAGCAGCAAATGCATGCTGCAAATTATTCGCAGCATAGCTCGTCACGCCCTCCGCTCAAATACACTTTTATTTCTTTTGTAATTATTATTAACGTGTGCACATGTCTTCATTTGTCTAACTGTACATTTATCAGCCCTTGAAAAACTACAACACTTGAATTATAAGCTTTTGTAGTAATTCACAAATTCTTCATGTGGGAAACATCAGCAGAGTGTTAATAGGGCCTTAAATTTATTTCTAAGGAATTCTTCACAAGTTCTTTATGTTTTCAAATGGGTTATTAGCTTTGTTGTACCTATATTTTTTCTCGCTTGAAAGCTTTCAACGTCTCAGGGAAAATATTACAATTGTTGATTCATGCATTACAAGAGGCAGTAGAAATAAATGCGATCTTGAGGACTACTAACTTTGTTTTGTTTTTATAATTTCAATAACAGGGATAGACCAATCGTCAATTTTTTTTCATTATTCCAAAAAACAGTGAATGACAAAGTTGTAGGAAGCAAATACCCTGCACTCTGCAGACACTGGCCTTTAAATTTCCCGGTTAATACGTCCATGCCTAATTAGGCGACAGGGTATGTGCTTACCATATCAGATTTGTTTCATTTTTATCACGGATTTTGTTTACATATTTTCATAATTTTCCCCAGTAAGAAACTGTTCAGTATAATAAAATCTATTTATAATTCCTCGCTATTATCTACAGACCTGTGAGACATATATAACGGGTGTCAACTTTTCTATAGGACTTAGAAAATACAATGTTAAAATTTTCAATAGGCGATAGTTTGTTCCCTATGAATTTTAGAACAAAAGTGTACATATAAAAAATATAAATATAATAAAAAAATGCGTAAAATAAAATTTTCAATTTTCGCTATTTCCAGAATGCCATGGCTAACAAAACATACAAGCATTCGTATTGTTTGAGTTTGACACATGACATTTGGCATAGTTCCAATGATTATTGAATTCTATAAATTATTTCTCAGTAATAATGAACACATTTATGATTTAGAAAAAAATAAGTCAATAATCATACATTATCTATTAAGTGCTAGTTTGATTTCCGGAAATTTACCGCCTGGACTATTGAGTTTTTCTTGCTACGAAAATTATCACGAGTTGAAGACGAGTAGTGATTTTCAATTAGTAAAATAAAAAAACGAGATAAATTTTCAAAGGAAATCAAATCAGCACGAAATAGATTCAACTAGAAAATCGTATTTTATGTTTTAACTGACAGAACTATTTTCAAAAATCAAATTATGGCAACAAAATAGAATGTAAATAAACAACAATAGAAAAAAATTTAAAATGTTGCAAATTTAAAAAGGAATGTCAACAAATAATACTAACTATCGTTTTTCTACAAAGTTCATTTAAAAAATTGACCAAGCACTTGAAATACTCCCCAAAATACTGGAAAGCCTACGTGTGGAAACAATTCCGTGAATTTCAGGTTGGAATTCTATAACAATCTGTCATATTTGTATAGCAGAGCGCTCATCTAGTGCTGGAGACATCAGAATTGTGAATTTAATTGTATTTATTGTAATAACTATACTTACCCATTACCCATGTCCTATACAAAAAGTGGAAACCCGGTATAAATGTCACAAAAACTCCAAGTCGCATTTCTGTTTGTTTAGTCTTTAGAAATAACAACAATGAACCATCGAAGTAGAGACATACTGTATGTCGTATATCATGTCCCAGTCAATAAATAAATACACCTTCTCCAAATTAGTAAATCCCAAATTTATGTTCCATTCTCCTCAAAACATATTAATTTTCATATGCATTACCGAATCGATTAAATAATTTATTCAAATCTCTCAATAAAGCATCCACCATGGTTGTAATGGCAACGAAACATCGAAACAACCAATGACAACTCACTCAGGCATAAGAAACACCATCCATCATATTTACATGCTGCGCGCCTCCAATCGTTTGAATAAATAACTAATAAATAACGTTTGTAATTTTACACGTTGCCATGGAGACTTAAGTGTAATTTCACGTATGAATAAAACAGTCAGTCCGAGTCGCGACGCGGTGTCATCATATCGCAGCGGTGGTAGTCAATAATTTATTATCCTAGAGTCGTTTAGACGGTGCATGGGTTCGTTACGCGGTTCGCTGCCATGTGATTATGGCGCAAGTAGTAGCTAATTCATCAAATTGCTTCTTCTGCGAATATGAAAACATGTTAATGTTGTGATGTTAAGGATGCCGTTCATTATCAGATATATGTATATTTTCATATCTGCACAGGTCTTAAAGGTGCACGAATAAAACATTATTGAAAAAATAAAGGTTTTTGAGGCCCGCTTGCATAAATGATAATTAACTCCGTTGTTTTATTAATCTATCGAAATTCATAATTTTTCCTGTAACTAAGGATTTTTGATTGGTTGTTACACTACAGTACAGCTTTCTTGTGCGGTTCACGTCACTATATTCTTTCTCACTTTCTCCCACTATTGCTGATTTGATTCATACGAATGTGAATGATGACGTGAACCGCACCACAAGAAAGCTGTACTAGCAATAGTGGGAGAAAGTGAGAGTGACGTGAACCGCACAAGAAAGCTGTACTGTAGTGTAACAACCAATCAAAAATCCGTAGTTACAGGAAAAATTATGAATTTCGATAGATTAATAAAACAACGGAGTTAATTATCATTTATGCAAGCGGGCATCAAAAACCACAAGAAAGCTGTACTGTAGCTAGTTAACTATCCTTTCTGCAACCTGGCCATTAGAATTAATTTACGGAAGTTTTCTTGAAAAAAACAAAAAACAAATGAATAACACAAAGTAAGTTAAAACTGAGACTAAATAACAACAAATTATAATTTATAAAACAGCAGAATATTTCTGTTTCTTCAAAATATATTTTGTGCAAATATTCAATGGCATGATTAGCTCTAGCATATTCTTCGGTTGGTTAATACGATTAGCTTGTTTGTGTTCTATAATTTTGGTTGTTACCGTTCTATTGGATTGCTGTCCAATAGTTCAATTATTGTCACAAATAAAAACAAAAAAGTTGCTATCCAGTTTTTTTCCAGAATATGATGCAGGTATAATAAAAAATAACGCATGACACTCGTGCTTGTAAAGCACTAGCGACGTTAAAAGCTTACTTATATACTTGTATCATTATGTACTATTTGTAAAATTGCAACTGATTTGGAGAATCAATTTTATAAATGAAAAATTTAGTGATTTTTTCAGAAATTTTAATTTGTGTTCTTCCAAAGCGTATTTAACCTTTTCATTAAAAAGGGTATAACTAAAATTTTCTAAAAAGTTATTAAAATGGTTATACATTGAACTGTGGATGATGAGATCCTCAGATCGAATTCTGGAGTCGAAAGGTACAAATTTTACTTTACCCCTGTGGTTCCTCCTCGACTAACATCTTTGGGGGAGGAGGAGGGGGGAGGGGGACTTGGTTGCTGGTATCAGCACGTGGTGTTATATTGGTTTTTTTCTAAAAATTTTATCACTCAATTTTTCTATGCATAAAAATTTTTTGATAAAAAACATCAATTAATATTGATAAATTCCTACGACTAGTTTACAAGCAATCATGATGCAAAAAACTAGAAAATTCAACCAATGGCAACTGTATTATACTGATTATATTTTGACATTTCTTTAAACCAATGAAATGCTTTATTGTATGTCACGTGTCTGCGTTTTAACCAATCCTGTCATTATTATACTGAGAATAATGCTCTTGTGAATATTCCCGGCAATTTTCTCTGTAGCTTTTTTGTTTTTGTTGACAGATGTCAAATGTCAGATAGTTATCGTCAACACAAGTAAAAATGAGCAAAAAAGATAAATTTAGTGGCGTGCCTGATGATGAAATCAAAAAATAATCTAATTAAATATAACTCGAGAGTTCGATAAATAAGAAAATAATTCTCCAGTATCTTTCTCAAACTTGTCGCCATTTGGCAATAGCCACTCAAGCCCTACGGGCTTTCGTGGCTATTGCCTGGCAACAAGTTTTCGAAAGATCTGTCAAATTATTTTCAATTTATTCTCACCCTCTTGTTATATTATTACTGATAAAATCTCATAACTCCGAAAACACACTGTTACTCCGAAATTTTTTTGGTTAAATACATAGCCAATCGAATTTCTGTATTTCTGATCACATGTGCAAAAAAGGGAAATTATCACTTGTTGCTAAGTAACAATTGTTGACAGTCGGTTGACAGTTAATTCAATATTTATTTCAAAATGTCATTTTCACGGTATGGGAATGAAAATAATAATAATAATTAACGCAAAAAATTTTCTCACCGAATATCCCTCGACCATTGACAAATTCTCATAATTTCATCACAACTACATCAAGAACGTTGCTTAAAGGTAACTGTGATAAAACTATTTCGAATTATCAATGGCCTAGGGATATTATAGCTGATAAAATCCCACTACCAAGTTAACAAACATCAATTGTTACTTTTTATCAACGTGGCATTTAATTAATATTTCAAGCTTAATTTTGCGTTGTCTTTGTGATTTATCTCATCAAATACCACACGACCCGAGACACGACCTCTCTGAATTTCTAATATTTTTGCTTTTAAGCAAAATCACTTAAGAAAACTAACATTAGGTAAAACCCATCCTTTTGAGTAGGGATTTACCATGCAGTTTGCTTTCGTGTTTGTTGCATAGCAAAAAAATTCGTGCAAAATAAAAATTTTGAATATGAATTCATTCTTTAAATGTCTGCCTCCTTCATATCTTAATTAATCAACCGTAATGCACCTAGTCGTCCATTCCAAATTCCATTTGGCATCTTTATCTCTCATTCCTCTATGTGCTCTCGTGTCTTCCTTTCACTTGAAACTGTATCAGCAATTATGTGTGCAGTTTCTGCATGTGCACGTATGCACACATGACGTGATGCAGTTCGTTATCCATTGCCCATCATCGTACACGAGTATTACACTCGCGAATTGCATCTCTTGATCTGATATCGCGAGGTGAACAATGGATTAAGTAATTTACAGCAGGACTTATCTGTAGGAAGAGTTTTTTATTTGTAATTGTAATGCATTTTTGTAATTATTTATAATTATTTTATTTTTATCTGGGCTTGGGAGAATTTTCATTTATGGTCTTGTCTTATGCTAATGGCATTATTTACAGCTTGTAAGCATGTAATACTATCACTTTTACTTTTTTCTTGTGAATAAGTAGTTCTTTAACCTCGAAACCGTTATAGTTTACATGTTAAACGTCAGAAATATAAATAATTAAAACTGAAATCTCTATCTTTAGATTAATCTCTTAATCATTAGATAGAACCTTGCAAAAAATGCGCGACTAAGTATTAAATAATTTGAAAAATCATTAATTTATGGCGAGGTTAATAACCTCGCGCGATAGGTGTGGGTTCTGTCTCAATCTCTCAAATCATATTTAATGTCAGATTTATCACTAATGTCTTTTTGCACAGCATCATTTGAAAGCTGACTACCAGAATACTGTTGTACATAATTTGTGCTTAAGTTTTCTTCTTAAAATATTAGTCCTCTATTTCAATTTATTAGCGTGTTTTTTTGTTTTTATTTGCTGATTGAATAAACACGTTTACGGTTACATCTTTATTTATTTTGGTTCCTGTTGATGTACTTCTTCACCTTCTAAATGGGGGAACGCATGCATCTGTCTAAAATTCAATGAGTGTTATTCAATTTCCAATCTCTCGAAACTTGTCTAATGTTCATTTGTCAAATGTGCAACGATCTAAAATGGTCGACTTGAAAAGGTTCCATTAAAAATGCGTACTAAGTATTGAGTTTATCGGGCGTGAGTTCTGCGGGCTTAGGGTTTGTTTAGAAAAAGTGCGAGCGAATTTTGGTTCGTATCTCTGCTATTTCAGCTATTTTAGATCGTTGCTCATTTGACAAATGAACATTAGAAAAGTTTTTAAGGATTGGAAATTGGATAGCACTTAATGAATTTTAGGCACGGTCAGACCCTCCCTCGAAATGGATAATTTTTGCGTAAAACTAAAGGAAAAAAATAACGAAGAAAAACATACAAATATAAGAACACGTAGCAAAATTCTGAGTCAAAATGTTGAAACTGTACACAAATATAGTCATAAAATAAAAATAATACTAAAATCAAAAGAATTAGCCGTAGGCACTTGGTGAAATATTTTTAAAAATAAGAATTATAATAAAATTTGTGAAACTACATCAAGTGTTTTATTATAATTATTATTTTTTGAAAATAATACATTTATGTTCGGTATTATAAAAAAAAAAATTACTGTCATTTCAATTTACTTTTAAAGTAAATTTATTTGTTTTTAACAAGTGCACATAATTTCAAATTAAATTATGACCTAATAAACATGGATAACTTGGTGTAAATTTAGTATTGAAGTATATTTAACAGAAGTTTAAATTTAATTATAATATCGGGCTATGGAGAAACAAATAGATATTCGTTAAAACAAATCTGAAGCTGAATTATTTTTCAACTTTAACTTAACCCTGGTTATGACAGATGTATCTGCCGAAACGTCGACATAGTTTTGAAATGAATAATTGACTGCAACTAACAAGTGCAAATTAGACTCGGATGACCTTGAAAACAGTTTAATGGGCCAGTTTATTCGTTCAACTAGGAACGTGACAAGTTCCATTAAAAATGAGTACTGTGGTTTGAGTTTGCCGAGTGTAAGTAGGTTTGGAGTTTGTGAAAAGTGCAAGCGAAGCGAGCTTACATACAAATAAATTCCACATAAACATAACTTGCACATATTACGATAGTACAACAATGATGTACATGTGCATAACTTAATCTGTTTACAGCGCTTGTAATCCGATAATGTAATACGAATTGAACTTAGTGCACAGTTATCAAATCTCCTGCATGACTGGAGATCGAGAATACAGCATGTATTCGAGTGCGTCAGATATGCAAGTTCATCAAAATATAAGCGTATATACACAGACATGCTATGCAATTATAATGCAAAATGGCCCAGTTTGGATGCGCAAAAACACCGCAATCATGTATGTACTTATTAGCCTTACCCAGCACTGATTCGGAAAAATGCACACATCCCTTTACATATGCATATTATGCGATATACTCACTTACATGCTTCACTGAACACATTCATATCAACAATAACTACAGATTTTTTTTTATAACACAAGCAAAATAATGTAATCGACATGTAGATAATAAACATGCCATATTGGTAAGATTTCAGACAAGATGTTAAATTATTCAAGTTTCTGTATTACTTAGAAAAAAAAATTATTATGACATAAAGAGAGAAGGGTTTTAAATTTAATTTGTATGTTTATTTATTTAACTAATTTTATTAACCGACTAGGTTTCCAAGTCTACGAGTATATATTGTTTTTTACCTCCCGCCTACCTCTAGGTAAGGGAGGTATTGTTTTTGGTCAAAAAATTGGGTAGTGAGTTTTCAATGAATAACCACGTTTTAGGGTCCCTACAATACGATTTTACTATTTTCGCCATGATGTCTGTATGTATGTATGTATGTATGTATGTATGTGTGTGTGTATGTGTGTGTGTAGTCTGTGGCAATTTTTTCGTCTCGCATAACTCAAATATTATAATACCAAAAAAAAAAACAATTTTCTGAATTATTACTGCTTATATTTAAATGAAGAGCTGATTAGATTTTGGATAAAATTGGTCAACCGGAAATAGCAGTTTACTTGAAGCCCTTAACAGTTTTTCGTGAAAAACACGGTTAAATTTCCTTTTTCAACAATTTATGTTATTTTGAAAGTAGAAGAATATTTAATTTTACATGTGTTTTGATTACACTAATTTTATTAATTTTCATTAGATTTAGAGATAATAAAATATAAAAAATTAGATTTCACAAATCTTGCATTCCTAGTACACCATTGAAACATTTAAAAAAATTTAAATTTTTTACAAAATGTGACACTTGGCATTGTGATTGTAAAACTATTTTATCAGTGAAATATATGTAAAAAAATTAAATAAATATACGAAAGAAAATTAAAATTCTCAAATATAAAAAGAAAATGAACAAATAAGAATGTAAGTTTCTGTATCATCAAATACTATTTTGTACCGTTTAAGAGTAGTATTGGGCGGTAGTCACAAAAATTTGAAAAATAAAACATTTTAGCCAAAATTAAACCGATAAAAAAGAAATTGAAAAGTGTCTTAATGACTAATTTTGAGTCGACGTTCGTTGAGTGTTCTTAAGACTAAAAACGTTCATTTAATTTTTTATATTTCATGTATTCTCATTTCATATAGTAATCTAATTTTTTCCTGCCTATTACAAGGATTTTAGATCAGATAATGGGGTAACTAGCTCCGTGGTAACGTGTCGGACTATGGATCGTGAGATCCTCAGTTCGAATCACACTGCCTATAGTTACAAATTTAAATTTACCCCTGTGGTTCCCCCTCCACTAACATCTTTGGGGACTATGATTTGACGGCGGGTAACCGCACTTCATACGTAAAAATATATCACGTACCGAGATCTGCGTAAGCAAAGTGCCACACCCATAATGGGTAAAAGGCGTGATGATATATTTTTTTTTATAATTTTTTCATTATTATTCAGTGCAATTAGTCTTCAGCAGTACCAGTTCAACTAACACCAAACACTAATAAAGAACATAACATAATAATTAAACACAACTCCTCACACACCTAACCTCAATCTCAAGTTTCATTTCAAGTGCATTTAAAATTGACCTAAAACCTCCACAGCACCCAGCAGCGTGTCGGATGAACTCATCGCTGACAAAAGCCGCATCAGGTGATCTGCAGAGCAGCAGCCACCCCCCGGTGGCTTAATTACACCGCGGACAATCCTCGAGATTCCGTTTCACGCGACACCAAATAACAAAATCAAAATATAGAAACCACCGGCACCGGCTGTCTGGCAGCGTAAATTAGTTCAGTGTGTAAGGTAGCGACGCTAGCGGCCGCCAAGCGAACCACCTGTCGCTTTTTCATCATCATTAGTTGGATTTGTGTCTTTAAATACGAATGTGTATGAGGATGGACTAGGTTGGTTTGGTAAATCTGGAAATTAAATAAATTAATACAACACAGGTTTTTTAATTTTCTTTTGGGTGGTGTCATTAATTAAATGGAGTGACTGAAAAGGGTTGAATTAACCTAATTATTTAAAAGGGATGTTTCTTGAAATCAATTAAAAGGGTCAAAATTTAACTGACATAATTACTTACTCCCTGTCATAATTATATCCACTATAATTAATTAAGATATTCAGATTTTGTTCCACCTGTTTAAGACACAAAACATGTACATTTTAATATTAATTTTAAAATTTCAATTTGGGTGTAATTTAATATTTAATATAATGAACACCAATCTAATTTATTTAATTAACAAGTAGTCCCCTTTTATGAGATCCTCATTAAAATTTTTAGTAGAGGTAGGATCGATGGAGACTTGATATTTCATTTGTAAGAGTGTATTGTGTATTTAAGGTCTGGACCAATTTTCAGCTCAAGTGGCTATTTTGACCTGGACTATCAATTCATTATTGAGATTAAAGCTAGTTAAAAGTTATAAAATAACACGATATACCGGGAGTATATTGAAAAGTGAAACATAGGCGTTTTGGCGTTTAACATGGTAAACCAGTTTATCCGTTCGCGTTGCTTCCCTAATTATTTTAGAGAAAAATGTTTCAAATAAATGTTGTTAAGCAAAAAATTCTACATCCGGATCAGTAAACAAAATTCATTTTGATTACTTCATAACTGCAGAAATTAAATTAGCAAATTCAAGGAATTGCGAATTTATAGTAACAGCCATGGAATTAAAAACAAGAAATGAACAAATGCGTAACGTTTTAAACGCCAATGTCAAAATAATAGATTGTCAAAATCATTTATACGTAGTTACTTAAATTATTTTCTAAATAAAAATTTAATAATAATAATAAAGCATAATTTGTATTATAAGAATAATAAATATTTTAGGTAGGTTGTTATAAATGATTAACAAATTATTTAATGTAAAAAATCAAATTTAAAAAAAAACAGCATGAAACTAAATATTCTTAAATTATAATAGATTTTCAAATAATCCACCGTTTTGAGCTGAACAATAACCCAATTTGTTTGCTTTGTCGAACATTTCTTAATTATCGATTATTTATTTTCTGGAATTCTTGTATTGTAGCGTTTTTAAGTTCTTCTACATTCTGATATCTTTTTTGATAAACATTAGTTTTCAAATGACCCTATAAAAAAATTGCAGGAAATGATTGGTTCAGATTTTGACATTGACGTTTAAAACGTTACGCATTTGTTCATCTCTTGTTTTTAATTCCATGGCTGATACTATTAATTCGCAATTCCGTGAATTTTCTAATTTAATTTCTGCAGTTATGAAGCAATAAAAATGAATATAGTTTACTGATCCGGATGTAGAATTGTATGCTTAACAACATTTATTTGAAATATTTTGGTCTAAAATAATTAGGGAAGCAATCCGAACGGTAAAACTGATTTACCGTGTTAAACGCCTCTGTTTCACTTTTCAATATACACCCGATTTGTAGTTTCCTATATGAGCAACAATTCTGCTAAATAGGTAGATACTATTCTTCACCCTTCAGTGTAAATATTGCCAAACGGAAAAGCGCGCCATCAGAATACCAAACACTCTTCAGAACTTCCTCAAACGCATCGCAATTCGTCACACATCCCACATGGACGCATTCATAGCGCGGCGTCACATCGCGGACCTAACAAAATAAAACATGCCTCAATCAACCGTCAACGCCGTCTAGACACTCGGGGACAACCGGACCGAAAAAGATTTACATGGACCGCATCCGAATGTAAGAAATCACAGAAGAACCAACTGAATGTTAGTGATTTCATTTAAAGTATCATTCTTGAAAGTGCAGTGATTTCAACCGCGAAGATTTTTCTGTCGTCCGTCTGTGTTGTGACTCTTGGTCGCCGCTTTTCGTTTCATTATGCAGATCCGACATCTGCTGGGTTTCGTTCACAAACGAAAAACTTTTGACAAGGTATTGATGTCAAATCGCGCTCGAATCTTTAAGCAAACTTTCAGTTTTAATTAGCTTGATGGATTGCAAAGTTGACCGGCGAGTTTAAAACCATGGATTTTTTTTTTGTAAGGAGATTAGTTAAACATCTTTAATGTGAACGACCAGTGCGACCTTTTCATTTATTTTCAGAGGAAAGTTTTGATAATCTTCGGTGGCGGGGGGGGGGGGGGGTTGATACTCTTTTTGCTTTACTTTCATCCCTGAATCCATTTTGATAATTTCACTATTGTATGCGCTACTTATAAAGATAGAGCAACTAAACTCTATAATAAGAGTTCATCATCCGTTCGATTCTTACATTTTTAATATTTCCTTGGTTGTTGCCCTCTCCACTAACATCTTTGGAGATGGAAGGCGCTCTGGACGTATAAAAATATGTATCTTGACAATGGTGAGAGGAGTTACTTCAGAGGTAGCTTGTGTCGCCTTTTTACCTCCCGCAACATCCTGTAATGATGAGCACGTTTTCGGGTCCATAGTATACGATTTAAATAGTTTTGTGATGATGTGTGTGTGCGTGTATATCTGTCTGTGTGTGTGTGTGGATCTCTGGAGTCCCGGTTTCTCAAAAACTAATCAACAGAAAATTTTGATGTTTTGTATATATCAATTGTAACCATTTGGGAAGAGCTGGTGATAATCCATTAATCGAAGTTTACTTGAAGCCTTATCAAGTTATTTTGAAAAATCTCTGTAAATTATGGTTAATTGAAAATTTATGTATAAATCTTCTAACATGTGCATTTTGAAAAACAAAACGACGATTGAAAAATGTCATTTGTATCATAATTGAAATCTTTTGAAGAGATGAATGTTCTCGATAATAATGGTCCGTGTTCTTGCTTTTGTTTGATAAGAAATCTATGACGAGAGGTATTGTGGTGCCCACAACTGATTTTTCCTTTAATGTAAATATTGCACTAAATTTTAAGCATAATTGTTTATTACTACATGAATATCCATCTCTCTGATCAACTTCTTGCGTTCATTGCCTCTTGTAAAACCTTTAACTAAGTGCGTCGTGGTTTTCCTCTTTTTCTTTTTTGTGATGGTTTCCATTTAAGCACTTTATACATTTTAAAATATAACATGTAATAAATATTGATTAAACCTTATTGAGTTGGGTTTCAAACTAAAAGTCTCGGGGAGACCTGAACTCAAATGCCAAAAATTATTTTAGATCCTCAATTGTTTTTTTTTAATACTAGTTAATTGAATCTTACAAAATTTGGTATTAAACAAAAGGTCTCACAACGGAGGGTTAAATTAAAATATTAAAAATTTATTTTGAACGATATAATAGTAAATGGAAAATTGCAAATAAAAAATATTATTCGTTCGTGTGTATTGGTGTGTCTTCGTCCATCGCCATGGCCGCTGTCCGCCGCATTAACGAAATGAGCTGGGGACTGATTGCGATTGCGAGCTTGGAGATCAGGCGATCGGACACGGAATGGCGAGATGTGCGCCTGCGACTAATTCATGGTGACACATCGGCGGTGATTTGCACTCACGCTCAACCTGATAATGGATCTTGGCTGGACCGTGGGCAATGTGATGTATTTTGTTTATAGACTAAGCGGACGTTTGTATGTTGGGGAACGATTTTTTTTAGAAAAAGTAGACACCAAACGATGTTATTCGTCCAGTTAAAGTAATTTATAATTTCTCTGTAATAAGAGAAAAGTTATAAAAACCAAAGTCGCGCCAGAAAATTTGCTGACTAAGTTACATTGGGCGCGTTCAGCCGAACCTAGCGGCTAGCTAGCGTATGCTAGTACTAGATTCTAGCAGATGAAAAGTAGTATGAACATGAATGGAATTTTGCTGATACTGTCATCTTATGTCAGTCAAGTTTGGTGGAATTAACCTCAAATTCTGATCAAAGACAAATCTAAAACAGTCTTAAAATTGCTAATTAATAGATATCAAATACTTCATGATACTTAAGTTATTTATATAGATTTTTTTGCAGACATGATTAATGTTGATGATATTATACATGAATGTTTCACAGTTGACAGTTCTAGAAGGTTCCCTATCTCATCTAGCGCAAATTTATTTCGCTAGGGCGCTAGTCTAGCTGCTGAAATCTAGCGGTTACCTAGCGATACGTTCAGCTATGATCGCTAAGTTAGCAATCTAGCTGCTAGGTTTGGCTGAACGCGCCCATTGTTTGGATAATACCGCGTTCCATTTTCGATAAATGAACGCATAAATATTGGCCAAGCCGAGCAGAGTCCTCCCGAGGTGCGAATGTTTTGCGTTGTATCGGATATGAGGCGCGGTGTTCCCTGCGGGACTCCACATCCACGTCCAGCGCCGTGTTTCCGGCCGCCGTGCGAATCTCGACACTGACTGACTGGCTGCCGCTTCCTTCCGGCATAGCTTCGTCCCCCCTCCCCACAGACCACCTCAAATAGAAAAAAGATTAAATTATTTATGGGCGTAAAGCTGCCAGGAGATTTGAATGTTTTGGTTTCGTGGTATTGTTTGAGAGAATAATAAATTTTATATTTTATTTTTGTGTTGGGATGTAAAATCACGTGCAAATAGGCGAACGTATACGTGCTGAAGTTTTAACTGGACGTTGTACCAGTGTAGCAGAATGTTGGGTACTGTATTTTTCAACGATTTTATTTATGCAATGTTTTTAATGTATTAACAAGGATGTTTACCTCTATCTTTTGTCATATTGATTCCAAAAACTTTGTTTTAAAACAATACCAAACCTCAATTCATCGTATATGTATTTTGTCTTTTTATATCCGCACCGATTTGATAAATGATTCCAGGTCATTTGTATTAATTTCGTAAATATTTCAATTGTTTTATTTTGTTCTGAAATAACTAATGTTTTTTTTCTTTTTCAGGTATGTAAATAATTTCTATTCTACTCGTATAATGCTGGTACAAGGTGTCAGGTAATATTTACTTCTAAGTATTAAATATCAACATAAATTTTCCAAATATTCGGAGGTTTAATCGAGATTGGCGTGTATGTAAATATATTACTTATACATACATACAACTAATCATATACATCACAGTAAAAAACCTTTAAAACAAGTATAAATTTTAATATGAACTATGAATCAATAGATGTTCAGCCCATCACACAAATCTACTATAACTATATCTACTAAATATATGTTTGCAAAATAAAAAAAATTGGAAATCTATAAATTGTAATTTGATTTGGCATCAAAAAAATTTATTATTGTTAATAATTGACATTTTTTAACATATTTTGAAAAATTATTAATTTGATTTTTAATTTGTAATATTAAGTTTAATATATTCAATTAAGTCTGGTAAACAATTATATACGAGAGAAGTTAATTGACATAGGTACATATTTTAGCCTAATTTTAAAATTTTTGTCAATTTTAAAATTGTAAATTTAAAATGAATTTAAGTTTTTACATTTATCTGAACCTAGATAACAATTCTTCATTAATTTATATTTTTTATTTAAATTCAATATTGAACACCTTTTCAAATTTGAAATCCTTTTTTTTATTTCCAAATTTATAATTAATAAGCTTAATTAAGCCTAATAAACAATTCTGGATAAAAAATTATATTTAGATATAATATTTGGCAAAGCTATTTTGCAAACATTTTTCACTATATAAAAATTTTAATCTATCTAAAATTTGTAAATTTATCTTAATAGTACAAATTTGGATTCACTATATTTCTGTGTCTAGAAAATAATTCTGCATCAAAATATTATATATAACCCTAATATTTGAGAAACATATCTCTGCACATATTTTGAAAATTGCATGGATTAAAACTTTTCAAACTTAACATTTATTGCGCTAATTTAGGGTTACTATTTTGAAATGAATGTAAAAAACAATTCTGTATCAAAATATAGTGTAAAATTTATATATTATTATTAATAATCCAATGGAATGAGTCAGAATTCGAAAGTAATTTCTAGCACGTACAATTCGTATCAAAAATATTTACGTTCTATCTTCGATCCACTTTTCAATATAGCACAACATAAACCTAGCCTAGCCGTCTATTCCGACTCATGCCCCTAGACTACTTAGACCCCGTCTAAGATCGATACGGCCGTTGAAGAGCGCAGCGTCAGACATTGTCCGAGTTATTTTATTCAATTATCGAAATGCCATCGCGACCTCCGGTACCGGGTAAGAGCTAAGAGACTTGTGCGGCGCGCACTTGAAACGTTAATATTCCTCTCCGACCCCGCGACGTTGACGGCCATCCGGTAACGTTCTAAGATCACGGACGCTGCTCTGCGAGGAGCTTGAGAGCAGGGCTGTATCGAAGTATTGCAGTTATGATATAGACAAGTCCTAAATAAAATACACGCTTCTTTGGAGGTTCTTGGAGCGAAGTAAGGCTGGACATGATGTGTGTGACGCAATTCAAACATCACAAATATTTATTTCCTCACTAAGTGTTTATGTATCGTAATGTACTCAGAGCCGGTTTTACATATTTAGAGGCCTAAGGCGGAAAAAATTAGAGGCCGAAATAAAATATCTAATTTTTTTTCATTCTTGTTTCGTGGCTCCTCCTTTAAATGTTAATTTTAACGTACCTATTAAAATATACAGACAAGAGACACTCTTCACCTCTGACCCGCGGAGGGTTACCAAAACGGGAGCACATTCAATGAGTGCTATCAAATTTCCAATCCTTCGAAACTTGTCTAATGTTCATTTATAAAATGTGCAACAAACTAAAATGACCGGCTTAGAAAAGAGATGAACCAAAATAAGTTACTATTTATGAAAAGGTTTCATTAGAAATACGTAGTGTAATTCGTGTTTTTCGGGCGTGAGTTCTGCGGGCTCAGGGTTTGTTTAGAAAAAGCGCGAGCGAAGCGAGCTAACTTAAAAAGGAATTTTGGTTCGTATCTCTGCTAACTCAGCCGTTTTAGATCGTTTCGAAACATTGGAAATTGGATAGTACTTATTGAATTTTAGGCACGCTCACACCCTTCAACCAAAACTATATTTCACGAGCGGTATAAAGTGAATATTATCAATTTACTGGTAAACATAAATGATATTTCATATATTCCTCTAACTTAGTGACGTTACCGTTGTAAAAGTACGTAATTAAGTGTCGTTAATTTAAATTATACATTCAAAATGAAATTATTTAATGCAGAATATAAATGAAAATGATATTTCGTTTTGTATAGTATCCATCGAATTTTTAGAGGCCGCTTAAATTCGGAGGCCTAGGGCAGTCGCCCAATTCGCCTTATGGCAAAACCGGCCCTGAATGTACTGCGGCGAAACGATGAACTACACTGAAAGTTATAATAAGTGAGTTTTCAAAACGAAAATATACAGAAAATCAAATGTAGGTTGTTTTAAACTATGAATTCTATTATAACCAATGGATCAAAGCTTTATGATCACACAAACATTTCATTAAGTCATTTTCTCAATTTGGGCGTAACGTTTTACTACTATATTTCAGGAAAACTATTGCAAAAACATATACATATTTCATAAATAATATTACAACAGAAAAAAAGGTATGAATTTACCGAACGATTGGTAAACTGTGGATACAAGAATTATTTCCTGAAAATTTACCAAACATTCTTGTAAATACTTCTAATTATTTAGTATAACCTCAGTTTATCGAATAGTTCGGTAAATTCTACGGTACTTTTTTACGTTTGTCAGATTGATGTTTGATTTTTGGTTATAACAATTTTAAATTTATTTCAATTCAAATAGTTAATGAATCATTGTATTACGTATACTTTCAATTACTACGCTGATATGTATATAGTATACGGATTTTGCAACGGGGATGCGAACATGGCCAAAGAAGAATATCATATTCGGTATCCAAATCGGTGACATCCATCTACAAACACTTTTAGAATATTCGATCAGCGATTTCGCGATTCTGAAACATTTGGTCTTAATAATCGTAATGAAAGTAGATCTAGAGCTAGACCAAAGCCAAAGTGTTACGCTTAAATTGTAAGAACAAATTTTAGATGTTGTTCATAAAGATCATAATTGCACTTCAATTTTAATTTCTATTTCCACTGACTGAACTTATATCAAATGTTTACATAACATTCGTACATTCGCATAGTAATCTGACAATTATAATAATTGTGTGATTCCGTGTTACCGTATTTATAATTCTTTTAAGTTGCTCAGTATATCTTTTGAAGGGTTGTACAAATTTGCATTAGGGTTATTAAAGAATCGTTCTACCTGTAGCTTTTCGCAGCTTTCGCAACTTGGATAGTCAAAAACTCTTTTACCTTAAAGGTTGTAAAAAAAAATTTAATCGTGCAAAAATTTAGCCCATTGTTTCATACTTAATTCATAATAATTCGTACATTCTGCAATGTAACTTTCCTCATCTTCAGAGTCTTGTTGATGATAATTATCCAGTAGTTTTTTGATCTTCTCCAATCCCCTTTTTCATTATCGTTTTTGATTCAAATTTTCCACCGGTCTTCATTTATTCATTCTTTCCATATGATCCCACCATACAAGTTATCCTGTTCCTCTATAAATTATAGTATTAACTTGCATAGCAACTGTTCTCTTATTTCATTTCTTAATCTGTCCAACATTGTTACTACTTATACCTTTCTTGATATAATAGATCCTTTTATTTGGCTAAAATTATATACAATTTCTTTGTGTTGAAATCTGAAATAACTGTAGTTTGACGTCATAGAAACAGAACTAAGAGTAATGTTTTATTTTTCTTCTTTCTGTACGATAGTCCTAGAAGGACCAGGGTCTTAAGAACTTTGGTACTTGATTCGGCATCAGAGCAGCAAGAACTACATTTAAGGTGACCTAGTGGTCAACTCATAACACCCGGGTCTGATTAAATATCTTTTAAAATATTCTAATATAAGAAGAGTAGATTCTAACCTCATACGAAAGGGTGTCCTACGTCACAATAATTTATTTAGTACATTTATGTCCGGTTGCACCAACGTTAGTTAAATTTTAAACTTCGTTTAAATAAATTAAAGCAAATCGAAGTTATATGCCATGTGGAGTAATTGACATTGATTTCAAAAATTAGATACTCCTTTATTTATTTAAATTAAGTTTAAAATTTAACTAACGTTGGTGCAACCGGGCATAAGATACTTAGAATTTTACACCTTTTATAAAAATATACTTTGTGAAAAAAATACACTTTCATTTTATCATTGACTCCCAAAAAAATGAAGAAAAACGTGGAAGTCCGATGTATTACTCGGGTAATTTTAAATCATAATGGCCAATATAGTTACTGCACATTACATAGTTAAACAAAATGTATAATCTTAAAAATTAATTGCTCCTAATGTACAATAAGGAGTAACATAATTAATTAATGTCCATTTAACGTAACAAAGTCAATATGTGATTGTTAGCCGGGAACCTTAAGGAATCAATTTACATATAAAAAGCCTAATTACTTTTGTATCTTCCAAATTATTCAACCGACCAAAGAAACAAAAAAGGATTTAAAATAGATGAGCACAATTAAGTGAAACTTTAGTACACAATGCTCTAATTACACTAAAATGTTTAAAAATCCACCGCCCATGCATTCCCATCAATCTCATTACGGCCCACGCAAAGTCCGGCCCTGCGCTAAGATAGTGTACAGCACACAAGTCGGCGAGCGACTAGCACAATATTAGTCTCTAAACTGGGCACGTTTCGGCCTAATGACATATCCTGTGAATCTATTACACGATAGTCGAGATTCTGTCTCGCTTCTCTGACCGTCCGGGGTCATTTGTCTTCAGCAACAGGTCCGCCGCCGCGCCGTCGCCCCCGCGCCCCTCGTTAGCGGGCCAGCCACGCAACATCATGAAAGTAAATGAAACTGAGGCGACCCACGACATCGGATTCTCAAAGACTGATGACGGATGTCTCATCTATTGAACAGCTAATTATTACTAGTCAAATTAGGTTCACGTTGATAGATTTAGCCAAAATTATAATGCTACAGAAAAATGCGCTATATTCATGGTACATGCTTTTAAATTTATTCTTTCTCAAATGAGTTTGAGACAGTTGTGTAGAAGTTTCAATTATGGACATAATTATTGACAGCATTTTAGACTATTGCATAGGCAAATTTTGTTCAAGATTACTTTTATGTCCGCAAAATTAGAACATGTTCTATTTCTACGGCCAAGAAACGTTCCATAAAAATTATTTGTGAAAAAATACAACAACACTATCGCATTTACATGGCACTTTGCTTTCTATTCTCTTATGCTTCCTTTCTGCTTTCTCTCTCTTCTCTCCTAAACCCGAATCGTGATCAAGATTGGAAATGCTTTACGGCGTTCGACGGCTAACGGATTGATATAATAATGATTTCTTGAATTGGATCATCTGTAATTGGCCCAGTTTACACTGAGAATAGATTTTTATATTGACCACTTTATTGATAGTAAAAATAGTTTTACTAGTTCTCAGAAAATTATAGAAAGGATAACGGGAATATTGGATAATTGGGCACTTAATGGTTTGCAAAAACATATCTACAACTCAAAATTAACGAGCTTCACCGGACTCGGTCCTATCATTTCAAGATATTTATTTAGAAATTTAAAATAGTGATGCAGTTCACTTTGCACTAGTCATTCACAAATAATTTATATACATATTTAATTCCAGTGTTTTTCTACTACTTGGTTATTCTACTATCGGCTAAACCGTAGTTTACGGCCACAAGAGAAGTTAGCTGCAGGTCCTAGTTTCTTTAGCCGGTCATGGTTAAAGAAAAACAATTTAAAAAAAGCAAGAAGCTCAGATTTATTTTAGTTTTGAGGTTGAATAAACACGAATTTGTTCAACGGCATTTTCAGAATGCAAATTTATTAGGTTTTTGTTGTTTGACTTGCATCACCACAAATTGTCATATCTACCAAATATTATTGGCGATCCGTAGCTAACTTCAAATTGGCCGTAAACTACGGTTTTACCCTAGTATCTAGTAGATTACTTTTTCATGTATTTCTGTTTTGGTTAACTGTCTTGCTGCTTCTCAATTAGCACCTCCCAGTTCTACTGCTTACTCCACTTCATCTATCCAAATTGTATCTCTTTGATTATTCTTCGTAGTCTGCGTGTTATATATTTATTGATGTTTTTATTTAATCTGCTGCACTTTACAAACTTTACAATTATCACTCTTATTATTTGTCACTCACGTGCCGGACTACATCTGATCGTCGCCATCTTATATATCACAAATTTCGTTATTCTAAAATGAGTACATCTAAAAATAGTAAGTTTTAGATCTAATACATTTTTATCTAAAATTATTTACTATATTTTTTACTTTTACTATATTTTACAATATTTCTTCCCCTTTTTTCTTGATATAAATTGTACACTGTTTTCGCCACTTTTACTTTCTTATTGATAGTGCAGGGAAGCACAATTTGGATCAAATATTCCGAATCAACTACACGGAAAAAACGTACCTTAAAATTTACCAAACTGTTAGGTAAGCTGAGGATATAATGCTTGTTTTACACGACGTAATTTATTGGTCAATAAATTGGCAAATTTTCTTGTCAAAATTATTGTCGTTCGTTTTATAAACATCAAGTTTTCTGTCAATTTATTGTGCCTATTTCATTAGTACCAATACGATATCAGCTGTCACCTATGCTACTATTATTTTTGGTTCAAGCTATAATGCACAAAAATTACCAATCTAACCAAAACATAAACAAGTTTGAGTAATTGACAATAACTAAAATTCTCCAGTATTCCCTAAAAATTGTCGAAAAATGTTCTAATTCGTCAATAAACTGATCAATTTATTAGAGAAAAAAAAATGAGATATTGTAGTTATTGAACATATATAGATATAGATATACCACATCAGATTTAGCCTTTTTTCCTCATAAAAATGACACAATCTCCCTGAAATGTATTTTTATTTACATTTGGATTTATCTCCGAACACAAACAACATGAGCAATGACCCAAATGCAGCATAAAACAAAACATATCTTTACACTTGATTTATTTGAAAAATAGTGATATAATTTCAATCAATATAACACAGAAATACGAATAGTGCAGTGCTGTTTTTATTTGACAAATAAATCAAACATTTCAGCGACGCGCGGTTGGAAGCTCGCGATACAATTAATTCCGATTCAATACTCAGTGACCTAGAGGAGTGACGTCAGCGTCGGCGAGTCACTGGAACTCTGGAAATTTATTGTTTCGTGTAAACACCGCTGTTTAGAAAAACCTAGAGCATTCATCATCTCTAAGAGGGAAAAAAACCGATATATTTTACTGTATGAATTTTAACGTGTTTCTAGACGATTTATTGCTGGCCGAGC
This sequence comes from Poecilus cupreus, assembly GCA_963942605.1. Classification (NCBI taxonomy): domain Eukaryota; kingdom Metazoa; phylum Arthropoda; class Insecta; order Coleoptera; family Carabidae; genus Poecilus; species Poecilus cupreus. Next base: position 29,865,130 of record OZ012720.1, read on the forward strand.
TGTCCTCCGCATCAAAACATCGATTTGACAAAATCGTTCATGAAAAACAAATTTTATGCGTTTTGGTAACGTATTTAAATTTCAAATGCGCTGGGAACGTGCATGCGGTCCATGAAATTTGGGATTCTGTCAGGGCAGATAACGCACCAACCACACGAAATAAATTGAATGAATAATTTCCAACGAAAGATCTATTTCTTCCTCAGCGCAGACTTGTTGACAAAACCATAAATAATATCAGAGTTTTTGCCACGCACAAATCACGAAATTCCCTAGAAATCGATGCGCCAATACAATCTATAGACAAATGGTTCATTTTCTTTTAACCAAACATACCTACTTATCCATTTAATCCTCGAGCGATCTCTTTCAATCTCTCCCTCATATATTTGTTTCACAAACCATTCCATCGTCATTAGCTCAATATAAGCAAACCACCACAATTGTAATACCCTTACTTTTCTAATAACATTCTTCCCAATTTTGGTCTCATTACACAATTACACTAATATTCTCAGTTTAATTCCGGCAACCACAATAAAAAATACCTAACCTCAAATACTTCATTTCCACAGAAAATTTATGCCGTTCATGCTAATCCATTCATACCTAATATTACTCTCCATATGTAAATCATCAATGTAAACAGTAGCACAATCTCTCTTCTTTAGATATGCTTCAGCTCACCAGAATTCGAAAGATCGTAATAAACCGATTAAACACCCCATACGTTTACGAAGAAACTTTAAACTATACCTTTTCACATGAATTAGCAGCCTTCTTACCTCATATTTATTAAATCGTAATCTATATGCTTTTCTAAATAATTATAAATCAATTTATTTTACTTCAACATACGGTTTCCCACAAGGAAGTAATCTCGGCCCACTTCTCTTTAACTTATTCATCAAAGATATAACTAACCATGTTTCTTACTCATACTGTTTAATAATTTATAAATTAGTTAATTCAATTGAAGATTATACTCAATTACAAGAAAATATTAATAATATATTAACTTGGTCCTTAACTTACAAATTGCCATTTAACATTGATAAATGTAAAATAATGTAACCATAAAAAACCAATAGTGTACAATTATGTGATGGATAATAACAATCTGTTTAGGATTACGAATTGTAAAGATTTGGAAATATTATTTGATCATAAATGCAATTTAAATACACACTTGAATGATTGTGTTCTACAATCACACAAAATGCTTGCATTTATTAAGAATTCACGTCACTTCCGTAATTATCATACGTTAGTACCACTTTACAACTGTTTCATTCGCTCCAAGCATGAATATTGTTTTTTAGTTTGGAATACATTGTAAATATAAAAACTCAAAAAGAGTACAAAAGAAATTTTGAATATACTGTTGATATAAATTCAAATTAAATATTCTACTAAATGACCTTTTTCACTACTTTACTGCTCTTATTCATTTTAATATGACGTCTATAGAAAATCATAGAATTCAACAGTCATGCGCATTTCTTTTCAAACTAATTAATAACAACATCAATGACTCTAATCTTCTATCTCTCATAAATTTCTACGTTCCCCGTACAAGAAATTCTAGACAGAAACCTATATTTTATGTTGCATTGGCAAAAGTAAATTATGAATTAAAATGCCCTATAAGGCGTATATGCTCATACTTGTAATATTTGTAATAATGTAGGATATTGACATTTTTAATGACAAATTTAATTTCTTAAAACATAAGTTAATTAAATATCTTAAAACGCTTGTGAATTGATGTTCATCTTTTCAAATTGTCATTTTATTTATCATTTTCGAATTATTTCCATGTATATCTAGTATATTATATTGTACATTCCATGGGAATACGTTTTATTGTTTTGGTGTATTATGTAAAATTGTGCATATTTATTGTAATGTTGCCCTCTGTAATTGGGACGTTAGTCCTGTTGAGTGGTTTAAATAAATAATAATAATAACTTTTCCTTGAATCCAACACTGGGCACTGAAAGTATTCTGACAAATATATAGCAACTTTTAATATTCCCTTTTAATTAAAAATTGTGCACCTTTTCATTCTAAACTATGGAACCGTTTAATTCCAAATTGTGCAATTCTAATGTAATATGTAGTGTATTCCGAATAAAAACATCATCACGCCATTCACTAAATTATGAGTGTAACAGCTTGCTTCAATTATATAAGTTAGTGAAGAAGGAGCTATCGAGGTAGTTTTTATATGGTACAAATTTGTCCTTAATTATCGGTTGTATGAAACAAGCTGAGTTTATAACCTAATTATTTCATTCAAGAAATAATACAGAGAACCTCCTCTATCTGTTCCATCTGGCCGTAACTCCTTCCATGTTCCTTCTTCGCACTAACAACGCACCATGCATGAACGATGGTCCACAACTAATAAGGCAACTTGCACGAGGACTACTGTGTCGCTGAGCCGTTGTTCGGTTCTCTTCTCTCTTGTGAGTCTCGGGTGTTCACAACCCTTTGTTATCCTTAACGAGCGTCGTTCCTATCGCTGTGATTGTGCGAGTCCGAGCGATTTATGCGCGCGGAGACGTAAATAATGCATGCATGCTTGCTGCCGTGGGTTATGGGGCCAGTCTTCACGACGCTGATAGCTGATTGGTGAGTGACTTGATTTGTGCGATGGAGGATGGATTTGTTAGGTTATGAGCCATTTTTCATATCTATCGAGTCTCTTCTAACTCGGGTATGAGTTACCATTGGATGTCTCATATTAATGTATTTATATGTACATGTACAGCCACTGTTGGTCAAGAGGCTAAGAGCACACATCTCGAATTATAAAAACAATTATAATTCATAGCTCTGACTAACAGTCCCAGATGGGTCTGAGTGATTCGAAAGTACTATAAGACGGCGGTCCCTTGCAGTTGTAGCATGGAGGTATGCAATGAAAATAAAGTGTGTACTAACACAACACACTTTTATAATGCTAAAAACGATATTTAATAAGAAAGTTAAAACGAGGAATTAAACAGAATGACACACAAATACAAATATTACAATTGACGACAACGTACGAATATGTTCAATAGTTGCAGTTACCAAAATATTTTACAAAAAATAATTACATAAGATTCTAGATTTTGTAGAGCACTGCAGACGTGAGAAGACGTATGCTAATTTCAAAATCTGTAAACCAACTGTATGTCTTTGTGTTGGCCAAATACACCCAACTATCCCAAAAGTTGGTAGGTGCGCGGCAGGGAACCTCTCGCAGGGCTAACACAAAATTTCATAAAAACCTAATTTAGGGTTCGACCAAGCCTAACTGTAAATCTGTTAACCCCAGATGACATCACAAGCCGATATTTCACAATATTTGCTGCGATAATCCCAAATGATTATTTATGAATACTAAAAAATATATCATAATTCCTAACGCATGTGTGGGAACAAATTTAACTAAAGAACTCCTGTCAACATGATTTTCAAGTCCAAACTTGATATTTTAAAATTGTTTTGACACTAAAACAATAAATCGTATTCTGAATGTTCACCTTGTTGACTAACTATCAGCAACTTCGTCAATGCAAGTAAAACACTCGGCCAGTGAAACCGGAGGAAATTCCGGCTTTAAATTCCACAACAGGAGTAACACCTATATGTACATGTAATTGGTTTCATCTTGGCCATGTTGGACATGAATCTTTCCCAAGGTAGATTTCAAATTGAATGTGTTGTCAGTTAGCAATTACACGGGTTATTGCATCGTGAATAGAAGTGGAAGGCCAGGCATTTTATTCCCGATAATAAAATTTCACTTCAGCGAAATGATTGAATGTCCACGTTCGCACGGTCCGCACGACACGTCCAACTATCATCTCCGTCCGACTCGTCTTGACGCCGCGCCGTGGGCCTCTGACTGCACAACACGGGCTCATTCCAACTGATTTCAGTTGTACTTACTTGGTTAGTAGTAGAGATACTTGGGGATGACTTACCAACTGCGAAGATAAATCCAAAAATAAAAGTATTTTGTACGTACGTCTTCTTGCAAATTTTTTACATTTTGTATATTTTGTTAATTGTAATATGTGAGAACCTGTTATTGGTATTTGTGTACTGTTGGTTCTCCTATTCTTTCTTTCTTTCTAAATAAATTACGCAGCACGTACCTACGACACTTATGGAGCTATCCTAACTATTCCTCTGACAAAGGCGATTTTTAAAGAGCGGCCTTCAAAAAGGCGCACGAAAATAGAAGGCTTACATGTGTTTATCACGTAGATGCATAAAAGGGATTAGCGCTATCTCCATTTTTGTTATTACTCGTAACTCCATTTTCCATTCTGATAACATATTTATTTTAACTAAGGTTGTAGTCAAGATTGGTTATCATAAAATTTTAAACATTTTATTAATTTAATTAATTTAAAAACTAAGTTACAGATGACGAAACAAATTAGCATTAATTCCTTTTGTGAATATGCGTGTACAGTATTAGTTGATTTTGGTTTTGAAAGTAACTTGGATTTACTTTACATTAAGCAGTTGTTTGTTGCAAAACTAACTTAGATATAATATTTTTTTAAATATATGTATAAGTAAGACACTTTTTTCCCAATTATTTATTAACATGCCATGGGAGTTTGTACTTATCAACAAAGATCTAAATTTTTAGTTGTGTATGAAATGTGGCATATAGGGATTTCAGTGTTATTATTAATATTAATAATTAGGTAATCAAATGGGCCTCATTGCATGCATTTTTAAATTCTGAATAACTTTTGCATCTACACTTTCACTGTAAAATATGTAAAAATTTACAGCACTATATAAAAAATATCATCGAAATCCTTATAACGCTACATTTCAATTATACACTCGGTATGTTTAAGTAATATATAAGTGCGCTTTTTTATTTTTATTCTTTGCTTTTTAGAGCTTTCGCCGTTTTGATCATGCGCTTTTTGATGGCCGCTATTTTAAAGTTGTCTTTATTACCTTCTCGGATTATTTGACGATTGGTCAGTTATCAGTTTTTTTATGTATTTGTTAAATTGTAGCACTGAAATGTAAATTATTTACTTCTTTTCTGAACTGGACATTTCGGTGTCTCAGCTAATGAAGTTAAGCCATTTGTTAAGTATGTACTTGGATAGACAGATTTGGCGCGCATGTCTGTCACGCACTCCAATAGATACATAAGTAAGTCAGACTTGAGGTTCCACTTCGACACCTGGTGTATTCGGGCTCAGACTGTCATGAATATTCTGGCCAGCATCTCCATCGTATTCTAGTTATTATCTCGTGCAGCCTTTAGTTTGGCCAGAATTAATAAATATAGCTAAGTTTACAGCGGAAGACCGGTGCAAAAGTCAGTGTCTTATATCCCTTCGCAGCGGGTGTAAGCGTAAACGCTTGCACGTACCGAACGGCGATGATTACCATTTTGCGGCTGCCAGTGATTTGCCGGCACCTGACAGAACCCATTTCCGCGGCCACCGAGGCCTCGCTGCCCAAGATCTCAACTCGCACTGGCGCGCTTTATTAGCTGTCATTCTGTCTGTCACGAAATAATTTTAAGGTCGATGGAGAAACGTAATTTTCCCAAACGAATTGCAAATTTTCTTTATTCCTCGTCCCTGGTGGAGTTACGATTTGCTGACGTTCTGTTTCTTTCTTTTTTCTGAATCACTGAATCCATTCGTGATTCATTACCTGCGGATGAGGCTTCTGCCAGCGCTGCGATTGATTCGGCTGCTTGTGTGAAGTTACTCGATTCATTAGGTCACATTCATCAAGAGGACACTTTCGCCAGACCTGATTAGGTTTTTCCTATTTTACACATTTTCAATTTTAATGTGCGTTAGGAAAGAAGTGCAGGTTATAATATAACTCTTACTAAAATAAATTGTATAATTCTAAGATCTGTCTAAAAATTAAGTTTATTCCCAAAGGCTACAAGCTATATAGAAAAATATAAACAGGCTGGAGAATCGAAGGACGGGCCATAGCGTTTTCAGTACTATTTTTGAAATGTTAAATTATTGGCGTCCCTAATTATTTTACATCAAAAAAGTTAAATAGTTTATTGTAGAGGAAGAATTTCTGCATATTGGACACTAATATTTATTATTTTACTTTACCTGGAACAGGAAAATATTTGTTGGTAATTTTCTTAAAATCATCAGTGTCATGAAATAACAAAAAAATGTACCAATAGAAAGTTATGGCTTTTATCTCTCATTTGCTGTCATCAGTGTTTGATTTCCAGTGTTTTGATTAAAAATGTGTAATTTGTAAAAAAAAAATTAGATATAGTGAAATGGTTTTATGGTCAAAATAATGATCGACAAAAATGTATAAATTAAAATAAAGTCTTTATTAATATCACATTTATTTTGTTATTTCATGAAATTTTTTAGAAAATTTCCAACAAACATTTCCGTCATTTTTCCAGTTCCAGGTAGAGTAAAATTACAAATATTAGGGCCGGTTTATCAATCGACTGTTATGTTAATTTTATGGTAATCCTCCTGTTAAATATACATTTGATTAACAGTCGATTGATATATCAGACATAAGTGTTACAAAATGTAAAAATTTTTCCTGTGCAATAAACTATTTAAGATTTTTGATGTAAAATAATTATGGAAGTCAATAATTGAACATATGAAAAATAGTATGGAAACGCTATGGTGCGTCTTTCGATTCACCACCCTGAATACGTATTTCCATAATTAATGATAAATTGTCATCATCAGTAGAACAAAATGGGTACATCAAAAATATTTAGATTTTTTTTCTTTATAACCTTAAGGACCAAGGGATAAATTAAATTTTTAGACAACCCCGATTACTAACTACTAGAGACTGAATAAAGAGTCAAGTCAATAGAAACTTTCAAATTTAAATTAATTGCGAATTGTTATAAAAACAACTGATTAAAATTCCTGTATTCTGGTAATTAGTCAATTATTTTGCTCGTGTCATGTATTGATTGGAGGTCGTGTTGTCCGCATCCTCAAGACAAATGACAGGAGTTGCGTGGAGCGACGACAACAACTGAAGAATGCTTCGGTTGTTCCGGTGTGCGCTAAGTGGAAGAGTTTATTTATTTGCTGCTTGACAACTGTAAACTGTGTCGAGATCCGTTACATTTGTTAGTTAATGGAACTGATGCATTGTTTCTCTTTGAAAAATGTTACGGTTTACCGTTTGTTCACATTCTCTGATTGCTGACTTTGCGAATATTTTCTGATCATTACGCTGGAACCAAGATTTCTGAACAATGAGAAGTTATACCGTGGAACTGGATTCTCCACTCCCACAAATGCAGATGAAGAAGAGATTTGTGAGCAAAGAAGGAACGATGAAAAAGTGCCCAAAGAAAACTGATCATTACTTAATAGTCACCTGATTACTTTCAACTCTGTTTATTCGTATTTTATATAAGTTCCATTAATATTAAAAAATTCTAATTTGTATCATTAGTTCAGTCTCTGTTTGCTAGTGCTTGTGAAATATACAAAATTTTTGTTTCGATTCATTTTAAACTGATTTCATTTGTTTGTTTAACTTTTGAATACTAATATCTGACGATTTGAATTTCAAATGTATTTATAAAAAGTGCGACCTGAAGCGTTCAGTGACACAATTTATAAGTTGATATAACCTACAAAATCAACATACATATATTTTCTTTTGGTGCGGTTACGCATTTAAGTTCATTGTAGTTACTTACATTTTACCATTTTAGCTTTAAATATATTTCTTTTTCATTTTTCAATTAACCATTACCTCTAAATTTTGTAAAAATCTTGCTAATTTTTATTGTAACACATCAATACGAGCACACAAAATGGAAGTACCAACCTGTTCCCACTTAACCAGAAAAATTCCCTACATTTATAGAATTACTACTAGAAACCAGTTGTTTGTAGTGTTTGCAATATTCACACTATTAGTTATTTGATATCGATTGTTTATTTCTTCGTAATCACTTTCCATTTTTATTCCATAGAAAAATTCTTAAAACTTGACATTCATGAAAAAAAAATAATGTTTAATTTTTGTTTTATAACTAGTTGCTAGGATACTCAGTACCATACTGAAGCAGTGAAATGAAGACATCTTTGATCTTTATTAGTAAAGTATAAATGAATCAGGAAATAATATCGTGGTCGTAGAAAAACTATAGTGTACAACTCGTACATAGAATATCCATGTCATACTTGTTGTACAATGTACTATTTCCTATTTCACGTACACAAAGTGAATTGTGTGACACTGTTTTTCTTGAATTTTTGACTTTAAAAAATGTATTAAATTGGTGTTTATAGTAATTCTCTTTTAAAATATCTAATTCAACTACAAAAACCGTTTGTGTCATCTTGTACTTCTATAAAAGTAATAACTTACACTATACAAATAATTTTTGCGCTCGTTTTGCTGGTATTCTCTGATGGTCTGGCTCATATCTAACACACTATGTCCAAGAACCTAGTAGCGGAGAAGGGAAAGAAGAATCACCGAAGCCCTAGTTTGAGTCGTGTGACAAATCCCCAGGGAACTGAGTGACACATAAAGAAGCTGACAGTCAGCTCGGCTTTAAGATAACTGATTACCAATGATTAGTCTTTTTTACGGGCGCGCCAGCCGTCGTTTAATAAACGCCTGCTCCAATCAAGCTGCTTTCGGGCCCACGCACACTTTGACACGTGTACATGTGCACGCCTTTGTTTTTGCTCATTAGGAACTTGTATTTTCTCTAATGCGTATCAAAATAATTTCCAGTGTAGTCGAATCTAAACAACACAAATATATATTTGTTCTAGTTATTTTATCCTAAACTTTTTAGGTTCAAACACAGCAAGATTCTTTTAAACAATACAATATGAACATCATACTTTTGAATGGAATTGTAAAGAGTACAGTTAGATGTAGAGAAAGGCTCGCACCAATGGTTGATTCAGTTCTAAAGACATAGATACTCCTCAGGCGTAAGACGACCCACCTATATCTATTCTATTAAGATGTTCATGCATAGTTGAACATCGTAATTAGGTCACTGTTACGAATAATCCTACAGGTATATTAAATATATCATGAACGGAACCAAGATTTATAAAAAATGATTGTGGTGTACAGGACTTTCAATGCTTTTTACCCCCCGCCACATCCTGTAAGGGAGGTATAATAGTAATCATGCTAAAAATTGGGTAGTGTTCATTGGAAGAGCACGTATTAGGGTACATAGAATACGATTTTAATTGTTTCGCGATACTTTCTTTGTGTGTGTGTGTGTTTCTGTCTGTCAGTCTAAGTATCTCTGGAGTTACAGTTTCTCAAAAACTACTAAACTAAATATTTTGATATTTTGTATATACCATTTGTATTCCCTTTGGAAGAGTTGATTAGTTTTTGGTGATAATCCAATAATCGGAAGTGGTAGTTTACTTGAAGCCCTATCAAGTTATTTTGAAATATCTCAAAAAATTATGGTTAAACGTCAATTTTTGTTATTAGAATGTTAAAATATTATTATCTACGAAAAGATAATTGTTTGACTAGGGAAGTGATGTGGAAAAATCTTTGACTGCATCTCCGATTATTATTTTTCAACATTATTATCTACAATTATTGTTTGAAACATTTTTATTTTACTGTTTTCATTTATGAATTACAACACGATAAAGAAAATGATGTTTTGACAAATTCTTTTAAATCTATGCTTTTTGAAAAACAAAACGCTTGAAAAGTGTTTATTTTTGACGTGTCATAAGTGGCCTCAAATTTCGGAACACAAATTTTTAAATTTAAAATGCGTCTACCAAGACAACCCGTCCACGTACGAGTGGCAGACTGGTGTCCTTTGATTTGTATTTTCGTCTAGTATTTCGAGATTCAAAAGAAAATTTTGGTCACGTTATTCAAAATTCCATTATTTACTTTCCTTTTTTAATGGATGCCATTTTTTAATTCCACCCAGATCTAACTGGCAAATGTGCGCTTTTCGATGTACCTAAATGGGTAGATTCCTTAGAACATACTGAAACTTTTGGTCAAATGGATCGCAGTTTTTAAAGCTGGCTCACAGACTAATTGACATATTAAATAAAAAGTAAAGGTTTAATCTCGCCACCGAAAATGGTACTTACTAATGAGTCTTTTAAAAAAGAGATGTTATATTTATTTTATTTTTATTTACCCTGCTGGTGCGATCACAATTTTACCATGAAAGTATAGTAGTGCGTAGGTAGTAAACACCGCGTTTTAACTTACTGCAGAGGCCAAGGTAAAACCATAAAATATTTACAGCCCGTTCTGGTGCTGTTTGCAGAGGTTTTACTCCGATCTACTTGCTAAAATGCGCACTTCGTAATAAATTCCCGAACAAATGAACTGCCCGTCTGTTTTATGAAGTGATGTAAAATAGAAGTTGTTATTAATCTGCCGTAATAAGCACTTTCGTGAGTGCAATTTGGGTTTGTAAATGGTACTCCTATCTCTGCAACGTTTTGGAATCGTTATGCGTTTATGCTGCCATGAAACATTTTCTAGCTATTAGTTGATTTATACTATTATCAAAGTACATTTAAACTTTACTATTAGAGTTAAATCAATTTATGTATACGGTCAATGAGAATTTAATTGAAAATTAAATTATATACCCCAAATATTGTTTTATCTATTGAACAAAGAATTTAATTAAATACTACCCTTAAATAAAAATATAATAGCTATGCAGGCATTGCAAATATCCTTCCACACCTTAATTATTCATTATTCTTCCCAATTGTAAATCTCTAAAGTTTGTAAGACTTTCAGCCCTGGATTGTACCACTTCTTCTTCTACCCTTACTAGTACTTAATATCGACAATAGAAATAATTTATTTACTGAATTTTTCCAAAAATTATATAGGCCTTCATGTAAACTACCACTTCCAGTTTATGGAAGACAATCATAATCAAAGCGGTTTGTAATTTTTTTTTTTTATTTAAGAGTATTTAGGGGGCCCTTCAACTACTAGGTTATTAGGACCCCTTAACAATATACAGTAGTTACATCACATAATTACAGTAATTACATTATATTTAGTTTAATACATTAAATTTTATTTATTAGGTTAATGTCTGTTAGGTATTCTATTATATTTTGTGTGTTTGTGTTTGAGAGTGTTTCTTTTAGTGTATTAGGTATTTTGTGAACTTGTCTTTGTGCATTATATTGTGTGCAGTTGATTAAGATGTGTTTAATTGTCATTTGTGTGTTACATGTTTCGCAGATTGGTGGTTGTGTTTTTTCTAAGATATATTTGTGTGTTAGTGCTGAATGTCCTATGCGTAACCTTGTTATAATAACTTGATGTTTTCGGTTTTCCGGGGTTGGCCATGCTTCGGTTGTGTCTTTAATTTCCCTGAGTTTATTGTTCGTCACTTCAGTCCATTCTTTTTTCCACTGGTTATCTATTTTGGCTTTCAGGTGGCTTATTATATCCTCTGTAGTAGCTGGAATGTCTAGCTCTTCTTCATTTTCTTGTACTCCTCTAGCTTCTTTGTCTGCTTCTTCATTTCCTTGGATTCCAATGTGTGAAGGGATCCATAAAAAGGAAATGGTCTTCTTTTCGGATTCTACGATATGGTGGATGGTTTCGATGATCTTCATAATTTGGGGAGTGGTGTTTTGGTTGTTGTTTTGCAGGATTTTCAGGGTACTAAGGGAATCTGTGCATATGAGAAAATTGTGGTATCTGCTGTTGTTTTTTATATATTCTGTTGCCTTCATAATGCTATATACTTCCGAGGTAAATGAGCTAGCCATATTGGGTAGGTGATAATGTTCGCGGTGGTCTTTTGTTACAATTGCGCCTCCTACTTTGTTGTTGCTTTTGGAACCGTCGGTGTATATGACGTGATGATTTTCATACGTAGTATGTTTCATTTCTTGGAACAAAGATAGGTACATTTCTTGAGGTGTTTCACTTTTTTTATGTTTAGTGAGTTCAGTATTAATTTGTGGTTTATGCAATTTCCAGGGGGGAATTGAGTATTGTCGGTATGTGTCAAGTTTTGGGAAGGTGAAATTAGAGTTGTTCAGGATGGACTGGATATATATTTGGGTAGGGGTTGTGTTTTTTAGGTACGGTGGGTCATTATTTGTTATGAATATTTGTGGGTGAGCTGAATTTTTTTGGTTACTAGCTAGTTTCGTAATGTATGTAATTGTTATTTGTTGTCTTCGGTATTTCAGTGGTTTTTCGCTTGCTTCGCATAATATGCTGATCACAGGACTCGTTCTGAAGGCGCCAATGCTTATTCGGATTCCTGTATTGTGTACCGCCTCTATTTTTTTCAATAAGTAGTTTTTAGCATTTGCGTATATTGTACATGCATAATCTAATTTAGATCTGATAATGGTTCTGTACAAGGTTAATAGGGTATGTTTATCTGCTCCCCATTCATGGTTGCTCAGCGTTTTTAATAAATTTAGTCTTCGCATACAGTCAGTACGGAGCTCTGTTATATGTTTTCTCCATGTCAGTTTTTTGTCAAAGTAGACTCCTAATATTTTCGCATGTTCCACGTAAGTTATTCTTTGTCTGTTTAATGTGAGATATGGCTCCATATGTGGCCGTGTTTGTTTACAGAAGTGCATTGCTTTTGTTTTTGTTGTTGAAAAATTAAATCCAATTTGATTTGTCCAGTTTTGTAATTTGTTAATAGTGACCTGTAGTTTATTTTCTATTGACTCTATGTTTTTTCCTCTGCAGGTTATAACGATATCGTCTGCAAAAAGAGAAATTTTCACGTGTTCAGCTAGGTTTTTCTTAATGTCGTTTATAGCTATTGTGAACAGCGTCGGGCTGATTACTGATCCTTGCGGTATGCCATTTTCCTGGATCTTTTCCTCAGATAGTATACCATTTGTTCTTACGTAGAATTTTCTTTGTGCCAGGAAGTTTTTTATATAGTTCAAGATGTTTCCATCTATTCCATAACTCTTTGCTTGTTTGACAATATGATAACGCCATGTTGTTTCGAAGGCTTTTTCAAGGTCAAATAGTACTGTTACTAGATGTTCTTTGTTATGGAATGCTGTTTCTATTTCGTTAGTTATGGATATAAGTTGGTCATGAACTGATCGTTTATTTCTGAATCCACTCTGTTCTGGAATAATAATTTCTTTATTTTCTAGGTACCATGTCAGTCGTTTGTTTGCCATTTTTTCCATTACCTTTCCTAATATGTTTGATAGTGCGATTGGACGATAACTTTTTGCGTCTGTTTTATTTTTATTTGGTTTTAGTATAGGTATTACATGCACCGTTCTCCATTGTTCTGGGAATGTGTTCGTTGTCCAGATATGGTTATATATATTTAGCAAATGGTTAATAGCTTCTTGTGGCAGGTTTTGGATCATTACTGTTGTTATATTGTCTGGTCCTGGGCTAGTATTTATTTTTAATTCATTTATAGCAGCTACTAATTCTACTTTGCTAAATTTCATGTTGATGGGATCGTTGTTATGTTCGGTTATTATGTCTTCTCTTTCGCATTCTTCTTTGGTTCTTATAAATGTATTGTTATAATGGTGGTTTGATGAATTGTATTCAAAGTTCTGTGCTATCTCATTTGCTATTTGTTTCTTATCTGTTATAATTTCTTGACCTTTAACAAGAGTTGATGTCTCATATGTATGATTTTTACCTTTGATTTTCTTTATTTTGTCCCAAATGTTTTTTATCGGAGTATTGCAGTTTATTGTATTTACGTATTTTTGCCAGGATCTAGTTTTACTGTGTTTTATTACTCTTCTTGCATGTGCTCTTGTTTTCTTTAAAGAAATCAGATTTTCAAGTGATTGTATTTTTCTGTATTTGTATAGAGCTTGTTTCTGTGCTTGAGTAGCTTTTTTACATTCCTCGTTCCACCATGATGTTACAGTTTTTCTTTTAATTCTTGTCTTATACCCAATTGCTATTTCAGCTGATGTTGTTATTTTATTTATAAAATTAATGACTAGCTCGTTTGTGTTACTGTCTTTGTTTATTTCTTGATAATTTGATTTTAGTTCTGCTTGATATTGATTCCAGTTTGCTTGTCTTATATTCCATTTTCTTGTTAGTGTATATTGTGGTTGTTGAGGAGTTATGTTATTTGCATGTTCAATGAGTATGGGGAAATGGTCGCTTCCATACATATTGGGTAACACCTTCCATGCTAGGTTACTTGCAATTCTGGGGTGGGAAAAGGATAAGTCAATACTTGAAAAATGCCCTGATCTAGCGCAGAAATGTGTAGCTGATCCATCATTAAGTAAAATATCTTCATCAAATGTGTCCTCTATTATTTTTCCTTTTTTATCCATATGTTTAGATCCCCATAGATGGTTATGCGCGTTAAAGTCCCCGGTGATCAGGTATGGTTTAGGTAGTTGGGAAATTATATTTTTCAGTATAGTATTTGTGATAGTTGTTTGCGGAGGGATGTATATATTACATATGGTTAAGGATTCTGGATTGTGTATTTGAATTGCTTGTACTTCAAGTTCCGATGTAATATTCACTTCCGTAACTTGATGAATATTTTTCGCTAAGATGGCTACTCCGCCGCTGGCATGGTTGTTGTTTAATCTATTTTTATTGTAGCTGGTATATCCTCGTAGCGACGCATTGTTGTTGTTTTTTAGGTGCGTTTCTTGTAAGCAGATGTAATCAGGATCTAGCTGTGTTACTATAATCTGTAATTCTGGTAAGTGGTTATAAAATCCGTTAATATTCCATTGGATCAGCATATTGTGTGTTTTTTTTCTCTTATTCTCTGTTTTCTTCAAGGAGTTGAATTTTAATTTTTGTTTGTAGTCTTGTTAATCTGTTCTTAATAATTCTATGATTTACTCTCGGGTATATGTCTTGTAACATTTTTACCAGTCCGCTTATGTTATCTGTGTATTCTTTAGCGACTGACAGTGGATCATTTGACCCCTGTACATTTTCCATGAAAAATTTGAATTGTTCATAAGTAAGGGCATAGTTGGCAGGGTTTTCTTCTATTTCTGTTTTAGCTGGTTGGAGTAGTTCTTCTATCGGTGGTGCTTGACTGGGGCTAGGGCTTTCTGTGCGTGATTGCTTTTTAATTTTCTTATTAGACTGTGTTATATTTTGTTCTATTTCTGTTACAGCTGGACGTGGTTCTATTTTTCTATGACGAGGAGTAATTTTGATGTTATTTTCTTCGTTTTGGTCTGTGATATTTGTTTCTTCAGTTGCTGTTATAGGTTCTTCTGCTTTATCTGGGGCTGGTCTTTTACCGTTTATTTTTGGAGCGGTTGTATTCAGCTGCGTTTGTTTTAGTGGCAGAATAGTTGTTTGCAAGGGACATTTAGCTGCTGGATGGCCTGTTTCGTTGCATTTAAAACATTTGATACTTTCGCCGCTAAAATATATTCTGTAAGTGGTTTCATCATAGATTAAATTAGTACTGTCCGGAATTGGAGGGCTGTCCGGGGATATGTATACCTGTCTTCTAAAACTGAGTATATGTGCATATTCTTCTTCTTGAATACCTAGTTTTAAATTGTTTATAGGTGATACCATTTTGATTCCAAGTTCTGTTAATATTTTTTCGATTTCGGTGTTTGGAATAGTTGAACACACGTTTGATATTATTATTCTGCGTGCTGGTGTTACTAAACGACGCACTTTTAATGTGCGGTTTCCAATAAGTATTGTTGAATGGTTTGTTATTAATATGTCTACTATTTCTTTTGATTTTAAATAAATACAAATTCTATTGTTTGCTATCTTGGAAGCTGAATGTATATTTTTCCCGCCAATTATACTTCCAACTGCTTTTATATAATCTATTATTTGTAGGTCTTCTATTACATCTATGATTATCGCTTGGTCTTTTTTCGGGAATTTATCATTTTGATTCTTTACTTGATCTGCGTATGAGATATTGTTTGGTTTGTTGGTCATGGTTTGTTTGTTCATTTTGTTTGGTTTACTCCTGTAGTCAGAAGTAATATTTTGTTGGTGGTTGTTTAATAAGTTGCCACCTGTTTTGGTGGGTTCATGTCTTTAGTGTTAAGATAACGCTATTCAAATGCAGATGTCTCTATTGAGACTTCAGTATTTTACTTACCAGCGAGATTTGAAGGTTAAGTAAAACTTTTCAGCAAATTAATTTGCTCTTGTAGTTTTGTGGGGAAAGGAAAAATTTATATATGGAAGGTGTTTAAGGATTTGTATTAAGGGTTTGTGGATAACTTTTGGTATTAGCGGTAGTTTTGTTTTAATGATCTTCACAATTTAATTTCTCTCACTTCTCACTGTCACTTATCACCTTGAAGGTCAACAGTCAACCCGGTTTGTAATTTAAACATGCAAATTAAAAAAAAAATATGAAAATTATATCCTTATTATATTTTGTTTTATTGTGGATGAAAAAATTTATATACAGGTATGTGCAAGAGGAGAAAATATTATTAGCAATCCGATTACAATCTTGACGAAGACGAAATTATCTTTAATAATATATTTAAATAATCGTAGTTGTTATAGGTACAAACAAATAAAGGAATATATTTTATCGTGCATTTCAGCTAAGATGCAATATTTTTCTAATTTGTCATCAATGTATTACTATAAATATAAGTTTACACCGTACTGTTCAAAATAAAATACGGCAGTGATAATCAATGTCCAATGATCTCTTTACGACGTTCTTGAAATAAATTAGCAAACATATCATAAACATTTCCCAAACTATAACCAGAATTACACTAAGTAACCATTCGAATTTTTATTTCATTGCATTTTATCTGAATCAGGATTACGTATAAATAGTATCCACAAAACACATTAATGACAGAATAAATATTGAATTTTAGTTCATGGTATATGTCAAATATGTATACAATTATGTATAAGAACGTCGTGTGGTGACCACATCAGATTTTTTAGTTTATTTCGTATCTTGTCGCTTTATATTTTCCGCGTTCTGGTAACTTCTACTTTTCTTAAATATTTCAATAGTTTTACATTTTTTGTTTATAATATTATAACCCTTGATTCACTTCTATTTCATTTACAGTTGAGTTTTTTAAAATAACCAATCAGTATAATAACTTTACAGAAAAAATAAATACACAGGTTTGTACAATAAAGAGGGGGGCATAATTGTTTGGATAGCATAATAAAATAATTTGGAGGATGTGACAGGCGAAATGAAGGTTATATTTTCTTAAATGGAATGAGATACATTTTTCATTGGAATGGATATCTCAAAATATTCCCTTTTCAATGATGTAACAAATTCCTTTACATAAAATTAAATTTATGGTCACAAAGTTCTAAAAATTTTGACATCTTTATTATGGAAAATACAATTTTTGGTAGGTGTTGGTTTTTTTTTATTGATATTTCTGTTAACAATGTCTTTGCATCGACAACAATTGTTGACAGGAGTATCAATAAAACAATGTTACATTGTTGAAAAAGGAATACTTCAAGCTATCCATTCTAATAAAAAAAAGGACCTATGCATTTTTTTTCTCTAAAGTTATTAGTTGGTGAATGGTTGCTTTAAAAACTCACCCTGTACAGATGTCAGTGTGCAGGTTGTTCTATAGAGTGCCATTTTGTTTTTATTTCTAATTATCCATGTTTGTATACAGGAAGTAATATCCTTCTGTATTGTTTAAAAGCCTTGTAGTGTTTATTTTGTTGATAAGCAGACACCGCTCACCCTGTAGGTAGTTGTCCAGGTAACAGGTAGATAAACACAACACATCGTGGCTGAAACCGTTTAACGTGAACGCTGCTAACAAAATAAAACAACAGGCCGTGTTACTTTCCTGCATTATCGCTGGCTTAATATTTAATTCAGCCACTTAGTTAATATGCATGACCCATGATTATACGTTGTCCACGCTAGACTCGATCGTCGCGTTTTGCGCGGAGCAGGAAAAATAGCGCTAACTGCTTACACATAAATCCTGTTTTTATTTTGCACCACTGCGTTTATAAGTACCGTTGGATGATAAGCTACGCTCAACTGCATCTAGTCTGCTATGAATATTAGGATTTTTAAATGAGTGGACGAGATGCACAAAGCTGGATCTTAATAGGAATACACTTTTGTTTCTTGTTGGGAGGAATGGAGCAATGGTTTATAGGATTTAGCAACCACGGTGACCAAAAGGAATTTTGAATAAAAAATAATTATAAATCGTAGTTCTATTGAAGGGATACTGATGAGTCAGAGTGATTCGATTGTTACTACAGACTATAAGTCTTGCAGATGTCTATTGACTGGCCATCAGCAGCATCTCTTATATATAAAATATTCGGTAAATGAAAGTGGTGGTATTCAACCCTCCACGAAAGAAGACTTGTAAACACCTCTATTGCCTTTGAAAATTAATCTTTACAAGTTACTAATTGACAGCTGCTTTGTAAATATTTTACAAATTAGTAAACAAGGTAAACAATGTACGTTGCTACAGTAATGCTTACAGGGCTTATGCGAAATCATTTCAAATAATGTTTGAAAGAACATTTGTGTATAACTGACAGGACTTGGTTATAATTTTAATTTGATTTGCAAATGAGAAAGAAGTAATACGTTGTACAATACACGCAAGGTAACTGTTTTTACAGCTTCAAGGAGGTGACAGGCTCGCCTAATCGGTTCGCTGGTCATTTCCTCCATTCAGCAGTAAAAACTGTTTTACCTTGCTTATAGTGTAAATAACTATATTTTTACTATTTCGCTCTCTTGGAGCATAGGTTCCTCTAGACCTTTAGAGTGTTTCAAGGTATTTATTTTTTTTTTAAAGATTGCCAGCCATATTTGTTTAATATTCTATATCTTCTACTAATTTCTTCCATTTAAATTTATCTTTAGCTCCCGTTTTTAGATAGTGCCATGTTTTTTTTATGTTTCCATATTCCTTGTGTTTTTGTTTTTGTCATGTATTTGGTCGTCCTCCCCTATTTCTCTTCCCTTTTATTTTACATTCTAGAGCTTCTTCGTTAGTTTTTATTGCCTTTCCTAAGCGTATGTCATATCAAGTTCCACTTTCTTCTTTTTAGGGTGATTTCTACTGGTTCTACATTGCATATTTTCCACAACTCTTCATTTGAGATAATTTTTAGGTATTCTTAATATTCGTCTCAGGTATTAATATTGCCAAATGACAACAAGTTTGAGAAAGATACTGGAGAATTATTTTCTGATTTATCGAACTCTGGAGTTACATTTAATTAGATTATATTTTGATTTCATCATCAGGCACACCACTAAATCTATCTTTTTAGCTCATTTTTTACTTGTATTGATGATAACTATCTGACATCTGACATTTGTTACCAAACACAAAGAAGCTACAGAGATTATTCCTTGGAATAATCACTAGAGCTTTATTCTCAGTATAATTATGACAGGATTGGTTAACTCACAAATAAGTGACATACAATGGAGCATTTCATTGGTTTTAAGAAACGTCAAAAAATTATCTTTGGAATATTCCTTGGTGATCACCGCCTAAAGCACTCTAGTTATTCATTTAATCAAGTAAAATCCTTTCTTATGTCATTTATCTCTTCGTACCAAGTGCGAGGTACCTATTACATCGGTTTGTAGATCAAGAAATTCTTAGTTCGATTCCCCACATTTGACAATGACATAACTTTTAGTTTCTCCTCTATGGTTTCCTTTTTATTATCTTTACGCATAAAATACTTTCGAAAACAGGGTGCCCAACGCGTGATGATATATTTACTTTTTACAACTTGTGATGTTCCAATAACTATATTAAATATGCAAAACATGTATATTTCACAAATTCCACATATGCAAAATACGATTCATTAAGTTCTATAATTGCAATTATACATCAATTTAATTAGTGGAACAAAAAATACAAACAGTTTTTAATATATTTTATTAGGAATTATCCGTAATAAATTAACAATAAAAATTATCACAATGCAGAGAAACCAGCCAGTCCATTAAAGGAGCCTAACTGATTCACCATCAACTCAATTAGCGATTCATAAATATTTTATCGTTAATTAAATTAATTTGATCATCAATTAGGTATAATTAATCACGTTGTAGCCAAAGAACAACTGTTTGTGGAACACACTTGACCGCGATGTTCTTGTTTGCTTGCATCAGCCGACTACGTTGTGTTACCAACAAAAGTTTACTTTAATTTTCAATAAATTACTTAATATGCGCTTTGAATTAGTTAATTAATTAATTAGAGTTTTGAAGTAATGCCTACGCGATACAATATCTAGTTATTAATTATAGTGATAGTGTATATAGTTTCCAGGAAATAATTGAAATAGTTGCTCTTGTGTAATACAGAAATATTGACGGGGATAGGTGTAAATTATGTTTCATTACTCGCAAATATGGTTCTTCGTGAACAATTTTGATAATTAGTTCTATAGCGTAGGATGGAAGGTGATTATTAATATATTTCATGCATTATTACTGAAAGGTAATATAATTATGTACAAATTTGGCATTTTTATATCTCGTGTGCTACAATGTGAATTTAACAAATTTTGTATATTAAATAGATGTTTATACATATATTAATTATAATTACACAAAATTAATTAATACTGTTACATTTGTGTTCAAAGCAGAATAATTTAAACTATGTTATTGTCATTGGAGGTATACTAAATATTTCTGATACCATGTTTTAAACGCCTATTTACTGTTACATATTTTGTCAGAATGATGGATACAACAATCAAATGGATTTGTGACAGTGCTCGCTTAGCAACATTGGTGTCATATTCGAATTTGAAGAAACAAATTATAAAATAATTAATTGTTTAAATACCTACATTAAATCATACAAAAATTTCAAATGAAACTAGTATTCAGGATTCAGAACTATTTATATCATAATAGAAATACATACACCGAAAAAGAGTACAGTATCATTTACCGAATTGATGTTATAAGACGTATTTTCTGATAATTTACCAAACTTTTTGGTAGATACTTCTAATTGCACAGCAAAAAAATGTGTTTAGTTTCTTAATTGTTATGAAACTTTTAGAAAATGAATATTATAGCCGTAGCTTACCGAATGGTTCTGTAAATTCTACGGTACTTTTTTTTCACTAAATATACTATGTATAAAATAACCACAGGTGACATTTTTATCTATGTCTTTCTCTACAAATATATCTTGCTCCTACCAAAACCACGTCACGTAACCCGTCTCCTATCTTTCTAATATTTAATTTTCTTGTTTAGAATTACATATAAAAAATTTAAGTTTTTACAGATCCTATTGCATCATTCAAGTTATGAACACAAATATAATTATAATAATAATAATATTCATTTTATTTGGCAGAGTTCAGCAAGATGCTGTTTTTGCATTTAACCTTTTCATGAATACACAGAAAAATTTTAGAATATGATGAATAGCTTTGAGATAACGCATCGGACTGTGGATCATAATACCTTGGCGATAAAAATGAGATTTAATAAATTTATAAAATACTATTAGATGGAATGACAAATTATATTAAAATATTATTTCAAATGATAACAACGTACGAAATGTTAAATAGTTGCAGTTAGCAAAATATTTTACCACGAATTTACATAAGATTCTACATTTTAACGCTCTACAATCGTGAAAACACATCCTTTCGGTTCAAAAACTAAAACAGATGGCATCTCAAGCCGGTATTGCAGAATATTTTCCGCGATAATCTCAAATGACCATTTATGAAAACTACAAATCCAACATGTGTGGCAATAAATTTAATTCAAGAACTCCTGTCAAGACAGTTTTTGATGCATTTAAGTACAAAGGCAATTTGAAACCTGATATTTTGAAATCATTTAGACAGTTAAACAATAAATCGTATTCTGATTATTCGCCTTGTTACAATACCCATGGTCGATAATGTCGCCATTATTAATTTTCTGTGGTTTCTTCTTCATTAAGACCTGTTGGGACCATGTTTTGACGACTGGTGATCACACTTCACGCATTCAAAAATTTCACTTATATTTGCAGAAACAGTGTCACACTCAAAATGGATAAATGGCGTTATGATATACATATTTATTTTACTATAAAATCGCAAATATGTTTATGCATTACATAAACAAATTGAGATTGTGTGACTACAATAGTAGAATTAGATATTTCACAAAGGAAGTAAGAGTTTCATCACGAGACGAAAACGAGTGTTACTTTTAATTTTTACTTACATCTTGGGACTTGAAGGTATTTAGCCTTACCTGCCAAATAGTGCACTTTTAAAATTGTTTGGTTATATACGAGATGACAGTTATGAACGGTATATTTCTATCTAATGTTTGTGTGAGCAAATCAGAATGAATTAATTATCAAAGATAAATTTATAATGATTATTATTAATTGAAACGTTCACGCGATAACCTAAAATAATTTGTTGAATACCGTAACGTACCGCACTATAAGAAAAGCCACAATAATTAATTTATCTAATCAATTTTACTGATTAATGCATCAATTCTAATCAATGAATAAATTAAATAATCTTATTAATCTCATTAGTCAACCGTTAACTAATTATACGGCCGATATTCAAAACATCTCGTGTCAAGAGATCACCATTCATCACAGCATTAAACTCAGATAAATTTCCATCAGCCTAAATTTCAAATAGAAAAGCGATCTTCACCAATAAATCTGAAATATTACAAGGAAAATTCAATTACCAGCCACTCAAAAACAAATAAAAATTCGTTTAGGGGGCTCTTGTTACGTTGTCGTCATGAGCGCACGGTTAATTTCAGAAAAGGTGAGAGGTTATAAGTTTGCTGGTAATAATTATCTTGAAAACGTTGAAACCGATTGAGACAAATTAGTATCGTTGCTACTAAAAAAATCTACTTCAGAATATGTTTAAACATGACAGTTATGTCTTTGAGTCAGTTAAAATATGCTATAAATATTTGTTTGCCATTTATGGACAATTTGATGACACAAAGTTTTATTGTTTTGCAGGAAAATTTTTTTGTTTGAAAAATTATGGCTTCTAACATTTACAGTAATATAAAAAAATATTCAGTTTTATACGAATAGTATATTAAGTATCAAGAATGGTAAGATAATGCTTTGTCTGACATCGGTAATTTCATAACGTTCGTGATGCTTATACAATTTTCTGTACGATTGGAGCATGCAAAATTTATTTGAAAATACGCAGATATAAATTTCTTCATTATTAGTAATGCTGAACCCAAATATATTAGGTGGCTTTCCTGTAGTTGCTGTTGTTCATGATAGATGTAATAGTTATTTGTCAACCTAGAGAGGAAAGCGTTTCTTTTTCCCATTCGAGCGGGAGTGGGAGAAGGGTTTCCCTTTCGTGTTAGACACAACATTTTTTCACGACATGTTTCTAAAAACGATTTGCTTGAACCTAAAATACACTGAAAACACAACTGACACTTTAAAGTTAGGTTATCAGACGCAAGGCAGTGTAGCCAATGAACCAATCTTAAATACAAATTAAAGTTGTCAAATTGTGATTTAATCTAGAAAAATAAAAATATAAGACATAATTGTAAAACAAATTAAAGAATGTATATCACTAAAATAATGATTTTCAATAAAATCATGCATTTATAATTTTTGAAATATATTTTTTGTAAATAACATTCATATTGGTAACGCTTCTATATTTTTGTCTTTAATGAGGAATAACACATTTACCTCACTATTTCAGGAGAAGAACTATGGGGTTTCCTGGCATGTCGTGAAAAAACTAATTTGCTTATGCATTTAAATGAAAGGCATTAATTTAGTCTTATGTTATTTAAGCTATTCTTGTTGAAAAAGAAGAAAAATTATTGTAATGAGCGATTCCAATAATGAAAAATTTACCAAAAAAAATAGTGTTGCATTGGATATTTGGCTATAATACTCGAAAAATCCAAATTCGATACAAAAATACTAACAAAATGTTACTGTTCTGCGAACGGTAATAGTATATTACGTACCGTGAACTGTAAGTGATAGTTTTTAGGTCGCGAATGTAGTTTGGGATGTCGAAACCCGTAGGGTCGAGGTTTCCTAATCATTCGAGACCTAAAAAATCACTTACAGTTCGAGGTTAGTAAGATATTTTTTGCAATACCGGCGTAAATATAAGAAAAAGAAAAATAGGTATCAAAATTAACAGCTGTCAGATTGAGGTTAAAAATAAAATTTGAATGATATATTTACTTACCGTCCACCGTGAACGGTAAGTTTCACTTACCATCCACCGTGGACGTTAAGTAAATGATGTAACGATGGAAACCAATTGTGCAATAAAAGTTCCACTTACTGTGTTTAAATTTTGTTATTAATGGGTAGCTTACAGTACAGGTATTGCAAAAATAAATTACTCACCTTTATTTTCAACCTAGCAATTGGTAAAAACAATATACCGCCTTGGAAACAGGCATGATAAGTTCATAAAAAAAAACCAATCCTGCAAAAAAAAAATTACCTACTAAGAATAATTGTTATTTAACTATATTCTAGGCCCCGTCGTCGGGCCCGACACTGTAGCTCCATTCACGGCAGCATTAGCATTGGCGCGGAAGGCCCCGGCAATCATTTAATATAACACACATTTGTCTTCATGACGCATGTCAACTGAAATAATAACAGTGTAACCCCAGTCATAGTTCAGATTCACATGGCTAATAAGCGGGATACATGTTTATACTTTACATATAAATTAATTTCCGGTCAATGTATTAAGATATCCGAGTCCGCGGCTGCGTCGTGAGTCCCACTACACCTAACTTCAGTTCGTAAAATTAATTACTCTGTAAGATGATCCATCGTAACTTGTTGAATATCTTGCGTGTTGCTGAGCGAAAAATTATTCTTCGGACGCGTATAAATTACTGTTGTTGGTGGTTATGTTTATGTATGGTGCTTTTTTAATTCTTCAACCGTCAACACGTGGGTACGCAATCCGTCGAGGATGTTGAACTTTCATTTTACTTGTAATATTCACCAGTTTCTTGGAATCATTTTGACATGTTTAATGGGGTAAATAGCTCAGTGGTAACGTGTCGGACTGTGGATCGTGAGATCCTCAGTTCGAATCCCACAACTGTCAGTTGCCAATTTAAATTTACCCCTGTGGTTCCTCCTCCACTAACATCTTTGGGGGCTATGACTTGACGGCTGGTAACCGCACTTCATACGAAAAAATATATCACTTACCGAGATCTGCGCAAGCAGAGTGTCACACCCTTAATGGGTAAAAGGCGTGATGGTATATTTTTTATTTATGTTTAAATAAATGTGGTAGCTTTAGATGGCCAGCCGGTGCTGTTTTATTAAAAAAAATTTTAGAAAATAACGTTGAGTAGGATATATAGCAATGATGTGTTTGCAGTTGATTGGTTGAGACATAAGATGCATTTATACTAGCGAAAATTATATCCAGAATATGTCAGCTTTTTGAAGCGTATAAGTATAACTTATAAAAGTAGAATCTTAAGTGGTGTCCGATTTTGAATTGACAATTTATACGATATTTTCTTCTCCAATTGTATATTTTACATAGTTACAAATATTCTTTTTGTACTCATACATTGAAATTTGTTATTTCGCGTTGCCTAAGCAACGTACGAAATGTCCATTTCCCAGGTCTGCAGATAGACAACCGGGAAATTTCGACGAAAATATTCCTATTTCTAAAGCGTTTATTAATAAATTATATTTATAATAAAATAATATAGTATTTCAAACATTCCTTTACATAATATTAATATAAACAATGATGGAATAATAATGAAATTAAATTTTAAAATAACAAATTTAGTTACCTCAATATAAATAAGAAATATAATAAATTTAGAAGTGAATACGGTAAATATTATAAATATTTTAATAGTTTTCTAATATATTAGACAAATTAATTTGTTCCACGATTTTTCTTTGTCTAATTTCTCATTATCGAAATTACTCATTGCAATTATTTTTCTTGTTTTTCTTCCATCGGTAAACTGTCTGTACCGTTCTTAATACTTTATATACTATTACTTATAATATATTAGTAATATGTAAATTTCATATTTTTAAAAAGTTGGTGTCAATTATTCCTACCATTCGCTTTGCAAACGATCGGAAAGTTGCCACTTTACAACCTGACAATGCTTGTTTGATTACTTGCTGATTGTGAGTAATATAGGCTTTTCTTTGGAAGCATATTTACTGTTATACTTTTTCTGCTGCTAGTCGTAGTATACAAACCTAGGTGGAAAGTTTCATTACAGCGAAAGTCGCAATGAAACACTTTCCGCCTGTCTATTAATGCGTGTGAAACGGACTGGAACCGCAGTGCCATCTGTAATTTTCCGATAAAATGAATTGACAATATTGAATCAAATATTTGAAAGCAATGTTCACATCTATTTGGTACAATTATACGTTATCACAGAACTATTTACTCATTAACAATATTTATAGCGAAACCGCATTTTCAAATTCTTTTTCTGTCTCTTCCACGACCGCAGCCACCACAAGAAAGATGAACGATATTTCGAAGAAACACAATTAAACTCAGGATTTTATGGTTCAGTTGACAGAGTTAATTAGTGAATTTTAAATTTATGGCTACTTATCTATGAGCAACGGCGAACGAGGCCGGGTATTGGTTCCGTGCTCGCTTTGGAATCCCTTTGCCGATTAGATTATTATAATGTAGAAATGTCTAACTGTAAATTTACAGCTGATAAGAAATGCATTTCTGTCAAACCAGATGTTTTCATTAAGAAATGGAAGTAGTCGTTAAGATAATTTTAATTAAATATTATCGTTGAATCGTTCGAAGAATCTTATATTAATAATACCCACTTGAAATTGTTCTCAAATAGAAATATGCCATTATACATTCTTCACATGATATCTTCGGCTTTCATTTTGATGTATTTATTATTTCATAATGCCTAACCTATATCTGTAACAAACCATGTACGTTATTCAAAGAAGTTTATTTTAATTATTGTTTTTATACACATTTATAATTGATGTAAAACGGTATTTTACTTTACTTAAATTATACGTGAGATTCACTGTTTTAGAGCTATGTATTCCCCTCGTACAATACAACATCAAGATTATTATTTCTCCTATAACATAACAGATGGCACTACGGACTCAGTCCGTTTTACACGCACCCATAGATAGATGCTAAACGAATAGGATTGTAAAATTGAAAGGAGAATATTTATATAAATTATTAAACAAAATTTGAAAAAATTTGATTATATATTTTTATAGATTATATTCATATGCTTTAAAAAATTTACGGAAGTGACAGCTATAATTATCGTTGATGTAAATAAACTTATTTTCTTTGGTGAAATATACAATAATCGTTTTTGGATATATTATTATTCCTTTCGCTCCCTTAGAGCATAGGGCACCCTAGGCTGTTTTAAGGCATTTATTTTTGTAACTTTACCAGTCATATTTGGTTAATATACTATGACTGGTACCATGAACTCTGGTTTTGGGAGTTTTCAAAGAAGTGTTTTAGACTCGGTTTTTACGCTGTACAATGTTATAAAATTATCTTATAAAAATACTTCAAATATAAGTGGTAGATAATATATTTCCCTATAACTTCAATTCATAGCATTCTTTTATAAAATAATTTTAGAACACTGTACAGCACTAAAACCCTTGGTTTACTTCTCTTAAAACATCCAAAAACAGAGCTCGAGGTTATTTTTTTTCCATTTATATTCCGTTTTTAAGTAGTGAAAAGTTTTAGTTTGTTTGATTAATATATCTTCTATTATTTTTTTTTTTCATTTAGATTCCGTTTTTAAGTAGTGAAAAGTTTTGGTTTGTTTGATTAATATATTAACGAAGAATTAATATTATAAAATATACTTATAATATAACTAAAGAAAAACTTAAGTGCATTGATATATTGATTATAGCCTTGAATAATTCGTGCAGTTCTACGAATAATGAACTGTAATCATTCAATGAATTTCCATTTTTAAATTTTATTACAAGGTTATTATTACAATTACAGTGCTTATCAAAATTATAATCCACCGCATTTAAAAGTGCAAAAATAATTGCGTTGAGAACCCACCCTAAGATCTCGCAAAACAAAGAACAATCGTAGAGTACAAAGCGCCTGAAGAGAAACCGGATAATGTAAAGCAAGCATTTTTAACACCTCGTCGCGATAAGGTAAATTCCTTGGATTGTAAAAGTCTAATTAGCCGACAGTGGGGGGGGGGGGTTAATTGCACTCAGCGCCCATAAACTTTTACAATCTCCCCCACCTCGGTGGTTCTCATTCCCACGGGACGAAACGGACAGGCAGGAAACAGGCCAGGAAGAAACGCGACGCATTAGTCCTGCTGGTCACGTCCTCCCGGCGACAGAGTTGCGCTGGGACGATACCCAGAATGCGTCAATTTATTGCTAAATAATTTTGTGGCACTTTCTTAACTTTCGAGTTTATATTTCGTCGGAGTTCTTTTTTCGTGTTTTCTGCACTCAGGAACTTTGAGAGACTGAGAAGTTGTATGAGAGGAGATGATAAGGAATTTTGCTGCATCTTTACTCATGATTTTAAAATTAACGGACTGAAGACTGAATTATGTTAATACCAATTTCAGTAGCAAGTGCGCGAAATACCTGTTTATTTGACGAGAACGTCGCGCACGAGATACAAACAACATTTTTACAACTGTGTTTTAAAGATTTTTTCTATGACATCTGAATGTGTCGATGGATCAATGTGTGTTTGTAACTGGGACAACTGATAAAGAAGAAACTAATTCAGTTTCGTGAAAATCCACAGAACTGATCGACTCTTTTCGCGTTATTTATTGTCTCAAAGTATCTCCCACATATTATGTATTATTTGTCATCGTCTCTTGCACAGTAATTATTTCAGTTTTCTCTTTTTTCCGTTGCCTGTTCTAAATCTTACAATTATTTTTAAATTTTTATTTACTTTGTTATATATTGTAGCCTGCTTGTAGTCAATAGGCATATGTCCTGAATTATAAGTTGATTTATATATCGTTTCTCTGTTTGACTGAGTATTTATGTCTAGATCTCTCTTTGTGTAAATCAGTCCACCATTTCTTAGATTTCTTCGTCTTCCTATATCCGTTGTTAAATGTCCGTTTCTTACATAAAATATAATTTTTTCCGTCCCATTGGTTCTTCTGATTTCTATCTTCGTTTCTTGATATTTCTACACTACAATTATATACTAGACTTTTCCATGGTGTCCTTAGTTTCTCTTTATTCTTCATTAATCGCTTCTTTCTTTATTTTGTAATATTTCGTTTCTTCCTCTAAAATATATACCGATTTGTAAATCTAGTCCAAGCAGATTTATATTATAACTAGCGGACCCGGTATGTAGACGTTGTCCTGACACAGACCTCGCTATATAAAATCCCGGTGTTCGTAATTCTTCTCCTCCGAAATGGCTTAACCGATTTTGATGTATTTTTTTATGGGGTCACCTGGATGGTCAAATGTATAAGTAATGAATATAAGTCAGGAAAATAAAAAAAAATCTAGATCTCGACAACAGCACTACCTACTGGGTCCAACTGTCTAACCATCCAGGTGACCCCATAAGTTAATTAAATTCGTCAAAATCGGTCAAATCATTTAGAAGGAAAAGAATTACGAACATACGTACACCAGAATTTTATTTATAAAGATAAAGACATTACTCATTTATAAGTTGACTTTTGATTTTGTTAAAATTTTGTATTCACCAAGTAATGTTCTCCACGAATCTCTTCACCTTCCTGTGTCTCTCTGCCTCAGCATCGCCGGCCGCACTTAAGAAATCACCAGCACCCATCTCAACAATCAAGTACGCATTCTCATCTCATTACAGTCATCAATACCTCTCGTTCTGTCTATTAGCTCTCGATGAACCACATACTGACAGCAGCAACACCACGGCCGCTCTCAAACCGGTTCCTGCCACTAACAATCCGTTTACAGTTCCTCAGGGTTCTAATTAGAAAAATCCCGCACTTGATGATGAATGTCGCATCGCAGACATCGCGAATTCCCCGCTGCTGGCCTCGCGTAATTAATTACAGCTCGTTTGACTTTGTAAGAATTTGGTTTTGTGTTGATTGGTGAGGTTAAGTTTTTATTTGCGCTGGGAATGGGAATTAGATTGACTTGGTGATCAATCACTCATTGATTGATGAAATCGGCACCCGAAACATGCCAGAGTTGTGCTGGGAATTTTTAAAACTTATTCTAATCAAATTAATTAACACAAATATACACTTGCTTTTGTATTATTTGTTAGACATCCTTAAACATAAGAAAATAACACTGTATAAGAATTGATACAGTTACGACAATCGCTGTTGGCACTTTGTATCTTTATGTCACATTGACCGATGACGCGATGACCTTGAGCCGAGCGACCATATTGGCAGTAGCAGTATACGACGGCATTACGACGGCAAACTAAAATAGCTGACAGTTGCAAATTAGGTTTGGTTAAATCTAAAATAGTTATTTGTCAAACAAAAGAGGAAAGCTTTTTCTTTTCGTGTTAGACACAACACATCTAATACGTCAAAAGTTAAGTTGTTAGACGCAAGGCGGTGTAACAGTGTTGGCAATGAACTAATCTGAAATCTAAATTAAAGTTGTCAAATTATGATTTAATCTAGAAGAAGAAAAATATAAGACATAATAGAAAGATAATTTGTAGCATGCACAGCGCTAAAATAAGAATTTTCAATAAAAAGGAAAAGAACATTTTCCTTACTATTTCGGCAGAAGAAAGGTGGAGTTAAGGTCTTTAAAATATATTATTTCACCTGCATTTTCAAAGTTCCTGCAATGTTTCATGGTATAAATAAGTTTACGTCTCTGTTTTGCACTTATTTTATTAACTTAATATGAAAGAAATACCGTGCCTTTATATTTGACAGATATAACTGAGAGTAACACTGTCATACTATACTCTCTTTTCTATGATTACTAAAATATCAGTCTATCAGCTGTCATTGAGCGGCCATCTTTGCAGTAGCGTACCACTGAACTATTGGGATCATGAAATATTTGTGTGTGAATTCTTATACTATGGTTTAAGTTATGTTTTAGAAACAGCAGATTTTTAAATTTTGAAAATTGTTTTCTTAAATATGAATAATTTTATAATATTAAAAATACGTGAACTATATTAAATGTGAAGATGACACATAATACAAGTAATAAATTGTTTTCTTATTTAGCTAGGAAATAAAAATAATTTTAGTATATTTCTTCAAAGTTATAAACTGTACCTTGTAGCTTGTACTAATATACATACATATTACCTATAGTAACCATTTCAGTTTTCATCTCAGTTACACCAGCTATTGAATAGTTTTGCATAATATCTGTTTTATTACATCCATAGCTGATTTCGCATAATTAGATTCAGCAATAAATGCGAGTCAACCTTCATGTGCGACATGTTTCACAGTTGTAGAAAAGTAGTAAATTTATTTAGCAACATTGAATATAGTACAGTATAACGATGTAAGTAAGCCATGAAGTGTACCCTGACTACATATGTTTACCCACAAGTAGATACTTATGACAACAAGCTACTCTAATTTGCACTCAGTGCACCATCTCTGGTGCAGCGCTATGCAGCCATTACATATTCAGAACTAGTTCGTGCAACATAATCCAACAACTTGAAAGCAGTTAATAACTCATAGCAAAGTCTAATGGTGTACCTGCACATTACATTTTCATACCGCAATCATAATCATAATAATGTTTTCAATTTATGGACGGGTATTTCCACGAAATCATTTCGTAAATCAATTTTAATGCAAATTGTAATTGCATTCTCTATTAGCATTCCGGAGATGCCTGCAAAATTTTAGCGAAGTGTTTACTCTATATACTATACATTATTACATACATGTACATTTTTATTTTAATAATACAACTGTTTAAAATATTTATATCCTATAATGGAGTACCTCAGGGCAGTGCCTTGGCTCCAGTAAAAATTTTAATGAAAGTTGCGACATATATGGATAAGACACACCCTCTGCTAACATGTTGAGACTTAATAGATTTTAAGGCAACGGCCATGGCAGGAAGCGTTAAAACCGGTTCAATCTTTAACGTAAGTTAAGCAGCGCGGTTATTATATATTTGGATGAATGATCGCTTTGCGAAAACATATGCAAGCGAACACAGCTTGTTGTCACACCATCGAAATCAAGGTACCGAGGTGGCATATAATCTCAGCAGTTAAAATCGCTTAATAGTATATTACGTACCGTGAACTGTATGTGATAGTTTTTAGGTTGAGAATGTAGTTTGGGATGTCGAGACCCGTAGGGCCGAGATTTCCTAAACATTCGAGACCTAAAATATCACTTACAGTTCGAGGTTAGTAAGATAATTTTTGCAATACCTGCGTAAATATAAGTAAAGGAAAAATAGGTATCAAAATTAACAGTTGTCAAATTGAGGTTAAAAATAAAATTTGAATGATATATATTTACTTACCATCCACCATGAACGGTAAGTTTCACTTACCATCCACCGTGGACGGTAAGTAAATGATGTAACCATGAAAACCAATTGTGCAATAAAAGTTCCACTTACTGTGTTTAAATTTTGTTACTAATGGGTAACTTACAGTACAGGTATTGCAATAATAATAATAATAATAATTAAAAAAATTGAACTTACCAATAAATAATTTGGAGCCCCATATCAAGGAACACCAACTTCGCAACTGAAGAGTATTTCTATTGTACTTCATTTCATAAGCTTTTTATTTATTTTCACATTAAATTTGAGGTTAGACCATTCAGAGACACATATTTTCATTGGTAATATAGACCATAGGATCGTAAAAAAGGGTTTTTACTTACTTTTGATTATTTTTTAATAAACAGATGTTTGGACAGCTAAGCTTTTCATCATCAACTTTGGAAACTGAACATTTGTAAAAGAATGTAAACATTAGAACAAAAGAGGTTGGTGTTACCCCTACGAAATCAACCCCATTGTTTTATTGTACCGCATTCCCCTTAAAAATCGTGATCACAATCCGGGTTTCTAAGCATAGGTACAATTCCGATTTCAACTTCCCTCAATAAAATTACTTCTGTATTTTATACGATTTCTACATATTTTCTATAATTTAACCTGTCAATTTGGTTCTAAGTAAAAATAGGTTTGTTCCAAGTGGTCATTTCTGACATGTTTGTGACAAATTTCAATGCGCCTGTGATAAATGTAAACAAGTTAAGTTAGAAACATAGACTGGAACGGCGAATAGAGTGAAACGCATGTGCATACTCATATTTTGTTTTGACAGCTAACCTTAAATATATATATATATATATATATATATATATATATATATATATATATATATAAATAAAGAAATTCATGCATTTTTCGCTACAAAAAAGGAAATGAAACTTATGTTTCAAAGTTAACTTGTTTACATTTATCGCACGCGCAGTGAAATTTGTCACAAACTTGTCAGAAATAACCACTTGGAACAAACCTAATTGATAATATTAATATTATGAATATGGAGGTTAATTGGAATAGGTCATCTTTCTACCATGCAGCTTTCTTAAGAAACGAGTAAATTAGAATGTAGAAGATACATTTTAAATTTTTCATTAAAACTTTAATAATTTATATATGAAATATACAAGAGGCTCATTACAAGTCAAGTATATGTTAATATTGTTTGCGATAAGATATAATAGTCCTTTGAAAACAAAACTTCATGTATAACTCGAGTCCTCGTATCGTCGTATCTCCTTCACAAAATAATTAGCTTTTTACATACGAGTACGAAGTGGAATATAATAACGAAATAATGTTTCTTTGTAGCCGAGCGCTCTCTTCATACATAGAGATATATTCCGTGGCTGTTGTACTCGAACAAAATAGAAATAAATTACGTGCGTCTGACATGGCTGCAGCGGATCTAAAAACAAATAATTTACAAAATTACAAGACCACATTTGGTGCGCGCGGCAACAAACGTACCGTGACTGCTCGTCTAATGCATTTTTCAGGATTCTCGTGCATGGGCGTCCGCAGGGGAGAACCCCGACCAATTCTGTCCCATTAATTATGGAAAGTTTTCGTTTTTAACTTAATTGTTGGTGACAGGTTAGTCACAACAAACAAGTATGTTGTAAATATAAAACTACTGGTTTATCATTTTATTCCAAACAAATTTTTTGCGCACTTGGGTGTTACAATATTATTGAGAACAGTCCAATAATTGTAAGTCCAAATCCTCAGTTCAATCAAAGAAATCAACAAGTTTTATAATCTTTGGTCGGCGTAAAATGGCGGCTGGTAACTGCTTTATACGCGCAAAAAAATATCATATATTTGAACTGCCACAAAATTATACATACATCATTGTTGATAAATAAATATACCATAACAACGTTTACTCATTTTTGGTGTGGCACTTTGCTTTAGAAAATCCCTCTAAGGGGAACATTTTATTCGTGCAGTCCGATACGAGACGTCAAGTCACGATCCCCATAGATGTTACTGGAGAGAGAACCGCAAAAGTAAAATTAAAA
Source organism: Poecilus cupreus (assembly GCA_963942605.1). Taxonomy (NCBI): domain Eukaryota; kingdom Metazoa; phylum Arthropoda; class Insecta; order Coleoptera; family Carabidae; genus Poecilus; species Poecilus cupreus. Next base: position 29,899,784 of record OZ012720.1, read on the forward strand.
ATTGTGACTGTCGACTGTGGAATTGAACTAAGGATCTTATGATCCACAATCTGAGAAGTTATCAGAGATTTGTTCATGTTAGTTTATGAAAATTTAGGGCAGCACATAATTTAATTAATATTGTAATAATTTTTAAACAAAAATAGTAACTCCCTATCAAAATTTGAAAACGGTCACAATCGGTCCAATACTAAAAAAAAAAATGCTAGTGAAAAATTATCAATTCCTAAGAAAGAATTGCTACCAAAATCTAATCAACTTGGTAAACTAAACATGAAAATTTTAAGTATGAAAGTTACCTCTAAAATTGATAACTTATTACTTAAATTTACAGTTATCAAATCAGAGTCCTCAAAGATATTAGTGGTACAACAATCAGAAGGATATTAAAGGGAACTGAATATATCAATTTACTTATATTCTGTATTAACCGACCATAAAACACTTTAGGTTAGGTTAGGTTTTGGATGCATTAGACTGCAGTGGGAGCCAAAAACAACATCCAAATATTGGACACAATTTTATTGTGTCCGTTTCGTCGGTGAATTTATACTTTAATCGCGATGCGCCCATGACTGAAGAAATATATTGGGGAGGACCGCAGGACTGCAGACAATAAACGCGATACCAGACTTTGTTTCCAACTGTCAAAACATAAAACAGTTGTCAATACGGCGGCCGGCGGGGTCCCGCGCCACGGGGTGGCACTCAGGCGTACCAACGCGAAGAACGCAGACGAAAAAACACTAAATTTATAACTATTCGGCTGGCAGCCGCCATATAATGTGGTATTTTTGTTTTATAGCTCTCTGGTAATCTCCTCTGTTTCTCCGATTGTCTTCCTACGCGCACCGAACGCCGATATATTCGACAATAAAGTTTCCTCGGCTCGTACGGTACATTTTAATCATTAACCTTAATTCTAGCACTTCACCTTGCCTTTTAATGTAAAAGCTGGTGATTACTGCGACGGCTACATTGCCTATCAATTATATGGCTCTTCAGAAGATACTAGCTTCACGTACAATGAAAATTTCAACAGATTTTCATTGTATTTAAACGTCAAATTTATTTGTAAACATTATTAAATAATTGTAATAGGTGCATGATATGAATTTATTTTTAATTCATATCATGCACCTAACACAGGTATCCAGGTTTCTAATTAATAAATATACCATATAAAAACTTATTAATTTTGCACCGAGCTACTTCCATCCACCTATACCCGAAGGATCGTAATAAAATGATTACAAACCTCTCAATTACCTTTATAAAGACACCTTAAATTATACTTTTTAAATAACTTTGTAGACACTGTTTCTGTTTTCTCAAGTTTTACACAGAGTCTAAAGTGTGCATTACACAATAAAGATCTTCTTTTCAAGTGACTCTAAAAAGTTTTCTCTCTTGCACAATGACGATACTTTTTCATCGTTTAATGCCCGCTTAATAAAATTAATAGGTAACACTATTAAATTAAATTAATACTTACTACTTTTACACCAATTTTTAATACAAGGACTTTTTTGGCTGGATTATGAAAGACAAAAGAAACTTTTGGAAATCAGTCACTGGTTTATTTTAAAAATATCAACCTCATCCCGTTTCGATGCCACATGCGTCTTCTCCAAGAGGTGAATTTTCAATAACTATTACAGAATATTTTAAAAATAATAATAAGTATATATAAAACAGACTAATCTCCTCGTCAACAATTAAAAAACAAAACATTAATAAATAAGTAAAACACAGTCAGATAAAATAAAATTTGTTACTTTTCCACCCAACGGAAAAATTTCTACCGTCCATTTCCAAAAGGTTCTTTTGTCATAAACATTATAGTTTTTTTTTATTATTATTACGAAGATAGGAGACGGACTAACTTCTATGGTCATATGCCGCCTCATGAGTGGATGATAATGAATTTATGTGAACACAAACGACCATGCTCTTCAGTGGGATTTGAACCCACGACCTCTGTCGTACTAGGCTAGTGACATAGCCACTACGCCACCGAGATCGGCAAATATTATAGTTATTTAAATTGTTATTATATTGAGTGTGCTCATTGAAATTAAAGATGTTATCATTATAATTAAGGATACTAATGAGTAAATGATACACCACTATTCTATGTATATGGGGAAAATATGAAATGTTAACGGGATGCTTTAATCCGGATTAATTCAGCTAGTAATTTTATAACAAAAATTTAATAGAAAATAAAGTAATTATTAGTTGCAGGTGTAATAGAAACAGTTTGCCAATAAATTCAAAAAATGCGTCTAAAACTTAACAAGTTAATACAGAATTGAATAATGGCGGGCAGTAGCTTCTCTGTAATATAAAACTCACCGCTCGCCATATCTCATACTTCAGACATTTTTAGATTAGAACTTTACACCGAAGATACAATAGTTTAGATGATATATTGCTGACGTGATAAAAACCCTAACATGCATTATAAATTTTTAATGTTGTATTAAAACACTCTCACAACAAAAGCCAGATAACTTATATAATGTGCACTCACATCACGCCACTTCCTAAATTAGACACTGGGAGAATAAAATTTTATTTACCGCCGAAATGGCTTCCTTACAACATATTAAGTACTACTACATTTTTATTACATGTGATTATAGAAATTTATTAATTATTATGCCATTGTTATCATTGTTATAGCGCAATAAATTCTTGTTGTTTTAAATATTTATTGTTGAGACGTTTAAAAATTTCCTACATTTTTATTGTACACTCCTAAACTTTATTTATTAATTAATATTCATTTATGATCACTATTAGTGATTCATAAATAATATTTTATGGAACTATTGTCTTAAATATTAATGCTTAATACCTACAATTTAATGAGTATTTTGAAGAAGAATTTATATCGATATTTAAAAATCCTGCTGAGGCATTTACATAAACAGTGTGAAATTACAACTTGAAGTATCACTTACACTAAGGGAAGAGTTAATATCTCACCATGGGCATTTCAGAATATTTAAATGTAAACACAATTTGCATAAATAGCCAATAAATTGTTTATAATGATTAATTTCAATTAAAAGTTGAATTAATGAATCTGAATTTCATTTGCATGCATAGATAGTATTTTCAAATTATCTTGACACATGAATGTTTCAATGAATACCAACACAGATAACTTCTGTGTCTTTGTATTACAAATAAATTAATATGTCATTACGCGTTTTAATCGTTTCTGGTGTGGCACTCTGCTTTCACCGATCTTAGTAAGTGACATATTGAAACACGTGAAATGCGGTTATGAACCATCATGTCACGGCACACAGAGATGGGAGAACCAAAGCGGTAAAATTAGAATGACAACTGTCGGCTTTTGGATTTGAACTGAGGATCTCATGATCCACATGCCGATGCGTTACCACAGAGCTATTTAACCCCACACACACATAAAAATATTATATAGAAAGTGTTTTATTTGAAGTACGAATTGGGATCTCGAGAATTAGGGTAGTATAAACATGGCCGGCGAACATTGTCTGGATGATATGGAGCACTCCATACCTCAGAAAAGGCTAGGTATGGGATTCCATACCTCAAAAAGTAAAAAAAAAATGTATTGCATTAGGTTTGAAAATGTAGCACCCTTTTCATTTGAATGATATTATCCCCCCCCCCCCGGTCACTATTTCACTATTACTCCATACCTCAGCAAAATTTACTTCGCCGGCCTTGAGTATAAACATGTATTCGTTTTTATTATTGAATGCATAGGTCACTAGATATCGGCTAAAATATAAATTTAACGATTTTTTTTTTGTTTATATCTTTGTTATATGAAATAATTACATATTCTGGTTTGCATTTTCTTATGGCACATTTTAAAGGTTATTTTTCAGAGGCACCCAATTTTTTTTTACCTAATGATTTACGAGTTACTGATATCAACTTTTATTTTTCATATGGACGTCATAAGTAAGCCATGATATATTTTTAATATAATTTTTTCTTGTTTTACAACGATATTAAATAGTAATAATATATTTCTATAATTATTAGAAAAATTAACAAATTTTGTTTATAATAAAATTGAACTGAAAAAAGTGATTCGTAGGCCACTATGGTAACATTTAATAAAACAATCTCTCCATCAAGTTTAATTTGATTTCAATGTAGGGTGTGATAAATTAGAAACTCAATTAATTGGCTAATCATATTTATCGAAATTTTAAAATAGGTGGTCATATAACTTTTGTCGCTATAAATATGGGAATGGCCAAAAATAAAACATGTTCAAATTTAAAATACGTAATAAAATTCGTTATTGTATATCGCTTATTTGATTTCAGAAGTTGACAATTAATGTTTCTGAAAATAATTGCACGTATTCGGAAACAGGGTAAATAATCAAAGCCGGTATTAATATAAATTTTGATTACCCTCCCTAGGGGTTGGATTTAAATGTAAACGCGTTATAAAACCACCATTTACATTTCACATCGAAAGGGTGCAAATAAACCGCACCAAACATTACAATATTTTGATTACAAAAATTTATTATTCCAGTTATAAAAACATTTCGCATTTCTGGATGGTATTGTTCCCTTTTCATTTCGTTTGATGCTACCCGCGTTGTGTTTTGTTATTTTTACGATACGAGCAGTTAAACAGTGCAGCGCGTCGTTAAATTTAGATGTCTTGATTAAAACGGCGGCGGCGGCGGCGGCGGCGGCTGCAGCCCCCGGCTGACCGACGTTTGTCAGGCGCACGCAGTGGTTAAAATGTCAGCGGTGGACGAGTCGTCCGGCTGCAGCCGAGGGGGATGTGAACACAGCAGCCAACAGTGAGTGCGCTGCAGATAAATGTTGCGCTTGTTGGTTCGTACAAGAGATACTGTAGGGGTATAAATTGAAGCAGAAGTTTTCAACCATGCAGGGATTCGATATGCCAGAACATATTTTAGGGTAGATGTTATATTGACTAGAAAAAAGTTATTAAAAAATAACGTCCGTACGATAAATTTTAAATTATAAAATAAATATGGGAATAATTAAAACAAACGGGCTAGCAGTCAAATATTTATTTAATAAACTGCGCCCATATTTCGATAGTAACCACATCATCAGTTTAACTCCTTATGACCGGTTGCAACAACGTTAGTTAAATTTTAAACTTGGTGTAAATAAATAAAAGCAAATCGAAAGTATATGTCATGTGGAGTAATTGACATTGATGTCAAAAATTGCGGGCATTAGTGGTTTTAGTCCACATCTATTCATTGGTCTATTTTATTTATTTTTATTTGAATGACTATATTGTGTATAATTTTTTATCTTTTGACTCAGAGTTTTTCTGCGGGTTTTTATATGTGTTATTTATTCTTATGTGTCCATGTAAAATAGCTTTTCAACTATAACTTAGCCCTGAAGATGTTAGTGGTTACTATCGAAACGTCGGAGTAATTTTTTAAATTAATATTTGACTGCTAGTCCGTTTAATCCACATCAGTCGATCATACCATATTTTTCATAAAATAATTAAAATACTTAGCTCTAATAAACGGTTACATATGGATCCCAGGAATTCGAAAATCTCTCTACGAATGAGTTGGGTTCCTTGCAGTGGTCTATTGACTGACCACCAACAAATTTGCTAATGCAAGTAGAACATTTGGTCAATAAAACCGATGGAATTCCGGCCCTATGGTCCATAATAGGGGTAATAGGAACTAATTATTGCTAACTCCTAATAAATGAACACCTATTTCGAGAAAAAATTACTAATCGGTATGATAACCCTCCATACAACAGCAAAAAACAATAATTAGAAACAAGTCAAGTGGGAAATACAAAGTAACAAATTAATAGTTATAAATAATAAACAAGAACTAAATTTATTTCATAGGAAAGTAAAAAAATAAATAAGAATAATACATAACATTCAAAAAGAATAAATATAGAAATCTTTAAGGATTAGCACGGGAGAAGTTTTCTAGGAGGAGACAATCTTCTTGATCAGTCGATTTTCTTCAGCTTACAAAATATATAGCTGATCATGTGAAAGAGGCTAATCTGAAAGTTTTTCCATACACTTGTTTCTTGCATGTACAAAATGAAGCCAATCAAAAATTATATGGAGTGGATCATCAACCAAATCACAGAAGAAACAGGATGCATTGTCTTGTACAACAATTCTGACCAGATGAGAAGAAAATTCTCTATGATCAGTAAAGATTTCAGAAAGTTATTTAGAAAAGCATTCTTAATAATCTGCAGAACTAAGAACGGTCAATAAAGATTGCACAGCTTGCTATCCAAGCCAATGGTAAAGATTAAATCCCGTTAACAATTCAAAAAGAAATAATGTATGAGTTTCTAAATTGTACTTTTTCATATGTTATACACGTAATTGCTTCGAAAAGTTATTTCTTAGGTGACATGTAGTACAGTAAAATCTATGAGGTAGTCGTTTGGTGATAACGCCAGATTTGCAGCTATCACCATCAGATTTATCAATTAGTAGTTAACGATTTTCACAAAATGCACATTTAGTTAAAAAAAAACCTGTCATCGCGCCATATACCCATTATTTGTGAAACTAATATATACGGGCGAGACTGAGGGTAAACGATTGTTAGAGCATCCGAGGAATAAATAATAAATAGATTAGGTATGATTGAAGATTTATTACGTGAACGAATAATTCCCAGTGTGATGAATAAGACGTACATTATTGAATGTGGACAAAGCGAAAAGATGTGCCTGGATAGGAATGTTTGGAGGAGATTGATTGTTAGTTGACTATGTTTTAGGTTCATGCTACCCCTCCTTAGAGAATATAGCATGGTTTTTATTAAAACACTACCCTCCAAAAAGAAGTAACTTGAAGGCAATGGCCATGCTATGGCATTTTATGTAATATGAATAAGTTACTTAAATCTAGATATAAATTCGTTTTAACCTGATTTATATCAAAACAGCTGTACAAATATAAGTGAGCACTTATGAATTCAGAAGCTACATAGTAGAAGTAGGCGTACATACATCCTCCATAACAGTCTCTAAACACAGATAAATTACTCTCAGCCTCAAGCCCAGCGATTCGCACAAAATTATCTCTTAATCAAATGAAACAATGATAACAGCAAGTTTATTCCGCGGGTAACACATGCACGCAGCTATATTCATTTATATTACATACTACACATAACCATCCAAAATTAATTAAACAAGTACACAAATACGTTTACGTAGAGACACACATCCCTGGTGAGAGTGTCAGCGCTAGTGCCGTGCTGATGATGCCGGCGCTAAGCTGTGCGCTGTGCGCTGTGCCGGTGACAATGGATCAAGTACAAGGCGCTCATTAAACCGCGGGTTGCGACGTTGTGGAAATACGGAACATGGTGGCGGCAGGATCATCTGCAGGGACGGACTCATGATACGCACATTTAAACTGCCATATTATCGTATAACTTTATTTTCACCTTTCCTCGCGGTTACCCTTCTAAATTATTCCTGTAGTGAAGCGGACTGGACTTCCTTAATCACAAACTAGCATATATTATATACAGGATGGTGAATTTTTTAAATGTTTAGTTATTGGCTTCCCTAATTATTTTATATCAAAAAAATTAAATAGTTTTTACTATACTTTAGTATACAGGAAGAATTTGTGCATTTTTTGACACTAATATTTATAAATTTACTCTACCTGAATCCGGAAAAATGGCGGAAATGTTTACTAGTAATTTTCATGAAATCATCAGTCATAAAATGTCAAAACCAATGTACCAATTGAAAGTTTTAGTTATTGTTATCAGTGTTTGCTATCAAAAGTTTTGATTAAAAATGTATAATTTTGCACTAAATAGTGCTCGACAAAAATGAACAAAATAAAATAAACTCTCAATTAATATCATATTTATTTTGATACTTCACATCACTGGTGATCTTAAGAAAATTACCAATAATCATGGCCGGCTTTTCGTCATTTTTGCCGGTTTGTAAAATTATAAATATTGGTGTAATAACACGCATAAATTTATCCTCTACAATAAACTATTTAACTATTTTTATATAAAATAATTAGGGAAATTGAACATTAGAAAAATAGCAAATATGGTACATCTTTTGATTCACCTCCTGTATAATAATAACAATAATATAAACATGCTCTAACCAAAAGGAGTAGGTGGAAGTCATGGGCCAAAAAAAATGAGAAGAACGGAAGAAATAAATTAACAAAGTTTTTGTAATATGGGATAAATGGTTCCATGGTAATGCATTGGATTATCTGTTCGATCCGCACAGCTGAAAAACTTTCGAAAATAAATTCCAATAATATTTACTTTTGGTTCCTCCACCGGTACCATCCTGGGAAGTCGTGATGGCATTTTAGACAGTTGGACTCGAATTGAAGATCTCATAATCCAGATTTCCAACGGGTTGTTACCCAAAGACAAATATAAATAAACCTTGATTTTTCAATTACACTTAATCATTTTTTAATATTTTGATCCGAGAAAAGAAGTCAAACTAAATGACACCTCAAAATTTAGACCTGCACCTGATGGAAGAATTGGTCGCGAATCAAGCACCACAGTTCTTAAGCCCCAGGTCCTTCTTGTACTGTCTTGCCGTAGATGATGATAATACATCCAATAAATGTAGGTCTGCTTTTAGAACACTCGATGCAAATAGGACCCACTTTAAAATAAATTTTTGTAACCTAACTTTTATCAAATCCAGTCTTTCATATAGAATTATAACTACAAAATGAAAGTTTTTATTTTGCCTCCTCTTTCTCATGGTTTAAGAGTATGTCCGTCCCTGTAGGTCGGCGCTCAGGCTCCACATAACCCGTGGTGCGATGTCTTGGAAGTTGTTTCTTCCGTGGAACACGCGTGCGTTTAAACTTAATTGGGACATAAACAGGCCGATCCATCATGTCGCCTGTAGATGCTGAAACAGCTGACACTTGATTCTCAACATTACCTGAAGCATCACCGACACATACCACACAACTCGATGGGATCGTTTCCGACTCCTCAAACGCACTTGAGTTCCCGCCACAAGATATCTTCAGTAGCAATTTATTTTGCACTATCATATTTTTATTATTTCTTTTGAAGAAAGGACCCGGTATAAGTGAAAAAAAAAAGATAGTACCTTAAACAAGCTTCGAAAGCAAAAACTGAAAAACTGCGTCCGAGAGTGGCTTGTACCCGTGACGAAAAGAAAAAAGAGACATTGAACCTAACGCGTTAAATTCCATCGGTGTGCGTGCATCGCGGTGGTGGTGGAGGCGGCAGCGATGGCGGCGGCGGGTAACAATAGGTGTACGTGCCGGGACTGCTTGCAACTGAGGTGGCTTTCAATAAAATAATAGCCATCCGATCGGATTTATCACGATGTCACAGCCTGGCTAGATCTCGATAATTGGTTTAATATATTGTCTTCAGCTCATCCTGGTGTGGGATGGTGGCTGCCCACTTCGACCATTCGCATTACTACCTCTAATAATACAAGTATAAATTGCTGCAATAGTATGTAAACCAATTTTCACCTCACGGGGTCTACGTTTGTCCGGATTTTTGAATGACGTCTTCCTGTAAAAGGTTTTTGTAACAAAAGCTAGTGTTTGTGTATATTTTACTACACGAGTGCGAAAATTGAAAGTTCCTGGTTAACAATCGAGTGCGTCAAATATTTGTTTCCAATATTGTGAGTACAAAATAAAACGTTTGATCTATGACAACCACAACTTTCTAGAGAGATACCTAATAAAATTAAAAAAAAAAAAAACTTGTGTGGGCAGCACACGACTTTTTTTATACTAAATCTATTATTTAAAATATTATTTATACTTGACACGTATTTCACATATAGAATAAATAATTCAGAATTTTATTTGTTTCATGGCAACTATTATATTTCAAATATAAATAGATATGAAGACGATATTGCGAAAATTCTGGGTTCTCAAAAAATTTAAGCACATAGGTATTTCAAAATATATTGTAGGCAACGTGATACATCCAAAAATAGGTAAACGTTCTAATAATATAATTCATTTTATACTAACGAAATTACAAAAAAAAAATGTATGAAAATAATTGGCGAAGTAATGTATAATATTTTAATACATCTGTCCTCTATTAGATCTTTATTACAATGCCAAACTCTACAAGATTCAATTAACTATTGTAAAAAAAAAAAACAATTGACGATCTATTTTTTTATTTTTATTTTAACTCTTCTTCCTGATATCTTTAATTTGATACCAAATATGAGCTCATTAAAAAACTCTCATAAAAAACAATTGACGTTCGTCCAAAATTAACCTTTGAGTGTAAGTACCCTAGTCTGTCACGTCCATGTACTAAATATAAGAAATTAATAAGGGAAGTATCTAAAAATGCTGAATAGGTTTGTATAATTTATTTGACTAAAATAGTTATTTGTATCAATAGTTTAGAAATTATCCTTTCACAAGTTCATAAAAATACTTAAGTCTTTTACACACTGTTCTTTATTACAAAGTTACACTTATAAGTTTAATAAAAAAAAAATTATAAACCAATCCCCAATTTCCCATAAGTGTGCAGAACTGTGCAAAGAAGTGAAGCCTATCGCAAGTAATTTCAGTGGCCGAAACGGAAAAGGTAAAAGTGTGTTCTCATCGTTTGGGATGTCCTCGAGCGGCATGCGGTTTGCGCGCTTGTCGTTGCCCCAGCGGTTCTTCTGTGGTTTTCTTGCTTCTTTTTTCAGTTTTTGCTTGTTTTTGAACACGCCAACGACATGGAGCTCTTTCTATAATTCGATGCAATTTTAAACGCATCACACTGAATCTATTATTCCCTACTGTACCTACTATCCAATAATAGCATTTTTGCGAATTATTGTTTTGCAAACTACGTCAGGGGAACATTGTTCACTTTTAAGGTGAGACACCATGAAGCTAGCAGCAGTTACCTATATTATTCTTCATCAAAGAGTTTAAATTTCATAATTGGTTTGAACACTTCCAAACTATATGAAAATGTTCTTCAAAAGGAAACTAATTTTCATTAGTAATGCAAATATTGAAAGGAGCAAACAGAACTCATCATATTAATAAAACAATATTTGGTTAAAGTTCTGCAAATATTTAATTAATAAAACGACATTTCGACAAGAAAGTGCTGAGTTTGGTAAAACAATAAATAAATATATAGTCAAGACCACATGCTTACAAAATAAGGGTAACATAGATCAATGGTTTACAAAAACACAAAATAAATATCCTCTTTTCTTAAATAAATCTTTACAAAATTTAATCAAAAATTGTTCTATATATTTGTCAGCTAAATTAAATTTTACTCTATTTAATAATAATAAAATATGTACAATGAATGTTTTAATATAAGTATGTTTATGTCAAAAGTATTTGTATAATGAAGGAAGTAAGAAGGTATTAAAATTCTAGAATTGCGCGGATGTCCTTCCCGGTTGACAGCCGTCAGAGCATCTCTCGGTCGGTAAAAGCGTTCCCTGTTCAGTAGAGCTGGAAGCGACCATAATAATAATCATCAGAGCTGCTGGCTGGACGTGTATGCTAATTTAGACGAAGTGTTAAAAAAGAAAAGACCCTCTTTGAAGTTTTCTAATTAAAAGTGCGGTATCACGGGCCGTATCGCAGAAACGCTGTTCCGCCATCATTAATATCTGACGCCGTTATTATCCCACCAAAGGAGACACTCAGCATTTAAGATACATCAGTTCTCATTACCACTAGACGCAACTGTGCTTTCGACATCCTACAAATTTCTTGGAATGTTTGGGCAAATATAGAAATATATTATTTCGTCTCTCACATAAACTACTCTACTACTACATTTTTTGTAATTTATAGATAATTGCTTCAAATAATTTATTTATTGAAATATGCCCAAAAATAAGAATGCAATGCTAACTAGTATGCTTATGAAGCGTTATTTAAAGTTTTGCTTAGATGCCGCACTGCTTGAAATAGTGAGTCGAAGTTTTACAACCCCTTAGAGTTAAACGTGATGGTACGAAGATGGGTGCGGCAGAAGGACAGTAGCAGAAAATATCAGTTTCTCTGTACATTGGCGTAGTCAATACAAAAATATTATACGTAAAAATGTAATTTTACATTAAATGTTAAGCCGTACAAATAATTTAGTTCATTAATAAATATAAATTAACATTCCTCCGTACATACAGGGTGTTGACCGCGACCCCGGAACATAGGACTTTAACATGTAAAATCATACTTTCGTAATTTTCTGCTTAACAAATTATATTAGACAAAAAAGGTTCAAATAAAGATGAGAGATCATAAAATTCTACATCAGAATCAATAAACAGAATTTACATGCCCTATAACGACAGAAATTAAATATGAAAATATTAAAAATTAGCTCAAAAATCGGGTTAGCTTTGGAAATGAAACAAAATTGTAAAGAATTTGATATGAAAATTGCATTTATTATTCATTATTATGATAAATTGCATAATTGACTATTTTCTTTACAATTTTGTTTCATTTCCAAGGCTAACCCGATTTTTGAGCTAATTTTTAATATTTTCATATTTAATTTCTGTCGTTATAGGGCATGTAAATTTAATTCTGTTTATTGATTCTGATGTAGAATTTTATGATCTCTCATCTTTATTTGAACCTTTTTTGTCTAATATAATTTGTTAAGCAGGAAATTACGAAAGTATGATTTTACATGTTAAAGTCCTATGTTCCGGGGTAGCGGTCAACACCCTGTATGTAACTTAAACCCTATTGAATTAGCATGTAAAATATAGGACGGCAATAGAAAACCATTATTAGCAAACTAATGGACAAACCAAGGTAATTCTTGAATCATTTATTATAAATATTGGTGATGATTCTAGTGCAGAATCCGAATTAAGTTCTACTGAAAAGTCTGTGGAGCTCTGTTAGCAAAATTATATTTAATTGCTTTTCATTCTTTTTTAATATTTTTTGACTCCCTGATTTAAAATTATCCAGTGTAATTTATTATTATTTACATGTTTGTATGTTTTACATAGATTTTTATCTATAAATAATGAATTTAGTCAATTAATTATTTTTTATATGCATGTATATTTTACATAGATTTTTGTTCCGTAAATAATATATAAATCTTCAAATTTATAAAATTATTTTGTGTACTGTTGAACATTTATGAAAATATATATTTTTTAAAGCCTTTGGTCAGCAAAACCGATTGGTTGCTTTAAAAAAATCATCCTGTATGATGTATGGTTTTCTACTAAATCAGCTAGCATCTTCAACTTCTGATTTCTAGGTATAATTTTTTTAATTGACATATTCATTAGATTTGGAGTTGCAGTGAAAATAGTCAAATCGCATTCCAAGGACTCTAAAACATACTTATCTCTTGAAAATTCGCTATCTATACCCATCACAATATCTCCCTTTTCTTACATAAATATGTGCAGCCGATGAAAAAAAATAATAGAACTTGTATCTAGTTTGAAGGAAGGCGAGAACATCTGCTAGTAAAAATCATCATGTAATATGACTGCCACATAATAAATGTGGCATAAAATTTCGAAATATTTAAGTAATGAAATTAGTCCCACGAGAAAGTCTATTATCGAATTAGATAAATTGGGATTATTTATGTCCGTACGTGACAGACAAATTGTGACATTGTAGCCGTCGCCTAAAACATAAGAAGACTTACATGTGTTTTAAAATATCTTAATTCCTCGAAGACATCAACGCTCGCTTTGATCACTAATGTGTGTATCCGACACGTCTGCAGCACGTGTTACAAATGAGAATCTAGTCGTAATACTTTCAATCAGACTCAGGCGGATGCCAGCCAGCACCTACGCTCGCACACCCAAACATAAACACAAACATAAAGAGTGACTTGGAGACATGTGTTTTGAAACACTGAGGTAGTTGGGTCCATTTGAATGTTCAAAATTTGTCTATAATTAATTTTGTTTCGCCTTGCTGCAAATAACCTCACTTCTTGATGTTTCTATAACTTTAAATAGATAAATTAGCCTTTTATATTACGATCAGATCTGAAAACAGAAACAGAAACGATTATAGGTTAAATAAATATTACATTTACATGTAGTGCAAAAATTTACTTTGACTTTGAAAAGGAGACACTATAAACCCTATCGCCTAACTACTTTTTTTCTATAGATAAATATAAATTCAATCAGAATGGCTCATATAAGTGACTTCTGTACCTCAGAAGTCAACTAAAGTAACTACAGTATTATTGATTTTAATTTTTTTTTGTAACTACAACATCGTGGCGTAAATTTTATGATGGTAAATCGTGGTATCTGCAGACCCTAAAGAAACTGTAATATCCACTGAGAAAGTGATGTATCTACATGGATGAGTCAGACAATTGACTTCTGAGGTACCTACAGAATTATGTACCTGAAAAATTTTTGGTTAAAAAATATCCAATCGAATCCTTGTATTTCTGATCACGTGTGCAGAAGTAACAAATCAGGTCACAATTACACTGATCCATTCCTAAGACTAGTTTTTAACCAATCATGATGCAAAACACTTAAAAATTGAACCAATGGGAACAGTATTATTCTGGTAAAATCCCGTTACCCCGATAAAACCCTGTTACTCCGATAAAATCCCGTTATCCTGATAAAATTCCGCTACCAAGTACACAAACATTAGTTGTTACTATTTATAACTGTCAGTGTGACAGTTAATTAATATCTCAAGATTAATTTTGCGTTGTCTTTAGAATTTATCTCTTCATATACCACACGACCTGTCTCATTTTCTCAGATAAATTTTTTAATTTTATGCACTCATTTTTTGCTTTTAAGCAAAACCACTCATGCAAACTGACATTAAGTACCCCCCCCCCCCCCTTCGGAGTCGGGATTTACCATGCTTTCTTGTTTGTTGCAAAACAAATAATATGGTGCAAAATAAAAATTTGTCGATAAAATCAGAAGGTCTTGTGATATAACCTCCGAAATATCCCTCCACCATTGATAAATTCTCATAATTGGATCCTCAACCTGAAGAACGTTGCTTGAATGTAACAGTCCTCCACTTATGATGTCGGGTGGTTACCAAGCAACGTAATTTCGGTAACTGTGATAAAATTATTTAGTAATTATCAATGGCCTAGGGAAATTATAGCTGATAACTTCTCTACAAACTTAACCACACAAATTACAAGCTAGTAAATGAAGGACAAGTTAATAATCTAAAGTAAAGTAGATTCTTTCTTAATGTGTAAACGTACTTGTAATTTTACTTTTCAAAATTCAAGTGAATATAAATTTTTACCGTACTTGTAAACGTAGTCAGTTATTTCGAATCTGAATTCTATGTGAAGTAATAGCATTTTGTCTGTGTTTATTTTGTCAAATAAACTCATGCAAATAATATACTTCAAATTTTATTACATTAAACGAAGAAGCAGAGCAGAAAAATTTATCCCCCTATCTGAAACAAAGTAAAAATATTTAGCTTGACAAAAGTACCGAAAAATCTCTGAATAAAATTAACATTCCTACCTTTTTATATCTCGCAACACTTGACGATGAATCTTTTGATGCTCGGCGTCGCACTCCATCATGAGGGAAGCACATAAAACAGCCCCTGTCTCCTCTCCTTCCTCTCCTGTCCTTCGCAGGTTCAACATAATAAACCCCGCATTTATTTTACAGTCATATCATGTCTTTATTTATTTCGCAGTTCTGCGCCATTCGTAAAAATCCCAGTAATGCTACCTCGATTTACGCGTGGCCTCGCGGCAGGCAAACATCAAAGGCAGCTGGTTTATGATACTGTTTACGGTTGGTTCATGGAATTAACACTCGATAGCGCCAACGAGAGAGGACAGGGTGCTGCGAAAGTTACGCAACGCGATAACTAAACAGTATTAGTTTGATGTTCATTAGTTAGGTATCTACAAATGAAGTAATAGGATTATTATACCCGTAAGGGTTTTGAACTAAACACTAGAAAATTAAAAAATAACCGATTTTAATACAGTTTCGTTACTTATATTCTTGTTTCTAATTTATTGTTAAATTGGGAAACATTAAAAAAATTATGTACTGTTTGAATAAATACAAATTTTAACCCATTTTGGAGAATATAGCAATGAAGAAAATTTGATAATTGAATACCTATCATTCATAGTTTGGACAACAAACTTTTGTAAGTGCGAATTCTTGATATCCCTTATTTCTACATATATAATGATACTTTGTTCAATCCTGCTATTGAAACTTATTTCTTACCCGGGTACAGAGCTCCAAATCTTCTGTTTTGCCCACTCAACTCATTCCTGTGGCAACGGATGGATAATGGCAGGTGAGTGGGCGAAAGTTCGTTTTTGCTTACTACTTTTGTCCACTCACCTGTCATCACCAAATTGACTGATTCGTAACATTGAGTATGTGGACCACAAGGATGGGGGAGCGTACTTACAATAGCAGAATTAAACAAAACGCTATACAACACTCATGAAGAAGCGAATTCGCTCACTTGTGTCTTTGTCCACTCGGCTAGCGCCTTGTGATACATGCGTGAGCGAAATTCTTAGTTTCTTCACTTTTTATTGTAATATACTATTTCACTCACACAATCACATCAAACTCTCAAACGTCAAAAGGGTTTTCTTAGCTGAAAATACTGTTTTGTAGAAAATATAAATATGGAACAATTACTATCATATACATATAGGTAAAATGGTTAATAAATATTACGATATTCTCTATTTATTTAGCTGTTGCTGTCAAAAAATGAGAATACAGCTGACTAAATCAAACAAACATAGATTTAAATTTGCTCAGTAGAATGACATTAAAGTTGTTGGCCGTAAATAAATGACGTAGCTCTGACGTATATTGAGGAAGATTTGAAATTTGATACTGTTTTTGAATAATTACATCTTGGAAACAAAAAATTTGTAAAGCGTACAAAATGATCTAACATACATTCTTTCATAAAAAAAATGTGTAATGATCCTAGTATTCTGGCCATCTAGCCGACGACTTTTTTTATATCTTAACTTGTTTAAACCTTTCTGTAAATATATGAATAATTTGGTTTATATCAGTCAGTTCGGAATCTTTGCAGTGATCTAGTGGCGTGTGATTCTTTGCTACAGTACAGCTTTCTTGCTGATTCAGCAATAGTGGGAGATAATTATTTTTAAGACTAATTGAACAGATATCTATTAAATAATTCGTTAAATAGATTCATAAATATTTTATAATCGTATAGTATTGTATAGGAAATAAAGAAGCAATAATGTCGTATTAAAATGAAAACAATGTTTGTTTGTAAACATATTAATAGCAAATAAATCGCTATCTTTATTATTCAGCGAACGGAAATATTAATGTTTGAGGCGTGGTGAGTGATTGCGTTAATAATCATTCCGGTACACAGAGTTAACGGCGGAAATCACATGGATCTCGGTTGACGCCGTCGGAATACAGAATTCAAGAAGCGCCGAAACTTTGTTTATATAATGTGACGGTCCAGGGCACCCAAACATTTAAACGCAGAATTCATATTGTTATACATTTCCCGACATAATAATTATTTATTTATTTAGCGTAATCTAACGAATACATGAAAATGATAGTACAACAGGTATTATAAAGGATTTCAGTCCGGTAAATGGAATTTACAGTATTTTATTTTTACGGTACTCTATCGTTGCTAATCAACATTTAAATAGGATTTGAACCACAATATCGTTTTCTGTATTCATTTTTGAAAAATGCTGTAAACAAAACAAAATTGATTGCTATCAATTTTTCCTTTTAATGAGACCATAAACGACTTGATTGTTTAAAAAAAAAAGCAAATTTTCGTCCAAATATACTGTTGTACATTATGTGTCATACTCTGTTCTTTCGTCGCCACAACATTTTTCAAATACCATAATAATTCATTTGCCGGACTAACTGTTTCGTAGATGATTCCTTATTTAAAATAAATGGTATTTATTGTTTTATGTGTTTAATAATCTTTTATTCCGGATTTTACTGTTATGATCAAAATATCATTATGTACTGTGCTTTGTCCTGAAACTTATGGTTATGAAATTTCGTTCATCTATTTTTTCTCGTTCATAGGTAAGTTAATGCACCATGAAAACAGACAAACGGCATTGATAAAATGGTCTACACAATTTCAAAATAGATATTTCCAAGAAAATCTGATCATCAATTTTTGTATATAAATACTTCCTTATATTGTTGTAAGAAAGTAAAAAACATTTAATTGTCTTCAAATGATTTTAAATGTTAAACAATTAATGATAGGTGTTTCTATTATAATTATTTTGCAAATGATTTGTGCAGTTTTATTCACATTATTATTTTTTCAGATTTATGCAGCAACCATCACATGACAAAACAGGGAAGGGAAACAACAGCAGAAGATTTATGTAAGTAATTATTAATTTATAGTCAATTATGCACTGATCGTTACTACATATGTGAATGATATTAAATTATTCTTCAATAAATACCTTCAAATACTTTGTTAAACTTAATAAACTATCACATTGATTGGAGTAATTGGTATTCCGTCCCGCATGTAACGCCATTTGAGAACCACTGCTTGACAAGTCCAGCGTATGTTAACATGTTCCCTGGGAGCATTGGTATTCGTCGTGTTTGCTCCGCGCCGCCGTCTCGTTTGTGGAACGCTGTAAAAATATTGATACATCAATATTGAGGCAATAATACTCGAATGAGTTACACGTGTACCAATCCACGTGCAATGTCAACACGTCTAGTGTAGTGTAAACGAAGCTTCTTGTCCACTGTCCCCTGCTTGGAAGATAGCCACGGTCGACGGACATAACCAGAAAGAAGGAGACAAGTGGAAGGTGAACGAAAAGAAGGGATACTTGAATGTGGTGGTTGGAGTATGTAATATAAGATGTTGGTTAATGGGGGCTGGGGCCAAAGTTTGATTTATATATATAATTTATACTTTACAAGACAGACTATTATTTATAGGGGACATAATACAGGCAGTAAGAGAAATAAGTATATTTAATAAACTTGCCGAGAACAACAATATTTCTTAATTGTTTTTGTTCTAAATCTTCTAGTGCCAAAATTGAGTAAATTGACAGAACATTAATGTAGACATTGCGGTCTACTGCTGTTATTGCGTTAAAATTATAAACTAAAAATTGTATATTTGAAAAAGAAAACTTTATTTAAACGACAATGAAACTGAAGAACAAATTTCAATGGGAATACCAGCTGAAATTACACAAGCAACTGTCAATTTATTACCAACTAAATAAAAAAATCAGTACCCATTCGCAAAATAGACGTCTGCGCCATACATCTTCTGTTAGAAAACACTACAATTTTTTGACTTGATAAGGATTTAACTGTTACTTTTTTTAATATCTTCCAAATTGGCATATGCAACACTCAGTGTTGTAGTACTATTGTTTGATATCCTCTTTAATATTCGCTATGTGATCAGGACGTCTTCTACCACTTGAACAGCAGGCTTAAAAGATCCATGATCTCATAGTTGTTGAACAACATGTACAATTTATTATGAAACGTTCCAAATATATTTGACGAACTTGGGCAGCGTTTCCCTGAATTGAATCAGATGCCAGAACAATGTCCGTGAACTTACTATATGTGTAAAACGGATTATAATTTTTGTAAAAACATTTGTTTTTGCCGATTGACATTAAAAGTGCCATGTTTTTGACAGCAAACAGTTTGTAAAATGTCACTTTTACTGCCTAGATAGTAAATAGTATATTAAAATACAAGTGAAGAAATACGATGCGTCAGCCGAGTGGGAAAAGATACATAAGAGAGCGAATTTGTTTCTTCACCCGTACTAGGCTCAATTCTCAAACGAAATTGTTAAGTACCAATTTCCTAATGGTGACAAAATCGCATCAGAACTTCATATTTAATCGAGAATATTACATCAGCTGTAAAAAAAAAAAACGATTATTTTTTGTCACAATTAGCAAGGTGTTACAGTAGCAACTTTTTAGAGAATAGACCTAACTGTGAATGAACATTAAGTATACTTACGCAATGATTGTAATAGGAGCAGAAAAGTTATGTCACATTATCGCCAAATTTTAATTGCATTTATAAATCGAACAAGAAATTCGTTCAATGCAGAACACCAATATCAGTAACATCGTTTATGGGTTGAACCGTACACAAATTGACTGCATAAACAAGGCACTCTGCGGCCCATATAAAGGGCGTCCATCACGTTATCTCAGCACCGAGCGTCTACGCAACTTCGCGTACCATTTATAGCAATCAGCAGAGCCATTCAATATATTAAATGTTAAGCGTGTAAAAGAGATGAAATTAAAACCCCATTACTGGCGATATCGCGTTTAAGATACCGCGCGGTGCGCAGCAAATCAGTCGCCGAACAAGTCCGGTGATAATGCACTACGTAGGCGAGTCTGCCGCGGATGACTCGGACAAGGACGCGACAATGCAAATTGTCCCCGTGAATTTGTCCAGATTATCAGCAGCTGCTGTTTATATGCGAGCTGTGCTTCGACCGCCTGATGGGTATCTTCACCTTCTTGGAGACTGCCGCGGAATCAGTGCCGAAGAGATCTGTTGGAAGAAATGGCTTCGTGGTAACGTGGTATCCTCATCATACAACATTCTTTTACCTAAATTTAAATTTGAATATTTAATAGTTACACGTGATAGATATCCATTTATTTGTTCTCGTGTAAATAATACATACATATCGTCACGCTGTATCCCATTCAGTTGAGTAGCAAGAACCCAGAAATACAATAATCCATCTCCTCGAAATATTCCATCGCTTTCACATTGTCCACATTCATATTGCGATTCATACATGCTCCTCTATTCTTCACACTCGAAAGTCGGAATCATTCGTTCACGCAACATACCATCAATCATACCCAACCACTTATTCCTTGAAAGCCAATGCAAATTGTTCACCCTCAATCTCAGTCACATATATTAGTTTCACCAACTTTCACTCTAGATGTCCAATTCACTTCAACTGACTTACTCCCACTTTCTTATATGCGCTTTAAAAAATAGTCAAGGATTTAAAAAAAATTTCAATCTTTGAACAATAATTTTGTTATCAAGTCTGAGAGACCGGCCAATACCAGGATTTTTTGGCCCCATTCAGTCAAGTGTCACCTGTTTTTGTGATGAAGTTTTCGGTGAAAAATTGGCTATGATAGCATTAATTTTGGATGAAATAGAGGAGCAACAGCAAAAGAAAAAAGGAAATGGGTTCACGAGGCATGAAAAAAAAGAGAAATAGAGTTTATCACTTTTTTTAAAGAATTAATTGATGATTCACCATCTAAAATTTACGTATTTTTTTCTGGAGAATCCAAAAACCAAAAACCTCTAGAATTTCTTAAAAATTGTCGAAAATAGAACATGTTCTTATGCGTCAATAAAATGACTAATTTATTGGTCAAGGAAAAATTGACGCAAAGTGTCGTATTATATACAATAATAAATTGGGTCGTGTAAAACAGGCGTAACAATAGAAGTAGCGTAATAAACATGTAAAATTAGGTAAAACCTTCTGAAAGGTAGCATAGGGATTTGAATCTCCATCGAATTCAGTTTATCCAAGTACTCCTTAGCAAACAATTATTGACGTACCATACTATAGAAATGAGTAAATTCGGACCAAAATAACATTTGGTGTAAATGCTCTTAAAATTCTTCCCCGACGCCTCTGTTCGGCCAGGGTGGTTAAAACTCCAAGCCCACCACGAGTATTCAACCGCATTGTCAGGGCCAACTTTATATCCCACAATCACTTATCTGGTTCGTCTCTCAATTAGTTCGAAAACGTTTTTACTTAGCGTGTAGTCGTTGGTTTATGCGGCGTGCGCGGCGTTATCCCCGAGGTCGGCTGCGAACTGCGACTCGCACTTTATTGTCGCGAGATCTGCGTGAGTTACCGCACGGCTCGACTGCTTTATTTCACTAGCGCCGGATGGTTGGTACGCCTGCCTGTTAGCGGGGAATTTATTGAGGAGACACGCAGTGGAAATTGATACTGTAATGTGTGTAATTGATTTGAGTTGCGACGAGTATTTATTTTAATTGTTTTTAGAGGGTGGATCAGGTAAATTATTCCTCGACAAACAGATGTAAGTAAGGTGTGGCTTCGGAAGCCGGTTGTGTCTCCGACACATTCAATGACAACACTCTAGTATTTAATATGTTTAATTTCAAATTATTCTCCATGGGTTTTCTATTATATAAATATATGAATTGTAATTTTTTGCGCTGTTAAAGAAATTATTTATCTGATTCTTGCCTAAAATTTTTAACATAACCTGACATATTACTGGCTCTCAACAAGCGGATAAGTGAAGAACAAGTCAATAATCTAAGGTAAAATTGATTTGTTCTTAATTTCTAAACGTACTAGCAATTCTACTTTTCAAAATCAAGTCAAAATAAATATTTGCTGTACTTGTAAACGTAGTTTATATTAAATTAAATTTATACTTGCAACTTTTATGATTCTGATGATACACAACTCATATAAGGAGAAGATATGAAATGTTGACGAGATTCAGTAATCCGGATTAATTTTGATAGTAATGTTATGTTAAAAGTTAATTTCTACTTTGTTAAATAATACATAGATAAGTATATAATGTATTTTTTATTATACCTGCATCATAATCCGTGTTTAAAACACGCTACAGCGTTCACAAACGCAAGAGTAAAACACGCCGTGCTTTAAAGGTTGCTAAGCAACAACACAAATAATTACTGTTAATATCTGTCAAAACTGTAAACGTAAACAATAAATACTAACCAAACTCCATGTAAACGATATACGTCAAACGTCACACGCGTAAAATTATCCAAATCAAAATGTTGCTTTTCAGTTTTTTCCAGAGTCTGATGCAGGTATAATAAAAAATAACGTATGACACACGGGTATAAGTGCTTTTAAAGCACTAGCAACGTTAAAAGCACTCCGCTTCGCGTGGTGCTCTTACACTCGTCGTACGTGCTTTAAAAGCTTATTTATACACTTGTATCATAATATACTATTCCAGGACACTAGGCATTGGAAGTATTCTGACAAATATAACAAATATCTGTATAACTGTATATGCGTTGGAAGGTACCTACTTGTAATATAATATGTGCTTAATCGTTTTATTTCAATCCTTCGGGTTTTGGTGGATAGAAGTATACACAGTTTTAACTAATACTTCTTTCTAAGCTGTACTTTTGCTGATGTAGCTTAATACAGTCACACCATTCGTTATAAACTTGGAGGTTTTGCTATCGAGTGATTAGATATCTATGGTTATTCGAATTAGAAAAATAAACAAATTTATGTGTGTAAAAGAATGCTACTGTAAAATTTAGTGCATATATAATGCACATGAATACATAATACATTCCTAGTTCATTCAATACTGCTCACGGTGAGTTTAAAATAGTGAACGTCTGCATGTTCATGAATGGAAGTACGATATGTTGGAATCCATAGCGAACTGCATTTTTAAAACGACGTGTGCTAAAGATCATTAATAATACTAATTATATTTCCTAACGATAGTAACATGTACGTGTGACAAATGGGCACAAATAAAAAAAATCTAAAATTAGCTCTGTTAAATTTAACTAGTCGACAATCCATATTTCACAGAATCTTCTAGCGTGACACTTTGACACATTCTTTTCGTATCCAATATATTTTCAATTCTCTTACGCATACCTAGAATCTTTTACAAATGGCATTAACTTCCTTAAATTTTTGTACAAGCTTAAAAATAAACAACTAAACTTGCGTCTAGTGAAAACCAGAGTTGGATATTTTAACTTTGTTTTAAGCTGACTTGTGTTTAGAACAAACGAAATTTTGAATGATAAAGATTAAATGGATCTATAGCATTTAAAAACCTGTTAATAAATTTATAAGATGCCCAATCGGTTATCAAGTTTAGTTAAACCTTATTAAACACAAATTAATAATAATACGTTCAATTCATAGATAAAGCCCAGTTTTATAAATTTTTAAAAGTTTCTTTGGTAAATCTGAACTTTAAAGAAAATGTAATATAAATTTGTGTACTAGACATATTAAACCGCATTAAACCCCAATTTGTAAACTAAAATTTGTTATTTTTTTAAATACTGCATACGGCAATATGGTGGCATGTAGTTCTTAATATCTATTGCCACCACTATTTTCGCCAGTTCATGAACAAGTATGGGTGTAAATTTACATTGTACATTTGAAAATAATTTGATCGTTGCCTCAGCAGCAGACACGGTTATCTTACCGCACCTACAACGAAATGAATTACAAAGTGTAAATTTTTGCAACAGAGCTGATATTGAAATAACCTGAAATCTGTCGAGAGCAATAAACTGCTGGAAGAGAAAATTGCAAAATTCGCAGACTATATAAATCATGAGGCGTTAACATATCACGTTATAACATCCAGCGAGTGGGTAATTCTATTGTCGCCAGCTCACAGCTCACTTGCTCTCCGCTGCCGTCTGCATGCCGCTCGCCGTTCAGCAGGTATCGCGAGCAGTTTTCATTTTTACCCGTTCTCAATTTTCCGGAAAGTTCAGTTTATTATCGTCGTAAAGCCGGGCCAATGTTTCACCTATGCTATTAGCTTTTATAGCGACAGCGCCAACTATGTGTTCGCGCTCGCACTCGCACAAGAATTCAAATAGTGCAATGAGTTGAGAAGCGGCCGTATGTCGTTGATTGGATAGTGTGGTAATGTGCTAGAAAATTAAGACAGATTTTACTTTATTAGCACTGGTAACTGGAGAAACAGGGATGGATCTGCATACATTCACACTAAAACGAAACAAAAATCTCTAACATTATTATGGACCGGTTGCATTTAGTCTTGTTAAGGTGAAGTTAACAACAGTTTCTTGATACAATTATAATTATTAATTCGAATGTGAAAAAACAGTTAAAGCAATATGTCCAACACAGTGAGGTAGCACAATCACTTTCCTCCAAACATTCCTATCCTGGCATACCACTTTTGCCAATTCTTCGTACTCGGAATTTTTCCTTCACGCAACAAACCATCAATATTTAAAAATTTTAAAATATTGTTACCTAATTGGAATTTCCTTCTTCGCTGCAACGACCATAAAAATCATCACTTGCGGAAAGTAGTATACAACACCCTGAAATATGTAAATGTATGAAATTTTTTTTAAGGTCCAAGGACCTCGCTAATATCTTATGGTCCGCGGTAAAATTGGCTGGATTTGAAATATATTATTGCATATAGTTTTCCAGATATTAAAAGTTTTGGCATCTTGACGTTTAGCTTATTTCCTTATAATGGGCCAAGAGAGTTCTCTAGGAGTTTTTGGGTATCCTTTTGGTTCCTGATTTAATCCGGGGAACTTTTCAGTTGATACTTTAGATGGTATGAACGATTGCAACTAATGACAGTTGACAGCTGTTAAAACGCATTAAAACCCAATGATAATCAAAACACATGCCTAATGCTTTCAAGTACTAACTCATTGCCAATGGTGAGATATCAGAATAAGAAAGAAACTAGCAAATAAAAAATCCTGCATATGTGTAAACAAACGACATATATAAACTCCAGCCAATTTCACCGGGAGCCACTTCCCATAAGAAATGAACAGGGTCCTTTAAATTAGCTGAAATAGACATAGAGCACCATTACTTAATAAATATAGACACTTGTTAATAATATATTAAAAAACAAGTTTCATAAAGCAATCTGTTATTCAATGACGTAATTTGGGGAAAGGGTGGACAAATGCTCCCCTTCCAAAAGTTTAGACAACCAGGGGTAAATTTAGTTACTCTTTTTGGTCTATATGATTCTTTGTATGTTATTTCTTAATTTCATTTTATGTTTAATAATTCTATACCTACTTGAAACTGAATCAATGTTTAGAATGTATTTAATATATCAAAAAACAGAACATTTTATTCGTTTAATAATAAAAATTTATTTAAATTATACTGTTCTACTATTTATCAGAACTATTTACTACTTAGTTTAAAGCAATATATCGGGGTGTGAAGACTTACTCCATAATGAATAAAAAATATGTACCTTATTAAAGTAAAAGAGCAAATCCGTCCCTGTGTGTCGCATCTAAATGAATTCCGCAAGTAATGGATTATTAATACTAACCCGAGGTTTTCGCCTGAGATTTTTCGCTCGAGACTTTCTTATGAGTGCTATAAGGATGATGACATTGTTGGTTTAACAGCTTGGTGACAGCGCCATAGCTGATATTATTCCCTAACTCACTCAACTGTACGAGAAGAAGTTTTATGAACTTATATTAAAAATTTTGTTGGATTGGTTTGATTAGTGGAAAACAATTTTCTACTTGCCAGCTATCAGAATAAGTATAATAATTTCGGTTTTTAATCAAAAATTGAAGCTTTCGAGAGCGCATTATTTTTAATTGAACGTATTTAAAAGGTTACTAGACTTTATTAAAACAACTTGCCCTGCTGTGGAGGGAAGGAAGTAATAGCGAATGAACTGTAATTGTTTACTTAGTTATCGCGCGTGCTACCAACCAAAATGATCCCATTCCTACCAACCATGTACCATGTGGTCCGCTGGTGCGTGGGTGTGGGTTTATCGTTTCACAACTTCACAAGCATGTATGAAAAAAATAATTAAAAGATAAGTAAACGCTTTAATCTGCAACGAAAAGTGAACTTGTAATACTCAGCGGCGGTATTTAAATAAAATACTTACAAGTGGGTGTGGCGGCCAAACCGCTGAAATTATCGGCTTCATTTACATATTAATCGCAATGTGTGGTAAAGACTTGGTCTTGTTAATAAAATTTAAATTCATAATTATAAATAACGGCGGCTTTATTAAAACGCACTCGCGACATGCGAGCGATTGAACGGAATTCATGGCCCGGAATAATTTGGGTATGAATTGTCTACTTAGCGTCATAATTAGCTGCAGTCCGGCCCTGCACCGGCCCGGATTAAACCAATAAAATTGTCGGATTAGCTTTTAAATGTTCGATGGGGCCGTCCATCCTGATGCTGACTTATCACTTGGGCGCAGCGCATTTTTGTGGGAATTTATTGTTGTAAACCTAAATGATAAAGATGTTACTTTAAACCTGTTTTGTTGTTGCTTTTCGATGGGGAATTTTTCTAATAAACTGTAGGTTATGAATTATGACGATGAGAAACTAAACACTGAAATATTGGCCATGGAATCTGTAAAGGTAAATATTTCTATTTGAAGGTAAATTATTAATTATGGAATTGTTGAATTATTCCTGAATGAAGAAACAAAATAATACAATTGAAGGGGAAAGATGTGTCAGTAAAAGGATTTGAATTTAATCTCTAAGAACCATCTCCATGTTAAATCAGCATGCCGAATGTAGAAAAATTACTGCCTTTCTTAATACAGGGTGCTTCATACTGGAAGGAAAAGATTTTAAGTGTTGCTAGGAGGGCCGAAAGTAATGTCTTTTCCTTAATAAACTTTTGTCAAAAATTCAATACAACAAATTAAAGTTGAATCAATTAATGAGCAGTCGTTACAAACTACGACAGTTAATAATGTTTTAAATAGAAATTATGAAAACTTTAAAGTTATTTGAACAATGTTTAATTAAAGAAATTAATAGTAATGTTACAGTTATTTAAATATTTGTTTTATGGTTCGAAAATTGCTGTCCACATGGTAGAGAACTTAAAAACAAAAACACGACTAGAAAACAAGTTGTTGAAATTCATTTAAATATCAATTCATTAAACGTCTAAGTATAATAAAGTATAGTTAAGTGCAAAATTGTTAATATTTTCGGTAACTAGATGTATGTGGACATGATTATTATTTATGAAATAAGTTTAAATAATTAAAAAGATTTCTTCAATTTATTACTTTTGCCATTATTTTTTGTTGGGTGCATAATTTAAAATTAAAATAGTATCAAATTATCACATTTGAAAAAAACATATTTTTAAGGAAACAAAATAAAGATTCTTCCCAATTGTGTTCGGCGGTTTGCAATAGGTGGGCATGAATTTTATAGAACTTTAATTTGCTGTAATTTTTTTGTTATTAAGCAATTTCAAAAGTTTAATAAGGAAATAGTTTACATACCATATGCGGGAACGTTTGGTTCCCGGATGAGTGTTTGGCGGCTTGCGAGCGCGAATCCGGGAACCGAGTTCACGCAAGAGGTTTGTACAATATTTTTTGTACGGAAAGTATAAAACTAATAAGAATCCATATAAAGAAATGAAGTTCTTCAAGTAGTTATTCTGATAATTTTCAAAGTTGCATTATAAATATAAACAAACACACAAATGAATTTGTCTAATATATTAGAAAACAATTAAAATATTTATAATATTTACCGTATTCACTTGTAAATTTATTATATTTCTTATTTACATTGAGATAATTAACATAACATTTGTAGGTTATGTATTTCACAGCTGTCATATCGGACAGATTTTATTGCCAACATTGGTAACCAAATGCACTAAATTAGTTATTTTTAAATTCAATTTCATTCTTATTCCATCATTGTTTATATTAATATTATGTAAAGGAATGTTTGAAATACTATATTATTTTATTATAAATATAATTTATTAATAAACGCTTTAGAAATAGGAATGTTTTAGTCGAAATTTCCCGGTTGTCTATCTGGTGGAGACCTGGGAAACGGGCATTTCGGACGTTGCTTAGGCAACGCTAATCAACAGTTAAACCTTATGAAAATATATACACAATAAATTGTCAATGTTTCAGAGATTCAGATTCAAGATAAGTTATTAAGTGTTAGGGACCGTTTAATCCAATCAATCAGTAACTACGGACGCGTTTCGTTTTTATTGGAACTCATCCGCGTAGTGTAACCCACAAACTGCATTAGAGGCAGTTAAACCTTAATCAATAACAGTGTTATCTCTCATATTAAGAATAAACAAAATACAATGAAAGGGAAAACAAAACCGTCAGAATTCTGCAATCGGTATAAAATACATGAGAAACAAGAGCACAGAGCTATAGCATATCATTCCATCCAGCATGTTTGTGAAGTAACAATGTCAGTAGACACTAGAGAACAATGGAAAAGCGCTAAATATAACCCATTGTATATAATAACTTATTTTTCTTAACATCTATCGCAAATAACTTCGCACTAGGCATAAAAAGCCGGCAGACAGATTTATCCTCCAACAGGTGACACATACATTGTGTCCATGTATGGTCTAGTGAGCACGAAGTAGGCTCTGGAACAATACAACATCGCCGAGATACTCTGACTGTGTGGAGAGATGGTGCTGGTGTTGGTGTTGGTCCCTAGGTGCGCGTCTAAACTATCGGCGAACGAGGTGCGTTGGGAATTCAGGTTGGCGGACAGCGACATGTCGGTAGACGACAAGGTAGACGTGTCCGTGGAGAGTCAGCTGGAGGACAGTGGCGGCGACACTGGGGCAAGAACTGGAAAATTGAGGGAAATGAATTGTGAAATAAAAATATTAAAAACTTTAGTTACTTAATACAAGAAAATAGAATTAAATAAGATAAGGTGATGACTTCTTCACAGCTAATTGATCGAAACATTAGGGAAATAGCATATTGTGCTGTTAGGAGTAAAGGTGATAATTTATAACCCAAAGTCACATTTACTCCAAATAACACATGCTATTTTTTCTTCAAACATAGAAAATAGAATTTATTAGAAATCATAAAAATATGCCCAAAATATTATGTCTTATCCAGCATTTCTAGCTGCCATAGAATATGCTGTTTTGTTATTTTTGTTTATTTGTTTAAATTTTATCTATAAAATTTTTGAATTATAATCTAGCTATTTTTCATAATCCGCCGGCGGAGTAGAAGTGTTGCCAAGGACACCCTAAACCTACTAAACATGTACAATTTAAATTATGTAAAACACAACACTGAACACTATTAAAAATACTTTTTGTAAGCGATAAATGGCGTCTCAAACTCTTGGACGTTTAAGTAACACTGCGTATACCAACTATTTTATAATAAATGGCAATGTCAAATTATTTTTATATTGAATTTGTAATCTTTGTACAATAAAATGAATTATTAATCGAGTAGAATTAAAATTTGTAACGTTATGTTAATTACAATTAGGTATTAATAAGAATACGTGGAAATAATTAGAATATCAAAGTATCAAAAGTATCGTTTGAGAAATTAAGTGCATATTTAAATATTTCACAACTGTGAGTTGGATTCGTTCCGTTTTATCTGCACAGAAAGAAATTAAATGTGAACACTGCAAAGTCGGACGAGCGCCCGTCTGCGTCAGTTATTAAACCGTGCATAATTTCACACCATATTAACTATTTATGAATCCGTTCAGATCAACAGAGTTTGTTACAAAAATAATTAAAAATTAAGTTCCCTCTTTTTAATTACTGGACTAAGACGATATATGAAGCATTTCCTGTTAAAAACAAAATGTAGCATGCGAGATAACATCGGGATAATTTGCATATTAATTGAAACGTGGATTGGCGGCAAATACACGATTTTGCGAAATATCTTGCCTCTTCATTATTTTCCCTACGTACACAATAAATCTTGTGCTATGAAATTTACAATAATATGCAGGTACAGTGACATACTAAATGCAATTTAATTACTTTTATGCATATATATCTTCACTCCATATATCAAACAGCAAACACCTGTATTTTAACTTGTCATTTTGTAATTTATTTTGCTACAAATTGTTGTGTGTTTCATTAAAATTTTTATTTTTAATGATATACTGCCAATAATCATGCTCAATTATTATATTTATTGAAACCTTTCTCAGGCACATGAATATAATTATATTTATTTAGTGAATATAAATATTATTGCTGACATATACTCAACCACTTTTGCCTTTTACACATTTCGTATCATAAGTTCACGCAACAAACAAAATTATTTTTCACCTTCCGCATATACATATAATAGAACTATTGTGATGAGTCCAAAATTTTTATAATGAGTTTTCAATATATACCCGCGTTTTATTGCGCCTAGAAAACGATGGATGTTCAAATTACAAGCTCGTTAGTTCGTAGTAAAATTCAGTCAACCGGAATTGGTAATTTACTTGTAGTCGTATTTTTCTTTTTTGTTTTTAAGTTGGTAACTCTAATGATTGACATTAGTCATCTACTGTTATTGAGGTTATTAAAAATGGATCGCCTTATAAAAGAACGACGTATTCTTATTGTTACAATGCATTGCAATTTTGGCGAAAGTTTTGCAGAGACTGTTCGAAAAGTACATGGAATGTGATATGTCTGCTGTAAGTTGGCCATGAAGAATGGAGGAAGAGTGCGCCATGAAAACATAAATAAAATACATACAATTTTTCATGTGTTTAAAATACGTCAATGAATAAAGTATTATCTCTGTGTATTCCTTCTTTTTATTAAATATTCAGATATAAGTATTTAGAAATACGTTAAATCGCCAGCTTTCTTCATGTTTGGACGTGAAATGCGAACTAACTTTGAACCCCGAACATTTACGTACAACAATGTAAACAAGGAAAAAGTCGATATTGAAAAAGAAAACAATACTCGATTTACAATCACTACAAACAAACAGTCTGCATTTACTAAAGGAAGTTGGGTTCGTTTTCGTCTTCCTTTTATACCGAAGGGTGCATCACCATTTTCCAAACCGATTCAGATTGTTGATTGTCTTGGAACTCATACATTTCGACTAAGTAATGGAAAAGTTTGGTCTTCAAGAAATTTGATTTTGAATCGTCAACCGAGTCACGAGTTTATAGAAAATGTTTCTTCTCCTCCGCCAGGAAATAGTAAAGAAGAACTTCATAGATCTACAAGACCAAATAAAGGCGTTCCTCCTAAATATTTCAGAAGTCAGAAGCTTGTTTCAGAGGGAGACAAATAATATGTCTGCTGTAAGTTGGTCATGAAGAATCGATGAAGAGTGCGCCATGAAAACATAAATAAAATACATACAATTTTTCATGTGTTTAAAATCGTCAATGAATAAAGTATTATCTCTGTGCATTCTTCTTTTTACTAAATATTAAGATATAAGTATTTAAAAATACGTTATATCAGAATGATTATATCTAAATTATTGTGGGATCAATTGGACGACATGGACCTCGAAGAAATGTGGTTCCAACAGGACGGTGCCACATACCATAGAGTAAGAGAAGCCATCAATTTGTTAAGGCAACATTTTCCTGGTTGTGTGATTTCCAAAAATGCTGACGTTAATAGACCACCCAGTTCCTACGACTGGACGCCATGCGATTTTTTCCAGTCCAAATTCTATGCTAACAAACCACGAACAGTTCCTGAATTGAAAACAGATCCAACGCGTTATTTCAGAATTTGAACATACTGCATGGTAAAAAGGCTTCGAAAATTTTGTCGAAAGGATCAGGGTATGCCAGCACAACCGAAGAGGCCATTTGCCCAACATCGTATTCCATAATTAATGACAAATTTATAAAACAATAAAAATTTCCGAATTAAATACTTATTTACAGTGTTTGAGTTTAAAATTAAATATGGCGTATCCGATGGGCTGCAGTTGCTGATGGTCAGTCAACAGACAACTGCAAGAGACCGTCGACTTATAGTGACCTCCGAATCACTCAGACCCATCTGTGACCATTAGGCAAAACTACGAATTATAATATAAATATGTGTTATGTGGTTCCCGCACTTCATATGCAAAAATATATCACTTACCGAGATTTGCGTAAGCAGAGTGCCACACATAATGGGTAAAAGGCGTGAGGATACATTTATTTTATTTTTTATATGTTATATTCATGCCAAAATACTTCTCCGGCGACGCTGCTCTTTGCACTGATGCAGTCTCAGTCTTCGTCAGCTCATCTACACGACAAACCTCCGACCCGTCGAAACGGCGAACGTTGCGCTGCATCGGGACTTCTATCAGCATTCAGTATCAGAGATCAGCTTCAGCGCTAAACGCTCAACGTGCCGTGCTGATCAAATTTCAATCAGGCGGGCGGTGCAAGCAGCCAGCTCCGGAACGACTTGTCGCCAGACACTGAGAGGAGTTTGCCCGGGAGATCTGCGACGATCGCCGACAAATTAAAACGAACTTGTGCTGAGATTTGTAGGAGGCGATGTTGCTGCAATGACGATTTGTTAAGAGTTTTGTTCTTCTTGCAGTGGATAGAGATTGGGATTAGACTAGAAAAAGGATCAACCCTAGACGCGACTCTCTTTGCACTAACCTTTAAAATTCCGCTTCGCTATTGGTTTGAAAAAATGCTTCCCTTTAGATTATATTTGACTATCATAAAATCTATTCCTTTAAGGTGTGACAATTTGCTTTACCAAATCTCAACAAGTGATTTATTTTTATGCTTGAAGTGTAGTTCCTGACTGTCAAAGATGTTAATGGAAGGAGAACAACAGGGGTAAAGTTAAAAGTAGAGAAATTGTTCATTGTGGGATCGAACTAAGTATCACATAGAAAACATGAAAAAGAAAAAAAGAAAATACCACGGAGAGATTTTTTTGCGGAATTATTTATTTTGAGATTCCGTGCATGTGTTTTGATCATTTCCTCAATTACACCTTTTGTGTGTTATTGGATTTCCAAATTATTTAAGTCACAAAAGTTAAATAGTTTATTTTAGAGGCAAAAATGCTGCATTTTTTATACAAATATTTTTTCATTTTGCTCTACCTGAAACCAGAAAAATGACGAAAATATTTATTGGCAATTTTCTTGAAATCATCAGTGCTATAAAATTACAAAACAAATGTGATATTAATTGAAAACACACATTTTTTTACTCCTGTATAAATATATCCCCATTATTTAGATAAATTATAGTATCCATAATTACGACAGTAAATTATGATTCATAATTCACTCTTTCCGACCAATTACAGAGCCAGAAATCCATAGTTCACGGTTAATTTAAAGACGCGATGTGGATCAGCAAGCAACGGCCGTCTAACAGTTGACATGTAGTCAGGTGTCATTGTTTATTTTTATGTTGACGTTTTCCAACGTGTGTTTTCAACGAATTTCGATCATTTTCAAAAGTGATTTGCGAATTTACAGAAGTAGAAAAAGTATGGCACTATATTCGGATTTATTATCATTATTCCTCATATAGTAATATACTAATTGTCGAGTATTTATTTGACCAGAAAACCGTTCCACTATATCTAGTTTTTCTTCTAAATTATACATTTTCATTCAAGACACAAATGACAGATAAAAGAGTAACTTTTAACTGGTACATTTGTTTTGTAGTTTTGTGGCACTCGTTATTTTAATTTACCAATAAACATTTTCGTCATTTTCTGGATTCAGATAAACTAGCATTAAAAAATTTATATATTTAATATAATCAAATAATGTTGAAATTCGTCCTCTATAAATTAATTAAATTTGTTGATGTAAAAATAATTAGGGAAGCCAATAATTGAACATTTCGTATACATTTCGCACGTTCGCAATAAAACCATAAATGATGTGAATGTACTTCGTGATATACTTACCAAGTATATTTTAGGTATGAAAAATTAAAATTCGAAAGATTATAATGGTGAAATGTATAATAAATTTTTATGATAATTACACTTAAATGGCCATTCCATTTAATGCAAAACTTTTTAATAACATGTTTTAAATGTAAACATTAAGCAGCATGGACTATATTATGAAGAATTCGTATATTTCTTTTTACAATTTATATTTTGCAACACAAATATGTACTTATCTGAAGTTGTGAGAAAAATGTAATCATGTATAAATGTTTACACTTAGTTAGACATTAATACAAAATTGTCGGCCAGCCGTTTATCAATTAAAACTTTTAACTATGCTATTAACTTTGAAACTAATATACAAGAAACATACATTAAAATCCCATTTCACAAAAATTACGCCTGATATAACTTCCATTACAGGAAAATATGCGGCGTGTAAGTAAAAATAACCAGGAATATAAAAATACGGAGCCATTAACAAAGTTCCGCACATCAGCGCGAGGTAATCTACAATAATATTAAGAGTATGACGCTCCTTCCTAGAAGAGACCATTCATTACGCAGATAAACATAGACACGGACAATTAATTAGAGTACATGACAGGAGCAAATAATTTGTCAGTTGCCGAGAAATCTTCCGACCACTAAATTGCTGCAGATGAACCTCCACGTGCCACGCTGTTAAAAAAAAAAACAACAAGAAAAATAGATAATGAAGTACATAGGTCCGTGGTTACGCATCTAACAGAAAAAATAGTTTTCGGTTATGACACATGTTAAAAAATTAGGTTTGCAGATTTAAACGAAAAATGTCAAAATATAATTTTATAACGTGTTCTATTTAGTGATGTGCCGCCAAAAAATTCTCTTTGGAATTTATTTTCCCCGGGATAATTCCCGGAAATTCCTTCAGCCACGATTTGTGGGATTTTTTTTTTTTTAATATCCTGGGAATATTATTTTGGAAACTTCACGGGAAATTTTAAAAGATATTTGACCTTGATGTCTGGTTGTGCCCTTGTGCCTGTTTGTTAGCTAACCCTACTCCAGCAACAATCAATGTGGTAATCGGTGTATCACAAGTTATGCGTATTATAAAAGCAATTTTAACAATTAATGGAAAGAAACAGAATTTCATATTTATTCACATTTGAAATTCCTTGGGAATTTTTCGGGGAATTTCCTGGGAATTTTCCCGTAGCTATCTTAAAATTTTGGGAATTGACCCATCTCTAGTTGTAATTCGTAAAACAAAAATTGTCATTAAACTATAATTTACTGAAATATTTTAAAATAACTTGATATTGTTTCAACTACCACTTCCGATTATTGGATTATCACAAAAAAACTAATCACCTATTCCCAAGGGGATAGAAATTTATATATACAAATTATAAAAATTTTCTGTTTAGTAGGTTTTGAGAAACCGTAAATTCAGGGATCCATACAGACTGACAAAATCTTAAAATCATATTCTAGGAAACCTAAAATGTGCCAATCCACTGAAAACTCACTATCGATTTTTTTCTCATGATTCATATACCTCCCTTACAGGAGTTTGACTCGAAGCACAGAAATTAAGCAAGCTTGCTTATTTTCTGTGCTCGAAGCAAAAACGATGATAATGTAGAGTGTAGACAAAACCATAAAACTTTGTCTTTGCAAACTTTTCAAATTTGAACTTTGAAAATCTATATTTAAAAATTAGTAATGTACGAAAACGATTAAAATTTATGTAAAAGAAAATGTGTTCAAACTGTCAACCCTCTCTCTGGCGATGTAGAGTAGAGGAAGTGATTTATACTGACCTTGGTAAACAGGTAGGATGAAGCGCGAGTCATTTGTTTTCTTAAGCGAAGCTCGCCGCTCCACTTCGCGAAATATTTGTCGTCGTGTAGAACGCGTGTTCGCTTTTTATTTTATGATAATGTGGACATCTCGTAATAACAAAAAATACCTACATCTGTTGAATTTCACAGCAGCGATGTCGAAAAACGATCGCCTGCGACCGGCTCGAATCAGGATTATACTTTCGGTTTCGTTCAAGACAGATTTGAAATTATAATTGAAGTCGACTTTTTACTTCAAACATCTTTTATCGATCTCGCTTTTTGCTTTGTCTTCTGACATTTCTGATTTTACTTTAATGCTGGAAATTTTCCGATTCATACATTCCTCAATTACCCTTTTAAATTTTCATTGCTTCACAGCATACGGGAAGACAATTTGAAGATGATTCTGTATTGGGGAATATTGCAAATAGCTCCATGTGGTGCTCTCTTCATTTACATCTTCGGAGTACATGCAATGGGGTCTTTCACCATTAAAAAAATTTTTTTTATGAAACTTTATCCAAGACTATCTACACTTTTAAAAAGTTTTAATTGTTATTCATTAAGCCACAATGATTAAAAAAAATAAATGTTGTGACGTCATTGTAGAGGTGTTGCTGGATCTAAAACAGTAGAGATTTAAATAATTTTTGTTACATAAATGTTCTATTTTATTGTAATAATAATTATAAAATAAGTAAAAAAATATATGACTACAATTATTTACAATCTGTACTGTTTTAGATCCAGCAACAATTCTACAATGACGTCACAACATTTAAAAAAAAAAATCATTGTGGCTTAATGAATAACAATTAAGAATTTTTATAAGTGTAGATACTCTTCAATACAGATAAAGTTTCATAATAAAATTTTTTTAAAATGGTGAAAGACCCCATTACAGCGGTTAACCGCGCATAATGCTTAAAACTATATCAAAAGATAAACAAAATTTTGTTTTACTTTGTCAGTTTTTAATGTTTGCTGCTTTTAAATCTTCTTTTACTTCCTTTAGCCATGCTTATCTGGGGTCTGCCTCGTCTTATTCTTCCTTCTGGTTTCCATTGTAATTCGATTTTATTTTCTGTTCTTCATATATTATGTTCAAGCCATCTGACACTGTTGTTTGATCTTTTTTACTATAACTTTTCGTTCCAATTCTTGTTATATTTCATAGTCCATTCTTATTCCACTTTCGTTTTCTGATATTTTGTTTGGTCTTTATATTGTTCGTATTATTTCTCGTTCCATTATTCTTAATTCTTCTTCATCTTTTCTGTTATTCTCATAGTCTCAGCCCCAGCAGCGTGATTATATATGTACCTCCTACGATAATAAATCATAACATTATGTTATATTTATCGTACGACGTATAAAATGGGCCTTTATATAATTCCATTAACGAATCTCCAGTTACATTTGTATTTCGTTGTAGCTTTAGTACTTACCAGAGTCTCAAAGTATCAAATGTCACAATACAAGCTTTAAACTTTAAAATTTTAAGTGTGTCAGAAACATAAAACACCAAACCGTTTACGATTTCTACAAGAGAATAAAACAAAATAAACTATAAACATAAAAACATATAGGTAGTAGTAGGTACACACGCGGGCACGTCCTAATAAAAGTTCCCGTCCCGTTTTATCTCCAAACATCTTATTTAATCATGCACGAGAATGCACCGGGTAATAGATAAACTCCACGACGTATGTGCATACACACAGTGGCGTTACTACTACATAGGCTGGTCTAGGTTTATCTTCCAAGGTACAACACTTTTCTTTCCCTGTTTTTTAATGACTATTTTGCATCATTAAATGGATGGAGGCTTATACTGTTAGACCAAGAATAAAATAAATAAATATATCAACACACCAATTACCCATATTGTGATTGGCAGTGTGATGCCACAGATCTCGATATTTTTGCGCGTGAAGTAATACAAACAGAAACAATTCATTGCTTTTTTCATCACCTAAGCACTTGTAAACTTTATTCCCTGAATTCTCGATACTAAAACAACAGTTTAATTGTAAGAATGAATAAAATATTACTATATCCATTAGATGATAAAATTTAGGTGTATATTTATTATATTTTAAGCAAAATTACACTGTAAATCTTATTTTGAAATATTTTTTTTTTGTTAAAAAAATATTCAATCGAATCCGTGTATTTCTGATAACGTGTACAAAATTAGCCAGCCAGGTTAAAATTACATTGATAATTTCCCCGGAAAAATGTCATTTTAATAAGTGAATGAAAATAGTACCTAATAATCATCGCAAAAAATTTTCCCACCAAATATCCCTCGACTATTGATAATTACTCACAATTTGATCACAACTACCTCAAGAACGTAGCTTGAAGGTAACAGCTCTCCTCCTAAGGCGGCGGGCGATTACCAAGCAACGTTCTTTCGGTTACTGTGATAAAATTATTTCATAATTATCAATGGCCTAGGGCTATTATAGCTGATAATAAGACTATAAAATCTTTCACCTTTTTGATTTTTCCAAAAAATATGCCAGGAGTACCTCTTCACTAACATCTTTTACGTTTTTAATTGTTGTCTACTCACAAAACAAATAATTTTT
Organism: Poecilus cupreus; assembly: GCA_963942605.1. NCBI lineage: Eukaryota > Metazoa > Arthropoda > Insecta > Coleoptera > Carabidae > Poecilus > Poecilus cupreus. The sequence goes on from OZ012720.1 coordinate 29,938,860, forward strand.
TTTTTCGTAGATAAACCTTGATTTTTCGGTAACAAATTTGAAACTACATTTACAATTTCATTTAAAATAACTTGAGATACGAAGATTTCTTTCATGATTTCTTCATTTAATGGTGATATTTTAAAAATATAAACAAATGTAGATTGTTTTTAAACACGAGTATAGTCATAGCAACATAAAAAGTTATACAAGCATGTATTTTTTAAATTAAATTAAAGTGACAATAAGCTTGACTCCTCTAAAATCTTGTCCTATTTTACGAAGATTCTTCATGCAAATATATTTGAGATATGCAGTGAATATGCAGCATGAGGATAGGTACGCCACTGTGTGTACATGCAGGCTGACACAGCGCAGAAGAAGCTCGTGCAGGAGGAAGGTTCTTCTCCACAAATAACTCGAGAATCATTAGGAACCCGAGGAATAACTTAATGGTAAACATGTCCCAAAACTACTGTACAGAATGTGGTCAGAAACGACCCAATTAAAAACAAACAACCGGCCACTCCGCCGATAAAGTAGAACACATAAATCGCGCCATTGTTCCCGCGTATCTAATCTCCCGATCGACATCGGCTATCTCGGCTCGGTGCGGTAAAAAGCCCTCGCCGAATCGCTTCTAAATACCCGCCTAACAAGCTGGTGACACGACGCTTCGCGCCGCCGCCCGGACCTGGCAGATAGCCATCGCACCACCAACTCCTCCAGAAAGGAGCGGACGATTCACTCACGGGAGAGGGCCGTGGCCGTGTTCTTCCACTTCGACACCACTAAATTCTCTCTAGAGATACTTTTTTAACGCCGATAACACCGAGATTAACGTGGGAGTGCCGTAATTCAGTACGCGACATTAGGACACTGTTTTATTGCCGAACTGTGGCTAATACAGAATTTTTTACACATCTGGCCCACTTCCGGGCAAATTCAGTTAAATTTCATACATAACATCACACTATATCCTACAGAGCATGGTAGCATGAATCATAATCAACCAACAGTCAATTTCTGCCAAACATTACCACTTTCACCTCATCCACATACATGGTGCGATTTACACATGCATGTCTTTCTTGACACCCGGAATCATGCCTTGCTACTTATTCCTCGAACGTCCACGGAATCGTCCACCAACCTTTCATTCAACAATCGCTTAAGTTGTCTCAACCCCCTCAATTGACTACATGTTTTTAACAACACTAACTCACTCACTTCGAATACCTCATTTTCACAGTAGTTGAACGTCGTTCATGCTTCTTCATCCACACCCAACATTCAGAATCATACATCAGTAGGCACTAACATAAACACTCAATCGAGTATCTCTAGATACATTCAAATTTCGAGCAAATATACTCATAGCACCCAATACCTTGGGTCATGCAGACACTCGCCTTCCAATCTCTTTTCAAGCCCCTCGAAAACATACTACCCATATATCCCAAATATACAAATTCATTCAAATTTTAGTATGAAATTATAGAAACATATAGAACAGATTACATAATGTATAACAAAACCCTAGTAAAATTTCTAATGCCCCTTTGACAGGACGGACGCAATTAATTGTTCAGTAAATTGGCCAAGTTTTCTTGTCAATAAATTACCAGGAACAAAAATATTCTTGTTCGTTTTACGCACATCAAGTTTTCCGTCAATTTTGACAATTTCAGTATTACCAACACGATATCAGCTGTCACCTTTGCTACTAATATTTTTGGTTCAAGCTATACGTACAAAAAATAACAAACTAACCAAAACATAAACAACTTTTAATGGTTGACAATGACGAAAATCAGTTACTTAAAAAATTGTCGAAAAATAGAACATTCGTCAATATACTGACCAATTTGTTGGTGAAGAAAAAATTGACGCAAAGTGTCATTACACACAGCAATAAATTCACAAGTAAACTTGGCCCAAATTTTTTACTAACAGGTTGCGTCTTGTAAAGTAGATATTAATAAAGTTTATCAAGAAAATTGACACAGAAATAACTACGAACTTCTATCTGTAGGTATCTAGTCAACTTAGTATGCATTAAAACAATAAACATCATTTAAATCGTATCCCAGTATTTAAAATAAAACAAATACTTCAGGTCATTTTCCGCGTTGACGATCCCATAGTCCACTTCCTGTATCTTTATTAGTCAGAATGTGATTAAATTGTTGGAATTCAAAAGCAGAATAGTTAGATATTTGATTCAGGAATATAAATGAGCCAAGTTATATTAAATGAATTTACACATTTTACACTGGGTGTAATAAAATCAGGAATTCTTGTTTATTAAAAAACGAGTTGAGTTGGTATTAAAATCGCTAAAGTTTCTCTGATTAGAAATTATATAAATTGTGTAATCCTCAATCTGACAGTAGATATTAAGACTAAATTTTATTATCATTCCATAAGAATTTAATTTACAAATATGTTGAATGAAATTTCACAATTCGTTCATTAAACACCATATTTGTACTTTTACTGTATTTTTATAGTTCTTTCACGATTTCATTGCCAATTTTCCTTAAAATAGTCAAATATACATAACAGTTTTGTAAACAAAATTAAAATTCCTTTCATTAAGGAAATCTCTACGAATAACTAATAAGATTATATTGGAATTTGATTAACCTTACATTTATCATTGTCGTCAAGCACTCCTAAATTGTATTAAATAAATATTTCGTTAACTTAATTTTGAATTGGATGAGTTTTGCTTCGGAAAGTTAAGATTTACAGATAATCACTATAACTTCTTGGTAATCTTTCCACAACAATTTAGATCATAGTACTTCAAACGTCATACTCAATGGCTACTGGAATACATAACGCTAAATTCAATAACTATAATATTGTATTATAAATAACCTTACCAGACCATGTTATTTATATTAAAAATATCAAAATGCAAAGCAAATAAAATATTAGAAGAAACTAGTTGGAATAAAACATAAATCTTATCGTATCTGATGCAAAGTAGTCGTAAATTTGTGAGTAACTACTGAACCTGTAGCAGTACAGTGGTTATCAAAATGAGTGTCCTAATTTTACCTACCCTCACTTTCTTGTATATTCTAAATCAAAGTACAAAACTTCTCTAATCCTCTCTCTTCTCTAATACAATAACTTCCAAATTAGCTAGTAAAATTGGGAATTTCAACAAAACGAGAAACAGTTTGTTGTCAAACACATAGAAGAACTCAGGATATTAGAGTAGTAGCAAGAACATAAAATGGCGTCGATGTCTGATTGGTAATAGTATATTTTATAACTATCGTCCTGTCAGGATAGGTTTATTTGTAAATAATAATAATAATAACGGGTTATGTAAATATGAAATATAAAACAAATGTAAGAAAATTACCTGGAGATCACGATCCCTCCGAACTGCAAAGAACTGCTATATACTGAACAGCACACATCATACGAAAAGTGCTTACCTGAGATTCTTGAACCTGAGCGTCATGGTTTGTTGCTGGTACAAGATGACAAACCTGCAAGAAATGAATATTTCTAAAAGTGAAATAATAATAATAATAAGTAATGGAATGGCACATATTCCACACGAGCAAAAAACGAGCAAAAAGTTTGTGTTCTACGGTTTGCGAGTGTAGGATATGCCATAATTCCCCAGAAAATGACTGATGGGCCTTTCAAAAAATATCCATTTCTGAATGTTCTGTCGTATTTCAAGTAAATTTGACGACCACTGGTACAGAGTGTAGCGATCAAATATATGGGAATGGAAGAGTTGATCCGGCGAGATTCAATGCCCTAGTTATTACCAATTTAACTGTAGCCGCTTATCCGTAACAGAAGTCAGGATAACTGTTGAATAATCAAGCCGCGTAACGTCAACAATTACTTGAAGGTTGCGATCTCTATTTGTTTCCAATTTTCTGCACCGTCAACTGTTTGACTTTGTTTAATCAGGCGAACAGATGACTGCAGGTAAGCGCTAACTCACCGCTTTGCCGCTAGTGGAAAATATCGCGCTGCAAGAGGTCATTGTCAGTGAAAGTTAAAGGCATGTATACAACAGAAGCGACAGTGGCAGTGTTTATGATAATGATAGATCGCGCAACTGTAACCCACGTTAAAGCCAGTTCATGTTTATTATAATGTATGGGTTCGTAATTCCCTTAGGGCTCAACAGGGTACTGCATAGAGTCGGGCCGTGCTGTTTAAGCCTCGTTTACACCATACAATACACACTACCTCCAACAGACATGCAACCAATATCGATCTCATTATGCACGCTCCATAAACTAATTGCAGGTACTAATTAAAATATGCGTAAAATAGTTAAATAAAATATAGTATCATTAAAACTTTAATGTTTATAGTAATTATTAATATTAAACATATAATTTAGATCTCAATTATACTGAATGTCTCAGTTTAATCTTAACACAAACATGTCTCGAAAAATAAACATCGAATAACAAAAATTTTGAGGATTTTAAAGGAGACCTACTTAAATTTTTGATGTTCTATTCGAATTTGCCCTCGTCACCCTCGCTGGGTGAGATAATTTTTTTTTTTTTTATTGAATTAAATCCCACTCTAAACCTTCATCCTTTTGTCCAAAATATTTTGTCATGAAAATATTCGTACTGTTGCCACAAAGTATTTAAAAAATATACAAAATGTTGACCAACTAAATCTGAAATATAATTAAATACATCTAAAATGGGTGAGAGGATTTTTTATTAAATTTTCCACTCCAAACCTTCATCCTCTTATCCAAAACATTTTGTCAGACACCAGTATATACATTTTTGAAAATGAAAATATTCGTACTGTTAAAACAAAGTTTTTAAAAAATATACAAAATGTTGACCATCTAAATCTGAAATGTATTTAAATACGTACAAATTTATAGTTTTGTATGGAGAAATAATAAATATCAATTTATAATTTCAGAAAATATTATTAATTATAAAAAATATTTTGTTTTAATTCGGCATCTCTCAAAATTTGTACCCCGGCCAGTCGCCCGTCTCGCCTGCTCTATAATCGGCCCTGGATCTCAAAATTAGAAGCAGAACTTATAAAGTTGGAAACAATAATTTTTGCTGACATCTATTATTTAAAACTTTATTATAACAGTTTCTATAATTTAAATAAATTGAATTAATTTTTTTAAAGTTGTTTCTACGTTCTACATAAATTTTTTGTTTGTGTAGGAAACCCAGTTCCGATTCTGAAATTATGACCAAAATCTAATTGAGTAATAAAAATCTTGATCTTGGAAAGATAATAGAAAATAATTAAAAACAGGACATCTAAATGAAAGAATAATCAAAATGGCAAGAATCTTTTAAGGCAATGAAAGCAAATATATCAATACAAAAATAATAAAAAATGTATATTGACATACGATTGCGAGACATAGGTACTTACTACTGTCTCAAAGAAGGAAAAGCGAAATTCAGGTTATGGGAATAAAATATTTAAGAAATGTTAAAGAAGTAATAGTGTTGTACAGAATAAGAAACTAAATAATAAGAGAATAGTTGCAATGCACGCCTTCATAGAAACAAGACAATTAACATAATGGAGACCATATGATAATAATATATAAATGAAAAGAGGAATCATGGATGACGGAAAAACACCTGGAATATCATGATCAACAAGACTCTAAAGAAGAGAAAGATTTGACTTTGGGATGCATTAAGGATGGCGATGAATAAGAAACAATGGGCGAAATTTGTGTACGGTTTTTACGGCTTACACTTTAATGCAGAATAGTTTTTGTCTTTATATTGGCATTGAGTTGAAACTTATAATAATGAAACTTCAGTACGGTTTTTTTTTTTCGTTATTAACATACATACATTCAGCCAGCCACAAAAATGTCATTTGGAAAATGGTTCAATCGGATTCAAGGTATTTCCGCGAAAATCTCATGATTTCTAAACGTCCTTATACTACGAGTATGTATAAGACTGTAAAATCTGTAAAATTAGGCCAAATTATTTGATGTAAACTCGAGCAAAAAGATTCCCATTTCTGATTAGTCAATTTCTTCTAATTAAATTCAATATTCTTCTACTCTTAATGTGACTAACAGTAAAGCGGAATTTACTTTAAAAACATCTATTGCAAATAACTACAGCAGGAACTGATAAAATCGCTATGAGACCAGCGTAACAGCAACATGGGCTGCGTATAGCAACTGCAGTTGATAAAGTTTAGCTATGCACCTGTACATGCTAGCCTCGCCGCCCGGAGATCCGAGGAAGGAACGCGATTCAAATGTTTTCCATTTCATTATCATTAGTCGCGTACACATTTATCTAAGTTGATCGCCGTGTACATCTGTAAACTGATTTCAATAGCAGATATAAGGATAAACGATGCATACCACGGCCATTCCGGAGAGCCCAATAAGATGCGTCCAATCTACAACACACGAGGAATTTAAAAGACATACGCCTCTTCCGTTTTCTTGATGTAGTTGTGGTCATTGGAAACATTCACTAATTCTTAATTAAGGGAAATAGAAATGTATGTAAATTCAAGATTGATTCAAACGTTCTTAGTATAGATTAGTGGATCTGATTCCAGTAAAGAGGATTTATAATAATTCTTCTACTTCTGTGTCTTCTTATTCGTCTTTATAATTGGTAAAGGTAGTTACAATTTTCGTTATCATCCATATGAATTCTTTTTAGTTTTTGATTCATTTTATAGATTCCTGAAGTAAGGAAGGTTTAGCTCGTATTCAGAATGATGTCTGATTCAGCCAATCATAGGTGTTTTACATGTTAAATAATACTTATGCAATTTACTGCTTCCTTAATCATTTTAGAGGAAAATGTTTCAAATAAAAGTTGAAGAGATGTAATATCTGCTTCTGAATCAGCTAACGAATTTCATTTTACATATTTAATAAAGCCTAAAATGATGTTCAAAAAAATCCAAAATTCAATTCAATTATTTCTCATATGCCTTGTAAGCATTTCTGTGACGTAGCCATCGTTTACTAACTTGTAAAAATTTTACAATGCAGCTGTCAACTATTAATTAGTAAAATTCATTTTCAAAGGCGATAGAGGACTTGGGTAAATGGGGTTTACAAGTTAGTAATAAGTAAAATATTATTTATCACTTTTGGACAACATATTTTAATATAGCAACCACTCAACAAACGCATGGCAACCGTTCTACATACAAGTGTTAGACGAAGACTGCTAACCCACGACATCTGTCTGTCTCAGGTTAGTTTTTCTCTTTCATAAAAGCCTACAAGTGCGTGTTCCAGAATTACTATATTTCAGTGTGAAAAATAAATTTATTTATTAATTTTATTTGTGGCTCTGATGATCTTGTAAAAAACAAAACAAAAGGTACATACAGAATATGTACTCCTATTAAATTTAAAATATTACATGATGTACGTAGCCGGCAGTATTAATCCGCTTTAATGAAACGAAAAATTAAAATAAGAATGACCGAAAATAAACACGAACAGTACATTATCCCAGATCCGTGACAGTTAAAACTGGGAAAAAATTACACGTCACCCATTTAAAAACGCGTCACTTTTTCATGGCCCGTCCATTTACTCAACAAATAAAGACAATAAAAAAGCAACGGAGTTCTTAGGCGCTAATCCTGATTAACGCACGCGTTATTCGGTAAGGAGACAGTTAAAAATGCGTCGCGGAGTCTTCGCTTCGCCTCCGGGCGAGGCCGGGCCGCTCGGGGCCCAAATAAGGCGCGATTGTTCGCCCAGCCGTCTGCTATTGGATATATATTGGTCGCGCGGCTTTGAGGTGTCCACACATAAATTAGGAGAGTTTTCGGACAACAGCCCCGAGGATGACCGTAAATATGTCGGCTAGAGCCACCGACAAACCGCGCACCAAACCAACGACGGATTATTTTCAAATCCTTCTGAAAAAATTGTGGACTGCTTCAACTCGAATTTATATGCAGATTTTATTCGAATCGAACAAATATTTTAAATTATTTTCAACAAAAAACTAATCAGAATTTATTCAGCCAATTGTATACATTTTTTCTTTGAACCAATTTTGTTTTGTCCCACAGCTCCGATGAAATTAACAAATATATAAATAATTCATCTCCCCTCTACCCATCTTGCGTGTGGCACTCTGCTTTCGTAGATCTTAGTAGTATTAAATACGTATTGATTACCTTTCGGTGTTCAAATTTATTACTTACGTTCAAAACTAATTGTAACTTAACACTTTGTTCCTTGTTGGAGGCGGCTAGCCAAATAGTTCAGTGGAGATGAGCTGGGACGATTTTTTTAGAAATCGACAATAAATAGTAATAATAAAGAGACGATCACCCTAAAAAGAAAAGGAAATGAGATACGAAATTGGAACGTAACAAATTTCAACATTTTCTGGTGGAATATGAATACTATAAAACTATTCCTATGTACAATTATTTATTTTAATTCAATGCACTCTGTTCTTACAATCAGTGTCGGAGTTTTTGTCATGTACTATCTATTGTGTAGATTTGACGTTTCTTAGTTCTTCTGCACAGTATCTCCTTAAGAGATATATTCTCTCAAAGTCTCTCCCGCACATCGTGCATGGTCTGTTATCATCTCTTGATCACTATTTTTTTCTTTGTTGTCAATTTTACATTTTGCAATTAATTCTAGATTTTCAATAAGTTGAAAAAGCTTTCAGAACTCATAGTTAATAAAAAGGGCTTTTGGATAAAGTTCTGTAAAATATTTAATAAATACAATGTTTTAATTTACTGCACGTAAATCTTATTCAGGTTTCAAACAAATGAAAAACACGAACAAGTAAATAAATACGGTAAAAAAGTAAATACAAATTATGATTTATAAAATAGAAGAAGCTATGTCTTGTTTAACTCGTATCCTTCATTCTGGTTCACGGTACGGTATTCTTCTGTTTGTAGATTTCTATTGCTTCCCTTACGAGTTTGCATTGGTACATTTAGCTCATGCTTTAATCTTCGTTTCTTCAAAGTTCATTTTATGTAGAAATTTAATAGCTTGACTAGCCACAGCAGATGTATCTGGTTGGTTCAGATGAATGGTCCGTTTGGGTTCTGTTATTCTTGTAGTTATCGTTCTGCCAGTCGTCCAATATAACATTTACCACATTCACATGGAATTATACAGTGATAAAATAAATAATAATAGATAGAGCAAACTTATGTTATCCAATAAATAAAGTTTCCAGTCGTACGGTGCAATATTAAAAAGTTAATGTTGAATTATAAAATGTACATACAAATATAAGATATTATTTATACAATTTTGTAAATTTAAGATGCACTGCATTATACTTGTCTTTCAACTTTTGTAAAACAGTAAAACGAAATTTAAAACGGTCGAACGAACGTGAATTTGGGTTCGTACATCTTTTTCCTCAGCTTCTTTAATACAATTTTGTACTTTATACTTCCCATTGGTTCTTTCCTACTTTCTTTCTTCTTTTCTTGATATTTCTACCCAACAATCATGCAAATATAAGTAATACATTTTTACGCGTGATGTGTGTAGTGAAGAAATTAACTAGTAATAGTTAAACAATCAAAACGTTCACTTTGTGACTAAGTATATAAACTTTAAAAATGTGCAATCGAACAGGAATAAGTGTCAAACTATCGGAAAAGCTATAACAAAATTAGTTTCAAGTCGGGAAGTACTAATAAAACTACTACGTTCGTTCAGGTATATAACGTAGATTCTGTTTACAACTACACTAAAAATTATGGTTATTTAAAACAATGCGACACTCACTAAAGCCAAATTTATAAAATTCATTTCCTATACATCACTAGTTTGTATATAAAAACATAGTTAATTCGTCTCAGTTACGATCAAACAAAGTGAGTATTGAGGCCAATAAACATAGTTTATATTTTCCGTAATAGAAATATATTATCGGGGGATCTACAGCAGCTGCATGTCGTTAATAGATTGCAGTTAAGTTTCTGAGAAGTCAAACGTGTGCGTTGAACGCGAATCGCGCAGGGGTTATTGAGTTCCGCCGCCGCCGGCTCTGTTCCGATACGGGGAAACTTTTAGTTTAATTAAACTAGTTTTTACCGCAGTTCCTCCTTCAATACTGTTTGTTAAGATACTCGAAGTCTAGTTACTTACCTCTAGCGTTTACATAATTAGTATGCTAACTGGATGGAAAAAAGTTTCACTTTTATATTTACAACTTTTACGCAAATTGTTATAGTCTAATATTAATTAGTTAAATAATATTTATGTGCGTCTTGTTTATGGATGCAACAATATTTTCATTTTGCAGATTTATAAAAAAAAAATTTAATGTAAACTAATTTTAACAATTAACTCAAGTCAAAATTCCGCAAAACCTAAAGCTGTATTCACAACACGAAATTAGTAGTTATGGTTATTAGTTATTGTTAGTAGTTACTGATTATTGGTGTAAAAATGATCAGCTGCAAGTTAATCATCTCCCGTATTACCCAATTTTTTAAAGTAAAACTGACTACCTATACTTTTCTATAGACGAAAAAAAAAAATCTTATGTGGACATAAATATAATAAATATAGAATATGGGGGTAAATAGCTCCGTGGTAACGTGTCGGACTGTGGATCGTGAGATCCTCAGTTCGAATCCCACTGCCGACAGTTACAAATTTAAATTTACCCCTGTGGTTCCCCCTCCACTAACATCCTTGGGGGCTATGATTTGACGGCTGGTAACCGCACTTCATACGATAAAATATATCACCTACCGAGATCTGCGTAAGCAGAGTGCCACACCCGTAATGGGTAAAAGGCGTGATGATGATATATATATATATATATATATATATAGAATAGATATTTCAGTTATATGCTTATTCTCATAACAACTATAATTATTAAAATATAAATAGATAAATAAACGACACTGAAAAAATTAAGGTGACCTAAAAAAAATTATGTACACGTCTCGAAAAATAGTATGTACTGTGAAGTTCCAAATTTGTAAGTGACCTGATACCAATCTCCAAAGAATTCTAACAACTATTATAAAAACTAATGACAATAATTCAAAAGTTGTTGTTTTATTTATTTTTATTGCTGCTATTCTGTATAAGACCTTCAATTTGACATCAACCCTGAAAATCTACAATTAATTATTGTATAAAAAACATTAAATATCCATTCAAATTCATTTAATTTAACTATCCTCCATGAGATCTTCAATTTTATACTAAATTCGGAATAATTCAATTAACTTGTTTAAAAAACAAATGACGATAGGCCAAAATTAACTTTTGGTATTTGATTTCAAGTCTCCCTTTTCAGATCATTATTTGATACGCAACTTAAATACATAATTAGTTTTACTTAAAACCAGAAGCAGAGAAAATTGCATATGAAATATATTCCAAATAATATTACTAATTTTTTTATTTGAAACATTTTTTCGCAACTGATTTTATATTTGAAATAAATTGAAATTATTGTTTTGTGTGCCAAGTAAACTTCCACTTCCGGCTTTTCAATTGTTACCTAAATTAACTTGGTTCTTTCCATTGTCATAAAAAAATTATAAAATTATGTTATTATACTTGTATCTTTTATCTTTCGTGAGTTATTGGTCATAAGGGCACACATCTACCCATCCACACAGATATCATTCAGAAAATGGTCAAAACCGAATCAAGGGACCGCAAGACATTCAGTGAAAATCTTATAATACGAATAAGAAAATAAAATTGAATATGCCATGGTTTTAAATAATGCTGTCACTTTACTAAAACACTTTCGAAGTATCATCCATCAAGCTAGCATATATGATGATAATTATTAAATTATCCTTTTCAGGATTTTATATCGTACTCCTAAAGCGGGATTTATAATGAAGTAAAGTAAGAAGTAACGCAAGATGCAACGCAGGCGGTGACGCAGAAGTAAAGCAAGAAACTTCGGTAGGCTTTATAATGAAGTATCCGTGGCTGCTTGCAGCCAATCACAGTGCTAGTGCGTGTTGCTTCTTCAGCTGTTTCAATTTGACGTTTGTACTGTATAGAGAGAGCACCGGCTAGTCGAATGTAGAACAAAATCGGTTTTGTTTTAAGTGGAAAGCTAAAATTGACGATGGTAACAATAATATACCCTTCAAATGGTAGGGCTGATCAGGCCACTAGACTAAAGAGGCATTAAAAATCCTCCAATTCCAACTTTCTGGGAATTTATGAATTTGCAGATGTTCGCACAGACGGTCATTAACAGCTTAGGCGAGAGTCTGTCTAGCACTAAATGCATACAAAGGCAATAACCCGATCATACAGAAATGAAATCTTTTAAGCGCCTTTACGAATACTTGAAAATTAACTAAATTGTCAATAGCGCAAAATAAAAATCAGAAAAAATAAAATGAATACAAGTTGTGGTTTGAAATCAGTTCCGAGAACACAAACAAACATATCGGTAATATAGCTTTCTACACTGTAGTTTGAAATAGTGCATCCGGATTGGTCAGAGGTAGAAAAGTAACGCAAGAAGTTGGGAGTTGGCCAACTATTGCGTTGCGTTGCTTCTGCGTCTCTGCGTTGCGTTTTGTTATAAAGCAGTATATGCAGTCCCGTACATTTATCTTTTGCGTTACTTTACTTCAACCGCGTTGCTTCTTGCGTTACTTCATTATAAATCCCGCTAATGCATTAGATGCTGGCTCAAACATTTCCATTTTTAACTGGAGAGAGATTCAAGTAAAACTACGGCGGTATATGTAGTGGAATATGGAATGAATATATGCAAAACAGTAGACAATTTTTCCATGGTTGCATCAAGGAACGCAGGACACTTAGTATTTAGTGCAGCAAAACGCGATATAATAATGCGCATAAAAACAGCGTTGAAATACTGCAGTAACCCTTATATTCCGAGAAATCCACATGTACACTGAATAAATGCATTAATGGATTTGGTTTGCAAAACGAGGTCGTCCTTTGTACTACACCTCCGTCGTGTCTATAGCCAGCTCTCTCCAACACCCACCCTGTGCATGTACGTGTTTATAATGTGCCGGACGCCACTTCTCAACGCCATCTTCGTATTCTAATTTATGAATAAAAACTCACGCCGTTTTTGTATACAAACAGAACATTAATATCGGTGGTCTGTTTAGCATATGGAGCACGACGATTCAAGGAGTGCATATAGCACAACGTGACGTCACCTTCATCCCTGATACACTACCATTTGTCCTCCACCATACCTTGGAAGTTCAACCACTAATTTCTATTTGGAAGCAATTTCAGGTTTACTTTATAACGACCCCAAAGTCGATGAATTCTATTTTCTTCTACATTTTGTATATGTCATTAAAGATTGTTTATGAAAAATGCAAATGAACAAAATAAACATAATACGAAAATTTTAGGTTAAAGAAATATGCAATCAAATCCCTGTATTACTGATCACGTGTGCAAAAGTAACCAATCAGGTCACAATTACACTGATAATTTCCCCGGGAAATTATAACCTGTTGCTAAGTAACAGTCGTTGACAGCTGGTTGACAGTTAATTCAATATTTAATTTGTTTATTTCAAAATGTTATTTTCACGGTTAGAAAATGAAAATAATAATAATAATCACAAAAAATTTTCTCACCGAATATCCCTCGACCATTGATAAATACTTATAATTTGATCACAACTACCTCAGGAAAGTTGCTTGAAGGTAACAGCCCTCCGCCTACGGCGTCGGGCGGTTACCAAGCAACGTTCCTTCGGTAACTTTGATAAAATTATTTCGAATTATCAATGGCCTAGGGAAATTATAGCTGATAACTTATATACAAATTTTAACCTTATATACCACGTACTTAGTTTGAAATCATCTTTGGAATTACTTTTTTCATAACATACTACTATTGTATTTTCCATAGTTCGTTTACATCCGGTTAACACCAAGAAGTACGCTGTCGAACCAGATTTATTGAAGAAAATAGTAAAGTATGACATCGAAAAGAGTAGCAAAAAGTATGACTTTTGCAGAACACCTAACCTTAGACGTTCATGCAATCGTTCACCCGCATTTATTAGTTTCACCAACGTTTCATTCGACATTCGCTCAAAATGCCCAAACCACCTCATGTGTCTCACGTCTACTTTCTTATCAACATTCTTCTCAATCCCACACTCACTATACACCCTACACGATCAAGTATCGTATACCCACATACTCCTCTGAAATATCTCGTTCTAGAACAGTCCTTTATGCTTCTTCATCCACACCAAACATACAGAACCATTCCTCAATGTATTCACTAACATACCATTATTAACTCTCAATGGAGCTTCACATTTACGTTTCGAGCAAATGTATCCAGAACACCCAATACCTTGCACCCTGCAGACACCCACATTTCAATCTCACCCAGTCAATATGTCTATCCCTCTAAAACATACTACCTAAATATACAAATTAATTCACTTGATCCAATCTTACTCCATTCTCTGTAACATTACCCTCAACACTTTACATTTATCGATATTCAATAACAGATTTAAATCTTTTCTTACTTCTTTTATGCTCACATTAATTCTTCTCAATTCCTTCTCAGTTTCACCCAACAAAACATTATACGTCTTCAGCAATAATGCTGAAAGTAAAATGTAAACTAATTTCAGAAATGTTGCACGAAGCCTGAGAAAACCATATACTAGTTACACGTACATAGTGAAACATTTAATGTTAGTGGTTAACAAGAAAGAAAGTTTGTAGCGTATGTATGCACGATGTATATTTATGCTGCGGTTGCTGATATTATGGAAGGCAATAAATCACATGAGTTATATGCAGAGGAGAGCACGAACAAATAAAAGTAAAAATAAATAATTTTGAAAGATTTTTATGAGGCTGCGGAAAGAAACATCCAAGCTATTTTTACTGTGCGGTAGATTAATTACCCTAGTTTCGAGTGATATATAGTTATGACAGCGCCAACTTACATAGAATTTCAAGCCGTGTCCACCGAAATAAAAAACACATGTACAACTTCCTGTTGGGTGCAGGATACTAATTATATAAGCATTCCTTTAAATATATACGATATTCTTTTTTCATTCGGGGAATTCTTTACAAAATGAAATATTTTTATTGCTGAAATGTAACAAAATACATCTATGGGGCCATTAAATTTTGCTAAAACAAAAATTGGTATGTATGGATTTTATGTTAAAAGATAAACTTAAGGAATGTACCTACTCTTATTTCAAAAAGAGGGAGCCTTGGTTAAGCTATGGTAATACAATTGACAAGATCATTTTTAAATAATTTAAATACCTCAATTGAAATATAAAACTAGATGATTACAGTGATGGGTTATGTGCGCTATAAAAAGAATGTTAAATGGTTGTGTCAAAAATGGCCGCCGACTGATTATCATTTGTTTTTATTTCAAGTTTTCAGACATTAATATATTTTATATTGAATGAATAGTCTTAAAGAAAGAATTGTTAAAATTGCGGTAAACCGATTATCAATTATAGTTTCAGAAAATCTTTGGAAAACTATTTTGCTTATATTTAATATTATGTCTCGAACAGAGATATTCTACAGAATTGTCAAAAATTTCGACCGGCTGATATTCAATTGTTTTTTCATGAAGTCACCAAAAATCTATTGTGTTTGTGTATTTATTTTTTTAATTGGAAAGTCTTCAATGGCATTCAGCAGAATTCGCAAAAATTACGGGCTATCATGTAAGCAGGATAGGTGATTATAATAAATGAAGATGACCAGAATGGATAATACTATGCTATGAATTGATAGGCAATTAGTGGAAAATACTTTTAGAACTCCTAGTAAAATAAAAGATATTTGGGTTAAAGTTCTGAAAATTTATTAAAATATAAAGTTTCGAATTACTGAATGCAATTCTTCATCAGGCAAACAAATGAGCAACATAAAAAACTAAATAGAAGCAGTAACTAAGTTACAACAAATTAAGATTTACAAAACAGAAGAAGCCATATCTTATTAATTCGTATTCACTGTATTCTTCTAAAGATTTCTACAGCTCCTCTAACAAATCTTTAACCAATAATCTTCTTCAAAATCCTATTATATGGAGCCAACGACAGAATAACGAAATACTTTGTGGCGAACCTGGTTCCTATTGGCAATTTTTTTTCTAAAAATATTCAGAAATATGTACTGTAGGGTATAAAATAAATCAGTTATCGAACTGGAAGATGACGAAATTTGCAAAAAAACTTATTTTACAACACTAATAGTTGCGATAGGCAATAGTTTTTTTTTTCTTAAAACCATATTTGAACCCTATTTTGTCGCGCAGTATTGACTTTTAGTTTATAATTTTAGATATATTTTTTATAAATAAAAGAAATTTATAAAAATAGTTGGACTTACAATATTTATTTTCAAAATATTTCAATGGCAATTTAAAAATTGTTACACATAATAATTTTATGTATTAAAACAGCGGAATAAGAATAATAAGCTCCAAGAAAAATGTATAACATATTTTAATTATTTTTATTACCAAAATAAAAACTTAATTGGAATATCTTCAAGCAACGAGATTTACAGCTGTCCCCACCTGATTATCATTATCAAAGTAACACAATGTGCAAACTCTATTATAGTTTTACGACTTCACATTTCTTCGAGAGTTTCAACCAGGTAAATTCAGCTGGCGACATCTGAGATTACCTCGATTTCCGTGCAGGTGTATGTTTCAGTGTACAGTGCAATATTCTCATAAAGATTTTATATGTGTAACCCCTTTTATCACCTGGTCATACAGTAGTACTTACTTTATTTTTAATTGTGCCTGGAATTTATGAGGAGTTGAAAGAAATGAAAACATTGCTATCAAAAATTTATACCCTGGCAAATGGCACTCGCGCACGTGAACGAAATAATATGCCAGGGGTAGTCCTTTTATTTTTTAAAGTAAATTCACAAACCACTACAGGACTGTTGCATTACACTAGATAGATATAAATAAATAAATATATCATCACGCCTTTTACCCATTATGGATGTGGCACTCTTACGCAGATCTCGGTTAGTGATTTATTTTTTCGTATGAAGTGCGGTTACCAGCCGTCAAATCATAGCCCCCAAAGATCTTAGTGGAAGAGGAACCACAGGGGTAAATTTAAATTGGCAACTGTCAGTTGTGGGATTTGAAATGAGGATCCCACGATCCACAGTCCGACACGTTACCACGGAGCTATTTACCCCATTATATATGCCTGGTATTAAAAATAAATTTAACTGTCACTTCAATATACTTTTAAAGTAAATTTATTTGTTTTTAATAAGTGCACATCATTTCAAATTGTTTATATGACTTACTTAACATTGCTGTCAAAAATTTTATTGTCATTTGGATAACTTAATGAAAATTTAGTATGGAAATAAATTTAATTGGAGTTTAAATTTCTTTATAATACCGGGAATTGGAATAGCAAGAGATGAACGTTCGGATCAGAATAGATGAGTCTGTATGATTTGCACTTTGAATATAGTGTGATTCTTAACGTACGGAAAAAATTGTAGGTAACGCGGTCGAAAATCATGTCTTTTTCTTAATAAACTTTTGCCAAAAATTCAATACTGTTACTGCAAAATAAAATTGAATCAATTAATAGACAGTCATAACAAACTGCAGCGACTAATTATGTTTTAAATAGAATTGGGAATACTTTAAATTTAGTTGAGCAATGTTTAGTTTTAAAAAATAATAGTAATGTATTGTCCAAAAAATTACGCCTATTTAAATTTTGCTTTTATTCTCTAAAATTACTGTCCACATTGTTGAGAGCCACTAAAAACAAAAACCCAAATAGAAAACAAGTTGCCGTTGAAATATATTTACAAGTCAATTCATTAAACGTCAAAGTATGTTAAGTGCAATATAGTTAATACTTTCAGTAACGAAGAATATGTAGACATGATTATGATTTGCGGAAGTTTCATTAATTAAAATTATCTGCGTTGCATCTTCTTGCTTCACTTATTTAAAACCCCTCTTCAAGGAGAGTTGACTCCCATGTCGTAGTATCTCTGAATACTTCCATTTTGCATATGTCACCATCGACGTTCATTCTGCATTGGAGGAAGTGTGGAGGAGGTTGTGACACTTCAAAAAACCTTTACTTATTTATTTACAGTACCCACTGGATGCACCACTCATCCCACCATATATTTTTGCATACCGCAATTCAACCAATCCACACAACATTCAACATAAACACAGAATACGAATACGGTATGTAGTGTGAAGAAATAACTCTGGATATACATTAAAATATTTAGCATATATTTTTGCGCAGTGAGTCATGCATGCACGAATACACCATAACCCAACATAAAGCTCCATCCACACGGATAGATTCCAACAAGGGCAGAAACAATCATTCACATTAACATTTATTTTATTTTATATTTGATACTCTGCTCTCCAAGAGATAGTTATAGTACAGGTTAAATGGAATTTTAACCAAGGATGCTGTCGTATTATTGAGTAAAGCTGCATTTATAGTTTACATAACATAACATAGCATAGCATAACATAATAAATTTTGTAGGTTTTATAGTATGAAATTATGTTATGTTTTCAAAGCATAAAAAGGAGAAGAAGATTGTTTCGAAGAATGTTCAGAGTGTCCAAGTGCGATATTTAATATTGTTTTGACATTGATTTGTCCATTTGCAGGTTACAAATTTGATCTTTTGTGAGATAGTATTTTTAGTTTTAAAATGTATGATGATATTGTAAAAGTAGTTAATGAAATAATATGTGCATTTTTATTTTCCCTTAGTCTATTTTCTAAAAATATAATAAAAGTATAGAAACACATAAACAAATGTCATTCATTACCTTGTGATATAACCTGCAAAACATAAACATGACAGCTGCGAATCGTCATTAGGTATCCGAGAGATTCCGATAGTGTCCGAACATTACCGGAAAACATAACATAGCATAAGAAATAAAATTTGGTCATTTCTTATGTTATGCTATGCTATGTTATGTTATGTAAGAGAACTATAAATGCTCTTAAGTACTTGCGTGTATTTGTATTTTGACTATGCTATGCTATGTTATGCTATGTAAACTATAAATCCAGCGTTATGTTGCTATGTGCCTGAAAGATCACTGAATTTATCAATTTATTGTATATGTAATTTCTACTTGCTGCTTTCTTTTTTCGTTTTTTTTTTTTTTGAGATGTTATATCCTTATATTTTACTCTGTAATTGGAATTTTATTTCTGTTGGGTAAATAAATAAATAAATTTGCAATTTGCAGATTTGCAAATTAACGTGCGAAAAACCCATTCCAGCGAATACTGCATGCCATTGACACACCACCGAAAACGAGGTTCCGAGACGGCATATAACCGTAGCAGTTGAAACCGCTTAATAATAATGATAAAAATTTTGCTATTGTAACAATCCATATTAAGTAATATACATTTCATTATGTTTGTCTCTCGCCTTTTGTCATGTGTCAAGTGAATTTGTGCTCGTATATGTGTGGAAGGAAAAATACAGCATCACGCCGTTTATTCGATTTGGATTTTAGATGAGGCACTCTGCTTCTGCAGCTCTCAATAAGTGATATATTTTTAGAAGTGACAGCGATTACCAGTCATAAATTCACGGTCCACAAGGATATTAGTGCAGGGAAAACCACAGTAGTAAAGTTAAAATAACAACAGTCGGATGTAGGATTCGAACAGAGAGTCTCATGATCCATAGGTTGTTGCCCCATAATTACAATACAGGGTGTTTCATAACTTCGAGTACATACGTTAATGGTATATGTTATTTGATATGCTGATTACGAATCTAAAAGAATTTTTTTTAAATTCGAAAAATTAAGGGTTGTTTACCTAAAACATTTTTTATATTACTGCACTGGATACGCTTTCCTATTAAACACAAACAAAGAAGTAGGTTATCAACAATTTAAATTATATAGTAAGTACTAGTAAAATAAACTAACTAAATTTAATTATTTTTAATGAAATGATAATTATTAACATAATCATCCACCCAGTGGCAGTGGACTTGGAAACATGTAAAATAATTTTGCGGTTAAAAAAAAATTCTTTTGATTCGTAATCAGCATATCAAATAACATAACCAATAAGTATGTACCTGAAGTTATGAAACACGCTGTATATATATTAAAAATTGAAAAGAATAATTAAGTAACTTTTTCTTGTCCATATGTTCAAATAAATATAATAAATACATCATCACAATATTTACGCATATCTGGATGTGGCACTCATCTTCTGCTTGAAGCAGACCTCGCTATGTGATATACTCGTATTTTTGCGGATGCAGTTCCGTCGAAATACATCCTCAAAAGTATTAATGGAGGAAAATCCACAGGGGTAATTATATGTGCAATTTTTTCCAATTCCAATTTGCCGACTGTTCAGAATGAACTAAGGATTTCAAGACCGGCAGTTCTTTGCGTTGTCCGGTGCTACTCTTCCGTTCATCAGCCGAGCTGCCGTGTGCACGCGGCTTAACGTAACGTAACACAACATAACACAAGCAACGAAGCGTCGTGTTGATGTAGGGAGAGTGATTTTATCATCCCACTGTGACGAAGTGAGCCATTGTATGCAGAGGAACTCAAAATACATATTTATACGGCGTTTGCACCCATAACACGGCTCCCCGCGAGCTCGCGGCCAACAGAACTTTATGGCGAATGAAAATTAATATTTCATGAGGCTGACCCGCTCCTTGGCCGCCACGTTCGACGCCCGGACGGGGCACTGCCGAACAATGCCTTCAGCGAACGCCAGATACTAATATATGCTCGTAAAGACACATTGTATTATGTTCCTTTGGATCTAGACTATTGGCCTCATTCTAGAATGTTGTAAAACGCACTGAAAATCTACGTCATACCGCTTAGCTATTTCCGAGTCTGGCACTCTATTTACATAAAAAAGAGTACAATAGAATTTCCTGAACTATTTGATAAACTGATCCTCAATTTACCGAAAAGAAGAAATATTTTCTGAAAATTTACCAAACTTTTTGTTAAATTCCTCTAAATGTTTAGTAAATAATTGTGTTCAGTTTCTTAAGAGCCGATTTTTCAAATAAATAAATAAAATAAATAAATTAGTCATCACGCCTTTTACCCATTATGGGTGTGGCACTCTGCTTACGCAGATCTTGGTAAGTGATATATTTTTACGTATGAAGTGCGGTTACCAGCCGTCAAACCATAGCCCCTAAAGATGTTAGTGGAGGGGGAACCACAGGGGTAAATTTAAATTTGTAACTGTCGGCAGTGGGATTCGAACTAAGGATCTCGCGATCCACAGTCCAACACGTTACCACGGAGCTATTTACGAATAAAATACCGAATAAAGTATTCGCCGAATAGATGAAAAATGTCGAATCGAAATCATAGCTCAAATGATACTAGTTCTTCTACCTGTCATTTTTTCTGTATATTTTTTTATTTATACGACGAATAACTTATTCGGAAGTTTATTCGAAGATGGAAAGACCATCACTAAGTGTTATAAAATTTTCAGAAAATGCATCATATATCTTTATCTTATCTAAGAGTTCGGTTAATTCTACAGTACTTTTTTTGTCATAAAAGTTTGGGCTATTTGAATGTTTTTTTATTGTTAAAAAATTGCTGTCTATATAGTTAGGAACTACTTAAAAACAAAAACATAAAAAGAAAACACATTGCTATTGAAATACATTTAAATTTATGGAATAAGTCTGTAAAATAAGTTTCATTAATTAAAAAGTTTTCTACAATTCTCATCACTTAAAATAAAAATAACACAAATTTTCATATTAAAAAGAAACATGTTCCTATCGAAGTGAGAAATTCATTATGTTACTAATTCTTCCCTTCGGTATTCAATAAGAAGGTTTTAATTTAAAAGAACTTTTGCTGTAAATTTTTGGTTATAGTTTTTGTCAAAAGTTTATTAAGGAAATAGCATTATTTTGGGCTCGCCTAGCTACACTTTCAATATTTTTCGTACGTTATGAATTATTATGTATGTACTATCTATAAAAGTATGTTATATTTTATAAATAACGAAGTATTCTTGCCGGCTTGTTTAAACCTATTTATTGGAAGCACTTGAACAATTTGGTTTGCATCAGTCAGTAGTGCGGAACATTTGCAGTGATACAGTGCCGTGTGATTCTTTGCTGCAATTAAATATTTTTAAAGCAATATTATCTAAATGTAAGTACCAGATTATTTCTAACACTAATTAATAAACGCATCTTTTAGTATTCTAGACTAGTTAGGTTGTCCATAAATATTGTATACCGTAAGTTTCAGCTATAAGATTCAACGTTTACTAGTCTATGGCTACCAGCTATATACGTACATACATTACCGTGGTATTCCAGATAAAATGCAAGTTTGGTTGTTAATGTTAAAGAAACTTGTCATCATAATTTACTGATTCATAAACATATCATAAATATTTCTCAAACTATATCCATAACTGTACCGAGTAACCATTCGAATTATTTCTTTATTAGAAAACATTTTTAAATTATGGTGATAAATTAATTTAACATTGACAACATATGTTTTATTTTATCTGAAACAGTGAATATTGCTTCTAAGCTGAAACTCACGGTATACACAGTAAAAAATTTTATTTGCGATTAGTTAACTTTGCGGTTGTTGTGTATATAGTAATATTGACAAATATATTGTGCTAAATTAATAATTATAACAAATATGACAATTTGTTAAATTAAATTTTCGTCAATTCTGAATTTTTAACAATAAAAATTGTTGTTTTTATTTACTTGCTGGATTTATAAAATTCAACAAATATACTCGTCAATAATAACAAGTAAATTTAGCTAACTTATCAATTAGAAATTGTTAAAAATAATATGCTTTGTAAAAACTTAATTTGTAATAATAACTATCATTTATTGTTCAGCTTCAATATAATTACTGAAATATTTTGTCAAAAGCACATAATAATAAATTTTAATAATTACTATATTCACAAATATATTTAGTTACGAAATACACAAAAATAATTTGTTACTTGCTAACAAATTTGAACTTGTTAAATTAACAAAAATTAACGATGGATCGTCTGAGACTAAAAATTTTGTCAATTTGGACTATAAAAACAATGTTCGACAACGTGTAATAATAGATAATAATAACAATAGTATTCCAGTTTTACGTAACTCAAATATATTGCAGTAAAAAAAATCACATAAATTACATATTCGAATACACTTTCACAACAACTGAAAATTATTATTAATTAAACTATAAATAAATAAATAAATAAATAAATAAATATATCATCACGCCTTTTACCCATTACGGGTGTGGCACTCTGCTTACGCAGATCTCGGTAAGTGATATATTTTTTCGTATGAAGTGCGGTTATCAGCCGTCAAATCGTAGCCCCCAAAGATGCTAGTGGAGGGGGAACCACAGGGGTAAATCTAATTAAACTATATTCTTTATTATTCAACAAACAAAAGTGTTAATTTATGAGGCTTGGTGAGCGATTGCTTAATAATTACCATGCCAATCCCCATTTTTACATTTCATATTTATTTGCAAATCAATTGACAATATACATTTGGAAGGTTTTTGCTACTGTTGACCGTTATTGTATTAAAAAGTTTTGATTATTTATTTTGCAAATGTCTGAAATTCATGTAAAATCAATTGTATTATATACTACCCTCAATTTTACTATATATTACAAAATATTGCATTACAAACTTTCCATGTTTGTCTAACTTTGTATAAGATATAAATTTTCATTTTAGTAGTTGTTTCTAATACTTATAAAAATGTTTGCAAACAATAGTATAAAGTTTCCAGAACTTTTATAACATTTAGGTCAAAACATAAAACTTACAAGGCAGGCATCTGAAAACAATTTAACTTTAAAACAACCCCACATAACCAAATATTAAATTCAATATTCGTGTTATTCTGCACGTTAGCCGGCACCTTGACCACTTCACCGTTCCACCTCGTTTAGAAATCTTCCCCTCCCGCTAAAAATTACCCGCACAAGCGCTAGGAAACTTCGTTATTTCATTTGCGGCACACAGTCGCAATTTAAACGCGAGTAAATGCATATTAGAGTGATTAGCAAGTTTGCTATGCGACAGTACACACACGTATCGTGTGGAAATCGTCTGTGTGTATGTTTGCAGGAATGGATTAAGGTGGTGCAACAGGGACCTTTACTTAGAGCCGTATCATTGATGAATTTGGTACTAGACTGTATCATATCATACGCAAATTTTCATTGTTTTAATTATTTACGGTAAACCATAAAAAAAAAAAAAACGGACTAGCAGTGAAATAATTTATTAAAAACTATGTCGACGTTTCGACAGCAACGGCTGTCATCTTCAGGGCTGTCGAAACGTCGGCATAGTTTTTAACAAATTATTTGACTGCAAGTCCGTTTTTTGATTTACCATTTTCCTACATTAGTGGTAGTTGGTGTAATTTCCGGACAAATTTAAAACTGATAACTATGTATAACAAATGCAATGAATTTAAGAAAGGGATGGGGGAAATTGTGATAACCTGTCTTCATCAATATAGTGGAAATGAAAGAAAGGAACGCAGTTACGAATTTTCTTCGCTAATGCGGTAAGAAACCGATGAACGTATACTGACGGTATTTTTGTGAATTTTCCGAATAATCTGTAATTGTATTGCTAAAAGCTAAGAGCATATATTAATAATATAACTAACTGATTTTTAATTGTTTTTTGCCAAATCTCATCTGAAACCTAGAGTGTTTGATATCAAATAAAATTCATTAAGGAAAGGCTATGAATTTTGATAGCAAATGAGATCTTGAGGTCGACAATGAATTTTTTTATCCTCTTAGTTGGACCATAAAATAAATCAGAATCTTCTTCAGGGTTGCGGAGCCTAGGGGATATACCTGCAAAAATGTTCTAAATATTATAAGCAAATCAGAATGCTTCATTTGCAACAAGAGGATGATTTGACAATAATAAATTCCTATGACTAGTTTTTAACCAACCATGATGCAAAACATTACAAAATTCAACAAATGGGAACAGTATTATACTGATAAAACTCCGTTACCCCGATAAAATCCCGTTGCCCCGATAAAATCCCGCTACTAAGTAAACAAACATCAAATGTAATTTTAGGTAGGATGAGCAGGCTGATTGTAATTGAAGTACTAATCTTTTTGACTGTCGATTTCGACTTGTTTATTTGGTCATCCTCAGGTCAACAGCTGAAATTATAAAATGATGACCAAATAAACAAGTCGAAATAGATAGTCAAAAAGATTAGTACTTTAATTACAATCAGCCTGCTCATCCTAACTAAATTTACATTTAAAAATGCAGACTGAAATGGAGCATTTTATTAATAAAATAAAACAAGCATAAGTTCTTACTGTTTATAACTGTCAGTGTGTCAGTTAACTAATATTTCAAGATTCATTTTGCGTTGTCTTTGGAATTTATCTCATCAAATACCACGCGACCTCTCTGATTTACTCAGATAAATTTTTATTTTTATGCACTTTCTTTTAAGCAAAATCAAACTGACATAATGTAAAACCCCTCCTCCTTCGGAATCGGGATTTACCATGCAGTTTTCTTTCGTATTTGTTGCTAAGCAAAAATAATTCGTGCAAAATAAAAAATCAGAAGGTCTTGTGATATTACCCCTGATAATTTTGATTATTGTACGAACATTGGAGTCATGATATCAAATATATTGTAGGTACATGCAATTTAAACTTGTCTTCTAAGGGTCGACAAACTGAAATGGGTTGAGGAAGAGAGGGGGTGAAGCTCCAGATGCCGATATTGTCTACGGTCCAAATATGTTTATATAAATTCCTGTTAATTTATATTACCACAATACGAGAAATTAATAAATTTATTCATGTTTCGTAGCTAAGAAATGCTGCAAAAATATTTGCTGCGTCATTATTACCCCAGAACATTAACCATTATGAACTTTTGACTCGGAATTTGTAACTTGAACAACTGTGTACTCGAGTGTACTTAGCTCAATCGTATTTAAATACTGGGTAACTTTGTTCGAAATGCAGTCGTGTTATTTTAAATATAATAATAATTATTTTTTGCCTTCGGTAACGTTTGTGTTTTGTTTGTTATAGACTCCGGGTTTTAATCTTGAATATGTTTGGATTTGGATGTTGTAATTCGGCAAAATGATCATAAGTGTACATAGTTTTTCATAACCTATTCCATTACGAAGCTATAAAATATTGACTATGTTAAATATATTGAAGGCTGATAACAAATTTTAATTTTCATATGTTTATTGAAAATAAGCTGAAATTAATTTATGTTTTTTTTTTATCAATTGAGTCTCCCCGTTGCAAAATTGGTTAATCCGTCCCTGTGCTTGTGCTAGAATATCACGCACACCCCGCGCCACGTTATGGAATGGTTTCGCTCTGGAACCCCGCCGCCATGTTGCTGGAAGCGATGGTATCATAAACGGAGGTTGAGGGTTTCATGCGGGGGGTGATTTTATATGCTTTAGGGCGAGTGGGAGAGATATGCGTTAAATTTTATTCCTTTTGATAAAAGTACTTAGTTGCGCGATATAGGTACTTAAAGTAAATTAGAAATGTGTCAGTGTATGTTTAATCTGCAGTTTAAAAAAAGGTTTGCCATCGTATAGTATGTCTCCTTTATACGTCAATAATTACCATAAAATAAAAACCACTTTATTTGCAAATTATGGGCTACACAAAGTCACAGGATTTATTTTATTTTAAATAAAATTAATTACAATATTTTGATATAGACGTATTAACCGGGAGATATAAAGGCGGGTATATTTGCTCGTAATGTTAATATATCTGGAGATGCTCGATTGAGTGTTTATAATGGTGTGGTGTTATGTATGTATGTATTTTTATATGAACTGAGCAATGAAAGCTAAACTGATAGATTTAAATTTGACATTTTTAAGACAATCTAATGTGGACAGCACATAACTCTCCGTAAATTTTAATTTCTAAGCGGTAGAAAATATAGATCAACGTTCCAAATAAAAATTATGTCCAAAATTATTCTACATTTTTGAATATGATAAATTGTATATATTTAAAAATTCAAATCAGTTACTTATTTATTAAACTATGTCCGAAATACAAGACTTCCGGTTGATGTATTATTTCCAAAATCTATACAGCTCGGAGCTAGCAACTCTAAAACAGTTGGAATGCGGTTGTTATTAATAAAAAAAAATTGCATGAAATTTCATTTGTAAACTCGATATGGTAATAGCATATTCATAAAAAGTAACCTATTATGTTTCTAATACGATTTTGTATGTTGAAATTTTATTTAATGCATTCATACCATAATATGTCAGTATGTCAGCAACAATCGTAGCAAAATGAAACCCATTCTAGCATCAATAAGCGTGCGAGAATGTGTTATTTCAAAGTCGACACAGAAAACAATTATTGATTCCCTAAAAAAATTGTATAAAGTTAATTTACAAGAACTGCATTCCAGTTCAATAAGCAATAAAACACTGCAGTTATTTGATAATTGAATAATTAATGTCGTTCATTACTGCACTCATTAAAACACAATAGTCATAACTATTTTAATACCGTTATTAAATTCTTTATTGCTCTATATTAGCACGCATACTTATCGACATAATAGTTAGCCTGCACCCAGCAGATCCAATTTCCTCGTTGAGATCAATCGCTTTCATCCCATAAAATAATAGTAACACAAACATGCGAAGCAATAGTCAGTTATCAATATGCACGTTATAAATCCATACATAATGTTCGCGGCGGTATCAGAACTCACGGGGCAGTCACTTGCTGCGTGCCGAATCTCACGCCCTGATTATTCAAACACGGATTAGTACAGGCCCAGTTTGCCCATTTCTGCTTTTGGTGCTTTTGACAAAACATATCTTTGCGTATTATTATAATGTTTGACATTTGCCATCTGCTCTTATTGAGTCAACCGGAATTGGTAATTTACTTGTAGTCGTATTTTTTGTTTGTTTTTGAGTTGGCAACTCTAATGATTGACATTTGTCATCTGCTGTTATTAGGGTTGTTATAAATGGATCGCTATACAAAAGATCGGTGTATTGTTATTATTATAATGCATTACAAATTTGGTGAAGGTTTTGCAAGGACTGTTCGAAAAGTTCGTGGAATGATATCTAACTTATTGTGGGATCAATTGGACGACATGGACCTCGAAGCAACCAAGCAATAGAAACCATCAATTTGTTGAGGCAACATTTTCCTGGTTGGGTGATTTCCAAAAATGCTGACATTAATAACGCCACCCAGATACTGCGACTTGACGCTATGCGATTTTTTTCCTATGAGGTTTTGTATAGTCCAAAGTCTATGCTAACAAACCATGAACAATTAATGAACTGAAAACATAGATCCAACGCGTTATTTTAGAATTTGGACCAACTGCCATGCAAAAAGGCTTCGAAAATTTTATCAAAAGATCAGGGTGTCCAAGCACAGCAGAGGAAGCCATTTGGCCGACATCGTATTCCATAATTAATGTGAACGTGTCTACTTTATAAAACTATAATTTCCAAATTAAATACTTATTTACTGTGTTTAATTTCAAAATTAAATCTGGCGTATCCGATGGGCCATCATATATTATAATCTTTCTAAATAATAGTTCGATTACATTATGCTATGTTTGCAAAGTAAAACAGTCGTTGTTTTCATTATTTTTAAAGGTACAACAAAATACTGACTTACAAACATGTATAAGATCAAGGGGAATATCATATTATAAAAGAAATTATAAAACCAAAGGTTCTTAAATCATAGCAAAAAGCAGACACCTTCTACATATTATATCTTTACATAACAAGAATATTGAGAAACATGGAATTAAAATAAAAATCTTTATTCCTCCACTAACATCTTTGGGAGTATGACCTGACTACTAATAACTTCACGTGTTAAAATATCACCGAACGAGATCTGCAAAAGCAGAGTGCCGCAGGCAACATGAGTAAATGACGTGATGACATACTTATAGTATCCCGATACCCTAATTTTGCTAATATATTTTGGTCACTGTCCATATTTGGTATACATTTTCGCGGTAACGCATTAAACTGTAGATCATAAAATTCTCAGTTCTATTCCTCGCAACCGATAATTGACAGATTTCACTTTATCCCATCTACTAACATCTATAGGAGCCTTGACATGAAGATTGACAACCGCACTTCACGGATATAAATATTTAATACCGATATCTGCGAAAGTAAAGTGCCACACCTACATTAGGTAAATATCATGGTAATACGTTTAATTATTTTGAATAGTATTTCTTGTCCCTGCTAATGATAAGATATTTTGGATAGCATCTTACTCTACTGCAATAAAATTGCAACTACCTAAGAGTTTTACCTCTTGTTTTTACTAAACATTAAAGTGCCTGTAATGTCCAGGATTCTGTCCGAAATGGGTAGCCACCTAGCAAGCCTGACTCGTATAAACAGCCGAGTAGAACGTGGTCAGCGCCCACGATGTGCGATATTAACCGCAGCGCAATGGCCCGAGTGCTCCATGATACCCATTTGCGTATTTGTGGTCCAGTGAAATATCGCTAGAATTGTGTCAATGGGAACTAAATTGGATGGATAAATTTGTTTGACCTACTGCCCAGGGTATGATAGATAGGTACTCGTAATAATACAGGCTTTGTTGCATATTTCAAAGAGACCATTCCATTTGTAAATTGATTTTTAAGTAATCGGCTTTGATATAGAATACTGCGTTTGACAGATCAAAATTATTAATATTCAAAATCATACACAACTATTTTTCTTCAAATACAACCACGAAATTTACAATATAGTTATAAATTTATACTGTTTTTGAAAGCGCTGCCCTGATATTGAAATAGGGTTGGAAATTATCCGAAAATCCGGATATCAGATCCGTATATTTGGGTATCCGAATAATTTTAAAGGGAGTGCATGTAAGATTTTCGAAAATTCTTTCATACAAATAAAAATATTCTTTTGAATAACGAAGTTATTTTATTAGTGTACATACATATTTATATTCAAAATAAATTTACTTTATTGAAGTTTAATAACAATATGAATAAGAAAACGAAATTACATTTTTGATATATTAACATAATACTTATAATTCTATTTAGTCAATTTTTGGTTTAAGTTACATTTCTTTCTAATTTTTACAATAATGTTTATTGTTTGTATGATATTTAATTACAATTCCAATATAATTATTAAATCCTGGTAATAGACATCCAAAATTGAATTTGTGCAGATAGTCAACTGCGCTTGGAAATCGTTGTTTACTGCCCAGTTAAATTAGCAGTGCATTTGGTAACAAACACAACATTACTGGCCACAAAAACAGATTTATATTTAATATCGTTTACTGTAACTAGCCCCCGGGAGGTTAACTCACCAAATTACTAATTTATGTAATAAAACATGTATGCATATTCATTGTACAGTACCCTGGTCGCCAATACGGTGGAGTAGCCAATTTAGCCACTCGCACTTCAACCACTTACCTAATTTATTCTCACTTCGGCCAGTCAACTTAATCGTCATTTATTTATTTTTTCACTAAATCTGTCTTTTTCAAACATATTTTACTTGTGTTGAAAAGAACTATCTGACATCTGACATTTTTCAACCAAAACAAAAAAGATACATAGATATCGGCAATAATCACTAGAGCTTTATTTTTGGTATACAACATACAATGAAGAAACGTCAAAAAATAATCAGCCAAAAAATAAAATTTTATGGATTTACAGTATAAAACAGTTGCATCGAGGTTACTTTTCTTATACGAAGTATAAGGAAATATTGGAATCATGAATAAAATCGCTGACGATATTTTTGGGGAATACATATTTTGACGTCTATTGAATCCGTGTAACAAGTTATGTAGACAATTTTTGGGTCTGCATCACTTATGGTTATTACGCCTGAAAATATCACTCGTGCTGTGCACTCGTGATATTTAAAACCAAGAAAAAAAAAACAAAAGAAATTACGGTGGAAATATTTCACTAAATATAACTTTAAAAATCCATACAAAATTTTTCACCCAATATCACTTAAAATTGAAAATTATTTTTATTACATTTCTATATAATATATATCATAAGAAATTCAATGCTGCAGAGCGCATCGTCATATCTCTAATATTTCTTGAAATATGGCAATTTTGGATGTATTTCAAAGTGCAAGTTTGAACAGCTGCAACTCAAAAACTGTACAAGATATTGAAAAAATCTCTCCAGTTCTGTGTTTTTCGTTCACTTTATGACATGTAAACAAATTTTGAAATTTTTTAAATTTTTTGAATTTTTTTTTCAAAATTTTGATTTACAATATCTCGAAAAATATATAAGATACGTAATCGAAACACACACCATTGGATTCAGCTCGTGAAAATACATGGGTATGCAAAATTTCAGACCATTCGGTCGGCGGGTTCAAATTTTATAGCAAAAAGATTGAAAATTGCAAATTTTTGCAAAAAATCCAAGGGTATACATTTAAGATTTTGATCATTTTCAGCCATTTTCAGACTTTTTGCTCTAATTAATTAACGCGTTCACCAAATACTTTGAAACTTTGCATACTTATGTATTTTGACGAGCTGAATCGATTGGTGAACACCGCAAGTCTGTGTCAATTATATTTGTCGAGATATGGGTACTCAAAATTTTGAAAAAAAATTCGAAAATTTTCGAAATTTTCAAAATTTTCCAGTTTGTTACGAAATGTGCAAAACATACTGAACTGAGCGGATTTTTTCAATATCTAGTATAGTTTTTGAGATACAGCCCCTCAAAATTGCACTTTGAAAAATATGAAAAACCTTGATATCTCAAAAAATATAAGAGATATGACGATGCGCTCAACGGTAATGAGTTTTTTAGGGTTTAAATTATATAGAAATACATTAAACAGAATTTCAAATTTTAAGTGATTTTTGGTGAAATTTTTGTATGAATATTTTCTTTCGGATTTCAGGGATCTAAAACCATTTATTTCTGTAAAAATCCTGCTATTTTATTGGTCCCTATACATTTATGCTACTTAATATGTGCATATGACAGTATAAAATACAAATTTGGTCACGACCCTAATAGAATATGATGATACCCATTCGTGATTCAGTAACAAAATTGTCGACATTACTTGTAACACTAATGGTATTATAATATGAAAATTTTTAAGATTAAATAAAATTTTGAAATTTTAAAATAATGCTCTCTTGTATCATCATATTTAGCAAGCTTAATAAAACAATCTATATGAACAATACGTTGGGTAAATTTCCAGGGAAAGTAAAGGGTCCAACGTGAGAATGGTAGAAGCGGGACTTGGCCAATGTCGTAAAATTCGCTTATCATATGTGAAAGTATGCGGTATCTACGGACATTTCGCCAGCGTTATGTTTTCGTTGCATGTCAGGGGCGAGATTACGAATGGTAATGCGTTGTTATATATTCTTTCTGAGGAAATGCTATGTGCTAACTGTCCAACTACTGTAGTACTTATTACTGCCCGATGGAATACATTAACGCTCTTTTATTTGTTGCGAATAGACAGTATAAACTGATGCAGAGTAAGCCAACATTTAGATAACACTGGAATGTAATTGTAAGCTAAATTATACTACGTTTACGATGGACAAAGCCGATTGAATTGAGTCAATCATCAGCCTTTGAAAAGGTAGTTCAAGTAGTTTAATTTATAAAGTCACACCTATATAATAATAGTCTTAACTGTAAGAAAACGTTATAAGCAAGAATTTATAAATAAATGCAAGATGTAACATAAATAAGTACATTAAATTAAATTTGTCGAAGTCAACAATATTTCTTAATAATTTTTTTCACGACCGAGAGAGAAATTAGGTTTCTATGACACCAAAATCATCACAGGAACAACCAATTTTATATCTATGGGAAATTTTAGTACTTTCTCTCCTGTCATGAGGTAAAGTGCTTAAATAATTTGAAAAATTAACAAAATTAAACAAATCAAAGATAATTCATAAATTATATTACAATACAAATACATAAGAAATACCTAAACATCATTATAAATTTTTGAGTCGTGAAAAAATAGTACATACATCGCAGGAGAGAAGTGTATTTTTCCCTTGTTGTATTATAGTCCTCGTCTACGGCTCGTGCTTCAATTTTTTCGCGGGAAAAATCACACACTTCTCTCCCTTAATGTATAATATGCTATTTTCTAAATCCCATTTTTATATCATTTTTACCACCCTATAAATTGACGAGTAGTTTAGGGTTTTTCGTAATTTAATCCAGACAATATAAATTAAATAATTGATGTTGACTAATGTCATCTGGCAACTTTTAGAAATAAATCTTGACAATATCAAATAAACCAATTAATAATAATTATTATGAAAGTTATAATATGTAAAAGTGCCTGATTTACCGAATAGCGAGTTTACAAATATTGTGCTGAAGTTCAAAGAATCGCTGTTCCATCCTATAAAACTTATTTGGGGCGTTTTCTAAATCATCATTTTATGAATACTCGCACATTTATACATATTGTTCAGCATCTTCGAGATCATAATCTTTTAAGTTAGTTCAAAATCGTGGTAAAATACGCTCTGATCACAAAGCAAATTTTGAACTAGATGTTTAGGACTTGTGAGGGTTCGCTAGAATCTAGTACTCGAAGAATAACATTACAGCACACATATGTCAATTTTGAGAATATTAGAAGAGCAACAATCACATCCTTACTACGTACAAAAAATCCAGTGTTTGATACCAGAAGATTTACTGCAAAGACGTCAATTTTGCGAATGAAGACGGACGTCTTGATTTAGTTGGTAATAAATTAACATTTATTAATGTTGTTACTTGCGTAATTGCGGTTGGTATTCTCAGTAGTAATATAACAAGAGATTGGGAATAAATTGAAAATAATTCGACAGATCTTTCGAAAACTTGTTGCCAGAAAATAGCCACGAAACCCGTACGGCTTGAGTGACTATTGCCAAATGGCAAAAAGTTTGAGAAAGATACTGGATAATTATTTTCTAATTTATCGAACTCTCGAGTTATATTTGCTTAGATTTTTTTAACTGACATTTGTCAACAAGCAACAAAAATCTGCAGAGATTATTGCCGGGAATAATCACTAGAGCTTTATTCTCAGTATAATAATAACAGGATTGATTAAAACACAGACACGTAATGTCAAAAAATAATAATTTAAATTTATTTTTGAGATTCATTATTGTTTGAATTAATTTTGCTTTAAAAATACAATATTTAGGTTATAACTTTTACGACCCAAAAACATATGTGATTCACAAAGGCTGCACTATCGCCATATATGTCCATTTTGTTATTTTGGTGCAGTCATATTATGTTCTCCATTGGCGGGTATTCAAATTAGCAACAAATCTATAAAGAATTTTAACTCGAGGACTAGAGGATTTAGGAAAAAAAAGTTGTTGTTATCGACGAGTTATGTCACAGGTTAAATTTAATGTCCTTATGTTACATCCTATATATCATCACACATATACATATTTCGGAGGTGGCACCGTGCTTTCGCACACATAGTGGGTTCTCACAGCACTCAAATTTTAAATAAATTCCATGACCCCGCATCAACACTTTTGAAGCATCACGACTGCACATTGATATCAAGCAAGCCATGATCCACTCTCACCTTTTCCGGGTGACGTGGCGATCACCCGCGGTCTCCACGAACTGCGGCCATGCGCACTTGTTCGTCCAACTCTTGCTTGATCTAGAATTCGCAACTCGGAGCTCTTCCGTGAGAATACTCGGCCACGAGAAATTATACACCTGTCACTGGAATTAAAGCATTTTTAATTGACTCCGTCACGTTGGCTATGCTGCCCGTCGTAATAATCGTCATTTTTATTCCGGGACTTGATGGTGGTTCTTTGTCAGACGTCTTAGGTTTCTTGACGTTCGCTTTGAAATGAAGAAGAAGAAGAACAGTTTCGTATTTCACAGTGAATGTTTAGGTGACTAGTTCATTTACATAACTGTTTTACTTTCTGAAACATATCATGGATTTTCGAAGAAATATATGTTTTGAAGTCATCTGAATCCGTTCTGACCACCTTATGCGTTGATATATGTTTGTTTGTATGTGCTATAACGAGAAAAGATAGTCAGGAAACTTCATAATTATAATATTGGTGGCAATGCGCAAAACTCACTTGATTTTGGTTATATTTGTGAAACGGAAAGTGGAAGTTTACTGTATTCAAATGTAGAATTAAAATGTGCTGTACCTAGGTTTATCAATAATAGTTTTTCTACGACCACTGAGAAATCTGCCATTGCTAGGATACTTATTTAGAATTGTCAAATATTGGAATGATGAAAGCGTGACAAATTTATTATTAAATTAAATTAATTTTGATATAATATCGTGGTCGTAGAAAAAGTATAGTATACAACTCGCATGGAATGTCCATTTCATACTCATATGATTTGCAGCATTCGCCTTCGGCTCATGCTATAAACTTTCATACTCGTAGGAAATGAGTACCATTCCATGCTCGTTGTACAATATACTATTTATATTGCTGTATATTTTTACCTACTAACTTTATAGCAATGGTTTAAATAAGAATGTTGTTCAGAATTTA
Organism: Poecilus cupreus; assembly: GCA_963942605.1. Classification (NCBI taxonomy): domain Eukaryota; kingdom Metazoa; phylum Arthropoda; class Insecta; order Coleoptera; family Carabidae; genus Poecilus; species Poecilus cupreus. The sequence goes on from OZ012720.1 coordinate 29,974,622, forward strand.
AATATCCATGCAATAATGCTCATTTGATCATCTGTAATTAGTATTTTACGATATATACGAGTATCAATCAAATTAAAATTTATATATATTTGAAAAATTAAATATATTTGACATTTCGATTCGATTTACACTTTTGCTGAAAAGTGAAAAAATAAAATAATATGGCAATAAAATATATTGAGATCTCTATGGCTACATTTCAATTCTTCGCCTGGTATATATGAAATCAACTACGAAAAAATTAAAATGCAAAATGTGACCAATTATATTTGAAATAAAATATTTTATTAACAATTTTCCTATATACATACATACTTAACGTCACGCTATATTATACATAGTGGGGTAGTTCGAACCCTGAAATACAATCAACCTACAATCAGTCTCGTCCACACATTCCTATCCATGGCACACCACTTTCATCTCGTTTTTTTTTTCTTATTATTTTTATTATTAAGCGGTCTCAACTTCTGAGGTTATATGCCGCCTCGGAACCTCGTTTTCGGTGGTGTGACAACGGCACGCAGTATTCGCTGGTATGGGTTTACATTTATAAATGCTCGTCTATTCTTCACACACGAAATCATTCATTCGCGCAACAAAACCATCAATCCTACCTAAACACTTATTCTTCGGATGCCCACGTATTTGTTCTTTAATCTCACCGATACATATTAGTTTCACCAACCTTTTATTCTTCATCCGCTCGAAATGACCAAGCCATCTCAATTTTTTTAACAACATTCTTTTCAATCTCATACGTCTGATATTCCCACACATTTCTCTCAAATACCTAATTTTTTCACAGCAGTTATACTCAATTTTGTGACAATAACATATTACAACAATCATATTTGTTTCGAATAAAACAAATAACTCAAACAAGTATAGATATGTCAAACATGTATCATGTACAATTATTAAATAAAAATGCAGTTTATTTTTGGTGGAAAAATCCAACAATTTGCTAGGTGAACAAGAATAATAGGGTGACCCAGTTATGAATTGTAAAGCGCATACTACAATTTGTAGCAGAGTCGATTGTAGGGAATGTTGTACGTAAATCTCATAATAGGCCTCCATTTAAAGCAAACCGGCTATTGAGCTTTCACACACAGCTGTTTTAATTATTTATTGAATCCGCGTTTATACAAATCGGATTACCCATTAAACGGTTCAAGAGAATTTGATTAAATTTCGTATTCTTCGCCTTTCTATTCTAAGGCTGAGCGTGACTGCCAACATAGTTGCGCAGTGGCGGCTCGTCAATACGAGTATTACACAAATATTACACACTTTAAAATAGTTTTGCAACGCAAGATAGGAAAGTACGTCATTGCAAAACGCCTACGAAAATATAATAGTTTTAAAATAGTTATTTTATATTTATTGCCCTCACTAGCAGTGGAAGTAAATCACTTTAATATTTTTTGAAAATGGTTACTTTCACCACTAAATTAAGTGAAAAAAGAAAGTAAAAGAAAATCTGTATTAATTTTCTTTCCTATAACTGTATAGTATGTATATTGTACATCAAGTATGGAATGGTCTCATTTTATACGAGTATAAAAGCTTGTAGTATAGGTTGGCCTATCGGATACGCCGAATTAAATTTTGAAATGAAACACAGTTAATAAGTATTTAACTTAAATTGATTTTTATTGATTTATAAAGTAGACATGTTGACATGAATTATAAAATACGATGTCGGTCAAATGGACTCCTCGTCTGATCCTTTTGAAAAAATTTTCGAAGCCTTTTTGCTAGACAGTTGGCCCAAATTTTGAAATAACGCGTTGGATCTGTTTTCCGTTCAGGAATTGTTCGCGGTTTGTTAGCATAGACTTTGGACTTTACTAAATCCCAGAGGAAAAAATCGCATGGCGTCAAGTCGCAGTATCTGGGTGGCCTATTAACGTCAGCAATTTTGGAAATCACACAACCAGGAAAATGTCTTAACAAATTGATGGTTTCTCTTGCTCTATGACGTGTGGCACCATCCTGTTGAAACCACATTTCTTCGAGATCCATGTCGTTGATACCACATTAAGTTAGATATCATCATTTCCTGAACTTTTCGAAAAGTCTCCGCAAAACTTTCGTCAAATTTGTAATGCATTGTAACAATAACAATTCGTTTTTCTTCTGTATTGCGATCCATTTTTAATAACCTCAATAACAGCAGCTGACAATTGTCAAACATTAGAGTTGCCAACTCAAATATAAAATAAATTGAGGGAAATTTAAATCCGGCGTACCCGATTGGCCACCCTAATTAGACGAAGTCGAATGCTGGAAGTCATACGAGTATGAAATGTATACTCCAAGCAAGTTGTACACTATACTTTTTCTACGACCACGATATTATTTCTAATTCATAATTTAATAATAAAAATATCTAAATTCAATACTTCAATATGACAATGAGTATTCTAGTAACTATATTCAAAACAAAAATTAAACAATAATATTTTTCATAAATGTAAAGTTTCACGGATTTATGAGACAAACTCGGAGACAAATGTGAAAAATCATAATGAGGAAATTTTTAATTTAACATCCCAGAAACTGCGAAAGTAACATCTATAAAAATATATGAGGTGACATATAAATCATTAATATAATATAAACAACATCGTCATTTTAGACAGAACTGTTAGTTATGAATTTATATCTCACGTTGTCTATAGACTATAGGTAACTATAGTTACCGTTATATAAAAAAATGTGTTTATTATGTACTATGTATCAGTGGTAATAACAAGCATACAATAAGCAAATATCTTAATGGTTGTAAAAAATATATTTCTTTTTATTGTTTCGTTCCTCCACTAACTTCTATGGGAATGTACATTGACGGTTGTAATCTGAATTTCTTCTCCAAAATAGTACATCATATATCCAGATTTGCTGTATGGAGTGTATCTCATATATAGATGAAGAAATGGCGTAATGATGTATTAAATGATTTCTGTTTGAGTATCCCCAAAGGCGGTGCAGTTGGCGACGCCACTGTGGTCGCGTGTATCAGAATAGAACCCATTTCCCCCGTTTACGGAAATATAACTCTACGAGAATTCAATTATTTTTTGGCAGGCCATCGACTTGCCATGCGAGCACTGAATATGCACGAACGAAACATGATCCTTCTATCCGTACAATGGAACTTTTCTTTGTGGCGATGAATAATTTAAAAAGCTTTTTCCATATTAAAATATGGAATTACGAAACTATTTCACTGTGCGAGTTTCATTCTAATGAGTTTATGGTTTGTTTGTATCGCTGTGGTTTAATAATTAAATAGAACAGAGCAAGTTACTTGCTGCGAGCGTTATTGATTCAAGAGCATTTTCACTAGTTTTATTCTAGTTCCGCTAACCGCATTTTAACTAATTGCTAATGTAATTTATTAAAACTGTGTTACGGTGAGATTTCTGCTATCAGAACCATGAAGAAACAATCATTTATCATTTTAATCAGTGAATTAGGACAAAAAAGCACAAAAAGACTAAAGGTTAAAACATCACTTTATATATGTATTGTTATTAATTTAAAATGTTTGGATTTACATTTAGAAATTTCCTGTTGGGTAAAAATTGAGCTCCTGACATATCAAATAGGATCGATGGAAATTTATTTGGTATAAATATAAATTATCGTTTAATAATTTTGCTTTAGTTGGCATAGATAAGTCTGGTAATATAATCAACATAAAAAATATGCAATTAACATTAATACTTCCCAAACACATTTTTTTAAATTTCGAAACTGAACAGAATGGTTTCAATTTGTCAATATTTATTAAGTTTTAAAATAATTGTAACCAAGAATTTTAATTAAAGTTAATATTTCCCAAAAGAAATTAATACCTATTTGTCGAAAATGGTAAATTTTATTTTTAATTTGTGAAATAATGTTTATTTTGTTTAATTAATGCCCGGTATTATAAATAAATTTAAACTACAGTTAAATTTACTTCCATACTAATGTTACATCAAGAATTACAAATGGCACTCAAATTTTTGGCGGCAATGTTGAGTATGTCATATAATAATTACAAATAATGTACACTTGTCAAAAATAAATAAATTTACTTTAAAAGTAAATTTAAATGACAGTTAAATTTATTTATAATAACGGAAATAAGAATATATAGTAAACAATAAATATATTTGAATTAAAGCTAATATATCCTACCTTTATATAAAATTTAAAATTTAGGACTTGTCTAAAAATTGTAAATTATCTGCAACAGAAAAGCTTATATTATTATAAAATAAGCATACTTAATTCAAAACGTACAATCGACACTAGTGACCTCTGGAGACAAACTTCCCATTTGGGACTAACAGGTCAGAGTGTAAAAATGATTAATTGTTTTGATTTTAATCAAATAACGCCTAAGAATAGTCAGCATAATGGTGCTTTTTATCAGGCTGGTGTATATTTGTATTGTGCAAAATTTATGAAGTAAAAATCACACAGCTGCATAAAGCAACAATTCACAACAAAAATAGAACAAATATTTTATTTAAAACAATGCATTTTGAAGATAAAGTGTAAAATATGATTTCCGTGAGTATTTTTATGCCAGTGAACATATTTTTTTATTATGGAGTATCACGCACACGCCGTGCAGTTATACGACTTCTGGTGCCTTTCAGTCCACATGTGCATTATGGTAATTTGGAATAGTTTAAATATTTCACATTTCGCGTGCACCGAACCGCAAAGAAATGCACTACGCACCGGGAGATCGAAGATTGCCGCGATTAAATGATGGAGTGGAGAGGTACTTTATAATTCAACCAGAATTATAAGTGTTATTACAAAGAAAACTAACACGGTCATTTTCAGTTAGACCCCCATTAATTATCAAGCACATATGGTGGAAGACAGTGGACGGTGACAATGTGGAAGAAATCTTTCCAAAATGTTTAACACTATGAAATATTTTGTTTTTAAGAAATGTTTAATTCAAATCATTTTAAAAACTAATTTTCTAAAAGTCGGATTACAAAGAAATTTAATTTGACCGTGATATAAATATTTTTATAGTTAAAAACATGTTCATATAAAAATAATTAAATGAATTTTTAAGTGCAGTATTATTTACTGGGTTCAGCTTGGTAAATTAAAATTCGCAATTTAAAAATTAAATTTACAATGTCGGACTGATAATATTAAAAAAAATTTTTGTCTAAATAATTTTTTGTATTGAAAGAAGCTTTCAGAACTCATCACATAAGTAAAACAATTTGGGTACAGTTCTGTAAAAAAAAAATATTAAAAAAACATTTCAACAGGGAAGTGATACCTTCATTCATTATTGATTTATATTTTAGTTGATGAAGGCAATATTTCGCTGTCGATATTTAATTTTATTAATTTTTTTACAGAACAATAGCATAATTTGTATTTTTTTGGTACAGAATTTTTTAATAGGTTTAGTTGAATTTAACAAAATATTTAAAATTATATATCAAATTTTCCATAAATACAGATATTAATGTTCTTATTTTGAAAAAAATTATTGAGGAAGAATTAATGTTAATTATATTTTACGCCATACTGCTAACTAGGCTTAGTGAAACATATTAAACTAAAATTCTCAAAATTAAAAATTTTTAATTTTATATAATCAAAATGAAAATTTAAAAAATATAAATGCCACTCAAATGTTAAAATTGGTAAATTTTTATACCGGGTGTAGAATTGAAATGTGGTGTATGTTTTATTTAATATTGCAGTATCTTTTTATCTATTCTCTTTATAACAAATGTATGTGCAAGAGATATTTAGGATTTAAAAATGTATGTCATTTACCTAAATATTTTTATCTCATATATGTATTTTTTTTAAGTCTCAAAAATTTTTAGGTTATATTTTTTCTGTCTGCTGTGAACTTTTTTGTCGATGTGAATTGACCGATTCTCTTGATATTATTTATTTCTCATCGATCATATTTTATATGCCCCATAAATATTTGAACGTAATTAACAGCCTGTATGTTCGGGAGTTAAAAACTAATCACCTTCCCATAGAGTAGCACTTGTAGTACTTGTAGTGTATACGGTAGGAAGTCCATAGTAACAAGTAACACATCGCGGTCGCCGGTAGCGTAGCAACGCAGATAATCAGCCGCAGTCCGATTAATTAAGGCGAGTGAGCCCCGTGTCCACATATAGCTATCTGCGTCTCCGTCCCTCCCACGCACGCACCCCACGTCGACACCTCGCACAATTAATTCGTTCGGCGCGGCCCATTAGTTACTTTAATCTGTTGATATTTTCTGTTCGGTGCCGCGCGCCTGGAAATATAGTTTCCTGATATCCTCGGCCGCCCGCGATAACGCGGACGCTCGCAGGCCCGTAATAAATTTATTTTTGATTAACTCTAAGCGCTTGGAAAAGTATCGGTGTGATAGCCGCTTCAAAAGGAATTTTATCGGTTGGAATATGCTTGACCCATAATTCTATTTTGATAGCCGTATTAAAAGTTTCAAGGCGCCTTTTCAATCTTAGCTCAGAACATTTTACATTTTACGGACTAATAAAAAATTATTCTGCTTTGTGTGCTTGCTTTATCAATACCTCTTTTGAACTCCGGTGTAAGTTAGCTATTTGCAGACTAAGTGAAATCTCTGGCATACTAAATGTTTTAGACTCCTTTGATTAATTTGATACTATGTTTAATGTTTTTCTGAGGATCCTCAGCAAGGAAGTAATATAAATTAGATGCTCTATAGCGATGCGTATTGTTTTGAAGCAGGTACTCCCCAGAGTGGGGACGAGGTGGAGAACGGCTCATCCAGCCTGGTTACAGTACGTATTGCCAACTTTATAATTCAGTGCCAGTTAAAAAGGGTACTGCGCGCAATCCGCAACACATCCAGGCTGCATTCCCCTTACTCCACTTCAGGAAGTGCCTGCTTCACTACAAATACCACCATGTGCCATTTAATTTATATTAGGTCATTGATAGTTATTGAGTCAGCCGATCATAGGCGTTTTACATTTTAAATAATACTTATGCAATTTCCTGCTTCCGTAACCACGTTAGAGAAAAATGTTTCAAATAAAAGTTGAAGAGATTTAAAATCTACGCCCTGCGGTATGACATTCCTAAGTGAAGCAGGGCTTCAAGTACCGTAGTACTTGATTCGCGTCCATTTCGTCTTGGTACAATCAGAATCTCAATCTGTATGAAGACCTTTGGTTACTAATGAAACCAAAGCGGCATCAGAAAGGTTTTTGTGCGACCAGAACTACATTTGAGTTGAACAAGAGGTCAAGCTCATGGTAAAAAATATGTCATGTACTCGTACTGTGATTTGTTGTAAGAAGCGTGCCAAATATTTTCGTCCTTCAAATAGTTTCAATTTAAAGAATTCTATTAACTATTATAAAAATAATTGACGATCGATCAAAATAATTTTTGATATTTTAGTGCAGCACTCTTCTGTAAATTCGACAAGATTCAATTAACTATCATTAACAATTGACGATCATTTCAAATCTATTTTTGACATTTTACTTTAACTGTTCTCTCTTAGACTTTTAAAAAACTCCTTTTGATTCAAATAATAATAAATATAAAAAGAAAAAACAATTGACGTTCGTCCAAAATCGGATTATCACTAAGAACCAAACTCTTCATAAAGGGATACAAATATATATATAAAATATCAGAATTTTTTCTTTAGTAGTTTTTTTGTGAACGTAATAGAGACATCATCGCGAAACTATTAAAATCCTATTCTGGAGACCATAAAACTTCCTTTTTTTTTTTGTTCAATCTTGCTATTGAAACTTGTTTCTTACTTGGATACAGAGCTCGAAACCTTCTGCTTTATCAACTTAACTCAACTATTACCTATGGCAACGGGTTGCTAATGACAGGTGAGTGGGCGAAAGAACTTTGTCATTGTCAAATTCACTGATTCGTAACATTGAGTATGTGAACCACAAGGATGGGAGCACGTACTTACAATAACAGAATTAAACAAAACGCTATACAACACTCGTGAAGAAACAAATTCACTCATTTATGTGTCTTTGTCCACTGGGCTAGCGCCTCGTGTACAAAACTGACACATGTGTGAGCGAAATTCTTAGTTTCTTCACTTGTATTATAATATGATATTCTATCATTATTTAATTTAGTTTTAACAGAGTAGCCATTTTCCTGACAAAATACAAAAGGATCTTACATCACCTGTCTTGCATTTTAAAATTATTCTCAAATAAGAAAAAGTTATTTTGTGCTAATCATCAGCTTACCAACATTATAATTGAGTCGCCTTATTGCTAATTCCCTCTGCCTGTGAAAAATAGGTAAATTATACTTGTAATTTGTAACGCATTTTCACCGGCAAATTTAGTATATTACAGCAATTATAAATTATCTTTCGTACAATCAATACCTACCTAAACATAGTCATAAACAAACCTACTAATCAGGGCTGCGATCCAGGGAAATTCAACACCTTAAAAAGTAATCAGTCACGTTAGTAAAAACAGTGCTAAATCTAGTCGCATTTACATACGCAAGTAAAAAAATACGCCGCGTACACGACACCGCGCCGCGCTAATACACTTTTAATGAGTGTCAACACGGGCCAGCGGCGCGCGGGGGCGTTCGCGAATTATTAAGACTTCAATTAGCGTGTCGGGCGCGGCGGGCGGCGGCGACCGTTCCGGCGGCGACACCCGCAATGCTTGTGGCGGAATTTACTGGGTTTCACGTGAGAAATGTTATTTTTCTGTGGGGTATTTCAAAGAGAATAAATCATTCTTCGTCTTTGGTTCCTGACAAAGAATTGTATTCGAAACGTAGAATTTAATTAAATTTATATCTACAGAACTATAGCCAAAAGTTTTATTATTTCATTATTATTAGTTCTGACTGTTTTTTTCCCACTATTATGGATGAGATTAATTGAAAACATTTATTTAAGTAAATAAAATTTGTAGTGTGTGGACAATTGGGAGGGCATAACCTCTTTTTGGGTGGGCACCCCTAGTGTCTTCCCTGTTTTGGTTTTGTTTTTACGCTGATCCTATTGTATTTGCCTGAATCCTAAATTTCCGCCCTAAAGTCATATTTTTTTGCAGCTGATTCTACTTGCATATTTAAAATAAATTTAGGTACAACTTGACTTTATGTTCAAACCTAAAGTTACTGTGAATAAATTAGGATCCTGACAGATAAAGTAGGACCAGCGCAAAAGCAAAACCAAAACCGAAAAGATAACCAAAACCAATACAACCAAAACCAATAAAAAAAAACCGAAACCAAAACCAAAACGAAAGAAAAACAATAAAAAACATGTCCTCCATGAAACTGTTAGTACTACGCAAAACAAAGTTGATACTTTGCAACCAACTTCAGGTTTGGCCATATAATTTAGTTAACCCAATGTTTGGAACAACTCATTTGTATGTGTTTCCAATTTTGAGAAAAGGGAAATTATATATTTTATAATATCCCGATACAAACAAATAACTGTGGCATCAATTCATAGAATATTTTATTCTTGTTATTTTTGTCACATATTTTCCAGTAATTTAAAATAAAATACAATTTAGGTTCGTGCGATATCTAGATACAACAAATATAGTAATATAGTGTCTGCTCAGTGGGGTAGACGGTAGAGGTCTCCACTCATGCGCCATAGTCGTCTATGTAAGCAAAAACTCCTTTGCTCCTTGCATCAATCCTATATGTTAAACATTTGTCAAGCGTAAATAATAAACTTGTAAACTATTTATAAATTTTAATGTCTATGAAATATTAGTATTAATAAAACAGTGTTCATCGCATTAACACACACGTTCTATGTAATAATTATTCTACTTTGGTTCTATGATGGAATGTGAACACTTTTTCGGCGTATATTTGCGCTACATAACACATTGCCGTGATTAGCAACACATTTAAATCTGCACCTGAGGCATCATGTGTGTAATAATACATTAATTAATTAAGATTAATATATGAAGATTAATGTGCCTCATTACGAGATGAGCTGCCGGGAGTATGGATTGAATTAGTTGGGTATTTCAATAGTAACAATTAGGTCAATGCAGAATGCATGTATCAGTGAAACAAAATGTACAATGTATAAATAATTGCATACATGGTAACACATTTTACCTTCCAGTTTCCCGTACCAATTTATTCATATCCTCTCTCATTTTTAGTACGTGTTCCTTGTACTGTACCAATCATAATAGTAATAAGTTCCAAGCAGCATTAATAAATTTGGAATCTCCTACTTGTTTTTCCTCTTTGCTCATTATTTTTTGTAATGTTTGTGTGTTTTTTCGCCGGCCTAATAATTGGTGTATCCTGTTTAAAAGCTTATATTATATTACACTCGCAGCATTGTTGCTGTAAATATGTTTATTCCACTATATCAAATTTGCATGTTTAACGAACTGGTTCCGATACATAGCACTTGGTTATAGTATAAGAATTCCTACAGTACCGATACTTTCCTAAATATTTCCTGATCCCTATATATGAGTGGTGCACTATATTTATAATATAAATCTCGTTTATTACTATGGTAAGTAGGAATATTATTAATTACATACAGCTTTGCTAGTAGTTCGGTTAAGTGGTCGTTCGGTTGATCGACGTTTGGATAATCGACGCTCTTTGTAAAACTACAAAAAACTTTTGGATTATAGTTCTGTAAATATATCTATTGAAACACAACGTTTCGAATTATTCAACATAATTCTTCATCAGGTAACAAAAAAATAAACTTGTAAACAGAAACAGTCAGAGTTATAAAATAGAGGAAACCAAGTCTTCTTCAATTTACAGCTTTCATTCTGATTTAATGTATTCTTTTGCCCATAGATTTCAACAGCATTTCTTATGAGTCTGCCATTGGCACATTAAGATTTTGCTAAATTTGTTTCTTCAAAATTAGTTTAGTTCAAAAATTTAATGGCCTGACTAGCCAAAGCAGATTTATCTGGTTGGTTAAGACGAATAGCCCGTTTGTGTTCTGATATTCTTGTTGCAATCGTTTTGTTAGTCTATCCACTGTAACATTTTCCACATTCACATAGAATTTTGTACTGAAGCGAAATAATATCCTTCCTACCATACGTTTCAATTTTAAATATGGAGCAAAATAGGTTATTTCTTGACAATATTTTTGTACATAGGGCAGAGTAGCAAACAAACGTTTATTATCTTTTGACGTAAGATTGTTCTTTAATCTTTCAGGACGAAACTTTTCCTTATCTTCATGACTAGCATTTTCTACTGTATGTTGGTGATACTTCCTATCATTCTTGCTTTCCTCATGTCTCCTTGCACATTGTCCTTCGAAAATAATATGTGTATTACGGCTCTGGCTGTGTGAAAGCTTGGCATGCGTGCGTATGTGCAGTGTATACTTTGAAGTTTCGCGTGCTGACCTAATGACACCGCTGTGACATTATTTTTGTAATGACTTTATTTAACATCATCAATCAAGGCGGCTGTCATTACTGGCAGCGAGCGCGGACTTTATAATGCACGGCTCGCGGCCGCAGAAAGAAACGTCTTTATAAAGATCCATATCGAGACTGTTATTCGCGCGCTCCGCTCCCTTCACGGCTTATTTCAACGTTTGTGAAAGTTACAACTCCAAATTAATGTCGCCGCGAATTAGAAAGAAATTTCGACAAATTAAAAATGAATTTATTATTATAATTGTGACCGTTTGGGATGAAATGTTTGGGGTTGTCATTAAAAACAGTTTTGGAAACGGGCTGGGACGGTGGTTAACGTAACGGTATCGGACTTTTTGTTTTGAGGGGTTTGAAATTAAAAAGGGGGTTGTTATGTTTATTTTCACTCATCCATCACTGTCTGTTTTATCGTATAATTTTTTTAAGACATTGTACTGGATAATGCTTCTTAGCATATGTTATGAAATGGATTAAATTCAGACGGTTTTCAACCGCTCATTTTGAAACATGTTATCTATACTTACGCTTATTTATTGTTATCACATACTGTAAGAACAGTCAGGCTTCAGTTATTATTTAAACGCTCTTTTAATGTGACTTGAAATTCATTTCCGATAAGATAGTTAGAGATGATTTACTAATCCTTGCAAACAATACTGCTATTCTGCATACAAAAATTTAGTATAAATTTCTTGTGAAATGAAACAGCTTGGTGGTGGCACTGAAATTTAGTAATACAGGAACGTGAACTTGTAGTCTTTTATGAAAGCGAAAAACTAACACGGTGGCTATATAAAAACAACGGTTGCTATGCGTTCCAGTATTATTATACTTCATTGGTCGGTGGATTGCCAGATCCTCAATTCTATTCCCACAACCGAAAGTTGTTACTTTTAACATTACATAATCTTGAGGGAGGAGAGTGAGACTTGACGGCTGGTAACCATATTTACCAAGATCTGCGGAAGTAAAGTGCCACATCCGATATAGCTACATGGCGTGATATTAATTTTGATATTTTTTAATATTACACAATTTAGATCGGTCTTTTTGCTGATCTCGGTGGTGTAGTTGCTGTCACTAGCCTGCCACACCAGAGGTCGTGGGTTCGAATCCCACTGAAAACAAATGTACACACTGAAAGTTATTGGTTTCATCTATCACCTGCTGTCATCAGTGTTTGATTTCAAGTGTCTTGATTAAAAACATATAATTTGGAAGAAAAATTAAGTATACTGAAATGATGTTATGGTCAAAATAGTGCTCGACAAAAATGTATTAAATAAAATAAACTCTTACTTAATATCACATTTATTTTGTTATTTTATTGCCCTGATGATTTAAAAAAATTACCAATAAACATTTCCGTTATTTTCCCAGATAGAGTAAGATCGTAAATATTAGGGTAAAAAAATGCAGAAATTTTTCCTCTACAATAAATTATTTAACTTTTTTGATGTAACATAATTAAGGAGCCAATAATTGAACATTTCAAAAATATCATTGAAAACGCTATGGTGCGTTCTTCGATTCACCATTCTGATTAATTACAAAATATAAATATCTAAATTAATATTTTTCTTGAATTGAACCACGGAATATTTTAAATCGATTCCGAAGAGCCTAGTCTGAAAATATTAAATAAGTGTTATATCTCATATATATTTTTACAATATTAAGCGTATTACAAATTCGCATTAAAATTTCCTCAGTGATTTGCTCTCCCTCCTCACTAACCTACCACCACTTTCGTTTTTATTCAGACATAATTCACACTTCCTAATCTGAACCAAATCTAGTTGAAATTGACAAGTGGTGCGCATGCGCAACCACAGGTCGCGTCGTGCGCAACCACAGGTCGCGTCGTGCGCAGGAGATTTACGAGCGTCTACGCGTGATGTGCCTCCATAAACACAGCGCCACCTAAACACCTCGTATGGGGTAATTGTACGACATGCTATAACCCGTCAGGGTGACTGCGAGTCTTGGTCTTGGATCGCGTGGCCCGGACGATGAACGTCTGGACACGATGCTTGTGGTTGGCAACACTGAATGCTCTCACTGCTTGTTACAGAGTTGTTTATTAAATATTATCGCAGATCAAGCCATCGAGCCTGATAAGGGGGTTCGACGATTTATGGCGTAATGTGCTAACGGCATATTGTAATTTTCGCGTTAGGGTTAACTACTTATTGTTTAGAGGCATATTTGAATCAATGAACTTCATAACTACATTGACTATTTCTTAACACTACTTTCCACAAAATTGAGGAACAATAGTATATTGTACAACGAGCATGGAATGGTACTCATTTCCTACGAGTATAAAAGTTTGTAGCATGAGCCTAAGGCGAATGCTGCAAATCATGCGAGTATGAAATGGATATTCCATGCGAGTTGTACACTATACTTTTTCTACGACCACGATATTCTTTCCTAATTAATTTAATATTAATAAAAAAAAATTGTCTCGCTTTCACCATTCCAATATTTGACAATTATAAATAAGTATCCTAACAATGACACATGTAGTTAAATGAGCTGACCTGTATTGAAATACTCACAAAACAAATTCATTTCGCACGATGCTTGCAATGTACCTCATATCCCTAGCAACAACAAACATACAATGAGCAGATTTCTAAGTGGTCGTAGAAAAAACATTTAATGATTGCCTTACAAAATAATAGTTCCGTGTGGATCATATGTTCCTCAGTTCGCATATTTACTTTTACTTCTGTGGTTCCACTGAACTAACTTCTTTGGGCATCATACCTTGATATTAACAAGGATCTCCATGCTTACAGTACAGTGTATATCTTGTAGTTCCTGCTCTCATTTCAAGCTCTTATAAATTTCTAAAAAAAATTCTATAAGAGAATATGGGATACGCGAGTATTTATTATTCTTGCAATTTGTATGCAATACAATGTCCCTATAAATAATTGGTGATATTGAAAATTCCACTCACATGCATATATCAATCTCCTAACAAATGAGATGAAACAGACCCCTCATTCAGTGAATAATCTAAATGCATTCCACCAATTGGCTGCATCAATACATAAAGCCACCCCTTCGTCATAATTTCCTATGCTGTCAGACTGATAATAATCTATCAAAAACCGATGCAATACGACAAATCATTCTTTTCACTAGGAATGCTCAATGCAATCCAATTCAGTTGCGAAATGGAAGAGAATCAATAATAGGAATTGTTCTAATAGAATAACATAATAATTGTTTTTATTTGAAATCGGCACTAAAGTGCTCAAAAATCGTCATTAAAAAGCTCAGATCGTCACTAAAATAACCCATTATACGACGATTTTGAGCAATCCAGTTTTGGCAACCGTTAAATAATTATTGTACAATTGGAATAATTTTGGCAGATATATTGACGTACTATAGTAAATTTGGACGTAACTTGAAACTAAATTTGCAAGAAGAATTAACTAATTAATTCCGTTGACGAAATTGAGGGCAAAACACATAACTTTGAGTGTTATTTACGATAACTTCACTTCTCGAGGTTGGCAACACTGACTGTCAGTTTCAATTGACAACTGACAGATATATAAACTTAACCTATATTGTAATTTTTTTTACAGTTTTTAGGAATTTTAGATTTCAAATAAAACTTAATGTGTACCTCGGCATTGAAGTTCCTTTTTATCATTCACATAGTTTATTTTCCTCGGCAACTAAATTCCATATTCGCGATAAAAAATTGAACTTCAGTGCCTTGATACATAAATACCTATATTTTTAATTATTATTATTTGTTGCAGATCAGTTACAAACGGGGAGCATCTTCTATTTGTTTCTTCATGCAGCAATAGCAGCACTCTTCTCCTGTATCAGATGGGTAAGTGTATCTTTTATTAGAATAGAATAAATAGGTAAATTCTTAGTTTAGAGGTTAAAACACATAACGGAGCTATAGAAACCGTATTAGAAAAAGATTTACAACTGTGAACAATGTCGGTAAGCTCCACGATCTGTCAGCACAATTACATCTACTTAATATATCCTGATCTTAATTAAACCCCTGACGCGCTCTCTTCGACGAATGTAGGGCTGTAGATTAATGAGCTGCAATGGCAGAGGAATACTCGCAGAATTAAGCAGGCACTGTCGTTGTTCGTTTCGAGGTGATCTTCACATGTTCTATATCCGAGATCCGGCATGCAGCATGCTGCAGCTTCCTTCCTGCTCGCAGTGTGTTCAATGTTCGTGACTCCTTCAACACTCGAACTAGCGCTGGGAGCAAGATGGTGTTAATTAATCTACTGGCTGGATTTTATACACGTGTCGCCTAAATTACTTGGCTGAAGTACATTTGTTCCGTTGAGTTATTGAAGACAAAGGAATGCTCGACTGTTTGATTTTTAGTTGAGGGCCAATTTGTTTTATTTTTGTTTCATTCATTGGGAGGTGAAACAGTTCTGTGGTACGCTCGCTTCAGAGACAAAAGTTAGTTAGCTTTCATTGATTAGAACTTATCAATAATAGCCCGTCAGAATCTGAACGTTTTCATTTATGCATAGATACCATTTCGTTATACCCCACTAAGGGCCAATTGAATATAGTATTGTTAACTACCTTGTTAGCCAACAGCGTGTTAAATATTAAGTGACCCGCATAGTTGCCACCACATTTTACACATTTTGTTAGTTTAATCTTAAAATTTATAATATTACATAGATGGAAATTATTCATTTTTTGGATAAACTATAAGTTTCAAGCAATTACTTATTAGGCATTTAGCTCATTTAACCAGCAATTAATCTCTTCCAAACATTCCTATCCTATTTCATCCAAATCCAGCTGACCCATTCCACTCTTCTAACAACATTCTTCTCAATCCCATACCTTCGCCATCATACACTAACGTATATAATACAATATCACGTTCCTCTTAACTAATAAAGAAAATATGGGCTTTTAATAAATATTTTAATGTTTTCTATAAATAAATGGAATATTATAAATTACATGTTTTATTTTTTCATTATACACGTTATTTAAAGAGACAAATACATATTCTTCAATGAACCAGAGGCAAACTTAAAATTTGTTCCTACTTGTCAACATTTAAATCGAACAAAAAGCTAAATTTGGCCTTGAAACATATAGAATAGGAGGCATGATCTCTGACCAATAGCAACTCTTGGTAACTTGCTGCAATTATTGTCTTATTTACTTCACCAAATCAACTCTAAACAAGCAAACAGATAACTTACTACCAAAAATCACCAAGGAGGAAAAAGTAAACATAGCAGCGCAATCTAGTTGAAATGTATTTTATTAAATATATTACCGCTACAATCCTTTCCTTTAATTCCTAATCTATATTAAACCCCGACAAGAAATACCTTCCCCTTCTCGATGGTTTTTCCTAAACAATAAAGTATGAAATAGTAGCAGCTGAGCTAATATTTCCCTTCCATGATTTCTTGTCTATACTCTATCCCACGAGACCTTTCATTAAAAGGACAAAAATCCACGTGGTTTCCTATGTTGTAATTGGTCCTCGAACAGGTGCTAAACCCTATGTGAAATACAAACATGTATACACTGTTAAAAGGACACACTACACTTTACTGTTTTGAGTTATATGTAGGTATAACATTACTCTCTGCATTTTTATTTTATCTTGTTGCTTCTACATTTTTATTTATAATTTTTTTAAATTTGTATATTTCTTTTATGATGTGCAATAAAACAAAACAACTTAGCAATTTACTCTTTCCTTTCTCTATATTAAGTATGTTACACTGTATTTTAAACCAATCCCAGAACTGTATTTGTTCCTTTAATGAAAGGTCTCGTGGAATAATAGACTATAAGTAGAGATTATATTTTTGAGTACAAAATTAGCCTCTTTATTCCTTAAAGGTACAAACCGCCATTTCACAGTTGTTGTTATGCACCATTTAAGCTTCTTCACTTTACCACATATCAAAGTTACACATATTCAGTAATTAGAATTGTCTGTCGGAATATATGCAAACTGATTTCGTTCCAATATATAAAAACATACAAGTCGTCATTTTAATTAAAACAAATTGCAATGAAAGAAGAAATGAACGCTGGGTTACAGAACAAAACAAAGTGAAGCAATAACATTTGCATAATCCCAAAAGAACAGCGAAAAAAATGGTGTGTAGTTATTAAATTCATTGTGGGCATAGCAATTTGAAATCAAGATCACGTGTGGTGTAAATTGAAACCAATGGTTTTACTTAAAAGGGTGTGTATTATGTACGTCGGTCCGTATGATAAAGTGCCACGAGTCTCGCGATAACCCGTGACGTCAGCGGTCACGTGACTCGTGGTCAGCTCGGCAGCAGCGCCAGCGGCCTACCGCCGAACTACACTGCCTATGGCTGAGCCTGAGCCTTACCTGTCAAGCGAATACAACGTGATAAGTAGTTATCGATTTTTAGTTCAAGTGACCTAAATATGGAACTCATTTAGATTGAGAGAGAGATAGAATTAAATACGTCGTTGGGAAAGCAACGAGCAAAAATGATATAGAGGTTAGGCATTTTTTTGTTTGTAGAACTAAAGACTTTTAATGATGGATCGTTATATTTTGTGTTGATACTGAAAAATTCATAAAAAAGGAAGTTACGTGAAACACTGGGGTAACATGCAGGCCACTGGATGAAATTTCAACAGAGTGGATTATTTTAGGCACGATATCTGCTAATGCTTCAAAATCGACCTTGTGTCTCGTGCAATTAAATGTCCCGAAATAAATATCACTATCTGATCAAACGGAAAAACTTCACGACACGTTCATTTGCTAATCTTTTTATCTCAACAAACACATTTTTGCTTTCAGAAATATTTATCTACAGCTGATTTAATGATCTTTCATTTCCATTTTTATTACATTATTTTGTAATCAATTACCCGCCCTTAACAATAGGCATTAATAGCTACAGCTTAATATATTTTGATGGATTTATTTAGGTAGTCGTTTAGTCCACATTATACACTACGATGAAAATTTGTTGGTTACGAAATGTCCAATTGAATCCCTGTATTTCTAATCACTGTCCGAAAGTAAGAATCAAATAAAAATTAACACTTGTTACTGAGTAATAGTTACATAGTTATAATTTTTATGTAGAAATTTACTAGTAGTGACAAAATCGCATCAAAAGTTCATGTTATATGGGGAATATTGCATTAGCTGTCAAAAAGCAATTCATTTTTGTCAAAATTTGCAACTTTTTAAAGAATAGACCCGAATGACAATTACTTCAATATCTTTTATTTGTGTATTTTAAAATGTCATTTAAACTGTATGGGAATGAAAATAATAATGGTAATAATAATAACTACTTCCATAGAAAAGCTGCAACAACCCCCCTATACAGAAATGTAGTTCAGTTAGACAATAAACTTACGCCTTTACAACTGCTAGATAAACAATACAATCCTGCGACGAAAATTAAATCAACAACATAACTCAAAATCCAATGGGAGAGTAAACAGCTCCATAGAAGATATCCTACAAACCTTGAAAATAGCGATATAAAGACTACAGCTTCGTAAGCATGGCTAAGGCAAGGTAACATCTTTCTGGAAACAGAAGGATTTATGCTTGCAATACAAGATTAAATAATAACGACCAGACTGCACTAACTAGGTATCCAAAACAGACAAATGAAAATGTTAAATGCCGCATGTGTAATAAACTAAGGTGAACACATAGATCATATGTCAGAATGTTCAGTGCTTGCACTAAAACAATATCTCGAAAGACACAATAACGTAGCGAAAATTATCCATCAAGAACTCGGAATAAAATATATTGGAATAGGAAAATCATCACTGATACTATATCAAGCAACATACCAGATATTTGTCTCGACATTTGCAGGTGGATAAACTTTTATATATCAAGTATCTTTTCAGAAACCAGCTGGAAATTAGTTTTCTTTAAGGCCAAATTTTTATTTCATTCACGTCATTGCTCTGTAAAATAACATTTATTGTAGTTTTTATCTGACGATTGAAAGTGTTAACCTTTTTAAAAATACTTACATCCAATTTTATCCAAAATCTTAAATACTTCCTTAATATCAATGTAATTGAGATGCTGAAGAAACATATTTCTTAGCATCACCTATCGATTGTAATGCATGGGGTTTAAAATAAAAATAAGTAGCTTTCATGATGGTAGTACATCGAGTATACACTTACTACTAGTAAACTTTCAAACACAAGTATGAGCACAAAATTAAAACACTACAAACAACTTAAAAAACTTAAACTGACAGTTCTACGGTTCTAGCAATATGGCGGTTTTTCGTACTCTCTTTCCAAATTATATAAGCCTCATTTGATTATTGTATGTTAACAAATTTAAGCCTTTAACTGAATTTTTCGTAATTACTAATTTGAAATTGTGTCTATAAATGAAAAGTACTTTGGCAGTAATATGACACAAAATTGCTTTTGAAATTAAAAACTTAAAGCCTTGCAAATACCACTTATAGTTCATATTTAGTTCACAGATGGAATTAGTAGTGCATTCGCGGAGCTTATGCAACTCCAACCTAACTTTTAAATACTGAACAAGTCCCGCCATTCATTTCACAGTAATTAGCCATATAATTCACTCAGCCTTTGCAATGATATTAATTAGCAAAGTGAGCATACATGCGTTGCCCTCATCTGCGAACAAGTTGGAATTCAATGCGAAATTTAAGCTTTCCTTTTTGCTTCGAATGAAAAGTAATTACTCGAATGAAAACAAAAATTTGTTCGGTTTATAACAAGGGGAATTCTCTGAATTTGAAAAAACAACGCTCAAAATTCAACACTGGAGGAAATAAAAATATTGTTTTTCATAATTTCAGCGAACGCGTTCTGGTTCGCGTATGAAAAATAATGAAACTGATGTTTTTTGTTAAGTTGCTTGCAACATATGCCTTTGATACTTTTATGCCAACAATGATTTACGATAGACGGGCTTAAATGAATTTATATTCAAACTATTAGATAACAAGAAGATTGTATGTGTATATTCGAGAGTGTCTCTAAAACTGAGAAATCTTTCGAACATTTCACAAAGACTGCCAAAATGCAAGTGGAACTGGAATTTTCCACGAACAACTAATAATGAACCACTTACTCAGTTTGAAATCTCAGGGAATTTTGTGTTAGTAGTATGCCGACACCCAACCTGGGTATAAGGAAAAGGGAGAACAAAACAAGGACATTTGAAAATTCAATAGTTTGAATTTGAAATTGGCAATTTAATTAAAGTGTAGACGATTTAAACAAAATTAAAATTCTTACAGTCGTTTATGTTTATTTATTTACTGAAGTTTGACAATTTATATTTTTGACATGATATTTCATCATAAGCAACAACCTTAGTTATATGAAGGATTATGATAGTCATTATTCAGGAAGATATAGTTTGCGTCACGAGCTGTAGATGAGTGAAGCAAATCATCCGAGTGAATAATGACCATAATCCCGAATATTATACTGTACTTTTTCTACTCCTGTAAATTCGGAATTAACTTTTGAAAATAATCGAAATTCGTTGTGAACACACTTTGAAAAACCTCAACAAAAATACACAATGACAATTGACGTTGCTTGGTAAACCACATTACGTCTATAAAATAACCGTGAATTATGGATTTTTGGCTCTGTGATTGGTCGAGAATAGTGAATTATGACTACTATAATTAATCGGAAACATTTAAATAATGGGGATATATACACACAGGAGAATAAATAATTATTATATACTATATGTAATGTAAATCATACGAGTAAATAATGACCATAATCACGAATGTAATACTATACTTTTTATACTTCTGTAAATTCATAAATCGCTTATGAAAATAATTGAAATTCGTTGAAAGCACACGGTAAAAAACGTCAACATAAAAATACACAATGACAACGTACTACATGTTAAGTCTCAGATGGCCGTTGCTTGATGATTCACATCAAGTTTTTAAAATAACCGTTAATTATAGAATTTGGCTCTGTGATTGGCCAAGAAGGGTTAATTATGGGTATTATAATTCATCGAAAAAATTTAAATAATGGGGATAAATTTATAGAAGAGTAGAAAAAATATATGTTGCCTTGTATTATTAATACACTCTTTTGGGTTTTGTAAGAGCTTTATATAGAAGCAAAATAAAAAAAATTATATTATTGTTTTGTGTGCTGCCGAAGTCAGCATAACCATTTGTCGACCTATATATAAAACCATTTTTATAACTGTGAAATGGGCAGGTGGTTCTAAATTATAACCGTTGATTCTTAATTTATATACAATTCCTTAATGAATATGATGATTTAATGGGACCAAAAATAAGAACTTATTGGGTATTCGCGAAGAATACATTCTTTTATAAAATTTATGTTTTTGTTATATAATTAAATTAATACAATTGTAAAAAACTAAAAAACAAATAAAAAATTCGGGGCTCTCTATTTACTACTTGGATAAAATAATAAGTTTCTGTAGTAGATATTTAACATTCATATTCTTAAGGACAATTTAAAAACAGTTTTGGATATGAAGTTGATATTAAATGCAAAACCTGTAATACGTATGCATCTTCTACAAACAAAGGAAGGTGAATTTGTATAACTTGCTGGTTCTATTTAGGCAAAGACCCAATAATAAAACGGCAAAGAGAAACCGAGTTTTCCATATGGCAGCTATGAGATTAAAGCATTTATTAATCCATGTTTTGTTTTACTACTAAAGTTTAAATGATCCCCCGACAAAAAATCCTAATATTCCCAATTAGGATGATAAACTTTGCGGCGGATTCAGCCATATTTTACATTATCTGGCTTAACCCGCATCCCTGGGTACAGCAAATGCAAATTATTTCGAACTATATTAAATCCAATGGCTACTAGATCCAATCTGTAGCGACACCCTTAGGGCGGAGACCCCCAAAAAACCCCACCAAGTGAAATTAAACTTTAAATTCCCCGATGTAAATCATAATCAAACGCACAATGAAGCTAAAATGTTTAACTAACGCTAATAAAAAAGCCGCGGCCTATAAACTACGACCCCGGCCTCACGAGGGTGCACAATGGGCTATTTAAATCGCCATATATCTCGCTGGAAATATTTAATTCTAACCCCCCAGCTGAGAGGGCAAATTGAGTTCGTTGCGATTCTTTGCACCCCTTTCTTACATCGCCTGTGGAGATGTATTTGCTCAGTCCCTAACTAATCAGTCTTAATATTGTGACTCATGAGAATTCTGTTTGTTGTGCATGTTTAAGAAATTGGTGCCATGAATAATGTCTTTATTGCTTGATTATTTAAAAGCAATTCAATTTTATACTCTGTTACTTCAATGGATGTGTGTAATAAATTTGATATAGTGCATAATATATGTGAGTAATGGTAATAAATGCGATTGAATACGATTTTAGTTTTATGCGCTCTAGTGCGATTACATTGATACACTTAACTCAATTTTATAGGTATGATATGGCGATGTATTTCAGAAACCCGAACAATGACGTTGTACCAAAAAATTTCATGAAATAACACATAATCTCCCACCCAGACAATTTGAAATATTTTATGTTTTATAAGGTACCATTTGGATTTTTTTAAAGTATGTTTATTGTAGTTCAAATAGAGAATGAAAGTTAATGTTTCAATTATTTTATGTTCTGTGATTTGTTCTTAGATTTGAGGTATGAATATAATTTGAAAGTGTACACTATGGTGTAACCAAATATCAAATTGTAATCATTACTTACTAGATGGAACTGCGACATTTAGGATTGTTCGCGTTCGATAAATGTATTTTCGAGATTTGTATCATTCGACATTTGCAATATTCGAGAAATGTATTTTCGAGGTTTGTAATATCCAAACTATTCGACAAATGTACTTTCGCGATTTGTAACATTCGTCATTTTGCAATATTTCCCACGTAAATAGCTCCGTTGTAACGCATCGGACTGTGGATCGTGAGATCTTCAGTTCGAATCCCACTACCAACAGTTGCCAATTTAAATTTACTTCTGTGGTTCCCCCTCCACTAACAACTTTGGGGCTTGTGACTTGACGGCTGGTAATCGCATTTCCTACACAAAAATATCACTTACCGAGATCTGCGTAAGCAGAGTGCCACACCCTTAATGGGTAAAAGGCGAAACGATATATTTATTTTATTTTTTATTCCAACGTTCGACTTTTGTATTTTCGGTAAATGTACAATTCCTCATCATAATTTTCGACATTTGTATAATCGAGAAATGGATTTTCGTTAAATGTTTTTCCGAGAAATATAGTATTACCCCAGCCAAGCACAGTTTTTGAAATAATTTGAACTCGTAAAAAATTATCGTTAATGATATTTATAATATACTTGACTGCAGTCTTCCGAGGGACCCATATCTTTATTCCATTCTCTATAACCTGATAAATGTTTATTGTATCTGTAGCTTAACCTGTATCCATCACTTTGTCATAATATCCCATGAAATTCCACAAAAAATTGGAACAGGTGAATCCCTCTAAATGGCTTTTTGAAGGCCGAGTCGGTTTTCTAATCGGTGCAGGTGTTGACCATGTTACCGACATTGATTTGGAGGGCTTCCCATTTTGCCCACTCCTATACTGGGCAGAAATAAATCTGTATCTATTTGTCATCTCGCATTCTGCTAAAAATATTTTTCAGTTTGATATATTTTTGTGCGACTAAGACCATTAGAACACCACCCTCTTAGATGGGGATATCATGCTCCATAGTCCGGTGTGTAACCCCATCAATATCTCAAAAAAATGTTCTCCTCGGTCTGTACAAGAATGGAAGAATTATCAGCGTTCGAGTTTTCAGCCCCGTTATGGTTTGACTTCAACTATCCGCATAAGAATCAGACGCGTTATCAGCTGCAGCCGCGGCTCAAAGACGCTGAGATCTTTCTCGTGTTCACCGAGATTCAGATAGTGCGAGGCTTCGCGATCCAATCCAAAGTTGACATTCATTAAGGCTTAATTAAATGACGGAATAATCCAGCGATAACTAACTTATTTCGTTTCAAGTCAGAGAGATAGTTTTTGAAGAGGATGGCTCACGAATGCTAACAGTATCAGTTTGAAAGTAGTTAACTAGTTTAGAACAAAAGTAGACTGCTGTTCAGTTGCAACCAATACGAACAAAACTATCATAGATTTTATTTTATTACTAAATAGCACATCTCATATTTAAATCGTATTTATTAATATATTATCTATAAAACTATTTAGTTAATTATTCAGACACAGTTGGTTACTTCGTTGAAGATAAGTAGACAAATCTTTCAGAACTCGTAAATAAATAAAAGATTTTTAGTTAAAATTCTGTAAGTTTTGATTAAAAAACAACGTTTCGAATTACTGTACGTAATTCTTCGTCAGGCAAATAAACGAACAACGTAAACAAGTAAATACTGTCAAGAAATAGTATCTGTTGCTCCACATCTCAAATTACAACGTATGTTGAATAGAAAACTGCGGAGGATATTTACCCGCTCATTCATCTAAAATATATAAAATTCTACGTGAATGTGCTATATAAACTATATATAACCAAAAATCTTTTATTTAGGTATTCGTTAGGTTCATAATATAGATATTAATATATTTATAATCAAGACACAGATAAAAAAGAAAATATACTGATTTAATATTAGTTTCATTAGCCTTAATTAAATTTCAGCCATTCTTGTAGAAATTGGTAATCTTTGTGTGCGAAAAATATTCAACAACTTCCTTCTGTCAGTCATTTGTTTTCACCTTTTTCTCCTATAAAATGTAATTATCAACTGGTGTAATATTTATAATATACAATCATTTATTTGAAGTCGGCACTGAAGAACGCCAAAATCGCCATTAAAAACTTTGAAATCGCCATTAAAGTATTCAAATTACAACTAAATTGTAATGTATTTTCCATCGTTTGATTCAGAAGAATAATATCTTTCTATTGGTACCACAATCTTTATTATACGGTAGAACACCGAGCAACACCACGCCAAAAACTGATTTCCCATGTTAATCTGCTATGTACACCTTTAAGATAGATTACACGGAATACAAAATGAAATATATCTAACATTTATGTGAGGTAAATAATTAATTCTTGATTCGCAGTATTCTTATGATGAATGCAGACAGGTGTAAATAGCTAAATGATACTTAAGTCGTAGCAGATTTTAATTGATCGGATTCAGTAAATCTGTTGGCTAATGATTAAAAGCCTCCTATTTAGTATGGATGTATTCCCGCATGTTGACTCGGCGTCGACGTTGAAGAGCAGTAAAACAAACACCCTGTTGGGCGCGGTAATTACCGTGACGATAACCATAGTATCGATTTATGAATAGCCGAATATTGACCTTGGTATGTTATGGATGGAGTATTGGAGGTATGGGTATGAAGGCCGGCCGTGGACGAGCGGGCCAAGTGAAAATGAGTCTCGTTAGCGCCTCGGGAATGCGGACACCTGTCACAAGAAACGATGAGGGTCTGAGAGGAGCAACGGCGGCAGATGACCCGCGAGAGCTCAGGGCTGGCTTCATACAACCAATGCCTTTTTAGAAGTAATTCTCAATGAAGATTGTCCTATGGGTATCTCTACAAAATTGTAGCAAGGTGTTTATCCAGAATATGAATCATTGTTTTACATACTATAAAAAAGACTCCGGAAGGTGCAAGGTTTAAAATGTGATATGGTTCAACTAGAGAATAAAAATTGACGTTCTATAGTGTATTATTATATGAGGGATTATGATTATTCTCAAAGTACATAAGTACATTTGGGTCACGAGCCGTTGGAAATCACTTTTGAAAATAATCTAAATTCGTTGAAAACACACATTGACAAACGTCAACATAAAAATATACAATAGTGATCCATAACACGTCTTTAAAATAACAGTGAATTATGGATTTCTGATTCTATGATTGGTCCAGAAGAGTGAATTATGAATCATAATTCATTGTCGTGAATTATGGATACTATAATTCATCAAAAAAAATTAAATAACGGGTAGTAAAAAAATTATTTGATATTCTGTGTTTTATTTTCATATGATTATGATATGAATAAAGTTTGAGAGTAATATGATCTTTACGTTTATGTATTTTGCTATGAATTATAAGAAACCCTTAATATACATATACAGTAAAGTGTATACAAACACATTGGCATGCTTAGGTCATTGAAGTACCTATGTACATACATCACTGTGTCATAACTTTACTGCAGTGATCAATCTATTTTGATGCAGACAAGGATAACTGGATATCTGGAAACAGCCCCTTAGTTTCTATGAAAAGGAAGCACGATCATAAAGTAATTTAAATGTCAACTTTCATACTCTTAAAACTATAAGTTTCTTAGTGTTCAGTACATTGCCACACATGTTTGTCTTAATTTTGTTAGATTTTAGTTGTCAAAGCAACTAAATCATTTGGGACTAACGCGACAAATATTCTGATATGCCTTGAGGCATCATCCGACTTGACGTTTGGAAAAACACTTGGTAACTTTCTTCATTATTTTATTTGTAAAACACAAAATATACATTTTACCTACAAGGTAGTCATCATCAGTTGTAAAAAAAAAGGAAAAAAAGAAAGAAAAACTAAAGAATACTAAACGTCTTGACGTATTAATGCATTCTGGTTTAAGTTTTGTTGATCTTTTGTTTAAGCCAAGTGTTTTTGATAAACCTTGGGTTGATCCTTGAAGAAATACCCATCCCGGAACTATATTCGTATTGAATTTTCGCCTTTTCAATGTTTTATTAAATATTCAATTTTATATCATCATCACAGTTTTCCTTCTGGTTCATCATTTCATGTTCTATTATTCTTGTCTTTAGTATATCCTTAGCTAAAATTGGTAGTAAGTCCTGAAGTA
Organism: Poecilus cupreus; assembly: GCA_963942605.1. Lineage (NCBI taxonomy): Eukaryota > Metazoa > Arthropoda > Insecta > Coleoptera > Carabidae > Poecilus > Poecilus cupreus. The sequence goes on from OZ012720.1 coordinate 30,002,049, forward strand.
ACTGTTAAAAAAAGTATTTAAAAAAAATTAAATGGGTATATACAGAAACTCGTGAAAAAGTGGACGTGGCACTCTACTTTCCAGAATTAGGGAAGTAATATATTTTAAAGGTAAAATGGCATCTATTGGCTGTGGGATTCGATCTGATACACAGTCCGATGCGTTACCATGGAGCCTTTTACCCCAGAAAGGAATTAATATAAAAAATTATTTCATAAGGTGAAAATGTTCTTACTATGAATGAATACTCACGTGAATCAAAATGAGTATATTACGAAAGTGGGCACTAAACTTGATGATGTTTCTTGTGAAGCCGGTCCTGAGCGAGGTGCCGCATCAGTTCGACCATTCGGCCGTCGGTCCACCCAGAATATATCGATCGCAGCATCGCGGCATGCCGTGTCCAGAGTGACTGGGCGCAGGAAATCGTTTTCTACCGGGGATAACGCCTAATGACGTTCTACAAATCGATAAACAATCAATTACGCTGACTTGTGATCTGTTTTGAAATTAAACACGTTTACACCGCGGTCACGTAAATTAACTCACACCTAATTCACTTTCTCTCAATTGACACTTTTCCTAATTTTTCTAAAAGTACAATTGCTATTGCATTTGTATTCATTTACTACTGTAACAAGGCGAATAGTTAGAAAACAATTTATTGTTTTACTATCTATATAATTTTAAAATATTAAGTTTCAAACTGCGTTTGGACTTAAATGCATCGAAAATCATCTTGACAGAAGTTCTTGAGTTTAATTTATTGCTACACATGTGTGAGAAACTTTGTTAGATTTTTAGTTTTCATAAATAGACATTTGAGGCTATCGCGGCAAATACTCTGAAATATTGGCTGGAGACGCCATCTGGGGTTAAAAAATTTATAAATAGGTCTAATCGAACCCTAGATTAAGTAATTTGTAGTTTTTATGCAATCTTTGTATTGACCCTGCGAGAGGTTCCCTGTCCCGCACCTACTTGCTTATGGGGTAGTTGGTTGTATTGGAACAAAACGAATAGACAGTTGCTTCTAAGATTTTGAAACGAGCAGACGTATTCAGACGGTTGCAGTGCTCTACAAGATATAATTATTGTTTGTAAAATGTTTTGGTAACTGCAACTATTTAACATATTCGTACGTTATTATAAATTGTAATATTTGTATTTGTTTTGTAATTTTAATCAATTCACCATTTTATCCTTTTTAAAGTAAACCATTGCAATGTTTATTTTCTACCCTATTGTAATTAAGTTCTTCTAGTTGACTTCGAAATTAAAAATAGTAAACAAGTCAGTCTGTTTATATAACTCCAATATGTATCTGTATGTAATTATATATTAATATTGCGACGTACTGTGCATGTATTATTGCTTTACAGTAAATAAATATTATTATTATTACCTTTTCTACAATTTCATTGTCTTGATCCACGGATTACTTTAACATTACTAAAGGTTAGAATCAGCATTTACAATTATTTCTGTTATATGTGTTATACCCTGTATAATATCTCTGCTTTGAATTAAGATGAGAAATAGTGTTTTTGTTTCTTTTAAATGTGGGGTTTATAAAGAAAAAAATGCAGTGCATGTTCGCCGCACGTATGAGCGTAGTTATCCAGGTGGTTCCGGCTGTTTACCAGCGTATTGTTTTGATGAACCCAATGTCGAGCTACCAATTTGAGTTTTAATTAGATTAGACGAAGGATTTTATTAAGCTGGATGTTATAATAGCGCACATGAAAGCCGAGTACATCACAGGCTTATTTTCTTTATACTTCGCAGTATTATTTTATGCTTGATATTACGGTCATATGTAAATGAAACATGCACACGGGCTGCAAAAATTTAATTAGTAAAAAGTTACTTATGGTTATTAAAATTCACAGGCCGTTATACAGAAAATTTAATTTACATTTGGTTAATAAAGTACCCAAAATGCATTAAAATTGTGTTTTAAAATTTATTAGTGCGCCATTTAATTGTTATTTTAAAATGTGTATTAAATTTCTACTCATTGCTCATAATTTTTTTATTAATTTAATAAATAACTCATTACATCATTCATCCATTTGTCTCTACTTATAAATTTCGGTTTATAATATAATGGGGTCTGGGACCAAATTTTGATATTTTACCTACTCATAGGTACCATAAAATAGGTATAGGTATCATTGCATAAGCACATTTTAGGGTCCCTAGAACACGAGTTTGATATAATCGCAATGTGTGTGTGTGTGTGTGTTTGGATGGATAAATGGATGAGTTTTTCAAAAACTGCTGAACTGAAAATTTTTATATTAAATAGGTATTTATGTCAATTCCAGAACCTTCCAAAATTTAAAATAGGACATTCTTCTTACGATCAGTTTTTTGCTTTCCTGAACAGATTGTATTTAAATTGTTTATAGTTTACGAGAAAATAATTATTCAAAATTAGGAAAAAGAATGTGTGACGTAGTTTTGGTGAAAGGCAGACATATTTGGACAGAAACAGATAGATACAAATGTCAATTTGAGTTCATGTATATTGTGTAAATTATGCTACCTGTCATTTGACATACTGCAGTTTCACAGAGTTTCGATCTACTTCCTTGATTGGCTCCACCAAAACTACGTCACGGCAAGATGCGACTTGCATTATTTGAAATAAAAGTACCATAAAACTGTAAGATTATTATAATTATTATGATGTAACATTTTCATGGACCTCATTTTGCGCGTAAAACGATGTTATCAGTTATCAACTAAACACATTTTTTATTTAAAAATAAAATTTCATTCACAAATGTGCTAAGCGATGATCCATTAACGCGTGAAATGTAAATATTTCATCTCAATAATTTCGAATAAAAAATACGTGACAATAATTAGTGTGCTGTCGCACGAAATCGAACATTGAACGGTGAACGCGTTTTGACGTCCAGCCAATACAAGTCAGAAAAATTGTAGCGCGATCGTATCGCATATTCCTAATTATAATCCCGTGTATCGGTTGTCAATCGGAATTCGACGCGAGTAATGCGACACGGCGCGGCGAGGGACCGTCGAAAAAGAGAGAAAGAGAGAGGAAGAGTACAAGGATCCAACGATCAGCATTGGCTGCGGTGGCTTCCTGGTGGAATTGTATTGAACAGTTTATACTTAGTTTTTTTGCTGGTGAATATTTTGTAACTAATATAGAACATATTTTCATAATTCGCAGGAACAAAATGTGTTAATATTTTATTGTATTCAACAGAGCATAAAATTTCTGATTGTACTTGATGAATTTTGTGTTTAATTCTTCTAATAGTCTTTGGTTTATCTGGGTCTTTTTATTTCGCTTCAAATCATCTATCAAAAGCAAGAAATACCAGACTAGGATTAAAGTGAACCATACGTTATGAAATTAGCAACAGATAACACTAAAATTTTTCCTGTCACGGAAAAAGCACCGTAGAATTTAGAGAACTATTCGTTAAACTGAGGACAAAAGATGCATTTTCATGTCAAGTTATTGACGAATTAGATCATATTCTATTTTTCGACAAATTTTTTTTAGAAATTTCTAGAGGATTATATTCATTATTGCCAATCAGTCAAATTTTTTTGTGCTTAGGGATTAGTAGTTATTTTTGTCTATCTTGAATTGTAAATAGGTGTCAGCTGATTATCATGTTGGTACCACTAAAATTACCAGAATAAATTAAAGGAAAATTGTTCCGTGGTACCACATCGGAGTGTGGATCGTGAGATCCTCAGTTCGAACCCCACTACCGACAGTTGCCAATTTAAATTTACCCGTGTGGTTCCCCCTTCCACTAACAACTTTGGGGGATATGACTTGACGACTGGTAACCGCATGTCATACGCAAAAATATATCACTTACCGAGATCTGCGTAAGCAGAGTGCCACGCCCATAATGGGTAAAAGGCGTGATGCTATACTTATTTTTTTTTATTTTTTTTTAAATTAAAGGAAATCTTGACGTGTGGTGTGGCAATTTATTGACAAGAAAACTTGACCAATTTATTGATAAATAAATTGCGTCATGTAAAACATGTACTAAACAACTAAAAAAAAATGTACATTTTTCTGTCTACCTATGTCACCTTATTTTAAATCTTTAGCATCTTTCGCAAATTGTAATAAACACCAATAAAAAAACAATTATTCTACAAAATAAAAAAGAGCTAACTGAAATTCAAGTAATCTAAATTTTCGTGCAAATGTCCAGGTAACAAATCCTGCATGTCGTTACCATTAGCCCTGCAAATTCGCGAATATTTTGGTGTTGCTATGCAGGAAATGAACGCAGTATAGCCGGGGAGTCCGTGACAAGCGACCAACGGGCCATTTGTCCGCGTTCCAAACAACGCTGGTTCGCTCGTCGAGCTGTGTGGAACGTTATAGAAATGCAAAGCAACCATTTTCAACCTATATGCGTAATGACTATGATTAGAGGCAGTTGAGATATGTTATAATGGAGGCACGTTCCGCCGTGCAACTCACTGCAATGTCAGTGTACACTCAACAGTCCACACACCAGTGCTTCCCAATCGTTGTTAGTAGCGGTTATGGTTTTTTGCGAACAAAAGATCCCAATAGAAGAAAAAATCTGTTACCACCTATACTCCATATGTGTGTACAAAATTCATGATAAGAAATGGAAACCAGATTTGCACGTAGTATACATGTCATTTTAAAAATCGTTTCATTGTGCATTTTTTAATTTTTTATTTTCTTAAATGTTGATCTTTTGAATTCGTTTTGGCCATTTTGTAGTTGAGTACTGTGTTGATGGAATTCTGGATTAAGTTCGTATGTTCAATAACCCAAAAAAAAAGAAAAGATAAAATAGCTGAACCGGTAGTGGAAGTTTTCTAGACATACAAGACAATAAACTAAATTTATCGCAAATATGCAAAAACTATCAAATAAACGATATAAAAGATTTAAAACATAGAATATTATATGCAATGTTCTTGCGTAAATCAATTTCATTTTTATAAGTGTTGTAGTGTCCACGATCTAATTTTTTTTACTTGCTTCTGTTTCTGAATAGGGCTAGTCCTTCGTAGTTTTTTGGGCGAGGATAATTAGCTTGAAGCCCATCTCATAGTTGGTTGTCTAATTGCAGGCCAATCTGTCCTCGTCCATCCTGTCCACATTTCCTTTCCATTACTTATTTTAGGCCACATGATTAGGTCTTGAAGTTTTTATCTTTCTCTTATTACAATAATTTTTTGTTTCATCCGCACTTTAATAATTGTGTACGATAAATAATAAACATTGAAATGGTAGAGGAATAAAACATCCATATCGTAGTCGTAATAAACTTGGAATTTTATCTACTTTGTTTATTACTTGTAAACATAGTAATAGCCATTTGGATAAATATCTCCATGGTTATTCGTCATCACCATCACCACCATCATCAATGGCACGACATTCCTAGTAGGACCAAGCCTCAAGTACCGCTGTACTTAATTCGCGGTCAATTCGTCCTGTTGCAATCAGAATCTCAATCTGTGCTACGACTTTTGGTTACTAGTGTAATACATCAGTCTATGGATTATTCGATTTTCAAAACCGCCCTTCTTCACTAGCATTTTTGGTATATATCACAAATCTCACCCAACGAATGTTAAAAGTAGTACTCCGCACAAATTTGAGAAGCACTGGCTTACCCCGCCATCACCAAACCGCAATGTTTAGCATGGAGGGTGACTCGTTACAATATCATCAGCGGTCAGCGCTGGCGACTGGCAGCTAACTTGTAATTAACTATCGCGTAAAAACCGGGAACGGGACCAGTGCAGTGCCCTGCTGTACGCCGCTATACACAGTCGCTCTGGCCAGGAGATCCGCGATAGCGCTCGCGTTGTTTGTTTACTTTGCACTCGTTATCTCGCATTGAAAAAAATACTTTGCTGGTGATGGTGTGTATATACCCGCAGGAGTGACGTTCTTTGCCCCGGGACCAAGGGAATGAACTGCTGGAGATTGGTGGAGGAGATGACGGTTTAATCACTGTGTTGTGTCTGCTATGATAAAAATAATCATAGTTGCACAAAAGTGCTGTACAAATTTGAATGTAAAGGAAAACTGATTTCAAACTTTCAGATAAACTCAATATTGAGTTGAAAAAACTTTCAGAACTCATATTGAATTAAATAAAAGATTTTTGATGTAATATCTGTATAAAATTTTATTAAAAATAAAAATACAACGCTTCGAATTATGATTGCTTTATACTGGATTTAATTTACAAATTTAGATTTAGAAATTTAAATATTAAATTAGCGATTATCTTCATTGTTAATTTTTAATTTATTAAATTCGAACCCTACCAATCAAATTAGGATTCAGAATTTTAACTTGTGTATTAAACAACAGAAAAAGAGCCTTGTCAACTTGGTTTTATATGTGATGTACTTCAATCAAAGATTTTAAGTTAATATTAAATTTTACACTCGCCGCATCTATGTTACAACAATATTGTATGATTATCATAAATAAATCAGTGCACCTGACAATCTTGACTCATTTTACTGTTGACACAGTTATTATTTCTTTGGAAAGTCAAATTGTAATTCGTTGGATTCAGACATTTATATTTTGAATCTGATATATAGTGATACTTTAAATGTTAATTTTAAAGCTTAAAATTTATAATACCAGCATATACCAATAAATGTATTTAGATATATTTTATATTTTTAATTTAAATTTGTAAATTAAATTCAGAATAAACCAGCCATAAGTGTACATAATTAATCAAGAAAACAAGTGAACAACGCAAACAGGTAAATAGAAACAGTAAACAAGTAACATCAAATTATGACTTTTAAAACAAAAGAAGTTGTTTTGTTTAACTAGTAGCCATCATTCTGATTCACTGGGTTCTTCTTTCTATAGTCCAGCTTGCTTTTATCATAAGTCAGCCATTGGCACATTTCGATCTTGCTATAATTATTATTTCTTAAAATTAATTTTATGTAAAAATTCAATGACATGATTAGCCACATCATCAGGTTGAGTAAGATGAATGTATTCTATAATTCTTGTTGCTATTGTTCTGCTAGTCTGCCCAATTGTACCACTTTCCACATTCACATGGAATTTTGTATATTCCGGAGGACTGAAGCGGAATATTATCCTTCGCTTTCTTCAACATACGTTGTAATTTTAGATGTGGAGCAAAATGTTATTTCTTAACAGAACTTAATTCAAAAATAATTTATTTATTAGAATCAGTATATTTTAAGCTATTCATTATTCCTTAATGTATAAAAAAGAATTTTCTCTAAATAATAAAACAGTATCACTTTGATGTGTATTATATGAGAGAAATATGAAACTTGCAGTATGTATATTTCAAGATCGATCAAGTAGCACTCGTAATGCAAAGTGCTGGTGATGGCTGTTCTCTTCTTATCTGTTTATTTCAAATAATGTTTCTCGCAGTGTGTCATTTACTGTACGACAAATATCAGATAAATATAATTTGAACGTCGATTAAATACCACGCTGAAATTCCGTTAAAGTGAGCTCCAATTATAAGATCTAAATGAACGGTTGCTTGTCCCTTCCTCTATTATAAAATCACTATAATTGGTCCGTTTCTCGTATCCAGTAGGCGTAGGCAATGTTATCACCTCGCGGCGAGCCGGTATCTCGCATCTAACAAACTTAATTGTCCAGCAAATAAAATATCCACATATGACTCGTTAGATTTACTACCTTTTAATATTAGCGCAAACAACTATACATTAACCAGAAACCTTACTGCACTGTGCAGATTCCTCCGCGGTAAAAACGCACACTTGATCTAAATGGTCTCGAAGCTGGGAAACCACTAACATAAACCACAAGCTAACCTCGAGTCAATATCCTTCTGTCCTTGTTGCGCTGGTGTTTGATCGCATTCGCGGTCCTCCTCCTCGGGAGATGATTTGTGTACTGGTCAGTCCCATCATTGGCACCTGTGCTCTAACTGCCGAGTACATAAGCACCCACTTTGCGACGCATGCGTGCGTGGACTCGTTCAAGATGGCGGCGATCCTGCAGCACTGATGGATAAATATGTGATTTAGGGCTCGCAACGAGACTTTGATGCTGTATCGTACGAGTAATTGGTTAATAATAGTTTTAGCGTTTGAGTTATTACACACGGAGTAAATGTTGTGTTTTGAAGGAAATTGCGGTAAATGAAATTAACTGGTGCTGGTAATTGTGGTCCATTGACGGACTAAAGTACTGAGATTCATGGACTATATTGCTAATTGCTAACGGAGATAACATTACATACTTTTACATGTCGTTAAATTGGAAAAGCTTAATAGTTCTACTTTACTAGGATACTGGCGATTTTAAAGAGACACCATTAAAAGGGTGTATAATAAAGGACGTTTTTTTTTTTTTTTAGAGGTTTGTTTTTCTAATTGGCAAAACTCTTTCCAGCGACAGTCAATTTGACAAATGACTTACGCCAGAACCAAGAGGCACATGGGTCTGAAGTTCCAAATATGGACAGTCACTGGGGGTCTAATAATGGAATAGCTTAAATGTATATTGTATGAATTGTGGGCACATAATGATTGCTCTGGTTCAGAGTTAGACACTTGGATTTGTGATTTTTGAAGTATATTAAGTTACTTTTTATTTAAAATAAACCCTAGTCAATAAAAGTAAGTGCTTTATTCTAAAGTTCCATATTTGAATATTTATCTATTCCATAATTAGCTACTTAATTATTATTTTGGTTTTTGAACAATTTTAATAATATCATTAATATTAAAAACATAAAACTGTTACTAAGTTATGCGAAAATGTATGATTTTAATTATCATTCAAAGTCTTTAATTTATAACATGATTTTTTCTTTTGTTAAGAAAATAAAAAACTTTCCTCTATGAATATCTATTTAAAAAATTTCAAAAATGATCATCTCTGTTACTAATTAATTCGGAAACAAAATCTGAAAGGATCTACAGAATAATTTGTTTTTCTTTTATTCAGATTGTCCCATTTAAGGTACGAATGCACTGGGATTTTGAGAACCGTAAGAGCTATAAAGTTGGTTAAATTTGATAAAACTTACTCCACTAGCAGAGTAGTTTGACCATGTATCTGTATAATAATATAAATTTCGCGATTTTCTTTTTGGTCAATCGATTGAATACACAAAACAATATATTCAATCTATTTCAAACATGGATCAGCTGCGAAAAAGTTTAAAATGAAAGATGTTAGACAAATGTATTTATATTATGTTTAATAATAAATATATTGCAGTAACACAGTTGCTATTAAAACAAACAAATCTGAAACATATACTCTATATATCTATATCAAATATTGCAAGAGGTAGAAGAAATAAGACGACTGTATCTGAAATATTTTATGATATTCTAACAGCCTTTCTACCAGCCCCAACAATCTTTACTTTAAGTAAATAATTTTTGAGATTGTAACATTAGCGGAAGTAATTATTTACCAGTCATAAAATCCCTAAGTTTATGAACCAACACCGACTTCATGAAATTTTAGCAGCACCGCGCTAAAAGCCAATTTTCGTTGTTACCTTTCTAAACAGGGAAACACAACAGCGCCCTAAACACACAGCGGTGACGGCAACAAATATACATGCGTTCATGGGCCGATAGCACTAAATAAGGCGATTCTTTCCGTATCACAAGCAGAATGACTGCATATCGCCTGCGTATTATCGGCTACCCTACGCGAGCCTGCTAACAAGAACACGGCCATATCGGGACTGCATCACTAGGTTGTAAAGTTGTACAGAGGTGGAGGAAGAGGTTTGTGGCGCAGTTGAAAATATTTGAACGCTGGTACAGAACACAGAAAGTGTGTGTAATAATTTCATTGCACTTTTATTTGTCTTCCAAATTGTACTCCAGCGTTAGCAGTTAAATGTATTTAATTCGATATAAACATGTTTTTTTGTAGTGCAGACGAAATAAAGTATTTTTCTACGACCACTTAGATATCTACTCATTGTACGTTTGCTGTTGCTAGGGATATGAGGTACATTGCAAGCATCGTGCCAAATGAATTTGTTTTGTGAGTATTTCAATACAGGTCAGCTCATTTAAGGACAGGTACCATTGCTAGGATACTTATTTAGAATTGTCAAATATTGGAATGGTGAAAGCGAGACAATTTTTTTTATTAATATTAAATTAATTAGGAAATAATATCGTGGTCGTAGAAAAAGTATAGTGTACAACTCGCATGGAATGTCCATTTTGTACTCGTATGATTTTCATACTCTAAGAAAATGAGTACCTTTCCATGCTCGTTGTACAATATACTATATTCACCCTGACTTGAAATAGATTGCTTTTAGTACTTGTTGTATAACATATTATTTTATTTACAATCGGTTAATAATATGTCAATTTCGGACTTTTTTGGAATTCTAAAGTCAATTATTTCCACCATTCACTTTCCAAATGATCGGAAAGTTACCATTTTCCAACCTGCGAAGTCAGTCCACATTTTCTTACTAACTCATTGTGGTTAATATACGCGATGAGTTTTTTAGAGCAACCAATCAGTTTTGTAGGGTAACTAATATCTTTAGAGAGAAAAAAAAACATAATCTTATGCAGCAATAAGGGGGACATAATTGTATTCTTGTTCAAATAAAATTATTAGGGAAAGGGGGAGGGGGATGAAATACTTTTTTTCATTGCATTGGATAGCCAAAAGTATTCCCTTTTCAACGATGTAACATGTTCCTATACCTAAAATTAAAGAGGTCACAAAGTTCAAAGAAACATTAACATTTATAGAGGCCTATTATGTAATTTACCTGTTAATTTTTAACGGCCTGTTACAAATTTCCACCAATAAAAATATATGAGTCAAACGAAATTTGGTTTTTATTCTCTACCGTCTATTATCATTGGTTAAAATATTTAACATTCCGCTAAAAATTTAAATAACGTAAACAATTGTTACTAACTTAATACAATATTAATATTCACATCGACCAAAAGATTTAAGTTCTTTAGAGGTATGACTTTTGACGGAGGAAGTTAGTGTTACCACATTCCTTATCAATAGTTAAATTGCTGAGTCCACACCGCACGATGAACTATGATTTAGTTAATGAAATACAATTGTTTCTTGCACACAATTGTTTCTTGCAATTAAATTATTCTATAAAACATGTTTTTACACAATATGTATATGTACGAAAATTTTCATTTGATATGTTGTCCTGAAACATAAACATATGAATCATGGTGTACAAATGCATGTTATAGTAAAACAGTTGGTCATACTGACTGCGTCTGCGTGTAGTTATTATAAACGTTAAATAGCTTGAGATGATGCGACGCCATTTCCGGAATGCGAAAAGTAATTTAAATAGGATTTAGTATTGTGTTGACAAGAATTTTATAAAAATGAATATTTACAAAAATATTTTACATACTATGTATTAGTGTAGTGTGTACTTATAGAAATCCAAGCTGCTCTAACCTAAACGATCATTAAAATGTAATTGCCACAACCCAAATACTTTTACATTTTTTCCGTTCAAATACTCACCCTTTCATGTATTTTCTTGGTGATAAGATGAAGGTATATTTAAAGCCTATCCTCTAAAATTTCCTCTCGGTTTATCTCCTCGAAGATGCATAGCATTTAATTTCCAAAGTAGTGCATTCGTACTGGAAGACGAATTCAGTTAGACTTAAATTCCTTTTCATGCGCACGGAAATATCACTTTTTGATCTTTAAATCCACAGAAAACCAGAAGGTCAAAGAGTAAGAAATGAAAAAATAAAAAGGAAAACATCCGAACTACGTTGCTTCCCCTTTCCTCAGAAAGGAGGAAAGGCTTCGTACCATGCAGGTCAGGTTCGAGATCAAAAACAGCGTGCGGGACGCACAAAGAAATAACGCGGCCCGTAAAAAGATAAAGTCGAAACGAATCGATTTATGATAAAAGAGCTGTTTTCCGGGGCGATTGACAGGCGCGGTCTTATCGCCTATGTGGTCAGAGCTGGCCTTACATTATTTTTTACTTCGTAGGGTATTTATCGCAACACTTTTATCAAAATATTTAAAGTTACCACAGGAATGTATTAATACATATTCATTTTTAAAATCTTTAGGTTTTATCGGATAATTGCATTTAAGAGAAACTGGTTACTTGGTAACAAGTAGATCGATTTTGTGTAATGTCAAATTGCTCGAGTCGTTTAATTGTAAAACAACAATGTGTGGTTGAAATAAATAAAAGTTTGGCCTGGTAAATAACAAAATCAGGAAAGGTATTTAGTAAAATTTAAAATGTAGTTATTTTTTTAAATGACATTATTTATGCAGTATTTAAAATCAGATTTATTTCAAGTTTTCTTACCTTTACTAATAAAGTTACATTATACTATAACATGCAAAGTGAATTTAATTAATAAAAAGTTAATAATTTATTATAAGAGAAAAAGCAAATACTGTAACATACATGCATTTTCAATTGCAATAGTGCAATTGTCACGCTATGCATTTATTTAACATGAATTTAATTACAAGAAAAGTATTATTTGTTGTAAAATACAATATTTAATTGATGCTGTGTTGCGTGAACGAATGATTCCACGTGCGAAGGATATATAATATATGTATATCGGGGGTGAAATGAAATCTGGTATACAGGGATTTTAAAGTTATTTTTTGATATTGCTGTACATTTTTACCTATACACTTTACAGCAAAAGTGTAAATATAAAAGTTGTTCAGATTTAAAAATGCATGCAATGAGGTCCATTTGGTTAAATAAATATTAGTATTTCACGATATATCATACAACTTAAAATCAATATTTACTTGGAAAATTGTAACTCGGCCGTGGAAAATTAAACAAAAATGATAAATATTTGACAGATTTAGATTTTTATTACAGTGTTGAATTACCTTCGGTAGAAATTTCGTAGGTTTTAATAATATAATGGCGAATTTTAGAGTTCATTTCTTTCCATTCCTTAATGATAAATAAATAAATAACCCTAAAACTGTTTCATGAAATGTTCAAATTTCCATAGCGCTGTTTAAATTTTGCTAATAAATATTAATTTTCATTTTATCGATAATCGTGAAATTTTAATATTTAGGTAACCAAATGGGCTTTATTGCATGTTTATTAAATTCTGAACTACTTTTATATTTACTCTTTTACTGTGAAGCGAAAAGATAAAATATTACAGCAATATAAAAAAGCATTGATCTCTATATTCCACATTTCAATTCTGCAACTAGTTTGTAGTTATGTGGGTAATATAAAGGCCATATCAGTTATGTTTTGTTATTGAAAATAATAGAGACCAAAATTGTTAATTGAGCAATTTCCTTTTAATAAATTAAATATTTCATAACACCTTTTAGTGTAGCACTCCGCTTTCGCAAATTTCGGGTTGAAAATTAACGTTTTTTTATGTTTTATTTTATTGACTATCTTTTATTTATTTATAATGTATTAATTGTTCTAATTTTTTACGAATAGATTCATCTGTGTTTGTCCATATTTATTTATTTAAATAAACATAGATGAATCTCTTCATTAAAATTTAATACAATAAATACTTTATAAAAAAATAAAATATAGTCATATAAAATAAAATATAAAAAGTAACGTTGTTTTTCATATTTTATTTTATCTGACTATATATTATTTATTTATAATGTATTTAATGTTTTAAATATTGACGAAAAGATTCATATATGTTTGTTTGTTCATATTTAATTATTTATTCATACTTTTAACATGTTTCGTATTACTTTCTGTTAATATCACCTCGTGAAGTTTCATTTATATACAATATTGATGTTCAAAAAGAAATTTAATTTGAATAAAAATAATACCAAGCTTCAGAAATAAATGACACTGTAAAATATATGCAAGGCCGCCTCTGCACGGCGGTGAACATGCAGTCTGCCTCTTGTAAAATATTTCTCACGTCATACCAACCGCATTTGTAGATTTTATTCACAGAAAATTGTTTTCTTGTAAAAAATCTCAAGTACAGGAACAATTTATGCGCCTGGAACGTTTCACGCCTGTGCATCCCACAAATTGGATTTCAAAAAGCTTAATCGATCACGATCTTCCATCTTCCAAAAATTGTTTAAAATCTCGCACATAATAGGCAGTCAATATGTTCCGCAACGTTCCTAAAGATGAGCACAATGGAAGTCAACCAATTGTTCATTTATATTTTGAAGTTTTTATCCGAGTAGTTTCAGTGAATATCACGAATTCAGTGCTGTAGATTAACTCACGGTATAGATTGAAAATTATCTGTAAAATCTGACTGCTCAATAAAAGACTTACTAATATCTATGGCTGGTAACACAAGCTCTGTTTTTGGTTACTCTAAGAGAAGTGGATTGGGGTGTTTTGGGCCAAAATCAAATGGTTTTTGTTTGCCCGGTTCTAGGGATGAGCAAAATTAACTTTCCTGACGTTACTGCCTATCATAATTGTTGGGAATGGGTAGAATATGTTGGATGTTAACATTAATTTATTTTGATTGACCACAAATCAGATATTGTTATATATTAATATTATGTAAGCTATAAAAAAATGAAAAACAGTTGTTAGAAAATAAAATATATAAAAGGTTAAAAAAAATATAAAAGATTTTTTCGATGTATGCCAGACTTATAAAAGAAAAATATATTCTTACAAATATTAAATAACAGAATATAGGGGATGGGAGTTTGTTCGTTTAGGTTAAAATCGATTAGATTTGTTTGTCTGGCCCTAAAATATAAAATTCACGCATTTTTATTGTTTTCCCAATTGGGCCAAAAACCAGCCTTATGGGTCCTCCTCCTTTCGAAAGTACAAATCTCGAATATACAAATGTCGAATAATACTTACAGATAATTTTCATTAAAAATGAGTAATGTGATTCGAGTTTGTTTGGCGTGAGTTGTATAGGTTTAGGGTTTGTTTATTAAATGTGTGAGCAAGGCGAGCAACCTACAGATAATTTCTATTAACATAACATTTACATGTGTATTTTCAATCAATGTACAAACACTGAATTTATTTTTCGACATTTGTATATTTGAGATGTGTAATTTACAGATTTGTTACATCTAAGCTATTCGATAAATGTATTTTCGAAACTTTGTAACTTTTCGAACATTCGATATTTGTATTTTCGGTAAATGTTAGATTTGTAATCATAATTTTCGACATTCCAGAAATGTTTCTAAATTTATTTAAAAATAAAACTTCAAATAAAAAAGTTAGATAATATATTTTATTTGAAATCGGCACTAAAGTGCTCAAAAATCGTCATTAAAAGGTCAGAAATCGTCACTAAAGTAACCCATTGTACGGCGATTTTGAGCAACCCAGTGTTGGCAACCGTTAAATAATTATTGTACAATTAGGATAATTTTGGCAAATATATTAACGTACTATAGTAAATTTGGACGTAACTTGAAACAAAATTTGCAAGAAGAATTTACTAATTAATTCCGATGACGAAATTGAGGACAAAACACATAATTTTGAGTATTATTTACGATAACTTCACTTCTCGAGGTTGGCAACACTGACTGTCAGTTTCAATTTTCAATTGAGAACTGACAGATGTATAAACTAACCTATATTGTAATTTTTTTACAGTTTTTTCGAATTTTAGATTTCAAATAAGACTTAATATGTACCTCGGCACTGAAGTTCTTTTATATCACTCACATGGTTCATTTTCCTCGGCCCTACGGGCCTCGGCAACTAAATTCCATATTCGTGATAAAAAAAAATGGAATTTCAGTGCCTTGATACATAAATAACTATTACTTTTATTCAAACCATTATTTTATAAATAATTTTAGAAAACTGCACAGCGCTAAACCTTTCTATCATCTTATCATCATTCATTTTTAAATTAACCTAGCAGAATTCTCCTTCTTGCTTCAGCATCAATTCTTGAGCAAACGTATATTTTTCGTAGCTTTCAAAAGAGCTGTTTTACTACAGTAAATTTTAATGTATGCGTGAATATCAGGACACTTCACTGGCCAAGTGGCGTGAACTACTGTTTTGGCGTGCTGTTCATCCCCATTAATAACCCTATTCATGCGTGATCCTTTATTCTTCCCATTTGGTATATATTCCCCCTTGACTGTCTGTCTATCAATCATGTGGTTAGTGGTTTTTAAAACTATTTAATTTTGTACATTTGAACCCATCAGTTATTTTTTAATATGTATTGCGAACTTTGCGTGCCATATTGTGCCATCTGCCGAGGAAAACCTTCCCCTAACCAGAAACTAAATTAACTATTTTGTAGTTTCTTCGAATATGGTTATTTGTTTTTTTGTTTTCACTTTATTTAAATCAAATATAAATATACTCATATCATCAAATCCATTTTTTGTGCGGCACTCTGCTTTCGCAGATCTAGGATAGTTATCTATTTTTGCGCGTACCGGTCGTCAAATTATAACCCCATAGATGTTTGTGAAGGAAAATCACTGTGATAATGGTAAAATATCTAATGATCAATAAAAGTAATAAAATTTTATTATTATAAAATAAATATCATCAAGACTTTACAGTGACATTTAGGTATATTTTGCTTGTGAAATACGGTTATAAATCGTTAAATCACACTCCCAAAGATGAGCGTAGAAGGAGAGCAATAGGGAAAATCTTTTGCGGTGAAATTTTGTTGTCGATTTTATGAATCAAATTAAGGAACTCTTAATTTACAATCCGATGCGTTGTCAATTACCAAGTACCCTATTTAGCCCATGAAATTTCAACATAATTTTTATGTTTATATTAAATGTGCGATAAATAGAATTAGCTTACATACCTACATTATAAGTTAAACAATAAATATTGTTAGAAGTATTTTTTTTATATTGGAAGATGATTACTTTGGTTATATGCTGCTTGATAGATGGATGATTGTGAATTTATATGAATTAAAGGAACAACGATGTACTTCAGTGGGACTCAAACCCACGACCTCTGGTGTGTTATGTTAGGTTATTAATTTTGGCCTTTATTGAATATGAAAGACCACATCTCAATGCGCTTATTATCAACAGATGAGGGTAGAATAAGCTGACTGAATTTTAATAATATTTATTTATTAATTATTTAAGCCGGTCGATTTCGAACTAGTGTTCATCATCAGGTGTAGTATCAATGTAGTTACAGTATAAGTGTAGGAAACATGTTTAAATTGCTAATTTCATAATATATAAGTTTTTTAACTATTTAGAATGATGAGACTTCAAGAGGATGAAACGGAAGTTATATGTTATTAAATTAGCAATTTATTGTTTAATTTACTACTTTTTTTGATAATAAATGTTGCGTGCGATATTTATTTTCTTTGCTACTATTATTGTGGGACAAATTAAATTCATCAACTGCTGCTATTATTACGAGACGGAGGGAGTACATTTTTCTTAAAATTAACGAGGCGAGGTTCGACGGCTGGTAGCCGCCATAATTTATTTTATTTTCGTCCTATCAAAATAGAAAAATGTAAAATTACGGGTGTCGCTCATATGGGCATTGCATTAAGAATAATTTACGAGCCGGCGCACTAATATGTCACCCCAGAATTTACAGCCGCACCATGTGAGAAATGGGAACATGGACATGTACGAAAATAAATGAATTATAGATGCAGGTGATATCGATTAAAGCGTGGATTATTTTAAGAAAAGGAATAAAACACAGTTTGCGAGTGACAGGCACACTAGTGCCCGGGTACTTGTGTTTGGTAAACGCTGTCGGCTGAATTTAATACTGTTTTGAAATTTCCAACTTCATAACTCTTAACGTCAGTTCCTTTTCCCTATCGGCCATTATATCTGTTTGATTCATTAAAATTATTCAGTGAAAAGTTTCCGTTTGTCCACGTCAAAACGTAATTTAAAGCTGTAATAAATGTCCGTGTCGTTATTTATTAGCAAATACGGAACAACGCCACCGCCAACTATATAATTCTAGCCTTTCTTTCTATTCATTAAATGGCTCCTTTAATTTTATACTGCATTATACATCAAATATTATTTTTAATTGAATCTCAACTTTACGCCTTCCAGGAAGACAATAACGTACGAATTTAAATCTATTTTCAATACCCAGCTAGCTGAATTCATAGAGAAATAAATATATAAATATATCGCCATGCCATTTTTCGTAGATGCTGTAGGTGAAATAATTATATATGTACGTGCAATACCATCAAATTACTATCTTCATAGTGGAGCAAGGATAAAAGGGATAAAGATAAAATTGGTTGCAGTTGCCAAATTTTTGAATCGAACTGAGGATCTTATGAATCACCTTTAAATTTAACTATAATAAAATACAGTTTAAGATAAAGATAAAAAGGAACTTCAGTACCGCGGTACATATTAAATTCTATTTAAAATTCAAAATTAGAAAAATACTGTAAAAAATTATTGTATAGTTAAGTTTATAGATCTGTCAGTGTTGCCAACCTCGAACATTGAAGTTATCATAAATAACACTCAAAATTATGATTTTATTCTCAATTTCTTCATCGGAATTAATTAGATAATTCTTCTTGCACATATTGTTCCATTTTACGTATAAATTTACTACAATTCGTCATATATGTGTCAAAATTATCCTGCTAGTACAATATTTATTTTATAGTTGCCACTACTACTTTCGTTAATAATGGATTATTTTAGTGACGATTTTTGAGCACATTAGTGCCGATTTCAAATAAGTATTTTAACTTGAAACGTTTATCTATATTTCGTCCCGTTTAGTAATTAAAATTTGCCTGAGATTTTGTGCTGAGCACATTACATTTTTTCACCATAATATAATATTTTTTTCTCGATCGGGAGAGAAACTAGATTTCTGTAATACCAAACTCAAGAGAGAAATAGCCAATTTCATATGTACGTGAGATGTGTGCACTTTCTCTCCCGTCGTGTAGAAAAGTGCTCCAATAATTTGAAAAATAAACAAAATTAAACAAATCAAACTATCATAAATCATATTACAATTCAGATAAATTTGAAATACATAAAAACCATCATAAATATTGGGGTCGTGAAAAAATAGCATATACTCCGCAGGAGAGAAGTGTTTTTCGCCCTTGTCGTATTGTAGCCCTCGCCTACGAGTCGTGCTTAAATTTACCCCGCGGGAAAAATCATACACTTCTCTCCCTTAATGTATAATATACTATTTATCACTTTTTTTTAAAATTGTACCACCTTACAAAATACCTACAAATTTTATGCTTGTTTTAAATAAAAAACATTTTTCTTTATCTCTTACCTTTTTGCAATCAAAACTATTGCAACAAATTAACAATTGTAGTTGTTTGTTCATATCTAGTCTTCTAGGAATTGAATGCAGATACAAAAATACCGTTAAAATCGCATCATAAAATTGCTTTATTTCAGTAGTAAATTTACTAAAGCTAAAACCAACTTTTAATGGAATTTATTATGCATTAAACAAAACTTTCAAAATTGTATATCCTTTTCAATTTTATCGTATTAATTGTTAAAGTACGTGTAAACAAATCTATTTATTTATGTTCTTTTGTAAATCGCGCTTATTTCTATTTTCAATACAAGCGATCCTCACTACCGCTTGAAACAGACAATCGTCAACAAACATGTTTGATTAGTACCAATTAAGCGTCCAGTTCATTCGTTCAGGTTATAAATAGTTATAGCATTGTAGAATCACAATATCGCGATTTTAATGTTTATATGAGAGAGTTGTATTGTAAACTTTCAGTAATGTGTTTGAGTTTGGTGTTGTGTGTAGCTGCTGCATATCGTGTTCATCTTGGAGTCCAGCACCGTCGACCACATCGCCTAGGATCGGCATACTAGGTTGTCTGCGATGAAGGGACAGGTTAGTAGTGTTTAATATTTTTATTGATTGATAAATCCTGATACAAACAAACCATAATGTCCAGTGACAATCATTATTACGTTTCGGTAAATAGGATGTTACGTAAGTTCGGTATTAGCCATTTACTTTACGTTAACATATACTTTAATAATAAATATTAAATAAACTGAAAATGAAATGCTTTATTTGGTAAAGTTGATTCCAAGCCTAACAACTCCAGAAATTATTAAAGCTGTAGGACTAGATAGCAAAGAAAATAATGTTAAATTCTAATCTTGTAGTGACTCCAGTAATATATGTGGAGGATTTCCTGATGTATCTACTAAACTATTCAAATCTGGAGATTTAGGTATTGTAGTATTTTTTGCAATATACTGAATCGAAAACCTACTATTATAAAGATCTGTCTCTAGTGGTAAAGAATCTATTTACGGGCTGATAGTTATTTACTTTTAATTTCGGTAATGGGTTTTTGCGGTACGAATAAAATGGTTTATTTCTTCGATCGAACGAAAACTCACTCTTTTCTGGTGTATTTTTAAACGCATAGTGAATTAATCCGGTATTTTAGAGTCGTTGCTAGGTTACGATAAATAAGAATACGAGAATATCGTTTCCGGACATTGGCAAGGTATTCCCGTATGATTTAGCTTTTCAAATAAATTTGACGCTTGTGAAAATAAATAAACAAACTATGGAAACGCTATCCTCATATATTTTTATCAAAGAAACGCAATATTTTCATGTGAAATATAAAATATAAAATAACTAATTATTGCACATAAACCGATCGAAAAAAAAGTATGTGTACCACGTAGGAAAAGTAAATTTCCCGGGCTCCTAGGAATATATAACTTTTTCTACTAGATACACAATATACTATTTCGTACGAGGTGACGAAGGAGCCAAGTTAGGAATTTCGAAATGAGTACCGTAAAAATCATTAACGAACGTATAAGATTTATTTTTAACTGTGTCGCATTTTTAAAGAAATTTTGCTTTCTTCGTTGCTTCCTTTCTTTTTATTTTTAAATTTATCAGGTTGTTTTGGTCTTAGAAAAAGTAAAAAATAATGCTAGAAACCAATTTTGTTTTGTTGACATGTATAATAAAAATTTTCAAAAAAGAATCCGGAAAACGATATTTTGGATCAAATCCTATTAAAATATTGCCACAAAAAATAATAATACTCTAAAGTCCTATTTCAATCCGGTAAACATGCAAATGTGATATTGTATGAAATAAAGAGATTTTACGGGCTATTATCTTAATACGATTAACGGTGTTGCAATGTAAATTACTTTTTTTATCTGCATTTTAAAGAGCCCTCTTTAAAAATTACCTTTATAAGAGGATTTCTAATATATTTTTTTATTGATTCAACCCAACCAAATCATGTATTTTATTCCCCCTATCCAGAAATCAGTGCTTGATGACAATTACTTGTCTATTCCTATACAACATTAATGCATAAAACAATGACTCTCTACCCCTGTGAACACCCCCAATCAGTATAAAGGCACCCGGGGAGCGGGACAAACTCGCAACAACCACGAACAGAGCTAACTAGTGCATATGTATACCGATAGTTAGTGGTTCGTTTTGGTCAATATCTAATTTACGCCATATGTTACGGTGCTACCGGTAGTGGGGAACAATTGCGAATCGCGTGACAGTGCCTTCCGATGCCGTTGGGAGAAACGTATCCAACAAGGAGAAGGGGACTGAAACAGTGAAGGCGATGTGTTTTATAAAAATATTATTTTGAAACTTTTGTCTACATATTTGAATCCTGTATCTTTGGATTAAGGCTGTATACGGCTAACTAATGTTTAACGTTTAAGTAATAAGGTAAAACAATTGTTGAAAACCACTGAAGCAGGTCATCGCAAACTGCATTGTATCGGATTATACTGCAAGGTTATTGAACTAATGAACCACCCCAATTATCATATCTGTTTATCAGCTAAATGAGATCATTAACAATAATTATGATGCAACTGTTAATCTAATTAACATAATTTACCGATGTCGATGTTAATATAGGTTAGCGTTGATATCACATTATATGGTTGAATTTATCAAGACAAACATGAAATTATTGAAGCAAGTGAAGTATAGATGGACAAACGTTAAGGAGAACTATACGTCCAAAATTTATTTTGAAGAACATATTCTTATTATAATGTATCTTTGTTTGAAATCGGCACTAAAGTATTTAGGAATCGCCATTAAAATCTCAGAAATCGTCACTAAAGTAACCCATTATACGACGATTTTGAACAACTCAGTGTTGGCAACTGTTAAATAATTATTGTACAAGTAGGATAATTTTGGCAGATATATCGACGTACTATAGTAAATTTATACGTAACATGAAACGAAATGTGCAAGAATAATTAACTAATTAATTCCGATGACGAAGTGGGGGAATATCTTTTATAAACCTTCACCGAAAATGAAACTAAATTCAAAAAGCGGTTAATTAGAAAATTAAAGAGACTCGAAATTTCTGAGTGTGGCACTCTGCAAGTAGATTTTTAGATTAGAATTTTATGTGGTGTAAATTTTCGAAATTTGTCGGCTTTGAGGCTTGAACCGAGGATCTTATGATGCACAGTCCGATGCGCTACCACGAAGCTATTTACCCCATATTTCTGCAGACAATTCGCCGCTAGTTTCATTTGTCACGGCTGCACGAGAACATCCATTTCCCTAACCCGCGTTCGCTTTTAGAACAAACGGCGCGCACTTTTCTCTCGGGGCATAAAACATAATCTACGCCACCACTGGTTTCTTTCACCATATTGAATGTAACTTTGTAAGCTGTGTATAGTGAAGCGTGCATGTGTGTTCGTGCGTGTGCCGCTCGTTGTTGTGCACTTACCCGCCGCTCAGCATTTTATGAAAATTTACTCGAAAACGCGCCCGTCTACTACAGAATTCTGTTTCGAAATTCGTGGAAGATGCCGATATATGTGCATAAATCCTCATAGACGCTCCAGACGGAGTAACGACGCCGGCGAAAGTGAATTTTAAAGAATGCTTTATCCGAAAATAGCGCCAGCAATATAAAGTTTAATTTGCTTCGCGCACTGCCAGATGCCAGACGGAAGATTGTTACAGGATCACATAGCGATGCGGAGTAGTGCCACTTTATTCAAATTAATACAATACAAGATCAAGAAATAAACTCATTTCACATTTATAAATTATCAAAACTGTTACATTTCTATAAACAGATGTAAATACAATTCATTACACTGTGATTTTCAGCTAAGATGCCATATTTATATTTCTGTCATAAATATATTGCTGTGGATATCAGTTATACGTAGAGATGTGAGAAAATAAACCATGTGAGTGATAAATGGAACTTCAGTGCCGCGGTACATATTATTTTATTTGAATTCTAAAATTAGAAAAATCTGTAAAAAGAAATATTATATAGATTAAGTTTATACATCTGTCACTTGTCAATTGAAACTGACATTCAGTGTTGGCAACCTCGAACAGTGAAGTTATCCTAAATAACACTCAAAATTATGTGTTTGGTCCTCTGAAATACAGTGTTTAAATATGTAATATACTGAGTACAATGTTATTTTTAATTTTGCGGTTGTTGTTTTCCTACTATAATAATAAAAAATGAAACAAAATGGTAACACAGTATAAAACAAAATTGAATGTTTAATTAGTTGTTTTAGTAAACAATAAATTCTGCATCACATATTTTTTTCTAATTTTGACATATAAAGTGTCACTTTTCAAAATTGATTGACGTTACGAAACGTCATATTTTTCGTAACTAGTGATGAAAAGAAAAATATTTCACAACTGGTGATGAAATGAATGAAGCATAAACAAAATTTCAAACAAACAAGCGAAATTTGCGTAGCTACTTGATGTCAATAAAAGTTATGAAATTAATAATTTAATAATTAAAAAAAAAACTGTTATAATCAAAAATAGAAAAAATCTTGTATGAAACACGATAGGAAATGCGATTTTGTGTAATTCGTGTGATTTTGCGGGAACTCGCTTCGCTCGTCCCGCAAACATCCCACTCGTTACACAAAATGATGCATTTCCTAACTGGTTACATAAATAGCTATTAATTACAGTGAATATACTACGACTTTTTTTGTTATTTGTTAAAATTTTGTATGTTACATTTTTGCCTTTAGCTTGATTATTATTTAAAATTTTATTGTTCTTTAATTGTTACACTTTAATTTTCTTGTATTTAAAATTTAATTCCAATCGTAAAAAATGGCATGCATGCATTTTAAATTTTGGAAAACTTGTATTTACACTTTTATTGTAATGTGAATGTATAAAAATATACAGTAATATAAAAAAAAATAGTATTGAAATCCCTATATGCCACATTTTAATTCTACACCCAGTAGATGGGCGGGAGATAAAAAGGGTCCCATTTTTTGTCCAACAGTGTATTTTCCGAAGATATTTATACGAATATAAAAATTAGGATTTCTCTATTAAAAAAATTAATTTATTTTTTTATTTTTTTTTATTTTATGAAGATGAGAGGCGGACTAACTACTATGGTCATATGCCGCCTCATGACTGGATGATTATGAAAGTATGTGAACAACACAAACGACCATGCTCTTCAGTGGGATTCGAACCCACGACCCCTGGCGTGCTAGGCTAGTGACATAGCCACTACGCCACCGAGATCGGCAATTAATTTATTATTTTTCTCTAGGTCTAGCAAATAATTCAACATGAAAAAGATATATTGTTAATGTTTCCGAAGTTATTTTTAACAATATTTGAAACTTTGGATCACTAAAAATTGTACAATTTATTTCTAATTCCCGAATTTTAATTTATTATTTTAAAGTAAGTGTAATTAAAGTTAAAATTTCCCAAATTAATTTTTAAAAAATTTTAAATTTGGATCTATAAAAAATTAGTAATTTATTTTTGTTTTTCTCAAAATAATTGTTAAGAAAAAAATTCTCTATCTAATTCACTAAAATTTTATATAGGTTACTATTTAAAAAAAAAAATGTACTACCGTTCTAGTATTTATAAATTTCAATTAATAATAATATTTACAACACATATTTTCATAAATTAAAAAAAAATATATATTAAATTTGCGAATATAAATTTATAATGTTTAAGTAAGTCTAGTAAACAATTCTGTATCAAAAAATCTGATGTGGCCAGCACATAACCTCCCGCCCAATACTACTCTTAAAAGGTACAAAATAGTATTTGATGATACAGAAACATACCTTCTTATTTGTTTATTTTCTATTTATATTTGAGAATTTTAATTTTCTTTCGTATATTTATTTAATTTTTTGACATATTTCACTAAGAAAAGAGATTCACAATCACAATGACATATGTCACATTTCGTAAAAAATTGAAAATTTTTAAATGTTTCCATGGTTAACTAGGAATGTAAGATTTGTGAAATCTAATTTATTTATATTTTATTATTTCGAAATCTAATGAAAATTAATAAAATTAGTGTAATCAAAACACATGCAAAATTAAATATTCTTCAACTTTACAAATAACATAAATTGTGGAAAAAGGAAATTTAGCCGTGTTTTTCACGAAAAACTGTTAAGGGCTTCAAATAAACTGCAACTTCCGGTTGACCAATTTTATCCAAAATCTAATCAGCTCTTCATTTAAATATAAGAAGCAATAATTCACAAAATTGTATTTTTTGGTATTATAGTATTTGAGTTATGCGAGACGAAAAAATTGCCACAGACTAGACACACACACACACATACATACATACATACATACATACAGACATCATCGCGAAAATAGTAAAATCGTATTGTAGGGACCCTAAAACGTGCTTATTCATTGAAAACTCACTACCCAATTTTTTGACCAAAAACAATACCTCCCTTACCTAGAGGTAGGCGGGAGGTAAAAATGCTGAATAATATGAACTTTATTATTATAAAAGACCTTTAAAAAAATTCCAAATAAAACTCAGAAATGATTTCTATAAAATATATTTAACTTTTTATGCCCAAAAAATAAATCAAGCCTCATCCTCATCTTATAATCAAGAATGTGTGTCGAATCACACAAAAGCATTTTCGTTAAACAGGTGTGAAGCTACTTGTATTGTTGGATAAAATTTGCATTTTAACGTGAAAGAAACCCGTTTGGAAGATCCTGCATGCCACCTGTGTGATCGATAATTGAATCTGATCCGAAGTGAACGATTGTGACTTGTCACCCGATAGCCTGACATCCGCGCCGCGGCGAAACCGCCTGCGTAAGTGATTTTCCCACGAACACTTTGTAACCTCTAACCTAGAGCTGGCAGAGGACGTATATAGTGCTTCTCGTACGTTACACATCAAGTTTCATTCATACGCTTAGTCCACTAGATAGGCCTTGCAAAAAGGAAGACAAGTATAATGAAAATAATTATGTTCTTTAATGGTACGCAATTTTTTTAAGCCAAGAAAACTTTCTAATATTCTAATATTTTCTAATACCTATCAAACTTGAACACAGGATCTCTTGTTCCAAAGTTCGATGTCTTACCATCTAGATATTTATAAATTAATATTGTTTTTTACTTTCTTATATAAAGTATAAGGAAGTATTGGAATCATGAAAAAAATCGTTGACGAGATTTTTGCGAAAATACATATTTTGACGTCCACTGAATCCGTTAAGACCAATTTCGCAATGATATCTGTGTGTGAGGATGGATGGTGGATGGATGGATGGATGAATGGATAGATGTCCATGTGCGCAATATCTCATGAACTAGACCAGATATGTGAACGAAACTTGGAATTTACAAGTTTTATGAAAATATGAAGAACTGAGTTGATTTTGAATGAAATTGAACAACGGGAAGAGGAAATTTACTACTGGACACAGAAAACAATAAATTCAATTTTATTTTCATAAATAGAATAAGCTTAGAGAAAAAGTTTCATATAATAAATGTTAGCAAAATGTTGGAAAATAAAATGTTATTTGCACTTTTCTTGTACATGCTTCTAATTTTGAAAAAAACTAAATTATATATTCAAGAATATATTTCAATAATCTTAGTTACAATGGGGAAAAAAAGAAAACATTTTTAATATTTATGTGTCAAACGTGTCAAATAATTGTGAAGTGTCAAAAATATGTGTCTTATGAAATATTATAAATGTAAGTAATATTTGTGTTATTAGTTAGAAAGTTTTGCTGACTTCATATTAATAGATTTCTATTTTAAAATAAAGTCATACGCAAGGAACAAGTCATACGTGTTCAGTTGGTTTTATTTGTATAAGAAAGTAGTGTGGTGCCCACACCAGATTTTCTGTGCTTCTTTTGACAAAACTGAATTATATGTTTAATAAACTAACTTTAGTTGCTATGGGAGCAAACAAATAACAGAAACTGTAATTATTAATCATTCAATACAGATTCACATACCGATAGAAAAATTTGAAACTCACGGAATATCCTCACTTAAAATTGTAATATTTTTTTTTTATTGCATTTCTTTATAATATGAGCGCTAAGAAACCCCTTGTAGCAGAGCGCATCGTCAGATCTTTAATATTTTTCGGGATACGTCGATTTTTGGTATTTTTCGAAGTGCAATTTTAAGGGCCTGTAATTCAAAAACTACACGAGATATCTAAAAATTCTCTTCAGTTTTGCGTTTCTGGTGCATTATATAACAAATTAGCAAATTTTTAAAATTTTGAAATTTTTTTGTATTTTTGTTCAAAATTTTGATCGACGATAACTCCATAAATATTAAAGTTACAGATTTGCAGAGTTCACCAATCGATTCAGCTCGACGAAATACATAAGTATGCAAAGTTTCATAAAAATCGCTTTACGGGATGGAAAGTTAGAGCAAAAAGCCTGAAAATGGCGTTTTTTGTCCAAAAAGTCAAGGGGTACCCCTTGACGTTCGGCCTGAATTTGGCCATTTTCAGAGTTTTTGCTCTATAATTTCAACCGGTTTTCCGAATTTTCTGAAATTTTCAGGGTTTATGTATTTCGTCGAGCTGAATCGATTGGTGAACACTGCAAGTCTGTATCTTTCATATTTGTCGAGATATCTCCAATCGAAATTTTGAAAAAAATTTAAAAAATTTCAAAATTTTCTAAATTTACTAATTTATTATAAATGGTACGAAAAACACAAAACTGGATATATTTTTCGATATATTGTATAGTTTTAGAGTTACAGCCCCTCAAAGTTGCTCTTCGGAAAATATAAAATATCGTCATATCTCGAAAAATATTAGAGATATGACGATGCGCTCTGCTGCAATGGGTTTCCTGGCGCGAATATTATAAAGAAATGTAATAAAAAAAATTTACAATTTTAAGTCATATTTGGGGAAATTTCCGTATTTTGAAAAATATTACAAATCGCCATATTTCGATAAATATAAGACATATTACGATGCGTACTACAGCAATGAGTTTATTCATGTTTACATTATACATAAGTAATAAATTTCAAGTTAAGTTTGGAGGAGAATTTAATTTGTTTTCTAGTAAACAATTTACTAGTACTAACCTTTTGATATTGAAAAACAGAATTTAGGTTCATCTATCTCTCTTACACTTCCGTAATTGTGCGAGAGAGAAAAAATTTTAACGCCAAGACCACATGGGAGAGAGAACAAAATTGTAGAACCCGTGAGATAAGAAATCTATTTCTAACATATTTTTAGATACTTGGCACACTTTACACAGCGCGCTTTTATGAATGGCGCCCCTGTCGGCCTGCTAATATTACAGAGCACAAACAGAACTACCACTACAGAAAAGACAAAGAACCTGCAGTGCCAATAAAGCGCTATTAGACACGAAGCCCGACCTTGCATCAGTGCACCAGTGGGATGCGTTTAATGAATCGCAGGTGTTCGAGTTTATATCGATCCCGGCTGCCCCCCTTCGCTCATCGGTGAATGTTTGCGACTTCCGGTCAGCTGACGGACGCCACTGTCGCCGCCAAGACACGCGTGAGTGCGCGCACTGCACCACAACCCCTTATTACACCATTAGCGGATCAACACGTTTTCGACACGTCCACTGATCTGATGAGCGGTAATGAAATTGTGGTTATAATTTGGGAATATGAATTTTGATTTAATTATTGGGTTGATGTCGAAAGCATACAGACAGTTATACCTGTTATTATCACCTTGGTAGCTTTAGAAATGGGAGGGTAAATAATAAGCCCATTATTTTCATAAATTATTAATAAGGTAAAGGCTAGTGGAGTACTATTATTACACCGGTTTCAATTATTCAGCGAAATTTTTCACAATTTTTAAAAATTAATAATACCTTATTATTTGTTAGCTTCAAACTCAAGGCTACCCTTTGTACATACTGGGTGGTCCATCAGTTTAATTTTTTTATTTTATGCAACTGTTTTAAATATTACAGAATATTTTTTTCAGTTTATTTTAATTTAAAATACTCGTTAGTTGTTCTATCAAATATTCCATTTTCAACAATGTTATTTTTTTTTTAGAAATAAAATTTGTGTTTTAATTAACTAAATATATGTATATTCCATTTGAGTATGGACAGAGACACAGAGAGTAAGTAAGTCAATGTGTCAAAGACAAGGCAGCCAATAATTGTTTGCTAGGGATATTAGAAAAGAATAAATTTGTTAGAGATCTACTGCTAAATTACTTAAACATAATTAATGTCCAACCATTACGTTATTGTTATCATAATGGCCCGGCAGGCCGGTTTGTTATATACCAAATAACGCCCTAGAGTGTTATAAATTTGACGTTGTTGTTATTGGGCATAGAATATACAAACACTTACTTCTATTGGTGGATAGAAACAATTTTTATTGACAAATCGATATTGTAAACAAATAAGAATATCACGTAAGCTAGTTACAGTGTTTACAAGCAAATAGATTAATCTCTCCAACAAAACATAATAATAGGACAAAAATCGATTAACATATTTTATAAAATAATATATTGGTCGGAAAATAATGCCTTCAGTCAACTACACACCTTGATACGTTAATTACTATAAAATAATAGATATTTACGATATTATTGGGATAAGAGCATTATTAAGATACGCATGTGAAATTTGTAGTCACATAAGTATATTAATAATGCATTATCACACGTGTATTGTACAATATTTTATCTACGCCCGCCCAAAGTTAAAAAATTTTAATAATTTGATTTTAATTTTTTGTCAAGAAGAAAATAAATCCAAGTAGTTGCTGTAAAAATGGTTTCAAATCCATGACGACCACAATTTGACATTAGGTTTGTTCCAAGTGGTCATTTCTGACATGTTTGTGACAAATTTCAGTGCGCCTGCGAAAAATGTAAACAAGTTAACTTTGAAACATAAGCTTCATTTCTTTTGTGGCGAAAAATGTATGAATTTCTTTATTTATATTTATATTTAAGGTTAGCTGTCAAAACAAAAAATGAGCATGCACATGCGCTTCATTCCATTCGCCGTTCCAGTCGATGTTTCAAACTTAACTTGTTTACATTTTTCGCAGGCGCACTGAAATTTGTCACAAACATGTTACAAACATGTCAGAAATGACAACTTAGAACAAAACTATTAAGCAATTATATAGTTGCTTTTCATAAATTTTTGAAGCATTTCGTGAAATTGAGTGATTTAGAAAGTATTTCGTCGGATATAGAAGGACAAGCTTCAAAAATTATTAATTAATTAAATATTAATTAATTTAAAGAATTGCAAAGATTTTATTTATAATAAATAGTACATTAATGAAAACGACTGCGTTAATGAAGTACTTAACCCACGCAAAATGAGTGGGTTAAGTGAAATTTAATTGACGGGCGTAGATAAAAATAATAACTACAGTTCTTTGTTTACTGTCCTATCACTGCAAACTCAATCTAACTGAATTAGAAGGCTGAAGTGAAGGGTGAATTAGTGCAAAACACCACTACTTTTAATTTTAATAATGTAATATGATAATATAAATCTTAAAAAGATCACTCTTAAAATACCTATCTACGCCTAGGTTACGATCGAAAACGAATTACCGAAACGTTTATAGCAGTGTTTCTATTGTTAGAGAAGTAAGTTTCGGTCTAGGTATAAAGCGAGCGGCATTCTATGACCACCATAGTTAAATTATATTTTATTTTTCTGGTGGATTAATTTGCCGCATAGATGAAGAAAATCCAATACTACTCTTGAAAATTTTTATTATTATCCTTTCTCATTCTCAATGAAGTATAGAAATATAGTACAATTAAAATTGTAATTTCAATGCATTCTAGCAATACATATATTAATCTAATTGTATGACTGTTTTGACATTTGGTTAACCTTACTTAAATACACCAGTAATCATTTTGAACATATACATTTCTTACTACTATATGTTGTAGTATTTTTACAGCTTGATACTAAACACTTTTTAAAAGTCATTATAAAGTTTGCTGCACTTCTATTTGCTAAAATTCTTACTACTTTATAGGATAAGAGAATAAATGGGAGAATAACTATATAAATTTTAAGCAATAATATCTACTTAATAAACTATAATTAACGAACACAAAAAACAGCTAATGTAATTATTTTCGACACTTTTTCGATTAAAACAAAAAAATATGTTACCTCATTGCTCTTCTTAGGCCCTCTTCTACTTCTTGCAGCAATTTTAATGTGGATTTTCTCCAAATATATCGATCACCATTATTGTTTTACCTGTCAAATGCCTACATTGATATCAAATGAATTTTGGAGTCAAGTGCGTAATAAAAAATGTTTTATAACATCTGCCAGGGCAATACAACCATAAATCAAATCCCATTAAAAGCTTTTAACAAATATCCAAACAAACAAAAATAAATAAATACAAATAGTACTTTATTAGGCGCAGCGCCGCAATATATCATTGGCAAGTCCAGTGTAATAACTAAATTATCCACAAAGAGCCGTTTTTCACGCGGGATAATTAAACAGTCGGAATAATATATTTAAAACATCAGAACAGAAATTTAATTATAATTTGTGGACGTTGTTGGCGATGCGAACAATACGCAACCAGCCTTCTGGGACCGATAGTTCATTAGACGCGGTGAGTTAAGCGGAACCCAAGTTCACCCATTCATTTTCATTAATCTCAAACTTTAAGAACGAAAACTGAGCCGCGTAAATTCTTCTACATGACGTGACGTTTGTGAATCTCATCCCCCAATGCCAGAATTCACGGCACGAGCGATGATTCTATTCATTTTAAGGCAATATCTTCAACATGCCTCTCTATCCTTCTTATTACCATCACTTTTAATTGTAACATATCTGTATTGTGAAATATTTTAGAAAGTATTTTTAATATTAGTCTGGTGTGTCCACACAACTTTCTTATATAAATAACCCTGAATTTTATTGTTTAATAATTACACTTGACGTATGTTTGACACATAGAACAGATGTTTCAGAACTTGAACTAGCCAAAAACAGAGTCTTATATTTTTGGCTTACTCAAGTTACATGCCAATTTTTATAACATGTTGACGACTTTTCTATATTTATAAAATTAAAGCTTTTAGGTGCTTTATTAGTATGCATATATAATAAAATCATTTAAACTTTTTCTACTAGCCTTGACGTAGACACAAGTAGTGTCCAAACGTCGGCATTGTAGAAAATAAAGATCTTTGACTGTATCCTCGATCATTATATATCCACATTACTATTAGTCTTTTCTTTCTCTTGAAGCATAGGGCACCCCAGGTTGTTTCAAAGAATTTATTTTTCTGCGGTTGGCAGTTGTATTTTTCTCTGGACTACCTTTATTTTGCGGGATGGGCCGGATGTGAAGGGAGTAACGCTATAGACGTGAACGATTTAAGTCAGGCTGCACTACGTGATAATCATGGTACTGTATCTTCTATTAGTTTTCTCCATTTGGATTTATCTTTCGCTTCGATTTTTTGGTTGTGCCATTTTTTGTTTATGTTTCCATGTTCCTTGTGTTTATGCTTTTGACATGTATTTTAAGGTCTTCTCATTTTCTCTTCCTTTTTCTATTATATTTTAGCGCTTCTTTCGTAATGACGGTGTTTCCTTTTCTGAGCGCTTCTTCTTTTTACGGTAATTTTTCCTGGTTCTACATTTTATATTTTCCACAACTCTTCGTTTGAGATAATTTCTGGGTAACAGATTCTTACAATTCGCCTTATGCATTTATTATTATAAATGTTAGCACTGATAATAATTATAGCTAACTCTGTTTGAAATTATTTGAATTTATAGTTAAGTGACCAAAATCAAATAAATTCTGCGCATTATCATAAAATTAAAATATGAAGTTCAGTTACTACAAGTATATTATATATGCATCCAGCCATTCAGACGTTATTGGAACAATTGTCAAGATGGATTCAGAAAATCTCATAAACTGTGTTTCTGTAAATTTTGTTGTTGATTGTTTAATGAAGCCTACATTTTATTATAATATGTATGAGACAATAAAAGTAAAAATATAAAAAGTATTTTCCCAGGCATCTGTATTATTGTGCATCATTTACCACTTAAAAAATAAAATTGGGCCAGACTATTTAATGTATTATTTTATGAAACCTATTAAACTCCTCTAATTTCAAATGATAAGAGATAGTAGACAAACAAAACAATTAGCTATGAAATAATTTAACAAACAAGCGAAACAGCTGTTACAAAAAGACTGTTGATCACAGTCTTAAACTGTGTAAATATACTTGACTTTTCTGATGAATATTGCTTTCATATGAAGTTATTGGTAGTCCGAAGGTTTTCAAGAGTCCTTAATAAATTTACAAATATTAAAACACCCATCAATTCAAATTGGAAAAAAAATACTTGATTGAGTGAATTGTAATAATTATTTATGTTTTTTTTTGTGAATACAGTTTGCTACAATATAATTTGAACATTCGTTATGGGGCACTTAATATAATATACAAAACATCAAGGTCGCTCAACTGTGTTAGCAAATTGTCAAAGGGGGGCAAACCTACATAAAATAGAAGCTAAAGAAGAATCTGAATTAATTGAGTGAGGGTTGTTCCATAGAAATTAATTAAATTTATTTTGTAAGTAATGATATTGAAATTCGACAAGTACTAATTATAAGTTTACTTGTTTCGGCGTAAAATTCTCGGTAGATGGCAGCGTTCGTGAGTTCATTCATGCTCCTCGCCGGTGCTGAATGAACCCGAGGAATTTAAGTGAACGAAGCCCCATATTTTCAATCTGAGAAGAACTTCAAGGGGAGAAATCACGGCTATAATTTCCTATTCACGGAGGCACGAAGCACGCAGACTATAAAGAACAAGGGATTATTTAAACTAAAGTTAACTGCTCGGCCATTAAACAAAAGTTGTACCAAGCGATATTTTAATGTACTTTAAACGTTTATATATTTAGATACTTGATACAGTAATTTATGTCTGCACGGCAGAGAATCATAAATGTCGCAATGTTATAGATATTTCAAAGGATGTTCGAGGAACACCGAGAGGAGAATATTATCTCGTGCTATATTTATAGATTGCTGCCTTGCTATTCCCTGTACACCTATAACTAATGCTTATAGAATATTTGTCATGTAATTGTAATGGTGTATATTGCGTAACTGGAAGGGAAAGATATATGTTTCCGAAAGATGGTCGTTGTGGATTGGTGAGACCCTAGACGAGGAGGAACGCTGAAAGTTCATTTCTATGACGTGTTGCACATACTGTTTAGATGAAACATACAAACAAAAGTTGTTATTTATTAGAGTTTCTGTTGATTGGGCTTTATTACATGCATTTTTAAATTCAGAACATCTATTGTATTTACACTTTTGTACCCGGTATGCTAGTGAGGTATTGTGAGGGCTCTAAATTTTCAGTACTGAGTCTTCAATGAATAAGCACATTTTGGGATCCTTAGAATAAGATTACTCTATTTTTACAATGACATCTATTTGTGTCTGGGTTATATTATTTTCGCTAATTCTCATACATACATACATATCATCACGCTACGTCCCACTTAGTGGGGTAGCACGAACCCAGAAACACAGTCAACCAACAATCAATCTCCTCCAAACATTTCTATCCGGACACACCACTTTCGCCTTGTCTACATTCATAGTGCGATTCATACATGCTCGTTTATTCTTCCCACTCGGAATCATTCGTTCACGCAACAAACCATCAATCATACCCAACCAGTTATTCCTCGGACGCCCACGCAATCGTTCACCTTCAATCTCACCCACATATACAATTAGTTCCACCAACCTTTCATTCGACATTCGCTCAACATGTCCAAACCACCTCAACTAACTCACTCCCACTTTCTTAACAACATTATTCTCAATTTCACACTCTTCATACACCAATGTATTCCGTATACGATCACGATGACATCTATTTGTATTCCTGGGTGATATTATTTTTGCTAATTCTCAAAGTGCAAAATCTAATGAAGAATATTTTGAAATTATTTATTGAAAGTTTACATGTTCAAGTTACGAGCTGATTAGATTTTGGTAGTAATTGATCAAACGGAATTGGTAGTTTACTTGAAAGCCTATAAGGTATTTTCTGCATATCTCAGTAAATAATTGAATTAGAGTAAAATTTGATTAATAAATAAAAAAATATTAGAAACAATTTTTATTTGAATTTTTTTCTATTTTGTACCGTTTTGAAATTGTTCAAGCGGGAGGTTATGTGCTGTCTACATCATATTTTTAGGGTTACGTTTTCTAACCTGTATATGTGTGTATATCTTTTTAAGGTGATTTTAAATAGTAAAGGAAACATTATATTGCCGGAAAAATTGTATTTCGAAAGATTGTTACTTGCAAACATTTCAAAACAAATATGATTGCCGTTAATATTTAATAAAACGATTCATGCTAGGTTAAAGACAATATCAT
This sequence comes from Poecilus cupreus, assembly GCA_963942605.1. Lineage (NCBI taxonomy): Eukaryota > Metazoa > Arthropoda > Insecta > Coleoptera > Carabidae > Poecilus > Poecilus cupreus. Next base: position 30,037,923 of record OZ012720.1, read on the forward strand.
TTTAATTGATAAACATAAACAAATATCCAAATTCAAAATTTAAACAAAACTTTGCCAAAAAATATCTCATTTTTTTGTTCAGCGGCGCAGATTTTATATGAATTATTTTATTCGACAATTAATTATGCGACAATTCAAACGACATTTTAGTCATTTGAAACAATTAACAGAACTAAAATTAATATTCTTGTAAGTTGTGACACTCTTCTCATTAGATCATCTATTCGAAACTCACAACCAATATAGTAATTATTTTGGTGGCTATGACTTGGCTTTAAGGATAAAAATATATCACTTACCGAGATCTGCGATAGCAGAACGCTGAAATTCAAAATAGGTAAATAATTAATATTTGTACATGCCTAAATTAATTATAATAAACATATATTTTAATTGGTAAATCAAAAAACGGACTAGCAGTCAAATAATTTATTGAAAACTATGTCGACGTTTCGATAGCAACAGCAGTCATCTTCAGGGCTCTGTAAATGTGACATAGTGAACTTAATAATAAAACATACAAATATAGAACAACATGCACATACAAACATATTAAAAAGCACGTAGCAAAAATCTGAGCAAAATGTTATTAAGGTATGTTGAAGTTAAAAGCTCGCTGACGTTTGTTTTCCTCGTGAGTCAAATGTTTCATTTGTTTGTCAAAGTTACGTCGAGTCTGTTTCACCTTTGCCGGGGGAAGTGCTTTGATCTGACCCGCGGGGGTGTTCGCGCGCCTGATTTGTAAGAGTCTACAAGATATCACGGAACATTGTTTTTAACGAACATAAAGCACGGCGCCAAAGAAAAACGCCAGATGCTTTTGTGTCGGCGCATTTTTGCAGGATTCTTGTATAATTCCAGCATTCTGATTGCTATCGCGAAGTTTTAAAAGGGTGCTTTGTGCAGTTAACGACTGTAATTAAAAGCTATCTTGAATAATAACGCGATCCTCTGTGAGTTTAACGTGACAGTTTTGTAATTTGAGAATAATACCGAAATGCCGTTTCTATTTTTCCTTTGTTCTTTTTTATCAATTGAGTCGCTACAGCGTCAGCTTTATGTGTATGATGAAAATTCAAAGCTTAGGTTTATCAAGCTGCATAAAAGAATAAATGGAAACTTTTAAATTACACTCCTATTCCTTCTATTATTGTATCTGATTCTGTGTATTCAAAGGAATCATTTTTACAAATTAAATTTTTCAAACAAATTTTTATCTCTGGAAATCCAAAGCTGGAAAGGAACTTTCAGATTGACTTTTCGAAAGGGATTATGACAAATTTATAATCCCGTTTAGAATATTTACTTAAATTGCTGTAGATTAAAATATAAATATTGCATAATACTTAGATCATCTACGGATCATGAGATCATAAGTTCTTATCCTTTTGTGGAGGCGTTATTCGACTATTGCTGATCTGAGAAGAGTACCACATTCTCAAACGGAAAAATTACTTAATGATATATTCTACATTAGCTTATGAGAATAATGGGTGTTGGGTAAAATGGAGGAGCAATTGAGAAGTAATGTTTCAGCAAATGGTGTGAGACTGGAACAAGTGAATGAATTTATATATTTGGGTAGTATGTTTTCGAAGGATGGATGTATAGACTGGAAGAGAAAAAGTCGGATTTTCTTAAATTATGTATGTATCTAGAGATAATAGATTTGGAATAGTTGAAGAAGCATTGAGAAAAATATTAATAATAAAAAAAAGCATAAATGAAGTAGGGAAAGGTTCAAATCTGTTATTGAATGTTGATAAATGTAAAGAGCTGGTGTTTGAGAAGAATGATTTGGTGACTGGTTGTAATGTTTTAGTGAATGGTATGAAATTAGAACAAGATAATGAATTTGTGTATTTGGGTAGTATGTTTTCGAGGGATGGACGTCTTGACTGGAAGATTGAAAGGCGGGTGTCTGCAGGGTACAAGGTATTGGGTACTCTGGATACAATTGATTGAAATACTAGTGTACATAGAGATGATTTATTGAGTTCTTATAATGGAGTGTTAATGCATACATTGATGTGTGGTTCTAAATTTTTGGTGAGGGTGAAGAAGCATGAATGACGTATAACTGCTGTAGAATTCAGAAATTTCAGATAAGTATGTGGATATACGAGACGTGATCTTGTTTGGAATACGTTGGTGTTAGATGAGTGTGAGATTGAGAAGAATGTTGTTAATAAAGTGGGAGTAAGTCAGTTGAGGTGGTTTGGACATCTTGAGTAAAGGGTTGATGAAACTTATATGTGCAGGTGAGATTGAGGAATGATTGCGTGAGCGTTCGAGGAATAAGTGGTTAGGTATGATTGATGGTTTTGTTGCGTGAACGAATGATCGAGACGAGCATGTATGATTCGCTATATGAATGTTGACGAGGCAAAAATGGTGTGCCAGAATAAGAATGTTGTTTCAGGGTTCGTGCTATCCCACTGGGTGGAATATAGCATAGAATGACTTTATGCAAGCACGTATGATATATTCATTTTAAAAATATTTGATACATTTAATCATAATCATAAAATATAATGAATTAAAGCACATGAATATAAATTAATTTTTGTCCAAGTCAGTAACTAAGTAAAGGTGTGTTTTCAAATGTGGCTTATTGTTAGTAACTTGTAAGTTGAACCACTTTGCTCGCGTCCTCTCCTAAACACTAAAGAAGCTAAGTTTGTGAAGTTACACGCGTAGCAGAGTAATAAAACTGGAGCGACAACTTCAAACAATGTCCCTATTACCATGTTGTCACTCACTTTCATTTGTTCCTATGACGACACATCTCTAGCTGCTAGCTGCTCATACGATATTAATGCCTCTGCGTACGGTTCCCTCAAAGGTACCACGTTGAAAGCATGGCGCTGTTCTTACCTGAAAGACCGGTGACTAATTATTAATCTATATAGAAATAGAAGGCGTTGGAGGATGATCCTGTACTGGCTTACCGCTGTGTCCTAGCAACCGCGAGCTTCCACTTCTGCCACAACCACTTCGGTCCACGATACTCCTACAGCCATGAAGACTGTTGATATCTTCTGCTTCTACTTTATTATGTCGACGCATATTCTTTAATCACATTGTTATTTGGTGTGTCCTAAAATATAGTAATCCAGCTTTGGTTAATTTAGTGGATGGATACAAGTTTACTAAATTGTATAATAATTATATTCTCTCTTGCTCTGTCGAGATGCTTATCTCATTCCTGATTTGTAAATTTTATATACATACATTCATATTATCACGCCATGTCCCACACAATGATATAATTTGTGTTTCACAAGAATCAAGACAAGTATTTTCCATTTCCCAAGACAAGAAAGTATCGTCAAGAATCAAGATTTCTTGTCAAGAAATTTTGATATATAAATAATAAATTTTTGCATTCCGCATTTATGATTAAAATATAATAATTTAAATCTATGACCTAATATATATTTTATTTAATTAAATTTTATTATATATTATTTTATATTCTTGCATTTGAGTACATCGTTTTGTTTTATTTTCCACGCTAATTTTCAAGAAATCTGTTACTTTTTTATTCGATCGAGAAGGAGTAATATTATTATTGAATAAAACCAATTCCGATTATCGGCTATTGGAAGCAGATCGATCAAGTTAAGTTAAGCTAGATTCTATTAGATCGGTTTCATCATAATCCGAGTAAATCTGATTCATTTTTCTTTCAATACTCATTGTTTTAAATAAAAAGCATAGAATATCGAAGTGCAACCCGACGCGACCAACATTTAAGAAACATTTAACTAAAAGGGAGGAGCATGGACAAATACCAACGCTACGATCTTGAGCTTTCGGATTGGAGAAAGCGATAGAAAAGGGGGTTTCCTTTAAAATATAAAGAATCAAGAAATATGAAGAATTCTTCAAACAAGACAAGAAATACGTTGCCAAGAAATGAGCAAGACAAGAAACTTTTAATTTTTTGTCTTGAAAATCAAGCCCAAGACAAGATTTCTTGTATTGATGAAACACTAGGTGTAATGCGAATCCTGAAACACAATCAACCAACAATCAATCTCCTCCAAACATTTATATTCTGATACGCCACTTTCGCTTCGTTCATATTCATATATGCTCCTCTATTTTTCACATTCGGAATTATTCGTTCATATAACTATCAATCATACCTAACCACTTATTCTTCAAATCCACGTATATTAGTTTATTAAGCCGTTCATTGCACCTTCATTAAAGATGGCCAAACCACTTCAACTATCAAATTATACAAACATTATTAATCACATATTGTTGTGAAATTAAAAATTATATAAATATCAGTAAATGCCAGGGGGCAAATTGGGAAAGGGCGAATTAGTAAAGCACCCTACACTACCGACCGAGGCTTAGCGTGGTCGGGCGTTGCGTACGTGTTGTGTTCATTCAAATTTGGTTCAATTAATTTCAGTAAGGAATTTAACCGTGGATCTTTGTAATTAATATACAAAAAGCCAGTATTGATCGATTGCGTTGGCAGTGTTTAGGATGTACGAGCATTTGTGATAATGTTTTGATGGTGGATTGAGGTTATGTGATAATGCTGAATGAATGTTGCTACCAACTGTTAATGTGATACCAAGGAGCAAAGGAGAGTTCGCTTACATAGGCGAATATGGTGCGTGCATGTGGTGACTCCTACCGGATCGGGCAGAGACTACTATTACTTATATTTGGGATCTAGATATCGCGAGTGCTTGAATTGTATCTTGTTTTTGTGATGTTTTTGTCAGCTGTCAAATATGTGAGAACAACAACAAGAATAAAATAGTTATTTGTTAAATATATGGTGATAATTTCAACTGATATTTATTATTTGGATACTTTTAAATAGAGGTAAGTACTTTAAGCAATAACTGCAATTATTAATCTGATATTTAATAGTTACAATATACATGGAAATAGTTTACCTCATGGCGACTCCGAGGCATTAAAATTAAAATAGGGAACATTCTTGTGGATGTGTGTGAATATATTTATTTATTTCTAAACTTTTTTTAGATGTCCGATTAGCAGAACTTCATGTTGTTTGAGGTATAGAGGAGAAGTTTTTATGCGATTTTTCAAAGCAATTAGTGTAGTTCATTGTGCAGTTCAAATTAGTAAATACTACATCTCTCTTCGAGTGCTCGTTCAAAAATTGTACGCTTCATACTGTTTTGGATTCCATACAACGATTTGCCGTTGAATACAAGGAAAAGTTATTGAAGAGCAAGTTTTGCAAGTAAATTGTAGGTAATTTAATATGAGTATTATTTTGCTCTATTTAATTTAATGAAAACATATTTTTGACAGCCTTCCTTTCTTCATTTTGCAAGTTTTGAAGTTCCTGGACGTAATGAAATTATGAAGATGCGTGAACAGTTATTACTGCAGAAGATTGGCTGGCAGTGGTCTACACGTTCACTTGCATTAGCGATAGCACAAGTAATAGAACATTTCTAATCTTCAAGTTCACTTGCGTTACGAACAAGAAGACAGTATTTATGTTAGAAGATATTCTTATCTCCAGGTTCACATGCATTTTGGAAAATTCATTAATAAATTCATAAATAATTTCTTTTTAATTAAAATAGGTCAGTACAATTTTAAAGCAATTGACAACTAAATGGCCTAATTTGATTAAAAAGAATTATTGATAAATTAAATCTGTCTAACCTAAAAATATTTGCAAATATGAAGATCAAAACAGATTTATTTTGTTTGAAATGTTGTGACGTACTTACGTCGAAACTAATTTATTTAATTTGTAAAATTATAACAAAGTTTCTTCAAAATAATTATAAGAATATTTGTAAATATGAACCTCAAAATTATTTGTATTGTTTGTAAAGTTGTGACCAAAGCTTCTTCAAAGCAATTATCTGAACATTTGCAAATATAAGAATCGAGACTGAATTATTTTGTACAAAAATTGTTACTGAATTGTTTCTTATAATATTTGTACTTATATTTGTAAAATATAATATTTGTTATTGCATGTAACATTTGTTTTCATTTTAAAAATTATTAAAAATAAAAAAAATATTTGGGATCTAGTAGCACTCTGAAATGACTACTAGCGCCTACATAGCGGATCGGGCAGAGACTAAAAGTCATGGACCAAAAAATTTACATTGAGTGCGTTCTCCAGTACTCCATGTGTGATACCATTACCAGACATGAAAAGAAACTGTATTCCTAGTACGACATTCTCCAAATACCACAAACACCAGTCGACATTAAGTTGCACTCCGCGCATTTAATTCAGTGAATGTTAATAATAATAGAAAATAAATATTAGTGATAATACCAAAACATATTTAACCTAATACAACACGAAATCTTGCCCTGGGATTTGTAGCATCCTAATGTCTATCATCTAACAAAATTACTACCAACATTTGTGACAATAACCTAAGAAACCCGTGTCAAATCAACTTGGAAGATTTTAATCGAAACATTTTAATACTTGCATCTTTCAAAGCCGTTTTGACAGTGAAACAGTAAATCGTATTCTGACTAATACCAGCCGTTAAGTAGCAGCCCTCAAAGATTTTAGTGGGAAGGAATTATACGTTGACAAACTAGATATTAGTAGTTAACATAAAGAAGTGTGCAAGTGAATTTAATCAGTGTCTCGGCTTTAATTATCCTCTGTTTGAAATCAAGCTGTTTAGCAATAAATGTTTAATTAAACACTTCTTTTTGCAGAAATAGTTCCTACAAAGATCTATTTAATTATGCAAGAAGTACGAGCATTAATAACATAAATTATTCAATATACAAAATTGCAGTTGTATTCTGCTTGAGTGTCTACGTAGAGTAATTGCAACCATAGAAATAAAATAGAACTTCAAGAAGGAAGAAATGGTTTCAAACGTTTGTCCGATTCTCACATGCAGGCAGAGGTGTTAACAGGAAGCCGGTGATCTGTGAAAACACCGTCATTTTGTATTTTAAATCGTTCGGTAAATTTACACCTGCAGCCATTGATTTTTTATGAGATTTTTAATGTCGGTTAAGTTTTTCAAGGGTCCAGGGATGTAATTACAACGAAATGGTGTTTGTAAAAACTCGTGAAGTTAGTATCGTGATGGCAACTTTACATGAATTGCCTGGGGGGAAACTAATAATAAGAGAAAATCGTCCGAACGAAACACTTTAATAAATTGAGCTTTGTTTTCACTCTGCAATTATCTCGTTAAACCTTGCGTACTACCACACCATTAATAAATTCTAGTTTCTTATGTATAATAATAAATACGTGAATAATTACCTAACTTTAAACTATTTTTACGACCATTTCTACTGCAGTTTACTCTCAAATATACTGAGGATTAGTTAACTACAGTTATAGACCTATTCCAATTCAAATAACAATTTGATATGGCGTGCTTGTGTTGATACGAACTTAGCGGTTTTGTTTTTTTAATTGAAAAAGTTAATTTTACTAGAAGTAGTTTAATTTTATGTTCAATAACATACCTATTAATTTAAGTATTTAGATGTATATTGATAAATTAATTTTTATGGAGAATTTATATTAATTAAATTAAATTTAAATTAATTAAAAGTAGTAGTAGTAGACATAAAAATTAAAGACAATGGCTGATACCACGAGCTCTGTTATTGGATGTTTTAAAAGAACGGTTTTAGCCTCGGTTTTAGCGCTGTACAATGTTCTAAAATTATTTTCTAAAAATAGCACTTTAACTAGAAGTTATAGAAAAATTTATTATCCACCACTTTTATTTGAAGAATTTTTATAAGATAATTTTATGACATTGTACAGCACTAAAACCGAGGCTAAAACAGTTTTTTTTAAACTTCAAAAACACTGGCCGTTGTACCAATATTTTTTACTTTAAATAAAATCGTTGGGTGTTAAAACACGCCCAAACAATTAACACAGTTTTTTTTGTTATTTTTTACTTATGACAGTAGGGGCACTGAACTTATTTCTACTATTTTATTACTTTAATGTTAGTCTATATTGTCGATGATCTACGCCAAAAAATTGAAGATGCTGTAACACAATTCGCAATAATCCAGAAATCTTCAAATGAATTCGTCAATCCTTAAAAAGACGAATAGAAAGTTCGTAAAGTATTCGAACAATTATTTTTAAAAAAATTTCTAAAATAATTAATATTATTTCGAAAGGAAATAAATAAAATTGATATTACCCACCTTTAATTTATTTACTTTCATTTTATGAGCACCCTGTATTGATCCAGTCGTTTAATATTTTCCACAATATTGATAAAGTTGGTATACACATATTTTTGTGGAGAATTTATTGCTTTATACCGCAATGTAATATGTAAAAGGGGTAACATTTTATTGCACTTAAATTAATAAATGAAATACATATTTGTATTTCAATAACTTAAAGAAACTGTTAGAACTCATAACGTACAAGAAAATAACTTTGAGTTATAGTTATGTCTTTCTTTTATTAATTTATTTTTTGGATGAATATTTCTTTCAAATGTTTCGAAATTTATTTGCCTTATGTGTAGTTGGAAATGTAACGTTACAATAACATTTCATCCACTAATATAGGTTAACCCCATATGGTCTCATCGAATTTTGGATCATGAGGTCTTTAAATTTCTAATTTATCCCTGTATGTCCTCCTCTGCTAGTACCCAAGTGCGATGTTCCTACAAAAAGAAATTCACTAACTCTTAGCGGGTAAGAATTATTTCCTTTTTCCACTTGAGTTTGAGGAAAGAAACCTGAAGTACCTAATTATAAAAACATCCTTCATTTTACTTTATCCATGTGGTTCTCTCTCCACTAACATTTTAAGGGGCTCATACTTCACGAGTTTCTCTTCCTTTAAATCTTTGTGGTTAGGGTTCTCCACGTCTTACTATCTTTTGTTTTACTTTGCCAGTTTTTAATTTCTGCTGCTTTTTAATCTTCTTCTACTTCCTTTAGCCATGTTGATTTGGATTTACCTCGTCTTCTTCTTCTTACTAGTTTCTATTCTATTATTGATTTAGTTGCATACTTTTCTTTTGATTTCCATATATATGCAAGATATCTGATTCTGTTGTTTGATCTTTTTCTATACGTTTTCTCCTTCCAACTCTTGTTTTACTTCATAATTCATTCATATTCTGTATTCGTTTTTGATATCTTTATTGTATCTAATAGATTTGTTCCATGTTCATCATTTATTTTTGTCATTGTCATAGTTTCAACAGGATACATTGTTTTTGGTCTTATAGTAAATATATTATTCAAATATCAAATATTAAAGCTTCAAGTGTACCTTTGGTTTAAATGTGTCAAGTTGTAATCAAAGAAAGAAAATATATGGTAGCATAATGTTCTTATTGTTCCGTGTCCCCTCAAATATAACAAGCCGTTTACACTAAGACAAATTCTTCCGTTTCATAAATGACCAGAAAAACGCGTGGAATCGCTCGCGAAGCCATTGTAGTCCGTTTATAGAGCGCGAGCGATATTATTCCGACCCACGGTGATCATAGAGGGCGTAAAAGTATTGGCGAATTGACCATAAATCAATTAAAACTAATGACGCGGAAAGCCAATTCTCCGAGGAGATCTCCTTCGTCCTTCCCTTGCACAATGCGCTGCGCTGCGTTACGCTGTGCATTACCAGTTCCCGTGCAGTGATGTGCGCCTTTAAATCCGCCATTATGCCGTGAGAAATTTCACATATAATTCTGAATAATGTTGCCGTCTCCCCTGGGATGCTTAAACGACGCGTCTGGAATCTAGTTAACTGGTTTGTTTCTTTTTTCGCAAATACGGAATTGTGGAGATCGTACAATTTGTGCACTGATAGCTTTTGTCGCACACATTCATCTTGTTTCTATTCATAATAGCTGGTATCACGAGCTCACTTTTTGGTATTTAAGAGAAGTGTTTTAGCGGTGTACAATGTTCTATAATGATTTTATAAAAACATACTTCGAATAAAAGTTACAGAGTAAAATATTATCTACAACTTTTATTTGAAGCATTGAAACACTTCTCTTAGAATACCAAAAAAACAGAGCTCAATATACCAGCCAATGATTATTATAAGAATGTTTCATCTCTGGCCACACACAGGTGTAATATAAATAAGTACATTAAATTTAACTTGTGATAGTACAGTTTGTTGCATATCTGATTACTCACCAATGCAAAACTTATGACTTGTCAAATAAAATTAACATGACTGAAGTTACGTTCGTTCAGTGTTCTTGTCATCAGCCATAGATGGCGTTAGTGCAGACACTGCGGACTACTGTGAGAATTATAACCTCAAATTTTTATATTTGAAATAAACGATTCAAAAGATAATAAAACTGAATTACAAATTTCAATAAGAAGGCCACTCAAAATTACGCAAATAGCAACATAAGTAATTGTTAATTTATTACCAACTAAATCAAGGAGTATAATCAAAGTTGACGATTGCGCGATTTTTGTAAGTGATAAAGATGTAACTGTTGCTCTTTTAATATTCTCCAAATTATTATATATAGTTCTGTGTGTGTGTAGTGTTATTCTTCGGGTAATAGACCCTGACTCATCCTTGCCATTGTCCAAAACATCCTCTTCAATATTCGCTGTAATCACAGTTGGTTCTACCATGATCTTGACCAGCATGGTTAAAGGATTCATGATCTAGTAGTTGATGAACAACATGTAAAAATGTGCGAATATACGTAAAATGACGATTTGGAAAACTCTCCAAATAAAATTTTCAGACCTGGACAGCTTTCCCCTCAGCTTCACCATAAGCCACATAAGCACAATGTTTGTGAACTTACTGTTGGTAAAATCAGGAATTTTTACTGATTATAACTTTTATAATAATTATTATTAATTGATTTATTTGTTATTGTAAAAATTTATTTGACAAAACCATTTATTTCATTTTTACTAGATCAAATGATTATGCAAATATCTGAACAACTCGTTAATTCATAGGGTGATAAACACTTAAAAAATGGGATTTAGAAAAATGTTATTAAGAAATATTGCTGTTCTCGACGAATTCTATCAGTTAAATTCGTAGATTTAATGTATTATTTCTAGTACACCCTGTACGTATACGCATGGTGAAAAAAAAAATTAATGGCAACTACTATCACAAAGATAGTGGCGCTGATATTCTTGCAGCTGATTGACTGAAACACGAGGCGAATTTACATTAGCGAAATTTATAACTGTATTTAGAACTAAAAATCATGCGATCTTATGTTTTGTAGACAGCAATGTAGCTACTTACTATTGTTATCTAAGTTTGTAAGTAGTTACTTAAAAGGAAATCTATCCTCCTCCTCCTCAGTATGTGGGACGATTTTTTCCTCGCAGTTGTACATTAATATCAAAACACAATTCAAGATTGGGCGAAGGCGTCATCCTGTTCACTAATTTTTATTTATTTGTTAAGTTTATTCAAATGAGTATTTGTATTTGGAGTCAGTGAACTTCATAAGAAACAAGTTATTAATGAATTTTGTTAATTACAGAACAATGCAAGGACATAAATTTCTCTGGAAAGAAATTAAAATCGTTTGATTTACGTTCGGTCAATTAACAAAGAAAACCAGAAGTTGCAGTCATAAATTATTGAAATGTTCTGACATTTCAACCCTTTGCTTCTTTATTAATTATTCAAACAAGAGCGCATTATCCGGACAGAAGGCAATTATATTACATAAATATTAAGCATTTATACCTCTTAATTACTCGCAAGTCCAAATATTTTAATTACACTAAAATTTTATTCATAAACAAATATTTGCCTCGGGTTCTACAGTATTTATACATAAATAAAGCGCTCCTAAAATGGATCGCATAACTCGTAAATTACATTCGTAAGTATTATTCTACTTCCACTTCATAACTCCAACTGGTATTTGATTTACACGAACAGATTACATATTTTGTAATTGCTTCTAATAAACATTTATAATTGTTTAAATAAAACCGAAATAAATTGAGGATGGAGCTCTACTTCTTTCGAAAACCTCGCTTGGAAGCGTCATACCTACATCGACTTTTAAAAAGTGATCATAAAAAAAAGGCATAATAAAAATAGCAAATGCTCTAGAAAAGGTGAAAATAGCTCATTTATTGAAACATCATGTATACATTACCACATAATCTAGAATAATTAAAAATTTTCAACATCTTTATTAAAGGTAAATTGTAAATAATGTTTTTAATTTACAATTTTTCATGTTAAAATCCAGTTAAATTTACTTGCATATTAAATTTTCGTCAAGTTACCCAAATGACAATCTAATTTTTGACTGCAATGTTAAGTAAATCATAAAATAATTTCAAATTATGTGCACCAGTGGCGGCTCGTCAGGTGAAGTAGATGAAGAGCCTATTTTTTCATAATTAGAATTTTCGAATCGAATCGAATAGTCCGACACGTTACCACGGAGCTATTTACCCCATTTTGATTAGAAAGATAAATATTTGATCTACCACTTTTACTTGAAGTATTTTTTTAACTTAATAGTTAAAACTTATCACTTGTATTTTCATGAAATTAAAAATTTTGAACCCTTCTTGAAATTGTAAATAATATTTTAAAATTACGAATTTAATTTTTTTATGTGAAAGTAAGCCAATAATTCTGGAAGGAAATATATACTGTATTATAATTACTTATTTATAATATTTTTTAGCGTACATAAAGTGGCTTTTTATGGACTAGTAGCCATACAACAGAAAATAACACTTCGAAATTATCAAATTTTTCATGTCAATGTTATGTGTCAAATATAAATTGTCATTCTAAGCTATGGAAAATAATCTGCAAAGTAGTTGAACATAAAATATTGTGTGTAACACATATATAATAGTGTTTTATTGACATAAATATCTATTTGAAACTTTATATTAACTTTTTCCTTTTTACAAAATTTAGAAATTTGAACCCTTCAAGTAATTGTAATTTTTTTTTAATGTTAATCTAAGTCTAGTAGACAAATCTGCATCAAAATACTTTTTTTAATCTTAATATTTACTATACGCTCTTTCTTCAAAATTTAATACTTTGAACCTTTCTTACATATTTGTGAGAAGGTTAACCTATAGGGAAGAAATTGACAATATTATTATTTCTATTCGTATTCTATTACGTAGAAACAAAACGAGGCAACTTAAAATATAAAAGGCATTATTAAATATGCAAGTACCCCCTACAGCAGGCCTTCGCAGATGTGTACGTTCATTAAGTTGGGTCTGTATTAGAACAAAAACTAATAAAGCGAGATTAACCGGTTGAAATAAATAGGTAAATTAGTTCACAAAATCTCTTTAAATTATGTATCTAGTCCGGTCCTGATAAAGGTACAAGCTTGGTAAACACAGCGTTCCAACAATAAATAACATTACTATTCTTGCAGCAAATCACTAGTGCTGCAGATAGCATCTACTGTTATCTAATGGTGTGACGGCGACAGTGGCGGGGGCACAGCGCGTAAATTAGGGGCGGTTTGCATTAGATTCAAGTCGGACCCGCGCCAAACGCGCTTGATAATTGTGATTTATTGGCCTTGTGCGGTCGGTACACTCCCACCAGAAATTAATTCGCGGCGCTCGGCTTGCCACCCCTACCCTACCCCTACCCTACCCCTACCCCACCCCTGCACAATGGACGCCGATAAATGATCCCGATGCGAGACAGGTTTGATGAATTGGCGTCTGATTTTTGAGCTCCGCGATCGGACTTGTGTACCCAGTGTGACTTCACATATTTTCTCATTTTCGGGCTGATTTCTGATTTGATGCCCACATACGATTATCCAGAGATTTGAATTGGTTTCCGAAATGTGATACGGGATTGACGTAATCAGATCTACACTGGAATTTGATTTCGCATTATTGAGTTTTGTAACTTAATTTGGACTCGAACTAATTTTGCTCCCACTTTATTATGCATCTAAATCAAGCAAAATAACTGGCTCTGCGCGCGTTCCTCAGAGTTGATTCGCAAATCTAAATTAATGTTAGGTATGAATTTGTAAATTTTCATGCCATAGTTCTATGTTTCCAGAAGTTTACAAGAATATTTAAGACTATGTAGATCACACGATTGAAGAAGAAACACTAAGGTTGCAATTTGCTGCATTTTGTAATGCACCGAAAATTTGTAGAAAATTAGAAACTTCTTATCTTCTTGCACGGACTATCCTATACGTGATTAGATATCTTAAACAGTAGCGGAATATCAGCAATTTATTGGCAGGAGAGTAGGCAATATCAGAGTATTTATATAAACTTTAGGAGATAGAATCCAAGAGATGTTGTTCGTTTTAAAGATGTTTTTTATTCATTGATAATTATTCTTAAATGCTAAGAAGTAATTCTCCAAGTTCCGATCAAATTGTATAAAATAAGTTTTTCTTTTTTGACATTTTAACAATCATTTTAAAGTATAGAATTATAAAACGGAAATAACATACAAAGAAATAATACAGGCAAAAGGAGTGATTAAAAGGATTAAAGTTTAGTAAAACCTTGTCCATGTATTTGCCCCCGGTTGTCCAAACTTAAAGGGCAAAAATCTTTTATGCAATGAAACACATCTTTATCGGGAAAACAATACGAAAACAAAAGTAAAAAGTATGAAATACCATACCTGTATTATATTGACATACGGTTGCGAGTTGTGGGTACTGTATGAAAAGCAAAATTCAGGGGAAGGAAATGAAATGTTTAAGAAAAGTACAAGAAGTAACAATGCTGGACAGACTAAGAAATGAAATAATAGGAGAACATCTACAATGCAAACCAATATTAGATTTTATAGAAACAAGATAATTAACACGGTGGGGCTATATGATAAGAATAAATTAATCAAGATCAGTGCAGCAAATTTGGATGATAAACTTGAAGGAAAAGAGGAATCGTGGAAGACCAAAAGACACCTGGAATACCATCATTGATAACATTCTGAAGAACAGGAACGTTACCCTACATCAGGATGCATGCAGGAGAGCGATGAATAAGAAATAATAGGCGAAATTTGTGCTCGACTAAAATACTTTTTACACTGTACACTTCTTGATAGAAGGATTCTTGACTATATATAATACAATATCGTCCAAACTTTAGAGGAATGGCAAATGTCTACCTCCTCCCCAAATTACGCCACTGTTCTCCAAGGGTCAATTTAAAGATTACCAAAAGAATTTAAACTTAAACAAGGGTTCGGTTACACAAACACATCATACACAATTTTAGTGTTAGTCTCCAATGACTCTGTTTTTTGTGAAATCTGCAAAGCTACAAAAATTAACATAAACATATATGGCAATATAATGAAACTTAAAATACTTATGATAAACTAACTTCCATCTTTCGATATCCTTTTGGTAGTAAAACAATAAATCATCCTCTGACTAATTAACTTGTTACATTACTAATTTTCAACGCAATAAATTTACTGCAAGGCAAACAAAATGAAGATACTATATACTCTTATAATCATAAAAGTCCGCTATTTCTGGATGATTTGAAGGTATGAAAAACAGTACTCTCCTAAAAAAGAAATACGTGTAGTAGTTGCCTTCTCCGATGTACAGATACCAATAGACTACCGTTTCAAAGAATATTTATTATTTATGATTATGAAGAACATGCACTGCAAGTAGAAAATGCCATATGAACTGCCAAATCAAAACCAAATCCAATCACACGGATAATTTTTATAGGGTATATGGACGGGGACTTAAAAAGTAATGTATCCCTGTAACTTTGTGTGAGCTGAGCATAATAAAAAAGCAAATATAATAGCAATGAAAAGCGTAATAAAATATCAATCAAGCACGTATTTTTAGCTAAATGCAGTAGCCATACTTTCCCATAAATAAATTCCATTTGAAAATGTCTTGTGACTGTGAGCGTGAGCCAGCGAGTATACGATACAGTCCCTGGGGGAATTAATTCGCCACAGATGAAACTGATACATAAAAACCCTGCTGTTATAATGGTAACCCGCAGCAGCACAACCCCCTGCCAATGGGGTAACAACGAACGTCAATAAAGCATCCCCTAGCCGTCCGACAGATTTGATAAATAGAATCAGATTTTTCAAACTATCGCACGGCTTTCACTGTAAATGTTTTCATAGTGATTTGTGACGCTCGTCGGCCATTTTGTCACTCATACGGGCGAATTAATCGGGCAATTTTGGACCGTGAACAGATAACTTTATTTTAGAGCGCTTCGATAACATTTTATGCTACTATTTATATGGGATAAAATTGTGTTGTGCGGAAATAGCAGCGAGATATCAGAAGAGTTCGTTATTTTTATTTAAATTTCAGGGCTATTAGGGAGGGCGCTGCATGCAACATGACGGACGGGTCGTGGCATACCACGTGACATAAATAATCCATATTCACGACTCTCATTCCGAATTTAATCCGACTATGCCATATAGAATTTTATTTTCTGTTACTGGCTCATGGCTATAAATATAAAGAAGCTATTGTAACTTAATTAACTGGAAAATCTACTCAGTGCAAATGTCTTTAAAATAATGTTTGAGTAAAAGAAACAAAAGATTCATCTGATAAATACAAAAACTTAAGAGTTATTTTGTAAGGTAATTTGCTGAATATAGTTAATATTTAATCTATTTCGATTCACCCTCTTCATCCAAAAAGTGACTGGGTTTTCGTCATGTATATATTGTGTAGATTTATCTTTCCTTAGGTCGTCTGTACAGGCTCTTCTTAAATGATTTATTGTCTGAAAGTCTCCCATATATTCTGCATTATTTGTCATCATTTCTTATTCAGTAATTATTTCTTTTTCATTCGTTGCCTATTTTAAATATTGCAATAAATAAATAAATAATAGTTATTTACTTTCCAAGTGGACAAAGTAAAGAATTACCCACGAAAGAAATTTTAGCACATGAAGCCGAAGGCTGAGTGTGATAATATTATCGAGTGAGTAATTCCACTTTGCCCACGTGTCAAGTATAGCGTTTTATATAACATCTCTTAATAAATGCAAAATTGATTTAAAAAATATTATTTGACAGTGACATATGCTTTAAATTTTCTAAATTAAAATGTCGATCGAAATAGTTACCAAGGTGTTGTGTGTTATTATTATTATTCTAATAAATTGAAAATTACTCAAAATTATACCCACTAGTGGGTAATCTGTGACTTTCCTTATTTAAAATCGCCATAGTTATAGAACATTTATTGAGAGGTGTTGGATAAATAAATATATCATCACGCCTTTTACTCTTTATGGGTGTGGCACTCTTCTTGCGCAGATCTCGATAAGTGAATTTTTTTAGATTTGTATTTGATTTATCTTATATGGTGGCCTGCTTGTAGTCAATAGGTATTTATTATATCCTGGATTACATAGGTTTATTAATATAATTTCGTCCGTAATATTCTTTTGATTTACCATTGGTTTTCCTGCTTTCTGTCTTCTTTTCTTAATATTTCCACTCAACATCATTATGCGAAACTTTTCTATGGTGTCCTTCTTAGTTTCTCTTCATACATTATTGCTTTCATGCTTGTTCCTGTCTTCATTTTTTACCATTTTTTTCTTCCTTAGTCCGATGTTTATTTATCTTACCCAAGTATCTATCTAACATAAATAATATATTTTGAGTGTATTTCTTCTATTTGGTCGTGTTCTCCTCAACCCCAAATTTCGACTCAATATATCGTAGATTATAATGCTCGCAATCTAATTGTTTTTAAATTTTCTTTGCACTACACTCCAGACTTTTGTAAGAGTATGTTAGCTTTCTTCCATGTCACTTTGTCCACTTTGTACCTCGCATATGCGATGGAAAACTGACAAAAGGGAATTTTATATTGGGGGTTTTTATGCATGAGATAAATAATCAGTGTAATTAATGTAATTCCCTCTGCGAATATTTGTTCTTCGGCTGTCACATTGGTAATAAACTAAGACTTGTTTACATTTCCAAATGGCACCCAACACTAATAATCACCATTCAAGGAAAAAAATCTTAAGAGAGCAAGGCAAACAGTGGAAAAGCAATACAGTGTGTAAATGACTATTCATATATTTTGTATGCACAGCGCATATATGGTGGGGTTGTAAGTACAGAGCATTATTTAGTTCCCCTACGGAGGGCGCGCAAAGAAAACAGAAAGAACCCGCGATTAAAGTTAATGCCAGGACAATGAGAGAGCAATCGAGGGACAAATGGATAGATATTTCTGCGTGGATCGCACCTATAACACTAAAAGCTTTTTTATTAGCTCATGATTATAAGTCTTCGTGGACGATGCAAACATGCCCCTACTGGTATTCTACTTTTCTTTTCGACTTATAGATATTTAATCATATCAACTATTAACGTGTGGGGATGTTGTCAATATTGTCAATATTTTAACTTTTATGTTGAATTTTTCAAGAGGAGTTTGAGACCGGTTGAGAAGCGGGACGGGTTAAATATGTAGTTTTCACTTTCGGGTTTTAAAACTTCTAACCTCATGAGTATTTTAGTGGGTTTGATCAATATGGAAATACTTTAAAGTTTTAGATATCGTTTTCACTTCACGTAAATTTTCACACAGCTGTCGCAGTTGCAGCATATTTAACTTATTAATTATCTTGAAAACTACAAAAAAAAAATTAGGTCTAAATAAAATTGGTATACTTGTAAAAGTTCAAATTTCGTACATTCGATAATTTCGAGAGCATTATTGGCGTTGCAAATATTTTGGAATCATTTGAAAACTATTTTATCTATGACCGTTGTTAAAAGTAGTCCTTTTAACTTTTACTAAGCAAGTTAAAAGTGCCACTTTCTGTTAAAAGTAACGCAGCAACGTGGTAAGAGTGATTTTATTGTGGTTTTTAACACGTTGCTATGGATTTGTATCAATAACACAACAAATATAACCCTACCTGTCAAAATGTCATTCTACATTTTTTAGTATTTACTAATAATACACTAGGAAGATCGTACATAAAATTTTGTATGACATACGTGTAAAAATTGATATATTTCATCGTGGGGTTGTTTCACTCGGCTTCGCCTCGTTTCACAAAAAAACTTGGCCAATTTATTGACCAATAATACAGGAATTACATGTGTTTAATACAAACTTTTCTGTAGTTTTTTGTTATCGTTCTATATATTGTATAGTTTAAATTAAATAATGTATGCTTAGAATAAAATTCAATAATTGATATGTTTACTGAAATAATTTGCAATTATTTTTGTGAAAATTGATTTATGTACCAACAAATTGTTGAAATTGTTAAAATTTAAATTCTGTGCGTAAAACAAATGTTTCACACCAATATTCCCACCAATAACATTGAAAATATGTCGCATTTAGCGTAACCGACGCTGCAATTCCGAAAATGAGGGGTCAAAAATTCGTGTGTGACCTCAGCCTCTAATTAGGAATGTATTAGTTATGCAGGGCAGGTCTAGGGGTGGGTTAATGGAGCACGCAGGCCGCGGTATTTGTGTCAGCATGACTTGCACTCTTCGCTCGCACAGCGGCGGCGGCAGCGCAGCGGAGGCGTAAGTGCGCAGTCGGGGGGCAAAGGAATTTTTCATGTTATGTAAAAAAGGGGAAAGAAATGCGTGTATCATATTACATTGCTTCAAGATTTTTTGTTTGTGCTTCGCTAAGAGCTACAAGGTTTTGGTATTTCGTCTGGAGAAAATCTTCCACTGGAAATATATTTCATTGGGAAAGAATTATTTTTCGTATAAATATTGGCAAATTCAAGGAATAGGTATGAAGCGTGTATCCTCATCAAAGCAATTATTACTAGTTCACCATATTTGATGGTCTTATCAATCAAAAATTCATTTTGTTGTTTTATTCATGTTGATCTAAGTCTACATTGTAGTATAAGCTTACTCTTCAGAATAAATACGTGTCCCAGCCCAGCCATTTTAACTTTTGTTGTTCAATTTTCCTCACCTACGTCTTCTAGATATACTTGTTCTATTTTATGCTTCATTTGTAATCTGCATACCAGGTGTGGAATTGAAATGTGGTGTTTATAGGTTTCAATGCTTTTTTATATTGTTGTACCTTGTTACCTATTTACTTTATAACAAAAGAGTAACTACAAAAGTTGTTCAGAATTTTAAACTGGCCGTCTTAAATTATTTTTAATAAATATTAATTTTAATTCAATTAATACACCGTGAAATATTAATATGCCAAATAGGCCTTATTGTATGAATTTTTATATTCTGAAAAAGTTTTGTACTTAAAAGAAAAATCGCTTAGCCTCATAATTGTTGTATATCTGTTCATATTGGTCAATGATTTTTTTTTTAGTAAATTTTTTTTTTATCATTATGAAGATGGCAAGCTGATTAACTGCATTTATTTGCATGCTACTTAACGAGTGGATAATTGTGAATTTGTGTGGTCATTACAAACGACCATGCTCTTCATTGGGATTCGAACCTAGGACCTCTGATATGCTAGGCTAGTAACATTGACACCACTATCGAGATCGGCATTTGCTGTAATTTTTTCTTTTATTTTCTGCTTCTATTCCATCTCTGTCAGCATGTCTCCTTAGAACTTAAATCTGTGTACTTGGTCAAACGTATGTTAAGATTTACTGTTAAAATGTGTATTGAAATATTTTCGGAGGTACTATTGTAACAGTAACCCCGAATTCCAAAGCACGTTTCCACAATTCAACACTCCGGGATAGTCAGTCACCCTTCCTCTTCCCGTAATAATTATTAATTTTGAATTATGACGTCATTAACACTTGAGCCATGTGGCATGCGTTGTTTGCGCGGTGCTAAGCCTGCCTGATCCGAAAGAGGGTCGCTGAACTGTATATTAGGTGAGTATGCCGTTCACTGTTCACTGTTCACCCCTAGGCGGAGGGTGGGCGAATAATGATGACAGATAAATGAGTGAGGGCTGACTGCCGTCTTGACTACTGTGTATTTGTGAAATTGTAAACTTTTACCCTGTTTATGGGTTAATCCATTACGGGGATATTACGAATTATTTTGTTAATTAAATCCAAGTGATAAATATTGATTATGACTATTGAGGGGAGAGTAATTATTTCATTGGAATTTATTTGAAATAGTACATTATCTAAATTAGTAATTTTAATTTGAAATAGTGCGACTTAGTGGTTTCTTTAATTTTAGCGGAAGTAAAGATATGGTAATCTTTTAAATTTATTGCCTTGCAACAGCTTTCTCGGCTTGCAATTCATTTAAATGTGGTATAAATCTGCACTTTTATATTTCTTCTACTTAGTTTATAAAATGTTGGCAAAACAAACAAAAGAAAACTGCATTTTTTTTGTAAATATTTTCGCAGAAAATTCTATATTCAAAATCAAATAAACTTCCGGTTTTTCAACTTATTTTGAAGTTTCGATATTTCTTGTTCGAGTTTTATTGTACACTGACACACATCCATCCAAACAAACACTTCTCATTGAAAAAATTTGTTTCCGTGAAAATTCCATCGTCGATATGTATTTTTTTTTGGCCTATACTTATTATATATGAAAAACTTGTAGGCTTTTATGAAAGCAAAAAGTAATCCTGACTAATACTTATTTGTAGAACAGTTGCTATGGTTTGTTGAACGATTGCTGTGCAAAAATATGTTGCACAGTATTCTCCAAAATGTAAATAAAATTTAACATTCTATTGTTCAAGTATTTGAAAATTCTTTTAAATTCGCATACATATAATTAATTAAACTCATTTCCGTGAATGTATTTTTAATTTTTATATTAATCAATTTATTTCAAAAGAATTGAATGCTAGTTGCTTGACATTTTCTTATCTACTTTCTAAGCGGACTTTATAATTTCGGCTCGCACTTGCATCGTCAGTTGGCGTTCCAGTATTATTATAATTTAGTGGTACAAGTATTAAAAAATCTGCTGTGTGCATCACACGAATTTCTTATACTTTTAAATATGTATTCAAGTGTTTAATAATTACACTTTTCGACATATGTAAAAGGGATAAAGTTCTTTGTTCCTATAGCATTTATGATTTGGAAATCTTTTATTATAAATTATTATAAATATAATTTAGTATCTTCCTTTTCCGGTTTGCAATTATGACCAAACTCAACTCAGTTCTGCGATTTGTCAAGAAACTTATTATTGAAGATAGGAGAGTTATCCATTCATCCACACAGACTCCATTAATAGTCAAAATGGGTGCTGAGGAACACAAAACATAAATTTCCCTGAAAATCTTACCGATAAAATGAACACCCTAATTTTGGCACAACACCCAAAAGAAAGTAAGATATGTTACGTATAAGGAAAGTATAAATCATTTGTACCAATTAAAGAGTATGATATCTTCCTAGAAATCGAGTACTTTTGCAATAAAAAAAATAAGGCCCTCGGTGTAGGAAGAAGGCGGCAATAAATATTTTGATAAAAGCACTAAAGGGTAAAAATATGTAGGAATACTTATTTTCCCCTTTGTTTCGTTATCTCATCAGAATTTAATGAAAGAAAAAAGTGATTCCAACTACTCGCGAACAATCTTGCCAACCATTAAAAATTCTTTCTTTCGCCACTTTAATTAGAAGCACAGTGCCATTCTAACGCATTTCTAAAACAGCGTAGATAAAACAAAACTTGCCCCATTATCGTCTTTTCACAGCAATAAACGCGTGTAAAAATACGCAACTGTCATTCGAAGCAGGCCCGCCAACATTCGGAAGACAAAATAAAAATAACCCTATTGGGAGCATAAAAAGAAAAGTTTGGCGTGAATGTAAATTAGATTACGTTCACTTTATTTAATGCGAATTGCCCTATCTTAAGTGTATCAGAACCTAGTGCAGGGTCGCACTAGGGCTCCCCGACAATAGGGAGTTTTTTTATATCTTTAATGTTTCCTTATTGCGCGCCAGATGTTTCTGTGAAACTTGTTTATTGCGTTTGAACGGCGTCTGGATTTTGTACATCATTCCCGCTACATATACGGAAGAATTTCCAAGCACGAACGACAGGGTTTTTTGTGCTACGGTTGTTTTGCATGTTCCAAGCATATTCTTTTTGGTTTATAGGCAAATATGAACAAATAAACATTATCGTGCATAACAGTACATCTTTGTAATGATGCAGCCAACGTTTATTGTTATTAGATTTGCAAAACTGTCAGAATGTTCATAAATATTTACAATACTGGGCGCTTTATAAATTGTATTTATGCACACAAATTCCGCGTTCCTATAAGAGTGTTTGTTTTACGTTTTTCTGTACGTGTACAAAGGAAGGAAATTTGAACGGTTATAGCGTATTTCTGTAACCTGAATTTCTCCCATGAAAAATTATATCTGTAAGTTGGAAAAACTTTCAAATCTCATTTCAGTAAAATTATTAAAGATTTATGTAAATATTTTATTTAAATTCAATGTTTCTAATTATTGTACATAAATCCAAACGTCATATCATAAATATGAAAAATTATATACTCTAATTTGAAACGTCATATTTAAATACAATATTTACACAACTTAAGCCACAAGTTTTTTAAAAAAACTAAATCATTTTGGTTTGTCTCCATATTAAATTCTTTCTACGAATACAGGTTACATATAAGTGAAAGATAACTTCTATATCACCTCTGACTGAAAAGTATTCGTTGCTTGAGGCTAGCACAAATCTGCAGTCTTCTTCTTCGATATTTAATGTACTTTGGTTAAGATGTTTGAAGTTGTTTTTATATTTCAATATTATCAGGTTCACTAACGTATTTTCCATTATTTTCTTTCAGGGATTCCTATACCGAAGGACTTAGGTACTTCTTACGGTCAAAGGTATGTTTCCATTTTATATTATTTATTTATTTATTTATTTAAGGAAATGGGAGAACCAACAGCACAATAAAGGCCAAATAAAGGTTCTCACTAATTACAATCTGTAGCATACAATAAATACAGCAAATAGACACCAAGAGTCCATTATATAATTACAGTACATACGATTTTAAATATTTTTTGAAAGAGTTTAAAGACATATTAAACAGATCTAAATGTATTAACTTATTGTTGTAAGTAAACATAATACAGTTAACACAGGAGTATTTGTAATTATTTGTGTTACTTTTTGGTAACTTAAAAAGTTTGCAAGATCTAGTAGTTTTTGGTGGAACATGAAAATTAAACCATGAAATAATATTATCACAGTAAAGCAAATTATTGAAAATTTTATATAAGAAAAGCATGTCAAAATATGTTCGCCTGTCTTCTAAACTGCTCATATTGAATCTTTCTAGTTTGCTTATATAAGTTGAACAGTTAATATTAAATTTATAACAAAGTAAATTTACAAACCTTTTTTGTACATTTTCAATAATATTAATGTTTTTTCTGTACATTGGATTCCATACTACGGAGGCATATTCAAGTTTGGAGCGTACTAATGAATTATATATACAAATCACCGTACCTGGATTCTTAAAAACTTTACAGTGCCGAAATATAAAGCCCAATGTACGGTATGAATCCTTACTGATGGAATCAATATGAGATTTCATCAAAAGTTTAGGGTCATAAAGTACACCTAAATCTCGTATTATTGATTTCCCCGCATAAATGAAAAGTTGTGGGTTGTAATCATTGATTTTAAACGTCTTTAGTTTTCTACGATGTTTTTCACAACTACGTTTTGATATCATAATTGTAACCGATTAATTTGTTTCACCTTTTAGTGTTAAGTACCAGTGCTTTTGGTTTCCTCGCGGTCACCTATTTAATTTATAATTTCAATCTTCAGTGAAGCGCGATTGACTACATCAACCACAGCTCTATAAAAAATCGGAGGTTGTTCCAGCTTTTTGTTCAGTTATTCTGTTAAAAATTAGAAGATAAAAATAACGATCTAGAATTTCTGTACAAGTTTATCCATTTTGTGGGAAAGATCAAAGTATCTCGCTGATTATTCTAATACAATTATTTGCTCCCAACATTTTTTATTAAAGAAAACTTTTCTTTCTTTAAAATTGAATTATTCCTTAACTTTCCACTTCCATATTCAATTAACCAAAACGCTTTTAATCAAACAAACAAAATCAGAACAGCTAGCAGTAGATCAAATAGAGCACTATTTGCATTTTCTTATCATCGTCAACTGTTCACAGAACCTATTTTTTTTTTCAAAGGAAGTTAGGAATATTATTCAGGATATCCCGCGACACGATAGCTATCGCAAAAGTGTGTATTCATTAGTAATTTTAAATCGAAAATATCTTTTTGGTGGGTTCATTGCTGCAATTGTTTCTTTTTCGACGTTTCATATTTATGTTAACTTACCGATAATTATTGGAAAGGTTATAGAATGTATATTTAGATAGAGGGAGAGAGAGGACATTTTGAACAATTACTGTAGTAATAAATTTTGTGTTAAACAATTAAATAAATTAAAAAAAAATCAGTACGCGGAATATGATCATAAGTAGTTAGTCCGCTTTCAATTTTCATTAAATAATAATAATTTATTTGAAATCTGCACTAAAGTGCTCAAAAATCGTCATTAAAAGCTCAGAAATCGTTACTAAAGTAACCCATTATACGACGATTTTGAGCATCCCAGTGTTGACAACCGTTAAATAATTATTGTACAATTAGGATAATTATGGCAGATATATTGACGTACTATAGTAAATTTGGACGTAACATGAAACAAAATTTGCAAGAAGAATTAACTAATTAATTCCGATTACGAAATTGAAGACAAAACACATAATTTTGAGTGTTATTTACGATAACTTCACTTCTCGAGGTTGGCAACACTGACTGTCAGTTTCAATTGACAACTGACAGATGTATAAACTTAACCTAGGTTGCTAGCCTAGCACGCCGAGTTCGTGGGTTCAAATCCCACTGAAGAGCATGGTCGCTTGTGTTATTCACTAAATTCACATATAACTTAAATTATTTGTCCGCTTCTCATCTTCATAAAAAAAAATTCCTTTTTTTAAATTGTTCGTTGGTCATTAGAAAATGATCTTGATTCACAAATTCACACATATAATTATTATCCACTGCTATTAAATTTAAGCAGAGGCATGTGACAAATAAAAACATTCTCTTAGTTAAAAATAAAATATTAATTCATTTCTCACAAAACATGCACTGGGCGCAAATGAACCAGTCTATATTTCCAGAACTAAATATCTTGCTGGTATTAATGAGGAGCCGTTAAAAATAACGACTCCAATCAATACCATCGATACTCATCAACGAAGTGCATTGTATGATTATCGCTACACTGTCTTTCATCAGCTCTGTATTTTTAACTCACGCCGTTCCCCATTTCAATTAGTATAAATCACATTCGTCACGACTCCTGAGTGCGCAGACGCAGCGACTACAAATGAACATTAACGTAATTTATTAGTTTCGTTTCTTGTTTATGTGTGACGCTGTCGACTGTCGATGCCACGGTTTCACTGACTTATTTGTAACGATTAAAACGAATACCTAACGTATTCGTCAAACTCTACACTTTGACGAAGTCTATTAACACTGGCAACGAGATCAGTGCTGATGGCAACAACAACTTCGGATTTTTTTGTAATTTATTATTTATATAATATAGTAATTACACTCGCGATTCTTTGGCATTTTAAATTCATTCTATTTACTGTTTATTTTTCTCAGAAATGCTTCCTAGTAACCTCATGTGAAACAATGTTTCCTGTTATTCTTTGCCTGAGGCTCAGTGTATCCCACAAAGTCCTGTTGTTCCTTAGATTTTGTTTACACATAACTAAGCTCATCCAGATAACTTACACCAAAAATGTTTTATTCCTTTGCCAAAGCTTAAATATATCCTATATGTACCTTATTTTGCCAGTAGAACTGCTGGGCGGTTTCTTTATTTTTATAAATGTCTCTAACTTATATTAGTTTCATTAGTACTAATTCTTAGTGCCTAGTGCCTTGTCTTGTATAATAGTTGTAATGAAAACTTCTTCGTCTTCTTTCTTTATTAGGCTGTCGTCTGTGCTGCCTTCACATTTTTATGGTGCGTCTGTTCACCGTTTAGTTGGTCGTCCTAGAGGTAGCTTAGTAGATGGTTTAAAATCTCTGCTTAATTTTATTAATCTATCCTGTTCTATTCTTTCTAAATGCTCATTTCATTCTTTTCTTCGTTTTTTGTAAATTTGACAATGATAATTTTTTGACATTGTTTGGTTTCTTATTTTTTCCCACTACCATTATAGTTGCTGTCCGCATAATTTGTTTAGTTGGTATTATCAACGCAAATTTCGTCACCAATAGTCATTGTTGTTTTGTATTGTTTCCGTGTTCATGTATTTATTGAATGAACACTTAATACCTACTTGAAAATATGTAT
The DNA here is from genome assembly GCA_963942605.1 of Poecilus cupreus. Lineage (NCBI taxonomy): Eukaryota > Metazoa > Arthropoda > Insecta > Coleoptera > Carabidae > Poecilus > Poecilus cupreus. The sequence continues at coordinate 30,065,295 of OZ012720.1, forward strand.
GTACCTACAAATAAATTAAAAATAAAATTATTTAATAATTCAGAAGTCACGGTCTTTTAAGATGTTACTGGAGATAAAACCATACGCCCATTTTTAATATTATTAAAATATAACACTTAACACTGTCAAAATTACTCGCTAACGGAAAATGGAGTCCCAAGCTAGTTGAAGTTGCTGACAACACGACGCAGGCGCGCTCAGAAGTGCCAACCTATAAGTTGAAAAATTAAAAGATATTTCCATAAAATTATTTAATTACTGCAGTTTATTTATAATACTGTATCATTTACTCTGAAATAACTAACAATTTAGTAGAATAGTACATTTTAATACAAATGACAAAAATCAATTAATTTAAGCCGCTTCTTCGGGAGTAGACGAACGAACGCGTGTTTGAATTTCCTTCTGTCATTAGTGTTTTATACCATTTCCTCGATTTTTTCATTATTATTTATCTGCGATAGTGTGTAAAATTGATGTTTAACTATTAGTTTCAAGTTTTCAACGAGTGATTAAAATTTTTAAATGCGCCAAATTTGCAAAAAAATTGTTATCATGGCAAATTTCTCATTTAATATTGCGATCCTACTTCATAAATAAAAATATTTTCATTCATATTTATTGGGGTTTTTCATGATATCGTAGATAAAATATTGCACGATATACGTACGTAAAGCGTCTTTAGTCACTCAGGGGTCTTTACGTACTCGTATCGTAAATAACTATTACAAAATTAGTTGACAGTTCTTTCAGTTCACAAGGAGTAAGTGTAGCATGTGTTTAACATTGACAGTTTCGTGTAAGATTGAAGTTCCTTCTGTCAAAAATCGAGAAATAAATATACGTGTAATAAATATTAATTTTCTAGTAAGTTGGTGGCAATAGAATACTAAATTAGCAGCATTCTTACTCTGTACATTACGTAGAAAGTGTACGCCAATTATTATTCTTAAATAAAACATTTAAACAATTTGATTAAATTGGGGGTTTCCGTGGTCTCACGATTCCCATATCATTAAATCGCATACGAGTTAAGCCAAGAAATCAAGAGAGCAATTTTTCTTGCAACCATCGTCCAATTTGGAAGGCCATCTCACGAAATTTCCATAAAACCTCCCGTGTTCACCTCCACGCATGAATGGCCGCAGCCTACCCATTCACACTCCATCCATCGAACCATCCAATTAGCTTAATTCCTCCTGCGACGTCTGGTGGCGCACCTGACCGTCGGCAGCTCCGCGTCGCGTGACTTCCAGTAATAACACTCTCAGCGCTGGCAGCCATCGGCAGGGAGATTTATTCCCCCGTCTGCCGCATAAGTCTTGTTTTATCACTGTTTGTTCTGCCGGCCCGACGGAAATGGCACAAAAACACCACATAAATTTATCCGGGACTTGCATGAGACACTGCGACATATTTCAGCAGACGTTTCCTTGTGTCTATGAATATGAATGATAAACTTGTGTCAGCGATGGAGACGTTACCCGCTAATGGCTACATTAATCGGCCAATGAGCTAACTGCACTACTTAGCTCACAGTACTTAACTTGACATTGGATTTTAGAAAAGAATAAGGGAACATGGATACTTGAAGTTTTGTGGATAAGAACGCTTCTTGTAATATAAAACACAAAAAGGAACTGTACTATAATTGGGAATTTCTTTCATTGTGTACATTGTTCTTAAGTATACTACATAATGTTCTAACATTCAGAATTTTTTTTTTTTAACTTGTGATCATGAGTTCCTCAGTTCGATTCCCACAGCCGCGACAGTTGCCATTTTTAACGGGCTCTGTGATTTTTTTCTCCACTCACATCTTTAAGGGCCGTAACTTGACGGCTGGTAACTGTACTTCATGTGAAAAATATGTCACAAATCAGCGTAAGCAGAGTGCCACACCAAAAATGAGTAATTGATGTGATGATTATTTAAATGTGGAGGCAATTTAAGAGTATCGAAATTTTTATATAATTACATTTCTAAAAAATGTATTACCACTACCTCTGCCATTTCTTAAATTTAAAACAAATGAATATCTAAAAAAAGGAAGAAGAAACGGAGTCAACGAGTCAAGAATTTCGAAGTATCGTTTTAGTCAGTAACGAACGTATAATGTACAATGGTTTATTTTATACCTGTCTTAGTTTCAATTAAAATTTAAAAAATTATGATAGCAACCAATTTTGTTATACTGACATTTTCAATATTTTTCAAAAATGAATGCGGAAAACGATATCATAGATCAAAGCCAATTAAAATATTACTTAGCAACGATACAGTACCGTAAAAATAATAATATTGTAAAGTCCCATGTAAATAATAGTATAATATTATGTAAGGGATAATGACCATAATACCGAATGTATTTTTTGTATTCCTGCATGTTCGGAAATAACGTTTGAAATTGATCGAAATCGGTTGAAAACACACATTGAAAATCGACATCGAAATATACAATTTAAACTAACTAAACTGTCAACTGTCAGACTTCCGTAGCTTGGTGATCCACATCACGGCTTTAAAATAAACAGGAATAATTGATTTCTGGTTCTGTGATTGACTCAGAAGAGTGAAATATGAATCCATAATTCACTGTTGTAAATTATGACTATTGTAATTAATTGAAAAAATTAAATAATGGGGATATATTTACACAGGAGTAGAAAAACAATTTTGTTTTAGTTAGTGATGTCACAACTGCTACACTGTTCATTTAAATGAAACCAGACAATGTTCTTAAAAATTAATTATTTTTATAAAAGTTGAACATATTTTTCTATTATAATTAATATGTATTAAAATAAACAAAAGTAGGTACTTTTTGTTCATAGTTTTATAACGAATTCATAGTTTCAACAATTTGAAATACCGATAACGATTGTTTCAAAAACTTTAAACATTGCTAAATTGTTCATTTATTACTTTGTTTCGTTGTTTCTCTAATACTCATGAGTTTGTCATTTAATATATAATTATGAAAGCAGTTGTGATGTAATATAATTGGAATACACAAATATATCATTACAACATTTACCCATTTTGTATGTGACACTCTGCTTTTCCGATTTCGGTAAGTGATATATTTTTACGTATGAGAGTGGACAAGTCAAAGTTCCTGAAGAATTGGAATTACAAGTGGAACATTGTCGACTATGGGGCTCGAACTGAGGATCTCATGATCCACAAGCCGATGCGACCTATAATTGGAATAATAGGAATAATATACTCCTATTTTTGAACTGTTATAAATTTATAATTTTTTTAAGTATTTAGTACCACTTTGGTGGAGGAGCCTATTATCAAACTTCCAAAATTATAGGGAAACAAACGAAGAAGAAAAACTAACAATACATAATAACGAAAAATTGAAGCTTTTTGTAAGCACAGTACAAATTATAGAACTGCAAACAATTTTCTAGCAAGTTGTTTACAGATATTACGATAATTCATTTCCAGTTGCCTAATTTAAATTTATAAAGAAAATGTAATCATTTATTCGCATCAAGAATAAAAATGTCCCTTTATAATCCTACGCTGCATATTTTCCGCTTAAGTGTCAAAGGAAATCGGAAATTGTCGCACATAAAAGAATCTTTCATTCGAGAAACGAAACAATCGTGAAGTTTGCTTTTGACACAAAACGCGCCTCTTCATCGGCGCTGCGACGCGGCGAGCCGCGCCAACAAGACAGCGCTTTGCACTTTTTTCCTCGTTAAGATTAGCGAATCGTAAATGCAACATCACGAAAGGTTATGTCGCGAAAACGGTGGAGATTGTCTTAAATATGGCTACGGGAACTTTACATGGTCGATGTGTTGTTTACTACCGGCTGATCGTAAAAATCTTACATATCGGTTTATATGCGTACTTATAAACTTATAAGTACAATGTATGTATAATGTACCAATGTATGTACAACATGCACTTTATGCAACTATTTTACAAGCCATTCTATGGAACAGTGTTTCCCAAACTTTTCAGGCAACTTGCAATATTGTTTCTTGGCCCATACAAATAACAATACTTTTACTGTAATAATAAATAATGAGTTATTTGGTTGGTCCTAACAGTAGCTTTTACAACTACCCTATTCGAAGAAGAGAAGATATTCAAATAAATTTATCTAAATATACGCCAGACATGTACAACAAACTTCCTATAAAAATTCGTACTTAATCCTTAATAGAGTTTAAGAAATTTATTAAGAACTTCGTACTAGAAAGGTTTTTATGGTATAAAATATTAATTAAATGTCACAGTATAATTTTATTTCCGTCTTGGTTCACAATACTTGTGTATTTTCATTTTATTATGACTCATATATCGTTTCATATTTTACTTTTCAAATTTCGAATCAAAAGGTTGTTTGAATAAACCATAATAGTTTGCGTAGATCTTAGCCCATTTTCAGACTTTTTTCTCTAGCAACTCTTCCTGAAAAATGATTTTAAAGAAGTAATATAGTCGCTCTGAACAAAATAGTAAACTTGTTTGGTTTGATTCTGCTCTTTCTTTATGCTTATTGATATTGAAAATTTGTCAACTAGAAACTGGTGATTATAATTTTGAATATCTAAAATAAATAAATTGATAGCTGAATAGTAATGCATCGGATTATACAGCGACTAAACGTGGAACATAGGATTTTAAAAATGTGCGGAATTTGGCTCTCATGTAGATCTTAGAGCAAAAGGACAAGAATTAAAAGTTGATTAACAACCATGGGGGCTATGACTTGACGGCTGGTAACCGCATTTCATACGCAAAAATATATCACTTACCGAGATCTGCGTAAGCAGAGTGCCACACCCATAATGGGTAAAAGGCGTGATGACATATTTATTTATTTAAGATTAATTTTTACTTTTAAAAAAAGTAGATATTTAGAAAATAAAATATGACACTTTCATCATAATTCAGATTGCCATGGAAATAAAAAACAAATAAGACAAAATTAAGATCATAATACTTTAATATTTAATGCTGAATTATAATAATAGACACAATGATCACAAAATTAACATCAATATCATTGAACTGAACTGTCAGAATGAGATTTTGTTTCATTTGTTTTTTATTTCCATGGCTATCTGATTTTTGACAAAAATGTCATATCTTCTTATCTAAATATCTAGTACTAGAGATATTATATAGCAATGAATGAGGACTTTTTATAAGTAAAAATTAATTCTGAACTACTTTTAATTCTTGTACTTTTGCTCTAAAATCTACAGGAGAGCCAATTTCTGCACATTTTTACAATCCCACGTTAAACTCATATGTTCCACGTTTCGTTGCACAAACTGTATATTATGAAATCTTCAGCAGAAATTTCACAACGTACAGTTACCATTTTCCTTATCTCTGAGGTTCCTCCTCCCCTAACATCTATTGAAGCAAAGTTTAGAGATTTCTAAGACAGAGTGCCACACCCAATAAGGGTAAATGACGAAATAATGTGTTTAATTAATATTATTATTTTTACCTAGTTTTGAGTCTTGATTTTTTTTTTTTTTTTTTAGTTTTTATGGATTATTGCTACACCTCAGATTTGGACCAATATTTAAGTAATAGACCTAATGAGCCTATAATTAAAAATTATTAGTTTAAGAATTGGTCTAACTAAAGCGTTTCATGGTTTTTGCTTCAATGTTGGAGTACCTACCTTTTTTTTATATACCTATATTATAGAATGGTTAGGTGGAAGATTAGCATGAGCTGAACTTTGAAATTGACTTTTTGTCATTGGAGTGGTTGTACTATTATTATTATATGGAGGGTTTCTGATCAAGTCAGTGAGATGCAATGCAACAACTCTAGAAGTGGGGGTGTTTGTGGGAAGCAGTACCCGTGTGCAGGTTCCAGTGTCGCGTCGGCAACGTAGATCGCAACTTAGGGCCGGTTAGTTATGATCGCTACACATGCGACATTCCGTACCCCATGCAACAACCGTGCTTGTTTGCCAGGCAGATCATGGCCAACTAATAAACCCACGGTCGCTTCGACAAGTGACATGCGTGCGACTATCGCTGCTTTGTTGTTATTCGAGGCAGTGCGCCTCCTCGCCGATTTTATCCTCATTAAAATGGATGAAGAAATAGTAAAATAAATATCAGTTCGTGCACGCACGCAACGTTTTACTGGATGTCGTATTAAATATGCTAAATTGAATTTCAGTAGCAGTGTTATCGGAGGCCATGGCGCACGCGTTGCCGCCGATAACCGAAATTTATGTCGTGTTGCTTCAACAAGGCTACAATTGCCAGCACTACTGCCTGCTGGCGGCTAGTCACTTTCTACCACCTACAATTCAATTTTTAGACAATGCATGCATTTTTAACATCAATATATTATTGTCCGTTTCTATTCTAGTAAGTCCCCGCGACTTCTTAGTAAGTAGTGAACAAAATAGTTTTCCACAATTCGTTTTGTTGTTTTATTTTCAAAACTACTACAAAATATTAATTAATTATTTTACCTTGTATAAATTTTAGTTCTCATAGATTCTACGGCATTTGAATTGTTGCGGATAATGTTCTTGTTGATTCGTATGTGCTGACTGAAAAAAAAAATTCATGCAGAACTATTTACTGGACTTATATTATTATTATAAAGACGGCAATATTAAGTAAGTCATAAAATAATTTGAGAGATAATAAATATAAATAAAATATTATGATGCAAAATTATTTACTAGACTAAGTTAAATGTACTAAAGAATAATTCAAGAATTAAACATTTTATTTCTAACTTTTAAACAGGTCCAATTTCTTTATTTTATGATAAATTTTTTAAGTAAATAAGAATTTTAAATAATTGTTTTTAATACAGAATTATTTAAATACTTATGTTATTTAAAAATATTAAACTACTATGTCTGATTCAATTTACGAATTTTAAACATGCAACTTGTAAAAATTATTTATGAAATATTACATTTAATATTAAACTACTATTTCTGAATTAAAAATTCGATTTACGATTTTAAACGTACAACTTTTTAATTTTTTTAAAATAATTTGGGAAATATTAAATTTAATTTTAAAAAAATGATTCAGAATTATTTACTTGACTTCGCTAAAGGTACTAAAACACAATTCACGAAATAGAACTTAAAAATAAAGTTTTTAAACAAATCCAAATTTTTAAATTTTGTGAAAACTAATCTGAGGAATATTAAATTTTATTATAAATTATTTGATTTAAAATTATTTACTAGACTTACTTCAACGTGCATAACCAGTATTTTTAAAACAAAAACTTAATTTACAAATTATAAACTGATCTAAACTTTCATATTTTATGTAAATGAGATTAGGAAATATTAAATTAATTAAAAACATTTATCCAAAATTTATTCATTTAAAATCAATTTACAAATTTAAAACAGATTCAAATTTTTAAATTTTGTTAACATAATATAGAAATTAACTATACAAATTTTAAATAGGCCATATATTTAAGTTTTGTAAAATGTTATTGAGAAATATTAACTTTAGTTAAAAAAATTTATGCAGAATTTTGTACTTGGCTCAGTTGAACATACTATAAACAGAATTTCGTAAAATATTTTGGTGCACAATTCCTCAGTAGGCTTAGTAAAATATATCAAATAAAAATAAATAAACTAAAAAAGTTAACTCTGTTTAGTCTACTTAAGTTGCGTGGAAACCGCAACAAATTTTTGTGTGGATAATCGCTATAAGCAAAAACATTTTTAATGTTTTTATTAAATAAACCAACCATGAGCGTCTCATACCAGCATACTAGTAAAAAAACTGCTATTTTCTTCATATAATTTATCTTATGCGAACCACCATTCGTATCTTTTAAATAAAAATAATTAACATTCGCTCTTGCTGTCGAGTACGTATATGTGTTGCTCTTCTGTTTCTATAAAGTAGTCAAGTTGCCTGGAACAAATTTAATAATTCCTCGGCAGCGGGGGGCGCTGTTAATTCCATGCAGCATTCTCTCGAGTCGCGAGAAGCATAACGGATTATTTATATTTCAAAGATTTAATTCGCACGAAAACATTACAATCTACATTTCGCGGCGTGAGACAGAAGTTACAATCGAATAAAAGTTAACAGCGCTCGCCGTTTAATATGCGCGACGCATTTAGCGGAGCGGAGCGACTCGTGTCACTCCGTAAAAACTTACCGGCCTCGTAAATTCAACACTGTTTATTTTCATATGTAGTCATTACAAAGAAATGGCCGTAGTATTTCGGATGGGTTTCTAACTGTTCTTTAAATTATGGACGCTCGTCATACTTTTATGACGAACAACACCTAGAAATAAACGTTATTGGAAATATTATTTATTGGAATACAGATACTTTGACTTTACCCCATTGCATCGTATAAAATAGCAGGTTACATACGCATGAATACATAAACGTTTAATAGTTTATTATAAAATACGTTTCATAAAGTAATTTGTTAGCGCACGAGTTCATGTTTTGCAAAGAACGGGTGTGATAATAATAATAAAAAAATTTTTTTTTCTTAATGGGTTAGTTGTATGTCAGTCTTATAAAAAATGCGACTTGTGAAAAACATGTATTTGTATTTTTATCAATTAGGATGATAGCGCTACATAGATGAAAATTCATTATTGTCTGACAGCAATGAAATTTTTTTTTTAGGTCCATCTCCGATGGAAACGGTAAAAGATTCATAATTAAAACTAATATTTTGACACCAATAACTTTTTCAGGTCATTTATCTATAAGATTTGAAAGCATTTATGCCACCATTACAAAATAAAAATCGCTAAAAATAGTATGCTTATAGATCTTCTTAACGATGTGTGTGCATACCGAAGTAGAAAAAGAAGAATATTTAAGATTATGTGAAATACGCAACTGAAAACTGAAAGTTACACGCTTCGAAAATGTGGCAGAAATGTCGGCTATAATTTTCGCTAAATTAAATCCACCTCGTGTCTTCAACAATCAGTTGCAAGGATTTTATAGTCCTATCTTACTAAATGTTATTTTCTAAGCTAAAAGTTCTTGATGTGTCATCCAATATAACTTCAATCAATGGTATTTCCTACTACACTTCTCAAAAATATTTAACCTTAAAATGTACGTTTTTTAGTTAATCCTCTTTTATATGAAACATGAAAATCTCACAGCGAAAATTCTCGAATTTTTTCCACTAACATCTTTGTGGGTTGTGCTTTGACGGCAGCTAAAAAATATATCAATTCAACAATCGACAAATAATAACTTATGCAAAGGTATAGGGAAGTTACTTTAGAAGAGAGAATGTAGTAAAGTTTTGGCATGCGATTTGCCTATGGTATCATAGGTACAATATTCTTAATAGAAAGGAAACAGGATGTATTCAGATGTCTTTAATAATTACATCAGAATTTTTTTAATAGTGTCATATAATTGTAACAAATATTAAATTATTTGTTCTACCAGGAATTTTACAAAATATCTACAAGTACCTACTAGTAAATGATAGCACCCCTTGTTGTGTAGGATTCCAACTTCTGTTGCCTAGTCAACCAATTTACAATATCTGTATATAGGCTGCACAAATATCTATTCTGAAGAGAGTACCATCTCCAGAATTGGGTAAATGTCGTCATATATTATTTTATTTGTTTCATTTTGAGAGGAGGACTACATCAGGTTATTGGTAATTAATTTGTCATGGGTTGGTTGTGGTACTCTGTTTTCGCTAATCTCGATAAATGATATATTTTTACGCAAGGGGTGTAATCAATTCATGACCCCAAACAGGAGTAAGAGTAAAAGGAGCAGAAACCTCAAGGATAAAGTTAAAAGTTGATCCAAATAACAACGAAGCTAATATCACAAATAAATTTAAAAAACGACTATTTGTTCAGATATATCGCGCGTTGGTTATTACCCATGGGTTATAAAATGAAGAGAAGAATAGGCAGGTACCTGTAACGAGTCGTAATTTTCCAAATTAATTAAACGTCGAAATCCATCCTTATCACTGTCTACTATCTGGAAATCCAGAAAACCTACAATTACTCGCAACACTACTATCACACGTAGCGGCTAACAAGCGAGCTGGTGGAGCGCAGAGCGCAGCGCACGGCGAATCCATCAATCATAATTTAGGGATTCGGCGGCGGCGGCGCTGCACGCGACGCCACGACAATGCGACCTCGTGCTGGCGCAACAATCGCGCCGCCCCCGACACTACACAGGAATTCACTCACTTGTTCCCTATACAATTCTTTGTGAGGCACGTGCCAGCGGCAAGCAAACTTTTCACTAGTGTACGTGCCGTGCGCTGCACGTGGGACTGACACGGGTTAGGTGTTTTATACTTGCGAGTATTTTGGGTATGCTGAAGTATGTTTTAGTTATAGTTATTTGAATGGCTAGTTCAAAAACTATACTTTTACGAGTGTGAATGTATTTTTAAAATTAGTAATAGTTACAATATTTACGTCATACATACATACATGTCACACTATATCCCACTCAGTTGGGTAACATAGTCAACCAACAATCAATCTCCTAGAAACATCCTATTCTGACACACCACTTTCGCCTCGTCCACATTCATAGTGCGATTCATACATGCTCGTCTATTTTTCACACTCGGAATCATTCGTTCACGCAACAAACCTTCAATCATACCCAACCATTTATTCCTCGTACGCCCTCGCAATCGTTTACTCTCAAGTTTGCACACATGTATAAGTTTCACCAACTTTTCATTCGACATTTGCTTAAGACGTCCAAACCACTTCTACTGACTCACTCCCAATTTCTTAACATCATTCTTCTCATTTACTTTGTACGTCCGGTAAATTAGTTTTTACAGTATAAATGAGAACCGCGAAATGCAGTAACGTACCTATGATGTGCATGTGCAATGGTTTATTTCATAACTGTCTCACTTTTTTAGACGAAAGTTTGTTTTTCTCTTTCTTTCTTTCATTCTTTTTTACTTAATTTGTTCTTTGAGATCCATCAGGTCGTCTGGACTAAATAAAATTTTTTAAATAATATATAGGAAAGATTATTTGACATTTGATGTAACAGTTTTTGATTTATTTATTTATTCAACAGAAAGATGGTGATCATTACAAACTTTTACAGAATTTCTACAGAAAATAATAAAACACTGAAATAAATAAATCTAAATCTATTTTCTGAAATGTCAAATATTTTTCGTTTCTAATATATATATATATATATATATATATATATATATATATATATATATATATATATTAATTTTAATCTGATTAATATATCGTCAAATACCAACATTTAGGTAACCCAATGGGCCTTGTTGGATGCATTTTTAAATTTCGAACCACTTTCGTATTTACACTTTTGCTGTATAGAAAAAAATGGGTAAAAATTTACAGCAATACAAAAAAATAACATTAAAATCCGTAAACGCTACATTTCAATTCTAAGTCCGGCATATTAATGCAAATAATTTACAGTAATTTTAAAGTTAATGGAATTATTTACTCCGTACTTTGTTACTACTATAGTAAATGATCACGTTTACATACAAAATTCATATCAATCTCTCACTTTATTGTCTACATACAACATGCATGTGAAGAAGTATTTAGTAATACTAAATGAAAATCGTATGTAAAATATTTGGCGTGCTTTTTTTTTCTAAAATTATCTTTAATACAGATTTTATTTAAAAAGTTATAAAACCAACCCTAAAACCACAATCACAAATAGAATTTCCCTGACAGCAGTGTTCCTCATGATAATATCCAAAATATTTTAGGAATATCAATAAAAAAATATATATTTTACCATCACAAATCTATAAAAATGTATAGGTTTCGATACATTATATACTGGAAAAGACTTCATAGCAAGGGTTATAAAATGAACAAATTGTATCGTGTTTTATTTATTATATGATAAATAATTCGGGGGAGATGAAATTTTATACGATTTTGTTTAGTGCCTGAAATAACTATCGGCACCAATCGCAGTATTCCGTGCACGCATCGGTTTCACGGAAACGTAAATTCAATCTGGTCTTGAGCAGTAAACTTTTTAGCACCCTTTCGTACTTCCAATACTTTCAAATTTTCCACTAGCTGTCGGAGAAAATAAGACATTTCCATTTACTATTTGGATATATTCTCTCTTTTACTACAATACGATTTAGTTTTTCATTTACCTACCACAAGATGCCTGTTTCACGGGGGGTAGTAAATTTTTGGTTTGTTTGAAGTTGGACAACTCTAGACAAACACCAAAATTGTCGAAGGAATTCTTTAAGATCTTTGACAAATCAGAAAATATTTATTGTGAGTTTTCTTTCAAAATTAGATGATACAAATTCATATGCCTGTTTTACAGGTCGCAAATTATTGGTCATTAAATTGGCCAAGTTTTTTTAGTAATTTAATATTGTGTCAAACGACGAATTGGAACATGTTCTATTTTTCGACAAATTTTTAGCTAATTCTAGAGCATTTTAATCATTGCCAATCAGTCAAATTTTAGTTGTCATTAGGGTGTATAGGATAGCTTCAACCAAAAATATTAGTAGCGTAAATGACAGCTGATATCGTGTTGGTACTATTGAAATTGTCACAATAAGTTGACGGAAAATTTGATGTGTGTATTAGGAATAACTATATTTTTGTTTTTGGTAATTTATTGACAAGAAAACTTTGCCAATTTATTGAACAATTAATTGCGTCCTGTAGTAAAACAGCTTTAGAGATCTCATGCATTAATAAATATGATGTGGTGAGAACATAACTTCCCGTCTAAATTACTTTTATACCGTACAAAAGAAAAAATAAAAGTTTCTAATAAAAATTGTCATATTTAGTAACATTAATGTTACAAGTTATGTTGACAATTTTTGTTGCTGTATCACAAATGGATATTATTATTTTCAAGCGAAATAACCACGAGTGATGCAGCCCCAAAAATTGTCTACATAACTTGTAATACGAATGGTATTCGGAGGACAATTCAACGAGTAAAAATGTATTCTGTCTTTAAATTGAGTTGCAAATAGATTCAGTTCCACAGCAACAGTGTAACAATTCAATTGTTTAAAATTGTCGAAAAAAAATATTGAGATCCTAGTGAAAATGTCAGTATAATTCTTTTCAATTGGTGGAAAATTTTAAATCCTCAAAATCTATTGGATATTGTACCATTTTTAACAGATGACATATGAGTTAATTGTCATAGAGTATCATTAATGTTACAAATTATGATGACCATTTTTGTTGCTGTATTACGCTTGATTTTACATAACACGAGTGCGCAACTATGTAAGAAAATAATATCAAAGAAAAATTGTCTGCCCTAAAATTTTGATAGACCTTCAAGTAAATTGCACCTCCGGTTGATGGATTGTTGTACAAATCTACTCTTTCACTTTCTTCAAATCTAATCGGTTCCATAACTTGAACGTTCATATTTTAAACATCAATTTTGATAAGACTTATATACACACACAGAAGTATTCTTGATACTAGTGAAACCTTAAAAGGTTCTTATCTGCTGAAAATATTTAATTCATCACAATACCGCACTTCATACGAAAAAATATATCACTTACCGAGATCTGCGTAAGCAGAGTGCCACACGCGTAATGAGTAAAAGGCGTGATGATATATTTATTTATTTATTTTACCTTCCTTACATTATGTGCCGGAGGGAAAAATCTACATATTTTCTTATCGGTTACGTACTGTAAGTTCAATTAGATTTACTTTTCAACGAAATAGCATCATGCATTCGTAATTTTAATGTGTCTGGTGTTCTAAATGTCATTATTATTTATACTAGAACAATTAAAGAGCAGTAACTATTAACAAAGTCAGATCAGAATCTTTCCAGGATCGATATCGCTTCAGTCGTGATTTCAGACACGTAACTTACATACGTGAGTGTACAATGGCCGTGCAATCGCTCGAAGGATCCGTCAGCGTCACACTCACACACACACACACACATGCACACTCAGCAAGGGTAACATACGTGCCCGTTCAACGGCGCATGCGCCCGCGGGAAAATAGTTCCAGAGCAAAAATGCCATTATGAACGGTAAAAAGTTCAGGGGTCCTCTATGAATTTCTATTCAGTGAAAATCTTGAAAACGAGACCGTATTTTAAAACGTGGAATGCTCAAAAACGGGGGCATTTGTGATGAATTAAAATGAGGAGAACTTTTGTGCACCGGCACGCGAGCGGTATTTTAATTTTCGTGAGTGTACCTTGACGGCGATGCTTTTATTAACCTCTTACCAAAAGGTATTTCTTTGTAAGACTTGAAATTTGTACATTTTTAAAGCTCTTTGAAAAGTTACATGCTACCTATAGAGCCTTGGCGAGCCATGAAGTATTTACAGATAGTTGGTTCGTTTTAGACAACTTTTAATCGGACTGCCTTTATTTATAAAACTGTTTCATAATTAATTGCAAATGCAGAAGTTCGCCCCGATGCTTTTTTGAAGTTTTATATGAAAGCTAAACGAAACATCTAATTAAACTAGCTTTGAAATATACAACTAAATTATTAATGCTCCCATTTCCTTTTAATTACTAGTTAATTATTTTATGTTCACAGTTTCCATAAGTAATACTTTTTATTTTGAAACTATTCTTAACTATGATGAACTACAGCAAAAATTTAATTTTACAGTAATATTTTTGTAATTAATTTTTCATTTTCCACTCTAGGTACAGGGAACTGGTCTGTTGCAAATGCTACTTTACTATATTTCTTCATTTATTTAAATCTTCGATTAACCGTTTAAAATTACTTACATTTTAAATTTTGCTATATGGAACCACCTTTTAACTAACTTATTATCCTATATTTTAGCTTGTTTCGTTCGTCAATAACAATTCTAAAAAATAAAAAAGTCGTAATTAAGAAATGTGCTAAAAAGTAATTGTGATTTCAAATATTATTAATATTCTGCATTTATTTGATCCACAAAGATTTTTTTAAATTATTGCCTAAAATTGCACATAAATAATTATTTTTGTTATTATAATTATTAATAAAATAAATGCCCAACAGGCTGTGAATAATTACACATATACGTTGAATTGAAGACACAAATATTTCCAGAGCCGATATCTCAAAATCTGAATGAGATACGAATCTGCTAATTGAACCATTAAATTCAGCCCACCCAAATACTTAAGGGAGAAAATTTTCATTAAAATTTCTCTAAGGATTCATGATTTTAAACAAGGCAATAAAATAATTTTATTATATATTTTTTTTTAATTTAACAGTTTATATAAAAGAATTATTATAAAATATGAAACGAAATGCCTGACGTAATTTTGGTGGAAGAATGATAGACATATTTGAACAGATAAAGATAGATACAGATGTCACCTTATTCTGCACGTGTATTCAGACCTTTTTTCTAAAAAGTTGCTACCATAACAACTTGCTAATTGTGACAAAAAATAATCGTTTTTTGAAAGTTAATAAAATATTCCCCATTAATCATGAAGTTTTGAAGCGATTTTGTCACCATTAGCAAGTTGCTACTGAAATTAGGCCAATTGTGTAAGTTGACATCATCGACTCCTTGATTGGCCCTACCAAAACTACGTCACGTCAAGGCGCTACTTGCAATATTTGAATAACTAAAAATGCCATCAAACTATAAGATTATGTGCAGTTTATAGGGGATAAAATAATGATTAATTTACTTAAATTATTTTATGATCACATACCCCTTTGCTAGACAGAAATTTTGAAAATGGTCAAAATTGACAAAAGTATAAGGTGGTGTATCGTAAAATATTGTATTATGCTTTTATACCTTCTATGATAGTGGGGCATACATACATTTCCATATTCCTTTGTCCGAGGCAACAAATTTTTTGTTTCAATCACAACTACACAAATATGATTGCATAATTGAGCACCTTGCATCTCTGGCGGCGGTGTGAAGGAAGCGTTTAGCGGAACCCGCGTGTTCCGGGCTGCGCGGGCGCGTGACAGCCCACGTGACAGCTTGACGTCATGTCCGTTGCGCTGGTTTAAGCACACACTCACGCAGCGACGTGCACCGTTTCCGGGATCCACACGGCGCGGCTGCACCGCGCGTCATAGAGAAGTAGTTGTGATCTCTTCTGACACATGTTGATGATTTTTGCCGGCTGGGTGATTATTCGTGAGCAGGGTTTTTATGGGTTGGTGTCAGTTGACGGGGTTTTTGTTTTCGGAGAGTTGGACTTGTTTAAATTAGTTGGTGTCCGGGTTTAGCAACTTGAATTGCATCGTTGGATAGAATTATACACTAATTACACAATGAAAATGGAAATCTACATTTTCGTTGTAGCTACCTAACTTCAAATAAGCGAAATAAAATATGAATACAGCGGATATTTTCATCACTCACACTTACAGGGAAATAGAACGATTCTTTGGTTAATTCTGTGTCGACAGTCCTAATGCAAAAAATTGAATAAAGTTATAGAATTGATCATCATTTATTCTATGGAGGGTTGTACAGAAGCAAATTTTCGTGTTGCCATCTATTGATGTTTTCATTGAACTACGATGAAATTCACGTGGGCGAAATACAAACAAAACGCTGTCAAATGACAGTTCTTAAAATGATGCTAAATATGAAAAATAAAGTGTGTGTATGGTTTGTACAATAGTGATTCCAGTTATTACTATAAAGAATATATGGTCAGTGTTTAATTTATTAAGTTTCCTAAATAATAAACTTCAAAAATAAAAACATAACCTTGTTAAAACACCATCTCAAACGTCAAAACATGGATGTTCGTGTTATGAACTTCCATCTCAACTTTTACCTCATTTTTCTCCTTCTTGCCTGTGACGTCAAAATCATAACCCTCCATTGTCGGTTAACTCATCTAGTCCTTCGAGTTTATTTCTATAAAACCACAAAACCATTTTCGATCAGATCGTAAAATCAGCGATTTATGGAAACAGTTATATCAACGCAATTTTACACAATTCTTCTTGAATGTAAATATTAATGTAGCTTGGTTGACCAAGCTGAAGATTAATTAAAAATTATGTTTAAAAATTTATTTTATTAACACAATAAATGCAGATTTATGTTACAAAGGTTGATACTTCTCTAACTCAAAGCTAAACTTATGCAAAGATTATCGTTTCTCCTGGAATTTGATTGTTATTTGCTGACTTGCTTTTTATGGCTGATGCAATCCTCGCTAATAATTATGAAATACAGGATGGCGTCCCTATATTACTTATACGAGTATATGTGGAATAGGCTGGAGTGAAAAAGGGTTCATCTCCCCGATTTCGAAGGCCCTTAAAAATTGAATAGATCTGATGAAAATAAAACGTGCTACAGCCTTAGTAGACTATTCTAAGTCCGTTTTACCCTGCCGCAAGAGCCATGAAAATGGCAATTTTTAGCGTTTTTTCACGTTTCACTATGTAATTATGAAATTGTCTATACAAACACTAGATTAACGGGCTTAAATTACTTCTACACTCATACCAAAGATGTTTTGCATACGGAAACATTAATCTGAAATGTAGGAACATTTTTACAGAATATTTTATGACATCAATTTTTTGCATTTTTACACTATTTTACCTTTTGGTCAAAAGTTTCAAAGTTTTAATGTTTAAGAATAGTCTACTAAGGCTGTAGCACGTTTTATTTTCATCAGATCTATTCAATTTTTAAGGGCCTTCGAAATCGGGGAGATGCACCCTTTTTCACTCCGGCCTAATGTGGAACAAACCAAATACTTTGGATAGTACTAAAAATGATATTTTAATAAAAAGGTTAAAACGCCAGTCAAACATTTACAAGTTTGATGGCTTTATGTTGCTTTACGAAGGAAGGACCGTACAATTTTTTTGTTTTAGGATTGTCGATTTGAAATTGGTCAAATAACCGTTCTACCTTCACCACTTTTCCGAACAGACTGAATATAATGGAGGTATTGTGATTTCAATAGTGAATAAAAAAGATGGTTTTCTAAACTGTAAAATAAAATATGATTATTATGAATTAGCAATATTTGTAATATATCTCTCAAAATTTTAACAAAGATTAGCTTAATTTTAAGCAAAGTAAATTGAGCGAGAGGCTTAAAGCGATGCACCCGGGCATAAACCTTTTATTAGCCAGTACATCGTAATATTAACTAAGTCAACATAATGCTGTAATGTAACTTCAAACAGCACAAAGCAAACATTCCCGATGCGCATAATTTGTCGTAAAATCCAGCACGGAAGTTTATAGATTCCAGCAATAGAACGGTTCGTTTAAACTTTCTATAAGCGAACAAATCATTAAAATGATGATTGTCATTATGGGGAGTGATTTAGTGTAATGGTAAAAATGAGGTAATTGTAAGTATGTGATTTCATTCCACTGCTTTTTGTGGAAGCAGAAGAATTCACCGTTGATACTATTATGAAATATTTATGTGGAGTATTCTACCTGCGTGGATTATATAAATAATATGGTACTAATTAAAATTCCGAAGCCGCGGTAGAAGTAATGAATTTTAAATTTCCTTCCTCCTTCATTTCTTTGTGTCTTCTTCGTGGCTGCTGCATGTTTGAAACGGATAATTTAATTAACATTGACTCGGACTTTTTAATGTTTGATGAAATATTTATGCACGTGGTTATCAAGACTTATTCGAGTGCTTTTTATTACTGCGGTTGAACACGAAAACAATATTATGCTGGGGCAAAAATGCGATGCATTTTAAAATAAGAATACTCGTATTAATTAAGATAATAGACAGAAGATGTCAAGATGTCTATCCAGCCAGACGAAGAATTTATGCACTATTCTTTCCAGTTTGCATACTTAAAAGTTTCTGCGAGTTTTAATTTAATATTCTTACTTCATTTCATTTTTTGATATTTAAATCTGCTGTCTCGCGAACTTTATGAATCATAGATATATTTGCAGGATAACTTTAAAACTATTTTAAACCAAGAGTAAACTAAAATACTTGTAAACTTATTCTAATTCGAATAGCAAGTTGAAGTCATGTTTGCTTTGCAATTCATCTAGCATCGAGCCATTAGCGAATTATTTTTAAGTTTCCGATTTTAAAGCTTTTTTGGTGCGTCAAGCAAACAGGTGTTGTTTCAGTCATTATAAAGTGATCATTAAATATTATATCAATATTTATTTGTGAAAATCCTATCTGCTATTAAGGTTTTTATATCTATGGTTTATATGTAATAGAATAGGCCTTTTGAACTGTTTGTTACACTAGTGCACTTGTAATTGGGATTTAAAATTAGAGACTAGTTTTTATTTTCTAAACACACTAGACCAACGTGAGTATCAACGAAGATGCAATATGCACTTTAAGGATGCCAAATCAAATTAGCTTGTTACCGTATTTTAGAATTAAGATTAGAGTTTGAGAAATGTTTGTGATATGTTCGCTAATTTATTTCCTAAACGTCCTAAACTAAATCCTTCCACAGTTTCTAATATATATATATATATATATATATATATATATATATATATATATATATATATATATATATTACAAGATCCTCAGTCTCAATTAACTGTAAGTCTTATTGTATATATAAATATATAGAAATAATTCAAAACAATAGATGATACTAAAAGGAAATAATAAGACTTACATTTAGTTGAGACTGAGGATCTTATAATCAATCCATGTTTTAAATATCAATAATAAAATCAGTTTCTGTAGATGAAAATGCGTATAATAATATTAATATTTGATATAATTAAGATGAATCTCTGGCCAACCGTTCTGCGAATTTCGTATACACCATCCGATTCAAGAAAAGATATACGTTACGCCAGTCATCTATGCGACTTATGGGTAATAGTAGAAGATGGTAGAACGATTTAATACTGTGCAGGCAACTAAATAACGAAAACAGACTTTCACAATTTATCAAAATAAACGATTTAAAGTTAAATTTTTATAATAAATTAGATAAAATTTCAATAGATAAAAAGATTTATCTCGTCACGTAAATGGTTGGAAATTATGTTTGTTTCGAATAATCAGTCATTGAATTGAGAATAATTTTAACGTTTTTGTAAACAAAAAGGATAAAATATATTGCAAATTAAATGTCATCGTGAGTAGATTACACATCCTTCTAACTTCTACTGAACAAAAGTGGTCAGATTATTATTAAATTATATTCAAAATAATTACTAATATATTATAGAAATTATAGTAGTTTTGTAATGAATAAAACATATATTTTGTAACATATTTTTAAAGCTGAAGACCATATATTCGTTTCCCTAAAACTATGCTCAGGCATAAAGCATCATTACCTAAATATACATACTTAATTATTTAAATACAGAAAAAAGTATCTTTTTAATGAATTTTGAATTTTAATTTTAACTCCTCTTTCGTAGATCTCTGTAAGTAAAATGCGGTTATCACAGAGGTAAAGTTAAAAATGACAACAGTCGGCTGTAGGACTAGAATTGTGGACTACATGATCTACAGTCCGATAAGGATATTACGGAGCTATTTCCCCCAAAAACAAAAAATATTAAATTGATCACTCTATTCCTCTATTGGTGTTTAGGTAGGTACGTTTCATAAAGAAATTCTTTGGTTTAAACTAAACCATAGATTTAATTTTCCCAAACTAAACTCAGTCTGAAGCTAAAGTGTGTAATTGGAAATAAATGAGGTTGAACTCTTGAACTAAGTGAGGAATCTTCAAGTAAAATCCGTGTAGTCCTAAAATTGAAATAAAATTATAATTTTATGTTGGAGCATCACGAATTACTGCGTGATACCTTTTGTACCACCAACGTACAGAAATCAAAAAAGGTAAATTCCTACCGATAACCAAGTTACAAATTCACAAAGGCCCCATCTGATCTCCACGTCTTGCGAGTGCTACGGTTCCGAGTCCACGTCGTTCTTTAATTTCGCCGGCCGCACGCTTGTCCGTCAAAATGTCCGCGCACAATGGCGGCGTGCCGTGGCGCGGCCACCAACGAATATGACAATCGCACGTCAAGTGCCGGTAATCCCTTTCACTGGCAACGGCCCGTGCAGTCTTCGTGGTTGTTGTAAGCCGCTCGCAGATGAGGAGCGAGTTGTCGTGAGTGCCCGTGTCTGCTTTTTGAGAAGGGTTAATTTATGGATGTGGTTTGCGGGAAATTAAGAGTGGATGATTAAAATGTTTCCCAAAAGATTTTTTTGGTTTTGTTTGGTTATGTTTTCGTTGAGGTTTTTATTTACTAACATACTGTAGATTTATTCTTTAATTTTATTTTTACATCGTCCTGATTCAATTACTCTTTTATGTCTCTTTTAATCTTCCTATATATATTTGAGAACTAAATGTTCAGTTCTCATATTTCTCGTGATTTACGGTTACCGGCCGTCAAGTCACGACCTCCAAAGATATTAGAAGAGAAACCACATGGGTAAACTTAAAATTGCAACTGCTGGCTATGGGATTCGAAATATGGATCTCACGATGCATAGTCTGATGCGTTACCACGGAGCTATTTACCCCATTACCCGACAAATTATATATATTCAAATTACTCCTGTGTCTTCTTACTAACATGATTAGGTGAGGTGGTTTGACGGCATGTTACTCTAAATAAATATATCTTATATCCAGACCAGTAGTTACAGAATACCACATCCAATTATGATATTTTTTCACGATCGGGAGAGAAACACTATTTCTATGATACCAAAATCTTAACAGAAACTGCCAGATTCATATCAACGGGAGATTTGTGCACTTTCTCTCCCGTCATGAGGGAAAGTGCTCAAATAATATGAAAAATGAACAAAACTAAACAAATCAAAGTTTACTATCATAAATTATATTACAATTTAAATAATGTAGAAAAACAAAAAACCATTATAAATTTAGAGGTTATGAAAAGGAGAGAAGTGTATTTTATCCCTTGTCGAATTGTAGCCCTTGCCTACGGCTCGTGCTTCGATTTACTCCGCGGAAAAAAGTAATAGTAATAAAGTATTATTTGAAATCGCCACTATAAACACCAAAATCCATTATACTATGATTTTGAAAAACGCAGTGTTGGCAACCGTATAATAATTATTGTACAAGTTGGATAATTTCGGCAGATATACGACATATGATAGAAAATATATAGGTACGTAAAATGAAATAATATGTGCAAGAAGAATGAACTAATTAATTCCGATGAAAAAGTTGAGTACCCAACACATACAATTTGGGTGTTTTTTACGTAACTGTAATGTCTAAGGTTGGCAACACTGAGTGCAAGATCCAATATTTAATTTAACTGAGAACTGACAGATGTGCAAACTTAACCTATAGAATTTTTTTTAAGTTGGTTCTAATTTTTGTAATTCAAATAAAGTTTAACATGTACCGCGACACTGAAATTCCTTTTTTCACTCATATGGCCATTCAGGTCTCGGCAACTAATTAACATATTCGTGATAAAAAATAAAACTTCAATTCTTGATACATAATTAACTATTAGGTATTTACTTAACACCATGAATTGTAATACGTAAATAATAAGAAGTTTGCCGATTTCGGTTATGTAGGGACAATATCGTTATCCTAGCAGACCAGAGGTCGTGGTTTCAAATCCCACTGAAGAAGATGGTCGTTTGTGTTGTGCAAAAAAATCCTTATCATCCACTCATGAGGTAGCATACGACCTGAGCAAATCTGCTTCCTAACTTCGTAATAAAAATAAAAATAATAATAAGAAAGTGACATTGTCGCTTCATGTGCCAGAAGTTCAGGGTTTCAATCCCTACTAGAGTGTGGATGTTTATTATTTCATCGAGCCTTGGGTGTTTCGTGTCCGTTAAACAATAACGAAAGAGAAAAATGATTGTGGGAATTTCGGGAACGTAATGAGTGGAAGTATCTGCGCAGGGCATCGGCGCCGGTATCGCCGCGTACCCATCTCGCGTTCCCTTCCATTTTGATTTAGTGCTTCCCATCGGATGTATTAATTTCAGGATTTCCATATAAAAGAGAAGAGCGGCGCAACCTTTAAACGAATATACCGATAATTTATCGCAAGACAACACATAAATTCCGCGCCCGGCCGAATAAACTATCGAGAACTCCCTTTAAAGACATATTAATCAAGACAAGGAGATTAGTTGGCTGTGGGCGCTGAGCGATTCGCGCTGTCAGCCCCGGATCGCTGGATCCCTCCGGAGCCGGAGAATGCCCGGAGGATGCCCGGATTTGGGTCAAAGCGACCACGACCGCGGCCGGTCAACGCGCTGAGATCCTGTTAAGGTTTCCTTTTTATGTAAATCCCGAACCCGCAGCCTGCCGTCAACTTCAATCCAAATATTTTCTTTTTCATTCGTTCGTTAACGTGAGGAGGATTCGCACTTCCGCGACTCGCAAGCTTTTCTTCGCCGAGTGATTTGTCGACGTTGATGCTAAGCTTTCTGCATACTGTTTTGGTGCATTTTAATATTTAACTGTAGTGTATTTATACGAGGTGGTGAATCGAAGGACGTACAATCGGCCCAATTCTCTAACTCAGTTTGCTAAGATGAAAAACACAAAACACAAGAAAAAATTAAACTGTCACTTGTAACATTTGTTTCTATTTGTCAAAAATATTAGCAAGTGATTGAAAGTTAACAACTGAGTTTTTCAATTTCATTTTAGAAATTTATAATTATTGGATTTCCCTAATTATTTTACATCAAATAAGTTAAATAGTTTATTGTAGACGAAAAATATCTGAATTTTGTGACACTAATTTATAATTATACTCTACCTGAAACCGTAAAAATGACGGAAATATTTGTTGGTAATTTTTCTAAAATTATATCAGTGCCATGAAATAACAAAACATTAAACAATTAAAGGTCTCAAATAGAACACATAACTTCAAATATCAAAAATAAGGGTTTCAGAGGGGAGATTTAAATTATAATGTCATGTAATATTTTGTTTTATTTTTATATTAATTAGTTTTTGACGATCGTCAATTGTTTTGTAAACAAGTTATTTGAATCTCAATGAGTTTGTTATTATATTAAGGGTTTCATAGAGGAGAGTTCAGTTATAATGTCAAATAATTTTTTTTTGAATCATCAAGTGTTTTTTCTATACAAGTTATTTTAATCCCGCAGAATTTGGTGTCAAATTAGGGGCCTCAGAGGAGACAGTTAAATTAAAATGTCAAAAATTTACTTTGTCGACTTTGGCATCAAACTAAATGGTCTTACACTAAAACATTAATAATTCATTTTGAACTATTTTCAATTGTTGTTATATTAGAATTCTTTCGAATTTAGTATTAAACAGAAGCATTTCAAAGAGAAATTTACATTATCAAATCATTTATCCATTTTAGACATCACGGAATATTGTATATTTTTTTAAGATATTTACGTTATTTTTCCGAAATATTATATTTATATGTACAAAAAAGGTTTGCGGTGACCACGCCATTTTTTTAAATTGCAAATCACATTTTCAATAAATCTTTGTTCATTTTGAAATTTGGCACAAGTTTTGGGATAACCCTCTGCTAATTTCGATAACCTGATATGGTGTTTCCTATAGTTAATTTAAGAGAAATAAAGAATGACTAATATCTCTTGTTCTATTTCCCAAATTAACAGATTTTTATCAAATTAGATACGAAGCATATTAGAAACGAATTTATTTATATTTCTTTTATTTTGCAAAGAATAACTCTGAACCATCAATGGTATTAGGCAGATACTAAAAAGGCTTTATGTAGTTGTAAGCAGTGCATGAGTCACAATAGCATTAATATTTAAATCAGCGAATATCTCCTGTCACAGACATGTCACTTTTTGACTTGGGCAGGTAGTAATTTCTCCTAATCCTATTAATACCTCACAATTCCCAGAATCGCTTAAAACTTAAAAGTCAGTTAAAAACCCCAGTCCATAGTTTCACGGTCACACCCCAGCTTAAAAACCCACCCTATGTAAATTCCAATCCGAGTCCGTCAGAACATCCCTCGTTTGGGATCATTGTCCGTTTTTGGTTCTCAGCAGTACGATGGAATTGAGAAAGGAAAAGGTCAGCGAAAAGATGGAGAAGAAATAGAAGGAAGCGTTGAAATGGACGTGGCGGGGGAAGAGGGGGGTGGGGGTTATTCGAAGATGCTACATGCGGCTGCGGCCCGTGCAAATTTGACCTAGAAAATTTTTTCTGTTTTTACATTGAAGAAAAAATTCGTTCTTATCACTGAAAAATAATAATACTTGAACGTTAACTTAAAGGTTTTTATGAAAGCGAAAAACGCACCTGAAACAGATAGATATCATAGGGCCACGCTTATTCGTCTAAAACTTGTTTGTAAAATAATATATTTCACAGTCATTTTCAAAAGTGGTAAATGACATTTAACAGTGTATTTTTGAATTATTTGAAAATTTATTTAAATTCTCGTACATAATAGTTAAACATAAGTTCTCAGCATCAGAAGAACAATGTGGAATCAACACAATATGTAAACCAATCCAGCGGTCATAATTAACAAAATATAAGTTACTGTAAATTCTATGGCGCTTTCTGGAATGGGAATTAAAGTACTCAGTAGGTTGATGGTGGTGGGCCAATTCGGCGGCCGCCGAAAACGCTCGGGACGAACGTAGAAGAAACCCTCGGAGGCAACGAAGCGAAAGGTGTTAGCTGCGGGTACAATGCACTGACAGCCGCTTTGTTTCTAGTCATTGCGAGCTGTCAGCCTGCCAGTCTCCGTGATATGATCTTAGCTCTGCTGTTAAGAGGTTCGTATCCAGGGCCGTTCCGTCGTTCTTGTCGCCTCTCTGCCTTAGCGAGTCGCCCCTGGTGCTGGTGACGGCGACATCTACACAAGGCCCATCGACAAAACATACCACTAACCTACCTACTCACAAGCCTACTTGCGAATGCTGTGATCGTAAATTTTGTAATGTTGCATATTTTGAATTACTGCAAAAGAGGTTATTGTAATCTATATTTTCTAATACACACAGCAAAAAAGTTCAGGGACTCCATAATAATTGAAATCAGAAAATAAAATATGTTCACGACCATAAGAAGGTAATTAAAAATAAATATATCATCACGCCAATTACTCATTCTGGGTGTGGTACTCTTATTGCACAGATCTTAGTAAATATACATTTTATGGGGCCTATTCTGTAACTTATCTGTTAATTTTCAACAGTCTGTTAAAAATTTCAACCAATAAAAATATTTGTATCAAATGAAAATATCAATTTTAATTCAGTGACGTCTGTTATCATTGGTTCAAATTTTTAACAGACCGTTAAAAATTAAGAGGTAAGTTACAAAATAGGCCCCTATGGAACCTATTCTGTAATTTACCTGTTAATTTTTAATTACCAGTTAAAAATTTTAACCAATAAAATTATATGTGTCAAATGAAATTTTCAATATTTTTTCAGTGAACTCTGTTATCATTGGTTAAAACTTTTAACCGGCCGTTAAAAATTAACATGAAAGTTACAGAATAAGCCCATATATGTCAAATGTGATTACTGAAATCAGTCTGGAAAACATGCAAATGTGATATAATATGAAATAAGGAATTTTACGAAATATAAGTGAGTTTGTTTCCGAATTCATCTTATTGTTCTAAATTGAAAAGAGTGTAATTTATGTAAAAATATTTTGAGTCTAGAATCCATAGGCGACATCAGCGAACTATTATGTCAAAACAAGAAGGGCATATTATCCTACAAACTTGAATTTTTAAAGATTTATGGTAAAACAATAGACAATACTATACAAGGAACACATTCCATTTTGACAAGTTTCACACTTGATATTTTGATATATTTCGACACCATAACTCAATTGGTCCAATTCTCTAAGGAAGTTGTTATCGTAGTAACTTGCTTATGGTGTCAAAATCGCATCGAAACTTCATATTTAATGGAGAATATTTCATAATCTGTCAACGAGCGATTCATTTTTGTCACAAATAGCAAGTTGTTACATAGCAACTTTCATAGAGAATAGGCCCGATTATCCGCCAAAAATACATCATTAATATACATAAATATCCAAGTTCTTTAACATCAGTTGTTCACAATGAAGCAAGTCGCTCAGGAACTTGCGCAAGTAACTGTTCGTCTTCAAGAAGAACTATCGGAAGAATTCAATCAATACGAGCTGACACATTGAGCGAGTGCCTCTCTGGCCCCTTAAATTGACGTCCGGGGCATCGGAAAATTGGAACAGTTCCTGAGCAGAATAACACAGTCTTTCTGAATACGTTACCCGTTAGAGTTTTGTCGGATTAAGAGCCATTAGTCCGATCTCTTTGTTAACTCAGCGCCGTGGAGATGGCGCGCGCGATATTTTTAATAATGTTTCGGCTTCGGCTGATTTCACTGCGAATGTACTGATTTTATTACGTCACTGTGACAGGGCTGTTGATCAAAGAGGCGAGATTAGGGAATATTTGTGCATTCAAACTCGTTAATTAATGGTATTCGTCAAGCTGAGGATTTACATTTGTATTGTGATGACTCGAAATATGGACCCGAAAATGCACATCATACGTGAATTCAGTATATTGTTACTTTCCGCACATATACGGTGTATCAACATTTTTCTGAAATCTATACGTTATAATTTTCTTCAGCAAACATAAGTGTATAATTTTTCTGCTTAGTTAAATAGTGTGTACGTATTTGACCATGTATTACTGCTTAAAGTTGCATTTTTTTCTGAGTAAAGTTAAAATATTACCGATAACTTTCAATGTTCCACTAAGCACGAACTTACAATTATGCTGTCATATTTTAAAAGAAAATTATTGTTATCATGCATATAACATGTCTAGTTAGCTGAACCAAACCCTTATTACGTGAAGCAGTCACATGTTGCAGGGGAGAAAAAATATACAATACGCTTTTATATATTTACTGTAATTACCTTTATTTCCGTTTTGAAGCGAGTGGAAGTAAAATGACAGGCTGCTTCTGAAAGAAATTTGCCGCTTACTTGATTTTTGACAATAAAAAATATTCGGAGTATAACAATCTTTCGTTATCTTATACCAAAAGTGCTGTTTTTCATTTCATGTGGAATTCCTCCTAGTCAAGGTAAAACATAAGCACATAAGCTATGAAATTTGAAGGGAATCATATCTTGATAAGTGAGATATTTTACGAGTGGAGTACGATTACACATGGGATTGGAACTGAAGATCTTATGCCATGCACTATTTATGTTTCTGTAACCAAGGAGTCAAAGTATTATAAAGCATACATCTATTACCATAAACATATAATTGGTTCAAAAGAAATAATTGTTTACATGCATACATATTTCATAACACTACGCTATATCCCACACGATGGGATAACACGAACCCTGAAATATATTTGACTATATTCAATCTCCTCCAAACCTTCTTCACACTCGGAATCATTCGTTCACGTAACAAACCATCAGTCATACCTAATCACTTGGATACCCACGCAATCATCCACCCTCAACTTTAACTTCATGTATTAGTATTTCACAACATTCTTCTCAATCTCACACTTAACATACATATTTTGAACACGATCACGTCTTGAATACCTACACAATCTTCAAAAATACCTTATTTCCATAGCAGTTCATCGTTCATGTTTCTTCATACACCCAAAATTCAGAATCATGCATCAATGTATAGGTACTATAATACCAATATAAACACTCAATCGACCATATCTAGATACATTTATATTTATAAAATATAAATTATTTTGATAAACATTTTGATTGATTATTTTATTTGAATTTAGGATAAATAAATAATCTTTCGAATATTGCTCGAGCCATGTGTTAAAATTCTAATTGTCATTTTTGACATTCAGCTGTCTGTTTCTACCCGGCAATCATTCGAAATTTTACCTAAATGCTTGTCTCTCGGTATATTGTTTTAAAATACTCGAAGAGTATTTCTTGGCGTATTTAGAAAATTATGAATTTTTACAAAATATTTATTCCAAACCAGTAGTACTTCACAAGAATTAAGATATACTCTTGATCTTGTCTTGAAATCAAGACAAGAAAGCATCATCAAGAATCAAGATTTCTTGGCAAGTAATCTTGATATCTTGATAATAAATTTTTACATTCCGCATTTATGATTAAAGTATAAAAATTTGAATCTATGTCTATGATTTTTAAAACAAATATTTTACGGAGCCATTTATCCCATTAACTTGTTTATATTTTATTTAATTAAATTTTATTATATATTATTTTGTTTTCTTGCATTTGGATACATCGTTCCGTATTCTTTTCCCCGCTAATTTTGAAATCTGTTACTTTTTTTATTAGATTGATAGGGAGAAATATTATTATGAGATAAAACCGATTCCGATTATCGGCTAGTGGAAGAAGGTGAATCAAGTTAAGTTTAACTAGATTCTGTTAGATCGGTTTCATCACTATCCGAGTAAATCTTATTTATCTTTTAAAACTCATTGTTTTAAATAAAAAGCATAGAATATCGAAGTGAAAAGTGACGCGAACAACATTTTAAAAACATTTTACTAAAAGGGAGGGGCATGGGCAGACGCCAACGCTACGTTCTTGAGCAAAAATATCAAGAATTTAGAAATTATAAGAATTATTGAAACAAGACAAGAAGAACATCGTCACGAAAAGAGCTAGACAAGAAACTTTGAATTTCTTGTCATGAAAATCTAGCCCAAGACAAGAAATGGTCATCAAGACAAGATTTCTTGTCTTGATGAAACACTAAACCCAGGGGTTCATCCATTCGAAATTCGTTTATCTTTTGTTGATATAACGATCTTGTCTAGATGAAGCACTACACACCAGTTTTAATTTTATGAATATGGATTTATTACTATAAAACTATGATTCTTTAACTGCAAGAAAACGAACAATTTCAGCAAGTTTCATTCATTCAAACAATGATATTTTATATTTGGTTTCAAATAAATTATGGTCGAAGGAGTGTACCAATCTTCATAGCATATGGTTCACCTTAACATCTTCTAGCCCTCCTAGTTAAGGGTTAGCTCCGGGAGCCAGTTCCGAACATGTCCGTCAGAGACAGCGTCGCTAGTCTCGACTTTACTACGAGTCCATAGAAACGCAGTCGGCCGCGCTTCCCTTTCCGCGCCTTTGTGTACAAATGAGATGAGTGCATAAATCCATATCGCATTATTAAAGTTACAAACTAGCGGTAGACACCCGGGTGAGTGTGTGACTGCGTGGACTTAAGGAACTTTGGTTTCCGACCCGTGCTAATGAAATAGGGGTGGAATTGTGAGCTTCTTTATTTCTAACTACTCAATCGGGTCTAGTCTCTTAAAAAGTTGATACTGAACTTGCTAATTGTGACAAACATAAATCGTTTTTTGACAGATTCAATACAGATTCACATACCGATAGAAAAATTTGACTCATGAAATATCCTCTCTTAAAATTGTAATATTTTTTTATTACATTTCTTTATAATATAAGCGCTAAGAAACCCATTGTAGCAGAGCGCATCGTCAGATCTCTAATATTTTTCGAGATAGGTCGATTTTTGGTATTTTTCGAAGTGCAACTTTAAAGGCCTGTAATTCAAAAACTGCACGAGATATCTAAAAATTCTCTTCAGTTTAGCTTTTCTGGTGTCTTATATAATAAA
This sequence comes from Poecilus cupreus, assembly GCA_963942605.1. Classification (NCBI taxonomy): domain Eukaryota; kingdom Metazoa; phylum Arthropoda; class Insecta; order Coleoptera; family Carabidae; genus Poecilus; species Poecilus cupreus. The sequence goes on from OZ012720.1 coordinate 30,095,970, forward strand.
TTAGCAAATTTTTAATTTTTTGAATTTTTTTTGTAGTTTTGTTCAAATTTTCGATTGGCGATAACTCGACGAATATTAAAGATACAGATTTGCAGTGTTCACCAATCGATTCAACTCATCTAAATACATAAGTATACAAAGTTTCATAAAAATCGCTTTACGGGATGGAAAGTTAGAGCAAAAAGCTTGAAAATGTCGTTTTTTGTCCAAAAAGTCAAGTGTTACCCCTTGACGTTTGGCCTGGATTTGGCCATTTGCAGACTTTTTGCTCTAACATTTCAACCGGTTGTCCGAATTTTCTGAAATTTTCAGGGTTTATGTATTTCGTCGAGCTGAAACGATTGGTGAACACTGCAAGTCTGTATCTTTCATATTTGTCGAGATATCCCCAAACGAAATTTTGAAAAAAAATTCAAAAATTTTCAAAATTTACTAATTTATTATAAATAGCACGAAAAACACAAAACTGGAGATATTTTTCGATATATTGTATAGTTTTCGAGTTACAGCCCCTCAAAATTGCTCTTCGGAAAATATAAAAAATCGTCATATCTCTAAAAATATTAGAGATATGACGATGCGCTCTGCTGCAATGGGTTTCCTGGCGCGAATATTATAAAGAAATATAATAAAAAAAAATTACAATTTTAAGTCATATTTGGGGAAATTTCCGTATTTTGACAAATATTACAAATCGCCATATTTCGATAAATATAAGACATATTACGATACGTACTACAGCAATCAGTTTATTCATGTTCACATTATACAAAAGTAATAAATAAAGTTAAGTTTGGGGAAGTATTTAATTTATTTTCAAGTAAACAATTTATTAGTACTAACCTTTTGATATATATACGTTTTTTTCTTAATTTAAATAATTATCTTAATTTAAATAATTAAATTTAAATTAATTATCTTGGTCGGAATTATTTAATGTATTAATGTTTCTTTTAAAGTCTTGTGTCAGTTCTAAAAAACCTTCAAAATATTTCCGTTTTTAGACGTCCTTGCTCATTTCTCCGAAAGTAAACAACGAAGGCGTGTCTCGCTTTTAGGACCACCAAGGAATTTCTGGTTTAAGGGTGTTTCTGGTATTATTCTTCTAAATCCACTGTCAGGGTCGTCGCACAACAAGCACCCCGTGGTTCTGTTTCTTTAAATACGTAACGAGTGTTGATTCCTAGTTTGACTGCAGGCGGATTACGAAGAGACAATAGGGGTGCTTAACACCTTCTCAGTAGGAGGAAATCTGCACAGGGCCGGATTTACTAAATAAAGAATGATTGGCACGTTAGGGAAGAATTAGACACGCTGCATTCATAAAGCGTGAATAGCTTATAATATCGTCATCTTATTTGCAAGATAGATAACAGATATCACTGCACTATTGCGCGCGCATCCTACAGCGTGTACACTGGATTGTCATGATAACCCATGCTCTCCCACCACTCATACGAGCGATAGGTGAAGAGATTGCAGTGAGCACTGCACCTTGGATTATTTTGCTTTATAGACGGTTCATTAAATAATTCTTTATATAGCTGTTCATTTCTTGATATTGTGATTTTATTTGTGGTATTTCTAATAAATTGAATTCGATACAAACAATAATAATTTATATTATTTGTATCAGTTTTATTAATAATATTTCTTGTAGCTCTTCACCTACTTTCCTTCGTAGGCCCGCCACTGACGAATAGTATGCCCGAACGGCATATACTGAAGTATTTCTTAATTTCAATAATTTAGGAAGTCAATATCTAATCAAAACATTTCTCGGTAAATCAGACGTTTTAAAAATAGTGCATTGAGAACGAATTTCAATATTTATTGAATGCGATAACAAATTCCACATTATTAATATTAATTTGGTTAAGTCTGGAGGCAGTAATAAATGAAATTCCACGTTATCTACACTCGTAAATCTCGAAAGAAAGATAACAACGTTCGCCAAGTCGAACAAACGCTGACGCCGTAATCATAAATTATCTTTTCAATTTGCAGCGCTGATATAAAATAGTTATTTCTTTAAATGTAACGAGACCAACGCGCTACCTTATCACCGGAGTATTGATTCCGTTTTTCCTTGCGAAGTGCCGTGTAAATTTTTAAACCGTCAAACGACTGCTATTTATTTGATAGTTCTATCGATTCCATTTTTTATGTGCAGACAAGATGGCGGAAGCGGTCTTGTGCGCTGGTGTGTCTCACTTACACAAACTTGTGAATACTTTCTGCTAACTTTATCAATTATCTTTACCCTTTTCATTTCCTTTTCCTGTCATTAGCCTATTATCATCGCACAGCGGTTCACCAAATCTCGTCGTGCAGTCGTACCCTCTGTTCTGCTTCTTCTTTTATGCGGGAAATGCTGTCTTCATTCGGAATAAGTTCTTGAGTGGTCTGAGAGACGAGATCACTAGAAGCGTTTTTTCTTTCGTCGGAAGTCGATCTTCAAAGCTATTGCAAATATTAATTACCTAAATTTACTCTATTATCTATAAACTTATTTGAGCAATTACTTACTATTTATCGTGCGGATAGAGGTGTATAAATTACCGTTTATAATTCATATTTTTTATGGTGGTAACTGTGGATCATGAGATTCTCAGTTCGAATCCTACATTCACCAGTTACCATTTTAACTCCTTTACTACCATCTATGGAAACCGTGACTTGACTTTACCAAGATCTGTGAAATCATAGTACCACAACCAAAATGGATAAATGGCGTGATGATATATTTAAATTTATAATTCAGTTTCTGGATTATCGTCATTTGTTTTTTATAAGAGAAATGGCTGGTTTATAGTGGATTTAATTTATAAATCCAGATTTAGAAATTTAGACTTTAAATTTACAGAATTTACGTTCCTGGTTCATACTGAATTTAATAAGTTTAAAACCTACCAATCAGGTTTATGTTGTTGTTTTTTTTTTTTTAAGCTGTGATTAGTTGAATTTAGAAATTTAGATTTAGAATAAGAAATAAGGTAACCATATTTGTTATTTTAAATCTAAATTCAACCAATCACATCTTCACTGGCAAACAATAATCAACTGTGGCTACAGTAAACTTCGTTAAGATTGTCTGTTCAATTAATTTATTTGTCACCATGAAAAAATTGTAGTAACATGGATGCGAAAAGTGTTAAATATAATAATTGATTGAAGAACATCACATATAAAACCAAATTGACAAGTTAAATTTTTTTTTAAATACATATGTCAAAAAATTTAAATATAATCCTGATTGGTAGATTTTCAATTTAATAAATTTAGTAATAACTGGGAAGTTAAATCGCAAATTTAAAATCTAAATTTGTAAATTAAATCCTACAAAGTTTGAACAAATGAACAAAAGGAGAGTTAAACTTAAATGTAAAAAAATATTTTGAGCGATCGTCAATTGTTTTTAGAATAGTTAATTGAGTCTTTTGGCGTTTGCTGTCAAAGGTCTCACAGAGTCAAATAAGTAACTGAACCATCTTTTCTGTCAAACATCTATCAAAGGAAAGTTATTTTATAGGTATAAAAAGTCGTGTGGTGGGCGTTCCAATCATAAATAACACATTTACCAATAAATTGAGAACCATTAATTATGTTGATTTGTATTTATGATGTTACAATGTATGTTAATATTTAATTCAATTGAAGTCAATTTTCCGTCTTAGTGAAATATTTCATTATGTCGTCCATCTGCTGCTAACTGTCTGCTTTTAACGCGAATAATTAAATTATTAAAAGTCGCCGGGCGACTTTGATTCTCGCATCAAGTTTTTCTCATCTCGCGTCTATTTACCTTTCAGTTGATCATGAATTTTTAATATTAATTGTCAGTCCGTAATTTGCTGCCCGTCTGGCAAGATGGCCGTGGCAGCCTCGGAAAGAAGCGGCGAGGAATTCAGCAGAACGTCCTTAGCATCGTTTTTTAATTGAATTGAATTAAAACATACAAGGGTTTTAATGAAACGTGATTTTTTGCACGTTTTGCACGCTGCAAGGCGTCTCATTACAGCATGGTTAATATCGCTGTCGCACTGCTAATTTCACTTCACAAAGGGTCTTTCAAAACTCATTACCTTCCTATATCTGGAAGACAAAGACCGCCGAAAAAAAGATATGTTTTCGATGGATTTTAATTTAGGTGCATCAAAGAAACTCATTTAAATTTGCTTTGCGCAATTTTCTATCTTTGGACTGAATAATTGTCACAAATTTAATCCGATTTTTCACAGGAATTTAATAAGCACTTTCAATGGCACAAGAAAATTATTTTCGGTTTTTTATTTTTATTACTGAATTGAATAAAGCAAATTTTGGTTCACTGGTTCTTCGGCTCTTTATTTTCATCAAAGTGGATTATTAGGTGGTTGAACTTTCCTCTGGACGCCGAAAATTGCTGCTAACGGAAAGGAAACAGAACTGAATCATTTTTCCAAATATTCAAAAGTTGTAATTTAACCATTTCTGAATATTCTAACAACAATGTATGCAATACCAGACACTAACAAAAATAATTTAGAGATTGCATTAACATTTACTTGATCGATCATCTCGAATTTTATCTGGACACTATATTTTGAGTTTGTGTGAGTTTTGTTTGGAACATACCGTGAGTTTCAGTTGAGATGCAACATTTACTTTTCTGTCATTATAAAGCTATATAGATTACTATACTGTTCTAGATAAAATGCAACAAAGCCGGATAAATGGGAGGGCGAGACGGTAAATTTTTTGGACGCCGAATTAAATATTTATGATAATTAATGTTTTCATAAATATAATTTGATATTTATTATTTCTTCATATAAAACAATAAATTTGCACATATTTGTATACATTTAAGATTTATAGTTCTATTTTTGAATATTTTTTTAAACCATTTGTGGTGGCATTACGTATATTTTCATTTTCAAAAAAGTATAATATACTGGTGCCCCATTTTAATCTTTACAGATGAATATCCCAAAAACTCCAAAATCTTAAAGGGAAACCACAATTTTTTTTTTTTACAGATTAAGATAGAGCATACGGATTTATCTATAAAGTTTATATTTATTCCAGATAGATAGCGCTGCAAACAATTTATTAAAAATACAAAAAAAAAAATAGGATTATATAAGAAAGAGACGAATAAATATTTTATCCAACACCTCTCAGCAAAAGCTATATAACTATGGCAATTTTAAACAAGGTAAGTAACAGATTACCCACTTGTGGGTATAATTTTGAGAAAAGTTGCTACTGAGTAATATTCTATTTTTAACAATAAAAATAACACACAATACCTTGGTAACTACTTCGATTGACATTTATTTTAGAAAATTTAAAGCATACGTTACTGTCAAATAATATTTCTTTAATTAATTTTGCATTTATTAAGAGATGTTGGATAAAACATTATACTTCACTGGTGGGAAAAGTGATATTACCCACTCGATAAAATTAAAATTTTCTCGTGGGTAATTCCTTACTTTGCCCACTTGTAAAATAAATAACTATTTTTGTACTAAAACTGAAATATTGAGAAAGATAATTTTTGTTGCAGATTCAAATAGAATCAACGTCAAAAATAAAGTTTATTTTAGGTAAATTCAACGTATATTTACTCTTTATCCGAATCTGCTATAAAAGCATTTTTATAAAATAATCTTAGAACATTGTACAGCGCTAAAACCAAGCTTATAAACACTGCTCTTAAAACATCCTAAAACAAATCTCGTGGTACCAGCCTCTGTCTATAAACTTGTAAATATGATATTTCGATAGTCCATTCATGCTCACAGACGTCATTGGGTATACTTCCTAAAAATCTATAAAATAAACCTTCCAAAAATTACATTTATCCCTTAAGCCTTAAAGGGATTCAATCTTGACCACTGGCTTGGTTTACAAGTTGTGTAATGTTAGTTGTATTACCCGTTTTTGTTACATTTACGATGACAACCTAGTTGTCGAAATACGTATACAGATTTTTTCTTTAAACTTTAAAGGAGGTTAAGAGATAAATTTAACATTTAGATTGTTCTTAGTCTTAGAATTTTACAATTTATTTTCTGTAAAATAAAATAAAATTGTTATCTCTATCCTATCAACCAGTGAACAAAGCGTTGTTGTAGGTTTAAAATGAACAATAAATAACAAATTAAAAATGAATCCATAAATTATAGTCCACGTGGCATTTCGGGATCAATAAATAACAATCAGGGTGGATAATAGAGTTCTGTGGCCGTCGTTGTTTTGACAACATGAACCTAAACAAGTGTTAATGGTGTCCCACAGGAATATTGGTACATGCGAGGTGGAGCTGGAAATTCAAAGGCGCAGCTGTCTGGATCCCTTTGTGCCCATTTTCTGAACTCGACCATTATAGTTGTCACTGAGAATGGAACTGCACAATAGCGCCCCGGTTAACACAAAACATTTTTTCTTTTCGTAACGGGAATGTTATTTTTATACACCGAGTTAAAAATAATATTTTTCTTTCTGAACACTGAAAGGAGCTCGCAGGTTAACTATGTTAAAAGAAATTATAAAACTTATTTTTAATTTGTATAAGTTGTTCTGAACTGGTTTACAATCAGGAATTGCTTTTAAAGAAATACGTTTTACTGTTCGTAGTTTTTAACAAACTTAGTTATTAAGATGTAATATAATTGCAATAAATATACAGATATCATCACTAGCACCCTGCTTAGATCTCTGTAGTAAATCTTCCTGATGAAACTCCCTATAATGGCGAGCGAAACATTGAGTTCTATTTCATCATCTTCATGGTTTAGACTTTTGGCCTGCTCTGACCTTAATTGTTCAGCAATGACTTAAAAGTCAAAATTGGAACACCGCAAGGTAACAAATAAATATTTACTACTACTACTATTGAAAAACACAATAGTACGGTAATGTAAGTCATTACCAAACTAAAATGGGTGAGATATGTAGAACTATAGGATATATCGCACAATCGTAAATAAGTAGCATATAAGAACTTGTTTTGAAAAAAAGTATATGAACCACTGATGAAATGTCATTAGGCGTGTTTCTTCGTCTTATGATTCTGATTTTCTAAATCATGATTCGCTTAAATATGATTCTTCGGATTTATGATTAAAATGGAATACCAAAGAAACAAGTAAAAATGAATCATTATTTAAATTCAATCCATAAATTCATATATTCCTTACCAGTAGCATTTTCATTATTGCTTACATTAGGAAATGTGTGGAACATTTCTTGATGTTGTATAATAAAATCTCCTTGAGTTGAGCATAATGCACAATGAAAATTTTTTCCAGTTTTGCACTACTTCCTGCCAATTTATTTGTGATTCGAATCATAGTAATCACGAAAAAAGTATGATTTAAAAGGGAAAGAGGATTGCAGTGCTTGATCGAACGAACGAAGAAATATGATTCTTCTTGATCACGTTCTCTTTGATTACGAATGATAGTCTAAAGAAACACTCCTATTATTATCAGTGCCTAGTACCCTTCATCATCTTTGTACTGGGTCAATAATGATTGTTTTCTTAACTTAAGTGTATAATATTCTTTATGTAAAATATGTGGAATAGTATATTCTACAACAAGTAATGGAATGGCACATATTCCATGCGAGCAAAAAGTTTGCCGAAGGCGAGGGCTAAGGTTTGCGAGTGTGGGATATGCCATTCCGTTACATGTTGTAGACTATACTTTCTATGACAAGATTTTGGAAATTATGAAGAAAATACAAATATAAAACTGTTGAAAACGTCAAACTCAAATAAATCAAATTAAAACAAACAGACGTAACCATAGTAACTGAATCAAGATACTTCATATATCGCGCTAATAAGCGACTCTGATTCGTCGAAAATATTCTATACGCAGCGTATGGAATGTTAGTGATTCCATAACAATTTTTAGTTGTGGAATGCCTAGTTTCCAAAACAGTGTTATAGAAAGGGTAATTTCATTAATCATACAAATAATCGTACATTCATATATATGGAAAAGTCGTGTGATGCCCACAGCAGATTTTCTTAATACTATAAGAAATTAATCGTAACCTCTAGGGTGGTTTACACGTCGGCTCTCTTCTTTTCCTCCTGATAAAGTGCTTATTACCATGCCTCTGTCTTAAATTATATTTTTAATGAATCAGGCCATAGAAGTATATGCCTTCATACCGTGAGTTTCAGTTAAGATGCAATATTTACTTTTTATCATGAATGTATTACTATGGATACCAGTATGATAAGTATTACTCTTTTAGATAAATTGCAACATAAGATGTCAATCGACCCAATTTTTTAATGGGAATATTTCATTATCTGTCAAAAACGATAGCAACATTTTAGAAAATAGGCCTGATTGTCAGATACTTGTTATCATACTTTTAAAATGTTTAATAATGAGGAAAAAATTCGAATGGTTACTTGGTAGAATTAAGGATATAATTTGAAAAATGTTTGTTAATTATTTTCCTGAATAGGTATCGTAAATAAAATTCTTTCACAATCCGCAACCTATGTTACATTTTATCTGGAACGATACTACATATAACTTGTGTTCATAGATACATTAAAGACTCACGGTATATCAGAAAGTAGCTTAAAAATAATTGATATCTTGCTCTCATGTCATAATGTCATTGATTGCGGGCAGCAGCTCATAGAAGTGGGCAAACTAACATGTACAACTACATCCAAACCCAGCCAACTGTAACTAAACAAGAAACCGCAGATTTTTCCCTGGGTGACATCCTCCATTCCCATTTACCGCGCACATCGCCTGCTTGCAGTACAGCGTACACGCTGATCTGAAAGAGATCTCGACTGGCCTAGGTACATACAAGGGTTTACTCTCGCACAAAAGATTAGTGAATAGGTCGCGTCTAAAGGCTCCGGAGTCCGCGGTATCTTATCTCCCGATCGCATCGCGCGATAGCTTCCTGCGGCAGCCGCCAATGACATCTCGGCGCTATCGCGGTGCGATCGACGCTGGCCCTGCTCGCCTGCTCTTTGTGCGGTTTGATCCCACGCGGTCCGACCACGGACATCTGTCCCGAATGCGCCATCGCTAAGTGATTTCTTTGCTGGAAACGGAACTTTGCTATTTGTGAGCAGGTTTTTTCGTTCTTTGATTTTTTCGTGTTATTCGGTTTGTTGTATCTTGTGCTGTATTGGAAATTGAATTCTATTTAGACTTCGTTACGGTAAATGATGAACGTATTTTTGTATTGAATCGTTGGCGGATGATTTAAACTGAAATATATTTGTATCACACTCCACAATCATAGAATAAAAGGGTTTCACTGATGTAATACACTATTCCTCAATATCCATTCTGATCAGATCTTAGTTTGTCACTCTAAAAAACTAATGCTTGAACATCATTCCTATTTATATCACGGTGATGTAACTTTATGAAATATGACGTTAATACTATTCGTATTTTGATTATCTGAAGACCAAGACATTTGCAATTTGACAGTTTACTCGATCCACTAGTTCCATCTTATGGTTAAAAGTGTAAGTTGCTTTGACAGTTCATGTATTTTTGAAATTGCAGCTTGTCTCATTTTCCCCACACGTGTTTTTTTTTAATAATTATTATCAATATACCGTTAGTTTCGGCTAAGTTGGAACAATTATTTTTCTGTTAATAGGTTTGTTCCAACTGGTCATTTCTGACAAGTTTGTGACATGTTTGTGACAATTTCAATGCGCCTGTGAAAAATGTAAACAAGATAACTTTGAAACATAAGCTTTATTTCTTTTTTTGTAGCGAAAAATGTATGAATTTCTTTATTTATATTTATATTTAAGGTTAGCTGTCAAAACAAAAAATGAGCATGCACATGCGCTTCATTCCATTCGCCGTTCCATTCTATATTTCAAACTTAATTTGTTTACATTTTTCGCAGACGCATTGAAATTGTCACAAACATGTCTCAAACTTGTCAGAAATGACCAGTTGGAACAAACCTATTAATGTATCTATTACTATGGTTACCGGTTCTGCATAGTCGTGTTTTAGATAAAATGCAATATAGTATGTAACTATATCATTTTTTCAAGATGTTTTCTCACGACCGGGAAGGAAATTTGGTTTTTGTAACACCAAAATCATGACAGAAACAGCCAATATCATATGCTCAATTATTGGCATTTGTTGTGAAAAATTGCCAAAATAAAACAAATCAAAGGTAACTATCATATATTATATTGCAATTCAAATATCTTTTGAATATTTTTTAAATGCATAGTAACCATTATAAATATTGGGTTCGTGAAAAAAATAGTGTATATATTACATTAAAAGACCGAGTTACGGTAAATCCTAAGATTTAACAACTCTTAATGGTAACAGTCCAACAACCTATGTTGCATTTTATCTGAAACAGTGCAACGTACAACTGATATAATAACAGATTAGTAAATATTGCATTTTAGCATAAACTCACAATACCTATGTATGAAAATTAAATAGAAGATGTACCCAAATGCATTGTCCTGCAAATGATGTAGCTAAAACAATAAGGTTGTTATTCATTACTATAGTAAACTTATTTTGTTCACACATTATAACACAGTAATAAAATATGTGTTCATATTTAAATTACAATTTACACCATACATCTTTTAATGTTGTTGAATTTATTGTTTTTATAGGTTAAGTTATTGTCGCTATGTAATTTTGAACGAGATGTCACTAGCACATCGAGTAAACACATAGTCACACCTCTCTTCTTCTTCATCCATCTTGAGATTAGAACTAAAATCTGTCAAGTTATCCAATATGTAAATAAATTATTTCTTATTTCATATAATATTTTCGTTTCGTCGGTTGTAAATGTAAAATGAGTAATGATTCCGCAGTTTCCCTATCATTGAATTTACAAACAAACAAGTAACATTACTTTGCACTAAGAACAGCAAAACCTTTTGTAATTTACATAGCATTACATACATGTACACGTCAAGTATTTGCATATGAGTGAAAACTATGCGGATGGTATTACTAAATTGTTGTTGGAAGATTTGCTTTTAAGCTTCATTTTCTTCTAATACGAAAATAAAATGATTTCTCGCCTCGAGCATTTCACGGAATTACGCTGCTTGACTTTGATGGCAAAATATTTGTTTTATTAACGTTAACATTTTGTTATAAATTACCTCCAGTTGAAGTTATATTACAGTACAAAATAATATGATAACTAATTTGCATAAGCTCTCAGGTCTCTTTTGCTACTATGTAATGACAAAATGAATTAATGCAATAGTTTATTGTATGACACATTATTGAAAACAGTGAAGATATTTCAATAATCATAAAGTAATTAAATATTAATCTTGATGATGCATAGTGAAGGTATCGAGTTACTTAATTTGCTTTGACGCTATCTTCAGTTGAAAGAACATGTTAAAAATTCTCACACAACTTTTGCTACATGTTTTTCCCATAAAAGTACACAATCTTCAACACCCCAACTAGTTCACTTTGTGTTGCATCTAGTAAAAGAAAGAAAAATCACTTCATTTTTCATAAGAAAACTTCACGACTGCCCATCTATCAATCACGGGTCTCTGAAGACGTTGACCTGCATATAGCACAAGAACAATTGCCTGGCGTATGTCAGGCAACTCACAACGTACTTGATCATCCGCAACTTATTGCAAATTTTGTTGATGCTTCAAGAAAATTTGATGTTGCACCTCTCATTGCTATAGTTATTGAAAAGAGCAGAAGCGGACTGGTTCACAGTATGTTTCAATTTAAAGGTAAAGGATAAATAAGTTTTAAAAAATAATATTTTACCTAACCTTGTTGGGAATATTGAATAAGTTAATGTAATTGAAAAGAGAAATGAAAAATAAATTAATTTTATAGAATACAAAACGAATAGTGGTATTCAAATAGGCAGCGTTAGCTGTAATGAAAATGAAATGTTTAAAATGTAAACGTAAACGTCATTGGCAGAAAGAAGGCTTTCAAAGAGGAATGATGACAGAGGAGTTCTAAATATGCATCACCAAGAACTCTGATTACATGATGAATATTGTTTTAGGAACTATTTATGAATGGATTAAGAATACTTCGTAAGATTGTTAAATTTAATAAAGCACCAAATACAGAAAGTATTTCACTCTACTGAAAAGAATGACCGCGTGAAACACCTTCATTTCAAATAAATAAAAATAAAAATATATCATCACGCCTTTTACCCATTGCGGGTGTGGCACTCTGCTTACGCAGATCTCGGTAAGTGATATATTTTGGCGTATGAGATGCGGTTACCAGCCGTCAAGTCATAGCCCCCAAAGTTGTAAGTGGAGGGGGAACCACAGGGGTAAATTTAAATTGGCAACTGTCGGAAGTGGGATTCGAACTGAGGATCTCGCGATCCACAGTTCGATACGTTGCCACTGACATATATTAAATTGAATGCTATGACGTCATCATACACAGTTTGACAAACAAAAGTGAAGTAATTAATGACCATGTTACAAAGCATTTACATTTGTTTTCTTACCGTAAATTTTATGATAATATATGAAAATTTGTTATTCCTTACTTTATCCAGATAATATAAAAATTTTATAAATCTACTTGAATAATGTCGCCGTCTTATGGAAGATAATAATGAGTTTACGAACGGACGGGAAAAGTACCTAATGTAATATGACAACTGTAGGTTGTGGGTTTTCAAACCTAGGATCCTATTTACCTCATTTGTAATGTGAAGTCCAGGGCTGAGCGAGTGGGGAAAATGGAATGGCCGCCGACAGCTGTTTAATTTTAATAAGCACCTGTAATGAATCGAAATTCGTTTTACATCCCTGCAACATCAAAAGTAGAAGTTAAACGCAGTTCCTTTGACTTTTGCGCGCTCAGTGGAGACTTGGCTAATTGGGCCCGTATTGATTTGTTTAAATTAATTTATATCGTCTTGTCTTAAGTCAAAGGGCGGCTTAATTACCGAGGCAGGGCCATATCTCATTAGCCCGGGCGCATATTCATACCTAATTAAACGGCATCCTGATAACTTTTTGCAGTGTTTATCCTTGAGAGGCCGTGAGCTTTAAAAATAATTAATTGGCGGCGCGTCGTGCGCCTGAATTAATTCGTTAATGCGGCGCGCGTGCACGCCGCGGCGGCCATCGGTTTAGCCATGTCACCGCGGACGCCTCGCGACGTCCCGACGTCACTCCTGCTCGCTGACGGCTGTAAGAGTTTGCAAATATTTAGCTCCGCGCGCGACACAGTTTGCGGCTTTTACATTTATACACACAGCCGATGTCAGCGAGAGCTCGACAACCGAAGCGACGCCAACAGAATTTTGATTTGCTGCTTGCTGCGCGCACAATGCAGATATTGTGAACATCACAGGCAGAAATGGAAATATAGTAATTCTGGAAAATACTGACAAACGCTTCACGCGCTTTCACTTTGAATTTTAAAATAACTTCTCACGGAGGTATTTTTTATCCCTGTTTGTCACAAACATGAACTACTTAGCACCCAATTACAATATGAGGGGGAGAAGGTGTGTTATGGTATACCTCGACCAATCAAAGACACATAAATAAACGAATTCGTTTCTTCACGAATGTTGTATAGCGTTTTGTATAATCCTGCAATTGTAAGTACGCGCATCCATCCCGCATACTCAATGTTACGAATCAGTTTGGAAATGACAGGTGAGTGGGTGAAAGTAGTGAGCGAAAGAACTTTCGCACACTAACCTGACATTACCCATCCCGTTGACATAGAAATGAGTGGAATGGACAAAACAGTAGGTTTCGAGCTCTGTATCCAAGTAAGAAACAATAAGTTTCAATAGCAGGATTGATCAGAAAAGTTTTAAATTCTTTAATGTCCAAGTGGACCATTGTATTTTATTACATGTTATAATCTCGCCATTTACTCGTTAGTTACATAAAAATTCCTATTTATTTTATATTTGACAAATAAATCAGTAATTTCATTTAAAAAATGATACCTATATGATCTGTGATTTTTTATATACAAATTAAAATTATATACAGGTTGTTCATTTTAAGTGGTACACTATTGCTATTTCGAGAATTATAAGAGCTACGAGGTCGGATAAATTAGCAAACAATTTCTATATTATGACAATTAAAATGAGCGAAAAAAGAATTTTTTTAGACCAGTGGTTCTCAAAATGCGGGGTGCAACTTTCTTATTTTAAATGGCAACCTATTTTTTTTATTTGCTTATTCGATTCAGTATTTTTTTCTGAATTCAATGATGTTCACATGTAATGATCAAATAATACAAAATATTTGAGAAAAATGCAAAATAAAAATGTATAATTTTTATTTAAATATACAAAGATTGCCATGGAAGAAAACAAATAAATTCTTTTTTCGCTCATTTTAATTGTCTTAATATAGAAATTGTTTACTAATTTAACCGACCTCGTAGCTCTTATAGTTCTCGAAATAGCAATAGTGTACCACTTAAAATGAACACCCTGTATATGTATATATATAGCTATTTACATGTATAGTACATATTATTTTTTATAATAAATATGCTCTTTACACTTATTTATTCCTATATTTCATTATCAAACTCACCCCCATAACTTAAATTGTTAATAACTAATGAACTAATTGAGCTAGAAAATTAAAACAAAAATGAAAATGATCAGCTAAGGATGTCTTTCAATATCCGTTTAAAATAATGTGCGATCAAAGTGACCCCTGTTTCAGTATAAAGTTGATACGCTTTTAATATTTTTTTTTCTCGAAAACCTTTCAATGAAAAAAGTAATATATTGTTCGAATATCATGAGTTCTATATGAAAGTATTTTTTAGTTTAGTCAAATTCGAATATTTCACGAAATATTAATCAAAAAAGTTTGATATTTTATGAAGTGACCGCAAATTACGGTATATAAATAAATTTTTATAAGTGTGTTGTGTAAATTTTATTACTCTATCGACAAGACTACCACTAGAATATATTGTTGTTTTTTTTTTTGCAGGAAACTTCAAACTCGTCAATGGGATCTACTTCTCCGTCTTCACAAGCAAAAGGTAAGAACTCTCTTTCATCAATATTAAAATAATAAATTAGTCTGTGTTATTCGAAAAATATATCTCACGCCAAATAAATGTAAATTCGTAAACCTAAGCAATCATAAAGTAAACAACATTCGATCAAAAAATCCAGACGCACATTTGAAACATATGAAACAATCACACCGAAATGGTTCGTATATATTCCCCATCATGACTCACATCGGAGTCTAGATGCTCACGTGAGCGTCAGGTGCGACACGTAAAGGAGAGGGGCGGGGGAGTTGCTGAGCGTCTAGACGCTATCTTGATGCCAATCGCGGCATTCAGATTCGACGCGCGCATTTTCATTCCACGACGAAATTAATGACAACTTTTTTTACAAACATATATAACTTTGTATCGACAAAGTATATAGCTATTCAACACTGCGCAGTATAGTCCGTTATTATTTCTTGTGAATTCAATTGACTTCGTGCTTGGGAAATTGAAACAGTTTGCTAGAATTTATTTTAATTCTTTAATAATCCAAATGTACCTTACAATTTTACATTTTGTTCAGTTTCAATTTTTTATTAAAAATATTGTGCGAGAAATGCTTACAGCACAATACGTACTGTAAACAGTTTTTACAAATTTACTTGATGAAATAAATATAGAAACTTAAAAAAAAAAAAATATCCACCCAAAACTGAGAAGCAAAAATAAAATAACTTTTTAGTCTTAATAACTTAACTAATGTAAGTAACTAATTTTGAGTCGGCATTCGTTAATTGTTTGCTTGGCGCATATTCAAAAATAGTTACTTACTTACATTAGTTTAGGAGCTCATTTATTAATACTAAAATAATTTATTTTATTTTAGGCTTTTCAGTTTATTTTTTCGTCGGTTTAAATTAACCATTAGTGGTGTAATTTTTTTTTTTCAAATTTAAATGGGACTAACTTCGAGGTATATCTTATCCAATAAAAAAAGAATAATCAAAATCGAACTACTCTGTAAAAAGTTATGCGTTGTCACACAAAAAAATATACATATCAGATTTTAAATAATTTAAGTGACAAGTGCCATCTATGAGCAGTTTATAAAAATTGTGCCAATTTTCCTGGGTGTAACGTTTCTGCAATAAATACACGTTTCCTTTTATTTTTCTAATATATATATATATATATATATATATATATATATATATGCTTGCCAATATTATTCTATTTGAACGGTTCATAATAATACAAAAGAAACATTAAGGTTATAAATATTGTTGACATTTCATACAGAGAGTTAACTAGATAGTTCTAATACATTCTATGCGTGTTACTATTGGTTCATTCCCTAACATAAACGTAAACCTAAACCGAAAGTTTGAAGTTTGCAAACTTTAGTTTTAACTGTAGACCGCAATTGGGTAGTGTGAACGCTCTCGTATGGTAACATGAACACAATGTAAACAAACGTAAACGTAATTGTAAACCTTAAAATTAATTGCTTATGTGATTGAGGCTTTAAAAATAATTTTGTTCGTTACAAAAAACATTGTACAAACGTTTTGCGAGAAGGCGTTATCCACGCATTCACGCAAATGAAATGTTTGTTTTGAAAATGAAATGTTGCTTTCTGCCTACCAACTTCGTAGCGTGTGTTTTACCTTAAAACAGCTTGCTGTGATACCTCTGCTAAAATGAAAAAATTAACTATACATTTTATTCTTGATTCTTCGCTTACGAATTTCTTGACGAATTCGCACGGGCAGAATCCGCGCGTCACCGACGAAGCTCTCGGCAGGCGCCTCCACCTGTGCGCTGATATTTTAGCAGGAGAGACAATATTTGAAAGTTGTCTGGCGCGCAAACACTTTATTTACAGTCAGCCATTCCCGCAGTAAAAGATTGCATTATTAAATTTGAAAAGTTGGAGCGGGTCGCTCCAGAACACATGTGCCAACAACCAGACTTCTGACGCGCTGCTTATTATATATTTGTGTTTGTCGCAGTTTATTGAAACGACATTTTATATGTTTAAAAACTCGCCGAGTAGTTTCTGTTCTCTGTTAACTTTTTACAATACATTTCGCGAAGTTTTAGACTTAAATTTTGAGTTTTGACGCTTTGGGGAAACTGTCTTGAACATATGAGAATCCCAGAGAAATCAAATATTTATGTTATTTTTATATTAAATTTGTAAATAAATATCACATCAAAGGAAACGAGGTTGACGTCAGAGGATGACATAACGTAAATATGAAATTTTACTGTGCGAGTATATGTATTTTGAGTTTGAAATAGGAAATGTAATGATTGTGCCAAAGTAATAATATTTGCAGCATATTCGATTTCCAACATTCAGATTAATATTCTGCTATGGAACCTATATCAAGATACGTAGTCCTATGTCTACAAAATATAGTAAAAATTATAATGTACTCTTACATTTCTCTATTTAAGTTACTTATGGCCGATATTTCCATCTACGAATAAATTTCCGAATAAGTTATTCGTCCAGTAAATAAAAAAATACGCATCAAAAAATGACAGCTAGAACAATAAGTATCATTTGAGCTATGATTTCGATGCGACATTTTTTATTTATTCGGTACTTTATTCGTAGATGAAAATAGCGGCCCTTAATTATTTAATGAGAAATGTTCAAAATACCTTATAAACTTTCAGGTAAACTATCACTGCCGGTGAATAAATTGTTTCCAAAATAAAATAGCAACTTAAATATTATAATTCTATATATATGAAATTTCAAAAGGCTATCTGCATTAGATTTTGTGTTACCGAGGACGAAAAACACTACTGAAAATTTTGACCAGTAACACTCATAACGAAGTTGTTACGTAGCAACTTGCTAATGTTGACAAAATCGCATCAAAACTATATGTGGGATGGGGAGTACTTCATTAGCTGTCAAAAAAACGATTCAGTTTTGTCACAATTAGCAAATTGTTACGGTAGCAACTTTTTATAGAATAGACCCGATTATTTCCCTTACATATATCTAGTGTGGTTACTTCACGTTCACTACCTTCTTACATATAAATATCTGAATTTAAATACTAATACTTTATTGAGCATACCTATATTTAATGTAAGATAGATGCTCAAGTTGCTAATATGTTTCGTAATCATGGACGATACTAAATCTTTTAATGGCTTCCGCGTCTTATGAAGCTCTCTAGACCCTTTTGTTGAAGAAGTGGATCAATTTCCGTTTTTTTTTTCTTTTTATTCTAGTAGTTAGGTTTCTCCAAAACTTCCTGTATTTTGTTCTTAATTCCTGCTGCTTTTAAATCTTCATCACGTCCTTTAGCTGTGTCGATCTGGGTCTGCCTCGTCTTCTTCTTTTTGCTGATTTCCATTCTATTTCTAATTTAATTGCATCCTTCTACTCTCCATATATGTCCTTATGTCCAAGCCTAAGTGATTATATGGTGCTTGATCTTTTTCACTACGTTTTCTCTTTTCAATTCCTTTTCTACTTCATAGTTCAGACTTATTCTACATTTGTTTTCTGATAACTTTATTGGTCCTAATATTGTTTTTATAATTATTCCTTCCATTGTTCATTAATCTTCATCTTTTTGTCAGTTTCAGTAGCGTAGATTGTTATTGGTCTTATTATCGTTCGTCAAATTTTTATTTTCGTATACAAAACTAAATTAGTATATTATCTTTATAATAATCTAAATTTAATCGTTAACTTACATGATTTGTATGTTTTCTTCCATGGCAAACTTTGTATATGCCTATTTAAATAAGAAGATACATATTTAATTTTGCATTTTTGTCAAATATTTTGTATTATTTGGTCATTACATGTGAATATCATTGAATTCAGAAAAAAATACTGAATCGAATGAGCAAATAAAAAAAAAAGGTTGCCATTTAAAATAAGAAAGTTGCACCCCGCATTTTGAGAACCACAGGTCTAAAAAAATTCTTGTTTCGCTCATTTTAATTGTCTTATAATATAGAAATTGTTTGCTAATTTAACCGACCTCGTAGCTCTTATAGTTCTCGAAATAGCAATAGTGTATCACTTAAAATGAACACCCTGTATATGTAAGACTATTTATTTGCAAACTAAATTACAAAATTTTTAGTATTTTCATATAACACTTCTGTATCAATCATCCAGTAATAATCTTGCGTCACGCGGCCGTCACGCGCTACCAGAAGCCACCGCCGACGCGGCCGGCTGCACGTTAGACGGTTACGAGGTTTGTTGCACGTTCTGTTGCACCCCACGTAAATTAACACTTTGCAGTTGACTGCTGCGTCGTGCTGTAATCATATGAATTACGGCTGTCGGTTTATTTTGCATACATCGCGCAAGGATTATAATACATGCACAGGTCTATGTGTCACTACTGTTGACGTTGCTACCTGCGTAGGAGGGATTGTTTGAGAGTAGAATTGAATCAAACCTACAAACGGTTTTAAATCAATTCATATTTTATAATTATTTAAAGTGTAAACTTAGCGAATTTCTTGAGAGTTACCCACGAGTTGTTCTAGAGCAAGTTGTTAGTTTCACGAAGTATTGAATCTGCAACTTAACTATAACTATATTCAGTAAAAGTAATAAGTCTTTGGGGGTCATTCAAGATTTTCCAACATGACAAAACTTAGACACCTATCAAAATAATTTTGAATGTTTGTACGATATTCTCTCTTTGGAAGAATTCGAAAGAAAAACATGTATGTACAACACGTTTAGAAACATGTTATTCTATTCATTTAATTGTATGAATAGTATATTACGTACCGTGAACTGTAAGTGATAGTTTTTAGGTCGAGAATGTAGTTTGGGATCTCGAGACCCGTAGGGTCGAGATTTCCTAAACATTCGAGACCTAAAAAATCACTTACAGTTCGAGGTTAGTAAGATATTTTTTGCAATACCTGCGTAAATATAAGAAAAGGAAAAATAGGTATCAAAATTAAAAGCTGTCAGATTGAGGTTAAAAATAAAACTTGAATGATATATATTTCCTTACCGTCCACCATGAACGGTAAGTTTCACTTACCATCCACCGTTTACGGTAAGTAAATGATGTAACCATGAAAACCAATTGTGCAATAAAAGTTCCACTTACTGTGTTTAAATTTTGTTATTAATGGGTAACTTACAGTACAGGTATTGCAAAAATAATTATACATATAGAAGTATATTGTTCGAGAGTTAATAACGCGCCCTAATAAAAACTAGCACTACTTTTCCCTACTTGTAGTGTTTGAATAAAGCGGGTAAAATATAAAATATTATATTCGCGCGAATTGTCCTGAAAAGGTGTCAGCTTAGCATAATTTTTATTCATCTTTAAAGAGACGAGTTTACGAAAGTTTTGTGCTATTTTGGACAGTATAATAACCCTTCATTTTTCAAAGCGGGTTAAAAAAGCATTAATCAACCGTGACACCAAATTATTATAAAGCCATTTTCGTTTATACAGTGGACGCTAACATGCTGAAGTTACGCCATGATGAGTCGTTAGCTACCAATATTTTGCTGAATTTTCTTTCTGCGGATTTGTTATTTTCGCTGGAGATAGAAAAAAATTCATCCAGATATAATTAAACTAGCACACACTCTGTAAATTGTTGAAAAATCTGAATTGTGGTATGATTGAATAAATTATTAACAATAACTACAAATAAGAATATCATAAAAAATCATTTTGCTAATACATTCAATAAAGAAATTGTTGCATTCATTTTTTCTTCTTTTATTAGGATCTGTTTCCTATTCTTTCTTTATATTCTTGTGTCTAGTTCACGCGAGAAAAGTTTTTGTAAGAAACTTGCCTAAAGATGAGGAAGTCAGAAAATAGTTAACTCCTGCGGTATAAGTATGAATTTAGTAACTTATCGAAACATTTTTTTGTGAAAGAAATAGTAACATATGAACATGTTTAAAATGAAATATAAAATTTTTACACTATTTTTCTTAAGCGGTCTCAACTGCTTAAGTTATATATTGGTACCTAGTTATCAGTGGTGTGATAACAGCAAGCAGTGTTTGCTGGTATAGGTTTTTGCAAAGCGGTCACCCACCCAACTATTGATCGCGGATAGTGATGTTTAACTTGAGTAGTCGTGTGAACCGGGAGCCGCGCTACTTGCCATGACCATTGCATCTTATTTTATTAAATAGTTTCATAGTAGTGCATGGGACTGTGGATCATGAGACCCTCAGTTCGAATCCCGCAACCACTTATATATCTTTGGGAATGGGAACCGTGACTTGCTGACTAGTAATTGTACTCCACGCAAAAATATTTTAATAACCAAAATAGATAATTTTTCATATTTTGTAATGCGGTTTTAAAATGTTAAAATCAAATTCTTATTCTTAGGAAAACGCGCTAATTGGTCATTCAAGTACTAACAAATAGTATCAACGTGAATTTCTACAAGTTTATATTGTACATTCCGAGTCAAAAATACAATAATGTAGCACATAAAGAATAGTGTATTAATCTCATTGTATTATATTTTTATACCAATGCCCATTGCTTCCCAGGGACGCATATCGGTTTGTTGACCTGCACATGACATTCATACTATACTAATTTTATAAAGCCTGTTTTAAGATTGATGGTATTGTCCGAAAAACGTAAAATATTTGCATAATTAAAACAGAAGAATATTTATTATCCACCGAATTAATGTATGCTATAAAAAAATTATCAAATATTCAAACAATTATGTATGAATGAATCATTCAGGATATAACGTCATATTTAATTAAAATTCAATAAAATTTATATCTTTGAAACCTACACATGTTAGATACAAATTTATTAAAAACTATTATTAATGATTCTTCTTTATCATTCGATCTAGTTAGTTCTCTGGTGGTCCTGGCTTTCTTACGAGTCTATTTTTGACGATACTACCTGTAACTAAAACAGGAGAAATCGTATTAATTAATAATTGCCAGGATATTGTTTAATAATTAATATAATAAATAAATATGTAGCAGCAGTTTCAGCTAAGATAACATTTACTTTTCTGTTATTAATGTATTTCTATGGATAGCAGTTTATATATCACCGTACTGTTCCAGATAAAATGCAACATAGGTTGTCAATGTTAAATGAACTTGTTATATTAACTTATAGTAGTTTACGTATTAAGGGCGTTATAAGGACAATAATGCATAAGGTCAACAGTGTGCTGCTAAAGATCTCCGGTCCGAGGTGTATACGTTAACTCTTATGTTGAATTTTATTTAAAACAGTAAGATACCTAATATACATATATGTATAGAAACTTACCTATCTCTAAACAGTTACATTTCTGTTTATATGTTTTCTTTAAACAAATTAATTTTTTTTCTTACCAAAACTACATCACTTACCCCTTCTTCTAATGTTGTATATTTCATTTCTCGTGAACTACAAATAATAATTAAAAGTCCAGTTAAAATAGACAAAAAAAATATAATTTCGGAATCTAAAATAATCGTTGAGATACTTTTATCCTACGAACTATCATTCCTGAGATATTGCGATTTCAATAGTTGGAAAAGTCGTATTCTACATTACGTAAGTATTTTTGGAGTAGACTGGAGTAGAATTTGAATTGAAAATAGTACCTATAAGATAAGGTTTTCTGTGTTTTATAATCTTTTTTTCGCAATATTGAACATAATTCTTCATCAAGAAAACAAAAGAATAACACAAATAAGTAAATAGAACCAGTAATATGTAAAAACATTGTATTTAAATAATTTTTTGTTGCTGAACTTTATTCAAAAGTCTGTTATAATTTTACTATGAGTTCTTTCTTTTTAGTCATATATAAGCACTAATTTCTATATAACACTAGATTGAGCATAGGCCATATTCTGTCATCTGAGACCGCTCCCAATTGAACGGGTGAGATTGAGGGTTTGTGACAATTTTGTAAAGTGCGCAATCGGAAGCTCTGCCTTCACTCTCTCTACACTGCACTCGCCACCACCTCTCTTTGGGTCATACCAGTAAGTATGGTCATACCCATAAATAAGAGAGATAGATTTTTAAATACTGTAGTATCACAAAACATCAATTTAGACCATTATGGCGATCTAGTGTTATATAGATATCAGTGTATATAAGATATAAAAAATTTACTCATCGACCCCATTACCCCTGCCAATGTGCTGGTGTGAATATTCCACAATGACTGCGATTAAATGCAATGTCCTTCACAGATTCAATTCCTTTTTCCTTCCCTGGAGTATTCCAATAAATAAAGCGATACATCCGTAACTAGGTTATAGGCACATATATCACAGATAACCTCGCTGCTCGTGTGTGATATGAGTCGATGTCGGCTCCTCGACCTGCGTTCACTCCGGCATTGTTAATGTGGCTGGGCCAGCATTTGTCTTAGGGCCGCGGCGGGTGGCAGCGACTCAGCATTGTCCGGGCCACCCGTAAGCGCGTTTTAGGGTGCGTTCCGTGTTCCGTTCCTCTGGCCCGAACTAAGCTCGAGATACTATCAACTACACAGCAGCTTTGCCAGTCCCCTGGGATTACTTGTATGTTCATCCGATTTGTCTCTACTTACATTTTGTTGCTTGTGGATGTTTTGTTTCACTTGGATTTGTTGTCTCGACTATGTTAGTTCTTAAATACTCCAAGGCCCGGGAAATTGAGACGTAAAGTGCTTCGGGGCTTCAAGAAATATAACAGTGTTGTTGTTTATAACCGCGAATTATTATTTGTAGTATAATGTTGTAGAAATAATATTTTGAAACAGTACAAATTGTAGAAAATTTTCAATAATAATTGTTACATCTTTTTGAACATAACAAAATTGTTTATATCTCTATCTACCACAGTAGTAATTTTATGCGGTGAAATTTTTGGAATTAATTTAATTTTGAAAATTTGTCAACTGTGATGCTCGAACTGATGATCTTATGGTCCACAGTCATATGCGTTACCATGGAGCTATTTACCTCATCTAATCATGTTGTATCATTTACCTGTTCTCTTTACATGAAAAGAGTAAATACAAAAATTTCATGATATATCAATAATCAAATCAAACAATCACGAAAAATATTTGATGTTTCATAAAACTGATTTAGATTTATTTATTACCATATTTTTTATAGAATGAAACATTTTTCTAATTCTGAACTTTCATATTCACACTTTGGTTGTAAAGTAAATAGTTAAAAAAAAAAACAGCAATATAATAAAATAGCAGTAAAACCCCTATACACCACATTTTAATTCTGCAGGAAAAAATGTTTCAAATTATAAATAGTATCCAATATGTTTTTGGGTCTATTTGAACGTAACAAAATTAGTCTAGATAATTATTTACTAAAATATGATAGGCCCTTCAAGAAAACTATCTCTTCCGATTGATAACTTTTATTCAGAACTTTTTCTCCATTTTGTACCGTTTAAATATTGTTTAGGATCAATGTTATATTTAAGTTGAACTACATTTTCTTCTTTCTCGTGAATATATTTTAGAATTAGACAGCTCTAAAATAATTCATGTAATAATGATTTATTTCCGTTTAATAAATGTTCAAAAAATTTAATTTTTGACCTTAATACCTTCTGTTTTATGCAGTGCAAATATTAATCTGTTTTATAGGTGACTGGAATAAATGCAATTTAAAAAATTACGTACAAACTTTATAGCGAAGTATAAAATTTCCATATTCATATATTTTCGATTTTATTGCAGCAATGTGAATCGTCAAAACACAACGATTTAATAAACCAGAGATATATCAAATTTTAACACAATTTTATTTGATATTTTACTCTAAAATTTCCATATAATCTTTTTGAACAGTTTTATACTATTTGGTATCAGTACATAAATATCCATACATAAAAATGTCATTTAAATATGATCAATAATACATCACACCATTTCCATAAAAAGAATCGTTATTTATTCCGTAAAAATTTATGTGCATGTGAAGCATGCACGTAGGTATGCTCACCTCGAACCCGGCCATCATTAATATCAACCGAATTAAAACACGAATAACAATACCACACATCAGAATTAAAAAGAATACGCGGGCATTATCATTTATTCTAAATACCCGTTCGTACTTAATCATCGGAATAATTAAACCGACTCATATTACGTGTAATTTATGAGTTGCATTTTGTCAAACGCCGCGCGTCGTATTTAAATTTTAAATGGCGGGGGCCGGCGCCGCAGGTAGGGATGTGGCCCGCGCGCTCTGTGACACATGTCAGCGACCGTTTGTCAGCAATTAAAGAGTGTTTGTGGTTTTTAGGGAAAAATACGGGCGGCCTGCGCCGGCAGCAGCTGCTGTGCCGGATATCCGCGTGGACACCTATACCCTGTTTCAGAATTTAAGGCCAATGATTTACTCAGTCCAACTATATTTAAATAAATATACCATCACGCCCATTATCCATTTGTAGATGAAGCACTCTGCTTAGAATAAATTATTGTGCGTGAAATGCGATTACATTACTTGCCGTCACATTACGCCCCCCTGAAAATATTAGTGAGGGTCTCATTACCCACAGTCTGATGCGTTACCACAAAACTATTTACCTACCTATCTCCTATCATACACTCATAAAAATAATTTCTTGTTTCAAGAAAATTTTCAGTTTTCCTTTTGTATGCATTCGTTGAAGAAAATTTTATTTCTTACATAAGATTAGGTTTAATTAAAAAAATATATTATGTTTATATATAAATTTTATTTATCTTCTTTTTTATGCATTGATAGAAAATGAATATATTTTAAAATTTGTTTTTAAAAATAATGAAAAAGCAGTCGTTTTAATTTTAAACAAAACGTTTTTATTTAAAACAATATCATTTCAATGAAAACAAAATCCGGTTTAAATCAATTTTTCTCTTCATTTAAGAGGAATCTGTTTGTACCAAGAAAACATTTTTATTGGTGTAGTACATAATAAATTAATTTAATCTATGCCAAAATAAATCTCTCACAGAAGAGATCTGCACTCATATATCTTAATTATGGGCTATCGTCAATAGTTATTAGAATTCCTTCGTGTTTGAAACAAATTGGAGCTTTCTGAAGGGTTATTTACCCTTTTTTAATACACGGTAAACAGATATGAGGTCTCTTAAATGTTTGTTAATTTATTTCCTGATCGTCCTGGACCAAATCTTTCTACAACTTTTGCTGCATTTTATGTTGAACAGCATTACATATAACAAGTATCCGTAGTAATACATTTTTAACATATTCGAAAATAGGTATTGCATCGTAGCTGAAACTAGATCTTTTTATATATAATATTTTGCAGTTTGAGAAAAAACTCCCATTAATTTTTATCATCATTTGAATATATCCAAGTCTTAAAGTTTTTGAAACCGTTCTACGAAATGCAAAAATTAAAGTGGTCTTATTCGTTTTGCTAGAAGTAGAAAAATTGTTCAATTATCCCGGCGTCTCACCTCCAACAACAGAATGTACAATTATTTCGTTTGTGCATTTCTAACTGTTCCGTGTTCTGTGTTCGCGGGGTTGGTTTTTGTCGCTGTTCACTCAGGTTGTGTAATTACACAAACCGATTACTCGGCGCACGTGACTGCTCTATCGCAGATTTGCATCATGCGGGCCTAACATACGAGTGCTCCCCAAGTCCGAGGATATGCGCTGGTTTCATTTTGCTTTTGTTTATATCTAAAAGGGAAAAGTATAAAGTAGTTGCTTTAGCATCGGTTATGTAAGTGGGCTTTCTTATCACGTATTCCAATTAAATGTTTGTTGCGTAAGTACACATAATATTCACTTTTTTATGTTTATTCTGCTAGAGTTAATTACAAGGAAGATTATTTTCTATATGATGTTTATAGTTGTTTTAGGAAATATGAATTAAAATTTACTGTATAATTTACTAAATTACTTAACATGTGTACAAATAAACTATGTATACTGGTCCACATGGTGTAGGTCGATAAACCAAGATGCATCCCTGGAATATGTCCGATCTATATCAAATATATACAGATATTTTCCATATGACTTCAAAATAGTTTAGTAAGCGAGTGTGAAAAGTTAAAAAAATGTCAGAACTCATAGTAATTGAATAAAATATTTATTAAAGTTCTGTAATTTTTATTATTATTAAAATATAATATTACTAATTACTGTACATAACTCTTCATCAAAATGGAATATTTCTCTGGTTGGTTAAGACAAACGCCCCGTTTTTATTTTGTAATCTCTGTTGTTATCGTTCTGCTAGTCTGTCAAATGTAGTGTTTACCACATTTAATTTAAATGGAATTCTATAAATTGTGGAGCAAAATACACTAAAATGTTATTTTTTGTAAGTGCTCTTTCAGTTTTGTCTATAACACTTTGGACGTAGGGAAGAGAAGCAAATAATTGTTTATTATTGTCTTCTGATTCAAGGATATTCTTAATTCTTTTCGGGCGAAGAACTCTTTATTTTCTGAATGGTTAAATTTTAAATATTATACTCTATATACGAGTATATATTACTACAGATACTTGAACCAAAAATAATTGTTAATCTATAATACTAAATTTGATGAACAATTTATCTGTTCTTTAATAAAATACATGCTAATATATTTCCTCTATTATAGTAACGCTGACACTACTGCTTTCATTTTCATTCATAGCCTCCAAACAGAACGGTACACATTTCAATATATCTTCCATTAGTTCTACCCACAACATCGTTTCAAATTTCATTTGAACATTTGCAAGAAGTCAACAGCCCACCAGGTCCGCCCGGCGATAGGAAGAGGCGTGGAAGCCGCTGCTACTGAAGTCTAAACGCAACTTTGGCTCGAAAGGTGCGAAGTATTGTGATTGCGTGCATCGTGGTGCCTGGTGCATCCCTCTTTGTACGAACTAGGGGCGGTACTGTTTTGCCTTTTACGCCCTTTTTCAGTTATGAAATATGCAGACTGTTATTAGTAGAAGTTACAAGTTGTAGTGGCATGCTCTACCACAATATGTGTACGATTGAAAGAAATGTTTGTTTGTCAAAGCCTTTTGGAAACAGTTTTAATATTTTAAAATTTCAAAGTTTGATATACAGGGATACATAACTCGTTAGTAGTCTCAACGCATTTTAATCTTGCAACCATGACAAAGTGACTGGTTATAAGCACTTGATATTCGCTCATACCAAATTAAATATCTGCAACAATAAATTAAACATATCACAAACGTTTCTCAAACTATACAAAGAATTGTTTCAAGTATTTAAGACTGATTTAGATTATTCAATTAGTTTGTTTTGGACCGTTTCTTGGGTCATTCTCTTCTAGTAGTGCTGTTGGCGTCGTTCCTTTGTCATATCCGTGATAGTTGCTAATTTTTGGGTGGTTCATGTATTTAGAAATTGGCTTTACATATGGGCTTGAAGGTGTTAGTTTATGTCTTTTCGTTTCTTGCTTTCCTTTGCTTGTTATATATTTATTAGTTCTTCTTCACTTTTTTTTTTCGATAGTTGTCCTTTCTTTCCATTCGTTCACGCATCTTTTTATTGCTTCTTCTATTTCTATTAGCTGATCGTCAACATAAAGCTTGTCATACTTTATTATTGCATGTTTGTCCTCTTTACGTAACTATTTCATTAGTGGTATTAAGCTCTTCATTTCTTCTGCAACATCTTTAGGAAAAATCTTCAGTAAGTACAATGTTTGTTCCTCTCAGAAGCTTTTTATTTTTCAAAATATTTATTACCTTCCTCCTTGAAGTAAATCATACTAAGGCTGGTCTGCTCTTTCGGTTGTTCCTGATTCCAATTCTGTATATAAGAAGTGACAAGGTTTAAAAACCTAGCAAGACTTTTAATAAATATATTGAAATACCACAACAGTTTTTGGGAGACTGTAAATTGGCGGCAGGTATAATCACAGTTCTTAAACAAATATGTATCAAATACTCTCTATCAATCTATTATAGACGTATGCACCCAGTAATGGAAACAATACCAGTTTTTATTATTATTGATAACTATTATTTCCAATCAGCCATTTATTTCATAAAAAAATATTTGTTTTCTGAATTAAATGTATTATTGTATGTAACGCGTTTACAAATTTACACTAGAAAAACCAATTTAAAACAGTAAAACAAATTCCAGTCAACACAATTAACAATAAAATAACTACTTATTTAATCACTGTGTTTAGTTAGTGAAGACAAATAAAAAGTTAGTATTTATTGTAATTAAATCAATTATATCGTGTTTATAAATATTAATTACAATAAAGGAAAAAGTAAACTCTCATCGTACATTATTAACATCAACATGCAAAAAACATAATTTTCTACATGAATGGCTCTATATAATTGATGTAAACACAGCATTGAATGTTAGCGGGAAACAAACAATATTTCTTCGTGTTTAAGCAGTTGTCCCAGTTTGTTTGCAAAGCACGCGTTGACGTTTTGCAAACTGTTGCCCAGGTCAGGAATCGTCGTACTGTCCTTACTTCGCTTTGTGGAATTGACTTGATAGGAGGCTTATACCACAGTATTTATTCCGGTTATTCAAATTCAAGTCAAGAACCCTTCTACCGTAAGATGTAGGTTGGAAAAAGTCTCTTAATTTTGCACATAATTCGTCATTGTTTCTTGTTCATCAACATCCTTCGTCCATCCTGCAGTGTGTGGTTCCTCTTCTGCAGAATCTTGTTGAGGATGGTATTCCGGGTGTCTTTTGGTCTTCTACGATCCCTCTCCTCCTTCACGTTTATCATTCAAATTTGCCGCATTTATCTCGAATCATTCTTATCTATCATTTGGCCTAACTATGTTAGTTGTCTTGTTTCTATGAAGTCGTTTCTCATTCTGTTCAACATAGTTACTCCATATACTTTTCTTAAATATTTCATTTCTTGTGCAATAATTTTGGTTTTCATTCTTTGAGACAGTACCCATGAATCGCAACAATAGTTAATATAGATTTGAATATAATGTTATATACTGTTATTTTTATTTTAGTACTGACTTATTTTTTCCCTATGAAGCTGTGTTTCATTGCATGAAAAATTCTTACTGTTTAGTCTTTCCTTTCATTTACCTTAATGTTTTGTTTTCCATTATTTTCTATTATCGTTCCAGAATAAAGAAACTTATTGATTTGTTCTATTTTAGGCAAAGTTTCATATTTCCCACTACCATAACCTTTGTCTTTTTAGCATTAATTTTCATATCATATGATGCAATTTTTTATTACAAATATTTAAATTTAGTGGTATACTTTTCTTATATTATCATTGTCCAATGATCATTTTGATATATTTTCTATATAATTTATTTGAAACACTGGAAAAATAAGTACGTGAAACTATTTGACCCAGAACTGTAAGTTTTAAGGCTCCTTAGTATATCGAAGCCCTCCGTGCTGTTTAAAAGTCAATTCCAAACAGCGAGGAGTAGTCTGTAAAAACTCACCTTTCACGCTTTGATTAACTCTGCAAATAGTGACCACTTCCACAATGAGACAAATATGTACTCTGACTTAAAAACCAGGTCTGCATTGACTTTTTACGCGGTAAATTTGCGAATATATCTGCATTACTTTTACTGATTTATTACTTAACCTTGAATGGTTAATTTGACAGCTATACATGTGCAAGAAATAAGTTTATGTTTTTGTAAATGCCCAGTTTATATTTATGTACCGGTATATGTGTTTCTGTTACTGTATATTAATTTGTTTTATTGCGTTTGCAATACATGCAGAAATGATTTATTATGGAATTGAAAGAAGCACACAAATGCATTAGTTATCATCTTTCCTCACAATGACATAAATTAAAATCATTAATATAGGTAATTAAATCTTTTATTTGATACATTAGGCTTGCCTTCTAATTAGACAAATTTTGTTCAACAGTCTTTCGTACCAAGGTAAATTTTTTGCTCACCTTCTATTGGTTCTTGGTTCAACTGCATCGGAACATAAATGTAAACATTGAACTAAGAAATATTGAAGAAAACATCACACTGTAATCTACACAGTAAGATATCACAAATCCTGGAACATAATCAACCATTAATCAATTTCCTTAAAAAATTTCTATCTTGGCACACCACTTTTTCCTGGTCAAAATTCATACATGCACATCTATTCTTCACACTCGGAATCTTTCATTCGTCTAATAAATCATCAACCATACTTAACCACTTATTCCTCGGTCATTCTTTCATTCGGCATCCGCTCGAGATTAAATCATTTTATTTCAATTAACATAGAAGAAGAATTACTTAATTTATTAATAATGTCTCTTGAATATTTCAGTATATCAACAGATAATCTTGGTGATCCAATTTTAAGTACAATTTCCTAATTACCAAAAATGGTTATGATACATTCGTAACATTTATTTCAAAATCATTAGACTAACGATACGTCATATCTAGCACGCACTAATGACCTAACATTATCTGCTGTTGTCTTTACCGGCCGTAGCAGTAACAGGTATTCAAATAAATTAGTCCGGCGATATAAATTATGTCCATCCGTACACTAATATACTAACCAGTGCATGAAAGGCTTCAGGTGAATTTATGAACAAGCCCGCGAGCATAAATTACTTCAGCTCACCAAAGCTTAGCGGCCTGGCACTCTGCTCTGTTTATGTTTACAAGCAAAAATGAATTTTCACTTGACTTCTGCTTTGAAATTGCGACTTTTGATGTTGTAGATGGCGCGTAAATTAATTGGAGCTATAAAATCATTCGAGTTCTTCAAATAGATATAGTTTTGGTAGTTCTCCTTTTTCAAATTTAGAATATGCATTAGATTGCACAAAATTCCGAACTACATATAATTTATAATAATGTGAACTACTCATATCTAGACTCCACCCCCACTACACTGTACAGTAAGTTTCAAACATTTACTTCTCTGTCATTAATGTATTTCTGTGGATACACCAGTTTATATATCAGCATACTGTTTCAGATAACATACAATATAGATTGTTAAATCATCATCATCATAATTTGAAAATGTTTACTAATGTAGACAACATCCCAATGATGATTTGGTGCAATTACGGCTATAGTTTATGTTCATTTATCATTGACAACCTATATTGCATTTTATATGGAATACTACGGTAATGTACCTAAAATTAAAATAAAATATTATTTGTTAATTATTTTAAGAAACCTCAAAAATGCAAGTAAACCTGAATATTATAAAATCTTTTAGTATAAATATAAACACTGTTTTCTTATTCAAAATTACATAAACATGCGATTGGAATATCTGCTACCATAAGTATTGCTTGTGCTGCTTGAAAAACAAGTAAACATGTAGACCGGGACCAGATAATCTTGTAATATATAACTGTTCATTTAATTTAATATTATGTCTAGAGGCTTTAAAACTTGCAACATAAAAAGAGGAAGACTACCTAAAATATATTTTATTAAACTTAGAGCTGGTATTTCTAAACTCAGTTAAGTAGAGAATTTTATCAATAGAATAAACAAAAAATATCGCATCAAAATCATAGCTAAATGATGCTTATTATTCTAGCTGTCATCTTTTGATACTTTTTGTTTATTTCATTGATATGATAAATTTACTCTATAGTTTATCTGAGGTTGGAAATACCGGCCCTAAATAAAAAAAAAAAACTACTCGGATCTTAAAACAATTTGCTTATAAAAGACTTTTAATATCATTCAGCCGTATGCTGTGGTAGGAATAAAAATTAGAAAAGATTTATGGACATAAGGATCTTCCTATCCTATCCTATAACTTATATACAGGCAATGTCCATATCTCCATACTTTGCTAAGTCTATTTCCGGGTGAAATTAAAAACATAATATTTTTGGTAGATAATTCCATAAAGAGTATCAACGTCCACGTTGCTCTTGCTAGCGTTTACCGATAACAATTTACAATATTGTTCTTGGCTAAAAGTTAACAGTCGGTCTTATGATTTGGTAGAGAGAGATAGAAGTGTTGAAAATATTAGGATACAAGTGAAAATGTGATTATTTGGGTTTGGGAACATTAACAATAACTATTTATTCCTTGTTTTTTGACAGCTTTCAAAATAAAATATTCAAACGTCTCTATTCAAGCATAAAGTCTTGGATTTACACAGGGGCAATGAAAGATTTTAAATCACGGATGAATTTTCAAATGGTTTAAACGTCTTTTCATAACTACTAAAACTTACTGTTACGAATATGAGAGAAAACTGAAAACATTTGCTTTGTACTTTCTAGATCTTAACATTTTGCATCTCCAGTGTAATTCCGCTTCCCTTTTAAGATGAAGTCAGAGCTCTGTAATCAAGGAGTTAGTCTTTACAATTCATGTACCTAAATATTTTTGATTATTTCGTATTTTAGCGTTATTCTTTATGATAGGCAGAATTATTTTGCCAAAAATATTATCGATGTCAATTCGGAAAAAAAAACTGAATCCGTGATTACATAGCATTTATATCACCTCGATCCTCTTATCTCTGCAAACAGTTACTACGCCATCTATGCATCAAGAAATGATCCGTTAACATATTTTTAATTCTACAGATAGTGCAAATTTCTCTATTCATCCCTATCCATTATACAAAGTACAGTGATTCTTTGACATAATTTGAAATTTTTTATCACTACCCGGCATGCACTATAATCGTCTAACTCCTTTGACAATTGGTACTCTTGGTAGTCACTAAAATCTCACCATAAAAGCACGATCTCATTGCAGTCAGTTAGTATGATATACGCCTCTTTTTGGCATAAGTACAATAAAGTGTTCCTTAAACATTTTCCCATCTTTCTGGCAAATATTCGTGTGTCGTAATACGAGGACAGTAAAACACCGCCGCCCCCTGCTGCGTGCGTGCCTACGTAACCAATTCGCGAGTGTGTCCCCAGCCCGGGGTCTCTGCCCCCAGCCCCGGCCCGGCCGATCATATCTTTCAGGGAGTGCCTGCGTCAAAAAATACTTTTCCCTGAATATTCGCGGTATCTCGCCATCTCGCGTAATGTTCAAAATACGTGACGTCGCCGAACGCGAAAAGAAACCAGATAAAATGCGTGCGAGCAGTTCGGCGGTAGCTCGTGTGCCCGCGGTGTGCTGAACAGGAGTGGACTAAAAATACACATTTTTGATCGGGGAAATTCAACGGGTAGTCGCACTAATTTAGCGGTACAGATTTACAAAAAATTGTAGTATACCGTGTGTTTGTCTTAAAGGTGTACATAGGAGATTAACATGGGAAATCAGTTTTTTGCGCGCTGTTACTCGGTGTTCTACAAGACAACAATGATTGTAGTACCAATCGAAAGATATCGTTTTTCTGAATCAAACGATGTAACATACATTACAATTTAGTAGTAATTTGGCGCCGTAAATTAAATTTAAGTTTTTAAAAATCTCCGATTTATTCAATTTTTATCGAAAATAAAATATAGTCACCTATTACTGTTTTGTTTTGATTTCTTTCAAGCTATTTATTTGACGTTTAAAAATGAATTTACGGTACCACATTGCAACTAAATTGTAATGTATTTTACATCGTTTCATTCAGAAAAATGATATCTTTCGATTGATACCACAATCTCTATTGTCCTGTACAACACCAAGCAATAGTATGCAAAAAACTGATTTCCCATGTTAATCTCCTATGTACACTTTTAAAATAGACACACGGTATACACAAAACGGTAGAAAATATCGTGCGATCTAAAATATTAAATCTAACACCTAAGCTTTAGAATAATAAAGCAAATATTCAAAATATATAATACGTATTTCATCATCAGTAGAAGAAAAAGGGGTGGATTAAAAATTACTCAACTAGTAAACCATTTTTTAAGTTGGATTCAATCTAGATCGAAGGCTTCGTTTGTTTACAAGTTGTCTCTACTGATGATAACTTAGTTATCGAAATACTTGCGTATTTATATATTTTCTTTATTACTGCAAGACTTAGAGGTTAGATTTAACATTTTAGATTGTCTTTAGCCTTATTTTTTTAAATTCATTAAAATATCGTATATACATTCAAGTAAAACACCCTAGAGGATAACGAAGCTTTTTATGAAACTCTCTAGATCCTCTTGTTGGAGTGGATCAATCGCCATTTCTTTTTCTTAAAATTCTTGTATTTACTTTTCTTCCCATCCTTTTATTTTTTGTGTTACTTTGCCAGTTTTAAATCTTCTTCTACTTCCTTTAATCAAGATTATCTGGATCTACCTCGTCTTATTCTTCCTCCTGGTCTCCATTCTACTACTGTTTTAATTACATCCTTTTCTTATGCTTTCTATATATTATCAATTCATCTGACTCTCTGTTGCTTGATTTTTTTCACTGTCTTCTTCATCCAACTCTTGTTTTATATAATCGTTCATTCATTTTGTATTCATATTCCGATATTTTTATTGCTCGTAATATTGTTCTCATTATTTCTCGTTTCATTATTCTTAAACCTTCTTTGTCTTTTTTTGTCATTGTTATAGTACATTGTTATTGGTTTTATTATCATTCGGTAAATTCTCATTTTTATATCTTTAGTTAGCAACCCTAATTTTATAAAGTCCGACTCTGTCGAGCGTGTTTCCACTAAGGCCCTTTGAGTACATTATCGCTGATTTTGTAAGAAAGTTTCGTTTTTTCGCCCGTCTTCAAAGAGTTCTTTGCATCTTTGCTTATTTTTTCTTTTATTGTACTTATGAAGCTTTTTCCAATATTAGGTTTATGCGAGTTTTAAAATTTTGCCAATAATTGGAAATATACTTTCCGTGTTTAAAATTTCTGAAATGTATTTACAGATTTATCTAATATTTCAATCATTATTATTGGGATGAGGATAAATAGAGATCTAATAAAATACTCAATAGCACAACACATTACAATAATAAATAAAAAAAAGGTTAATTTCAGTAATTTTTGTTGCTATAGTTTTGCATTTTTAATTGTTACCTGTGGAAATATTTGTTTTTTAAATTTATTTATTTATTTTTTTAATGCTTTTAATTTATTTTACTAATGTGTTTAAGGTGTTGTGTTATTGTATATTTTTATATCAAAAATTGTACAATTTTAAATATTTTAAGTTATAATTTAAAAAAAATCAAGACGCAAAATTTTGTCGAATATTTAGTACATTAATAAATATTTAGACTGCAGTCCGAAGAATCTTTTATTTTATTTCTTATCACAGTAGACCATTGTTCCTATTAACTAATCCCCAAGAAAGTTTACCGAATAGTTCGGTGTAATAGTAATAGTAATAGTAGTTTTATTTCCAGAGACTACATGCATTAGTATAGGAATAGTCAGAACATACAAATTTGAAATACACACATCATGAACATATTACGTATAAATAATGTAGTCTAAGATATTTTTTTCCGTATGGGTATTTTAAACAATCCAAAAAAATTAAATTACAAAAATCGTTCTAAGCGTTTATTAATCTACGTAGTCTTAACTTTGGCTCGATACAAACATTTAAAAATATTTCTCGGAACCACAAGAAAAAACACATCACGCACAAAACTTTAGCTCCTTAATTCCAAACATTATACCATACGTTATACCTGGCAGCAATGCCAACATAACGTTAAAATTCCTAAAATACCCATAATAAAAACATCAACTTAGTCGTTACACATTCTCTAAAATACCAAGAGTTATCACCACCGCAAATCTAAAAATCCACACAAACAACTTGTAACGACAAATGTTTTCTTTGGGCTATACTTGTCAATTTTAAAATATATAAGCGATTTTTGGGACAATACGCAGTATTAATCGTATCGATAGATCTCGGGCAGAGAACCAACAATGCGGTAAGATGCGATGATAGAAAATTTTGTTGAGATCCATGTGCAAGATGGGAGCTCTAGTGCAGGTAGTCTTCGGCACCTGGGTTTCCACTGTTTAAACTTCGAGGAAAGGTGATTTGCAATGTTTGAGTGTTTATCTTAGTGGAGTGGCTTTTGTGGGTATTTTGAAAGCTGGATGCATGTGTAATGAATGTAAATTTCTAAGGATCTAAGGAAGTTGTAGAGTGGGAACTGTAGCAGAATGTCTCCTGGGGTTTATTTTGCGATTTATTTGGAAGGCAAAGAGGATAAACTGACAGATTCGAGTATTTTACATGGGTTTATGCCTTATTATATTTTTGTAAGGCCAATACCTTCGTGGTAACATCGGACTGTGCAACAAAATTTTATTATAACCACTAAGCTTGAAAGTACTTTAGGTATAAATATCTAAAAACGTATTTCGACAACTATGTTATCATAAGTAGATAAGTAGTCATTCTTGAGGATTTTATTATAAGTCGGGTAATCTTGGTTTTATCCTTCTTTTATCTATTGATGATGATAACATTGATTAGGGGTTAGAAATAATTTATGATTTTTTAAACATATGAAATATACAAAAATAATAAATTACAAGTTACAGGTCGAAAAATTAATTTAATTTTTCTCCGGTGATTTGGTTTTTCCTTCATTAACATAATGCATATATCACTAACCGAGATCTGCGAAGGCAGAGTGCCACACTCAAAATGAGTAGATGGCGTGCTGACATAATTAGTTATGTTTACTTTTATTTATATTCATAGTTAATTTCAATAGTGACATAAATTCATTCTTTGTTTAAACTTTATATCATACTCAGCAAGAGCGTACTACTCGGTACTAAAAAGAAAATGGTATTCCTTTTTTCTGTTTCCGGTTTTCTTACCTAGTTACCCTACTAAATATAGATACACTGGAGATTTTAAACAATGTTAAAAATTATTGACAGATGAGACAGATTTTCAATACTATTATTTGGAATTCTAAAGAATATCACTAATTGCTCAAATAAATACGTTTTATTTCAAGATTATTTTATTTGCACTGACTGTACTTACTTCCATTGTTATTCCTTTAGATTTCGATTTCTATATCACTTGTTTCTCGTTTATCAGTTATCACTAGAGAGCGGATTATTTGCAAAGTGCAAATATTTTAATTTTTGCATATCTTAAAATAAAATGAATTTTCTGGGTGAATTACATTGATTAGAGTTAATTGATGCCAATTACTAATTGCATACATTGCATATTTAGGCTTTCTTAAGCATATTTTTACAAAAGTTGCATATAATTGGATATTTCAATGTTTTTAAGACCTTGACTAATGATAAACATCCTGAAATTTCTGGTAATGCACATTGATAATTCCCAAATATCGGAAGAGGTCGCAATAAATAGAAGAATACAACGGAAAACAATATAATATTGCGGCTGCAATTACTCAAACCAATAAAATCTAATATTTCTAGGAAAATCCCTGTAACGGTAACGGTAGGTATTCATTGTATACACGAATGCTGGTAAAAGTGGGTAAAATAAATATAAGACCGAGAATTCTTAGCTGGATATATCTTTTACTTATGTTTCACTCTTTTTTAGAAAATTTTGAAAAATTTGTACTTGTAATTATGTAAATATGTC
Organism: Poecilus cupreus; assembly: GCA_963942605.1. NCBI lineage: Eukaryota > Metazoa > Arthropoda > Insecta > Coleoptera > Carabidae > Poecilus > Poecilus cupreus. The sequence goes on from OZ012720.1 coordinate 30,134,497, forward strand.
ATAATATAATATCAAGTTTCTAGACTTAGTTTATATGTATATTTGTTAATTGTGAATCAGGATTAAGACTGTATTGTATAATAAAATTCATAATGCATTCATTTATACATTTTATCTACTAATTTAAGATTTTTTTGCATATTTTGCTGCAAATATTGTCATATTTGTGCATATGTAGTGCATATTTCCCAAAAAATCAGTACATATATATGCGCATATAATTAAGTTTTTTCGTGCATATAACCCGCTTTCTAGTTATCACTATGAAATTTTTGTTGACAAACTGTGCGTTTGGCAATTTGAGGTTATTTTTATATATGCTAGCTTCACTTTATATCTTTTCGGTATGTTATAAATCATTCTGTATAATATAAATATGTTGCATGGAAAATAAAATCGCACGAAAACTCTCAGATATTGTAAAATTGTCGACTTTGTAGCTTTGTAGACCTAGTATGCTGAAAGATCAGTATTCCATGATGGTCGTAGAAAAAAATACATTAATAACATTTGAATGGGTATAATATTGCGGCAGCAAATAAATTCTGCGAAAAGTTCGAATTATCAAGATTCATATGAGAGGTAGATTTATTTTCTTATTTTGAAAAATACGCATATATCCACAAGAATATCTACAAAATAATCTCCGTCTCAAGTTATCTCGCAGCAAAATAAAACACAAAATCCGTCGAAAATATTTCAGCTGTTCATTTTTTCGTGTCTTGAAAATATCTTAAAACGTAGTCAACCAAAAACTCATATCAAAAGATCAACCGCACTTTTCTCATGCGATACCAAAATCAGTACCGTTCACTTTATTAACTTTTGCGAAGCGTAAAAATTTTAAATCAAGATTACCCGCAACAGAAAACAAAAAGTCAACTTCCAACGAATATTATCTATAGTTTAATTAACGAGTAAAAATAAAGTCATAGCTCGCAGCGAGCCGATAACTGCCTCACATCGAGCCCCGTTCGGCTAATTTCCATATCCGCGATCTCAGTGTCAACTCGGCAATTTTTCATCGATGTCGGCCGATCAGCTGACGTCTGGCCGGTGCTGGGTGCTCGCTGCACGTGCGTGCGAGGTGTGACGATGGGGGCGGGGTTCGAATCCACATCCTGCCGCGGAGAATCTCTGAACAAGAGCAATGCACTCTGATGCATCTGCTTGCGACGATGCGTCCGCGTCTGTCCGTTGCGTGACGAATTCGTGGAAGAATTATCGATGAGGCGGAATCTGAATTTAAAAATCCGGAGGCTGTGGAAAGGCTGATTACTGCCGATGAGGTTTCAATAAATACGACGTAATCTGAAAGAATAATGTATTACGAGTAGTAATTTATTCTACATGTACTTAATTTATGAGCAATGAGATATTTTGTTTGATTTCTACAATTTTCTGGTGCCTGGTTTAACTAGACCCCTCTTCATTAACATCTGTGGAGGCTGTCACTTGACAGTTGGTAATGTTATTTCTTATTATCAGGACCAGCTCGAGGAATATTCCCTCCCAGTGAATCGAGACTGAAGAAATATTGAGTAGAGCAAAAAAACTGATAACTGATTACCCTAAACATTATAAGCACCGCTTCATTTTGAGTCAGCCATGTGAAAAGTTTATAAAAATGTAATGATAAAATACATTTTATATTGATGCAGAACCTTCATATACTTGTAATTTATATATTTTTTAAAAATTAAATAAGCCTTATTGAGAAGTAATTGAAAATTTCACCATTTAAATATAGGGTTAGCAAAAAAAAAAAAACAGCTATTCGGACCAATTTTCTAAGTGCTTAATTTTTAACCACTTGATAATATTTTAATGCAATGAAAATAGTAAACACACAAGTAAAAATTAAACTGTCACTTCTAACATTTGTTTCTATTTGTCAAAAATATTAACAAGTGGTTAAAAATTTACAACTGAGTTAGAGAATTGGGCCAATTAAATCATTTGGACATTGTAAAATGTTATTGTTGGCAGAGAAATAATATTCAATAAGTGGTTAGTAAACAAATTAAATTGCAGAGATGGGCAGTAATTAAATTACGTAATTAATTACATTTTTCAGAAATGTAATTGGTTATTTAAATTTTCAATTACATTCGCTCTGTAATGTAAAGTTCAGTAATTATTTATCTTATGTGTGCAAGTAATTAGTAAATCTACCACTTTTTCATTGTAATTACAATTACATTTACAACTAATTTGTTTTTTTTTTCATGAACAATATGACCAATTCTATGACTTTTTTATAAATGAGATGAAATCGAATTTTTCTGAAGTACAACGATATTTTGCCTTCCTTCTAACGTAGGCCTTATTTTAAAACCAATGCGCTGTAGATTATCAGATTCTCTTTTTGAGAAATTACTAGGATTTTAAAACACCAGTTTGAATAACTGTAATCCACAATATTAAGCAGAACGTTTTGTTTTTGTTTTAGAGTTCTAGTCTTCAGAGTTTTAATATATTTTAATCGTAATAATTGCATGTTCCTATATTTTGCCTTTGATTTATATTTTACATTTTTATAGTATAAAGTTGTAAAATAATAGTTATTTACTTTACAAATGGGAAAAGTAAGGAATTACTCGCGAGAGAAATTTTAACACAAGGAGCCAAGGCTGAGTGTGATAATTTTGCTATTGGGTATTATTATTATTAAATATATATAAAAAACTAAAGACTAGAACTCCAAAACAAAACCAAACGTTCTGCCTAATATTTTAGGGTATAGTTATTCTAATCTTTTGTCTGTATGTCAAGTATGAGTATAATTATTAAACATTCAAATTAAACTGTATACATCCAATTTTAGTAGTTCTCAAAACTATAAAAAGTAAAGAACAACAAATCAAATTATCAATTGTTATAAATAATATTTCGTTCATTATAAAATTCTGTAACCGTGAACCTTAGAACCAATACATCATGGTATACCAGAATGACATATTTTACGGGACACCTAATAATTACTGAAAACTTCATTATGTTCGAAGTCGGAATGACCCCGTCCTCGGGTCACATAAATTAAATTAGAACTAAAACCATTGGAATTTATGTGAGGAATATTGGGTGTTATGACGGCATTATTAACTCGGACAATGCGTCTTACGTAGGCAGTGTGAAATTGCGTGAAAGAAATGTGAATTATTGGATTCTGGTCAGATATAGGCATTCGTAATATGCCATTAGAATACTACTTTTATTTTTCTTCGACTTTCAAAGCACTTACTCAGCGTGATGTCTTTATCCTCGCTACACGCTCGTGAGATTTATTTTTCTACGAAATGTTTATTGACGAGAAATATAAATTTAGATTTTTAATTAAAATTTCAGAAACAGCGCATTTTAAAAATAAGATACACAACAGTTTGTTTAATTTTTAATAAAGATTATAATGACATATTATTGCTCGCTTATTAATGTTAGAATGTGCTCCATCCTTAAATTATTTTTGGGTGACATATTGTGAAACTATACAAAAAAAAATAAGGAATTGTTACCTACAATTGCAAAAATGTATCTTACGTATAGTGACAGCAATTTAGATATTTACAATAACAATATTTATATTTAATAATTTATATTAGTAATATGATATTATTTGAGATTCCTGCCACAACAAACTAAACAATATCATATTACTAATATAAATTTAAATATTGTTTTTGTAAATATCTACGTACTGTCACGGTACATAAGATGAATTTTTCTTATTGTAACAATACATTTTTTTCGTGCAGATTAGTATGACACTGACATCTAGTGTTAAATATGCCAATTTTTTTATCAACGCAAATCATTGTCACCAGCCTAAAAATTTTCCATAATAGAAATTGTGAAATATTACTTTCTTATACGTAGTATAACTTCTGAATAACATCTGTCTGTGTAGATGGATGTGATGAAGAGTAATTTGTTACTTCTCAGTTGTTTTTACCTTCGTGGTGGGATGATAATCTCGCTGGTCCAGTCATTCGGTGCCACTGCCTCACAGCAGTTGACGGGTTCCACTACTCTGATGAGTTCCAATGAGAACGAAACGTGTCCGTAGTTACCGATTGATTGGACTGGTTGGTCTCTGATATTAATAGGATTGATATTATTCAGAGACTGTAAAATTTTTGCGTGAACTGAACCATTCTTATTCATTAGTAAATTAATTAGGGAAGCTAATAATTGAACCTTTCAAAAATAACATTGAAAACACTATAGTAGGTAATTCCTTCGATTCACCATCCCGTATAAAAATATCAGAATTTGGTCTCACCCATTGTTATAAAAAAAAGGTTTATGTATAAGCAAGTTGAGTGGTGCCACACCAAATTTTTTTTTAAATAAGTGTATAAACCCATCGCATTGTTACAGAAGCTTATTGAAACACACGTTCAATTTTAACTCGTGCCTTCTCTAGGTTATCTTTCAATATATTATTCTTCAACATGATTCGAAACCAGGTACATGATTATAATTCTGAACTGCATATATGGCATTGGGTACTGTATAAAGTAAATATATGAATATAATTGCGAGACAAACTGAAAAATGTGTCCTATTCCGCTGCATTTGTCTGCGACGAGTCCTCTGTGTGATATTCCGCTAACTAAAACATTTTATATATACCGCGGACAACAGAAACGACAGGTAACATAATGTAGAATGTAATTTTCAGGTTCTCATTTATTCAGCGACAACCAGAGAGGAAAAAGCGCGGACATGTAACACAGCGGCATGGAGTAAAAAATCTGGACCTGGGCGACGGTTAGCACTTGGATGTCGCGGATTCTGCTGAGTTACAAATGGCCGGACACGTGCGTGTGTGGCGCCGTGATCCCGACGCACCAGGAACGCACTCGGTAAGTTGCTAAACTTAACGTTTTAAGCGTGGGATGAAAAGAAATCTTACATATGTTCATATAATTCAAAAACGATTACTTATATTTAAAAATATATGTATTGAATTGTTGACTAGGCTTAAACACCATGGCAGGTACCACGAGCTCTGTTTATAATAATAATATAATAAATAATAAATGTGGTAGATAATACATTTCTCTGTAGCTTCTATTTGAAGCATTTTTTTTATAAAACAATTTTAGAACATTGCACAGAACTAAAACCGAATTTAAAACACTGGTCAATTTTTGAATGTTTTAAGAGAAGTATGTGAGCCTCAGTCTTAATTCTGTATAGTGTTCTAAAATTATTTTAAAAATGTTTGGAATAAAAGTTACAGAAAAATGTATTGTCAATTACATTCATTTAAAATATTTTTTTTATAAAATAATTTAGAAAATTGTATATGCGCTAAACAATATCATAAACAAATCTTATAATACAGTCGAACAAATATTAAATTTTGTGACGTGCAACGAAATGAAAATAAAGCTATAGTCTAATTCACGAGACTTTTCATTAAAGGGACAAATACAGTTCTGTGATTGGTTCAAAATAAATTGTGTACCTTTACGAGCATTCGGCGGTACACGCTCGTAATTTTGAACTAATTTATATGCACAACTGTAATTCCACCATCAGTTCGTGCACAGTTATTAAGAAAAAAAAAATACACACAATTTTATCAACAATAAACTAATTTTAATTAATATACGTCAACAAACTGAATGGTTATAAATGATAAAGAAAAGCTCAATTTTAAGAACATAATACTGAAAATAACTCGATAAATTTAAACAATGAAGAAAGCAAGATAAATAAAACTCTAATTTGAGATATAAGTTATAAAATTAAGTTGTAGCAAAGTTTACTTCTATTTTTTGGCTATTGGAAAATAGGACAAATTGGAACAAGGGACTAAAATGGAACGTAACAATTTACAATTTTTGATAGATCTTAATTTTAAAATGTAATAATGTATTTAAGAAATTCTAATTATTATTAGAATATTTTGATAGGTACAGAATTTTTCCGTAGAATTCTGTAAATAATAAAATAAAATAATTAAATTACCAAATTGCTAAAAATATTTCCAGTTTGTTTTCAGACATCTCTTAATTTTTAAATTTTGTTACATAGCTTTTAAAATATAATTCTAAACTTTATTTGATGTAAGAAAGAACCAGTTCTTCTCTAACCTTAACTTAATAAATACAGAAGTCACTGTAATAAAATGAGTAGCCGCATTTAATCGAGTCGATCCGGCCCTGGCTGCGTCCATTGCATTGCGTTGCGTTGGTCCTGGCACAAGCCGAAACCAGGCGGGACTCATTACTCATAATGAACGCAAGTAGTGGGCGGTGGCGACGGCGGAGGTGGCGGCGAGAGATCCGGAAACGCGGACATAAATTACCTGCGCTTCTCTGGCACTGGCCGTAGAACCGACCGACACTCAAGTCGCTGCCGCCTCCTCCTAAGGCTGCCTCGGGACGAGACGCACACATAACATTGCATCTGTAATAAAGTTATATAAATTATACGCGGAATCTTAGAATCGACAAAGATGCCACACGATTAGAGAGTAACATTTTTTAACTGTTGGTTAATATTTAAAATGTACATGTGAATCTGTATTTAAATATTTAATTTTATTACACTTTACACATGTTTAAAATATGGAATAGATGTTTCAGCTATTGACATGAGTTTGCCCGTATCAATTTTTTAATTTAATGTTATATAAAAGTCGAAAGACCAGCATATTGCAGGATATTTTATATTTACTAAACTGTATAATTATTTTCTAAAATTTCTACGCACATTTAACATTGTAGTTTATTATATGAGACCTTTCATTAAAGGGACAAATGAAGTTTTGTGACTGGTTCAAAAAATACAGTGTACCATTCATGCATTCGGTGGTATACGCTCGAAATTTTGAACTAATTTATAAACACAACTGTAATTCCACCACCAGTTCGTAAACTGTTATTAAGAAGGAAAGAATAAATTGATTGGTTGGTTTGGTTTCTTGCATATCCTTATAAAAATATACAGATTTATAAAATTATAAATTTAAGCACAAATATTTCTAATGTACACAATGTAATAACAACAAAATAAAATAAAAATGCAGTGGGCTACTTACATATAACTCAAAACTGATAAGTGTAGTGTGACATTTAACCAGTGTATACACCGCAGCACAAGAAACCTCGTATATTTGTGTCCATTTAATAAAAGATCTCGTGGAATAGTGTATAAATATACGAGTAACTTACACTGACAATTTTTGTTGTTGTTGTTTAAGTAAGTTAGCTCTGTCTAATATTATCTACTTACCAGTGTGTAACTTCAGTCTGTGTCGCAATTCTTCGATTGTCCCTGCAGGATGATTTTGAATTATTTTCTTTTCATTAGGTACGTTAAAGTTTCGATTAGGGATCAATCGAGGCTGTTAGAAAGTCATACTAGCAACGGAATAATAATTATTATTAATATAATACTGGTTTACAAAATTTAAGATACTGTGCATTTTCCTCGCATATTTTGATTTTTGTTTAAACATATAAAACATTGAATAAAAAATGGTCAAAACGAAATCATCAATTTTGTATTATTCCTACACTTTTTGAACTAAGTAAACATAAAGATTTTTGACTATAAGAAATTATTTTGTAAATAGAACCAGATAAATTTCAGAACCGAAATAAATTGAAATTATTGTTCTGTTTGTCAAGTAAATTTCCATTTCCGATTTGTAATTGTTACCAAAATCAACTCAGTTCTTCGTATTGTCCTGTAACTAATAATTATGAAGTTTTGTAACTCTATTTGTTATCGTTCCTGTGCTAAAGAACATATGGATACAATTCCATCCATTCACACATACGTCATTGAGAAAATGGCCAAAACTAATTCAGGAGACATCCGAATATATATACATCGCGAAAATATCGCCATTGATTTATTTTATTTCTATACTTCCTAATACTATGTACATATAAGAAAATAATAATAAAATGTGCCTTATTCTGCAGAAATTAAGAAAATAAAATAATGCGCGTTAGTAATTTCGGGATAAAAATTAACACAGGAAAACAAACTTAATTCTTCTCTTACACATAACTTCATGTTAAGTTAGCATTGCACTTCCTATACTTCATTAGCAGCCCCGTGAATGCTCAGCGCAGAACACAGGAAGCGGTTAATTAGTCAGGATTTATTATTTGACATTAAGATTAAAATGATTTGTTAGTGTATGTTGACTTAATTAAATGAATAAAATTGTTTACCTGCTTCCCTGTACTTTAATTTTATTTATTATTGTTAATTAGAGTTGTTTGCTTTTTTTTACTGCAGAAAATAAGTGGATTAATAAACAACCTCATAAGTCTGTAACAAGCTTTCGTTTGTCATATTGCTCACTATATATTTTCTTCCTCAGAGAAGATACAGCATGTCATCTTAAATATTTTTGGTTGAGTTTATAAAACGACAAGTGAAATGAAAAATTTACACAATTAATATTGTCAACTATACTTTACAGCATGCATATATTCCTTAAAATACTTCAAATTCATAAAGTTATTTAAATTATTTTGAAAGTAGTTTATTGTTGTTCCGTTAAAAACTTGAACATCTGTTCCGTTATTCAACTCTACAAAAACTGGAATAATAAAAACTGTTCATTAGCAAAACAATAGCAGAGAATCAAACTAGATTATTTTATACCAATTTTAATGAGGTTTCCAGAAAAAACTCCAGTTTTTCATACTTTAATTACCATAATAAAGTGGGATTACTTCGCTTGGAGCGTCCATAGCGCATTGTCCCACATTTAGTTTCGTTTCATAACAATGAGTTCAAGCAAAGAAGAATTCGTGTATTCCTTTCGTAATTACGGCCATTCCTACCGATCTGGAAACCTTTCATAATTCTAACGTCAAATTGATAATGTTGATGTATCAGATGGTCTTACAATTTTATATATAATATATATCATTAAAGTGAATCAAAACTGACAAGCACTAATGGGAGACAGAAATGCCTGGAAAAACTATTGAAAGAGAAATTCGCAGACTGAAACCAATAAATGATACCAACATTTTCTAAGTAATTATATCATTTCGTCCAGTTAAAATCATATAGCGGAAAACTGTTTAATTCGCTATGTTTATATCTTAAATTCTATCTTTTTATCTTTTGCACATACATAGTAGGGAGGTATATACTTATGTTACGAATTTATTAAATTTTGGGAACAATTCATCAACAGTAAGTGGTAGATTATTTGAAGGCCTCTCAAGGATTTTGGGCATATTTTAGTAAATAAATGAGATAGAGTAAATTTCATTGGATTCAAACAGTTGTAGGATAATATTGACTACAATTTTTATTTGAAACATTTTTCTATATTTTGTTGTCATCAGATTCAAAAACACTATGTATCAGCCAATACCTTTGGGCCAAATGCAATCTTAGTGTTAGCGATTTTTGTTAATTTGTTATTATTTCAGTTGTCATTGTTCCTTAAAATATTGTTAAAATAACAGAATTTAAGATACAAATAAATTGTGTGCAACAATTTTCCCTTTGGAAGAATAGGATTAAAAATTACAAACAACCGAAGTGAGATTTCTAAGAGGAATAGAAATATAAGAAAATATACAAAATTATAGATATAATTTGTAATGAACGGATAAGAAATAATCTTCAAACTGCAAGCATATATAACTCAGTAGAAATTAAACGAATAGCGTGGTATGATCATTTAAAAAGAATTCCAGAAGAAATACAAGTATGAAAAACGAGAATAATGAAGAAACGAAAAGTGGAAGACAAACGAAGATATGAAAAGCAGCATTGAAGAAATACTAAGCAGACATATTACGAGCATTTAAGAATCAAGGACAGTAACGTAACAAAACAAATAAAGAACTTACAAGATTTTAAAATGAAGACGAAATTAATCTCGACACCCGATTGGGTATAAAGAAGATTTTAAAAGATAATAATAACAAACATAATTGATGAGGTCTTGATATCTTTTCTAGACCGATTGGGGCATTGCTTTGATCGTAGCGTGCTGATAATGTTATTGTTTAAAAGTGTTTAATTTAAAAACTAAGAAGTTGACTTACTGATGGTTTACATGTACTTATAAATATCCCTATACATTTGATAAATATATCAACCTTGTTTGCTGTCATTATTTATCAACATCAAAATGTTCTTACGAATTAGAAGGGGCTTGGTAGTTGGTACGATGTTAAATTAATGCTTACGTTTAGATAAGTACATATAAGGAAGTAGCAAAGTAAACGCAACATGTTTGTAAAATTAGCAAGTGTAGCCAGTAGCAAGTTGACAAGCGGTGACCATGTGACAAATTACATTTTCCAGAGGTACTGAAACATTTATCAGGATTGTACATTATAAAGGCAATGTTGAATTGTTTAAAGATTTGTCGCGAGGAAACACATTAACTTTGTATCTTCTCTGGTTTTTGTTATTTGTTTTTTGTTATTTTGAAATAATTAATTAATTTATCGTGTCGTTAGATTTTAACTAAGGGTGTAAATAACAACATATTCTTCCGGAACTATGAAAATGATAAAAAAAGGTGAATTAGATTTAAGAATAATGGAACGGAAAATAATAATAAAATTTAGGGCCATTAAATATATCAGAAAACAAATACAGAAAAAGAATGAACTATGAAATAGAACAAGAGTTGGAAAGAGAAAATATAATGAAAAGATCAAGAAACAGAGGAGGAAGAAGAAGACGAGGCAGACCCAGATCTTCATGGCTTAAGGAAGTAGAAGAAGATTTACAAGCAGCAGAAATTGAAAACTGGTAAAATAATACAAAAGTTAGAAAGAGAGGTGTACTATATTTTTAAGGAAAATAAATGGAAATTGATTCCCTCCAAAATAGTAAGTGTGAAGTTTATTTATATATTCAATTTTAGCAAAAATAAAAAACGTTTAAATATACCGTTTTTTTTTCATATAAAATTAATAATAATTGTATTTTAAATAATGTTTTACTTGTTGATGTGCTTACTTATTTATTTGCAAGATTAAAATTGATATATAATCCCTCCGAAATTAAAAGTGACACTTAAGTCCACGAAGAAAAGAATTAATAAATTAGGGTATTTAAACCTGGAAGTGCAAAAAGAACTTTTTCAAATGTTAGCAGGAACACCAAACTATTAAATTGTTTTCTCATTGAATAACTTCATAAAAATGATTGTAATGTAACAAACAAAAGAAGCAAAGAGGAAAAATAACAAGCGGATGTTAATGTGCTCATCTTGAAGCAAATAGTCTTATAATAATCGGAGATAAAACATTAGTGGTTAATTAAGACCAACAAATCTAGTTGTGCAAGGACAAAAATGATATTTGCCGAGTATAATCTGCTCTAATTACCGAGATATTAGTCGAGCATTTACAAATGACTTCACAATGATTACTCTCTCTCTTTGTACTTCATTACATGGAAGTTAAAACGTACGGAATACATGTGCTTATTTTCAATTTGTGGCCATCGAAACACGCAACTTTTAATAGCTTTTGACTTGGAGTAACTTTTTACGTCCTGGTTGCTTTGAACAAGTGTAGCAGTTACTAACGAATAATTTAAATCTAATTTTGTTACTTTTTATAACGTACATGATATCCAGTCGTGTTTTTACAAATATTTAGTTTAGAAATTTAGCTTCTTAATAGTTCATATTCAGAGAAGATTTCGTGATAATACATTTGACTGTGAAACACGAGCACTTCAGTTCGATCTATTGGAAGCATTTTTAGGGGGGAATCCTGATTTCTCATATCTTTTGTTTTGCGCATCAAGTGAGGTCACTAGCCATCAAGTCACGTGCTCCAAAGGAGTAAAATTTAAATATTTGTCATTTGTGTAATCTGTTGTAAATACGAATATTTGACGCATTTCTGAACCGCGCATAAAATATTGTTATAAAGAGAATTGTTCTGATAAATAATATACTCAGATTCAATACACTCAGAAAATATTATATATTAAGAAATTTCCCATTATAACAATATTTTATGCGCGGTTCAGAAATAATTAACCTGCATCAAATATTCGTATTTAAATCGGATTCCATTTGTTTCATTGTTAACTGTCAAATTATTGAATTACAACCAATTTTTCATAATATTTTACTTTGTTATTGAAAATTAAAAAATTCATGCAATAAGGCCTATTTGGTTACCTAAATATTAGTATGTCACGAAATAACAATCAAATTCAAATCAATATTTATTAGGAAAATTGTAACACGGTCATGGAAAATTAAGCAAAAACAAAAATATTTGGGTATTTCAGAAGACACATTTGAATTTTTTTATTAGTGTTCTCTTATTTTCAGTGGAAATTGTAATGATATAATGGCGAATTTGAGTACATATCTTTCGATTTCTTTCTGTCAAATAAATAAATTTTAACCTGCTTATGAAATGTCAAATAATTTTCGTATTTGTCTAATTTTCCATGGCCATGTTACAATATTTCTAATAATTATTGATTTTAATTCCATTGACAACAGCTTTTGTATTTACACTTTTCCTGTTAAGACCATGGATAAAAATTTACAGCATTTAAGTTTAAACCCGGTTTATATTCGTATTGACATTAAAACAGATCTAATTTATTAACCCACGTAAAAAATCTTATCAAGAAGTAATTGGATATTGTTTTTAATCATTACACATTCAATATTATAAGTATGGCATTTTCTTTATGGTTCGTGAAATTGTGATAGGTCCGGATTTTCAAAAAAGTATTGTGGTCGCATTAGAAGAGAAAATCTTATAAATATCTTTTTTAAAAATTATCATTTACCATGAGTACAGTGCAATACAAAGATGTAATAATTTAAAGCTGTACAGCAAAAATGACAACATGAAAAAAATTATTTTTATATTTGGATTGAAGCATATGAGACAATATATAAACTAGCAAATAAAACACATTTCATTCCGCAAATCTCCCAGTTTGAAAAGCGAGTCAGTGTAACGAGCACACACTTTATCGCAAGCATGTAACATAATAATAATTTCCGTACATGACAAATCTTGCGATCCAATACCCTGCTTATATCGCGCCATCCAATAAAGCACGATGCATTAAACTAAACTGTATTACATAGTGTTCTGTGGAGCCCGAGGCCCAGAACACACGTATCGCCGTGACGTCACGTGTATCTGTACTCCATTGCACTTCAGTTTAATGGCATTACGCGACGGCGGCGGCGGCGCCGCTGATAAACTCCGGAGATAATCAATAATTCGAACAAGAACACGTGCATTTACACTGGGAACACAGGGGATGATGTAGTGTGTTTGTTAAGATTATGGGGATAATGAAGATGGAGATGTCTTTTGTCTCCTGGCTATTAATTTCAGAACCGAGCTATATTTGTTTGACAAAATATTTACCAAATTAATTTATAGATTTAGTCAACGATTCATTGAAAAGTCACTTCTTATATTCCTTTTTGATTGAAACAACTTATTTAAACTAAAACTACTTTTAGTTTGAATTTGAATCCCTTAATCTGTACCATTTTAATCATGGATAGTCACTACTTTCACTGTTACACAAACGTAACCCTAGGGACTCGGAAACCCCAAGAGAAGGAAAACTACTTTTCCATAACCGGAAGCAATTTTTCTAGGGATTTTACCTATGGAATGCATGTTTAGGTTATAGAAATACATTAAACAGTTAATAGTCTTTCTGAACCATATATTTTATTCGAATCACAGCATTTGGCCAAAACTTAACTTTTTATTTTGGACTATGAGTACAAACACATAGGGATTTACATATTGAATATTTGTTTAGGATTATAAAAAACTGTATTTACTACGAGGTAGCATCGAAGTTATGCACATGTGGAAAATTAGATTAAAGTCATGGGGTTTCTTAGACCCTAGTGTAGCATTCCAGTTTACCCCTTCACAATTTCCACCAAAATCTTTGGGGAGCTTGGAGTGTCATTTGACAACTCGTGATAGTACTTCAAGCTAGATAGTACTTAGGTACCGAGAGTTACTAAAGAAGCGTAGCACACCAAAAATAGGTAAAATGTACATACATACATAACGTCACGCTATATCCCACTCAGTGGGATAGCACGAACCCAGAAACACAGTCAACCTACAATCAATCTTCTCCAAACATTCCTATCCTAACAAACCACTTTTGCGTCGTCCACATTTATGCATGCTCGTGTATTCTTCACACTCATTTGTTCACTCAACAAACCATCAATCATACCCAACCACTTATTCCTCGGACACCCACGCAATCATTCACCCGCAAATATTAGTTTCACCAACTTTTCATTCAAGATGTCCAAACCACTTCTACTGACTCACTCCCACTTTTTTAACAACATTCTTCTTAATCTCACTCTCATCTTACACCAATGTATTCCGGAAGCGATCATGTATCGATACCGACGCACTCCTCTCAAATAAATACGTTCTGGTTTTGAGTAAATGTACCCGGAGCATCTAATACCTTGCACCCTGCAGATACCCGCCTTTATATGTTCCGGTCAATACGTTCATCCCACGAAAATATACTGCCCAAAACACATTCATTGCCATGTTCCAATCTCACAACATTCGCCGAAACTTTACAATCAATCACTAAATTATTCTTCTTAAACATCAACACTTTACATTTATCGACATTTAGTATCATGTTGTATAATATACAACTTTACTGGAGTCCAAAGATTTTTCTACCCTTCATACCGTATATCTATCCAGTCGATAAACAATTAATTTTCTTAAGATTTAAACCTTTCTCTACTTCCTTTATGCTCACAATCATTTTTCTCAATAGTGTGGTAATTCATTTATTAATTCTTACAAAGATTACAAGTGAACTGCAGTAACATAACATTTACTCTAATTATTCTAATTTAAGTATGACAATAAACATTACCTAAACAAAATTATTGCTGTATAAAAATTATGCAAATTAACTAAAAACGATTTCAGTGTCAATGTCGGATTTCGGCTCGTAAATACTTTGCAAATTTGCATAATTTTCGTAAATATGTATTTTGAAAACTGTATAGATAAAAATAATATTATCCCAAATATGATAATCTGATACTTGTTAGAGACAGCATATCATTAAATATATCATAACATCAAGCGTTAATTTCCCAGCAAACGACCAAGTTTAAAACTGGATTTTTAACCGGCACAAATACCAAATTATGAACAGGTGACACTTCAGACAACTTTATTTGACTGAAGTGACAAATCGCTAAGCCTGAGTTAATAGCGACTTCGTGATTATATGCAAACGGCAAGCAATGGCCTTGAACCCCGCGCGCGATTAGAGTAATAAATGACAACTTAAACAGGCGAGTCTTTAGTATAAAGATTTAAAAAATTAGTCTGTAAAACTATAAAAGATCTTATTTACATATGCGGTACCCGTAGCTGCTCATAAATTCGGCTTTGTGTTAAACAAATGCTTGTCTGACGGTGGCTGGCTCCTCTGCCCATGGGCGGAGACGAGGGTTGTGGAATGGACCCGGCCTGCCCACTTCTCCAAATGAAAATTAATTACTGACACTAAAATCAACGAAATATGAATTCGTCCAAATTAAAAATAGTTCATTAGCTGGAAATGCCTCTTTTGGGTGCTAAATTGTTATTAATTGTGTTGCGGCTGTTCACCTCTAACCTCTACTAATTTATAGAATTTGTTTAAGTAAATATAATAATTATATCATCACGCCATTTATTCCTTTCTAGATCTCGTGTATCTCGAGTAGTGCCGACAATTTACAATCCTTAACAATATTTGTAGGGTAGAAGTCGCAGGGGTAATTTTTGGAAATTGGTTGAAAGCTATGTATACATTAAATAAAATATTTTGAAATTGATGTTTTTACCTCTCACCTATATATGTAAGGGTGGTATTGTGACTGGTCAAAATTTTCGATAATGAGTAGTCAACAGATAAGCAGTTTTTAGGATCCCTAATCAAATTTAGATATTGGGTATTCAATTACGACATGAATAGATATTAGGAGCAATCCATCAACAAAAGTGGTGTTTTATTTTAAGGTCTTTCAGGTTTTTTGGCACATAAGTTAGAGTAAATATTCTATATTTTGTGTCGTTATTCCTGTTTTACACGATACAATTTATTGGTGAATAATGTGACGCATTAGAACATGTTCTATTTGCCGACAATTTTTAAGGGAATTCTAGAGTGTTTATTGCCAATCAGTCAAACTTTTTTATGCTTAGGTTAGATATTATTTTTGTGCATATAGCTTGAACAAAAAGTATTAGTAGCATAAGTGACAGCTAATATCATGTTGGTACTATTGAAATTGGCACAATAAATTGACGGAAAACTTGATGTGTAAAATGAAAGACGATATAATTGTTCTTAGCAATTTATTGACAAGAAAGTTTGGCCAATTTATTGACCAATAAATTGTTTCGTATAAAACAGGAATTAAGATATGAAAAGGTTATGTGTTCGCCAAATGAAATTCTAATGACAGTATCATTTTCAAATTTCATATTAATAACTTGGATGTTCAAATTTGTTTTTTTCAATTTTGTACTGTAGATATAGTTCAACACAAGTATGAAACATACTGTTTAACTTATTTTTCGACAGAGGTTAGATTTGATAGAATTTTTTTTTGAGGAACGCATACAAATATTGAACTTTGGGATATTACAGTAATCATTTCACAATAAAGCGAATAGCCGAGAAAACTAATTTTAATAATAAGGTAAAAATATACAGCAATATAAAAAAGTAATAGAATTTTTTAACCCTTATAAGTCATATTTCAATTCTTCACCCATATGCAGATGTAATAAAAGACATATTTTCATGAAAGGTTTTCATATAAAATTTGTCAATATCTTAATGTTATACTGACCATAATGTATTGGAAGAAACACTAAAGAGTTTTACTTTACTTAGTTTCGTCTTACCTCACAATGTATAATTTTAAAGCTACTTCTACTGTTTCTATTACACAGAACCATTATGAATAATTTGTTAATGTTAAAGTGGAACATGTTGCATTGTATATACCTAATTATTATATAAAAAAACTAAAATGTATTTAAAAATTTATTATGTTTGCAAATTCAATGTGAAATGTCACCTGTACTCCATGCATTATAAATAAAGAATAAGATGCAACTGATATTCAAAATATAAACGACAGCATTAATAAATTATTTGCATATCGAGTATTGTCTTTGTTGGTAAAATAGAGATTTACAAACACATTTTCATTAGGGTTTAAATAAATAAACTTGGTGTAGCCTTATAGAAACAGTAGTTGCGATTATATTGTCACATCTTCAAAGATATCAGTAGTATACGAGCCCAGTCGCAGATGAATTGAACCAAAGTTACCTTTAATTAATTTGTTTTTTTTAGTTAAAATTATTTTTAGAAAGACGAATAAGTGTAGATTTCTTATCATTCCTTGAGGAATACTTAAATTCTTTGCTAAATGATGTGCATCAGAAATCCTATTTTTATTAGGAGAAACAATAGAATTTCACAAATCAGATAGTAAAAACTTATCGCGTACCATTTTGAAAATCGTATTGCTTAATAAACATAATAGCGAAAGGCGTTTTAATCAAGAATTAAACATTTATTTCTACAGGAACATATAATTTGTATTTATTTAGATTTTTATAATTGTTGTAATAGTAGGTTTGTTCCAAGTGGTCATTTCTGACAAGTTTGTGACATGTTTGTGACCATTTCACTGCGCCTGAGAAAAATGTAAACAAGTTAACTTTGAAACATAAGCTTCATTTCTTTTTTTTTGGCGAAAAATGTATGAATTTATAATATATTTAAGGTTAGCTGTCAAAACAAAAAATGAGCATGCACATGCGCTTCATTCCATTCGCCGTTCCAGTCTATGTTTCAAACTTAACTTGTTTACATTTTTCGCAGGCGCACTGAAATTGTCACAAACATGTCACAAACTTGTCAGAAATAACCACTTGGAACAAACCTAGTAATATGCATTTAATATTGTAGATTAATTGTTAAGATTATAGCTTATCTAATACTAACTCTCCTAAAATTAATTCGTATTTAATAAATTTTAATTAATAAAAATAATAATTGAATGTCATTTTAGTCCAATTCGTATGCGACTGGGCTCGTAGAATAAGGGATGTTTTTGAATTTGATATAACTTCCCCCACTGAAATCCCCGTGCGGGCGCCACTGGCAGCAGACTAATCCCCATCTCGGGCAACTTCTCCAGCAGCCGAATCCTCTTGTTAGCCGCCGCTCGCTGCATCGGCGGTTGCGCTCGTCTTGAACATTAACACGAGATTAAGCATTCCTGGGGCCGGGTAATGCTTGGCTCGGCCGCCCAGTGCCGCCGCCGCCGCCGCCGCCTCCGGCCATTACACAAACGATATTGATTGGTTTGACAGTTGTATGTATGATTTATAGAGTACGAGGTGGGCTGCTAATAAACTGTAAGGATGGACATGCAACGATACGAGACGATGCGATATGCTAGGCAATGATTTAGTCTTTACACATGCTATGATCTGTTTCACTTTGAATTGGTAGGGCCATTACAAAATATACATCTAAGTTGGCAAGTTGAATTTTATCGTGGTTTACACCTCTGGTAACCTTGGTTTCCTCTAGAAGCTTTCTTCGACAGCGGGAAAAGCATTGAAATTTGAAACTGTTTTATTAAGTTGATTATTTTTTGACGTTTTTTAAAACCAATGAAATGCTTCATTGTCCTTCACGTGTCTGCGTTTTAATCAATCCTGTCATTATTATACTGAGAATAATGCTCTTGTGATTATTCTCGGCAACATTCTCTGTAGTTTTTTTATTTTTGTTGACAGATGTCAGATGTCAGATAGTTATCATCAACACAAATAAAAATGAGCAAAAAAGATAGATTTAGTGACGTGACTGATGATGAAATCAAAAAATAATCTAATTAAATATAACTCGAGAGTTCGATAAATTAGAAAACAATTCTCCAGTATCTTTCTCAAACTTGTCGCCATTGCCTGGCAACAAGTTTTCGAAAGATCTGTCAAATTATTTTCAATTTATTCTCACTCTCTTGTTATATTGTTACTGAGAATAAAGCTCTAGTGATTATTACCGGGAATTATCTTTGTATCTTCTTTGTTTTTGTTAACAAATGTCATATGTGAAAAATGAGCAAAAAAGATAGATTTAGAGATGTGCCTGATGATGAAATAAAAAATAATCTAATTAAATATAACTCAAGAGTTCGATAAATTAGAAAACAATTCTCCAGTATCTTTCTCAAACATGTAGCCATTTAGCAATAGCCACTCAAGCCCTATGAGCTTTCGTGGCTATTCCCTGGCAACAAGTTTTCGAAAGATCTGTTAAATTATTTTCAATTTATTCTCACGCTCTTGTTATATTATTACTGAAAAAACTTTCAGAACCTACAGTAAATTACATAGTATTTTGGATTAAGTTTTGTTATAGATATTTAGGTAACAAGTACATAATTTAAGATTTTATAGACGAGACAATTTAAATGCCGAGCAACCCAAGCGAAGCAAGTTATGAAAGGACGATAGAACAATATATTTTGTTCAATCCTGCTATTGAAACTTGTTGTTTCTTTAATTGGATACAGAGCTCGAAACCTTCTGTTTTATCCACTCTACTCATTCCTATGACAACGGGTAGGTAATGACAAGCGAGTGGGCGAAAATTTACTTTTGCTCACTACTTTCGCCCACTCACCTGTCATTACCAAATTGACTGATTCGCAACATTGACTATGTGGACTACAAGAATGGGGCGCGTACTTACAAAACTCTATACAACACTCATGTTGTTGTTATGCTCTGTTGCTGACATATTGGACCTGGCGTCGATTTTAATGGTGTTTCCTTTTCGCAGGGCAACGCAGTGTAGCGCCGCAGCGTGTATCGACACAAGTGTGCGAAGTCATCGTATGTTTATCTCCGCACCGCGTCTTCTTTGTTTCCAACCGAACTAATCAATGATTGGAGTCGGAGGAGGCAAAAAATCCTCAGCAATTCCGAGTCGCTCGCTGCCGGACACCTGACAAATAGAAAAATACGCGCTGATCTAGTTAGCATTCGACTTGATTACCTATGAAATACCAGTAAGCCTCCGTGCGACTACAGCTAGTGGATTATGCAGGTGATTATCAATTTTACTTTTGGTGCATGTTCATATAGTCGATAATAAATAAAAGAAATTTAAGCCATGGATTATACATGTCTTCCTTTGATTCTGTTTGATAACAAATGATTATTTTATTTATTTGGTTGGTTGGGAGAATCTTCAAATACAATGGGTCTTATCATGAGCTATATTTTTGGGTATTCTAAGAGAAGTGTTTTAGCGCTGCATAAATTTCTACTTCAAATAAAAGTGGTAGATATTTATAGGTATATAACTATATTTATTTGTTGTCTTTTGGTGTTCAAATTTCTACATTATCTATATTCAGATTATCATTGGAAATTTAATTTATTTATTATACAGTTAAACTATTGCTTTGTACAAATATTTAGTCTATTTTGATACACTATCCTCATCTAATCTGTGTCTGGGATTTTGTCGTATATCAGCCTCTTCTTATGTAATTTATTGTCTCAAAGTTTATCCCAGATATTCTGCATTGTCTATCATAGTTTCTTGTACAGTAATTATATTTTCTTCTTTGCTTATTCTAAATCTTGCAATAATTTTTAGATTTTTATTTTATGTTATCATATATAGTGGCCTGCTTATAGTCAATATGTATTTATCCTGGAGTATAAGTTGTTTATATATCGTTTCTCATTTTTCTTCTTAACTGAGTTTGTACTATATTAGTTTTTCTATATCCATCGTTGAATGCCCGTCTCTTTCATAAAATCTTGTCCTTTTAAGTACCATTGATTTTTTTCTTGCTTTCTTGCTTCTTTCCTTGACATTACTATCCAACAAAAATATGCGAGACATTCATGGTGCCCTTCTTAGTTTCTCTTCATATTTCATGTCTCTCTTACTTGCTTCTATCTTCATTTTGTACCCTTTTGTTTCTTCTTCTAATATACAGGGTGTTATATTTAAATGGAAGCAGCAAATATCTTGCTTATTTATCAACTTAATATGATTTACACAACAATATATAAGCTAATTAATAGCGATTGTACTTTCATGATATCATTTCCGGTTTACTAGTAATTAATATCAACTTTGAAATTTCAAATGGAACAAACCAAATTCTTTTGCAAATTTGAAAGGAACTTCAAATTTTTTTAGCATCATGTAAAATAATAAATTATTCATATGTTATATTATTAAAAAATAAAATGGTGAGTACTTTAATTATCCCTAATTGGAAAAAATTAGCAACATTGTCTATTGTGTGAATCGATTGATTTTAATATAATTATATTTTTAACGTCAAAATAATTTAATTAAATAATAAACTATCTCAGTGGCCATTTGCCATTTATTTGATCTTGTGTATTGAATGAAGTAATTAATAAAATTTTGTTTTAATGAATGGGAAGACATTTGCAGTATCATATAAATATTAAATATGCATTTGAAATTGAATACAATCAGAAGTAATTTTAAACAGTTAATATATAATTCAAGTCTAGCACTAGATGGAAATTTCAAAATGAAATTTTTATTGATGATCTCTTTCACCTCTGCCTAAATTATTCTGTAAAAAATCTATTATTGTGTTATGTTAATAGAGCGGGTATTGTAATCAAGCAAAAATTAATGCTTGTTGTACAGATAGGATCGGATTGAATAGTCACTGATTTTTTTCATACATATTATTTTGAATATACACTATTGTCATCTCTCATTTTACTATCAAATTACAAATGACAGCTCTTTAAATGAAAATGACAGCTGCCACGTCAAAATATTGCAATATTGTTACTTTATTTGAATGGAATTCGTTAACCTAGGAACAGAACTGCCATGTTTTTTGTTCACCTAAAGTGGTTCTTAATTAACAAAGAACACGGAAGATTACTATTTTACAATGGAGATATTTTTGCTGTTAATAGTTAGTTATCTATCAAGGCATTAAAGTTTAACATATTATCACAAATACATAGTACAGTACATATTAAATTTTATTTGAAATATTAAATTAGAGCAACTTAAAGAAAATATTTTATACGTTAAATTTACACATCTGTCAGTTCTTAGTTGTTAAACATTCGTAAATAACACTCAAAATTATATGTTTTGTTCTCAAATTCTTCATCGGAATTAATTAGTTTGTTCTTCTTGCACATGTTGTTTAATATTATGTATAAATTTACTATCATACGTCATACATCTCCCGAAATTATTCTATTTGTACAATAAATGTTTTACGGTTACCAATTCTAATAGTAGTTTATATATGAAGGGAGTAAAGTTCGTTATTATTTGTCGAAAGCGGAGATTGAACCCTGAGGTCGTAGCCCGAGGAATGCAATCGCTTGAGGCAAATAATGACACTTTATTCACGTGTTATGTACAATATTTTTTTCACGACCGGGAGAAAAACTCGGTTTTTATGATACCAAAATTTCATATCTACGGGAGATTTTTGCACTTTCTCTTCCGTCGTAAGGGGAAGTGCTCCAATAATGTGAAAAATGAACAAAATTATACAAATCAAAGGTAACTATCATAAATTATATTACAATTTAAAGAATATTGAAGTACATAAAAACCATCATAAATAATGGTGGTAAAAAATAATATTTAAGGCTAGGGCTGCAATTTTCTCCGCGAAAAAAAAATCATACACTTCCTCCGCCATCTATCAATAAAATATGTAAATAAATAGTTTCCAATTTATTTTATTTTAATTTATTTTTACAAAATGTAATTCTTTATTCTTTTTTCAATGCACTTCACTTTATCTCCCTAGGGAGTATTTACCATTGGTATTTCCCTTAGTAAGTAATGAAGCACATTAAGTAAAGATTTTGACAAGAATAAAGTTAACTTTATTTACGAGTTGTATAAAAATAAATTCATTCGAATTAACATAAAATATGAATAACTCCATAATAAATGTAGCATAGGTAAATATATCCGTTATTTCGGTTAATATATTTATTCCGTTTGTGTATTTTGTGTGACCATAGAACAATGCATTTGTTTCATATTTTAATCAACTGTGAATAGTAATTATTTGTTAACTAGTAGTTTCAATAAATTAGTAAAATAATGAAATGTTCCAAAACAGATTTTAATCAAGTAATTTTTAAAGTTAAAATAATTCAATTGAACCATTCATAATTCACAATAATCTGTTATTGGAATGTTTTGTTTTGGTACATTACATTCGTATAATAAAGGTTTTAGGGAATTTTAATCTTGCATGAAAACCCTGCAAATGTCACTTTAAATGTCACAAAAGACAATCATTTGTTGATCTTGACATTTGAACAATCGCTCCAGCTTAATTTGATATACAAGATAAAATTTTCTATTCTAAAACATCTAAATAATATTTAAGTAGCTTAGAAAAAAACATGTATGTCATTTGGTGTTATCTTGTTTGGGAATACATATACATAGAATTATACAGCGCGTGTGGGTAGTACAGACATAAGAATACCCCATCAAAATACCAACATCACACCAAAGGAGATAAAGCCATATTAAACGCAATAACGTAGTAACATTTAGTTTTGATTAAGCGAAATTACGCTGGCCACCATGAGCACGATACCATCTGACAGCAACAATCACTAGAAAAGGACAACGTAGCCTCAAACCATTCAACAAAAAAGAGACAGAACACAGAATCCAAGCAGTCAACAGTCAGGCACAGATCTACTGGGCGATAAGTTTCCCAAAACCAAAAATAAGTTATTGAAGATCTCATAGCAAGAATGCGGGCGCAGAATCTTATCAGATTCATGAGTCATTTATTACATGTGTCAATTGTAATAAAGTGTGGCATTGTGCATGGATATCATAGCGACTGATTGATGCACGCAGACGCGGAGGACGTTATGTTGCGCTGTGTTGTGCTATGTCGTGGTGTTGTGCTACGTGCTCCGTGACGCAATTGTGAAGAAGCGCTTGGAGTCTGGGGTTCGACAGCCATTGTGCGATACAGCCATTGTAGAGGACTTTTGTTGGTATTTCTAGAAAGATGCTGTACATATGTAATGTACATTGGTAAATTGTACTTGTTTAGAAATATCATTTCTTAAATGTAGATGCTAAATTTATTATAAATGACTACTTAGAATGAGCCAAGGTGATTAAATACAGAGTAATTCATAATGTCCGTATGTCTATTACTTAATAAACTTGAAAAAAAAAAAAACTCCATAACAAAAAACTTATAGCATATTAAATTTGGATAAATTAATAAGCAGTTATTACAAACTGCGGCAGTTAATTATATTTGAAATAGAAATTGGAAATACTTTAAAGTAAGAAAAATAATAGAAGAAGAAAAAGTAAGCAAATATGGAATATGATCCTATTCTAATATGGAATACCACTCTTTTTCTTATTATAATTTAGACTTTTATACAATTATTATACTTATAATTAATTTTTAAAACAATAATGTTACAAAGTTAAGGGAAAATGTATGACTGATTTATGATTTCTAATAAATATCTTTAGTTTGTGCAATGTTAAATGGAGGTATTCCATATTAAGATCCCATTCCATATTTCGTTTTTCTTCTAATAATTAATCATAACAGGGCAATTTAAATTTTAACAACGATTGTGATTTTGCTTGTCTTTCTCGACTCATTTTTTTAAACAAATATTATTTATTTTATATTGTAAATAAATATACTAACTAGAATGAAATTATATATTTCACCTTTTATATGAAATTTTATTGTTAAAAAAGTTACAATGCAGTCAAGAAGGGAGTGCTGTGGAAGAAATGGTGTGCTGTGGAATGAATGGTGTGGACTGTATGAATGATTTACCATAACTTGTTTTATTGAACCATTTAACTGCCTTGTATTTTGAGTTAAGTTTCAGGTATTATCAAACATCAAAAATATTTCCTAACCAATAACATGTATGTTTTTTTCAGGTTCACAATTATTATTTTATCTAACACATTGTTTTTATGTTCATAGCGACTCGTGGACAACGTCACCGGAGCCTTAATCATCTACAGCAGTGTCTTCAGAGCCGTACAAATTAAAAAAATCGCAACGTTACTGTAAGAAAATTTTTATAACATATAAAATTCATTATTATTTTTCTCTAATGTGTTTTTCTTATATATGTTTAGGAACTAACATCATTCTGAATAAACGTGGACTATTGCATCATCCTGGACAACATCACCAAAGTCATCATCTTCTCCTGGAATAAACGTGACCATTATATCATCACGGACAACATCACCAGTCATCATCTTCTTCTGAAATCAACGTGGACCAATATATCATCATCATCTTATCCTGGAGTATTGTGGAAGTCCGCTGCTGGCAACATCAGTGTGAGTAATTTATTTTAAATCATTTTATAAATTTTTACAAAAATATTGTATACTTCATTTTAAATGTTTATGGACCTAATTTGCTTGCTCCTAATTTTATTTTGTCTGTTTCTAGGAGTAGAAGCATCACCGAGGAAGCCGCTCTCCTGCACTAGGTCTTTCGAAGGGTTTTCCCATGACGATAGGGTGAATATTCAGGAGATATAGTCTGATTCTGACCTTTACGTCACCAGAAAACTGATCCAGGCTTTCAAAGAAATTTTTTATCTTCATAAACATTTCAAATATTGTAACATTCACATAAAAAAATGAAATGAAATGAATGCAGAACTCCATAAATATTGTTTCAAAAAATAAATATTTAACAATAAATACTTTATTACATATTGTTAGACATTTTCTATAGAACTGTTACAATAGAATTTTATTATTAGATAATATTAAGTGTATATAGAATTTTAAATGTAAATAAAATATAATTTGGTTTAATGTAATATTTAGAGAATATTGAATCATGTATTGATGTTTGTTGTGTATTATTTTGGTTACATGGATTGTTGGCACAGTCCTAGGGCTCCCTCAGCATCTGTAGCAAAACTCCAGGTCTTCTTCTGCGTGCCTGCAGAAATGTGCTGTCATTTTTCACCAAGGCTATTCGTGTTTCCATCGTTCTTACCCCTGTACAGTTTTCTTTATTCATGTATTAATAAATAATGAATATCTTTCTATTTAAATAATTTAATAACAAATATAGTGTAAAAATTTATATCATTGTATATGTATTATGTATTTATAAATATGTTCTAATAATAAGGGAAATATAATAACTTGTATCCATAGAGATAATAAAGAAATTGTTACGGAAACAGTATGTGTTTTATTTATTAAAATGTGCCATACAATATTTAAAAATTATTATTGCAATTTATTAAATTCGAAATCAATAATTTTAATTAATTCTTTTCACTTTTAATACTAGTGCTGCCATCTCTTAAGAATATGATAACCTATTATACATTGTAACCCGGCTGTTTACTGCTGGTTTGATGGTTCATAATTTATAAAATTCCCGGTACGCTGCAAATGTGAGATAAGCAATAATGGACCTTATGTACATGCTGCATAAGAAACATAAAATTGACAATTTTCAGTTGAGAATTACCCCAAGGACAAGGGCGTAGGGCATACCCTTATCAATTAGTGATTTGTTTTTCAAAAGTGAGCAAATCGACTAATTGTCGCATTCACATCCGATTGTGCTGCCATCTCTTAGTGAATTTGTGAACCATTATGGAGGGATATTTGAAATCTGTCACTGCCCTATTTAATTTTCTAAGGGTTGTATCTCTGACAGGGTAAGAGATACCGCGGATCTGAAAAAAACGCCCCGAGATACAGCCCTGTTCTATCTGATCAGCGAGAAAAAACACCCAAAAAGTTGAAAATAGGGTAGTTTTTTAAGGGTTGATTTTAACAACTTTAAACCCTCATATCTCGAAAACGGTAAGAGATATCGCAAAAATAACGAAATTTTATCGTATCTTAGAAAACTCTATTAAAATAACCCCCTTTACAACATACTAGAAGGACAAGGGCGTAGGGCATACCCTTATCAATTAGTGATTTGTTTTTCAAAAGTGAGCAAATCGACTAATTGTCGCATTCACATCCGATTGTACTGCCATCTCTTAGTGAATTTGTGAACCATTATGGAGGGATATTTGAAATCTGTCACTGCCCTATTTAATTTTCTAAGGGTTGTATCTCTGACAGGGTAAGAGATACCGCGGATCTGCAAAAAACGCCCCGAGATACAGCCCTGTTCTATCTGATCAGCGAGAAAAAACACCCAAAAAGTTGATAATAGGGTAGTTTTTTAAGGGTTGATTTTAACAACTTTAAACCCTCATATCTCGAAAACGGTAAGAGATATCGCAAAAATAACGAAATTTTATCGTATCTTAGAAAACTCTATTAAAATAACCCCCTTTACAACATACTAGAAGGACAAGGGCGTAGGGCATACCCTTATCAATTAGTGATTTGTTTTTCAAAAGTGAGCAAATCGACTAATTGTCGTATTCACATCCGATTGTACTGCCATCTCTTAGTGAATTTGTGAACCATTATGGAGGGATATTTGAAATCTGTCACTGCCCTATTTAATTTTCTAAGGGTTGTATCTCTGACAGGGTAAGAGATACCGCGGATCTGAAAAAAACGCCCCGAGATACAGCCCTGTTCTATCTGATCAACGAGAAAAAACACCCAAAAAGTTGAAAATAGGGTAGTTTTTTAAGGGTTGATTTTAACAACTTTAAACCCTCATATCTCGAAAACGGTAAGAGATATCGCAAAAATAACGAAATTTTATCGTATCTTAGAAAACTCTATTAAAATAACCCCCTTTACAACATACTAGAAGGACAAGGGCGTAGGGCATACCCTTATCAATTAGTGATTTGTTTTTCAAAAGTGAGCAAATCGACTAATTGTCGCATTCACATCCGATTGTACTGCCATCTCTTAGTGAATTTGTGAACCATTCTGGAGCGATATTTGAAATCTGTCACTGCACTATTTAATTTTCTAAGGGTTGTATCTCTGACAGGGTAAGAGATACCGCGGATCTGAAAAAAACGCCCCGAGATACAGCCCTGTTCTATCTGATCAGCGAGAAAAAACACCGAAAATGTTGAAAATAGGGTAGTTTTTTAAGGGTTGATTTTAACAACTTTAAACCCTCATATCTCGAAAACGGTAAGAGATATCGCAAAAATAACGAAATTTTATCGTATCTTAGAAAACTCTATTAAAATAACTCCCTTTACAACATACTAGAAGGACAAGGGCGTAGGGCATACCCTTATCAATTAGTGATTTGTTTTTCAAAAGTGAGCAAATCGACTAATTGTCGCATTCACATCCGATTGTGCTGCCATCTCTTAGTGAATTTGTGAACTATGATGAAGGGAATGTATTCAAGTCCAACTTTTTATTGGCAAAAACCCTATAAAATCGAGTTAAGGGTGGATTTCTATATATTCGGCCCTAAAAACTCTAGTGGCAGTTACAAAAATAGGCGCTTGCCCTTAATTTTGGGGTAATTCTCAACTGAAAATTTTCAATTTCATGTTTTTTATATAGCATGTACATAAGGTTCATTATTGCTTATCTCATTTCTATTATTATTAAAATTGAAAAGAATTAATTAAAATTATGAATTTCAAAGGGCTGTATCACATAATTGGAAACAGATATCGAAAATTCGAGAAAACCGTCCCGAGATTTTACCTAGCACATTAAAATTAGTTAGAAAAACACCCAAAAACTTGAAACTAGGGTAGATATTTTAGGGGATGCGTTTTAAGTCTTTAAACTCCCATATCTCGGAAACAGTAAGAGATATCGCAAAAATAACGAAATTTCGCAGTCACCTGAAAAATCAACTCTTCTCTACAAGGGTTTAGGGATATTATAATATAAAGAAATAGATAATTTTACAAAATTCATTTATTGTTGTCTAAAATAGCATACAAAATACATTAAAATTAACAATGTTTATACATTATATTAATAAACACATTTTTTAAATTAGAAACATTTTTATTACAATATTAGAAATACATATGTATAGAGAATGTTATTCCAAAGCCTGGATTTTCTCAGGTACACCATTTCGTCCTAGGAAAATCCTTCGAACAATGTAGAATAGAAGACCAGCTTCCATGCTGCGGAAACTGCCTAGAAACACATAAATTTAAAATTAGAATCTATCATATCTTTACATTAATTACATACATCTTATTTTTATCGTATAATAAAGCAAATTTTAAGTAAATTGGATGTTTAATCGATAAATTATATACGAATCCAGAATAATATCATATGGTCATATCAAGAGATTTAAAATAACTTTAACAAAATTGCTCTGATTTTAAAAAGTGAAAATTATTGTACCCAATTTATTTATAGATTAAATTCTGTTATTTTTAAGAATATGTTAAGGAAAAATAACAACTGAATTAAAAACAAATTGACAAAAACCACTAACAAAGATTTCATTGGCTGGTACCACGAAAACTATTTCTGAATCATATGACAACAATACATACAAAAATGTTTTTTAAATAAATATTGTAGGTAATATTATTCTACATCTTTTTTATTTTTATGAAATTTACTCTATACATAAACCCAAAGCATGATACACAAGTTGTACTGATTGACAATGACAAAAATCCACTAACATTTTCTTTAAAAAAATGTCAAAAAATCGATGTTCTTATTCGACAATAAACTGGTCAATTTATTGGTGAAGAAAAAATTGACGCAAAGTGTCATTATTAGACACAATAAATTTACAAGAAAACTTGGCAAATTTACTGTCCAATAAATTTTGTCGTGTAAAACAAACATAATAAAGAAATTGTTATTATCTTTTGTGTTGGTTTATTTGGGAAATAGTCTAGTGAAATATGTTTCGGTTACTTTATTTTCCAGGGAACATTATTTCTAATCAAGATTGTTCCATTTAGATAATATTCCTCGACAATTGGAATGGAAAAATCCCTTTTGAATCATATTTGTGTCGAAATATTACCAAGCAACAATCTTTTGAAATACATTTTTTCTGGAGAAATAATGTTCCCTGAATACATAGGTGTTTGGAAAAAGTTGTGATAAGATTCAGGTAGAACGATTCTTTGATTAATTCTAAATCGATCTACCTGAAACTGATTACTTCTAATTCCTGAACTACTATTAATAATTGAAGAGCCTAATTTGTAATTAATGCGTAAAATGTAGAAGCAAATACTTTGAGCAACAGTTTTGTTTATTTTACTAAAAATGTTTTGATAATACTTTATTTCCTATTTTAAAATATAATAAATCATTATTGATAGAGACAATCTCAAAACATTGAGTTGAATAAACTTTACTAATTTTGACATAAAAAATAATTAATGAGATAATTTAAACTTAATTTACTTCCATCGACGATGCAAGCAGCGGAATTGGTAGCCAATGTTGGTACAACTGTGACTTCTTTATGATTCCGGAATGTTCCAGATGAATATGATGGTTTTGGTGACGTATCCCACGTAGATAAGTTCTAAATGCTGGTGTCGGCAAGGAATTGAAGGAGATACTTCCAAATCTGGAGCTATTGCAAAAGAAGATTCTGTTCATGCGGGAGCAGTAGAAAGAGACTCTGGAAGATTAGATGATGCTGGTGTTAGGAAGAAGCTGCAGAGATTACTACTAGTATAAGAGATTAAAAAACCCTTGGATGCCATCAACAATTTTGCACAACCTGAAAAAATTTATAAAATAATAATTGTTGTCTAGAAAAATAAAGTTTACTAAGTTTGACATAAATAATAATTAATGAGATAATTTAAATTTTATTTACTTCCACCGACGATGCAACCGAAGAAATTGGGTGTGAATTCTTTACTATTCCTGGATGTTCTAGGTGAATATGATGACTTTGGTGATGTATCCAAAGATGACATATCTAAGTGCTGATGCTAGCAAGGAGTTGAAGGTGATACTTCCAAATCTGGATCTATTACAGAAGGAGATCCTGTTCTTAGGGGAGCAGTAGAAGGAGACTCCGGAAGCTTAGATGCTGCTGGTGTAAGGGAGAAGCTGCAGAGGTCACTACTGGCATAGAAGATTTCAAAACCCTTGGACGCCATCACCAAATTTGCGCAACCTGAAAAAAAAAAATAATCATTTATTGTACTTGAATATATTTCAGTATATCATATATAAATATAATTATAAAATAATAATTATTGTCTAGAAAAGAATTGCTATTGTCTATTAAAATATAAGTTGAAGAAAATAAATAAAAAGTTTTGGAATTGGAATTGCACATAATTTTTCGCCAGAAAGACAAATGAACAGCACTAACAAGTAAATAGAAACAGTAACTAAGTAACAACAAATTATGATTTGTAAAACATAGGTAGCCATGTCTTGTTCAACCTATATTCTTCATTCTGATTCACTGCAAATTTATATAGCTTCTCTTATGACTTTGTCATTGGCACATTTCAATCTTGCTATAAATTTTGTTCTTTCAAAATTTATTTCAATGGCATGGCTAGCAACTGCAGATTTTTCTGGTTGGTTTAGTCGAAAGGCACGTTTGTGTTCTATAATTCTTGTTGTAATCGCTCTTCTAGATTTCCCAATGTAACATTTTCCACATTCACATGAAATTTTGTATTGAAGCGTAACAATATACATTGTACTCTTCAACATAAGTTGTAATTTGAGATGTGGATCAAAACATACTAAGATGAAGAAACAAAAATTATAGCAAGACTGAAATGTGCCAATGGCTAATTCAAAAGAGAAGCTACAGAAATCAATTAACAGAAGAAGACTACGAGTTGTATTTTATGTCATAATTTGTTGTTACTTTAGTTAGGTATTGTTTCTATCTACTTGTTTATTTTATTCACTTGTTTTCCTGACGAAAAATTACGTACAGTAATTCGATACATTGTATTTTAACATAAACTTTTTTTTATTTATAATAAATTATATTTTATCAGTTTCGTATTTTTAAATGAAATCACTTACTTTGACAGAGGAAGCAAGTACTAGTAGACTTTAACGTCTGCGTTGATGTCCACTCTTAAACTTCAGTCTGGTGATGAAATAATTTTCTCTCGTGCTGAGACGGTAAGCTGTGGTGACGTAAAGAACGTCACAGATGAGAATTACTCCAAGACAACAAGCAAAGTTCTGAACACCAGGTTAACTGCAGAAGATGACTCCCGAATAGTGGTGACCCTGAAACAAAAACAATATCTTAGCATTAGTAAAATTAAAATAAATAAATACATTATCACGTCATTCACCATTGTGGATGTGGTAGTCTGCTTTTGCAGATTTCGGTAAGTGATATTTTTGAGCGAGAAGTGAGACTGGGACTTGAACTGAGAATATCATGAACTTAAATCAGAGCAGGTTAACTAGATCGTGCTATATGTTAAATTTAACACATTTATTATAATAAAGAATGCAATCAATTTATCGAAAATTTAATAATCTGGTTTTTTTTTATATGTAGATGGGAAGCGGACTAACTACTTCATATGCCGCCTCACGAGTGGATGATTATGAATTATGCGACACAACCGACCATGCTCTTCAGTGGGATTCGAACCCACGACCTCTGGCGTGCTAGGCTAGTGACAACCATTACGCCACCGAAATCGGCTGAAAATATTAAAAAGATTACTATGTCCGTATTGTAATAATATATCTACTTTTCCTTGCGTAATACAGAAGCAAAATGTTTTTATATTTATGTATATGAGTCATAATTTTAATGAGTAGGTACATTATTTTAAAATACATTTGATGTGCCAGCGCATATATAAAACAAAGCTAATTATTTCGGCCATATATCAAAATAATGTGATTATTTCGTATATGACAAAAATAACTAATGGAATTCAACTGAATATAAAACACGTATCTAGTAAATGATAACGTAATTGACAATACAAATGAATTGTGAAAGATAAAACGTAATGAAAAACGTACAATCAACAATGGAAAGCACATGAAATATACATATAAAAATTGGGACAAAGATTAATAATAAATATGATTCATCAACTACAGGTACGTTTTAACCTAATAACCAACACATATCTATTTTTTGTTGTGGAAAAAATTATTTGCAAAATGTATTTACCAAATTATAATCTCTCTCTATTGTTGAGAGTAATGAAGGTAAATTTCAATAGTAACAAGATCAGAAAAAAATAGAACAACCTTGAATCAGAAGACAATAATAAACGTTTGTTTCCTTCACGGCCTCTCCAAAATTAGAAGAATACTGTGAAGAAATAAAATTTTTTATATATATTTTGTTCCACATCTCAAATAATATTATATTAAAGTATGGGAAGAATATTTTTCCGCTTCAATCCTCTGGAATATACAAAATTCCATGTGAATGTGGAAAATGTTACATTGCACAGACCAGCAGAACGATAACAACAAGAATGAGAGAACACACACGGGCCATTCGTCTTAACCAACCCAGAGAAATCAGCGGTGGCTAGTTTTGCCATTTAATTTTTGCACAAAATAAATATTGAAGATATAAAAATTATTCTAATTATTTTAATTATAAATACTTAAGAGGATACCTGAATGGTCAATTGCATAAGTCATAAATATAAGTCAGGAAAATTTTTTAAAAAGTTTGGACAACAGTGCCATCTACAGAGTCTAAAAATAGCTAAGAACCATCCAGGTAACCCCATAAGTAAAAAAAAAATTCATCAAAATCGGTCAGGACGTTTAGGAGAAGAATTACGAATACACGCACACCAGTATTACACACTAATCGTAGTTTTAATCACCGAGTTATTGAGTAATTATTCGGTTTGATAAAAATTAATACAGAACTTATTTTCTATGCGTTCTGAAAGCTTTTTTAACTTATTGTTACAAATGCTGCTCAACGCAAAAGTAAAATACAACTTACATATAAAAAATCATATTTTAATAGCTGTCCAAGTACAAAAATCATGTCAAAAATTGTTCCTCACGTTAGCATGCCTCATCACAAAAGCAGACAGAACTCAGTTTCAACATACTTGACTCATTATACACATCAACCTCACATATCAGTTTTCATTCTCGGCGGGTAGTGGCCGACTATAATTCTTGAATCAGATAAAATTATCCACGGATTTTAACCTGAAAGGGTTTAAATATTTGATGCAGAGAACGTTTCGTGAGTGTTTCAAAGCAGACACAGCACACTGACTTGGAAAGAAGCCGGTATGTCAGGAGGAGATGCGAGAGTGACACCTTCGCTTACCGATCGAGAAGAAGAGAAGAATCGTGGTATGCCGTGTGATGTTCTGTGACATTTGTACTGTTGGCAGTACCTATATGAATTTAAATTTGAGGTTGGATTAGATTTACCTGTCAAAACACTCATGTCGCTGGTGTTGTGATGTAAAGTAGAAATTGTACTCCAATACAATTTTTCCTTCACGTTGGTTCGTCAAATGATTTAAAAAAAATCTTATTTTAGTTTATAGAGTTAATTCCAGCAGTAGTATAGGTCGACAATTTGAATGCGCCCTGGGTAGAAATACGAGTTAACTACACCCAACCAACTACAAAACTCAAAAGTTCTTTAATAAAAATACAACCAATTATATCGAGTGCATTATTGGCGTTACAAGTAGTTTTTGTAGAATTTTAAAACAATTTTTGGAAGTAGAAATGTTTTCGAATTATAATTTATGTTTGTTAAAATAGAAAATAAAAAAAGTAATTTTAGCACACGAAGCCGAAAGCTGAGTAATAATTTTATCGAGTGGGTAATTCCACTTTGCCCACGTGTGAAGTATAACGGTTTATCCAACATATTGAGAGGTGTTGGATAAAAGACTTTTATACCCTACACCTTACGGTAGAAAGGTTTTTGTTGAACTTATTAAATTATTGTCATTGCGATCGTAAAAAATTAATATTGCAAGATAAAAATAGAAAATTACTGCTTCTAAAGTATTATAATTCCATAACAATTTGGATGTAGTGTGCCGCAACTGTGCTAACTACAGTTTCTGTTTTATATAGTGGCATCCCTCTTGACGAGGAATAGATTTAATTATGGTCACGTTGGCAAAATGGAAGGGGCCAAAGCAGGACAAAATGATCAGCAGTTGGTCGGTATTAGTTGTGGAGTACCGGATATTGATGCACGTTGCAATTAAACGCAATGACGCGTAGCAAAAACGAATGTGAAAATCTAATTCACATTTGGATGTGGCGTGGTTCGACGGCTGCAATTATAAAAGTTAATGATGACAGATAATGAAAGGCACGGCAATTAACATGATTGATTGGTTCAACACGCGCGCAGTTTCATTCTGGCCTTTGCTACGTTTGCATTTATTCCTTTGCTTCTATTTCACGCACTGAATTACTATTAAACGAAAATAATTATTTTAATTGATGAAAAATAAAGCTTCTGTGAAAACGGCAGCAGCAGCTGTACTAATCCGTGAAATAACTTTCGGTCGTTATTTACATATTTATTGTTATTGCAAGTAATGTTGCGGACAACTCGTTTTACAACTGTTACTCATATGTGCAGACGAGTTCATTTTTAATACCTATTAAATTTCTTAACCTACAAAACGACATGTTATATCTGTAGTTTTATTTTTGTGCAGCTGCGTATTGCATTGGTTAAATGGTAACAGTGAATACTTAAAATTGGGCGAAGAAATTGTTTAAGTAAATATGACACTCTCAACAGAAAGAATGGAATCTTTAACAATTTTTTTTTATGGATTTGAAAACTATCTGCATTTTTAAAAAGTCTTAATTATTGATATTCATTAATCAGCAATGAGTTTTTAAAAATGTTGTGATGCCAATGTTGTATTGTGGATCTCAAAAAGTAGGAATTATAAATAATTTATTGAGTTCACATAAATATTCTTTTTTATTGTTTAGAAAACTATTTAAATGAAATTAAAATATCTTTTTATATTTTGCTTCTATAACAAAGCTGTTACAACACCCAAAGGAGTTTCGTAACAGCTCAATTGAGTGTTATAACATAGCAGTGCAATTTATATTTTCAAGGTTGGTAACTCTACTGAAATATCATATGTCAAAAAAAATTAAATGTCACACTTTACTAGATAAATAAATACAGATTGTAAAAATGTTATTTTTGTATAATTTTGAATTTAAAAGCAGAAGTTATGAATAGTAAGAAGAAGGAGAGATAGGAAAGGTAAGGATGTTGAATTGTTAAACGTCACATCAGTGTCACCAACTAACACAAAATTCCCTTAACTTTGAAACTTGGATTTTTTATTAAAAAAGAGAATAAAATGCACAAAATATACAAAAATAGTATAAAGAACTCGTTTCATAATAGAGAGTGAGAATAAATTGAAAATAATTTGACAGATCTTTCGAAAACTTGTCATGCAATAGCCATGAAAGCCCTACGGGCTTTCGTAGCTCTTACCAAATGGCAACAAGTTTGAGAAAGGTAATGGGGAATCATTTTCTAATTTATCGAACTCTTGAGTTATATTTCATTAGATTATTGTTTTATTTCATCATCAGGCACGCTACTAAATCTATATTATTTGCACATTTTTCACTTGTGTTGATAACTATTTGTTAACAAAAACAAAAAAGCTACAGAGATCATTCCCGGGAATAATCACTAGAACTTTAATATCAGTATAATAATGACAGGATTGGTTAAAACGTAGACACGTGACATACAATGAAGCATTTCATTGGTTTTAAGAAACGTCAAAAAATAAATAAATGTTATTTGTATTATTTGGTTACGAATTCAAAACAAAACATAATTCTTGAAATTAGGTGCTATTTGACATTTCGACAATCTGACAACTCAATAATAATAGAACTACAAAGAATTTACAATATAATAGATGTGTGAGAGAGAGAGGCTTAAACAGAGTAACTTAATACTTTGACGCCAGAATTATTATTTAAAAAACTCAAATATCTTGATAATTAATAATATTTTTTACACTTCTAATAGATATATCTTACGATGTTTTTCGGTCTAGTTATAACATAAATGACTTATTTGCCATTTTGTGACTATAGTGAAGGACCCCATCGATGCGCACCGTCACCGTAGCTTTTTGTTTGTTGGATAAGTAGTTTTGAGTTGTTTGCGAAAAGGTACAAATGCGCTATGAATGTTTTATTTCTTTGTGTCGAGTTTTTGTGTGAGTTCCTGAGGGAAATTGCGACATGCTTTTCGAAATATTTTCCAGATTAAAGTAGAAATGGGTTCTCTAATGTCATGCGTAGAGGAATCTAAAATCGCACGGGATTTTCCGCATTTTCCAATGCGTGAACTTTTTCTATTTTTGTTTCGTTATTGCTAAACTGTTTTTCCCTGCCAATATTACAACCTTTGCCGAAAATACCATCTTGGGAACTTATGTAACGACATCTACATATTATCAGGCTAATATCATTGTATTTGTCACAGGTAAAGTAAAACTATTTAATTTTAAAACAAAACAATAAACAGAAACTAGTTGTTGAGTTTATTTAATAATTAATAACATATTATAAAATAAATCTTTTTGAAAAACCTATAACCAATGAATAAAATAAATTAATTTCATTAATGAAAATATTTCCTTTATCTAATACAAATGGGCAAAAGTTATTTGAGAATCTAATATTAGAAGCGTCATTATATTTATTCACTTCACATTTAAGCGTATTGGCAGATATTTTTTACTTCTTCTTCTTCTTTATATAAAGAGGCTACCGAAAATATCTCTGTGTGAACCAGGCTTTTTTCTTGGTTAACTGTCAAAATCCATTACAATAACGGGCATATTGTGAATCTATTAATTTATGTTAAAGGAAGTAGTTTCGCTGGAGCATTTCGTCATAAAACAATGTTAGTTTCACTACCGTTTTAAAATTTTCTGCATTTAAACAACAGCAATGTAAAGTGACTGACTATAATTTGTAGAGAAACAACTGGAAGTGTTTGTAAATAAAGGTAAATCCGTGAACGGTGATGGCGAAAGCAAAGGCGTTGTTTGAAAAGCAGTGGATTTATGCAAAACTGTTGACGGTGAAGAAGTACTGTTTATAATAAGGTTTTTGTTGGTTTTGTGATTATGGTGGATTACTATGCTATTATTATAACGGAATTAACAACAGTTATAATTTCAACATGCGTTTCATTCTAGCCTAGGCATTTGCATCGTAAATACTACATTTAATTAATTTATAACCTGCTATTTTTCTCGGAGTAAGCAATTTAAATATCACTGGAATTGTAAATCAAACAAAACTTAATGCAATCAAATATTTTTAAACTGTACATTCTCTTTATTTTTAGTATTACACTGTAATAAGTACAGTGATGTTTCAATAATCGTGGAAGCTAAAATGCAATATATCCTTTTTATCATTAATAAAATGGATACTTGTTTGTATCACCATACTATTCCAGATAAAAGAAAACATAGGTTGTCAATATTAAATTAACTTAAAGATGTTTAATATAGGAACAAAAATATTAAATGTTACTTGATACAATTATGGTTAGAGTAGTAGAATTGTTCGTATTTTTTTTTAAATCAGTAAATTATGATGACAAGTTTATTTAAGTTTGATAACTGTCTTGCATCTTAGCTAAAACTCACGGTATAGTTGAAGTAACACTAAGTTTAAACTGCAGTCGACGAAACCTCTGAATTTGGCTGAGGATTTGTGGTGTTTTTGATGGTTTCTGTCTTAGACCGTTAGGTGTGTAATAATAATTTCGCGTTTTAATTGTGGTATTAATGATTTGCGCGTATGAGAAACCTCGTAGCTGGCGCAGCGATACTGGGACCCGAAAAGAAAGAGTTGTTAGAATAAGGGATGAGCTGTATAACGTAGTGGCGCGTTCTGTTTCGCGGAGCGAACTAACCTAAAAACTTGTAAATGTGTATGAAAAGGTTCTATTAAAAATGAGTACTGTGATTCTATTTTTTTGCAGTCAACTTCAGGGGTGTCCGTTAATTGCAGTTTTAAACAGAGAGAATAGATATTTGAACGAAATGCATACAAATAAATCGGCTCCGTATTTCTACAATTTTAGTCAGTTTGTATTCCTTAAATTATTTACATCGTTTTATCAAATATTTTATATTTGTGTCTGCTTTTTCTATTATTTACTTTTATCTTTTAAGGAAGTTTAATTCACGATGATATACTGTCATCATGGCAGATATTTTCTATTACTCGTATTTCATATCACGTATGTTTCGGCGCAGTTGATCTTAATAAATACTAATAGATGGTGTATAATAGGCAATGAGTCTCTATATGACTTAACTTCAATATTTTTCACTTCACGCATAAAAACAAAGTGTCAAACACAGAATGTGTAAATGGCGTGATGCTATATTTATATTTTTTAAGATACCGGTTGGTATATTCATAATTCGGCTAAATTGCAGTTTGACAACTGTCCTTATTTGGAATAAAGAATATTAATAGTCTAGGAAAAAAGGAAGAATGGGAACAATATTAACGACAATGTAAAATTCACAGAGAAAAGAAGAAACTAATGAAAAGATCATGAAAATAGGACAGACGAAGCCAGTCTAATAAAAATTAGTAGAGATTTCAAACCATCCACTAACGTTTAACCGACCACCAAGAAGTTTATCTTCAAATATGAAGAGTTAAAGAGAACAATGGACAACTACACCGTTAAGATATGGAGAAAGATCAAGACATAACCTATTAAAGTGAGATGAAGAAGGAGCAAATTGTCTATAAATTTTACTTTGTATTAAACTTATTTGTAATCAACCGAACAAAAAGTTTCTTGCAGAAAATTAATAATTATTGTGTTTTCCTTGTTTGAAGCCATCAATTTGTCAGTATTAAGCAAATGGCTACTTACATGCTGAGCCAATTTGCATAATAATTTAAAACCATACACAACAAAATTAAAAACAATATTAGCTGGTTGAATTAGTGAGAGTTGTGATGCATTTACATTGTCAATGTGAAACAAAACAACGCCAGAAGAGAATCAACCCTTCATCAAGCGAAACAAGTTCTTGCTGTCTCACCACGTCGACAAGATAATAACATCACATATAAATTAGCCACCATGGTTTTTGAGTCTTGTCTCATTTGAATACATTCCGTTCCGGTTTAAAACAAAACAAAAGATTGAGCAAAAAAGCGGAAAGACACAACGCGCAAATGCAAGAAGGCCATCAGCACACACGCACGCGGACTCTCAAAGGTCATTGGTTGAGCACGGCGGGCTCGCTTAATTTATGCGTCCGCGGACCAATCACAAGCCGGATGATAATTACTTCTCGCAGGTGGGAAGACGGTACGTTAATGACTCATTTAACATTGGAATATATTACAAGGTTTTTGAATACGAGGCGGACAGACATGTTTATTTAAAACACATTAGTCTGCGGCTAATTCTGCCTCGATGGGAAAACTATTGTTTTTTCCATAGCACTCTTGGACTCTAGTTTCTAAGAACGGACAAATGCATGTCGGCGTGATATCATACAGTGGCATCTTTGAATTTGGAAGTGTTTCTAGATCAGGTTTCCTAAAAATGGACGCTAATTATTTTACTATTTACATAAAATGTATATATCGTTAAGTACTAGTTGATTATGTAATTAAAACACGCTCAAAATTAAGAGGTTTCTCAAAATTACTGGGTTCCTACGGCACACGTAAAATTTAAATTACAGACTTTACAGAAAGCAGAAATAATAATACGCTTCCATTAAATACATTTCTAATTAAAAATCGGGAAGTTTCATATTCATACAAAAATAATTGGAGTAATTATGGATCAAAAATCCTCAGTTCGAATCCTAACATCTTTGGGGGCCGTAATTTGTCGACTGGTAACTACACTTCAAGCGCAAATATATATAATCGAAATCTGCGACAGCATAGTGACATCCAAAATGAGTAAATAGCGTAATGACAAACCTATTAATTTATTATATTATATATATAATATATTAATAGTGAATTAATGGATTGTACTCTACCCGAATTACGGCAACTGGCAGAAAAAGCAACAGAAAATTTGCTTCCACAAAAAAGCTTAATATATTATTCACCATAATCAAATATGCTCTAATTTCACAGGTTGGAAAATGGCAACTTTAGGACCAATTGGAAAAGGAAAGATAAGAACAATTGACTTCAATTTATTAATAGTTCTAAATTGACATATTACTAACCGATTGTGAATAAACATAATTACTGCAATTATAATGAATGACTTCTTAAAATGATATTATATTTGGAACCATTGTACTCATAAAAATGATTTGAAAACATAATTCCGACTGACCACCGAAACAATATACCTTACCATTACGTTTTAAATTATCTATAGTTTTGTAAAGACTGACTGTATTTAAGGGTTTGTGTTACCCCAAGGGGTAAATAGCTCCGTGGTAACGTATCGGACTGTGGATCGAGAGATCCTCAGTTCGAATCCCACTGCCGACAGTTACCAATTTAAATTTACCCCTGTGGTTCCCCCTCCACTAACATCCTTGGGGGCTATGATTTGACGGCTAATAACTGTATTTCATACGAAAAAATATATCACTTACCGAGATCTGCGTAAGCAGAGTGCCACACCCATAATGGGTAAAAAGCGTGATGATATATTTATTTATTTGTGTTACCCCAATATGTGGGATATAGCTTGATGTTATGTATGTATGTGCAATGTAACTTAAGTAAATAAATATATCATCATACCATATACCATGTTCGGTTGTGGCACAGATTTCAGTATACATTGTAACATATTAATGTTTGTTGCATCGACTACAGACGATCAATGAATTAACTATCTTTTGACTAGCTTCATTGTGCTCTATTATACGGCCCTAAATTTTTGTTAAGGAAACAATTTTGTCACTCCTCTAATTTGACACAGAAAAATTTATAGACAAAAATGCATTTGAGTAAAGAACTTAAATTAAAACTATGATAAAGAAATTATTTCTCTGACTAAATGTGTTGCTGAAATTAATTGGAAATTGAAAATATATCACGTGCTCCGTGGTAAGGAATGGGACTGAAGATCACGAGACCATGAGTTCAATCACTAAGGCTGACAATTTCGTAACTTTTAATTGTACCCCGCCACTAACATCTTTGGGACGTAATTTGACTGCATTTCGCGTGGAAAAATATATCTGTGAAAGCAGAGTGATATATTTATTTATAAAAACACACTCGTGCAATGAAACAGTTTCCATTCAATAGTTTGTAAAATTAGCTGTGGAAATCTACTCAAAACTATCTTCCCAATCCAAGAACCCTTTAAGTGATTGTCCTTCGACATAATCCACATATAGAAACCTCGACAAAGGGCCAATAACGTAAGGAATACAGCAAACCCCACAGTGAATGCAAAGGAAAATAAAAACCTTAATCGTTCTTTGTCAACAAATAAAAGGATTCGATAAACTCACCTGGAAAGATGTCACAAGAAGTTGTTCTCTCCGCGATACCTGCTTATGTTCATATGCTGCTGGGCTGGTTACGAGATGCGGTCCAACCGCAAACCGCAGACGAAGTTACGTAAGTTGTTACACCTGGAAGAGAACAATTGCGAAATTGTACTACAGACGACAAAGAAGCGATTTCTTTTTAATCTACTTTCGCTGAAAGGATTATTTCCTAGGAGCTGGGAGTTTGGGTTTACTAGTGGGGAATAGAGTAATCTGAAATGTAACGACAAAGTGACACAAAGCATTGCCGATAGTTTGTAATTTGTTGTTTTAGCAAAGAAAATAAAACAGTACGAAGCAACGGTTCTCCATAAGCTTAAAACGTTGGTATGGGTATTAACTTTTAAAATGAAAAATGATATCATACATAATGATTCATAACGTACAGAAAAGATTGAAAGTGTAGGTTGCAGGGCCCAAAATAATATTTTTTCCTTAATTAAATTAAAGTTGAATCTGTTATAAGCAGTCGTTACAAACTAAAACAGTTAATTATATTTTAAATAGAAATTGGGAATATTATTTGGAACAATGCCTAGTTAAAAACAAATAGTAATTAATGTATTATCATAAAAGTTACAGCTACATACATTTTTCTATTATTGCTGTCCACATGTATGAGAGCCACTTAAAATTTAGAGAGTTGCCGTTGAAATTCATGTAAATGTCAATTCATTAAACGTCAAAGTATGTTCAGTGCAAAATGTTAATACTTTCAGTACGAGGAATATGTAGACATGATTATGGTTTATGCAGTAAGTTTATAAAATAAGTTTCATTAATTCAAAAGATTTCTACCATTACATATAAAATTAAAGTAACGGCAAATTGACAGTTTTGAAAGAAATATATTTCTATGAAAACAGGAAATAATGTTTCTAATTCTTCCCAATTATTTTCAGCGGTATTCAATAGGTGGGTGCTTATTTAAAAGAATTTTAATTTGCTGTAACTTTTTGTTTATTGAGTTTTTGTCAAAAGTTTATTAAGAAAAAAACATTATTTTGCGAACTCATGTAAACTTGATCGTATGTATGTATTAAATTAATAATGCATCAAAATAAGAATTTAGATAATTTATATGTATAGTAAATATTCGCTATGGGAATTTATGAATCCCAGGTAAAATTCTAATTTACATTTCTAATTTATTAGTTAAAAAATTAAAGCAATAAATATTCTTTCGAAACATTGGCCAAATATTCCAGGTTGATGTTGGGTCCAGAAGAGCAGGTCATGTTTCGTGGGCCGTGTTATAAGACAACG
This sequence comes from Poecilus cupreus, assembly GCA_963942605.1. NCBI lineage: Eukaryota > Metazoa > Arthropoda > Insecta > Coleoptera > Carabidae > Poecilus > Poecilus cupreus. The sequence continues at coordinate 30,178,368 of OZ012720.1, forward strand.
TTAATTTTTTTGTCATGTCAGTGTGTTGTAGGGTTTCGAATTCCACTGTGGCAGATGACATCGTGTTTATTTGTAATGGTGGTGCAACTGCCAATGCATGTGGGCCTTTAAAGTTATTCGAATGACAAAAATGTCTGTTCATTGTTTAGAAACATCTTCGATTACCTGCCTACCGTTGAGGGAGTTTTTTACAAGCCTATTTTTCTCTAATAGGTGCTGTTCAGAATTTTTATTTGTAAAGCTTGTAAAGCAAGTCTATGCGGTTTAATAAATAAAATAATAATATCCGATGTGATCAATACATACTTTAAGAAACGAATTAACTTTTCCATTTATATAGATACAAGAGCAGGCAAAAATCCTTTAAAATTTAATCAGTCTCGGAATAAAAGTATAGAATGAAATTTCCGCCAAGTGAAGAGTAAAATTAACCCTCTATGCCCAAACCCAGCCAGCAGAAAATTACAGAAGAAATTATGTAAATACTCGTATCTCTTCTGCGTGGTCTCATTCGCAGGCATTCACATCTAGTGGGCCATGTGTCACGCCTACTTGATCCTATTGAATACCTATATTCTTTCCATTGTCGGGCCATTCAAGACAAACTTTAAATTTATCGCTCGGTTTTGAAAAATACGCGAACCGATGACATTTATCGGCACAGAAGAATGGCACTGTTTAGAAATACTTTGCGTTGAAGTTATGGTTAACCGCCTTTATGTTCATAGGCTACCTGATTTTTTTTTCGAAGGCCCCAGCCCAGGATGGGTGGAAAGGACATTTTTTATAGGTGAATGCAAAGGTAAATGATATTTTAAGAAGTTTTGAGCTACACAATGACATAAATTCCGAACAGTAGATTTTCTCAGTTGAAAATGATATTTCTCATGGGTTTTTAGTTTAACTTTGTTTGCAGTATTCTTCAAATATTTGTACCATCGCTATTATTACATGCTAGTATTCATTGGTATTATGTACACATTCGGAATATGAGCAAACAAATATCTATTCATTTTGAATACAAACAATCTGTATCAGAAATTGAAATGCTTCTTTGGGGAATATAGTTACATTACACATTTTCCAATATATGAGATATAATTTCTTTTTTTTTCTAGAGCGTAGAGCTGTAATCTTAATTTGTTTTTGGTCTAGAAATTTTAAATATAAAATCAAAAACTTTAAGAATTGTAAAACGATAGAAACCATTGCAAGTACCCAGAATATTACAGTTAAATACAAATTTTTTGTGTTTGGTAATCTGCTTTTGCAGAATTCGGTGAGTGATATATTTTTGCACGTGAACTGCGTGACGTCACGTTCTCTACAGATGTTATTGGAAGACGAATCACAAGAGTAAAGTTAAAAGTAGCAACAGCTTGTTGAATTCGAATTCAAGATCTGATATTCCATATTATGATGAGTTTACCGTGGAGTTTTTACCCATTTCAATTATAAAGAATTTGATAGGCGCAGCAATTATTTTCCCCTTTATCAACTTTTGAATGGTAGGTAGAAAATAGAAGGAAACAAAATAAAAATTATAGCTTATTACTTATTTACGTTTAAAGTCCGGTAAATGAGTATTTACGGTATAAACAAGATGAGTCGGGAATTTCAAAATGAGTACCATGAACATTATTAATGGTTGTATGACGTACAACGGTATATTCATACCTGTCTATCTTATTTCCATAGTTTCTATTTTAAAAACAATAATGTCGCCTTAGTTCTAATAATAAAATAAATATATGACTGCATTCAATTTTGTTTTGTTGATTTATAACAATGTTAAAAACGTATGCGGAAAACGATATTGTGGATAAAATGTTATGAAAGTATTACTTAGCAATGATACAGTATTTAAAAAATAACAATACTGTAAAGTTCCATTTACCGGACTGAAATCAGTCCTGTAAACATGCAAATGCGATACAGTATAAAAGACATAATTTCATATCATTTTCATTACAATTTTTTTTATGAAGATGGTAAGTAGACTAACTAATTTTGGTTATATGCCGCTTAATGAGAAGATGATTGTGAATCAATGTAAATAACATAAACGATAATGTTTTTCAGTGTGATTCAAACCCACGACCTTTAGCATGCTAGGATAGTGACATAGTCCCTACACCACCGAGATCGATGACAACAAATTTAATTACTGAGATATTATATAAAAAAATTTAAACATACAAATTGAAATAATGATATTGTCGTTGGGGTTTGAGTCGGCAAAAAACCTTATGAAAACTACTGAAAAGAAACTTCAAACATAATTTAAACATCTTGCGTATACTTCTAGAATAATATTTACTTTGTCATGCTAAAAACAAAATGACTGTATCATCATAATTTGTAAAAGAAAGGGTCTTGTATCTAAGAATGTATTCCTCAGTGTTTGGTCGTAGTGTTTATTTGTTTTTAATCGCCCAAGCATTTCCCAAACATTGAAATCTTCCCTGGAGTACACAGTCGTAACATTAACCTACCTCCTACATTGTTTATGTTTACTCAAAACAAAAATAGCAGCAACTGTTTACGCTGTTAACAAACCAGAACTGACCATCGCACAACCACGTAAAATCTTTAGTGCTTCAGCAAACAACACAATGGAAAGAAAACAAAACCGAGAAGTAGTTTCCTTGGCTGAAATCGAAACCCGAGGAGGTAGATTCGTACGAGAGCACCGAGCAGCTGTATCGCACATTGCACGTTGTGCGACTTCATCTGATATAACGGATAGTGCAGACGAGTCAACGGGAGTGTGCCGCCTGCATCTGCTTTTCCCGGTAAAATGCACGGCCATCACGGAAGATGACATCGGGGAGAAGATCATTAGATCTGGTCCCGATTGTGTACTTCGAGAAATGTCATTCATAAATTATGTTCGGTTTGTTGCGACTGCCTTCGGACTGAGGTTTACCTGGGAAACTGCGAGTTTCTGCATACCAGATTTTTACGATTCACGAACAAATTTATTAAATGAATATACTCTTATGGTATTTACTCATTTCTAGTTGTGAAACAGGTCATATAGGTGCACGAAATTTATTTTTTCTTCAAACGTCATAAAAGTACGTTGTTATGTATTTGTATTCAACAAGCAGAAGTTCAATATTGTCGCCGCCGGCGTAAAAGTGTATCCTTGGCAACACATTTACGCCGGCGGCGGACAAACTAAAATATTATGAAAAATAGTTAGGTTGTAATTCAATAATTTGACAGTTAAAAATGAAACCAATAAACAAAAATAACAAAACAGCATATTCTACAGCAACTTGAAATGCTAGATAAGAAGAATATTTTTTGAAGTTTTGAGCATTTTATAATATTTATAATTTTATTTTCTATGTTTGAAGAAAAAATAGCATGTGTTATTCGGAGTAAATGTGTCTTTGGGTGCTTCGCATGTAATTGTTCGACTCGCTTCGCTCGTCGTTCAAACTTACATGCTCAGCACCCAAAGTATCACATTTACTCCTAATGACACAATATACTATTTTCATGGCCTACAAATTGTTCTATAAAATATTTAATTTCTTTTTTTATTTCCCGCCATATACCTGTAAGACAGGTATAGTAATATTGCCAAATGATAGGTAGTGAGTTTTCAGTGAATGAGCATGTTTTAGGATCCATAGAATATGATTTTAATAGTTTCGCGATTATGTCTGTGTGTTTGTCTGTTTATCTGTCTGTCTGTTGGTCTATGTGAATCTCTGAAGTTACGGTTTCTTAAAAACTACTAAACAGGAAATTTAGATATTTTAAATATATCATTAATCTGAAATACTAGTTTACTAGAAGTCCTATCAAGTTATTTTAAAATATCGCAGTAATTTATGATTTAATAATAATTTTTATTGTAAGAATAATGTTTTAAATATTATTACCTACAAGTGTTGTTTGAAACATTTTTCTCTTACTGTCACATTTACAAATTATAACACGTTAAAAAGACTATATTTTGACATTTTCGTTTAAATCTGATAATCTCTGCTTTTTGAGAAAGCTAAAACAACGGTTGAAAAATGTCATTTTTTAAAATGTGTTGTAATTGAATACTACATTTTTGAAGGGATGACAGCAACACAAAATATCCTTCTTCAACTTCTAGTAACATTAGATACTATTTTTTATTCCATATAACAAAAAAGAATACACCAATATCAGGTACGAAATGCAGATCATAAATAAAATTAAAATTATGTACATTGCGTTATTTAAATGTATTAGCTAGTCAGTTATATTAAAAACTAACAAAAAGCAATAAAATCATACAAAAAAAATTAATTATTAATTACTTTTTACATCATCCCCATTTAGTAGTAGAATCATAATCGCCAACATTTATTATAAAGGTGTCGAGAACTTATATGCTAGTCATGCTATTGAATTTATGCATAAAATTTATTTTGAAGAACAAAAATTATACTAAGATCTAAATGTGTCAATGGCAAGCAAAAGATTACAATGAATCAGATAGAAGGCTACGAGTCGAACAAGACTTTTGTGTATTTTATAAGTCATCATTTGTTACTTAGTTACTATTTCTATCTACTTGTTTATATTACTCACATATTTTCCTGACGAAAAATTACATAAAATAATTTGAAACGTTATATTTTAATAAAAAATTATACAACACCTTAACCAAAAGTTGCTTATTTATTTTATTCTGACAGTTTTTCAATTTTTTTTTTAGTAATAATTTTGTCGTTAACTATAAATAATAATTCTTCAATGTACAAATATACTTGTATATTATTTTCTCGTGAAAACCACATACAAATTTTGTCAGAAATCCCATAACATTATTCCTTTAAAATATCCATATTCAATATTTCTTTCATCGTAATTTATATATGTAATTTTTTTTTTTGTATGCAGTGTGAAACAGGTACATTATAATATATCTTTGTTGTAATATGATATTAATATGAAATATAAATTACATGAATAAATATATCTGCATTATTTGCTTTTAATTGTCAACAACAGATAATTTATATTAAAATTAAATTTACTTTTCATGTATTATCTGATATTTTATGCAATTAATACTATGACAGCTTATTATATCGGTACGAATTAAAATATAATTCCATTTATATCATTGTCATTTTTACATTTGTATCTAATAGACCTTATTTATTGTTTGTTATTGTTCCACGACATGACGGTAACAGTTCATTCATAACCCATCTTCTAGTTCATATAACACAAGCACACACCGCTTAGAAGTAGATAATATTTGTAGGGAAAGAAAAAACCCATATATCACAGATATACATCATACCTGAAAGGCAGAATATTGAACATTGTGCCATTATCTTTTGATACAGAATCCGTAGTAACACAATCCACTCAGAAGAATCCGAAGCGCAAACATCGTTAGACCTCGAAGCAGACGGAGCGGGACCAGCGAATCGGGTGGCCACTTCGTCGAGCGTCCCTTGAGTAACAACACAAGCTCACCACAAGGGTATTGTGTGTCACACCGGGATTCATCACAATATACTCACAAGCGAAACTATACCTATGGCTATATCGCCTTTCCTGTGTTTTGGCAAGTGGAAGACACATAGAAAACTTATTTGATCTTTGTAAAAATGTTGGTGGGTATATTTAGTTCAATGTTTCTAGTAGACACTGAACTTGCAGTGCTAATGAAAATGCAATGAATTTATGATGTAAACTAGACATGAGCATTAGAATAAATAAAAGTTTTTGTGACTCTAAGAAAAAAGAGTGATTTGGTTTTGATATGCGTTCACACCCAGCCAGCGCAAAGGCCTAAGAAATGGCAATTTTTGGTGTTTTTTTATATTTCATCAATTAGACTATACTACTCACGTTATATATGTAGTTTTACTTATACAAAGTATAAGGAAGTATTGGAGTCATGAAAAAAATCGTTGACGAGATTTTTGCGGAAATACATATTTTGACGTCCACTGAATCCGTTAAGACCAATTTCTCAATGATGTCTGTGTGTGAGGATGGATGGATGGATGTCCGTGTGCGCAATATCTCATAAAGGAGACAAGATATGTAAACGTAACTTGGAATTTATAAGTTTCATGAAAATATTAAGAGTTGAGTTGATTTTGAATGAATTTGAAATGCCGGAAGAGGAACTTTACTGGACACAGAAAACAATAAATTCAATTTTTTTCAAAAATAGAATAAAATGAAAGATGTTAGCAAGAATATTTGGAATATAAAATGTTATTTGCACTTTTCTTGTACATGCTTCTAATTTTGAGAAAAACTAAATTATATATTTAATAATATATTTCAGTAATCTTAGTTACACTGGGAACAAAAACTAAAATATTTTTAAAATCTATGTGTCAAACGTGTCAAATAATTGTGAAGTGTCAAAAATATGTGTCGATTTAAATATTATAAAGCAATATTGTATTATTTGTTATAAAATTTTAAAGACTAGATATTAATTAATATTTTAAATTAAAATCTTAACAGAAAACACAAAATTAAACAGGTATAATATCTATATGTCAAATAAGTGTCACAATAGTTATACGCAAGGAACAAGTCATACGTGTTCAGTTGGTTTTATTTGTATAAGAAAGTAGTGTGGTGCCCACACCAGATTTTTTTTCATACACAATTTACTCCTGAGACCTCAAGCTTTAAGTATAGTATATGGGGATCATCTTACAATGATAAGAAAGTTCTGTTTTTGCCCACTGAAGATATCGACTTTTTGGATTAAATCGGTGAGACCTATGTTATAATGATAAATGGGTTACAATTGGCTTCTAAACAAATTCAACATTTACACCTTACTGTAAGCTCATCAAGTTGACTTCTTACTGAAGTAAAGCCTCGTTTTTCAGGTCTACTTAATAACTTTTTGATAAAATACTGTATACTATATTTTAAAAATTGTAAATAATAAATAAAAATGGCGGTGTCTCAACGTATTAAGTGAATTTGCTTGGTCGCATTTCCAAAGAAACTCTAAACTAACCTAACGTAGTTTCATCATTAAACCGTTGTCCCGATACCCAACTTCCTAGGAGATGGAGGCAATTAACATAATCTTGCTATACTATAGATTTAAAACTATTTGTTCTTTTTGTTGGTATGCGTTATCCATCACCATTTATGCATAAATATAATCATTCCCTGCTTCCAAAAAGAAAAGCATCCAAATATAGTCCCCGTCAAACCACACACGCACACGCGTATTCGTAACACGCAACAATTTATTGCTTCAGATCTTTATGCGGAGTAAATTTAAAGAAATCCAGGCAGCTTGTGTAAATAATACCCCTGGAGTCCATTGTTACCGTTGCTGTAGCACAAACACAAGGAGCTGGGTGATGGATGACATGACGCGGTAAGTACCCCGTGGCCTAGACGAGACAACGGCGAACGCATGTTGGCGTGGAGTGTACCAGCGTGCTGGGAAGTGGCCACGCACTTGGAGATGTTTGTGGAGTGATTATCAGGTCGTTGGGAAGGAATGGGAAATGGAACGGGCTGCAATTATGATGGTTGTGGCAATTGGGAAGAATTCTTCAGTTGAGAGATGTTTTGAATTGATGAATTCTGTTGATATTTTGGGCTACACGACAGGATGGAATTAACAGTTACAGTACAGAAGCTTCTTGTTTTCTTATTATACATAGTATAAGGGAGTATAAAAATCTTCAAATAAATCGATGACGAAATCTCGGAAATGCATACAGGATGGTGAATCGAAGGACGCATCATAGCGTTTTCAATGCTATTTTTGAAATATTGAATTGGTGGTTTCCCTAATTATTTTACGAGTATATTAAAAAACTTAAATTGTTTATTGTAGAGGAAAAATTTATGCATTATTTTTTAAAAATTAATATTTATAATTTTCCTCCACCTGGAACTGGAAAAATTACTGAAATGTATATGGGTAATTTTCTTAAAATTATCAGTGATATGAAACAACAAAATAAATATGATATTAATTAAGAGTTAATTTTATTATTTAACACCTCTAATTAATGTACTGTACCAATGGCAATTTTAAACAAGGAAAGTAATAGATTATCTGCATACCCACTTGTGAGTAATATTTATTTCTAATAATAATAATAACACCCAACTCCTTGGTATAACTACAACGATCAGCTTTTTAATTTAGAATATTTAAAGCATGTTATTGTCAAATAATATTTCTTTAATAATTTTGCAATTATTAAGAGATGCATTATAAAACTTTACACTTCACAGGATAGCAAATAAAATTATCACACTCAGCCTTTGGCTTCCTGTGTTAAAATTTTCTTACTTTGCTCATTAATATATTAAATAACTATTTGATACATTTTCTCATGCCGCCATAACATAACATATCTCTGCGGTCGGAAATCATGTCTTTACCGAACTAGTTCGATAAAAATTACTAACTTTTTATGGTTAACTTCACTAGTTTTAGCTAACTTCTGACGCTAGAAACTAGAAATGTCAATGTATTACATTGAATTAAAAATATTATTGCAATATAATCTACAATTGAGTGTTTGAAATGAAAGAAAACAATATTTATGGATTCCAATCATATTTGCAAGTAATTATAATTGAATTTGCAGTGTAAAATCCAAATAAAATATGTTGATTTTATTGGTTATGATATTGGAAAATATAGACAGAAATGACATTCAAATATTGTAATGTTACCAAGATAAAAAAAAAAATCCGTGTCATTAATAATATGAATAATAAATTAAATTTATTTATTAAATTTACATAAATATTGGAGCGAAAAATCTTGTGTATCCCTCGGTTGGAAACTATTTTGCGAGTGCTGGTATTTGTAGGACTCGCTTAAGTATCTTCCAATGAAAATAAACTCGCACTCGCAAAATAGCAGTTTCCAACCTAGTGATACAAATAACTATTGTCGAGCACCATTTTACTGTATATAATTTTTCTTCCAAGTTATACATTTTTATTCTATACATCTAGACACTTCAAATCAAACAATTATGACGCAGTTGACAGATGAAGCCAATACCTTTAAAATGGTTTTGTTGTTTCATTTCACTGATGTGATATACATAATTAAATGTACCACTCTGCTTATAACAGTTGTGTGTGAAATGCGGTAACCAGCCCCCAACTCAAAGCCCCAAAAAAATATTGGAGAAGGAACCATAGAGGTCAATTTTACGTAGCAGTTGCTATTGGGCGAGAGAAAATATTATGAAGAAAATTTTATCAATATTTTACACATGGTTGCTTTATTGTTTCATTTTATCAAAGAACAATAATGAAAATATTCATTAGTGCGTTTCGGAGCAAAACAATAATTGATAAAAAGCATTAATTAAAAAATATCAAACGAATTTTCAACAGTCATTATAAGAAAATTTAATTTCAAAGATAAAAGAAAATATTGCGAATCAATAAAAACGTTTGTTAACAATTAACACACAAAAAATATATGTAACATTGTGACAAGTAATATATTTATAGAATACTTGATAGGATAAAAAGTCCGTATGAAAATATTTCCATCCTGATCTGATATAGAAACTGTTTGTACTTATAAATATAAAACGATTTCAGGATGCAAAGCGAACCGTTACGATTAAATTAGATTTTAGATCAAAGTGAATAATATACCATTCATTTCTTTGTGAAAAATGAACACAGGCAATGCACAACAGATATAAAATTGGTTTTGATTCTCAGTATTAGCGATATCATGCAATTGAATATACATAAATCGAGAATTTCCTTAATCGCTAGAATGATAAACCAATTTTATGAAATAAATTCATTTGCCTGCATCGCCATCACAAAAAGTGGATTGAAAAAAGGTTAATATATCATAGAAATATATGAACATAATAGACTGAATTAGTTTTCATGAATTTGGTAAGAACATTAACTTCTATTGGTCTTATGTCGCTTAATGAGTGGATGATTGTGAATTTATGTGAATACAACCATCAAGCTCTTCAGTGGGATTCAAACCCACGACTCCTGGCATGCTAGGCCACTACTCAACCGAAATCGGCAATATTTTATAGATTATTTTGGTATTTGTTATTATTTCATTTAAAGTAATCGAATTAAAAAATATACATGTACGAGAAATCTTTAAAAATTGAAAATAAAATTGGGATAATTTTTGCGGCGTCACTAATTAAACAAAAGATAAATTTCAATTTTAACAAGGGTGAAATGTCAGATTTCCTAAATATAAGCCTGTTTATTTTTAATTTTTTTTTGTTCCTCTCCTTCTTTCGTACTTTAATTTTTTACTTCACGTTTTTCGTGCTGTGAGTTAGGTTATATTTTTACTAAAGCCAATGAAAATAATTCATGACTAAAGCCTATTTAACATTATACTTTTTTTGGCTAGAAACTTTGACAAGTTAAATACTAGGTTCACCTGTATTATGTAAATTATTCAAGAAAAAGGAAATCCAAGTTTCGTATTAGCTACTTCTTGAAAAGTAGATCGGAATCCACTTTTGTTTGACGTTTACATTTCATATATTTTGATGATATAATTTTTTTTTTCAATTTACGTTTTGTTGTATTCATTTTACAAACACAACAATCAAAATGTCAATACTATTTTTTATTGTTGGATTGAAAGCATCAACTATTATAATAGGTAGTTGTCATTCTAATTGAATTATTGATTTGATATCTCTGTATCTTAATCTATATTGTTTAAAAAATCTAATTATTTGGATAATATCAGTAATTAAAAGTCCTGCTATTTTCTATTGGCGTTTTCTTGTTTAGGAATCTAAAAGCAATAAATTCTAAGAACTCCAAGAATTTCCCTTATGCTGGATAACATATTCGATTTATTTTTCATTAAATTATACAACACGTAAAAATACCAATGCTACGGTATAAAAAGCATATTATTATATTTAATGTAATATATAATGTCACCTGCACTACATCGTATGACCGATGTGTTGTTCTTAGAAATTTTTCTTCATTAAAATTACATAAAACAATTTAAATTAAAATGAGTTTTTAATATATGTATTTCACGACAAATAAATATTAATTAGATCCAAGCATTTCTACCCGATGTAGCAGAAAATAGGAAAAAATATATTAAATATTGTTATGTTTGTCATGTCCATATACTTTCAGAGGTAAAGGACTGCACAAATTTCTTATGGGAAGTGGAATTGATATGTGGTTGTTTAACTTGACCTCCGGATCAAAAGTTCTCATGGGCATCGAGGTCAAAAATGCAAAGTTTTCCAGATATTAGAGGCTAAAATACCACTTTTTGGCATCTTGACACTTATAGCTTATATCCATATAATGGACCTGAACCTGGGTGTCAGTCGTTGTATTTAAATAATAGTTATTTACTTTACAAGTGGGCAAAGTAAGGAATTACCCACGAGAGAAATTTTAGCTCACGAAGCCGAAGGCTGAGTGAGATAATGTTATCGAGTGGGTAATTCCACTTTGCCCACGTGTGAAGTATAACGTTTTATCCAACAATTCTTAATAAATGAAAAATTTATTAAAGAAATATTATTTGACAGTGACATATGCTTTAAAATTTTTAATTAAAATGTCAATCAAAGTAGTTACCAAGGTATTGTGTGTTATTATTATTATAAATAAAAAAATACTCACTAGTGGCTTTCCTCAAAATTATACCCACTAGTGGATAATCTGTTACTTTGCTTGTTTAAAATCGCCATAGTTATAGAGCATTTATTGAGAGGTGTTGGATAAAATCTTCACAAATTTCTTATGGGAAGTGGAATTGATAAAATTATCTCTTTCAGCCTTCGGCTTCGTGAGCTAAAATTTCTCTCGTGGGTAATTCCTTACTTTGTCCACTTGTAAAGTAAATATCTATTATAATTTTACTAATAGTTCTGAAAGGTTTTCAACTAACTATTAAAATAAACAAAATGTGTAAGTCTCGTAGAGTTGTTCAAATTAAAAGGCCATGTTATTAATATTTCAAGTTTGCACCATAAACGGAAAGTGCGTTCAAACTATTCCACTAGAGTAAAACTGCCATCGCACAAACAGAAATATAAACGCAAGTGTAACAGAGACATCGTCTCATCCGGGTTGCGTGGGAGCGAGACGGCAGCAAAGAGCAAATGTGTCGGGCGCCCGTATGCAGCAGCAGCAGCTCTGAAAGTTCGGCAGTGGTCATTGTAGGAAGAACCCGCATGGACGCACAATTACACCACAATTAGGCCCGTTCCGCGGCACACGAGCAGATTGCGTGAAACTGGTCGCCTACGCCGCCGGATTATAACTCGAAGTAATTAACACATTTCGTGTTTAAATTAGGCTAATTCCGACCCGCGCCCGCCTCTGTGGTTCGCGGTTAGCGTTATTGCTCTGATCGCTCTTTTCTCAAAGACCCGGAATTTCACAATGCTCTAATAGGAAGACCATAAAAAGGCTCGATTACGGTTCAACAACTATGCAAACTTCACAATTCGTATGTTGTCTTGAAAGGCACAGTTTAAATGGAAATGTATTTCATACCCCCGGAAATATGTAAGAAGTCTGCATCTTCCAGTACTACATATATCTAGAAATATGTGTGGATAACATCCAAAGGAACGTAACCAAGGAGCTAAAGGCGATTGCACTTAAGGCCTTAAAGCACTGCTAAAAAAACTAGGAACAATGCTTACGCCGATATATAGCTGCCCAAAAGAACTACTTTGAAGGGGGATAACATTGAAGTATAAAAAAGTTAAATTGCAGAATTGTCATATCATAACGTTTCTGCTACACCTCGTATGAAAGATCATATCCAATGCTTTTAGGTCTGAATAATCGAGTGTAATAATTTTCGAAACTTCAGATCATCAATTTGACACAAAAGCAGTTTAACTACAAAGTCATTTTAGCCTATAGGGAAATTTAACGAATACGAATAAGACAGTTTTCAAAAATCACAGTTGGAGTATAAATGTTTAAACAAAACATATGTACCTATTCAAGAAAAAATATTTTTTTCTTCAAACGTCATAAAAGTACGTTGTTATGTATTTGTATTCAACAAGCAGAAGTTCAATATTGTCGCCGCCGGCGTAAAAGTGTATCCTTGGCAACACATTTACACCGGCGGCGGACAAAGTAAAATATTATGAAAAATAGTTAGGTTGTAATTTAATAATTTGACAGTTAAAAATGAAACAAATAAACAAAAATAACAAAACAGCATATTCTACGGCAACTTGAAATGCTAGATAAGACAGAATATTTTTTGAAGTTTTGAGCATTTTATAATATTTATAATTTTATTTTCTATGTTTGAAGAAAAAATAGCATGTGTTATTCGGAGTAAATGTGTCTTTGGGTGCTTCGCATGTAATTGTTCGACTCGCCTCGCTCGTCGTTCAAACTTACATGCTCAGCACCCAAAGTATCACATTTACTCCTAATGACACAATATACTATTACTTCTCATATGTAAGGAAGGTACCATGTCGGGTCAAAATTTCCAGTAGTAAATTTACAACAGATAAACACTTTTTGGGGTCTTTCCGATACTATTTCACCATGTTTAAATTTCGAGCTGATTAGATTTTGGTAGTAATCCATCAACTGAAAGTGGTAGTTTACTTGAAGGTCTATAAGGTATTATGGACAAATCTCAGAAGATAATTAATATGTGTAAATTTTGTTATAATAAAAATTATGTAAAACTGTATCAACTATAATTTTTATTTGATATTTTTTTCCTATTTGGTATCGTTCAAAAATGATTTAGGCGGAAGGTTATGTGTTGCCCACATCAGATTTTTTTACATATCTTTAGGGATACGTACTGTTAAGTAGCAATACAAATATTACATAAAAAAAATATTAGGTTTCTTAGGTTTCAATGAATTGGCCACACATGTTTAAGTTAGATTTTGTTTTTACACAAACGATATTACTTGATACTAATGCGGCAAATATTCTAAAATTTCGTCTTGAGGCTTCATCTGCGTTGAAATTTTATGTATCAGATTTTTTTTTTCTTTGAATTGGCCCTTGATCCACGTAGTTGGGTACACTAGGTTAACTCATAGGTTAGTGTTAGCTGAGATTTTGTCAAGTCCACGTCTACTGAACGTTATAAAATATATCAATTTCTATTAAATTCAAAAACACATTTCATTGCGATTTGCATCTCAATGTTAAAGTAATATACTACCATCCCTAACTTAATTAAGTACGAGACTCTAAACATAAATTTTTATGCGGAATTAAACTTAAATTAGTTGCATCTGCAGTTACCGAAAACCGTTGCCAATAAAACTCCCCTTACCGTTCAAGTTTCCTAAAGTCTCCTGTGGTTAGTTATTCGTTTTGTGTTAAATATATGTGATCGAGGGGGCGAATAAACCGTAAACCTACAAGCCACGCACGAGACAAGGTGTTTGTTTCTTAGGGAGATACTAACAGCGAGAGTCTACTTCGCCCAGGCCCACTTCGGCAAGGAAGATCACACAATATCCCCAGTTTCTTCATCGTGACATAAATTGTCTTAATTTGTATAGTTAGGATAGTGGACACTAGTCAACGACAAAAAAAGAGATCTTTTTATATTATAGAACAACGAATTTTTAAATAATAGATATTTGTATCACAAGTCCAGAAACTGCACTGCAAGCGAAGCTTCAATTCAAAATAGTTTCTGGACGATTTTTTCATAAATTTATTCAATGAAATTACTGATTTATTTGTCAAATACTAAAAATTTTTTTATGTTAGTAACATCAGATCATTCGTAAACAAGGATACAAGAGATTTATAAATATAAACATTTAATTAGTTTTATTTGAAAAATCCGGTAACATTTATTTAGTTGTTATTTATTTATTGGTTGTGCACTGCAACTGAAAATTTTATTGTAATTACTAACTTTTGAGCTTACTATTAACAATTTAGCTCTAAAGTTGATGGAAATCTCTAACCTTCAAGCACTCAAATACTGAACAAAGTCAACGCACAAAATTGACAGCCAGTTGATGCCATCCCTATTCCCAAAAGTTTTTGCTAGTATAATCCTGAAACCAAGCAGTTTCAGGACGATTTTGAGATGTGTAAAACTAGTGTTTTTGGACGGTGACATGAAAAATATATTAGTGGTAGAAATAGGAACGGGCGAAGTGTGAAGACAGCGTTCCCTACGCAGAATGTAACGTTTCTTATTGCATTAGCCAAGGTGCCAAGTTTGATAAACATCTCAGGTTTGTAACCCACGTTGTGGGGGTGACTGTAATTGATACGGTAGTTTTGTAGTTGCATTCGGGGAATTCTTAGAAGCAATAGAATGTAGTGATGGAGATCGGAGTGGATAAAACACACCAAGGTGGCTAACTCATAATTTATTGTGAGCTAATTGCAGATGGAGTATTAACGCAACGTGCGACTAGGAAAGTGGAGGGTGCATACGAAGGAAACTTCTTTGTTCTACAGCTTAACCCTAAATAACTTATATTGGAAAAGTTATTTTATAAACATTCTGAGCTGTAACTAATTTGACAGTCTGAAACAATGGGGTTTTTCATCATTTTTTTTTATTTAAATCTCTACTGTTTGAGATCCACCAACAATTCTCTAAAGACGTCGCAACATTTTAAAAAAATCATTGTGGCTTAATGAATAACAATTAATACTTTTTATAAGTGTAGATAGTCTTCAATTTAGAAAGTTTTATAAAAAAAATAATTTTTTAAATGGTGAAAGACCCCATTAAAACTAACGATTTAGCCTTAAAATAATTAGAAAATATCTAAATACGTATTACAATAACTAAGTTATCATTATCAGTAGATGCAAGAGGGACAAAATTTTGTTGTCATTAAATTGCACAAGTTTTTTTTAAATTTATTGTTGTGTATAATATAACATTTTCGTCAATTTTTTCTTCACCAATAAATTGGTTATTTCATTGACGAATTAGAACATATTTTTGGGCACTTTTTTAAGGAATTCTAAAGGATTTTATTTATTGTAAACCATTCAAATTTGTTTATTTTATCATTTTTCTACGTACAGCTTAAACAAAAAATATTCGTAACATACACTGAGAAAAAGATTTATTTGTGACTATGCAGGTTTATTGAATGTTAATAAATGATTTTTTGAAATATGGCGAAACAAATATATATTTATCAGTAATAAATAATACATTTAAACAAAAATGGTTATAATAAATAAGTTTTATTTAATATTAGTAAATATATTAATAGTTAACAAACTATTGTTTTAAATGTTACTTAAGTCAATTTATATTTAATCAGCATTTATTAACATAAATATCGCAATATTTTTCCTGAACTTTTGTTTATTTATAGTAAAAACAAAGCTTTATTATTAATGTACAAGTTTTAAATATAAAACGAAAATAATGTAAATAATACCATACTAATTTTGTAGTAAATTAATGGAATATTTAAAGAAAATATGATAACATTTAATATTGAATTTACTTATTTAACTGTACTATAGCATATTTATTAACCAACTATTAACAATTATTGATGCTTGGGTAAATAATGAAATTTATTTAAATAAATAGAATCGTTTATCGTTTATATAATTATTACAAAATTAACCCTTTTTAACATAAATACCTACTTAACCATGAACCTACTAATATAAATAATAGAGTCGGGAAAAACAAACTTTATAGAAAACATTTTTTGAAGAACTACTTACATGAATATATAGGTATGTGTATATACATAATAATATCAATAATACAGCTTACAATATTTGAATTTTGATAGTTTGTTTTGACATTTATAGATTCATTATCTCTGATGATATAGGAACTTTCCAGGAACAAGACATTGTTAATGTTGGATTCGGATGGAGGATTTAAAAATTGTTCATGTCTAAGTTATAACAAAATAAATGTCGTTTAAATAATAAAAACTTAAAGCCATACATCCAAAAACAAGTTCTTGTGTACACAAATTATTATAATTATTAAACAACACAAAATGGCGAACACTAGTTGCAACATAATATACAGTTTATAGAATGAAAAGCATACCTTCAAATATTGGGATTAAAAAAGCAAATCCCCAGTTTTTTACATTATTTTTATGCTATTTTAATATAAACGAAAATATTTTTATCACACCAATCACAGGACATATAGTGTATCGCGAGTTTTCAGTTAGCAAGAACAAACAATAATGAACCAACTACCCAATATGCATCATCTGTGAGTGAATCTGTGTTGATATTATATAAAGTTTGTTTACTGTTAATAAATGTATTTATAGTCAACAAAATCTAGTTACTGTTAACAAATATATCATTGCAGATAATATTTAGTTCAATTCATAAATATAGAAAGAAATTGACTATTAATGAATTTTCAATTGCCTAGAAACGTAATATTCTAAATATAAATACGTTCTTTATATGTAAAAAAATGCAGATTTAATAAAAGTCGTATATTTGTTATCAATTATATCAGCATATTTGAATTAATTATAAAGTATTTTATTTTATATTAAACAAAGAATATTAAATGCCAATAAATCTAACGTCAATAAATTATTTGTTTCAGAGGAAACGTTGGTATTTATGTGTTTGTTATTAAAGAACAAATATTTATTTGATTTAATATTATGTAGTTTCATGTCAATAAATCCTACGTTAATAAAGGATTAGTTTAGTATTAGTAGGTCTTTTTTCTCAGTGTAGAAGACAGCTGATATCGTGCGGGTACTATTGAAATTGGCACAATAAATTGTCGGAAAATTTATGACATAGGTACATTATTAAGTATCCTTTGTATTGAGTACTTTTACTAATACATAACCTAACAATTTTTGTTTTATTTTGTTCATATTTACGCAGCTATACATTAAAGCAATAATTTTGCAGGTTTTGAAGAAATCGCTGCATTATGTTACAAATAAAAATACGTTCTAAATAGTATCTAATTGCAAGGCAGGCAGCCATATATGGCCTAGCTATATTTTAACTCAACCAGCGTAAAATTTCAAGTGTAACATTTAACGTAACTTAAGTGCAACATCATTTTAAGTACAGTATGTTCTTGGGCACTAAAATGCTTGTTGTGTTCAGGTACTTAAGTCTATTCAAACAGAAAGCAAAAATGAGGATGATTATCTAAAATGTCCGCTAATTATTCCTGTAGTTATAAATTACGTGTCCGTTTATGACGGTTCACATGCCCTTACAAGGCAATGCAAACGAGCGCCATTTTGTTTTCATACAATTACGCTACCTATAGTCGTATGTAAAGCAGGCTTTGTAAAAAAGCAGGAGACAGTAAAACAGCAACTAATTCCAGTGTATTTCCCGCATGCAAAGCAACGGCGACGCGCAAACAGCGCCCCTGCAGTTTGTGCCATCCGGTTTTACTAAATACACAACCTTATTTTGATCGCTACCCCCACTAGTAAATATCATAGAATATCTTTGTCCTTTAAAAAATTTAAACTAGAATCCTAATTGTAAAATTATAAAATGGTAAACGTATTTCCGAAAAGCAAAATAAGTAATAATTCTTAAATTATTGCTACAGAAAAATGTACTTACCATTCGTCAAAGTAAGACGGCTGTAGTAGATATTGGAGGATGATTCTGGTTGAAATCCTATTGGCCATCTTCCCGATGAACTCAAATCTCGACACACCAATATCCTGAAAAATAAAATACGATGTATATAAGGATATTTTAGTATTTCAGTAAAAAAAATTATAAATAACAAATACTACATACTACATAGTATACTGATGTGATTACTGATCAAATAGTAATTTAGAAAAATTCGCAATGGTTTTTATTTAGCATCACAAACATTCAATTAATTTGTTCACTACACAAAAATAAGTAAAAGATTACTTGTATTTATTTATAGTAATAATATTTATTGAGTTAATTAAAAAGTCAAGTATTTTAAAGTAATTATTTATTACATATAAATTTGAATGTAATTATTTATTAATTACATTTGAAATTTTGTTTGTTGTCATGGCAACAATAATTATTGGGAGCAGATACAAAAAATTTGCAAATAAAATTAATTATTTCTAAATTTTTTGTAATCTATTTTGTTTGAAACTTTTATATGTGTAAGGGAGATATTGCGAGGGGTTAAAATGTTCGATTTTGATTTTTAACCTTTTTTTTTGGACACAATTTTAACGACAACCTCTGTGTTACATGCTGATTAGATTTTAATAACAATCCATTAACCGGAAGTAGTGAGTTAGAGTAATTTTTTATATATGTCAAGTAAAAACTAATAAAAAATGTACCAACACAGACAAAAATCAAAATATCCAAATGAGTAGCAAACCTAGTGCTAACGTACAGATGTGAATCATGGACAACAACATAAAGAATACTCAGCAGAATAAAGAACGTTGAAATGAGGTTCCTTAGAATAAGAACAGAATATTTAGACAAAATGTACAAAGAGAGAATAGTTAGAGTGTGAATCCAAAGCAACAGAAAAAGAAAATAGGCAGACCTGTACAGAAACATGGAAAGAGGATGTCAGAAAAGCAAATAAAAAAGAGGAACAACATGTATAAAAGTTAAAATCCTGGACGATAGAAGATTCTGAAAAAACTTTTGGAAAAGAAAACCCACCGAACAAGAACGAAGGCATTAATGGAAAATAGATAGGCTTTAGTATTAAGTAAGTAATTTGTTACATTTTTAACTGAAATTTTTCCATATTTCGTTTAGCTTAAAATTAAATTTGTGCAAGTAAATTTTCACTTCTAATACGTATAGGAAAGGGTAAATAGAAAGTAAAATGTAAGAGTTGGTTTTTCAAATTCAAAAATCTGAATAAATTTCTCACACTCGAAAAAGAGGTAACATTCGAGTTTCCTAAAGTTGTTTGATTAATATTCGAGACATTTTTTTATTGATTTAATATGTAGAGTACTAATAATAAAGCTATTGTTAACTCTTAAGATTATTGTTAAAGATCCGAATGTCTTATGTGTTTAGAACGAACATGGCAGAGCGAAAAATGGGGTTTGAAATGACTGAGTACAAAATATGAGAGCACGAATCTCGAGTAGTGTTTAAAATACGAGCAGGTAACACTGTACCTCAACCGCCTCCGTAATGCATAATATAAAACTATTATAATAGCTGCTCCTAATTCGTTTTAACGACTCAGGACTGCGTGACCATTTTTAGAGCCTGCAGTGTGCATCTTCGCATTAGAAGTAATTGCGATGCATTCTGTGCTGCTCGTTGTGAGCGCGCAACACCGCGGGCCACGGGAAGCCAGCGCTGCGCAGGAATTATATTTATAAGCAAGACAAAATGTGCAGAATGTAGCAAATAATTATATTACATTATGCGTCTTTGTAAATAGTGAGTTACTGCTAACCGCGCCGAGCGCCTATTACTAGGAGGAATGGCCTCCGCTGCAAATATAATAAAAGTTTCAGTTGTTCAACAATTATTACTATTTATTTATTCATTTATTTATTTATGAAGATGGGAAGTGGACTAACTACTGAGTCCATATGCTGTCTCATGAGTGGATGATTGTGAATTTATATATGAACAAAAACGATCATGCTCTTCAGTGAGATTCGAACCCACGACTTCTGATTTATTTATTTATTTAAGGTACACTGTCCAACAAAATAAAGTCCAGTTAGCGGACAGGCTAAACACATAGTATGATACAAAGAAAAAAGAACTTTCAAATTTGAGGAGCATACCGTCGTTGTCACGACAACACTTCTTATGTTAAATAATACCGATTTTATGTTCTTTTGGATATATATGTATATATATATATATATATATATATATATATATATATATATATATATATATATATATATATATATATATATGCATTGATAAAACTTTTCAATGTGTAAGAATGATACCAAATCTTTATAATATAAAATACCGGTGTGCGTGTGTTCGTAATTCTTCTCCTCCAAAAGGCTTGACCGATTTTGATGAATTTTTTTTGTTCTTAGCTACAGTTGGACCCGGTAGGTGGAGCCAAGATACAGATTTTAAAAAAAATTTCCTGATTTATATTCATGACTTATGAATTTGATCATCCAGTTGACCCCGTAATTACAAAAGGCTTTTAGGAATAGAAGAATTATGAACACCAGAATTTCATAGTCCTGAGAAATATATTTTGCTAGCGAGGTCTGTGGCAGGGTAACGTCTGCCTACTGGGTCCGCTGGTTTAATATAAATATATTATTAAACCTCCTATGTGCATTTACTAAAAAATTGCCACAACAATATTTTCCATCTACACTTTTAACATATTATATATACCAAATTGTCAGGAGCTTATCACATGGGAGTTATTTATAAGTCATAACAAATCTTATTCACTATGATTTTTATTTCACTTTCTGTAAATAATGAGATTTGCACATAAGAGGTGTTATAGTGGCAAGGACGGTAAACGCATAATAAATAAAAAAAGAACATAAAACACTTTTATACAACACACAACAATGTTAAATCCAAAAGAGTGGGGTATCTCGAATCCTAAACCACAATCAACTAATAATCAATCTCTTCCAAATATTCTACATTCATTATTCGTTTGCGCAACAAACCATTTCTTATACCTAACCGTTTATTCCTCGAAAGCCTAGGCAATCGTTTATCATCAATCTCACCCGCCTATATTATTTTCTTCTTCCTTTCGAGATGACCAAACCTCCTTAAATGGCTCACTCCTATTTTTTAACAACATTCTTCTTAATCTCACACTCACCGTGTACACCCGCGTATTCCAAAAACGATCCCACACCCCTCACTATCAAATATTTAATTTTCATAGCAGTTTTACATCGTTCATGATTCTTGGTTCATACCCAACATTCAGAACCATGTATCAATGTAGAGACTAACACTCTATAAATACCCAGGGCCGATATTTCCATCTACGAATAAAGTACCGAAAAATTGTTTGTCGAATAACTGAAAAATGTCGCATCGAAATCATAGCTCAAATGATAGTTATTGTTCTAGCTGTCATTTTTTGATGCGTATTTTTTTATTTATTCGTCGAATAACTTATTCGGAAGTTTATTCGTCAATCGAGCATCTCTACACACATTCACGTTTCGAGCAAATATACCCAGAGCACCCAATATCTTGCACCCTGAAAACACCCGCGTTATGTCGTAATGTGAAGCATGACATCTTCATTACGATTCCCATTTTTCACTAACATCTTCGAGGAGCGTTACTTGATGGCTGGTAAACGCACTTGATTCTTCAAATATATCATTTTTACGAGATTTGTTTTATACAATAATTATATTTTTATTTATCAATAATTTAATTGTACAAATTTGAATGCGTTTCCTCCAGGGTGAGTTTGTTTACTGGCACACAAATATTATCCTAAAGAGCATAAGTCGTAGACGTACTATAGTAAATTGTAAGGCTCGTGAATAAGTGGAAAAAATTTGATTTAAAACATGTAAAATATACAGATAATAGATTATCGAGAAACCTAAGGAATAGGTACAATATTATATTTTGCAAGTCCAAAACAATTAAAATAAATGCATTTGTTTCTATAATGTCAAAATCCCTTCTGTTGAGTATATAGCATTAGAAATATCATCTACGATTTGGTACCACTGTCGCAATATGCCAATTTGTCAACAAGTAAGTTTCTTGCCAACTCAAGTGAAAATTCTCAGAAAGTAAGCTGCAACAAAATCAATAAATTCCTCTAAAAAAATCAGTATAAAACCAAATCCCATCAGCAAACACAGCTTTGAAAAAAATCACTTGAAAAAATTCTTTGGCATTACTCAATAATCATTCCGGTAAACAGAGGCATCAAAGAGGGAGAGAGGGTCATTGTCACCCTTATTTACAGTACTCAGAGCAGCTCAAGGCGTCGGTAAGTAAACAAGTAAACGCGGTAATCCGACGCTTGCTCGGATCCATCATCTCGCGAACATACATCACGGAGGAAGACAGAAATTGCATTTCGACCGTGCCCATTTCGGCTTTTCACAAAATTGCCGGGGGTAAAAATTGGACAATAAAAAACATTGAAGCATAACTGTGATCATGGAGAACATGTGCTAGTTTCTCCATTTATACAAACATCATTTGCATTAGTATAATGAATATGTTTACAATTTCCTTTCGACTAGAAAAGGGAAACGAAGTATTCACTTACCGAGATCTGCGAATACAAAATCAAAATGGATGAAAGATGTAATGAAATATTTATTATTTATTTAATTAAGTTTCCACATTGGGTACGTAAACATAATATAATTATTTATAGAAACAAACTATAATATAACCATTATGTTATGTTATCTCATGTCATAACAATAATAATAAGTACATATAGTTTTATAGTTTAATGGTATTTTCAATTTGAAACTTATTTGATGCAAGACGCTTCTTCTCGTGACGTAGTTTTGGTGGAGCCAATGATGTCATTGAGGTAGATCGAAACGCTGTGAAACTACCAGCTGCCGTATGTCAGATATATATCTATGTGTTTCTGTACAAATATATCTGTCTTTAATTAATTACGTTTCCCTTCTCCTAATTTTTAATAACTAAATTGTCCTAAAAACTATAAATAATAAAGTTGAAAAAACTTTTAGAACTCATAGTAAAATTATAAATAACCTTTATATTAAGTTCTGTAAAAATATTTACTTAAATACGTTTCATCATGATGAAGAAGTACGTTCAGTAATTCTAACTGTATTTAATTAAATATTTTTATAGAACTTAAT
The DNA here is from genome assembly GCA_963942605.1 of Poecilus cupreus. Lineage (NCBI taxonomy): Eukaryota > Metazoa > Arthropoda > Insecta > Coleoptera > Carabidae > Poecilus > Poecilus cupreus. The sequence continues at coordinate 30,202,148 of OZ012720.1, forward strand.
TCAATAGTCCTACATAATTTTATAAATAATTTATCGATTTAAAAAATAAGTCTATTTTATTTACGTCTAAAGTTATATACAGGGTGGTGATTGATTCAGCCTATCATAGACGTTTTACGTGTTAAATAATACTTATGCAATTTCCTGTTTCCCTTTAGCCTTTATTAAATAAGTAAAATGAAATTTGTCCATTGATTCAGGTGCAGATATTAAATCTCTTCAACTTGTATTTGAAACATTTTTCTCTAAAATGATTGGAGAAGCAGGATATTTAATATGTAATGTATATCATGTAAAACGCCTATGACCAGAGTCAGCCACCATCCTGCATATAAAAAAAAATCTAAATTTGGTCGCAGGCTCCACTCTCTTTCTGGTTGAGTTGGACACGGACGAATCAACCTAAAGCCTCCGAAATAGAAGCACTCGAGTGACGAGTCCTCTACCGGGGAAAAATATAACTAGGGAGGGTTGCCAGAAATAGCACTGCGATGTGATAGGGGAGGAATTATCGCGACTAATTGAGTTGTTTATATCACATGATGGCTGACGAGAATTGTAATGTAATTGTTATTAATATAGTTAAACGTGTTGGCAGCACTGATGAGGTGATGTCTCTCAAATGTGCGGGCTGAGTTTGAAAGCGATGATGATGTAAGGGACAATATTATATTGGTGATGAGAGGATGAGTAATTCACGTACGGGTTGAGAAAAGGCTATTTGATTTATCAATGTGCTATCTTCATATATTACTTTCTATTCATTAAGGGCCAGGTGCACCAACAAAATTTACAAAAGCAAGTCGATTGTTTTACAGCAATGTCAATTAAGATGTAGGATGTAGCTTCGAATTGCGTTTACTTACTTAAACCAAGTTTAAAGTTAAATTTCTCTTGTGGAGTCAAAATTCAATTGTTTTAAAGTATATGTTTAATTTGTTATCTATGTTGTTTCAACTTATTTACATTATTTCACATTGCTGCCAATATTGCAAACAAAACGTATAATAGTTACTTACTTTACAAGTGGGCAAAGTAAGGAATTACCCACGAGAGAAATTTTAGCTCACGAAGCCGAAGGCTGAGTATAACGTTTTATCCAACACTTCTTAATAAATGAAAAATTTATTAAAGAAATATTATTTGACAGTGAAATATGCATTAAATTTTTAAATTAAAATGTCAATCGAAGTAGTTACCAAGGTGTTGTGTGTTATTATTATTGTTATAAATAAAAAAATACTCACTAGTGGCTTTCCTCAAAATTATACCCACTAGTGGATAATCTGTTATTTTGCTTGTTTAAAATCGCCATAGTTATAGAGCATTTATTGAGAGGTGTTGGATAAAATATGTTATTATTAAATTTAATTTCATTCAATATTCCATAATTTTCTTTGATTGTTATTATACAGGGTGTTTCAGGACTAGTGTAACAAACTTTAACAGCTTATTCTTGAGGACATTCTGAGCCAAAAATGTCATATGAATATAGGGCCTATTCCTTCTAGTTTCCAAAATACAAGAGGTTGAAGTTCTATAAATAACACGAAATTTTCTAATTTTTGTAATCAAGGTACTTTCGGAAAACAAGAGTTTTATTGAAAAGTCATACCTTATTTGTCTTAATTAAAAATTTTTGTACTTTTGATTGTATTTTTGTTTCATAATGGATAGTTATAGTACTGCTGAATATGCAGATATGATTTTTATTTATGGATTATGTAATGATAGTACCCGTTACGCGTCTAGAGAATACCAAGACAGATACCCAGACGCCAACCTTCCCATGTTGTCTATTTAATTGTGTCATTGTGTGTTTTGTTCTCTAAATTTTATTCGTTAATATTAATAAATAAAATTAATTAAGACAATTAAGGTATGACTTTTCAATAAAACTCTTGTTTTCCGAAAGTACCTTGATTAAAAAAATTAGAAAATTTCGTGTTATTTGTAGAACTTCAACCTCTTGTATTTTGGTAACTAGAAGGAATAGGACATATTTTCATATGACATTTTTGGCTCAAAATGACCTCAGGAATAAACTGTTAAAGTTTGTTACACTAGTCCTGAAACACCCTGTATAAAAGGAAATTTGAGAAACTATATTTTTTGTTATAAATGTAGTTTTTTTTTTAAATAAATGCTCTAGAGATAGGAATGTGTTTTGCTATATTTCCTGACCTAGGATATTAATATTTAGAAAGTTTAATGCATGAGTACAGAAAGTTATTTTCAATGGCAGCAATACGCTGGAATATTTTTACTTTTGTGTTACAATTTAAACTTGTGCTTGTACAAATATTTATAGCTTGGTAAAATTAGTTGATAATAGTATATTGGAAGCTACGGCTCCATGACATTCCGAAGCTTTCTGATATATGAGCGAACGTATTACATAAAAAAATATATAGTTAATTTGAATGTACAATACGACCCCTCCAGGACAATGATTCACTTTCCTGTTCACAACTGAATCCATGGCAACAAGGGACAAAATACATGATAAATAAAAAAAATTGCGCAATTCAGACTGCCTTGAAATAGAACAAGAGTTAGAAGGACAAGACCTGGTGAAAAAGATCAAATAACAGAGATGGCTTGAACGGAGAGCAGAAGAAAAGGATGCAACTAAATCAGCAGTAGAATGAAGACCAGAAGGAAGAAGATGAGGTAGATCCAGATCAACATGCCTAAAGGATGTAGAAGAAGATTTAAAACTTGCAGGAATTAAAAATTGTCAAAGTAAAATAATAGATAGGAAGACGTGGAGAAACCTAACTACACGAATTTAAAGGAAAATAAATTCTAGAGAACTTCATAAGAAGTGGTGATATCCTATAATAATGTTAAGCTAGGGTCTATACTTTACCAGAGGTAATAGAAGATGCATCTTCCGCATATAAAAATGTATTGCCCCCTAATCTAAATCAAGGTGTGAAAAATAAAAAAGTGATATCATTGGATAAATTCAATTATACCCCATTACACAGCAAGAATGTGAAAAAAATATTTATATATCAATAGTTCAACAGGAGAATGAAATAAAAATTAAAAATTAAAACATCGTTTAAAACATGAAAGGGTGTCAAGCAGCATTTAAGTTTACAATAACAAATGGGTAATTGCACTTGTAGTTTAGTAATAATACATTGCGTTAATAATATTACGTTGTGAGTTAAGCTATTGTCTACCACCATACCCATACTTATACCATAATAACAAAATTACAAACCAGCATGTCTTGCACGATTTTTTCAATCTTAATAACGACTACTGGGTTTAGAATCAGTAGCCAGAGCCAGCCAGCAGAAGTAGATAATATCTAAAAACACATAAATGCTAAACTTTAACAGAAAATTAATTGCTGCATTTGCTGTCACTTTCATTATGTTAGACGTTAAATTAACACACTGTGTGACTCGAGAACAAAAAATATAGGGGTAGCTGTCTGCCAGAAGACAAATATACATAAATATGGAATTTGACACGCGATATTTCATTAAGTCACCACGACTTGTAATTTTTATTGTGCATGAATTGTAATTTATAAACATTAGTCAACAAGTTAATATAAACCAATCATCATATTATTTACCCATTTTCGGAATGATGCTTTTGCAGATTTCAGTCGGTAAATGATAGCATCCATATTTCCTATACATATTTTTTCAATATTAAAAAATCTGATGTGGTCAGCACATAACGTCTTAAACGCTACAAAATAGTATTTGATGATACAAAAACATACCTTCTTATTTGTTTATTTTCTATTTATATTTGAGAAATTTAACTTTATTTCGTATATTTATTTAATTTTTTGACATATATTTCACTAAGAAAACAGCTCACTATCAAAATGACATGTGTCACATTTAGTAAAAAATTGAAAATTTTTAAATTTTAAGGACTGCAAGATTTATAAAATCTAATTTCTTTATATTTTATTATCTCTAAATCTAATGAAAATTAATAAAATTAGTGTAATCAACAAATATGTAAACTTAAATATTCTACAACTTTCAAAATAACATAAATTGTTGAAAAAGGAAATTTAACCGTGTTTTCCACGAAAAACTGTTAAGGGCTTTAAGTAAACTGTTAACCAATTTTATCCAAAATATAATCAGCTCTTCATTTAAATATAAGAAGCAAAAATTCACAAAATTTATTTTTTGGTATTATAGTATTTGAGTTATGTGAGACGAAAAAATTGCCCAGACTAGACACACATACATACATAGAGACATAATCGCGAAAATAGTAAAATCGTACTGTAGAGACTCTAAAACGTGCTTATTCATTGAAAACTCACTACTCAATTTTTTGACCAAATACAATAACCTGCCTTACCTAGAGGTAGGCGGGAGGTAAAAATGCAATTTTTCGTAAACTATTCGTAGGTAATATTAGAAAATTTGAAATATTATTTAGTTAAAACCAAATACATGTTATTAACAACGGATTAAAGCTAATGAAATTTTAACAATTTGTCTGCAAATATATATGTAGGTAATAAGTTTCATTCGTAATAACGACGATGTTTATAGATTGATATTAACTTCAGAACGAATGTGCTGACTGCAACTTTTAGATATTTTTTTCTCTAATGAACTAATAAATTAGATAATTTTTTGTTCTTGATTTATCATTATTAAAATCAGAACCACTTTTAATTCTCCCAACAAAAAAATATTAAAAGTAAAGACTTCCAGATAAGAAGCAAGAAGTCTCGCGTAAATCGTCGCAGTGCTACAAACATACATCGCATGTGTGTACCACGGTCGAGCGATGATAATGAAATACGTCAAGATAAAAGTCTGAAAGGAGTCACCCCTCAGTGCTGTGAGAACAGACAGCTCACAATCAGCATGACTTCAACAATTGTCAGATAAAAATGTTAATTGCGTGTATAGATTTAACCAGTCGCTCAATGATTACCACACCGCACACCGAACGCCGAACATCGAACATCGAATAGTGATGTCGGATGAGTTGATTCGGTTGTGCGTCTGCTCGGATCGTCTGCGTATGTCTGAAGAATAAACTTGCGTACTCACAATCAGACAGTGATACAATCTATACAATGTTGAGATGATCGCCGGGACAGAAACGTACTCAAGCAAATTGTACGAGTAATATAGTAAATAATTCAATAGGTTGAAAAAACTTTCAGAACTCATAGTAAATGTTAAAAATCTGATCTGGCCAGCACATAACCTCCCGCCCAATACTACTCTTAAACGGTACAATATAGTATTTGATGATACAGAAACATACCTTCTTATTTGTTTATTTTCTATTTATATTTGAGAATTTTAATTTTCTTTAGTATATTTATTTAATTTTTTGACATTTAATTCACTAAAAAAACAGAATCACAATCACAATGACCTGTGTCACATTTCGTAAAAAATTTAAAATTTTTAAATGTTTCCATGGTGTACTAGGAATGCAAGATTTATGAAATCTAATTTTATTATCTCTAAATCTAATGAAAATTAATAAAATTAGTGTAATCAAAACACATGTAATATTAAATATTCTTCAACTTTCAAAATAAAATAATTTGTTGAAAAAGGAAATTTAACCGTGTTTTTCACGAAAAACTGTTAAGGGCTTCAAGTAAACTGCTACTTCCGGTTGACCAATTTTATCCAAAATCTTATCAGCTCTTCATTTGAATATAAGAAGAAATAATTTACAAAATTGTATTTTTTGGTATTATAGTATTTGAGTTGTGCGAGACGAAAAAATTGCCACAGACTACACACATACATACATACATACATACATACATACATACAGACATTATCGCGAAAATAGTAAAATTGTATTGTAGGGACCCTAAAACGTGCTTGTTCATTGAAAACTCACTACCCAATTTTTTGACCAAAAACAATACCTCCCTTACCTAGAGGTAGGCGGGAGGTAAAAAATGACACCTTCAATATAAAAGGATGAATATTACATGATCATTTACATTTTAATAGAAAATGATGTTAGTGTATACCATAGAATTTCATAAAGTAGTATACACAAATTTATAAAATCAATCTGTTAGTAAAAATTTATTTTTCTTCTTTCAGTCAGGACATATAATATTGTTGGAAGTATACCATCCCTATTTTCGCGTAAAAATATATTACTTATCCAGTTCAGTGAAACCAGAGTGTTACCCCTAAAATGACAAAATGGCGTGATGATATATTTATAGACTCTAATCGTACTTTGGACAAAACGTAATCCTTTTGACGGTATGCAATAACAGATCTCTTAACAGTTAAACTACAGTCCGCAAAAGGTCTTAGTATTGCAATATGTCTATCTATGATATCTGATGGCAGTTCGGTCTGAATGCGGTCCTGGATAATCTTGACAATGATCCTAGCGCCGCACATTAACCAATCGGCAAGTCATTGTGCACTCTTCTTTTTATCAATCAATCATATGACATCGTGTATATTAACTACACTTAAGGACATATATCTTATAAATTACAAGCAGGCTTACGAGTGTGCAGGTCACTCGCGAACAATACGTCGTAACTACGCATGCGTTGGACATAACCTCAACAACATGCACGCAATGCTATGCGCGATAGTGTTACGGCGCCATATTTGAACATACTAGAGAAAAATAGCACTTTTTCCTCTGAACACAATATGTTATTTAGATAGACAGCATTGTAACCACAGCGGTCAAAGGTGGCGAGATCGAATCTTCACTCTGGCGAACGCACAAAAAATATTCATGTTTATTCTTTATATGATATGTTTACAGTAGGGACCAAAATACATTTCATTTGGCGCTTACATTCAATATAGCAACAAGAGTCAAGATCGAGATTATTAGAAAATACTTTTCGATTAAAGATATCTGTATGTTGTAGAAAATTACAAAATGATCATAACATAAATACCGTTTGATTCGCAGAAATGGGCAGCACATAACCTTCTGCTTAAACAATTTTCAACAGTACCAAATGTAAAAAAGTTACATTTAGAAATTGTAGCTTATATTATTTGACATCTTTCTTATTTTAATAAAATTTAAGAATAATAGAACGTAAGATAATAAGAACAATATTAGGACTAATAAAGATATCAGAAAATGAATAAAGAATACGAATGAACCATGAAATAGCACAAAAGTTGGAAGGAGAAAATATCGTGAAAAAGATCAAGCAAAAGAGATTCAGTTGGCTTGGACATACATGGAGAGCAGAACAGAAGGATGCAATTAAATCAGTTGTAGAATGGAAACCAGGAGGAAGAAGAAGCCAAAGCAGACCCAGATTAACGTGACTACAGGAAATACAAGGAGATTTAAAAGTAGGAGGAATTAAAACTGGAAAAATAAAACAAATGATAGGAAGATGTATAAACCTAACTACAAGGATTTGAAAAAAAGAAACGGAGATTGATCCACTGCAACAAAAGGATCTAGAGAGCTTCATAAAAAGTGGCAGTACCCAACAGAGGTATTTGAAATAGCTCATTTTAGTATAAATCAATCAAGATCAGTATCAATTATTTCTAAATTTACTAACTTATTATAAATTTTTAAATATTTACTACTCTTAACCGTAAAGAATTCGGGATTTCATTCTGCAAGATTAAAAGATACCAACCAAAAACTGAAATAAAAATTTAACACGATCATCAGCATCTGCAAAAACGACATTCCGTCCAACTATGTCTAAAATGTAGTTCATTAGTAATTTCTCTCTTAGCAGACTGTTCCATCGTGTTTAAGTAAGGGGCATACCTTGTACAAAAGTTTAGTAGCAAAACAACTAAAAGAATGTTAAAGACCGATCGGTATTCCAAACTCCTGTTCCTATAAAAGCGGACGACGTGCATAGAAATTCCCATCCGTGTAAACAAGTAGATTTTTCTACCTAAAACAGCGGCAGTCGACTCTTTGTAATTAAACACATTGTATCGCGGTTGCCTTGGACGATGCGCTTCGAAAAATAAAGCTCCATCTGTAGATAAAACCACGGACCTCTACAGAAATGGATAGCTGATATTATTAAACTGAAGAAAAATATTATAATATCACAAACTACAGGAAAATAAGACTTTGGTTAAATTATTAATTGTCTCTAGATATGAACAACAATTTATCTGTTCCTTGTAACTTCTTGCATTAAAGGGGTATAGATATACCAATTAATGAGATTTTCACAAAACAGAGTGTCACACTCTTGAATGGTAAAATGGCGTACTGATCTATTTAGTTATTTCATCAATTTCAAAATCAGAATCACTATTATCCATTTCTATGCCATAATTAAATAATAATTAAAATAAATAAACTGTTTTGGGCACTACAATACATTCCGTCATAGACTTCTTATCAAACATTACCGGAACACGGAGCACGACTAATAAGAAACGTTCATTCCTTCAAGAATTTAGTTTTCAATTATGACACGTGTCAAACAATAACATTTATCCAACACCTCTCAATAAATGCTGTATAACTATGGCGATTTTAAACAAACAAAGTAACAGATTACCCACTAGTGGGTATAATTTTGAGGAAAGCCACTAGTGAGTATTTTTTTATTTATAACAATAATAATAACACACAACACCTTGGTAACTACTTCGATTGACATTTTAATTTAAAAATTTAAAGCATATGTCACTGTCAAATAATATTTCTTTAATAAATTTTTCATTTATTAAGAAGTGTTGGATAAAACGTTATACTTCACACGTGGGCAAATGGAATTATCCACTCGATAAAATTATCTCACTCAGCCTTCGGCTTCGTGAGCTAAAATTTATCTCGTGGGTAATTCCTTACTTTGCCCACTAGTAAAGTAAATAACTATTATCCAACACCTCTCAATAAATGCTCTATAACTATGGCGATTTTAAATAAGCAAAGTAATAGATTACCCACTAGTAGGTATAATTTTGAGGAAAGTCAATAGTGCGTATTTTTTTTTATTTATAACAATATTAATAACACACAACACCTTGGTAACTACTTCGTTTGACATTTTAATTTAAAAATTTAAAGCATATGTCACTGTCAAATAATATTTCTTTAATAAATTTTTCATTTATTAAGAGATGTTGGATAAAATTTTATACTTCACACGTGGGCAAAGTGAAATTACCTACTCGATAAAATTATCACTTGCAAAGTAAATAACTATTTTAAAATGTTGTTTTTTTTTTAATTGTGGCAGAAAAAGAAAAATGTTTCAAACAAAAATTGTAGATAATAACATTTGAAATATTATTCTAATAACAAAAATTGTCATTTAACCATAATTTACTGAGATATTTAAAAATAACTTGATAACGCTTTAACCCTAAAATACTTGACTCTTCGCCAAACGTACACATTGGACTATCGTAAATTTTACTATTTATTAATCATATATGCATATTAATACAATTTTTATGAAAACAAAAAAATCGGAAAACCAGGATTATAATTTTGTTAAAATAACTACGTTTTAATACTTATCCATTTTTAAGCATTTTTCCGAAACATGGTACAAATAATTTCTCGATGTTCTCCGCAAATCGGCTTCTTATACTCTCTACAATAATTATTTGTCACGCACCTTTTTGGCTAGAACAATAAAAACAAGTCTTCCTCTTTCTATTGAAATTATTAAATATTAGATGTTTTAAAGAAAAATTTATTTTGAATTTTATTAAAAATGCTCCAATCTAATCTATACACTAACCTAAATACTGGATTATCGTAAAATTTACGAACTTATCGCCAAAAAATCGCATTGGGGTCAAAAACCAAAACTACCGTACACCATACTATTTGGATAAACAATAATTAAGAAGGTACTCAAATGTGTAGGTTTATACAACAATCGAAAATAGAGGAAAAAGTACAAGAGAGATTGAAGACAGTAAAATTTAGGAATGATTAGTATTCTAGGGTTAAGTAACTGCCACTTCCAGTAACAGGATTACTACCAAAAATTACTCAGCTTTTCCCAAGGAGATAAATGTAATACATATTTAAAATATCAGAATTTTGAGTTCAGTAGTTATTTAGGAATCGTAACTTCAGTAACACACAGTCTTCAGTCAGACAGACATACACACAGACATCATCGTGCAACTATAAAAATCGTATTATAGGGACCCTAAAACGTGCTCAGCCACTGAAAACTCACTACCGAATTTTTAGCATGATTCGTATTAATTAATTTTGTATCTTTCTGTACTTAAAATTTAGAGGCAATATAATTTTTTACAACGGAAATATTGTTTGACATATTGTTGAGGATTATTCTCTCAGTCCAAAAGAAACAGCAAATGGTTATTTATACTTTCCATCATCTAATACAGTCGCTTACAATACGAGTAGAATTGAAGAGTCCAGGAATTGGAAAGTCCGTGGTGTTCGTCTAATCCGTGACATCTCTTAATCTGGTCGATGCTATCGACGACGTTTACTGTTTACTGTATTTGTGTCGACAAATCGTAAAAGCACACGTTGATCGGCTTACCGGCATCATCCCTCGACTTGCGCTCGCCGTGATCGTGACACTCTCATTCAGATCACTTGCCCCGATAATCGCCTATTCGAATTGCTTCGATAACTTTACGACTTCCTTCACTCAAACACTCTTTTTTTTCCGAAACCTGCTTGTGTTTATAGGACTCATTTACAATTAAATTCGTTCGAAGAATAGATGTTTACTTATTCTTTTATTGAGCGGTACGAAAATAGTTTTAATTGTGATTCTTTTCGGCTTAAAGCGTGTAGTTATGAACCAACATTTACATAATTTACTGTCCATTAGATTCAAATCAAACATAATTATATAAATGGATCAAATTTATAGGCTGTCAATAGCTATTGCAAAACAAACAAAAAGCCATCAGTGCTAAATACTAGATACACGGAAATAAATCAAATTAAGTCAATAAAATTACACATTTTCTCTAATATTCACCGGGAACAATTCCTAAAGTCATCACCAAATTTATGTACTTATGTACTTATTAAGTACTGAAATCTGGAAAATAACTTTCCAATCATCTAATTTTCGACAGCCATAACTTTGGGAAATTAAATGACTAAAAAGCAATATAAATATAAAATATTTTTTTTATATATTCGTCAAAATTTGTTATAACAACTACAATAATAAATTTTATACGAATTTCTGACACACCAAAATCTTATTACGCCCATGCAAAATGCGCTACATGTAGATGTTAATGTACGATATTTTCATGGTGCTATGTTGATAAGGAAAATTTAAAATAACTATAGTTGATGTATTTCCAAATTTCTACAGTTCAAGAACCTGTCTCTCTATTTAACTTGACTTCTGTGTAACCCCATTCCTCCGCAATATTAAAATAAACTATAAATTATAAGGGATTGTTGACCCATATTTTCATATTATATACTAACTATTGTCTTTGGTGCTACATAAATGTCACTCTTCATTTACTAACTAAAATAAAACAGAATAATAATGACAGTTCTAAAATTATACAGGAACGTTTAATTGCACAGTATAAAGTTAGTTAAAAATTAGCTAATTCACCATAATAGGTCGGTAATTATGATTGAAACCAACAATAATTTAAACCTGCAGAATATAAATATAATAAATTTGGGGTAAATAGCTCCGGGAAACACATCGAAATGTGGATCATGGTGTCCTCAGTTCGAATCCTACAGTATCCCACTGTTTCCTCCTAATACCTTTGAAGGTCGCACTTTACGTGTGAATATTTCCTTTACCGACATCTGCGAAGCAGTGTGCCACACCTAAATGGGCAAATGGCTGTCCCACCCCTGAATTTCCTGCATTTTTGAAGTAAAATGTTTGACAAAATACTGGATAATAAAGTGTTCTAGGAATGCAAACTGTTCAACAGGGAATTTTAGTCCGATCAAAATCGCACTAAAAATATAGATCTTCTTAAATCCGAAATTGCAAATATTTAAAAAAAACCTTGTTTTGTATCAAATGAAACCTTAACGTACGAAAGGCATTGTTCTCAAAAGTTTGTCGCGAATTGACAAAATTTGTATATTAAAAAATGTAGACGTGTTTTTCTATTATTGAACCTAATGTAAATTATAATTAGGTATATAAAGAAATCTTTATAAAAGACTTTTGGATTCAGTTGTGTAATAGTATATCTAGAACGATAAGAACAGTTTACCAATGGAAAACAAATTTTATCTAACATGGGTAATTCCTTAATATTTTGGAGCAAGCAAAATTCACTTGAAAATATACAGACAAAAATTGCTTCATTATCAGTAATGCTGAAACCAAATATATTAGGTGACTTTTCTGTAGTTGTTATTGTTTATGGCAGATGTAAACAAATTTTCATATGTATATAAATGACAAACAGTAATTTAGTATCGCGGTGTTATATAAGATAGCAAAAAGCGATTCCGATTGTGAGAAATTAGACAAAGAAGAACCGTAGAGCATGGGATATTCAACAATAATACCAGAAACATGCAAATTTTGATATGAAAATTCTAACAAAATTTCCCAGATAATTTATTTACTTCTCAGTGAAATGGTAAGTAAATTACTGTTCTAGAAACCGGTAAGAACAACATAGCGCTTTGTAAACAGGCATGGTAAGTAGATAAAAAAATAGCAATCGTGCAAAAATATTTTACTTAAACACAATGGTTGCTATTCACAGATCTATACTAAGTGCTACTAACTAAGGCATTTAAAAATTTTGCATTGTTGCTTTGCAAAAGTAGGTGATTACTTTGGAGAGGAGTTAGTAGTCCTTAGAATAGACTTGTGAATAGCAGTAAATGTTTCGAAATATTCTATAAAATCCTTTATATGAAAAACAAATAAATAACATGAACAAATAAAAAGTAAATACAGTTTTTATTTCTATTTTTACTTGCATTTGATTAAAATATTTGTACAGAATATAGCCCAAGTCTTTTATAATGTTACTATGAGATCTGAAAGTTTCTTCATCTTATTAAAACTAACCCTTATTTCTTTGCTTTTATTACAGATTTATCTCACAATTGGCAATGGCAAATATTACGAATTACATCGGCGTAACATCAGATATATCAACTAACTTAGAATCTACTATACTATACTACCTATAGGATGTAGCAACATACACTTACTTGAATCTATTACACATGTAATCGGCTCTTGTTAGTTATCAATCCACCTAGTGTAAGGTCCGTCAATAAAAACAACCAACAACGCGGAAATCCAGATTTTCCCATGCAATTAATCTCCAACAAATTAAGCACCAATGCTTTACAAAGTTTACCTCGTGGCCTGAGGCATCAAGTTCTGGCTAAACATTTCCTATTGACAATAATGATATCATAGCCTCAGCCTGCCGAGTAATGCCAACACAAAAACATCTGAGCGTTGCAAAGCGATTCACTGTCATTGTTGCTGGTTATTATAGTCTCGTAGCGGCATTCGCAGCCAACCGTTAGGTATTTTTATATTTGAATAACCAATCCAAGTATCGGTAATTATATGTCTTAAGCGTCCACATTCGTAAATAGACCAGAGCGATCAACGTTGTTTTGATTGCCTTCACGGATAATTTGTACCTTTGATTCTTCATTCTTCGGTCTAAATTGATTTTTTGTTATGTACGGTTAAATTAATTATACGTGTGATCAGAAATAAAATTTTATGTCAATGGACTTAATGGGTTGAGCACATAACGGAAATTAATGCGATGCAATAAAATTAGTCGTTAATTGATTGAGCATTCAAAGCTTTTGTTTCTCATATTGAATACGCTGTTGTATTTCTTAATGTTGATTAACGACAACGGCCAGCATGTTATATTATATAATAAAGATAAACCCAGGGGTTAATCCAAGTACGAAACCTTTAAAATTCGATTATCTTTTGTTTGTATTTGAATCGAAGAAATAAAAAATAACAAATGTCTTTAAATATATCACTCGCGAAGATATTATTGAAGAGGTACCCACAGAGCTAAAGATGAATCAGAATCGAATTGAAGATCTTATGATCCACAAATATAGCAAAGTTAGGTAGATAAGTCATAATTGGATATTGTCTGTGTGTTACGGTTTTCACATCCACGATCAAATCTCAAAATTTAATGAAGATAAAATCCCGAAATTTCCTAATTTATCAGCCAGAAACGACAGGTTATTTAAACATTTCTATCTCAGTAAATAAAGAAGTTAGAGTAAAATTTGTTATATTCATATAGCTGTAGAATAGTATAGGGGGAGTGTGTTTCCTGCATGAGATTTTTTCTTGATATTATAATTTTTACTAATATAATTTTGGTTCTTTTATACATAACTTATTTACTTAAAAATTTCTACATATTTATGTGCTTCAGAACAGTTTTGTGTACATTTTTTTTTTAAATAATACATAAGTTTGAGAACCTACATTTGTCAAGGGATTTTTTGTCATTAATAAGTCACATTCTAAAATAAATAAATAAATATATCATCACGCCTTTTACCCATTATGGGTGTGGCACTCTGCTTACGCAGATCTCCGTAAGTGATATATTTTTGCGTACAAGGTGCGGTTACCAGCCGTCAAATCATAGCCTCCAAAGATGTTAGTGGAGGAGGAACCACAGGGGTAAATGTAAATTGGCAACTGTCATCTGTGGGATTCGAACTGAGGATCTCACGATCCACAGTCCGACACGTTACCACGGAGCTATTTACCCCATATTCTAAATAATCTCAATGACAGTACCAACTGAAAAATAAAAGTAATGCCTACTACAATCAATGTTACTTTTATTTTGGCCCAGTAGATACCTTATTAGTTGTTTTTTTTTTTTAATTTAGCCATTTTTTCTTGTGTACTTTCTCAAATATGTGATTCGGTTATCAAATATTGTTTATCTACCGAAACTTAATCTTTGGTTCATTTGTTTTATTTATCCATAAAAATTAAAAATGAATTTTGTCTTACCTTTATTGGAGCACCCAGTGCTAGTGAAGATGAAGGACCAGCATCGAAATCTGAAAATTAGAAGAATTCATTCATATATTTATAATAGTTCAACTAATTAAAATTTTGTTCATAAATTAACTATTATAGTACACTAAGTGGTCAAACCGCGTATCAATCTTTCAACCCTCTAGCGAGTGAAAGACTGAAGTTAAGCCTTATGAGAAGTTCATTTCAATTAACAGTTAAGGAAAGAAATTGAAACCATAACAAGTAATCCGTCCGCCTTTCAAAGGAGACAAAAGAGTTAGGATTGGAGGTATAATGTCCTCTTTATGTCAAATACGCAATGAATCAATACAAATCATCCGGGAAATGGAAATTGAAAATATACTAATTAAATTATTCAGCATGACATTCATTTCTCGGTCGCGTGTCAGTCGAAGCGTGCTTCTAATAAAGGATGCGTTTTTAATCAAGCCAATTTATAGCGCCAGCAATTTCCGTGCCAAACAACGTCAGAGTAGAAATGATCCGTTCTCGCTTCACTCTTCCGACTGACACACTCACAGAAGTGTTACTATGTTTACACGCCTCTCACTAACCAAAATCCCAAAATTGAAAAAAAAAAAACAAAAATAGCAAACGTTTCTCATTTTTAGTATGTAAATACGGATATGTATATAAAAACAGAGTTTAGTAATAATTATAAAGTTAAAAACCAAACGATTCAAATAATTTAATAGCTATTTTTGATACTAGTGAGCAAAGTGGTACATTTAATCATAGGTCCAGAAGTTTGGCGCCCGAACCGTAGGTGAGGGCCCCAACAAAGTGAATGAGTAATTAAATGCACGTTTGCTCACGAATATAAAATTTTTTTTCACAATCAAAATATAAATATCAAATACAAAATATTGATTAATTTTTCATTACTATTAAACTCAATAAGTCAACAGAACAATAATTTGTAGCAAATTTGCTCTAATTTAAGAGCAAAATAACACACAGCAACATTTTAAGAAAACTCGGAGAGGTTAAATAACATGATTGACATTAAAGAAAAACATATTTTGACAGATTCAGTACCAACACATAATCAGTATTAGCATAAATTTCCCCAATAGTTTCTAACTTGTCAATAAACAAATTTATTTTATTTTTTCATTAAATAAAATGTAACATTACAAGTTATACATATAATGAAGTTGTAAATTCAATAACGCTATTATTTTAATATTGCAAAAAAGTTTAAAATCAAATTACGAAACAAAATTTTTGGCGCCGTCTATCTTAATAGTATATTGTGTCATTAGGAGTAAATGTGATACTTTGGGTGCTGAGCATGTAAGTTTGAACGACGAGCGAAGCGAGTCGAACAATTACATGCGAAGCACCCAAAGACACATTTACTCCGAATAACACATGCTATTTTTTCTTCAAACATAGAAAATAAAATTATAAATATTATAAAATGCTCAAAACTTCAAAAAATATTCTGTCTTATCTAGCATTTCAAGTTGCCGTAGAATATGCTGTTTTGTTATTTTTGTTTATTTGTTTCACTTTTAACTGTCAAATTATTGAATTACAACCTAACTATTTTTCATAATATTTTACTTTGTCCGCCGCCGGCGTAAATGTGTTGCCAAGGATACACTTTTACGCCGGCGGAGACAATATTGAACTTCTACTTGTTGAATACAAATACACAACAACGTACTTTTATGACGTTTGAAGAAAAACATCTTTTTTTCACTAGTGATTAAATTGCCTGCTTTGCTCACTGTTTTTTGTGAGCAAACATCATCAAAATTGAACGATTGTTGGGAAAAAATATAAATAGGTCTCTCTCCTGGTCATATGCGATAACTTTGTCTCAGGTTGCCTCTCGTACGGACAATTTTTGTTTAGGTAGCCATGTACAAATGAAAAGGCAATTGAATTATCTTTTACGAGATCAAAAATGTTGCTGCTAATATATGAGCAATGAAAGTCAACAGCACACGACCCTTTTAAATAGAACTACCACGGGTTTTTGCCAGGACTTGCTCAGGCAGCTAAAGATTTCTATAATATTTTATGTCCAACCCTAGTTTTAAACTCCTAACTAATTAGCGCACATGTGTGTTAGTAGTTGATTTAAACAAAATTTGTTAAAACAAAATCCTCCAACTTTATGCAGGCTGACAAAGTCTTTTGGAATACTTTAATTTCTCGTCATTTCCAATAGGCTGTATCCTACTAACAATGAAGAAGTTCTCTAGTGAAATAAAGCAAGTTAACAACATAAAATGCAGGCAACTTTTAGCCTCGCATATGAACGTAGTGTCGCGGGATAACAGACTGATAGTTCAGGAAATTAACGCGCGTTACAGTTCAGGCAGGCTAATTGGTATTCTTATAACTACACCGACTGAACTATGTTCGGTGGCACAGCTAGTGCCGCGAGAGGTCGCATGCTAATAAAACCACAAGTGGAACACGCGTGTAACTGTTGTATGTCGTTTGTTCTTGTTGTCGTGTGTTGCTGCAGTTGGGTGTTGGAATTAGTCAAATTGTTAAATGACTTTGCAGATGCTAATTGAGATTATGTACCTACAGTAGGTGGCTCTGTATTCTCTGCCAGTCTATGTCCATATTTGCTAAGTAAATGCATGGTTTGCTGCTTAAGCTTATCGTCCATCATATTTCTACGTTTGTAAGTAAGACTTGCAAATAATTAAAAAGGAAACAAATATACTATTTCATGCGAAACAAACAATGAATATGTATCTTTCTTTTGTTCAAACGAATAATAAATAATTTATTATTTTTTAAATTAATTCAGTAGAGATTTAACTTCCAAAGGAAATAAATTATATATTTATTAACATATTTATCGACAAAAAAGAACACTTTGCAGTTTGCTCTACCAGTTTGTGCGGAAACTACGACAAGCAGCACACTAAATTAATAAGTAGGAAATCTATAATTATAGCTGATGCATTTTAATTTCTACATGAATATTAATTACATGCCAGGCCTTCTACAAACTATGAACATTGTGATCAAAGCAAGTTAAATTATTTATTACTTTAATTACCTATTGTTTAAATTATAACAAAAAACTTTGTTCTACCACAATATTTATCTCCCACTAATTCTAGTTTTAATATCAATAATTAACTTTACATATGTTACAGTGGAAGTATTTATACCAAACTGGACTAAAAACCATAAAATAATATAAGCCTTTTTTCCTCTAACCACATCGTGTAAGGAACGTATATAGGAATCATGCTAAAAATTCGGTAGTAAGCTTTCAATGCTCAAGCACGTTTAAGTGATGTCTCTCTATGTGTCTGCTGAACAGAAACAAAAAATTATTTTGGATTTTGCATTTGTTTCCCCTTAAGAATAGCTGATTAATTTTTAGTGATAATCCAATGACAAGAAGTATGGTAGTTTGCTTGCATGCAGTCCTAACATATCTAAAATATCTCAGTAAATTATAGTTTTATGTCAATTTTTTTAATTAGAACAATATTTCAAATGTTACTATCTACAAATGCTGTTTGAATAGTATATTCTACAACAAGTAATGGAATGGCACATATTCCACGCGAGCAAAAAGTTTGTAGCCCGAGCCAAAGGCGAGAGCTACGGTTTGCGAGCGTGGGATAGGCCATTCCGTTACATGTTGTAGACTATACTTTCTATAAAAAGGTTTTGGAAATTATACAAAAATACAAATATAAAACTGTTGAAAACGTCAAACTCAAATAAATCAAATTAAAACAAACAGACGTAACCATAGTAACTGAATCAAGATACTTCATATATCGCGCTAATAAGCGGTTCTGATTCGTCGAAATTATTCCATACGCCGCGTATGGAATGTTAGTGATTCCATAACAATTTTTAGTAGTGGAATGCCCAGTTTCCAAAACAGTGTTATAGAAACATTTTTCTCTTACTATTACCGTTTTAAATCTGCTGACCTGTGGTTTTTTTTTTTTAAAGAAACAAAACAACATATGGGAAAATGTAATTTTTTGACAAGTGTCATTATTGAAAAGTGCATTTCAAATAGGGTTTGGGCTTGCACGAATGTAAGGCAAGAATGAATTATGAAGGTAAACAAAAATAAAAAGAAAGCATTGTAAGAACAACACGTAAAATGATTAGGTTATATTTATGAAGAGCAGGTGTACAACAAAAAATTTACACTATACTGCAATAGGAACCTGTAAAAGAGAAGACAACTTTTTAAAAATGTTAAAGTAGAATAGGATATGTAGAAATGAAATTTCTATGATAAATTGAAAGAAATATTTGAAGGTCAACTGAAAGGGAGAGGACACGTACATAAAATGGACGAAACAAGACGGACAAAATGCGTGTATGAAGCAAAATTATTGGCTAGTAACAAGGAAGGAAGGCCAATAAAGACTTGAGATGAAGAAGTCAAGGTGATAAGAGAAGGTAGAGGCCAAAAATGCAAAGCTATATGGGAGATAGAAACTACTGGACGAACAGTTTAGAAACTCAAACAAAAAATGACACCAACAATCACAGTCTCACACCGAAAGGTAGAAAGGTCTTAGGATTAAGTAAGTAAAAAAAAGATCGTCACTTCGTAGGGAAAATAAAAACAACGGATAGAAACCAAAAGAGATACAAATGAAAATTTCAAATGGCAGAAATGGAAAGTGTTCCTTCTTATAACGATTAAGAGAGCTTACGAAAAATATACGTTGCGGACAACTACAAAATGAGGTTATAAATTTTATAATATTCAATTTAAATTGGCCGTCAATAATACCTGCATCACTCACCAAAGGAATAAGTAGCGTCGGCAAGCTGCATGAGCCATCAAGTAGGCGCGTTGTCGTTGCATCTCGTTCGTCTTAGTGTCGCGCAAAACGTCAAACAAGAGCTGATCGTTAACCAACCGATGCACGCGCTGCGCGCCTCCGTCGCCTTCGTCGTTGTGTTGCAAATAAACGGCGAACGCTGATCGCTGTTGCACCTTTAATTAATTTACGTTCTGCTTCAATTACTAAATGTTTGCCATTAAAGTTTTACTCGTTTTGTTGTCGAGGCTAATCAAGTTCTTGTATGACGCTTTGTTGAACTCCGAGTGGGAATGAATGTCTAATGACACTGGATGCTCATGCTTGAAAATTTAATATGCGGTGTTGGTTTCGATTGACGATATTGTTCTTTAATAAGGTTTGTTATTCTGCGCTCTACTACAGCGCTAGCCAAATTTTGTTTGCAGTATATTTTCATTATTCATTTGACATAATGTTCTCTACTATACGGTCAAACTAGAACTAACAATTCTTTTTTGAACAGTATCTTTTATTGGCTGAATACATCATTCGTTTTGTACTTAGATGGGGGAAGTTAACGCGCTTACGCCATTTACTCAGAGTTCTTATAACAGTCGGTTGTGAGATTCGAACTGAGGATTTCGAGATGCGTTACCACGGCGATGTACAAAGACATATTTAATTCAATAAACTTTCAGAACAAATATTTGTAAAATTATAAAAGGCTTTTGGATTATAGTTCTATAACAGTACTTATATTATGCATTAAGGGAGAGAAGTGCATGATTTTATCCCGCGGAGTAAAATAGAACAAGAGCCGTAGATAAAACCAAGGACTTTTGTAAGATCAGGGTTGGCATCAACTGGCTGTCAATTTTGTGCGTTGGTTTGTTCAGTGTTTGAATGATTAGAGTGTTTCATCAATTTTAGAGGCAAGTTGTTAATTGTAAGTTCAAATGTAATTATTTATACTTGTTTACGAATGATATTACCAAACATGAAAAATTTGCCTTCGGCTTGGCTTTTCAAAACGTGCAATTTCTGGTTTAGTCATTCAAATAACTAGGTATTATTTAAATACAATATTTCAAAATATTGAACATAATTTTCATTAGGAAACAAATGAATAACAAAGAAATAAACAGAAACAGCATCTACGTAAACAACAAATTATGACTAATAAAACAAAGGAAGTCATATTTTTTTTAGGACAAACAACCTTGAGTCAGAAACTAATAATAAACGTTTGTTTGCTTCTCTGCGCTACGTCCAAAGTGTCACAAACAAGATTGGAAGAATACTGTCAAGAAATAATATCTTAGTATCTTTTGTTCCATGTAAAAACTTACAACGTATGTTGAAGAGTGCAGAGGATATTATCTCGCTTCAGTCCTTTGGAATTTACAAAATTCCATGTGAATATGATATGTTACATTGGACAGACCAGCAACATGGTTACAAAAAGAATTACAGTACAAAAACCGACTAGTCGTCTCAACCAAGCAATGATATCTGCTGTGGCTAGTCATGCCATTGAATTTTTGCATAAAATAAATGATGAAGAAACAAAAATTATAGAAAGGTCCAAATTTGCCAATGGCAAACTTAAAAGAGATGCTATCGAAATCTATAAACAGAAGAATACAGTGATCTGAATGAAGGCTACGAATTCATTCATTTATTTCTAGATAAAGAATCATATTCAATAATTCGAAACGTTGTATTTAATAATAGATATTTAGGCACACAAATGGGCATTAGACATGTAATGTTGATAATTTCAAGGTGTGCATTTTTCGGTTATTTGGTTACGAATTTTTTATTGTTTTTTTTTTTTACTTTATCGGATTAGTTGATAAAGAGCCACTTTATGGACGTTAAGCTATATCATAAACCAGTGATTATAATACAGTCGAAAATAAAATAAATAAATTTTACAAACATATAGTTCTCAGAATTGCGAAAACATTGCAGCATTCCATTTGAAAAATAAGATAAAAAATGAAGGACTGAACAGTCCATAAAATATTTGTCAATAATCCAAAACAAGAATATGCTTCGAAACATAGAAATGGAACAGTGCAGTTTTGTTCAAAAGAGCTGATTTCAAAGAGAGCAGCTGAAACACTGGAAATCTATATCAGTTGAAACAGAACAAAAAATTACAAAGAGTAATATGAAACTTTTCAATATCTGTTATTGAATATTTGCATCATGAATTCTTGGTATATGTTGTCAGCGAGTCATATTAAAAACAACTGAAACGCACGAAACAAAAATGCGAAATAGAAATAATAAGCAAATGTTTTATCCGATCCTCTCAATTATTTTCAATAACGTGCAGAACAAGTGAAGTGTTCCGGAGAGGCAGGGCCTATAGCGAGCAGCGTGCCCGTAATGTATAACATCATTAATTGATGAAAATAAAAAACTAAAAATAAAATTGCACTTCTTTCTACACACGGCGATGACGCCGGACCAATCGCGACGCTGGAAGTTAATGGTCTAACATCCGGCCCTGTCTAGCGTGTCAGGTTACGCCAGGACCGGAGCGGGGATTTTATATTTTACCCGGTTTTCCTCCCAGTAGCCTATTAAAATTGCTACACTAAAGCTGCGTTCACAGCCACCTAACTTCTACTTATGATTCTAGGAAGGAAGTTTGGGTAATTCGAGGCCTTCAATATTATTCATCCTAGAAATTTTACTTTCTCCAGTTTCATTTTTTTTAAGAAGATGGTAAGCGGATTTACTATTTATGTCATATGCCGCTTAATGAGTGGATGATTGTGAATTCATGTGAACACAAACGACCATGCTCTTCAGTGGGATTCGAACCCACGACATCTGGCGTGCTAGAACAGTGGCATAACAACTACGCCTCCGACAAAAATTTTATTTATTATTATTAGTATTTTGGGTCAACTTGTGATTACACGCCGTCAAACCACGGCCCCCAAAGGACATTTCACTTTCAACTAGTACAATATCCAAATCGTTCGCCATCTTCTTTTCCAAATTTGATCTATGTTGATCTATGGATCATTGGTCCTCAGTTCGATTCCCACAGTCGACTACAGCAACATTCAACTGTTACTCTCTCCGCTCCACTAACATCTTAGTGGGACGAGGAAATATAAAACGAGATCTGCGAAAGCAGAGTGTCACACCCATATTCGGTAAATGGTGTGATGACATATGTCTTTATATTTTATTTTTCTCATTTTTCTCACGTGGTTATATACTATTTTTTTACGACCTCAATATTTATAATGGTTACTATATATTGAAAACAAATATATCTCACAATTATTAGAATTATGATTTGTGACAATTACTTAAGATTTGTTTTATTTTGTTCATTTTATCACAAGAAATGTTATTAGTTCCCGTCAGGAGAGAAAGTGCACAAATCTTCCGTTGAAATAAAATTTGATGTACCTGACATGATTTTGGTATCATAGAAACTGAGTTTCTCTATTAGTCGCGACAAAAATCTATATTTTTAAATGTTAAATATTTTTGGTTTTTGTTTAATTTTCCTAATAAATATTAATATAATTTTACTTGATACACTTTTGCAGTAAAGAAAACGTAAAAAGATACAGGAATATTATAAAATAGCTTTGAAACCCCTAGACACCACCTTTCAATTCTATACCCTTATATATCATAATAAATATATCATCAAATATAAGTTACCTAACTCAGTTTTGACAATTTAACAATTTAATTGCGGATGTCTAAATTTTAATTCAAATTTGTAAATTTGAAACTGACATGATTTGAAGTGGAAACTAGAGGTGAGACGCAAACGGACGTATAATATTACATAGTACAGGCATACCAACAACGTAAGAAATAAAAATGTAGTTGTGAACACAGCTTAATACAGTCGGCTGAGATTGTGTTAAACATCTTAATTACAAATTCGATTTATGGACAGTTTGTTCCTGATCAATAACTGTAAATTTTATCGAAGTACTTGCGTTGGAGGTCCATTAAAACTTAACTGATCAATATGTAATGAGATACTTACATTGTTTTTTTGTTACATTCTTTCTAAATGTTGTCTCTTGAATACTCTTGTTATAGAGCATGTTAATATAGCTGCTTCATTACTTTTTGATGCCTATCGCTAGTAATAAATTCCTCATTCCATTTACTAAAGAACCAAAGCATTCACGCCGTTGTCTCACTCCATCCCTGGTTGATGTTATTTGTAGCAAAGTAGTCGATAACTTGTAATATCTATATCATTATACAGCTTCCTACTAAATTATAGATAACAGATCTTGCTTGAAATAAAATGGAAATAAAAAATAATGGACGTATTAACGATACTCATAATGTAGTAGTTTTTGCAAAGGCCGTAACAAACAGTAGACCCATAATTCCTACAATATATATTATTATTTATTTTAGTCCCAATGAAAACAATTTTGAAATATATTATGATCAAAATATTTGTTATTATCTCTTAATTAACTTGAGATTGACAGGTTCCAAGTTTAAAGAACAGACGTGCTTATGTGAATCGATCTATGAATGTGGACAAGGCGAAAGTGTTGTGCTAGAATATGCATGTAAGGAGGATATTGATTATTGATTGAATATATTTAAGGACGAAATATAAATGACAAAAGAAATATGGAAGAACAAATGACAAAAAAACATGTACCATAGACAGACTGTTCAGAAAAAAACAAAAACACAAGTATTTAAAAAGTATCAACACCGATTCTCACATATGGTGGCAAATTCTGAACAACACCGGCAAAACACAGAAATTATGTATAGAGCGCAGAACTAGAAGAAAAAACGAGACTAGATAAAATGAGAAACATCAAAATCAGAGAACAAAAGCAAAGCTTGTTTTACACACAATATATGAGGAACAACTACGATGGTTAGATCATGTTCAAAGAATAGAAGAAAACAAAATTACGAAACAAATATACGAAGCTATACCAATAGACAAAAGAAAAAGAGAAAGATCTACCAAAAAATGGAATGAAAAAGTGCAACAAGCTGTAGGAAAAAGGGGAAAAAGTTGGAATAAACCAAGAACTGTTGATCATGGGATCTTTTGATCAGTTTGAACAGTCAAAAAGGATCTCACATATTTCTTATGGGAAGTGGCTCCCGATGAAATTGAATTGAATTGAATATGTTGTTCCCCTCGACCTTCCGGAACAAAAGTTCTTACGGGCACCGAGGTTAAAAATGTATAGATTTACAGATATTAGAAGTTAAAATTCCTCTATTTGGTATCTTGACACATAGTTTATATCCTTGTAATGGACGGTGGAATTTTTTGGGAGTTTTTGAGTGTCTTTTTGGTTCCTGAGTCAATCTGGAAACCTTTTCTGTTGCTAATTCAGGTAGGTATGAAGGATCACAACCAATGACAGTTGACAGCTGTCAAACAACTGGCAAAACGTATTTAATCTCAATAAAATGGTATTCAAAACATACATGCTTAATGCCTTCATCAAGTACTAAGTTATTGACAATTGTGAATCATCATATCAAGAGAAAAAAAACTAGCAAAAAAAGAAACTGCATATATGTATGCAAAAAGTGATATTTTAACCTCTCCATTATCTGGAAAACTAAGCATTTCTTGACCTAGGTGGTCCTCAGAATTTTTTATTCGGAGGTCGAAGGGAACAAGATAGGTATATAAATTTCAGCTAATTTCACCGAGGGCTAGTTCCCATACGAAATGTATGGAGTCCATTCTAAAAAATTACCACCTTGGTCAATTGACATATTTAGGAATCGTTTAACGCCTGGCGAGATCAATTTCTCGAAAATTAAAAAGAGTAACAATATCTTCGATGAGTTTGAAAATTGATGATGGGGTCATTTAACACAATCGAAAACCCTTTAAAAATTAAAATGATTTATAAAAACAAAGAAATAAATAAGACAGAACAGGAGTTTCTAAGATCTGAACTCCATCCCTGAATCCCATACTGCCCGAAGCTTAATCCAGTGACATCTATCCTAAAGAATACACAAGACATTCGTAATTTCGCTAACGGAAATCTCGTGCCCTGTATCTGCCCTTCCCACCCCTCTCGTACATGTAACAGCAGCAGCTACAGGGAAGTTTTAATGATCTGCAAATTGAGATATACAATAGTCGTAACGATCCCAAGACGCGAGTAATGTAGCTTTGTGTAAGCACGGAGCATGAGCCCGTATGCGAAGCGACACGATGTCAGCGACTGACGTCATGGTTCCCGACATCGGCCGCGGGCCGCGATCAGATGTAATGAGGAAATGATGGAAGATGGAACGGCGCTATTGTGTCACACAGTGCTCGGTAATTGTAATTGAATGGAAGAAGAAAATTGTGTTTCGCTCGCTTGGTGGTTGTTAGAGGAGAATACTTTTTTTTAACGAGAGACCGTGAGGCTCAGGTGATGTAAAGAGAACTTGCAATTATTTGTTATTTTAATCTTGAATATAGTGAAACCTTTAACCTTTTTAATTTCTAATAGGTATTATAACAAAGACAGGAAATTGACGCCGATTTTTTTACGAATTTGAATTTTCCCGATTTCCAAGTTAACTATCTTAATGATAATGGCAATAAAAACAATTTTTTGCTACGACTGAGCAGAAAATATACATTTCCAACTGTCAGTTGAAAGCAGAAAATTGACGATTGCCGCTTACCAAGCGGCAACAAGATTTTTGCCGGTTGGCGAGCGGCAAAATAAATTTCTCTAGTAGAATAGAAAAATGGACAGTTATGGAAAATTTAAATTTTCAAAGAAAACAGTTCATGATAATAATAATAATCATTATTGAATCGGTCGTAGAAAAAATAGTGTGTGTTTCTCGAGCAGAAAGTGACCTTGCCCCTTATGCATGGCCCATGCGCAAACGGCAATAGACTACTTTCTGCTCTAAATACACAAATAACTATTGTCTATCAGTGCTGTCTGAGATCTGGTATCTCTTTTATTTGTATTTTTTAATTTAACTGAAGATGCATTATGATAGATTTGAAACAATAAACCAGCTTCTGTTTAATGTAAGATTTTTTACGCATTTTTTATTATCATAATCAGTAACACACAAATAAATTTTTTACATATTGTATTGTATATCTAGTGCCTGTACCTGATGATAAACTGTTAAAGGTTCGAAACCGATCGTACTATTTAAGAAATAAACGTGAAAAAAACTACAGGTTCATTTCTTTCCAATTTTACACTAATGTAAAAAAGTATGGATGGAAACCATAGACAACCAACGCAAAAAAATATAAAATCAGTGTAGATATTTATAAATAATTACTAAGAATTTACTAACCAGAAATTATTTCAAAGGAAGAACTGAGTAAAATGTGTAATATATAATCAGAAGAATTATTGTAAAAATAAGAAAGTGAAACTGGATGGAACATACGGTCAAGAAAGAAAAAATCGCCATTACCAAAGAAGTCTTGGAATGTAAACGGGAAAAAAAAGTGGAAGACCACTAAATATATAGAAAAAACAAGTATAAAAAAATCTGTTGTGGGCACCAATATACCTCCCGCCATAGATTTCTTATCAAACAATGCAGGAACACTCATCCCTCCAAAAAATTATGACACATGTCAAAAAAAGACACCGTTGTTTTGCTAAACATGGTAAAACAGAAGCTAAAGACAAATCTAAATGAAAAAAAACTAGAAGTATAGTACATTAGACAAATAAGAGTGGCAACCTGCTATACTTGCGTTATCAAGTGAATTGGCTTCAACGTTACCTGCCATGGCCATTGTCAAAAGTGTACCTTTATATTTAAACAAATTATCATGAAAATGTATTGGCCTTTAGTTTGTCATATTGGATTCTTACAACAAACAATCTCATCAGTTTTGAAGATGAATTAAATTGAAACTAGGGATATTGTTTTGGCGCATCCTGTACACACAAATTTATAAAATGTTTTGAAAATCCCATAAAGTTAGTTACTCCAAAAATAATTTTAGATTAAAAATCTTTAAATCTCCAAGGTGTGGTGAAATGTGAGTAGGGGTGACGCAACATAACTTTAAAATCAGTAGGTAGTAATTTTCTTTATGAGTCCACAAAGAAATTTGTCTGTTATCACATTTGTTTTTATTCACGTAATAAATATTTATGTCCCGAAGCCATTTTGTTAATTGCCCCGTTCATACTCACGCACGTGTTTCAGTTTTGGTGTTCTTCCGTCTTTTCCCGCTCATAAAACTATATTTAGACGTGAGACAAGGAATGCGGTCCGTGTGTTTGGACTACAAGGGTTGGACAGAATTTTAATTGCTTTTCGCTCTTTTATGACTTTGATCTCCAGTTCTGGTGAACCTACAGGTCTATTCCGAGCCCGAGTCGCTGCAGTCAACCCCTTTGAAAGTAGATTACGCGGCCCGAAATAGAAACAGAGATTAGATTTGTTACACAAAGCAATATGTTTTTGTTGGAAACGGAAGCACAACTTTCAAATTGAATTTATTTCCTGATAGACAAAGACTTTGTTAATTTACTTTGCTCTAATGGCCTAATGGATTGTCTTTCACACTTTCTAATATTACCTATAGACATACTAAAAATACATTTCTGTATTTGTTCTATCAAAGAGGACAAGAATATATTGTATTGGGCCACAAATTTCAATATTACATATTGCTCTACATAATAATTATAAGTACGCACAACTTTCACATTTACGCAACCATCATTTTGGGGTCTGGGAAACCCATAAAAGGAAAACCTTCCTTTCTAGGGATTTTACCTATGGAGTATTAATAATATTAATGGAGTATTAATAACCTTTACGAACCATATATTTTATTCAAAACTGAACTTATTGCCAAAATTTGACTTATTGTATTTTTGTTTAGGATTATAGAATCTGAATTTACAACGAGGTAGCATCGAAGTTATGCGAATGCTGCGCTTTTGGAAAATAAGATGAAAATCATGGGATTTCTCAGACCCCAGTGTAACATTCCAGGGATAAGTGTCAGAAACGATATTCTACGTATACCGGGTTGTGACTTTTTTTACAGTGTTATTTTCTTATTATACCGACAATATGATTCATATGGATTTTACATTAAAAGTGTAAATATGAAAAGTGATTCGAATGAAAAACTACATTTAATAAACTTAAAGTAAGGTAATCAAATTGGTCATCTTCACTAAATAGAAGCAAAAGAAAATTATTACAGATTACAAATACTTGAAAATTTTGGTTGACAGATCTGACAAAATATTTCTCAATATTGTATTGTATTTTTTTTTAGTATACTATATTTTGCATGTTTAATACCAAATATTTATATATCATCAGCAACAAATAGAACAGTTTGAAAATATTAAAAATATTTTGGCAGTCAACAAAAATATTCAATTTCTTTGTTTTATTTCTATTCTATTCTAGGGGCCCTGAAACATGCTATTCATAGAAAACTCACTACCGAATTATTAGGATGATCCCTATACCTTCCTCACAGGATGTAGCGGGAGGTAAAAGTAAATCGAGTAGATCTCATAGGAAACTAGATAATGGCGACAAACTAAAGTTGAACGACTAGGAAAAGTGAACGATGTAAGAAGTCAAATAGAAAATGAACCCATTACGGAATTAAGCAATTAATCATCGAATGAATGTACGAAGATAAAATATTGAATGACGATAAATATGTATGGAAGTAGATATTTAATTACCAGGTCGTATTTTAATATTATAATGATTCCGTGGAAGGAAGAAATAGCTTAAGCAAATTTGTAACATCCGCAAAGAAATCAGTCGCGTTGGAGATCGAGACAAATGATGAGCGGAAAACAAAATCACGGTTAATACCCACACGACTTGTCTGAAGATTAGTGTTGTAGTGTTCCCGTGACGTCTAGACATGGCGCTCTCAATATTTCAGTTGTTTTTATCTGGCCGAGCAAAAACAACTAAAATATTAATAGGCTTCCAGTGAAACGCTGATTCATTGTAGCCGAGACGTTTTTTATCGACTTTGTTTAGGTAGTTAAGCTCATTTATCTTCCTAATATGTTTAAGGTAATTAACAGTAACAACCTGGTTCAGTGCAAAAAACGAGCAACGAGAAAATGTAAATAACATCGGTATTGGATTGGTACACTGGGGATACAAATACTTCTTAATTTACCAACAACTTCGTTCTTAATTACTCACTCGCACTTTGGAATCCCGCTAAGAAATAGTTGCCTGATAAACAGTTTAAGTAGAATCAAATAAAATAAAAATAACTAAACAGATATAATATATCATCATGCTATTTATACATTTTAATATTCTGCTTTTGAAAATTTCAGTAGTGACATATTCTTTTAAGGGAGTGTCGTGAAGTCACTCAGCTCTCAAATTTAATTAAAAATATCAACTATTGGCTGTAGAAATCTGTTGAAATCTGACAATAAAATTATTCTTTTTACTATCCCTGCCAGGCGTCAGCATCTATCGCTCTCTTTAGTAAGGTAAGAAGAACAAGAGATATTTCTTTTATGTTGTCATGTGCAAAGAAGTAAGAAAAAGGAAGTAGTTTTTGATTGTTGTCAAAATTTAACCTATATGTGTAGTATGTTAAAATTAATTATATTGTTACTGGAAATATTACTGCGTTTCAATTAATTAAAATAAACAAACCTAAAGTTGCTGCTCGGTGAGGAACCAAAAAGCTGAGGATCTTATAACAGATGCATAGTTCTTAGTAATCAGACAGTAATAGCACTTTTCAGAATATTATAATGTGGATCATGAGATCCTTAAATCGATTTCTAAAAAAATTCCGAAAATTGTTATCACATGTGGTTCCCCATTCATACATTAGTGTTTTTGGGACATAATTTGTGGGTTGGTAATCGCACTTCATGTGCAAAATTACATCATATATTGAGAACTATGCTAAATGTCTGTGTCCACGATGATATAAATTGGTCCGAGATATCGGATATAGTTCTATATCATAAAGAGTGAACTTGTGTGACAACAGATGTCAGGTTAGTCGAATTTATGAAGTTAGCTTTAGTCAATTCTACCAATATTAAAAACTAATAAAATATAACTCAAGAAATTATTCCGACATAAGTAAATTAAATTTATTTATACGAAAAATAAATATAATATATATTTCATGTTAGAAAAACTATTTGAAAATACTAATTTTCAGCTTTGATTCCAATTTTTTTTAGCTTTTCAAACATCAAAATTTTAATTTAGTAATATGTAAATGAAGTTAGCAACTAGTATGAAAAAATGGGATAGAACGTATTTTTCCATTCAAGTTTTCTATTCGAGTAGTAAATGAATAAAAATATCCACGATTGTAGACGATCATCAGTAAAGGAATGAATAAATTATTTATTGAATGATTAGGAAAAAGGCAAGTAAACGTGTATGATTTTTTGTATAAATCGATGAAAGGTGTAGAGAGTTTATGTGTCCTGAAGATGGTTAATAGTGAGATTATCTATAAATATGTATAATTTCTTATTATGCAAAGGCAGTACAAAAAAGCTAACACATTTTGCATAATATATGCAAAACTCAGGACTTCATTGAATGCGAATGGATAAACTTATCTCGGGCGAACGGAAAAGTTAAACTGTTAAATGGGCTTATTTAAAAACGGATTGAAGAAAATGGCTGCGTCTCTTCGCTTAAATGCTAATTCAGATCTGAATTTAATTGTTCAATTATAAGACGCTGGAACCATATATTCACGGGATGATGCGTAATTAGTTTTATTACTTTTCAACGTGACTCATTTCAGATAAAAACTGGTTTCATTAATATGAAGCTCAAGCTCATTTACTCAATTTCGGAATCGCAAACTTTTTTTATTTACCTACATCCGTTGTGATATTATCTTCTTTCGTTTTACAGCGACGAATCTTAGTTTTTTGCAGCAAACAAAATTGCGAATTAATTCAAATTACTGTTGATTTTAGCCAGTTTTATAAATGAGCATCTCTATGAACTAACATGCCGATTCGGTAATTCTGTCAGGTTTTAATTAGATCCAGCCCAACAAATTTTAAATTATTTTTTTACGCGAGATTCATTTTTAACACTCATTTATCATTTTAATTAATTTAGAATATCTCCAATATATTATCCTCTTGCCTTTTTACTAAATAACTATTTTCGTATTCTTTTTAAGTACTTTAAATATCACTTTTATTTTTATTTACAGATAAGGAACAATTTGTAAAAATAAAATAATTAAAAATGTTTAATTTCTTAATACTATTATATTTTTTATTTGTATCAAATATTTTTAGCTTTGATGCTTGTATAAATCTTTATTTTTACGAAATTTTAAATAAACTATTCACAATATTATTATTTTTTATAGACTCCATGGGTTCAACAGTTGGTACCAATGCACGCGTCTGCGCACTTGTATCTTAAACATCAAATGATATGAGACGCCATTTTTTGCTTGCGAAGAGAAAATTTTAAGTGTACATATATTGTTGTGTGCATGATTTACAGTTTAATATTAAGAACAGAAACAATAACGAGATAAACATAACAAGAACACTAGCGACATAAATAATCGTATTCCATTTAACATTTTTTCGTACAGATAGAACATAACCTAGGCTTTCAATTTATTTGATATTTGCTATGTTTGTGTTTATGGTACCTACAAATTAATTATTATTTATCACAAGTCTTGCTAAATAAGTGTGGTAGGAAAAAACGTATATTGTGTATTTCGTGCAGTTTACTATAATATATTGGAATATACCTCAAATTTGACAATCAAATGGTTAAAGTAGTACATGATGATATATTTATTATAGCTATTAACATTCCTAGTGATGTTATGAGTATCGTAACTGCCGCAGATGTCAGTTTTAAGACATCTAAGGCCTGTTATGACTCATAACATCCGTGGTTTGTTAAATAGTTTACCGGTTTCAGATTATGAAGACGTTAATGTCATTAATAAATATTATTTAATGAAATTCTTTCATGAAAAACGCCTGTCATAATTTTAGAAGGTGATCAAGTAAGTCTGTTTGTTTTTATTTAACACCATGGTTACACTACCTTTTGTATCATATTTAAAATTATTTTTTTTACTTCAACGTCTTTAGATATTTGTCTCTGATGTGTTCTTCATGGCTAGATAAAAAGTGGATTTTGGCGATACTGAATTGCCTAAAAATATTTGGAACGCAGCAGGTGAATCTCTGAACAGCTTAATTCCGTGTGTATTAATAAATAGCGTTATATTATCATTGTGTATTATTTTCATTTTCTTGACTGTTTTGACAGGTCAGTAAGATAATATTACCCTACAGAATAGAGTTATGACATACTTACCCTGCCTACTTTTGTGCATGTAAACATAGGTTTAATCTCCTGAAACCGGTAAAGGTATTTTACATTTTGCATTTCTCGTAATAAGTTTGTATAATTCCAGATTGAGATTTCCGCGTCGCAAAATATGCCTCATAATCACAAGTAACAGACAAATGAAGACACGTGGGAGAAATGTATCACATAGACGAGAATCCCGCAGCATTATTGTGATTATTTACGCGCAGGGAGCAAACACGACTTTTGATTTGTGGTTCCTTTATGAGTTGTCATGAGCAGAGCGCGTAACGCAGACCTGGCGCTTCCGCGGCGCTGAAATCCATGAACATATTTCAAGTCAAGGATTGTAATCATTTACGTGAATGGGCTGTATATGAACTCGGCGCGCCGTTTTGACTGATGGTAATTTGAATACGTTGAAATGATATTGCGGTTTGACGTACAGCGATCTGGAGTGTTTGTATTCAGCCAAACGTGGTTATTGCTCTACATTTACGAGTGCTCTATACTGGCGAAATAGGTCATAGAATTATTATTGTGGACTGAGGTTGCTGGAGGTAAGCACCTAGTCGTACTTACAGCAATAAATCCATTTGATAAATTAGAACTGCATTAGCACGGAAATTTAATGCACTTTATATCATACATAATTGGAACAGTACATGGCTATATTAACGATTGATAAGAATGAGTGTCTAACAAATTTAAAACGATAAGATATTGGCAAGATGATGCTATCGAAGCCAAAGCAATAGAGTTAGGTAGACTTACATTTCATAAAAGTGATGCCCGGCTTAAACCTAACTAGTGCTTTGGCTGAACATTTTAATAATAAAAACCATAGAATAAATTATGCAGATGTTAAAATATTAGATATTGAATAACATTAGTAATAAGATTAATAAAATGTCTGATTTAGATAGTCTGAGCAATATATATTGTTATTTATTAAAAATGTCTATTATAAAAACTTGTAATTCACAAAATAATCTATAATTTTTTAAATTTATTCTCTTTTTTACTGTTTTCTTATTCTTGTTATAAATTTAAATTACTAAAAATTTTTCTAGTTGCTCTAGCATTTTTATTCTACATATTTATCAAGTTTTCCAAAAAATATTTATATTATTTGTCAATTTTTAATTTATTTTGACATTTTATTTAATTACTTTGAGTATATTTTCTATTTAATTTAGTAATGAATTATTTATGTTATGATTGACCATTGGAGAAATTTGTATATATTGTCTGAAATAATGTAATTTTACTTTACAAATTTTGTAAAAAATATATTTTTATAATTTTTGTTACACAGTGTCCTGATGAAGGATTAAATATATCTGAAAGCTTGGCAAATTTAAAAGAAGTTTTTATTTAGTCCACAATTGACTACCATCCCATATATGATAAAGGTAATAGAACAAGTCAGTAAATTTCAATATCTTGGAACGATAATAGAAAATAATGGTAAACAGGACGTTGTCATAAATGAAAGAATAGACTAAAGAGCAACAGTCTTTCATGCAATGAAACACAGCTTCATAAAAAAAAAATGTACGAAAACAAAAATATCAGTAAAAAGCACATTATACAGATCTATTTTGACATACGGTTGCGAGTCATGGGTATTGTATCAAAGGATGAAAAGCAAAATTTAGGCGCTGGAAATGAAATATGTAAGAAAAGTACAAGGAGTAACAATGTTGCACAGAATAAAAAACGATATAATAAGAGAACAGTGGCAATACAAACCAATACTAGACTTAATAGAAATAAGACAATAGGGCCACATAATAAGAATGAATGAATCGAGACCGGTGTGGCAATTTTGGATGACAAACCTGAAGGAATAGACAGTTTCAATTTTAAATTTACCAATGTGGTTCTTACACTTCTTTGTAGACCGTGACTTGGCGGCTGGTAACAGCACGTCACGTGGAAGAGTATATGATCTACCGAGGTCTGGGATAACATAGTCTTTCTCTAGTCGTGATTCCAATTTTCTTTACGAGAAAAGTAATTGTTCAAGTTATGAGAAAAAATTATGAGATTTCTTAAACATTTACCAATAGTTTTAAGAGGTGGCACTTTACAAGTGAGAGACTTTGGGTTTGAAGCTTACTCCATTCCCCCTGAGTCGGAGTGATATAAATAGAATTATTATACCCTGTACTCTATTTGTAAATTATTTTCTGTTACATAAAGTATTAAATAAATAAATACCAAAGTTTAACATTCCAAAGAAATAAATTATTGTAATAAATAAACATCTCTAGAGAATAAAGGAAAATGCATTAATAGCGATAAAACAGCTATAACGTATAGGAGAATGAAAATTTGAAAATAATATAACAGTACGGTGGATGATATATAATAAAAAAAATTGATTCTGATATATGAGGCGGAGATTTAGGGTTGGGAAGATAATAAAATAATACATAAAATGGATGTTGGGGGTTAGACAAATGTACTCCTGGCTAATAGCATTAGAAAAATCAAAATAGACAATTTAAGAATAGAAACAGGAAAGAGAGCCGTTGAGCAAAGGAAAGGTGAGAGTTTCGGAAAACTCATTGCTATAGGAATGTTTGAAATAAATGTAACGTTCTAATAAAAATAAATCGAAACCCACAAAATGATAATATTAGGAAAAGAATGGCATGAATAAATAAACTAACTAACTAATAAAAAGCATAGTCCACTTCTTCTTATTTCTGTCGAGCAGAGGTCCCCCAAGCTTCAGAGTATCTAAATCATGGTCCCCGTAAAGTGAAGAAGTGAGACTTATGCTGCCATATTGAAGCAATTCTTCGTCGGAGGCGCGTAGCCGCGCTCTAAACCTGTCATCGCAATATATTGGAACACATGTCGGTTGACGGTTTAACATAATATTCTCGGCAGAGGGTGTTGACGGATTAAAAATAAACACACACTAAAGTGCTACCATATAAATAAGTCCGCGGCGTATAAAATAAACGGGCGCATCATAATAAACGCAATGTAGCGCTTGTTTCTCAACGCTTTATTTAAATTTCGCCGCGGCTGCATCTTTCCTCTAGGGATGACTTATTTCAAAGTTATTCTTGGGCCAATGAGGAAGAGCAACACAGTTTTTTAAACTGATGATGTTTGTGTGTGAACGATTTATAGGTCCCTTGGGTGTTAATTGGTTTATGAGGTTTTATTATTTGTGAGGAAAGAAACTTTTAATTTTATCTCCACATGCGATTCACACAGGATGTGAAATAGTAAAAAGTTTACTGCTTTGGTTTTAATTCCTTTCGTTTTAATGGTTAGGTATTAAAAATGCTACACTTCCTGATTCGATACAAAAATAACAACGGGGCAAAATATAATTTTTTTTTCGATTTGACAGTGCTTACAACCATCTCGGCGAGGATTTCTTTGCGTGTGAAGTGCGGTTAAAAAAGCAACCCTAAACCAATTTTACTTATACATACTATAAGAGAGTATAGAAATCTCGAGAGAATAAAAAATATATGTTTTAAGGTCCCTTGAATCCGTTACTACCATTTTCTCAATGACATCTGTAACGTGTGAGTAACGAAACTTTATACATTTATAAGCTTTACAATAATGGACAGAACTAAGATGATTTTAGTTATAAGTGCAAGATCCTTAGTTCGAATCCTACAAAAGTGTCACAACTTTTAAATTTTGAGATATCCGATAGAAATGACATACAAAATTTCATACTTGTTAATGTCTTTGACAAGGCTAAAAAAAAAAATCGCGGAAAATCGTATATGTATCAAAAGGTTAGTACTAGTATAAATTAAATACTCCTCCAAACTTAATTTGAAATTTATTACTTATGTATAATTTAAACATGAATAAACTAATTGCTATAGTACGCATTTTTATATTTATCGAAATATGGCGATTTGTAATATTATTCAAAATACGGACATTTCCCCAAATATGACTTAAAATTGTAAATTTTTTTTATTACATTTCTTTATAATATTCGCGCCACGAAATCCAATGCAGCAGAGCGCATCGACATATCTCTAATAATTTTCGAGATATGAAGATTTTTTATATTTTCCGAAGACCAACTTTGAGGGTCTGTAACTCGTAAACTATAGAAGATATTGAAAAATATCTCCAGTTTTGTGTTTTTCGTACCATTTATAATAAATTACAAAAATTTGAAATTTTTGAAAATTTTTTGATTTTTCTTTCAAAATTTTGATTGGAGATATCTCGACAAATATGAAAGATACAGATTTGCAGTGTGCACCAGTCGATTCAGCTCGACGAAATACATAAACCCTAAAAATTTCAGAAATGTCGGACAACCGGTTGAAATGTTAGAGCAAAAAGTCTGAAAATGGCAAAATTCAGGCCAAACGTCAAGGGGTTCCTATTGACTTTTTGGACAAAAAACGCCATTTTCAGGCTTTTGCTCTAACTTTCCATCCCGTAAAGCGATTTTTATGAAACTTTGCATACTTATGTATTTCGACGAGTTGAATCGATTGGTAAACACTGCAAATCTGTATCTATAATATTTGCCGAGTTATCGCCGATCGAAATTTTGAACAAAAATACAAAAAATTTCAAAATTTTTAAAATTTGCAAATTTGTTATATAAGGTACCAGAAATGCTAAACTGAAGAGAATTTTTAGATATGTCGTGTAGTTTTTGAATAACAGGCCCTTAAAATTGCACTTCGAAAAATACCAAAAATCGCCGTATCTCGAAAAATATTAGAGATCTGACGATGCGCTCTGCTACAATGGATTTCTTAGCGCTTATATTATAAAGAAATGTAATAAAAAAAAATTACAATTTTAAGTGAGGATATTCCGTGAGATTCAAATTTTTCTATTGGTATGTGAATCTGTATTGAATGATTAATAATTACAGTTTCTGTTATTTGTTTGTTCCCATAGCAACTAAAATTAATTTATTAAACATATAATTAAGTTGACTTGTTCCTTGCGTATGACTTTATTTTAAAATAGAAATCCATTAA
Organism: Poecilus cupreus; assembly: GCA_963942605.1. Classification (NCBI taxonomy): domain Eukaryota; kingdom Metazoa; phylum Arthropoda; class Insecta; order Coleoptera; family Carabidae; genus Poecilus; species Poecilus cupreus. Next base: position 30,240,277 of record OZ012720.1, read on the forward strand.
TATCTAGTCAGCAAAACTTTCTAACTAATAATACAAATATTACTTACATTTATAATATTTCACAAGACACATATTTATGAAACTTCACAATTATTTGACACGTTTGACACATAAATATTTAAAATGTTTTCGTTTTTTTCCCATTGTAACTAAGATTATTGAAATATATTCTTGAACATATTTAGTTTTTCTCAAAATTAGAAGCATGTACAAGAAAAGTGCAAATAACATTTTATATTCCAAATATTATTGCTAACATCTTTTATTTGAAACTTTTTCTCTAAGCTTATTCTATTTTTGAAAAAAATTGAATTTATTGTTTTCTGTATCCAGTAAAGTTCCTCTTGCGGTTGTTCAATTTCATTCAAAATCAACTCAGTTCTTCATTTTTTCATGAAAGTTATAAATTTCAAGTTTAGTTTACATATCTTGTCTCGTTCTTGAGATATTGTGCACACGGACATCCAACCATCCATCCTCACACACAGACATCATTGAGAAATTGATCTTAACGGATTCAGTGGGCGTTAAAATATGTATTTCTGCAAAAATCTCGTCAGCGATTTTTTTCGTGATTCCAATACTTCCTTATACTTTGTATAAGTAAAAAAAAAACAAATAAATGTATCTAACTACAGAAGCAGTGTTCCCACTAACAGTATCACACTCCAACCGAATAGAACCCGTAAAGTTTCCAGGCGTATACTGAGAAGGGTTAATTGAAATGGTAGCTACTCGTAAGATAAACAACCGCTTCTCACGGCCGAGTGGCGTTGAAAGTGTGGGCAAACTCTTTATTATTGAGAACCGCTGATTTAAATAATTCCCGGAGGACTCCGAAGGAACATGTGTACAGGAGCTGCACCGCGCGGTTCCCGGCCAGGGCAGCGAACAACGATTTCCATAATTTAACTAGATTCTTCAGGCAGCCGAGAAAGATTACCCGTGCACCCTTTCGATGTCATTGATCAAACAATGAAGGGTGTAGCAAATATAATCCATCTTATTATAAATGTTCCTCAGGGCGGAAGGGTGAAAGATGAAAAATGCGTTTTTAAACCGTGCCATCAAGATAAGTTAATCGGGAATTCAATTTTTCCTCCCCTCAGAGAAGAACTTGATGGGTATCTGACGTTATTTTATTTCATTCACCATTTTCCCTTCTTGTAATAAAACTGCATTGTTTGACACCGTAATATAGTCAAAAAATTATAATTATTATTTAGAAATTTACACCCATTTCTGGATGTAACATCCAGGACTTCATCCACAGTCCCATGTGTTACCATGGACTTATTTACCGCATGAAAAATAATAATTAAAAATAGAACAATTATGAGAATATTTGGGGAATTTAGTTGACAGTTGGTAACCCCAACAAGCGTCAAAAAAATATAATGTATTTAGATTTGCGAAAGCTGAATTTCACACAAAAAATTGGTAAATGGAATGAAGATATATTTATTTACCTTATTGAGAAATATATTATTTACCATTTTTATAAAATAATTTTAGAATATTGTACAGCGCTAAACCGGGGCTAAAACACCCAAAAACAGAGCTCGTGGTACCAGTTAATGTGTCTATATCTACGACGAAATACGAAACAAATTAAAAATGAAAATTCACTTACCGTTTTATAGGACGATGACTGCAGTTTTGATTCTCCTAGAACAAAAAAATATATATTTTTCATCTCTAAAATAATTGTAAATGACATATTTTATAATTATTGGACAATGCAGTGAGAATTTATCATTTTCAATAAGTAGTGATACCTAATCAAAACATTTTGACGTTCACTGGACTTATTAATTAAAATATGACAGGTCTAAATACATACCACGCTAGAAAACAATGCTTTAACTGAAAAGTTTAACCGATTCCGAACATAATATTATTATTACAAATATTTGATAATATTCCCCAGCATAGTAAACACTTTAAAAATTGTCAAAATCTACAAAATTCCATCAAATTCACGCACACGTATACACTAATACACCGAAACTACATGAAACAATAGCCACTGACTCTGCGTCGGCGTAGTTGAGTTGTAGTGTCGCTTATAAGATATTATTCGTTGCTAATTAATCTGAATTTTGCTACGGGAACCGACCAAGCCTGGTTGAAATCATCTATACGAATATGTGTGTTGTTGATAATTTAGTTCACCTTTTTATATGATACTCAATTTTAAAATCATTTAAGTATTTAATGCCCGGTTTTATAATAGATATTTACGATACAAATACGTAAAGCTAGTCTTGCTTCACATATGTGTATCGTACAATATTTTATTTACGGTATAATGAAAAACCCAATAAATATTTTTAAAAAATACATTTATTTATGAATTATGATCACAATATTAAACGAGAAGCTTACCGATATAACAAAACTATTTATAAATTTTAATCACTCGTTACTTGACAACCCATGACTAACTAAACAATCGTTTTACAAAATTAAAACTAGCAACTAAACATCAATTTTACACACTATCGTAGATAAAGAAATTTAAACTGCTGTTAAATTTACTTCTATTCTAAATTTATATCCAGTTACCCAAATGACAATCAAATTTTTAACGGTAAAGTTAAGTAAGTCATAATATAATTCAAAATGATGTGCACTTATTAAAAACAAATAAAATTATTTTAAATGTTAATTTAAGTGACAGATATTTTTTTTTATAAAACCGAGCATTATTGGTTTAAAATATAAAATGAAAAAATATTGAATGGTCATGTTTAATAGTTTATAAGTACTACAACGAAAAAGTGTTTGCAAAAAAGTAAAGTAGAAGCAAGAACATTATACGGTTCGGAAATATGGGAGTTATCAGAAAAGAATAAAAGGAAATTAGAAATATTTGAATGGATTTATTGAGAAGAAGCTGCAGAATATATCGCTTAGAAAAGCTCCCGAATATTAAAATTAAAAAATTATGAAAACAGAAGACGGAAACATCATCCATAGAATAAAGACAAGAAGACTGAAATAGTTTGGTCATGTAAAAAGGATGGACGATTCAAGATGGCCCTGATAAATGGTAACAAAGGTACTGACTGAAAGAAGAAAATTGGGAAGACCTAGAAAAACATGGAGAAGTTTAGTCCTACAATGAACATGTGGACATTATAAGTAGGAAAGCTTATAAATTATTGGGATTTATAATGTGGTTTTCTAATTCATTTAACATGTAAACAGTATGACTATTATATACGTTTTTGCTTAGAACTTATCCACGTAAGTAATTCCTATGGTCAAGGAAATATTTAGGAATTTGTAATATACGACAGGGTACAATATATGAATCATACAGTGAATGAGCTAATAATTATCCTAAGTGAAACTTCGGGCTATCCAAATTACTTATTGAAATATTTCTCATCCTCCAAGAATCTCTGCGAAGTTAAGACAACCCAGAAGAATGTTCCAAGTCTAAAATCCCGCCCAAATATTAGCCAACTTCACATATCAGTTTAATAACAAATCCTCGGCGAAATTAAAATGAGCGAATTCCAGGGCGAGTCGACGGATGCCGGCACGGATTCTCGGGAAAAACGCAGGGGGCACGCGGAGCGTCTGAGATGCCGACGATGGACGCCGCGACGCCACAGTTATTCCTTCGCAGGAGCAGGATGGACGCCTCGGCATAACTGAGATATGTTCGACATGGCCGATATTGCTTTAATAGAAGCGGGGTGGAGGGTGGCAGTGAGAGGGCTTGTTTGAGGAGACGCAGGGAAGGACTTAGGAGGATAAATTAAAATTTTTAGGGCAAATTATGTCAACATTATTTGAATAATATCGACTTTATCCAAAATACGTGGATAATAATGAAATTATATGGAAAACTGTATCATTCTCGATTTCGTCTGGATTATATGAACATTATCCAATAAAGGCTGATTAATGACATCCTAATTTATAAATAGAATTTATGATTGAGCTAGCTACGTTACGTTATAATATAAAATTCAAAACAGCATGCTGTACCATTCGCAACTTCGTTTAAAAATATGAAGGTAATCCAAGTTCCCCACAAAATATGGAGGGAAACTAACGTTTATAAATAATGATGTATGTGTGACCCTCGAAAGGGTGTTGATAGTGAGAAACGATCGCAAAATTTTCAATTCAAAAAAGATATTTTTCAAGCGTTGTTTTTGTCTATTTCAAAAAGCACGGGTTAACAGATTTAAACCAAAAATCTTAATATGATAATTATCGTGCCCCAGTCCAATAACACTAGTTTTGTGTATCTTAAAATCGTCCTGAAATTTCTTGTTTCAGCCCTAGGCCGGTAAAACCTAAAGACTTTTGTAAAATTAGAGTTGACTCCAACTGGCTGGCAATTTTATGCATTTGTTTTGTTCAGTGTTTGAGAGATTGTAGGTTAGAGATTTCCATCAATATTAGAGCTAAATTGTTAATAATTGTGAGCTCAAGTTATTATAATAAAATTTTTAGTTACAGTACACAACCAATAAATAAATGTCACCGAATATTAAAAAAAAAAAACAAATGATTTGTGTACATATACAAATCCCTTGTATCCTTGTTTACAAATAATCTGACGTTACCGACATACAATAATTCTAGTATTTAATATTTGACAAATAAATCAGTAATTTCAAATAATAAATTTAAAACAAGGTTGTCCCGAAAAATAATATACACGTCCAGAAACTGTTTTGCGAATACTCGTAATTTGCAAGTCTCGCCTTTGGCTCTACCTGTCACTCACAAAAGTACAGTTTTTAAACCAGTGATACAAATAACTATTTTCTTTAATGTGTTGTAATTCGTAAATGGTGACAATAAAAGAAGAATGTTTTAAACGACAACAATTGTGTATAATATTATTTAAAATATTATCCTAATAAAAAAAGTTGTCATTAAACCTAAATATATTGAGATATTTCAAAATAACTTGACAGAACCACCGATTATTGAATTATCATTAACTGAAAACTCACTACCGAATTTTAGTATGATTCTTATACCTCCCTTACAGGATGTAGCGAGAGGTAAAAATAATCTTGAAACACCTATACGCCACGTTTCAATTCTTCACCCGACCGGGTAAGTATCATATACGATATCAGCTTGGAACGAGTTGCACATCATGTGGAATGAATAAATATCGTTATAGTGCAACAATCAAATCGTAAAATTTAAGGTCACGCTCCTCCAATAGTAATTTAAATTTGGCTTGAGTCCTGGCCTGGTCAGCAAGAACATTAGGTGCTTGTCCGAGAAAATGTATTCGTCTCGCAATTCTGCACCCGCCTTGGTCAGCAATATTCAGACTTTATGCAAAGCTGAGAACTTGGAGCTACAATCACACGGGCCCAGCACGGCTGCGCGCTACGATATATGAAAAACCCTTAAATTTATGACGACACATCGAAAATTCTGCGCTATTTTCTGTTCATAACTTTATTTGCAACTTCTACGATACCCGCGTACTTCGCAGTTCGCTGACGCTGCTGGGATATTTCACAATTCATTATTGTTAGAATTTTATATTTCGCGATAGTGGAATCATATTGTGGTTATTATTTAGGGTCGCTGATCCTGCTTTAATGGATTTGATGTATGTGGATAATAAAATGTCACTATTTTACAAATTAATTCATGTTATTTTCAGTGATGTATTGTCATTTAATCAATGTTAATTTGATAACATAATTTCGCCTGTAATACATCGTTATTGCTATTTTCAATTTTGTTTGAAATGTGTACTAATAATTTAATAAAATAGATTATATTTGCGTCAAACCATCGTGTTCAGCATATGCTCATTTTTCGGATTAAAACGATAAAAATTAATAATCCTATGACCTAATAATTTATTTCCGCCATTTATCTTCAATAATTCTATTTAATTAACATTGATTTCATTAAGCTGTGTGACTAATCAATTTTATAAAAATTGAATTCTGGATTAAATGGTCTTTATTCAAATAACGACATTTAGAAATAATTGTGTGTCATTATCAAGTTAAATGTAGCTTAATTTTCTGTATATAACCTCCCGTATGTCTTTTTAAAAATGGTTTAGTTTTTTCTTCATTACATTATAAACTAATCACAATACTTCATTTGCACCAAGAATACGATTTTACAGGGATAAAATCGATAAATAACGTGATATAAATTTTTCCTTCAGAAAGTTTTAATTTGAAACAAACAATTGACGATCGCTCTAAAGTAATTTTCGATATTTTAGTGCAGCTCTTTTAAAAAATCGCTAACGAGATTTTTATGGAAATTCATATTTAGGTCCACTGAATCCGTCAACCATTTTCTCAGTGATGTTTGTATATGAGCATGAATGGATGGATGTGGATTAGATATGTTGACGAAACTTGGAGTTTATGTTTCTTGAAAATAAGCAGAGCTGAGTTGATTTTGATTGAAATTGGAAAAGAGGAAGAAAAAGTTTCCTGGACTCACAAAATAATTTTTTTTTCAAAAAAAAGATAGATTTAAAGACTATATATTAATTAATATTTTTAAATAAAATCATAGTTGCAATGAGAACAAAAAAATTTTACAGGTTTAAACATATGTATGTCAAATAATTGTCAACATAAAGTCATACGCAAGAAACAAGTTATACGTGTTCAGTTGGTTTTATAAGTATAAGAAAGTAGTGTGGTGCCCACACCAAATTTTCTAAATGCATTATTAAACTATAATGCATAAACCTATAGACGCAATTGAGAAAATAGTCAAAATAGGTTCAAGAATCTTCGGAATTATTCTCTCTTAGAATCTGTGAATGCAAAATATTTGTACAATTCAAATAAACCTTATACATAGAAATCACGAATTATAGATAACAAATACCCACGTAACAAAACAACAAGTAGCTCTTGAAAACAAATGTAGCCGATGGTAAAATGCAAATTCCATGTAAACAAAAATTCATCGCATCTCATCAATAAATACCTGTTCCGCAGAATATTTATATATTTTTAATCATACTAGCAGCTTCGCTAATACGTACACTCACACAGACGCACTCCGCCGTCACACACGCACCAACACGCGTCCACACATGGCTCTGCCTTTTTACTTCGCACCTACGATAAATCACTGATCGCCTGAATTAATGGGATTGTCACAGGTTTAAAATTGCATAAATACCTTATTAACGATAGGATAATTTATATCGGTTCCAGGGGCATTTTTCCAGCGTTATCTGGAGCTGAGATCAGGCGATGGTTGGCTGATGATAAGCCGCGGAATTTCAAAGGATGGGATAGTGGATGGTGGATGCTGGACCGCCCGAGGAGGATGCTGTTTCCGACATTGCAAATATTTTAATTTAACGGATTTATGAGCTGAATGAGTGAGGTTAGTTAAGTAGGTATTTCGGGGGTTAATCGTAAAATTGTCGTTTGCAGATTTCAAGCATTTCCTGAGGATTTCGTAGAATATTAAAGACAAAGATCTGTAGCTGACTGACAAAGTATGTTTTGGAAATTGGTGAGGCAATTGAAATAAGAAATCTTTTTTTTTTCACCTATTTTTGTAAATATATAAGTATTATATTCGTTAGTTAAAATCTTGACTTACCTTTTATTCTACGCGTCGTCAGATTTAGGAAGGAACACGCAGCAGAATCTGAAAATTACAAGATATCGTTATTAAATTTGATTGCTATTGATATTGATGTTCATTTCGGGATACCCCAAGGATCTAATATTGACCTACTTTTATTTTTACTCTTTATTAATGATATTTCTTCGATATTTAAAAGTAAAATTTTAATGTTTGCTGATGTTCTTAGAATCTTCCACAGTATTTCAAACCATTCCTATTGCTTACTGCTTCAAGAAAATATACATAATTTACATGATTGGTGTCAAATTAATCATCTCCATCTCAATATCAGTAATTGAAAGTTAATGTCATTTACACGCAAAGAAAAAAACTTGTTTAAATTCTGACTATAAAATAAACAACTAACTTTTAAACAAATGTAAAACGAACTGTGATCTTGGTGTAATATTTCACAGAAAATTGACATTCATACCTCATATTCATTCAATTACTTCCTCTGCTTATAGAATGCTTGGTTTTGTCATTTGGAATACACGTTCTTTCCTTAATCATTCCTAAACATAAACGTAAACCTAAACCAAAAGTTTGAAGTTTGCAAACTTTAGTTTTAACTACACCGCAATTAGGTAGTGTGAACGCTCTTGTATGCTAACATGGAAACATTTATTCTTAAATGTAAACGTAATTGTAAACCTTAAAACTAATTGCTTATATGTATGAATGAGACTTTACCAACTTCGCTTGTTAAAATTATTTTTTAATAAGCATTGAAATAAGATTTCTCTATAAAATATATAGTAGCTTCTTTTAGTTATTTATTTAATAAATATTTAGGAATATTCAGCATCATAAATAATGAAGTAAGCAATTGGTAAAGGACAAACCAAAATAAAAAAAATATTGCAAAATCGTCTGCTGTAAACGGTTGAATTGTACATCCGAGTAATTAACAAGAATGTATGAATGCGAGGATTGAATTTCAACAGAATTATTCAAATATCTGGATAATTCCGAGACCTATTATCAAAAAATAAAATGCAAATAAGAATTTATAAAAGCAAATATGTGTACATGCGAGTACACGATTCGAGATCCAGATAAATACCATCGCAAACAAACATGAAGTTCTTCATATTGAAAAGTCCATCCCACAAGTGGAGCTCCTCTGTTTGAATAGCATAAATAATTCGCAAGCGATGGGAAATAGCGACTGCGTTCAAGACGACCGGAGCGGAATTCAAACAATTTAAATGCCTGGCATTCTACAAATCATTTCCACAATTAAACTGGCCGACTTTGTTCTGCATCGTCCTCTTCGCGAAGGTGAAGGAGGCAGCGAGATAAATCCGCCAGAACAAATTACGGAAACGACTTCAATAAAAATTACGCGGCAACGATAATTTGCAATTTATGTATTCCCAACCATTAAGCCCCAACTGATATATATCCGGCGGAGTAAATCATGCAAAAATGTCACAGCGCGGAGGACGACCAATGAAATTCACTTCCGGTGATCCATTTGCATATTTCAATTGCTTCATCGGTCGCGGCGCCCGCGCCGTAATTTAATAAGCGGAGTATGAGTCGCGGTCGAATCTGTGGGTGAAGATATACTTGAATATTCTTTTAATGACCACGACTTAGATTCGGTAGACGATGCTCTTGTTTTTTATTTATAACTGCATTCGGATTTCGTAATTTAATTGCCGCTTTATTTCTGTTTTCTTTGCAGATAAAATAAATTTATTGAGGTACTTATGATGGGCACTTAAAATATTTTAAACGCACATGCTACTAATATACATCAGCTGTAAGTCTTCATTAAACGTTTTTATTTATGAAATAAAATTCTATTTGAAGGAAGTAATTCAATATTGCAGTTATAGCCATTTTATTTTTAAGAACAGACGCTCAAAGCATAATTCGAACTAAAAATTTATTATCTTACGTTATTCTTCAGGGCATTGTCGGTATGTTTGTCTGTGTTTAGATCAACCATTTCTAATCCTAAACTAATACTTATATTTAGTTCTCATAAAAATACTTTTTTTACAGTCACTTCTTTATCACTGTTATTGTACGTAACCTAAGTATTGACTAACAGTAATAAATAATATGTAAACAGTTCTTGCTCCTACACACAAAAAAATATGTACACTGTTCCAACACTAGGTAGTGTACCATCGAGTCCACGCTATTTTTAGTGTTAAATTTAACACTATAAATAGTGTTTTCACAATTTACTGGGTTGAATTAATGTGAAAATCATTTTTTGTTAGAGTTAAATTTAACACAAAAAAATTTAACACGGGCCGATTTTTTTCTGTGTAGAACCTAAAAGTGTATTTTTACGCAGTGCAAACGTCAAATTAAAACTATCAGCATTATAAATCTCGCTTTATATAGAATGAAGAGGTGCAAAAAATGATGTCTTGATGTTCACTCCTTGTCTTGGGCTTCATTTTCAAGACAAGAAATTAAAAATTTTGTCTTGCTCATTTCTTTCTATCAACGTATTTCTTATCTTGTTTCAAGAATACTTGATATTTTTTTATTCTTGACATTTTAGGGATTCCCCTTTCTCTACCGCTTTATCCAATCCCAACACTCAAGAGCGTTGGTGTCTGCCCTTTCCCTTTTCTTTTAGTGTTAGTTAAATATTTCTTACTTAGGTTAGATGTTGGTCGCGGCGTATGGCATACATTTTTCAGTATCAATTAAATTTTGAAATAATTCACAACAATTTCAATTTATACATAAGAAGTTACACATTTTATAAAGTATCAACTTCATATATTTGCGGCATAAAATTTGTATATAAAATCTTGACCATACATATTTATAAAATTTTGAGGTTCACATTAAGGCCGCCAGTTGGTGTTAAGACGTGTGCACAAATATGGATCGAACTTCAAAGCCACTTTACGGACAATGTATATCAAATTTTATATTATAATCATAAATGTGGAACTGAAAAATTTATTATCAAGAAATCTTGATTCTTGATGATACTTTGTTGTCTTGATTTCGAGACAAGATCAAGAGTATATTTTTATTCTTGGGAAACACAATACTGCTTAGAAGATACTAGTTAGTAGATCTCTTTGGTGCTGTGACAATCATGAAAAGTGGTTAGTATTTAGTGGAAGAATTCTGATTTAATTTGAAATCCTGTTCGTGTTGGGAGAGATAATCTGCTTAATGAAAAATACGAGCAATTAATTAAAGCAAGTTTCCTTTTTGAATGGTAATACGAAAATGATTAAGGATGCGTGATTTTTATTGGTATTAGTGTCAGTGTCTTTAAATGAGATGTATTCGTGAAGATAAATGTCCCATAAAATAGAATTTCCTTAAGAGAATAATGAATGTAAAAAAGCTGTTTCCAGTAAATCCAGTCTACTTAATTGCAAAAACCGACTATCTAGGCCATAAAATCTTTCAGGACCGTTTGGAATCGCTGAGCGAACGCACATATCTACAAATGGAACGGAACAGGGACAGAGAAGAGTCGGATGGAGCGTTTTTGCACTCGAAAGCAATCTGCGCAGAAATCTGATAATCTCTGCCTAAACGCTCCGCGCGTACATAAATTAATCGAACAGTTTTTTACGCTCGGAAACAAATTTCTAAGATTCCAGCGCCTCCATTGTCCGGGTAATACACCGGGTGTTTGGCAAGTCACGGGCTATCTGCTCATTCACTTTTACCTCGTCTTGTTCGTTTTGCGCTCGCCGCACTTCTTCAGCAATGAGTCGCTATAACAATCCATCTGCTGGCGCGAAGCTTATGCTGTTCTGCGAAGCGACTTCGTATTAAATTAAAACTACTTTCATGGCTCTTTTATTTTCTGCTGCTTTTTCACTGCGAGCCATTTCTTTGTGCCATTAATTTTTATTGTCGTTCAATAGATTTTTTTTATTGCTCACGAGATATATTGCGAAAATAAGTGTCGTCATTTAGGACAATGCTATATTTAAATTGTTGCTAATCTGCAGACGGTTTTCAATTTACTTAATTTGAAATACATAATGCTTTCAATTATCTTATTCATATTAATAATTAATATACCTTTTGTTGTCATAGGAATTTAATATGGGAAAATGGTTTCTCTTCGGGTAACAAATATGCTATTATAATGCATAAGAAAATATTATTCATATGTCACGTGACATATTTCCAACCCAACAATGAGAATCTTCCTAGTTGGCCTAGTTATATATTTATCACAGCGATATTAATATACAAATGAATTTATCACCTTGTTTGGGTCCATTGTAAGGTAAATTTTTGACACCTACTCGTAATTTTGTAATTTAAAGCATAAAAATGTGTAATAATCTCAACTGAAACTTAAATTTATTAAATTAAATTTTTATTCCTTATCGTGTCAGAACTTACAAATGTCTATTTTCATACAACCCGATGTGTTGCGTCCAGCATTCTCAATCTGTTTCACAACAAATAATTATTCATTGTATTCTCTGATTAAATATAAGCTCGTAGTAGAATTAACAATCTAAGATATTGCTCGTGAAACCGAAGCAGAACATTTCACTTCATTCTAAGTACTCGTGAAATCTGCAGCGTTGGTTCCACTAAAAAAATATCATCAATGATAATTATATCACTTGTTATATTACCTCCGACAATACAACATACAGAGACAACTACATTTTAGTAACATAATTTACAGGAATTAACGAAAGTAAATATTAATTTAATGCTAGATAATAACACTAGATTGGACATAGGCCATTTCCTGCCATCTGAGAGCTTTCCCAATTGAAACGGTGAAGTTAAGGTTTGTGACTTTTGTAAAGTAAAGTGCACAATTTGAAGCTCTGCCTTCTCTCTCTCTCTCTCTACATTGCGCTCGCCACCACCTCTCTTTAGGTCATACCACGAATTATGGTCATATCCATAGACAAGAGAGATAGACTTTTAAATATTGAAACATCACAAAACCTCAATTTTGACCATCATGGCGGCATTCAATTGGGAACGCTCCGTAGCGGCTTATAACCAATCTAGTGTTATATAGAAATCAGTGTTTCACACATATCGATATACACGGGCATACATAGAGAAATTGATCAGATTTAGGGGCAATTTAACATGGTAGATGAACATGGAGAAGTGATCTAGATAGTATCTATGTATCCCAATACCAGTTCACATATCCCATATATTTTTTGTTTCACCAATCCTTCATTTAACATCCGCTCGCCTAATTTACTCCTCATTTGCACTCATCGTACACCAACCTATTCCAGTCATGATCATGTTATATGTGGCACTATAATTTTAATTCTGGTACTTTCGTATTCAGAGTCACTGCAGGTAATGTCACTGCACTTTAATTTGGAAAACTATTCCCCCCCAGCGTTGTATTTCGCAAAAAACTCGCTAATGTGTTTATTTATTTTATTTGATGTTCGATAGTAATCAACATCCTGTACAATAAAACTACCGAGTACGAACAATTCGGTATGCAGATAGTGGTGAATGCCCCATTTGTCTGCCCCGCGGGCGCCAATGCTTTTACTTTTTTCTGTCGAGGGGTGCGGGTGGAGGCGACCGGTGGACCTCCGTTGTCTTGAAACTGCAATCGGAACAGAACTCTTGCAAACGGAAATAAAACCAAATGGCCTGTGCCTCGCCGAGATAATGGCGCGGGATTAAATTAGTCCGCTTATTCTCTCACGGACGGAAAAAATATATTACGCCATTTGTTTTTATTTTACTTTAGAATCGTATCTGCACCACTTAAGTTTGTTTCCCATACGGGTTGGCCGGGCTGGCCTCGCTGCTCAAACAACCGTATGCACTTTTTAACTAACTGTAGCCATAGGTGTAATATTCACTTAGCAACTGTTAAGCGATTGAGAGGTTATAGAGGTTCCCTGGATAGTTCTAACGTTTTCAATGTTTTTTTAAATATAACCTAACTAAACTAGTACTTAACCTATTCCGCACTATGTATTTCAAGAGATAGACGTATTGACCGGGAGATTGAAAGGCGGGTGTCTGCAGGATATTGGGTGCTCTGGGTACATTTGCTCGAAATGTGAATGAGTGAATGTATCTAGAGATGCTCGATTGAGTGTTTATAATAGTGTGCTAGAGCCTACATTGATGTATGGTTCTGAATGTTGGGTATGGATGAAGAAGCATAAACGACGTATAACTGCTGTAGAAATGAGATATTTTATAAGAATGTGTGGGTATACGAGACGTGATCGTATCCGGAATACATTGGTGTACGGTGAGTGTGAGATTGAGAAGGATGTTGTTAAGAAAATGGAAGTGAGTCAGTTGAGGTGGTTTGGACATCTTGATCGAATGTCGAAGGAAAAGTTGGTGAAACTAATATATGCGGGTGAAATTGAAGGTGAACGATTACGTGGGCATCCGAGAAATAAGTGGTTGGGTATGATTGATGGTTTGTTGCGTGAACGAATGATTTTGAGGGTGAAGAATAGACTAGCATGTATGCATCGCATTATTAATGAAGACGAGGTGAAAGTGATGTGTCAGGATAGGAATGTTTGTAGGATTGATTGTTGGTAGACTGTGTGATAAAGCTTGAAGTTATATATGTATGTATTTCTCCAAAAAATTCAGTGTATATTTGATGTTTTTCTAAATTATTTTCAAATAATTTCAATAAGAATTCATACTACAAAACGGTCGCATGTGTTTATGTACCTAATTTATCGCTTATTATAGAATTCAAATTTTTGTAGCAGAGTGATACAAAAAAAAAAAAGAATGGGTCAAATGGTAAGATAACTATATTTTTTTTATTTATTCGTTGTTCATTATTCATTGGGTAATAGCCAATAAGTCAACAGAATGATATGCGAACTCGGTAGGAGTACACGTTAACTTTGCCTATCCAACTACCTAACGAATAACGTTAACACAAATAGTACACTTTAAGTTAAAAGTTCTTTATGGTAAAAAAAAATATATTGGAAAGTACGTATAGCTTTGAGGGTATATGGTTCTGCCAATAACACAATAAGGGGCTGTAATTTAACGGCTGGTAATTGCCCATAAATACACCGAATACCGAGATTTACTCTAAAAAGTGTGCCCTACCTAGAAAGATATTAACGTCTACTTGTATAAATCCGATTCCAAAACTTATTATTATAATAGTTAAGAAATAATATTTTGTAAATTTTTTAAATAAAAATGTATTTGTTTTTTCTGGTACTGTTGTAATTATAAGTATAAGAAGAATCCGAGGAAACACCTCGCAAGGACGCATATCAGTTTGTCGATTTTTTACCCCATTTCCGTAAAACAATTGAAAACAATTGATAGCTAATATAGAAAAATTATTTAAAAATGTCCAATGAGGGTTGAAAGGATAAAAATAGAGTTCGTTCTAGTAGTCACAGCAAAAATGAAGTTATCTCTTGAAGAGAGAGTTGTTATGAAAGGAAATAAAATCCATTAGTTCTCATATGTCATGTGGCAGTAAGACTGATCGTCTTCACACACAGGTTGGCACAACGCTTCAATAACCGCGGATGACGTCGTCCTGGAAGTTTGCAATTCAAAACACTCGATACGCTGACACGATCAACGACGAAAACGAATACCTCACATGGCTTTAACATATATAACATAAAACACTGCCAACAGATTAATGCGTCTCGTTAGACAAGATAAATCAAAGATGGTAATAGCTGTATCATAATATCGAGCACTTATGACCCACATAAGTCGAGAGCGATTTATTCTGCCAATCCCTGCGTGGCGCGCGGCGAATTGAATACGTCAAACAGATCTTCCTTTCAATTTCCTTAAGGAGGCTGCTGCCGGCGACCGGAAGAGCATTTCCAATACATTAAACAATTGCACGGGATTTCAAAGTATGTGCGTTTCCAGCGCAACTCGGACAGTTGAAACAAAGCGCTTTCAGAACGGGTCACTTGATATTGTTTCCAAAATCTGTCACTGTACTACGTTAAATAAAAATAAATGATAGATTGGAGAACTGCAGTCGGATTTAGAATGCAATCGCTGTAGTTGGGATCGGGTGGGATTTACGTGTTCAGATGCTGATTTGAAATATGTCTATAGTCTAGAGGAACTTACAATGCGGGATGATCAAGGCAGCGTGCTCGGAATAGCAACCACTATTGTTTTTAATATTTCTTATTATAAAACTTCTTCTCGACAATCAAGTAATATGATTATTTTTATTTCAGCTTTGATTGCCACTGGCATAATATTTGAGGTATCATATCATTCTTTAATTACTTTTTTGTAAGTAATAAATGAAAGTACTAATACAGCAGTCATGAAAAAAATCGACTGTGTTATTTTCACGGAAAAGCTATTTTTGAGGTACTCTGATTTCGTTTTGACCATTTTCTCAATGTTGTGTTCGTATGATCTTTAACTCACAAACAAGAAAAAGATACAGGAACGAAGCTTCAGAATTATAACTTTCATGACAATGTGAAGAATTGAATTGATTTTGATACAGTTTCTATTCCGACAGTGGAAGTATATTTAACACAAAATACTAACAACATTAAAAGGGATTCGCATTAACTTCATTTTTATTATTAGTCGTAACTTCATTTTTCCATTTACATAACATATTTATTTTAATTAAGGTTTTAGTTAATATTGGTTATCAAAAGATTTGACATTTTTTGTTAATTTAATTAATTTAGTAATAAAATTATGGATGTTGAAAAAAATGTAGTTAATTCCCTTTGTGAAAATCGAGGAATGGAGGAATATGCATATCACGAAGAAATATTCCGATCCTCCTAAAAATTAAATGGCCCTCTTAAAAGGAGTACCTATTCACCGAACGTCTGCACCATTACTGCAAAAATCTTATTTTTGTCCAGAATAAAAAATTCTCCAAGTAATCCCAAATTCATTTTGGACGTTCCAACAAAATCTGTAATAAAAAATGAAAGTTACTATTTTAGAGTTGCCCCATCTTCTATCCCCTTGGAATTGGGAGTAACAAAATTTGGCTAGGATCGGATGCCCCCCCTCAAAACCATCAAACAGAATACATGAATAAATAAGTCTAACAAAAATTTATTTAAAATAATTGTTGCAAAACGATATACAAAAAGTGGCCATCCTGATCTTGACACAAACAAGTTGCACTTAGCAGGTACCAGGTACATTTTTAAAATTCCAGCATCCGATTACATTGCTCTGGAAATTTATCAATCACTCGGTTGCAAAAAGCACAAGAGCACGTATCATCAGAGCAAAAATGATAATAACCCGTCATTGGCAGAAGTACGTGCAAACAAAAACCAGTTCGCACCGACATCTTTACAGCTAATTTCACAGGTCATCAGCGAGTCGCGGCGCCGATTTATAATTCCGCGGCGGCGGCGCGACGAACTAATAATCACGAACCGAACCCAGCTCGCTGGAACATATGTCTTGCGAGACGTGTGTAGCCACATGTGAAATGGTTTCTTGCGCCTCTGTCCGCAGTGCTCTCATTTGTCAAAGAGGAGGGAACTCGCTGGGAGAGTCGGGAGGGATTTTAATATTTAGAGAGAAAAATATTGGAATTTTTAACCAATATTAGTTTGCAAAACCGTCTGGATACACCTAAGGAAAAATCAGTACAAGATATCTTATGCATCATACGATCGATTGCTTTAATTTGCAAAAGTACTGCTACAACAAATAACTAATTAGTGTCGCCGTTCATAAACACTAGATTTTTCATATCTCAAAATCGACCAGAAACAGCTTGGTTTCAGGCTTAGGCTGGCAAAAACTGGAGACTTTTTTAAGATTAGAGTTGGCATCAACTGTCTGTCAATTTGGTGCGTTGGTTTTGTTTAGTGTTTGGAGTTTAGAGTTAGAGAAGCTCGAATGTAAGTAATTATAATCAAATTTTCAGTTTCAGTGCAAAACAAATAAATAAATATCAACTACATAAATGTCACCGTTTTTTTCAAAAGAAAAAAATAAATTGTTTATATTTATCAATTCCCCATATCCTTGTCTACGAATCTTGTGTTACCAACATAAATAAAAATCCATAGTATTTCATACTAGATAAATGAATCAGTATTTTCATTTAATAAATTTATAACAGAATCGTCACGAAAAGTAACATATATCAGACGTCCAGATACTGTTTTGCGAGTACTGTGTCCACCAGATAAACGTGAGGAAAATTTCACAGATTCCAAGTGAAATAGCTAGACCACCCTACATATTTAAGCACAGGTTTTTTGTTTAAATTTTTTTTCTGTAATATAAATTATAAGCTACAATAACACTGATGTGAATAATAGAAGAAAAATTAGTAGGAATGGCTTGTAGTATCAGATATACTAATAACTAAATGTATGTTATATGTATCCTTTTTTAAAAATGGCAACAATAAATATATTTTATATATAAAAAAAAATTCGTAGAAAACATTACTATTTCTAAAGCATGTATTAAAAGCTATTTAAGTGTATTTTTGCAATTGAAATGAAATTTATAAGAACAGTAGGAGTTACAAGGACAGATAGAAAAAGAAATATATTTTTGTTTAGTCAGTGGGAAATATTACATTTTGTAAATAATTTTGATGTAACATTTATATTTATTATTAAATTTTCGATACTTTGATTATTTAACAAAAAATTTATGGAAGATCGAAATGACTGACTCTGAAAGTGAGAATCTGAAATACAGCATGTAGCAGAAAAAGCAACAGAAAATTTGCGTCCACAGAAAAGCTTACTCGAAAAAAACAAGTATCGTATAATTTACCGAATTATGTGGTAAGTTCCACAACGGACGTAGAGAAAGAATCTTTTATTGTATAGTAATTCCTACAGTACTCTCATTTACAGGCGTCACCTTCGATTCAGGTTGTCCCAGAGTATTCGCAGTCGAAAAAGTACTAGTGTCGCAAATAACTATTTCCGAATTATGTAGAAATCCTAATAAATAACATTGCTTCCTCGCCGGCGACTTAATCCTCGCAAACAATCAACGGCCACGAGGAATTTTAATCATCACTCCTTGCTGACCAGCCACCTCAGATGTGTTTTGCATGTGCAGGATTGGTGAGCATAGCACAGTCGAATGCCTGCGATGTGTTGTTATAAAGCCGGGCACGTTTGCCATCAGCAGAGCGACTAAATAAACAAGTGAACAGAAGCCGCGATATGTCTTCGCTTCCTGTACAGCAGACGGCGGTTCGATCGCCTCCGGAGATGGATTTGCTGAAGAAATCATACGACGAGAAGTATGAAGTACTATTGTTTTGTGGTTAAGATGAAATGTACAATGCGGTAGAATATAAGTTGCATTTTTAGTAAAGGTATTAAAGAAACAAGAGAGTCAATGAATGGTGGAAGAGCATCTGCACGAAAAAAAAAAAAAATTTGTCTTACGTATATTGACAGCAATAATTTAGATATTTACAATAACAATATTTATAATAGTATTATAAATATTGTTAAGGTAAATGTCTAAATTGCTGTCACTGTACGTAAGATAAATTTTTGCTTTTGTAATAATACATTTTTTTTTGTGTGACACATAAAACAATAAATTTAATTTATTTAGAATATGGAATCAGTTGAGAAAAAACTAACTTGTGAGAAAAAATAAATTGTATGTTGAATAAAATATTTCTATGCCAGACTTGTTAAAAAAACAAACAAATAAAAGAAAAATCTGTCATATTTCAGTCTGAATTCAGTACCCTACACCGAATGGTAAAACGTATATTAAATATTCAAATACAGATTAATATGCATATCGTAATTCCAATTCACCAAACATAACCTAAAATTTTAATACATTTATCTCCCGCACGTAAATGTAAGTACAGATCTAAATTTTCGATTGGATTTTTCGGCATATCTTAGTAAATACATAAATGAGTTAGAGTAAACTTAATTGTATTCAAAAAGAGATGCAATAAATATTGGCTACAATTTTTATTTGAAACTTTTTGCATCATTTGCAATTAAATTTTTTGAAAAGTTATGGCTACTAGATTGTAATGGCAATAATCATTTTCAAATTTCATGTTTAGAACTTGGATGTTTAAATTACGAGCGAATTAGATTTTGATTGCAATTTATTAACCGGAAGTGGTAGTTTACTTGAAGGCCTATAAGGTATTTCAAATGTAATTCGGTAAATAATTAAGGTAAAAGTTTTGTAAGATGCTAATAGTTTATTTAAGAATTTTCTAATAGGCTTAAGGAATCTCAAAAGGTGCTGATCACATTTCATGTATTCATGTTAATAATTTGTAGCTGAAGATGGGAGAAACACTCCCGAAACGTCCAATAAAACAAATGAAGTAATTTCTTAACCTTTTGGGATTTCTTAAGCCCACTAGAAAATAAGTAAATAATTAAGTTAAACTAAATTTCATTATAGTTATAATAAAAAAAACATCATTCATAGAAACAAATTGTGTTAAGAATTTTCAAATTATCTTCAATTATAAAATAAATACATTAATAAGGCATTATTCTTTTAAATACCTAATTGATTTAACTGACATCTAATCTAATCTACTCTAATAAATAGTTTTTATTTTATTAGAAGATTTTAGGTAAGTATACTTATGATATGTCAATCCAAATGAATAATCCAGAATAGAGGACTTCAGCGGGCTAAATGAATAGACGTTCCAAAATATCGCGATCATTGGAAATAATCCGTACAAATTTGATAGAACCCCTGACGGTAAGGCTATTCCTATATGTTGGTTGTAGTTGATTGTTTTAGCAAATTATTTTTATGATTTCCCCTTGAGCGAACTAATGCGAAAAGCATTAAACATATGGAAAATGTTTTATTTGTAATGAGTGGAGTCCCGCGCAGAGTTATATCGGATAATAATAATAATATAACTTTATTGACATTCATTCACTTCGTTGTATCATCTACAGGCACAGTACACGAAGTTTATTACTGCTAATTATTTATTATATATCAATCATTAAACCCTTTCCTACACTTCCAATATTTTACACAAAATGTTCTGAAATCATAATATTGTCCAAAATAAAGAGTTAAATTGTCACACCTCACCGAACACAACCCATCTATGTTTACAACACACTACTACTATAATTATTTAGTACTATTTAAAATACTTGAAGTTATAAATGTTGGTGGCATTTTTAGGTCCAAGTTCAAAATTTCTTAACAAAAATTTCAATCCAAATCAATAATACATATTTATATATAGTGCTTTACACCTATTTTGCATTAAATAGTTGCATATTAAATACATTTCTCTTTACAAAATTGAAACTTTCCTGCGTCCCAGATACGCGTGCTTGGAGTTCCAGTGCGTGCGCGTGTGTCACGCACTCACGTGCACTCACGCACAGCATACACCACGTCGAACCCAACACAGCAACGTCAGTCACCGGCTACCAACCCATGCCAGCGCTGCCTTATGTTTACGAAAGGGAAAAAAGATTATTGTCACGCGTACTAACACTCAGCCAACAGTGGACTGAGGAATGCTGAAGAGGAAAAGTGGCGGAGGAACCAGCAGAGCGGCTGGATTTGTGCCACTGTTTTTCTATAATTGGTTCATTATTTGAAATGGATCTGATGTCACCTAGTGAAAGAAGGGAATTACTATAATTAAGCGGGGTTATTATATACAAGGGATTTTTCTTTATTGAAATTCGAATTCGTTACAAAATTGTGGACTGTAATTTGATTTACAACTGGTGTTTTTCTGCTCGGGAATAATTGCCGCTTTTTTTAAACGTATAAATTTACTACAATTAACTGCCATGAATTTGTATAAATTAGCATAATTCAAAAAGTGAAACTATAATTTGTAAAATAACGGAATACTGATAAATTTTTAAAATCCTTCGGTGGATGACGGTAATGCTGCTTGCTGTACTCATATGACTCACATACACTATAGTACAATTTCTTCTTATAAGTATCTATTGTACCAAAATATACTTCGTCTCTTATCAAACGGTACTGTGTATCCAGTTTCAATGAATGATATGAACATATTATTTCAAGGAAAGTTCATGGGAAATAAGAGAAGTTATTTGGAATCCTTCGCGACAGAGGCCGTTACTATTTACTAGTAGGGGTATTATCTGAGTAAATATTTTAATGAATTTATTTCGAGAAACCAAATATTTGTTTCAAATATGAAACAACAAAAAAACTTCATTATTGTGAGTAACTCTTTCCACTCATTTTTTTTTTTTTTCATAAATTCAACTCCATTTTCTCCACTGACCATTTTCCACTAATTTTTTCCTATTTACTTTTTTTTTAGATTGCACTTTTATTTTATAATAAATCACAATACAATTAAAAGTGAATATTATGGCTAATGGCACAGAGATACTCTTAGCAATTTGGCCCTCCTCTTATCTAAAAATTTTTCATTAAAAATGAGTACTGTGATTCTAGTTTTTCGATCATAAGTTGTGTAGACTTAGGGTTCATTTGTTAAAAGTGAGAGCGATGTGAGCTTAACTGTAGGTAATTTTCATTTAAAATGCTTGAAATTGGGTGTAAATATTAAGTATTTTCCTGTTTTGGGAACATTGAAAAAAAAGTGGAAAAAATAACTATATAACTAAAATGAAACAACAGTGAAAAAAATACCAATGCAAACAAATGAATGAAAAAAATTTACCCATTTTAGCCTGTAGAGCAAATATCAGTCCCAAAGATGTCATTGGAAGGAAAATTATACAAGCAAAGTTGAAAATATAATAATTCGTCCGATAAATAAAAAAAAACAATTTATTTATATATACTTATATTACCAAATTTGCATATAAATTGATTAAATTGCAAATAAAAACAATTTCCGGATTGCAGTCACAAATATAAAACTTTTATTTCAACCTCTTCCGGTTTCTACCCCACCTGGGCTCCTTCAGGAGGCGAAAGTCAAAACATAAAAAATTTAATTTGTCAATAAAACATTTTAAAATAATAAATAATTATTAAAAATTAAAAAAGGACATCGTACTTAACACAAATGGAATATCTTACTTAAACTGAAGAAGACCCAGTTGGGATAGAAACCGGTAGAGGCTGAAATAAAAATTTTATATTTGTGACTGTAATCCAGCAATTGTTTTTATTTTTAATACAATCCCAGTCAAGAAGCTTACATTATTAAATTAAGTTTGTTTGTTGTGATTTATAGCTGGAAAATGTTCGCATTCCGGGCAAAAATTGTTGCCATCATTGTAATCCTAATGAACAAAATATGTATTTTAAAATTAAATTGCAATCAATATTACACCAATTTTTAAAAATATAATTACGCAAAATGATATTTTAATAACTACATTTTTATATTATAAATATAGTTCCGTAATAAATGCTTTCGAAAAAGGGGTGTTTTTTCCGAACTTTCTGAGAAGAGACCTAGGAACTTAACATTTAGGGTGTTATTGCACATTATAATGTTCGTTTACCAAAATATTTTATTGTTATTAAAAATTTGTGAATAACCCATAATATGCCAAAAATAATTCAATTTCACTATTCACAAAATCTAGACCGTCACAAGACTAATATCCTTACAATATGAAATAGTACATTTCCATGTACGTGTTCGTGAATTCTCATGAAATAATTTAAATGTGCTTCATAGAATCGCTTAACATAGTTCTAATTCTGCAATTCCATATTTGCAAGCCAGCGCATATTAATCTCGTTACATGTTACGTTCCAGTCTCGGACTCGTTCAAGTCGCGCAACACAGTATGAACCGCGACTGCTCTGCTTATGAAATATGCGCACGTACGTTTGCAAATTTATGTCATTTTTCTCGTTTCTATTCTAACTGTAATAATAATAAAAGTGTCACTTCTATGACAAATACGCGACTGTGTATTGTTTCAACATTAAGTACATAAATATTGTATACGTATAGGTAATTTCATGCTTCATATAGCTGTTAATTTGAAATTCATTGATTATCCGTATTGGTACAACGTTTGTGAGTTATTGCAAAAATATTTACTTTACGATATTATAATTCTGCTACTGAATTATTAATGTTTCATTAAATAAACATCTACTTGAATTATGGAAACATTAACTTTACATTTGAAGGAAGCTGCAGATGTAATTCAACTTTGCGTGATTAAAATTCAGTTAATGAAATATATAAATGTAATATCTTCATTAACTTGATACACTTTTCATTGACCCATTTCTGGGCATGGCCTTCTTATAATATGCATGTTTATTAGTCGTTAAATCACAGTTCCTCAAAGATACTTGTGAGAGAATAATTTATGTGCAAAAAATTTTAATAGAAAAATGTTTAATTTCGGTTAATAAATGTGGGAGTCATTGAGATTATTATTTCAATTGTATATTATTTATTTGATATCTAAAAAAAAATAGTAAGAGTTAAATAAATATATTATCAGTAATAATATAACAAGAGAGTGAGAATAAATTGAAAAGAATGGGGTCTTTCCCCATTAAAAAAAAAAAAAATTTATGAAACTTTATCTATATTGAAGACTATCTACGCTTTTAGAAAGTCTTAATTGTTATTCATTAGGCCACAACGATTTCTTTAAAAATGTTGTGACGTCATAGTAGAGGTGTTGCTGGATCTAAAACAGTACAGATTGTAAATAATTGTCATATATTATTTTACTTATTTTATTATTATTATTATAATAAAATAGAACATTAACGTAACAAAAATTATTTAAATATCTACTGTTTTAGATCCAGCAACACCTCTACTATGACGTCACAACATTTAAAAAAAATTATTGTAGCTTTATGAATAACAATTAAGACTTTTTAAAAATGTAGATAGTCTTCAATATAGATAAAGTTTCATAAAAAAAATTAAAAAAATGGTGAAAAACCTCAATTGACAGATCTGGCAATAAGTTTGAGAAAGATACTGCTTTCTCTCTTCCTTTCTTAAAAACAATAAGGTTGTCTGGGTGTGATAGCAACCGATTTTATTTTCTTGGTATTACTTACCAATATTTTTCAAAAATTAATACAGAAAACGGTATTGTGGATCAAAACCTATTAAAATATTGTTTAACAATGATACAGTACCGATAAACTAAAAGAATCTCATTTACAAGACTAAAATCAGTCCAGTAAACATGAAAATGTGATACAGTAAACAGCATGAATTAAAATAATTTACCAATTTAGTCTACCAATATAGAAATAGATATGCTTCTCTTTTTTACCTTGTCTTGTGACAGGTAAAAAATTTTGATAATGTTTTTAATAATAAGGATTTGTTAGAGTCCATCAGTATTTCAAGTTACGAGCTAATTTGATTTAGGTAGCAAAAAATGAATAATATTTGATAAAATTTTAGTTTGATTTTTTTCTATATTTTATATTATGAAAATATCACATCTTTCGAACTTTTTTCAAAGAGAGGGAGAGAAGAAATACAACAATTTGTTTTGTATGATCTTCAGCTCTTGTCATACCCAATAAAATATGTCCTCGAATTCTTGTGAACATCACTGTAATTATGTAGGTATCCATATCCTTGTCAGAACAAAATATAAAACATCCCGCAAACAAATTCTCAAGTCTGCACCAACCCAAGTACACCATCAACATGGCTCTTGACAAACTTCTGCAAAACAAACCAGCGTTTAATAAATATCTTCCCGAAACATGCACGCAACGCAACGCAACGCAACGCAACACAACGCACGCAGAGTCGCACATATCGGGCGGAGTATTCACCGCGGATAACAGATCGCACCCGCCGAATTATTTATTACATATAAACCTGCGACAACTTCGTTACAAATTTATCGTTGCTATGTTTGTAATTTATACATTGGTGCGCTGGTACCTTAGCAGGTATGCAGTTATTACCCTAGCAGTTATTATCCCCATATTCTTCTTATTTAATTTATTTTCAACAAAGTTTTCATGCATAATATTTGAAGATAATGATAATCTAATTCTTTCATTCCTTTAACTATTTCCGGTGTGACACTCTGCTTGCGTAGTGTGCAGTGTGCTTGCACACCCTAAAAATAATGAAGAGAAGAACTGTCGGCTGAGGGATACGAACTGATAATCTTAAATTCACATAGGTATTTGCCCCATACTCTTATCTAAATAAAACTTTAAAAGTCCATATAAACACTCGATGGACCCTGCAAATAAAATATATTATTTATAGTCTATTTCCTTTCTCGTGAATCCTCTTAGAGAGAAACATTACAGCAGGCTATTAACAGATCTTAAAAAAAGAAATTAAAAAAAAATACCACTTTTCCAATAAATCCGAGGGAATAGTATATTACATACTGGGCTTGGAATGTGTTCCATTGTAGCCGAAGGCTTTATGGTAGCCAAAGCAAAACGCAAAACAATAGTTATTTGTCAAACTAGAGAGAAAAGCGCTTCTTTTTCCCCCTCGAGTTCGAAGTTTGCCTCATGAGCGCAGCGAGTGAGGCATTTCGAACGAGAGTGGAAGAAGAGCTTTCCTCTCGTGTTAGACACAACATTTTTTTCACGACATGTTTCTAAAAACGATATGCTCGGACCTAAAATACACTTTGAGAACACAACTGACAGATTGACACGTTAAAAGTTAGGTTATCAGACACAAGGCGGTGTAGCACTGTTGCCAATAAACCAATCTTAAATATCTTTAATAAGTTGTCAAATTGTGATTTAATAAGAAAAAGAAAAATATACGACATAATTGTAAGATAATTTAAAGTATGTATATCACTAAAATAAAGATTTTAAATAAAATTGGGAAATTATTTATAATTTTAATAACATATTTTTTGTAAATAACTTTCATATTGGTAACACTTCTATATTTTCCTCTGTAGAGAGGAACAACACATTTTCCTCACTATTTCGGGAGAAGAACGGTGGGGTTTCCTACCATGTCGTGAAAAAAATAATATAAATGAGTAAACGGCGTGATGAAATATTTATATTATTTATTATTTTATTAATTGTTTAATTACATAATTCAAATTTACTCTGTGGAGTTTTAGATTTGGATTTTCTCGGGGCAAGTTGTTAGAAATGGTGTGCAAAAGTAGAACCAAGTACCTGTGAAATCCGCGCTCTCCACACCCATCTGTATTACCTACCTCAAACAAGCGACGGTTTGATATTGCTTTTATTTTTAATTTTTTCGTGAGCGAAAATTTGTCTGAATTAAAAATGCGGTGTTGATGTTAAAAAGAAAATAAGATGATTCATTTGCCTGCGAATTTCATAATGCCATCTTGAAACATTATATGCGTAGTTTGTTTTATTTCAAGTTGATTTATTATGTTTATTGGTGTTTATTTTGCGCGGCGGTAATATGAACTTGATTTTGTTTTTTAATGTTCTCATTGCTGAAATTTTATTCGAATTTTGTAAAGTATTATTTTTGGCAAAAGTATCTAATTTCAATGTAATTCAAATAAAAAATGTAATATGTGGAAACAACATAAATCATAAGTTTAGCCCGGGGTGAAAAATTAATATATTTCGCAAACTTGGTGACGAATACGTCTAGACTAAAAAAAAAAAAAAAATTATTAAATTTCTCGGCTCGTATATTGTACAAATTAATCTTGTTTTCAGTCTTGCGAAAGGCGAAATTGGTACAATAATTCATGCTATCTGCTGAATTATAAATGTACCTATTTTTTAGCTTACTTAAGGTGAACCATACACTGTGCACATTTCATCACTCGACTATATTTGTTTGTAACAAAAAATAAATCTGTTTTTCATATGTTTTTATAGCAAATATAAATTCATTTTTTAAAACTGATTTACACAATTCCATTTACATGAAAATT
Source organism: Poecilus cupreus (assembly GCA_963942605.1). NCBI lineage: Eukaryota > Metazoa > Arthropoda > Insecta > Coleoptera > Carabidae > Poecilus > Poecilus cupreus. The sequence goes on from OZ012720.1 coordinate 30,267,705, forward strand.
TAATCACGAATCTTTACTAATATAATAAACAAATATATCATCACGCTTTTTACTTATTTTAGGTATGGTACTTTAATTTTGCAGATTTCCTTAAATGATATGCGGTTAAAATTATTTTAAATTTTTTTAACATAAATAAATGAAAAAAATAACGTCAAGTATTAACAATTTATTATTTCCAATTTGTCTTCTATTAGATAATCAGCAAATGTTGTGTTTAACAATAACATTATTTTTTATGGCAATGGATATATAATCAAAAAAATTTAACTTTTTGGTTAAACATGATGTTATTTAAATGGAACCAGAAAATACCTCCCCTATTTAATCAATTTAGCAATTTATTTCACATAATATGATTTATACAACAGCATATAATCTAATTGATAGCGGATGTACATTGCACGATATCATTTTTGGTTTTGATAACTAAATGAGATATTTTCTGGTTCCTTTAAATGTAACATCCCGTATAAATATACATAATATATAGCAAATTACATTTTGCCTTGTAACTTCTTAGCGTATATACCATCGTAAGCAACGAAATAACTTTTAAAATTTGATGAAAGAGCGACTGAAGAATACTTCAGTTTTTGTTTTCTAATTTTCAGTTGTGTTAAATTGCAACAGCAATAAAAACAACAATATTTACCCCGTACAAAGTATTAACATCCCTCGCGCAAAAACTAGAACTATTACTTTTATACCAGGATAAATGCGGCCAACATTTCCGTAGAATTAGAGCAGGAGCGAGAACATTACGAGCAAATTGTTTTCATTTCTTTTAATCTCCATTATTGCGAAAGTTTGCGCTTATGTTCGTTTAAGTAGTTGGTACTTGTTACCTAAATTAAAATTTAGACTCCTTAATGGCTTCGCGTATTACATATATTATTCTTGCGCAGTTTCATCTAAAAGGGTATAATCACAAAAATATGAGTTTGGGAAAAGTAGAGTAATAAAAATTTAAATATTTACGTACACACTTTCTGTGCAGAGATGTGCTCGTATATCATCCAATATTATTTTGACATTTTCGTTATCGTTGTTCGAAATAATAAAACCGAAGTTTTATTGCTTGTTTAAATAAACAATATTCAATATTGAACCTGCCATTTTACAACAACCTAAAATATTTATATCCTTACAAGAGATGCTGTGGGTACCACGAGCCTTTCTTATATTTATTATTTTAAATTTGATTGTTTAACAATTACGATTGACACATGTTTGACAATCAAGATAATTTAATCTAACCCCTAAGCCTTAGAGTTATTAAAAAATATCTAAATACGTACATATTTCGAAAACTAAGTTATCAGTAAATGTAAAAGGAATAAAATCAAGATTACAACATTACATCTACTGATGATAAAATTGTTATGGAAGTACGTATTCATATATTTTCTTTATTACTTTAAGGCTTAGGGGTTAGGTTTAATTTTTTTCGATCGGAAGAAAACTGACACCTTTTCTGTGTGTTTTCGAACGGTAAAGTGCATTAATCCGGAATTTTAGTGTCGTTGCTAGGTTACGATAAATAACAGTACGGGAATAACTTTTTTCTAAGAAACACTTAGTAATCTGCTCATTTTATGTTTGTTGTTGCTAGGGAAATGAGGTACATTGCAAGCATCGTACGAAATGAATTTGTTTTGTGAGTATTTCAATACAGGTTATTGCATTTCAGTACAGGTGCCATTGCTAGAATACTTAATTAGAATAAGTGTCAAATATTGGAATGGTGAAAGCGGGACAAATTTATTGTAAAATTAAAATTAATTCTCGTATGATTTAGCTTTTCGAATAAATTTTACCCTTGTGAAAATATATAAACAAATCATGGATAACCTATCCTCAGATATTTTTTCTAATTATTGAATATAAACCGATTGAAAAAAATAGTATGCGTACCCCTTAGGAAAAGTAAATTTTCTACGGCTCATCCTGCAATTTCCACCATCGTCCAGGAATATATCACTTTTCCTACTGGATACATAATATACTATTTCGTGCTCCCGTCCAAAAACACTAGTTTTAAAACATTTCAAAATCGCCCAGAAACAACTTGGTTTCTGGTCTAGGCCGGCAAAATCTAGGAACTTTTGTAAGATTAGCGTTGGAATCAACTGGCTGTCAATTTTGTGCGTTGGTTACGTTAGGCCAGTGTTTGGCTGCTTGGAGGTTTAGAGCTAAACGTATTAATTGTATGCTAAAATGTAAGTAGTTATAATAAAATTTTCTGTTGCAGTGCACAACCAATAAAGAAATATCAACTAAATAAATGTCACCGAATTTCTCAAGGAAAGCAAATGAATTGTATTTTTAAAAACTGGGGTATTACATAGATATATTCCATTTAGATATAGACGATTGTGTGTGTTATTTTATTACACTAACTAATTTAGTCATTTGTCCTAATGTGTATCTTCTACCCTTCATATACCCAAATCAGTCGATAAACATTTCATTTTATGTACAATAATTCGAAACGTATTTAAATAAAATATTTTTACTGTATTCATTAAAAAAGTCTCAATTTTTTTTTGTTCTTTTAATTAACAAAATGTTAAGCGCTGTATTGAGATTCACGTATCTCAAACAACTTATCGATTCCAGGTTTATTTTCTTTGTTGAACCATGAACAAAAATCCTTAAAAATTGAAACAATAAATAAGATTTTATGAACTTCCCTCTAACCACATAACTTCCCAGCATATATCCTGCAAGTGTTACTGTATTGCGAACCGCACCAGCCGGTACAATTACAAACTGTAATGTCTAGTCACCCACCCTCCCCCCGCCAGGTTGCGGCACGCGAACCAAGGTGCTGCTCCCGCATTACCATGTCGCGGAGGCGGCTGGCGGCGGCAGAAGAAAAGTGGTGCCACGCGATGCTCGGATGGCTGGATGTGGATAGTGGATAGGTTCATGCAGAGCAACGGAAACTAGGAATTAGTTTGATTTCCAACTTACATTGTTGGGGTTGGATTAACGATGGAATACTGTTTGATGGAAGTTGTTGGTCGGTTCATTTTGAAGTTTATTTTTCTGGCAGGTTATTAAGAACTCATGCTTAGTTTGATCAAATTCTACAAGAAGCATTTTTATAGCTTAGAATCGATGTTTCGGTATAGGTATTTTCATGACCATACAGCTAAACAATATGGATCCATCTGGTGATAAAAATAACAACTTAGGGATCACAGACATAGGTATATCTATCGCCTTTACAATTATCCTGCGATATGTCCAATTTAAAATTCTATAATAGAAGAAGAAGCTACGGTCGTTGTTACAGTCAGAATAGTTTAATTTCCCATGGTTGTCTCAAAAATATTATGATTTTATGTGTTCGATATTTTATTATTTCATTATAATAATTTAAATATAATTCAGAAAAAAAGTATCTGGCATAAAGCACTAAAATCCAAATGGAAATATTTTTAAATAACTAAATTACCGTAACAGAAAAATTCACAAATTGTGCCTAACAATAGGGAACACCTACACTGCTCAAAATAAAATCGAGCCACTTGGCCGAACTAAGAAAATGACTGTTTTTAAAATGTGGGGCATTTCTTTCAAGGAAGTGTAAACCAAAATCTGGAAATTCCCTATAGAGATAAATTCCTCCTCTACGTTCTCCAAAAATCCCGAAGAGATTCGCTCCCCCCGACCCCCTGAAAAATCGCTTTATGTGATGTCATGTCTGAGCAATGAAAATCTCAAAGTTTGAAGACTTGTAGCTCTAAAAAATCCTGTCTTAAGGGGGTTGTTCGACTCGATTGTCACCAAGCCCTAACAATTTCCTTTTCAGATCTGATAATTTTGTCCTTATTGGCGAAGAATTGAGTGAGGTACACACATCCACACATACTCATCCACACGCACGCTCCCGCAGCCACACACACGCACAAAAGAAAGAAATGCACATGCAAATGCACGCATGCACATTCACACACACACACATGCACACGCATTTACGCATACACGCATCGTATCCGATGATTTTTCGAAAAAAGCCCTAAAAACAGGGGTTCCTTTGAAACGCGATCACTCACTCAATTCTTCACCGATGAGGACGAAATTTTCAGCTCTGAAAAGAAAATTGACAGGGCTTTGTGACAATCGAGTTGAACAACCCCCTTAAGAGAGGATTTTTTGGAGCTGCAAGCCTTCAAACTTGGAGATTTTTCATTGCTCAGACATGACATCACATAAAGCGATTTTTCAGGGGCTCGGGGGTAGCGAATCTCTTCGGGATTTTTGGAGAACGTAGAGGAGGAATGTATCTGCAGAGGAAATTTCCAGAATTTGGTTTACACGTCCTTGAAAGAAATGACCCACATTTTAAAAACAGTCATTTTCTTGGTTCGGCCAAGTGGCTCGATTTTTTTTTTTTTTTTTTGATCAGTGTATATGACGACAAACCAATATGCATTCATGCAAGGTGTAGCTTCATATGTCGCTGGTTTCTGTTGCTGTTGTTCTACCTATTAACCTATTTTTGTAAGAATGGTGTGGAGTAAATATTTAGTATTAGAAAAACATTTCGTAGCGCTCAGCGGATACGGTCGCAGTGAAAGTAAAAAGTGAAGCACGACCTAAAATCGAGTACGAGATGATACAGTTAAAAGGTTACCGAGTGACTCGCTCAAAATTTGTCACGTCCGATATAATGAATGTGCCGGGCTTGTGTAACAAAAGGTGAAAGATGAAAGTTCGACCTTTCCGATTCGATATTTTAGATCGCTGTGATATAAGTAAAAATCATGGTGCTAAATATCATGATATTTATAATTACTCTTCTATTCTTCATCGTTTGTGTTACAATATCACAAATTAAATGTCGACAGTTCAGACTCTCTCGTAGAAAATTAAAGCATTGACATACTTATAATTGTTTACAAATATTTAAACAAAACTTATTAAAGATGATCATATTTTATAATAAGAAGCAATTTGATGTATAAATCTGAATTTTATTTTTATCATGCTAAATTAATTAAATATAAATATGTTCTTCATGTTATTGCCATAGGGCAGCAAATCGCGGTAATGACAAAATTTCGTTTCTACTATTGCTAATTTTGATTTATATTAGTCTCTCATTTTCAAATGGATTATAAAGTAAAAATAGCAATTGTGGATTTGTGGACTGTAGGATTTCATGGTCCTACGTTTTTACCTCATAAGGAGTGTTTCTTTTATTTTTTCCTTTGAAATGTATCTTGGAAATACTTATAGAACAAGGTAACTTTTACTACAATGTTTAAAAATAACATCAGTTTATATAGAAGTAAGAAGAATCGCTGTTAAATTATGAAAGAAATCTGTTATATTTCCACAAAGCGATCCGTGTGCCAGAAAAGAATTGTAAGATATGGGTCGCTAAAAGTAGGTATTGAGGAAATTCTAAAAATAGGGCTTCCTCGAAACAGCCGTATTATTTTCCAAACTTTATGTGACAACCTAAAATACAAGTATTAATATAGGTGTAACTTCACTGGCACGAATTCTGCAACGCTTCCAAAATTTATGCCGTACACCCTAAAATATATTTTTTAATATTCAGTGCAATTTCGTTCATTCAAACTGGAGACGGCGCACATTTTCTTACATGACAATCATTCAGACACTTCGTCGAATTGATTCGGGAAATTGACTACGTTTACATGTACGACAAAAATTTACTATGACGACTTTGAAAAGACAACTTTAAAAAAGTAAAGTTACGTTTATACATTAAGAACAAATCTACTTTGCTTTAGATTATTGACTTGTCCTTCACTTATCCCCTTGTTGACAGTCAGTAATTTTTGTGGTTAGGTTAAAATATGTAGACAAGTTATCAGGTAAATAATTTAACTGCGTAAAAAATTATAATTAGAAATAATATAAATTATAGCAAAACTATGGGCAGTAATTTGAAATTAAACATATTAAATACTAGCACAATTTTGACGACTAGACGTTTGTTGCCGAAGAGCTTTATAGTCGCCGCTAACTAAAAAAAACCACTGCATTCACAGAAGAACGTGAAGGTCCGACTTGAGTTTGCAAGAAGTCATGTATACTAGAAAATGGTACAGTGATAAAGAGTAATATTTAGTGATGAATTGATATTTAATTAGAAAGAATCTGAAGGAAAACGATTTCATCCTAAATATACTCTACCTACTGTGAAACATGGTGGATGATAAGTCATTATTTGGGGATACTTTTCATGGTATAGTATTGGGTCCACTATATCATAAAGAAGCAATAATGGATAAGTTTAATTATAAAGACACATTGGAGAAAGTGTTGGATCCATATACTGATGAATATATGCCTCTGAAACATATTTTCCAACAAAACACAGATCCGAAGCATACTGCCAAACTCATAAAAAATTAGTTCAAACTCAATAAAGTAAATCTAATGGCATGGCAATTGCAATCTTTAGATTTAAACCCAATTGAAAATCTCTAGGAAATACTGATTAAAAAAATATGGTACAAACATACACTAACAAAACAGATATGCTTGATGCCCTACGAAGAGCCTGGAAGAAAATTAATAAAAGAAATAATTTCTAAATTATTAGAGTCTATACACAAACGATGTAGAAGTGTAATAAATGATCAGGAATTATGTATTTTATACAAACTTTTTTCCAGTTGCTATCTTCATGTCCAAATAAAAATTATAGATATTTAAATATATCAATATTCGCAAATGTAATAAAAATATTTTTATATAAAAAAGTTTGTTTCACGGTAATTATAATTCTGTAAATTATTTTTACATTTACATGCTTCCATGAAAAAATAATGAAAATTTATTATCTTTATGTCCAATACTGTATATGCGACAGGTTAGGTTAGTAAAAGTCGCTTTTAAAGTCAAAGTACATCTTTGTCCTACATGTAAACGTAGTCTCTGTTTCGGGGAGAATTTGTCTGGCCGCTTCAGGTAATGGCACGGGTATCGGAAAAACTTTAGACAAACGCATTTCATATCTATTGGAAAGTGTCAAAACGGGAAGTTTCACTGCGGCGCATAAATAATAGAAGGGATTTTTAATTTAACCGAACGCGTGCCTGGAATTTTTCCATCGTGAAATGTCACCGCTGTCGGCGCCTTTGAGCCGAGAAAGTTGCGGCTAATCCCGTTATTATTCTGTTTTGTTTCCATGATTACAATTTACAATGTATTGATTGCGTGGTTTAAAAGTAGGCCCTGCGTGGGCAATAAAAGAAAGCGCAAGTGAGGTAATTACTACGATTAACTGTAGATTTTTGTTAAACGATTTTCACCTGTTCTTTCTATCGGAATTGATATCGATTTGTTTTTATTATTGTTATTAAGTACTTTCTACGTTTCGATAAAGTACACGAGCCATTAGATTTCACTGACTTTTTGTTTATGATTTACTACAATTCATGAGCCAAAATGTAAGTGGGTTCCTTTCTAAGCATCTTAAAAATTCTCTAATTGTGAAACTAGTAATAACAAATCTTTGACTCCTCTTTCACTAACCTCTTTGGGGGTCGTTTATTAAGGGAAGTTAAGATGCACGCTCTAAACTATTACTGGATGTTAGTCATTGCATATTACTAGCAATGCTGTGATAAGAAAGCTGGTTAGCCAATCAGATACGTCCGCAACTGTGTGATATGATTTTATTACACGCTGCGATAACTGAGCGAACTAACTTAAAAGTTTGACAGTTGCAGATAATTTGCTGAATTTTCACGGATTATGAAGATTGGTCCCTGATTTATCAAATTTTTAACATAATTTTGATGAATTCTGATAGCAATGATGTTAACATAATCTGTTTTAATATTTTTATGTAAATTTTATAGTTTTTTTTTTACTTAATTGTAGTAGTCGGAAAAGTATCGTGTACAACACGTGCTGAAAGGGTATTTCAGCACTAGTTCTATTTAAGTATTCAGAATAAATTTTAAATGTGTAACAAATACCACGTGAAATTACAAACTATATATTTACTATTTCTTAATTAAAAGAATAGCATATTTTGTCTATTCAATTAAGAGCACTAAAATATTGGTAAAGTGTCCCATTAAAAACCAAAATCAAATCACTACAAACAAGAAAGGATGATATACATAGTATCATAAAGGCTTCCTTGTTAATTTTATATATGAAATAAATCGATTTACGTAAGTAAAGGCCAATAAAGCCCTTTTAGGAATAATTCTAAGGATATTAAGAAAACTATCTATTCAATTCGATTGAATAGAAATACAATTTGCCTCAAAAGACACGCAAATTACTAGTTATAAACCAAAATTACTTTAGTAATTCTAAATCTAAAACGTATATTTCCTGTAATGACTATTTAAGAACGCACCCAACACGGAAAGAAGCATTCCAACGAATAAAACTTTATTTTTCAATAGGCCCGTAAATTTTATTGTCTCTTACTACTTAAACTATAATAATCCTAATGCGAAGCCGGACTAAGTATGCAGCCTAAAGTGTTGGGAACATCAATAAAAAACCACTAAAAATGGTATAAAGACGTAGGGAAATAATTACTTTATAACAACGTTTCTATTTTACAAAGAACGCTTGTAAGCGATGCTGGAGTTGCCTTTCATTTAACGCCCTGTTTTATATTCCTTTGGATATTATTTAATACCGCCTCTTTTAGGTTTTATACCTAGGATTCAGACATTCTCTTAAGATATTTAAGCTAGAGAATAACAACAATTTATGATATTTTTTCGTTGTTCTATCTTTGAAAATATTAACTGTAATGTGTTGATCTTAGCGTCACCTACCAGGAATAAAAAATAGTTATTTACTTTACAAGAGAGCAATATAAGGAGTTACCCACGAGAGAAATTTTAGCACACAAAACCGAAAGCTGAGTGTGATCATTTTATCGAGTGGATAATTCCACTTTGCCCACGTGTGAAGTATAACGTTTTATCCAACATCTTTTAATAAATACAAAATTTATTAAAGAAATATTATTTGATAGTGACATACCTATGCTTTAATCTTTCTAAATTAAAATGTCAATCGAAGAAGTTACTAAGGTGTTTTGTGTTATTATTATTGTTATAAATTAAAAATTTCTCACTAGCGACTTTTCTCAAAATTTTATCCACTAGTGAGTAATCTGTTACTTTTCTTGTTTAAATACGCTATAGTTATAGAGCATTACTTGGAAGGTGTTGGATAAAAATCTTTTAGTAAACCCTACTTATTTTTTGATGTTTTGTGAGAATCTGCAATAAAATGGGAGTTCCCATTTAATATTTCAAAATTACCTCCCTCCCTTTTTCAACCCCACGGAGATGCGGTGATATATTTTGACAAAATCGGATGCGCCCCTCAAAATCATTAAACTTTTGTTCAGAATTCTTTTTTTTCATACGATATATATTTCTCAAGGTATTCATGAGAATTTTAATCATGGGTCACCTGTATTATTATAACCTGCTACAAACTAACTGAAAATACAACGACTAGTAGCCATTTTCTTTCAAAATGGAGGATTAAAATTTAATCTAATCTTATATCTAACTACATTTTAGAACTGTCTCTGAGATTTATATAGAGCTATAACTTAAATAACTTTTAACCTAGTTAGAAGGACCTTCAAAAGGTTTGAGATAATTAACGCCAAACAATCAAACACACAGGCTAAATGATTAAGAAGAAATACCTTTACCTTCAACTTAATTATTTATCATAAAAATTTAAACATCCAACATGAAATAAAATTGTTATTTACTTATAACTTTAGGTAAGTTGAAAAAACTTGTCAGCCATTTTTGTATGATACTATTTGTATACTTATTTATAGACTTGAAGATGACCTCAATTTAGTTCGAAACGTCTTCATTTGTAGACAAATTCATAAATAAATACACTTTAAGCCAACATATCCAAATTTTCACCTAATAAGAAGAAATATGTTAATTTTTTCTTTGTTTTTTGGTTCCAAAATATCAATTTCCACACCAATTACTTAATATTTCCGCACATGTAATATCAAGCGGATATCCTCCGCTGACGAAACTCTATTTACATCCCGGCATCATCGCACGCTGTATTACCAACAAATTTAACCTAAGATAGGAAATGCGTGACATATTCATGACATGTGTCTGTAATAATGAACATCAGGAAACCATTGTTTAACAGCTTATTTCCTACCTATCATCAAGCACATAAATATCAATTTTAAAACGGAGTACTTAGTAAAATACTCGTAAACTCTATGCATTGTGAATACGAATTATTTATTTATGGGGGTACATGTTGTTGTACTTATAAGAAATGTATCTGATTAAAAAGGAATAAGCAAGATGCATTATTGTCAAGAAAATTAATGTTGTTACTACAATAATTTTTCGAAGCGAAAAATGCAGTACCTAAATCATAAGGTAGTTCACTTAATAATAAATTAAATAAATATTTATTTTATTTATTTAGGTATTTATATTTCCGTTTATAATGCTTTATAATTTCTTTACTGATGGCATTGCATTAAAATACGTATATTAAATTGCAGCTTACCTTATAAACGCAAGTTGATCGTTACTTTAGGATCACCGATGTTTTCTGATAAAGTATGTATTAAAAAACTATAGAATTACCAAAATAAAGATTTCTTGGACAACGATAATTGAAAATCAAATTAACTGTTAATTAGTTTGAAGGTCCATAAGGTTTTTCAAATATATATGATTTGTGTAATATTTTATTGTATTAAAAAAAATATTACGTTCGATTTTTATTTGAAACTTTTATCTGAATTTTATTTAAATGGCTGTTCTAGCGCTTTACAATTAAAAAAGAATACTTCAAATACAAGTGGTAGATAATAAATTTCTCTGCAAATTCTATTCGAAGCATTTATTTATTAAATAATTTTAGAACTTTGCACAGTGCTAAAACCTAGGTTAAAATACTACTGTTAAAACCCCCAAAAACATAGCTCGTGGTACCAGCAAATGTTTTGAATTATTGTACACAATTCTTCGTCAAGAAAACAATGAATATTTATACAAAAACTAATCCAAAATATTGAGATTTGAAATTTTTTTCAACTTATTGAAGTTGTTTACTCTTTGGTGAGTCTCTTATTTGTTTTCAGTAGCACTTTGTCTTTACTTTTGTTTACTTGTTCATCGCTTTTATCATCCAGAAAAAATATATCAATAAATATCATCACACCATTTACCAATATTGGATGTGATACTCTGCTTTCGCGGATCTCGGTAAGTGACATAGTTTTATGCGTGATGTGTTGTTACCATCTATCAAAACACAGTTCCCAGAAAGGTAGGTTAAGTTAAAAATGACGACATGATCACATGATCCACAGTTTCAAGAGATACTACAGAGCTATTTATCTAATAAGAAGGACTGTTGCACTCAGTTCTCCAGCTCTCAATCTCTCCGATAATTCCTCTCCCTAAAAATCCAATGATTTGAGTATGTTGCGAAAATACAATAAAATTCGGGGTGTAGCCTATTTCAGTAAACATATTTAAAATGCTTAAGAAAGTGGTAACAGCACTGGGCTTCAACGAAAGACGACTAACTTAAAGAACTCACAACAATCTGTGACTTCAAACACGTCCAACGCCAATGAAACGTCTCGGAGTAGCGCTATCCTATGATCGTCTTTACGTCTTTTATTTATTACGCAGGTTTATATGACACATATTTTACTGACACAATTTAACAGCTGTCCAAGATACATTTCTGTGCCGAGCCGTAAAAGTAAAACTCTAAATATTTCGTTTATACTTTATAGTCAAAAAGAAACTCGATAGGTGCAATATGAGCTTTAGAGAGCGGTAGAGTACGACAAGAAAAAGACGTAAATACGTTTGAAGTTAATGGATACAGAGTAAATATGTTGCCCTTTGATGTGATCAAATTTCCCTTTTGTGTTTGGGAAATTGTTGTTTATATTTTACGCCCAGATTTCCGTTTCTTTATGAGTTAATGAAGATGTTAATTTCTTACTTTTGATCTTGGGTTAGGTTACTGTTTGTGGAGTAATTATCTTTCAATGGAAATTCTTTATACAACTATGAAACATATTGTTTAATTATTTAAAGATATTTATAGAATACCTTCCTCATGGCTCTTGTGGTTTCTCAAGGACGGCGTAGGCCACGTGTGCCAAGTGAATGATTATACAAGTGCTCGTTGGGTTTTTTATAGAACAGGATTACTTTAAAAGGGTCAATGTATCCGCGTAATGTGCACTGGACCTCTGGGACAGATTACGTGATGCGCGATGCTGTATGAGCGTCCGAAGAAAATGAATTGCTCCAGTACTGATATTTGTTTAGTTCCACTGCCCTGTGTGGGATGCATCCGGAACATTCATACCTGGGATGTTTCATTTTATTAGCTTGTTTTAGTTGAGTAGCTTATTAATTTTGCTGTACAAATTTTAATGACAATTCAACTTTATGATATGTCATCGTTCAAAATTGGTCCAATAGATATCGAGGATTTAAAATTTTCCACCAATTGAAAATAATTATATTGACATTTTTCACTAGTTATTTATTTTCCGACAATTTTCACTAGTTATCCCATCGACAATTTTAAACAATTGAATTGTTACACTATTGCTGTGGAAGTGAATCTATTTGCAACCCAGTTTAAAGAAAGAATACATTTTTACTCATTTAATTGTCCTTCGAATACCATTCGTATTACAAATTATGTAGACAATTTTTGGGGCTGTATCACTCATGGTTATTACGCTTGAAATCATGCTCATGAGGCAATTCGAGCAAGAGTGGAAAGAAGTGCTTTCCTTTCGTGTTAAGACACAACATTTTTTCACATTTCTAAAATTTGCTCAGACCGCAAATACTACTGACTCGTCAAAAGTTAGGTTATCAGACGCAAGGCGGTGTAACAGTGTTGCCAATGAACCAATCTTAATTAAATCCAAATTAAAGTTGTCAAATTGTGATTTCATATAGAAAAAGGAAAATATAAGACATTATTGCAAAATAATTTAAAGAATGTATATCACTAAAATAAGGATTTTCAATAAAATTAGGAATTTATTTATAATTTTTTTTTTTTTTTTGTAAATAACCATCACTTCTAGTTTTCCTCTCCAGAGAGGAATATCACAGTGATTTTAAAGTCAGCTCAAGCTTATTATTTTAAAGGAATTTAAAATTATTAAAAATAATCAAGTAAATAATTTTAGTTCATTTTTGCTCCTACTAATAATGACCACGTTTACATACAAATTTCATTTCGCTTTACTATTACTTTGTACTGTGTATAGTTGATTGTGATTGATTGGTGATTCTGGTAGATTTTGTATTATATACTGATTGTGTTTATTATACAAGATGTTCCATTTCAATCTAACAACAGAATATTTCGCAAATTAGATAGTTAATAACGAAATGTTTCGGATAAAAGTTTGAGGATTTAGAGAGCGAAATTAGCTTCTGTCAAAATTTTTTGCCCTGCACCTCCGGGAATTGGGAAAATAGGCAACTCTAAAATTTTAAATGGAAACCCTCAATTTTTTAGTGCAGATTGAAATAGAGCGTAAAAAATACGTAGGCTTTACCTAACCAGACTTAATTTTTGACGTTTTATTTGAATCTGCAAAAATTATGTTACTGAATATTTTTAATAAACTTTCTTAATTGAAGAGCCAGTTATCAGGAATAAAAATGAACTTCGTATGTTAATTCTACGTATTTTTAATCATTTATCTGAGAAATGCATGAGTTTCCCCTTCCTCCTGGTAATATTATTTCATGACGTGCGTCTTCTGTTTATTCATTTTTCCTGTACTGAAATATTGTGTATGAATTAAATCAAAATTAATTCTGAAAAATTATTGCAATTTAACTTTTAAATAACGCGTAGTTACGGGAAAACATTACCATCCAAATAACAATGAACAATGCACGCAAAACAAATGAAATTCAGTGTGACAAGTGAATAATTTGCAGACTAGTCATTTAATTAACTTTCATTATTTGCAGCTTATCATTCTGATAGTTTAAAATTCCGACGTTTTTGTTCATTTAAACTAAATACAATCGCCATTTTATATCGCTTTTATCGCAGTGGAACAAAATTAATCAATTCATCAATGCTATCGGACTATTTGTTGCAAATGGCGCATAATTAAATATTATATCATTTGAACCCAGGTAAAAGTGCTCTAATATCAATCATTTCTAAAAAAGAAATATCCATAGCGATGGGAAATCATTTCAACTGGACAAGTTAATGTCGTGCAAAATAACACTCGTATGAAAATATCATACCTCACTTGTGATAGGTTCCATTTTGCACTTGAAGCACAAAGTAGGTACTATGTAGATGAAAAAATTACTGGCATCATAAATAAAAATTAAATTATTTTTAGTTATTTTTAACTACTTTTGTGTGTATGAGGTTTTTTGGAAGTATCATTGTTAGAGTAAGGATGCTCAAGTTCTGGACTAATTAAATTTTTAAAACAATTGATAAGTCGGAAATGATGATTTACTTGCAGGTCTATAGTAGTTTTCAAACATGTTTCAGTAAATAATGCATTTGTGTTAAATATTGTTATATTAAGAAAGGTAAACGAAGGACGGGTTTCTGTAGGGTGCAAGGTATTGGGTGCTCGGATACATTTGCTCGAAACGTATGTTGGTTATATGTGGAATAAAAATATTTTCTGTTAGGTTGTAACATAGATATGTAAATTAAATTTAACCAAAAAAATTCTTTAAAGATTTGTCACAAATTTGATTACCTGCCAATAAAGAACATAGTACTGCACCCAAATAATAAAATTAACTGAAGTTAGTTTCACGTAGTATGCCATAGTTGGCGTTAGATCACTAGTGTTCAATCAAGGCAAGAAATCTTGTCTTGGGCTTAATTTTCAAGACTAGATAAACATTTCTCGTCTTGCTCATTTTTTTACCATTTCTTTTCGTGTTTCAAGAATTCTTGATATTTCATTATTCTTGTCATTTTAGGTGAATCCCCCTTTCACTACCTCTTTATGCAATCCAAATGCTCAAGAGTGTTGTACCGTTGGCGTATAGTATTGCCTCTTCAATATTTGCTATGTGATCAGACTTATTTACGTGTAGAACAAACAAATAATTGATGCATCTAATTAGTACGTCAAGTACATTTATTAAACATTAAAATTTAGATTTATTTGCAGCGTATAGAAAGGTCGAAATGTCAAACTGTTTATGAAATGGAATTTAAAGAATCGACCAGACAATAATACAATTTGCCTGGTCAAACAAAGAACAAAATCATTTTAAAAGCTCCGTTGACAACAAAATCTCCATTTCCGTGATATTGTGTCGTCGCAATCGCTTTAAAATCACGTCAAACACTGAAGGAGTTAAGTAAATACTTCCTCTTCAACTCGTGGCGTATCCGCGGCATCGCTTATTGAGTGTTCATTACATTAATGCGTCCTTCGCTGCGTCGCGACTGCAAACTCATTTAATCTGATTAAATCTTTATCAACTTTTAATTCAAGCCAATCTGGCCGTCTTCTGCAGCGGACTCACTGGCCGTATCGCTCGCCCGGTTTATCCGCGAAAAAATATGAGTAAACTCATTTTCGTTATTCAAATTTCTGTAAGAGGCATTTCGTGTCCATGACGACCGCAAGTTTGGACCTCGGAAAGCGCAGCTTGCATACTAAGTGACGCATATCTGCACTTATAGCTTCAACTCATAGCTAGGATGAGGATCCACTTTTTTTTTATTCGAGTTATTGAATAATTATAGATGTATTCAGCAACCAAAATAATCTGATATCAACTGAGTCACTTCCACTTTTTTACAACATTCTTTACAATGTTATACTTACCGTACACCACGTATTACGTCTCGTACCTAAAATACCTCAATTCTACAACAATTCATGCTTGTGTATAGTTCTGAATGTTGGGTGTGGATGAAGAAGCATAAACGACGTATAACTGCTGTATAAATGAGATACTTGAGAGGAGTGTGTGGGGATATGAGATGTGATCATATACGGAATACAATGGTGTATGGTGAGTCTGAGATTGAGAAGAATGTTGTTAAGAAAGTGGGAGTGAATCAGCTGAGGTGGTTTGGACATGTTGAGCGAATGTCGAATGAAAGGTTGGTGAAACTAATATATGTGGGTGAGATCGAGGGTGAACGATTGCGTGGGCGTCCGAGGAATAACTGGATGGGTATGATTGATGGTTTGTTGGTTTGTGCTACCCTACTAAGTGGGATATAGCGTGATGTTATGTTTATATGTATGTATTGTGTTAAATTAACAATTTTAACAAATATAACAATTTGTGAAATTAAAATTTTGTCAATTCCAAATTTTTAACAAAAAAAATTGTTGTTTTTATTTATTTGCTGGATTTATAAAATTTAACAAATAGACTCATCAATAATAAGAGGTAAATTTAGCTAACTTATCAATTTGTAATTGTTAAATAGAGTTTATAAAACTTGTGATAACTTAATTTGTTATAATAACTATGAATTATTGTTCCGCTTCAATATAATTTCTAAAATATCAAAAGCACATAAAAATAAATGTAAATAATTACTATATTCACAAATATATTTAGTTACAAAATACACAAAAATATCTAGTTAATTGGTAACAAATTTGAAACTTAATTTAACCAAAATTAATGATGGATCGTCTGGAATTAAAAATTTGTCTATTTTGACTATAATTTATTTACTTACTAACTACTAATATAATGTTTATAAATTTAGCTGCCTAACAAGACGGTGGCTTTAATAAAAATAAAGTAACCATAAAATTATAAACTTTAATAAAATTATTCATATCTGACGGACACTGCGCTTATAATAGTTGGTAAGTGGCAATGACATGCATAAAAACGTTAAAAACACTTAAGAGAATCACTTGACGCGGCCCATGGCTGCAGATGGCCGTGTAGTATTTAATTACATGTGTTCTGCTTTGAATAATCTAAAAATAATGTCATTCTGTTCGCCGTATCGCGCATATGGTTAAATTACAGAGCCGCCTCTATCTGGGGAATGAATATTTTTTGTTTGTGATAATAAAAATATAAATGAAACAGAATGCTTCTGAAATTTACAGCCTCATAATTGTTAATGGACGTGTGTAACTAAATACGTTTCCACTTTGTGATATGCACATTCCGAACGCTGAAATTGATATGTTAGTAAATTAATGTGCATCACTATTCCCATTTATAGTTTGTATTATTCGTTATTTACTACAAGATCCACACTAGAACCTTGCTCGGATTCCTATACAAAATTATTATTTGAATTTGTTTAAAGCAAACAAATGATACATTTTTACTTCTCGTCCATATGTAAGAGAGGTATTGTGACGAGTCAAAATTTTCGGTAGTAAGTTTTAAACATTAAAAACTTATGAAGATTTCACTATTTTCACAATTTCTTGATACTCTGTATGTGTGACCATTTTTCCTCCACGATATTTCAAAATTTAATAAAGTTATCAAACTTCAAATCCAGATTTAGACTTTAAATATTTATGTTACGATCTGATTTTGGGAGCAATTAGGTTCTGAATTGGTGATACCCAAATTGGTCTATATCAACTCACAATGGTCGATGACAACCTGCAATGGGAGTCTATTAGATCCACGATAGTAGATCTCATACGTCCATCATTTCAGCGTTTCTTGGCAGAATTAAACTAATGAAGCAAAACATTGGACGGCGCAAATTTTCTCAGTTTCCCAATTTGTCATAGACAAACTGCCAGGAAGATGACGTTTCAACCTACGTTCAACATTTAAATGTCCTCTATTCAGATTTTAAAACTAGGTTTGAGGTTGTTTTGGCTATGATTATACCACAGTAGATTATGTATCCATATGGTAACATTGAAGAAACGGATGTTACATTACAAGAGGAACTGATCGGTATGAGCACTAACAAAGAAATTAAGATACAGTTTTGATACGGATATCAGCAATTTTGGCTTCAAAAAGACGTACTTGTTACTTATCCCGTATTATGAAATATCGGGAGAAAGTTTTTAATTGCTTTTTCATCCTCATATCTAGTAGGTTTCAGCGCAGTTACCAGTCTCCTTACAAAAAAAAGAAACAGACTGGACATCACTAACGGAGGAGATTTGAGATTTAATCTAACCGAATTGACGCTATTTTGTGTAACAAATACTAAATTTTAATTTGTGTTCGTTTTAATTATAATTTAATTAATAAATGTTTAAATGTGAACACGTGTTTATTTAAGATTTTCACACTACTATACTATAGTTAGAAATTTAAATCTTTAAAAGTGAGTAGCACTAAACCAGTTGTTAAAACACATTTGAACTTGATGAATTTGTAAAAATTCAATATTAAGTTAATTAAGCAGGAGGTCTACCCAAAACCTAAAACATGGCAAGTGCTCTACGAAACAAAAATGTAATAACTACCATTTTAACTTTACCCCTTACGTACCTCCCACATTATTAGTAGGCTAGACTTGAAGCCAAGTAATTGGATTTTTCGTGCAAAAATATATCACATATCAAAATCTGCTAAAGCAGAATACCACATCCAAAATGAGTGATAAAATATTTGTTTAGTTTAAAAAAATTCTTCAAGTTCAAATCTCTTTTAAAGTCCGACAAATTGTGGCACAATTTAAACGCAAAGAAAGGATATTTTCACCAAAATTAATTTAGCAATGTAGGTCTTCCCGATCCTCACACACTAACTCAATAAATTGCCGGGCGTCGTCCACAAGCCTCCATCTCGAGGCTCGCGCCAGAAAGAAGATGTTTCATGTTAAATGGGACAATAAATTAATTAGGCGCGGTTATTCGCCCTCCTTGTTTGCGGGATTTTTTATTGGCCAATACGGGGGCGGTTTACGAGCGGCGGCGCGGCCCGCGGAGCAAGGCAAACAAGAAAAAGTTTCTCAGTGTGTGTCTTTCTCTTATTGCGGACACAATACGCCGAGTTCGGTATTAGATGTTGCTGGTTAGTTGGATTAATTCCGCTATTGGGAGGCAGCGGCTTCAGGAGGACTAATCGGACTTGAGTTACGACTCATTGGGAACTTTTTTCGTTAAAATACAAACTTTAAGGTTTCGAATTACGGTCTTCTGCACTAAGCTCTATCTACTTATACTTTGTTTATTCGTTTAAGATTGTATTTCAACGTTTGAAACAATATTAATTTGCATAATTTTTCTCAATATGTTTAAACTTCAGTGGACAATTACGTACACCAAGGAACAACGCTCATCAAAAATAGGGATAGTGATTTGGACATCAAGACGAAGATTCGAAAGGATAATACAGCTATACAAAAACTAAACTTAATGACTCTCGAGTTATGTTTTTGGGTATTCTAAGAGAAGTGTTTTAGTGCTGTACAATGTTCTAAAATTGTTTTATAGAAAAAAATGCTTCGAATAATGGTACAAAGAAATATATTATTTATCACTTTTAATTGAAGCATTTTTTTAATAATAAAATAATTTTGGAACATTCTGCACCGTTAAAACACTTAGAATATTTAAAAAAAGAGCTTGTAGTATAAGCCAATATGGTGGAATAATAACATAATAAATCATACAAAAGAAATATGGTCTACAAGTCAATGGTGGCACCTGTTAAATACATATTGTGCAGAAACATGGGAACTTCAAAATAATTGACAAAGATTAACTGCCGAGGAATTGGATTATTTAATTCACGAAGATGTAAATTATCTGACCTAGAACGTATAAGAAATGAAGAAATCCGTGCCAGAATGAAGCAAGTAAAAGTATTATATAGATAGAATCGAAGAAAAATTTAGTCTATGTGGTTACATCAAAAATATAGAAGACATTATGGTGGATTCTAATTTTTAAGAGATAGAAAAGGAAAATATTAACCATGAAGAAGACAGGAAACAAACGCAACAGGAAAATGATTTATGGGAAAATGTAAATATTGGAAAAGACTATACCTAGGCAAAATTCTGTATAAAAATTTAATTCGTTGTAATCGACATTGATGAAATTAAAAATTCGAAAATCATGTCATAATCATAATAATTAAATACTTTCGAAATAAATTTTAACAAAATTTTTATATTTAGACTAGGTTTGAAATTGTGAAGTTGATTTAAATTTGCGAATTTTACTACTTTATATTTTATACTTAAGTCTAAAGAACAAAAACTACGTCAATTTTCTTTTTTATGTATATGGATATTTTCGAAATTCATTTTAACAAAAGTTTATGATTTGTCAAGTTTTCTTTAAATTGGTGAATTTTCTTTTAATATACTTATTTAATCCTAGTAAACAATTGTGGACTAAATTTTAATTAAAATTAATTCTTTATGAATCCATTTGGATCATATTAGAAATTGTAAAAGAAATTCTAAATTTGCGAATTTTATTTTAATAATAAAATCAGCCATTAAAAAAAATATCTTTTTATATTCTTTACCATTTCTGTAAGTCTTTCAATATAGTAATCCTTATTAATTTTTGTTAAATAAATATCTATTATTGGCCATTTTAGTTTCGAGAACGATTTCCCGCCGAGATTTCGACTAATTTTGCGGAGTAAAACATATCTAGCTATGGAAACGCAAGTGGAATCCAAAGAGAATCTCCCTTAATAGAAAACGTGAAATCGTGTGTTCAGTTGACTGCATTCTGTCGCGGGAAAATAAAAATCTTATTATTAGAGAGAAATTTTGAAGAGAACAAAAAGAAAATGCGATTTCCTCTGGGCGGCAAGAAATACATCTAAAAGCGATTATACTTATTTCGTTTAGTGCTCACTTCTGTTTTATACCATGGCGGCGGGCGCGGCGTCGCGGCGCGTGGCGACGCTCGCTAGCCGTGCCAGGAATACGGCGCAAAGGTCACGTCTTTGCCTAACGATCGGATCAGCCGGGCCCGAGCACGACGTCGACAGGACACGCAGCTCTTCTGCTAACTTTACAAATTGTGTTTTCTTGTTTCGTTCTGACACCTTTACGTAACCTGCATATTTCACCTCTGACTCTTTCACCAAATAGAACAACTTTTGCTGATTGTCGGAATTATTTTTGGTACACTGTCACATTCCTCACGGAACAACTCCTAATTATATTCAAACTGGATTATTTTGGAAAACGAACACGACACGGTTTTATAGAAAAAGAAGAAATTTCCATTTCGAGAATGTTTTATCTGGCAATTACATTATTCTTATGTTATATTTTATAATACTCGATTATTTCTTGAGGTGTAAAACTGAGTCAAGATCCGTAGGTGAGGGATGCAATACAACGAGGGAAATATACATTTCACGACCCCAATATTTACAATGGTTACAATATATTTTAAAATTATTAGAATCATGATATAATTTATGACAGTTACTTAGTGTTATTGGTTATAACATACCGTGTGTCCCACGTAAATGTTGGCATATGCATTTAACATGTAAAAGCAATTTTTTGTAAATGAAAAGTAACCGGCAAAAAATTATGCATCCAAATTTTATATCACAAGATTAAAATATTTAAAACAAATTGTAAGCACTATACGTCAGAAACAATAAAAAGAGTAGGCGGAAAATTAGAAATTATTAATATTGATTTCATAAAATTGCGGTATCAAAATAAATTAATCTGTATTAAATAAGATGTAGGGAAATTGGCAGTATTTGGATGCTTAATTTTTTGCCGGATACTTTTTATTTATAAAAAACTGATTTTATATGTTAACTGCCTATGCCAACATTTACGTGGGACACACGCTATAAAAACATCTAAACTATTTTTTCTTCAAACGTCTTAAAAGTACGTTGTTACGTATTTGTATTCAACAAGCAGAAGTTCAATATTGTCGCCGCCGGCGTAAAAGTGTTTCCTTGGCAACACATTTACTCCGGCGGCGGACAAAGTAAAATATCATGCAATATAGTAAGGTTGTAATTCAATAATTTGACAGTTAAGAATAAAACAAATAAACAAAAATAACAAAATAACACATTCTGTGGCAACTAGAAATACTGGATACGGTAGAATATTTGTTGAAGTTTTGAGCATATTTTAATGTTTTAATGCCTATTTTCTATGTTTGAAGAAAAAATAGCATGTGTTATTCGGAATAAATGTGACTTTGTATGCTTCCCATGTAATTGTTCGACTCGCTTCGCTCGTCGTTCAAACTTACATGCTCAGCACACAAAGTATCACATTTACTCCTAATAACACAATATACTATTAATATACCTTGAAAAACTGATAAGAGCAGTAAGTAATAAGACTTTTCGTGCCCCCGTCCAAAAACCTTAGTTTTACACATGTAAAAATCGTCCAGAAACTACTTAGTTACATGCTTAGGCCGTCAAAAACTAGTGACATTTGTAAGATTAGATTTAGTAACAACTGGCTGTCAATTTTGAGCGTTGGTTTAGTTTAATTTTTGAATGTTTGAAGATTCGATATTTCCACCAATTTTCGTTCTAAAAGTATTAATTGTAGTAGTAGTTATAATAAAATTTTCTTTTGCAGTGCGCAGCCAATAAATAATTATTATCTAAATAAATGTAATCGAAATTAACAGAGAAAACAAATGAATTGTTGATATTTATAAATCCCTCGTATCCTTGTTTATGAATGATCCGATGTTACCAACATAAAAAAAAAAACGTATTTCATATTTAACAAATAATTCAGTAATTTCATTTAATAAATATGACAAGATCGTCACAAAAATAATAAGTATCGCACGTACAGAAACTGTTTTACGAATGGACCTAATTTGCACTTGTAAAAGTGCAGTTTCTGGACTAGTGCTACAATTAACTTTTGTCGTCTTGTGCTAGTGAAATGAAATGTGTATTTCACAAAAAATAAAGCAAAAAAAATTGTATATTTGTAAATCTATTGAATTATTTATATTGTAATAGACAATTATGTTTCATAAATTAATTGCAATAGATCGTAAATAGCTCCGTGATAAGGCATCGGATCGTGAGACCCTTAGTTCGAATCCCACAGCCGGCAGTTGCTATTTTAAATTTGCCGCTATGGTAAACATCTTTGAGTAGGCGGGCATGACTTTACAGCTGGTAACCGCACTTTGTATGCAAAAATATATCATTTACCAAAATCTGCGTAAGTAGAGTGTAACATTCATAATGGGTCTCCAAAGCATACCTTTCTGGGATTAAATCAGTTTCAATTATATTTTTGAAAATTTTATTCCTACCTGTAAAACTGCTGCTGAAAACCTGCTGGTACGATCCTCAAAAACGAATTCCCTGAAAAAAAAAAACCATAATTTAAAATATAGTTCAATACTACTTTGTATTGTTTGAAATAATATGTAAGGTGAAACAATACAAATGTAATATAAATAAAACACTATCATCGTAAATGGCAAAATTTTATTTCCCAGGGTATAATGTCGGAATGTCGTATGTGTTAGGGGACGAATTGACGAAGACAAATTCGTATTTATTTTATATTTATTTGAGAATGCAATTCTGTAGTTGAGCTGGTGTTTTATCGCACTCCTGAATATTGCTTTATTTACATTTTAAATGTCGATCCGTGTTATAAAATAGATTGTATTCAAATAAGGTATTCGGTTGTCTAGTTCGCCGCGGCGACGTTCATTTGCAGTGGCGCTGCTGAAGGAATGAGCAGCGACGTTACCACGTTGCACTTCTTGCCAAGTGACAGATACATTTACATACTGGTAATCGCATAAATCAGTTTGTCCCAAGACGGAATTGCTACGTATATGGAGGAACTATTTCACCGGCCAAGGAATTATCATATCTCTCTTTTCATTCAACGCAAAATTCTACTAAAACTAACTCCGGAGAAGTTGTCGACTTGTCTCTGTAATAACCTACAAACATGTCGGCACACCATATATTCAACAAGCTTTCATTACTGTATTACTCATTGAAAACGAGAAGCATGAAACGAATTTCAACGCGCCTATATACATAGCCAACATCCAACCTCTTTCATTTACTTCATAAAATCTGCTAGAAGAAAATTTTATTTGTTGAATAATTTATATTAGCAGCATACTATTTGGCTACACAATTAGTTCAATTTCTGTTCAAATCATTTGGTAATAGACCACTTAGGGTTAGACATTTTTGTTTAGTTCTGTATACAAAATTTAATTTGATTTCAAAACATTTGGTTAAAGAATATTAGGATTGAAATTGAATAATTATTTTAATACATAAACACAAATTAGTTTGCGGTAGGCCTAGCTAAAAAGAATATAAAATTGATAAATATAATTAATAAAAAGTAAATTTGATGTTTTTATTTAGTCAAGAGGTCCAGGCCTAATATCCGTAATAGAAAAACATCTATACTGTAACGGCTTCAGAATTGTAATAGTTTTTGGAGTAATATAACAAAACTATCCTACGTACATCTATAGAATATGAGGAATCCATATTTTAAATCCAATTCAAATTATGTGGATTGGCTTTAAAATTACAGGTTGTCAAATTTGGGGAATTTTTGAAAATAATCGATATTTTTCTTATCAACTTAGATAGTTTATAAAAATAACATTTTTTGAGGTATTGTCATAAAAGTTCACATAGACGACAAATAAAGTATGCTAAATACGCTCATTAACAGCAATTTAAATTATCTTTTATAGTTTCGAAGATACAAATACACAAACAATTTTTGTGAATTTTTTCGGAATTCAGTGCCGAAAAAAAAACGCTCATATCTGAAAAACTGAAGAATATTTATCCTTGAAAATACTTTTTTCATAAGTTTCGGGTCGAAAATAAAGGGGTAGGGTATATAAATCAAAATTATAGGAGATGATAATTTTTGGCAAAATCTTAATACCAACCCCTTGAATTTTTTCGTATTTTAAGCAATTTTCAGACTTATTGCTCTAGCAATTCTTCCTGTACAGCGATTTCAATAAAACTTTACACACTTATGCATTTCACCGAGCTGAATCCAATGGTGCAGTTCCCAGGACGGTATCTTTTCTCTTTGTTGAGATACTCGTCCTGGAAAATTTTAGATGGAGCCGATTTTGGATAAAATTTCGAAAAAATAAAAATCGCTGAAAATTTGTTTATAGGGTAATTAAAGCATGTAACTTTCAAAACTGGAGACCGTTTTTTGATATCTCGCATGGTTTTTTAGTTATGGCCTAGCAAATTTTAAATTTTATCCTATTTTCATAGATTTTCGCCATTTTTCAGATTTCCTTCAATATATATGTTTTTAATGTACCAAATGTGCTGAAAATTATTATAAGAATTAGTTGAATAATTGATCTAACTGCGAAGATACATAAAATATAAATTTCAAGTACATGGGCCGAAATACAATTTGAGTAGGACTTCCTTTCGTACATAGCAACATTTTAAGCAATGTTAACCTCTGCCATCGACCCCGATGTGAAAGAAGCGGAATACCGCGAGGCGGGACAGGTAGAACGCGTTGTCTCACAATGACATTCATAAAGTAAATGACGTCACGGGCGTGACAAGCGCGCATCGCTACCGTTTTAATTCGGCGCCGCGGGACGCCTTTGTCTTCTAAATGCCAATATTATCTTAATACGCATCCCGAGACACGCAGCAATTAATTACATTTGAAAATATTTAAATACTTTCATATATGATAAGCGGATGATAAGTGGGACTAATTATTCATACGTGACTGCAAGTAATCAAGCAGCAGGTGACGTGGAGATGTGTCTCGGATTACACGTATGCGCTTCGGAGGTATTTGTATGCAAACGATATTGAAAATGCCAGCGTACTCATTGCTTGTACTCCACATTGCTACTTGCACAACTGTATTCATTTTTCTCAGCGCTACGTCAAATTGTCACACACAAGTTTCTTGGTCGTTCATTGAACATTAGATAAATAGTTAGAATTCAAGTTCTCATCTTTCACCATATTGATGTATGGTCCTGAATGTTGGGTGTGGATAACGAAGCATAAACGACATGTAACTGCAGTAGAAATGAAATATTTTAGAGGAGTATGTGGGTATACGAGACGTGATTTTATCCGGAATACATTGATATTTGGTGAGTGAGAGATTGCGAAGAATGAAGTGGGAGTGAGTCAGTTGAGGTGGTTTGGACATCTTCAGCGAATGTCGAATTAAAGGTTTGTGAAACTTATATATGCGGGTGTGTGGGCGTTAGAGGAATAAGTGGTTAGGTATGATTAATGATTTGTTGTGTGTATAAATGATTCCGAGTGTAAAGAACTAAATAATGTAGCACTTTAACAGCAAGTGCAGATAATAGTTTATTATATATCGGGGCAGAAAATGACTGACTGACTGTGAAAATGAATTAATTAGATTTGATTTCCTATGGAAATTTACCTTCTGGGATATATCGTTTTTACTGCTTCTTGAAAATCCGGAATTCCGGAAATTAAACTAGTACTTAGTAGATTATGTATGAAAATCCTGTATTATATGCACTAATTTGGTAAATTGTAAAGTGGCAACTTTCAGATTGGCTGAAAAGTGAAAGGTAGGAACAATTAATTGACTTTCCAACTTAAACTACATTTTCCCCTTTATTCATCAACAATTTAAATAAATATATTTGTGTTTTCTGAATAAAGTACAAAGGAACTATTGTGTTTATGTCTGTTTTAATTATTTATTATCAAATGTAACATCTATTTATTTATATATTGTAAGTGTTTTTAAAATCCATTAATAATGTTTTTATGACACGAATAAAATATGTATAGTTTTATATTTTTCAAGATAAAATTAACTTTTATAATTATAAAGATGTATGTAAAGATGTCATAAGAAATATAAAATTAATAAAATTTGATGATGGTGTATATGTATTTTATCAGCATATTTTGACTGAAATTTTATTATTTTATTTTATTACATTACTACTGTCACGCATATTAATTTACGGCTTTGAGTTGTGAACAAAATTTAAATAAATACCTGTCCCGACATTAAACAAAGATATATGCAAATGAGGGATACAGAAACTCACAGTTTGACATTTTTGGAATATTAAAATGGTCGTATACCTACCGAATAACTATATCCACATTCAAATTTAATATCATAAAACGTCAAATGAAATTATAAACAAAACAATTTCACGTTTGTTTCTTTATACTATTTCAAACTCTCATTTTATAAGATACAAAATTGTTATAAACTTCAATTTAATTTTAATTGTAATTTCAGTTTTATTCTAGTCCCTTTTTATTCATTGTGCTATTAATTGTTGTCATTATTAATTCAGAGCAAAAAATCTTATTAATTTAATATTCTATTAAGTTTAAATATTTATGAATCTTCACTTTTATCTGAAATCTTGAAAAAACACTTTATAAAGTCTGTCTCTTTGTCTCGAATAACAATCAAATTTATTCTCTTGGTTTTGTTTAAAATGTAACGTCCCAAATGAATATAAAAATATAAATAATTTATAGCAGACTTCTGTCTCTTTTTTACTGAAACTGCTTTTATTTTAAACATGTTTTAAATAAAATATAAGGAACTGGAGAAGAATGTAGTAATAAGTGTAATATAGTTAATAATGTTAAGTAATATCTTTTAAAGTTGAAAAGTAGTGATTGCTACACCCAACGTGGATAACTGGCATGATAATATATTTACAACAGTTCGATACGTTACCTCATCATAAACATATTTTAATTAACTATGTATAATTAATAATATGTTTGCACTTATAAATTAATTATTATTTTAAAGTAATGACAGCCTAGCAAAATATAACAATATACACGTTTAGCCAAATCGACAAAATTAATGAATAGGTTATGTCAGCTGATATCTGTCATGCGTTCGCGTGGCCTTCAATTCAACTTGGGCCTTTCTGACGTCACGTAAATACTGCGATCTGAATTATATTTAATTTCAAATACAAATCACTATGCAATTAATATTTTACATGCAGTTTTTATTATTATTATGTGTCAAAACAAATTACTCCATAAATTTACGTATTTTATTGTAGGATTATATAAGTTAGGCACTATTGCTGTCTCAAGAACTATAAGATATACGAAGTTGGTTAAATTAACATACAATTTCTATTTCGCAAGATAATTAAAATGGGAGAAACAATATTTTCTTAAACCTGTGGTTCAAATTACAAGATACAACGTTCTTATTTCTAATTTGAACATACCTTATTTATTCATATATTTGATTTAATATTTTTTATATATAATATACTTATAGTCTTACAGAACAAAAATATTGAGTAAAATACAAATTTAAAATTATTATATTTCAGTTTAAATCTGATATAAATACGAATGCTACGACAGGAACAATTTTATTTAGAGTTAAACACGAGAAACGTAAAAGAAGACATATGTACAAATATTGTTTACAATTGAAAAAAGAAGTACTAAAATACACAAATATTGAAGTACCTATACACAAAAGTTGTAATACTCACTGTGACGTATATAGCGAGTCTTGAAAAACATCTGAAACGACGCATAGCAGAAAGTGAGATTTTTACAAAGAACAAAGGGAAAACCAGATACGACCACCATGAATACGGGATAAATCTAAATGGTAAATCAGTAAAATAATACATAGAAGAAAAACAGTTAATATAGAAGAATGCAAGAAGAAAGAATAGCAAAACGGATATATGAAGCAAAACCCATAGAGAAAAAAGAAAAAGTAGTAGTAGCAAGGACATGGAACGAAGATGTAATACGAGCCCTGAATAAAAGAGGGTAAAATAGCAAGAAGCCACTGACGTAAGATTGAAATAAATGGAGAAAAATATGGAAGAAAAAAACCGAAGAAAAAATAAAAAGAACCCAAAACCAAACACAGCCATAGCCTTATACTGAGAGGTAGATAGGCTTCAGGATTAAATAAGTAAGTAAAATCTAAATTATTTTCATTCTGATACACAACTCCATTCTTTATAGCAAAATATTTTTTAGTCTTCTTAAATTGACAGACCATCTAAAATGGTGGATATTTCTCAAAAATTTTAAATATCTGACACCAACTTCGTACCTCAAAATAGCAATAGTGCCCATTTAAATTGAACATCCTATATAATACAGGGGTTGTGGTACGAGATTTATTGCATTTACTAAAGTAAACATAGTCCACAATCTCATTTCAAAGTAATAACACCTCTATTAAAACTCGCTCAATCAGATAAACAAACATCCACCTCATAACAAAAAACTAATATCCGTTGGTCCATAAACTCCGAAGAGTATTTTATTAAACCTTGAGTAAACAGTCGGGGGATCAGTGTCCGAGCACGCAGCGTGGCCCGTCACCGGCCACTATACTTTTTAGCGCATGGCAAGACTAATAGACTCATATAGTGAAATAAACAGCTCCTGTGGCGTCTCATTCTGCGCGGGGCGCAGTTAATTCACGCCAGGACGACGGAGAGGGCAAGGGGCGACGGTAGTTAATCACGGCGACATTGCAGCCGGGTGTTGTGACTCTCTCAGTGGGGTGGACAATAGTTGGACTGTGTCAACAAACTTGCATTTGGTCCTGAAGACAGGGAGGACGACAGAGAGGATGGTTTAAGGGTGGATTTTATTGTTGACACGTGCAGGGAAATCGGATTTGAGACGAGACAAGTTGCAGTGGTATATGAAGAATAGTAAAATCCTCGCAAATACAATATACATTCAAAATTGAAGTTTTTATTAGAAGTATTTAGGAAATACATACAAATGTGATATGTGCATTACCAAATTAATTTAATGAGCTACAATTATATCCTCTTGAAAATTTTAATTTCTAATGAGTACAAAATTTTGAGAAAAGGTATTTTAATTGTAGTCAATATTAAGTTAATTTTTTTTATTTAATCTAATTATTAACTGAGATTTACTCAAAAAACTTGATAGTCCTTCAAGTAAACTACCACTTAAAAATTCAGATTGATGCTTTGCTACTAAAATCTAATTAGGAACACCTAGAGTTGAAATATGCAATTTTAAAAAGATATTATCATTAGATTTTGAGTAATCGTTGACGAACACATACCAGGGATTACAAAACATACTTTTCTCTTAAAAATTTACTTTAAAAAATTTTGGTGACATACATACGTATATGCAGGAGGAAAAAAATGATATAGACTGGACTTAGGTACTTAAGCATATTAAACTGAAAATTCACCAATCAATTTTTTTTCAATTAATTATTGTTAATTTTAATAAATAATATGTAGGTTCAGAATTGCTTACTAAGTTTAGTTTGAAATATCACATTAAAATCTATTTTCATATATACGAGTAGACTGTTCAAAAAATGTAGGTCACGGATTAAAAGCTGGATAATACATAAACATTTAAAAAAAGTTCATATAAACATATATCCGGAAATGTCTAATTTCAGAGCTAAGTCGATTTTTATTTTGTCATATATCCTGCATACAGAGTGTTAAAAAAATAAGGTTACGGGTGTAAAGTTAGATAATATATATCAAAACAATAAAAAAAGTTCATATAAATTTATATCCGGAACTGCCTAATTTCAGAGCTTTAACGCTGTTAAGGTTTTATTTCTGTTATATAGAACTCATACTTTCAATATTACAATAAAATCATAGTGGCCATTTACAATGGAAAATAGTCAATTATAAATCATATAAAATTGTGTTTGTAACAAACAGTAACAATAATTATGACAAATAAGGAAAAACAAAAGTCTATCTTCAATTGTTTTCCATTGCAAACGGCCACAATGATTTTATTGCAATGTAAACAGTATAAGTCGCATACGACAGAAATAATATATTAAAATCACTATAGCTCTGAATCAAGCATTTCTGGATGTTTATATGATTTTTTTTTTTATTGTTTTGAGATATATTATCCACCCTTAAATCCATAACCTCTATTTTTTTAACCTTTCTATCATAAGGTGTTGGGTGTAAAAGTCTCTTAATCGTGCACAAATTACGTTCTTATTCATCGTCATCCCTCGTGCATCCTGAAGTGTAAAATTGCAATATTAGAATGTTATTGGAAAGGAGAATGATAGTTATAATTAGTTGTGTGATTGAGAATTAAAGTGGAATTGAAAACTATGCAGTAGTGGTAAACTTCATAATATAATACTAGTACTACAAGTTGAGTCTCACTGAAATCCCTGATAATTATAAACATCCGCAAGAAAATAATCTCTGGTTGCATTATCAACTTTCAGAAAGTTCTAGTGCACATAGTCAAAACACTCCGGGCTAGATCAAGCAGCACGCAGCGCCGGCGCTGGAAACTTTCCACATGCAAGTTCCCAGCGCACCGCAGGAGCGAAGCCTCAAGACGAAATCACCAACTCTCCGCGTCGCCATCGGCCGGGATGTTTAGACAGAGTTAGTAATAATGGATAAGTTGCGCGCCGAAGGATTATGTGCGACCACGGCGATCGCTCAGCTTAGCTTAGCTTCAGCCTCGCCGACAATTGCGGCGAGTGTCGTTCGGCGACAACCAACTAGAACTAGATAGGTTTAACCCTCTCGCCCGTGAAATTCTTTAACAGCGGCCCGATGTTACAAGGATTTCGCAGAGAGGTTATTCTGATTGACTAGAAGACAGATTTACTCAGAAACTGTTTTTTCAGATTGGGAGATTTATGGATTATGTTAATACTTTTCTTGGGTTCTTTGTTTCGGAAGATTTTTATCTGCAGATTAAAGAATATTCTTTTGAAAGCTTCTTTATCTGAAAGGGTAATTTCACACGTCATTAAACAATATTTATTGACAGGTTTCAGATTTTCTAGTCATTTTATGCCGATAAAACAGAAACATTCTCGACATATTTCTCATTGAACCGCCACAAGAAACAAGAGCGACTCTATACACAGGATCAAATAATTTTATCTGTAGGGAAACAATAAAGTAGACAAACGTTTAAATCTGTTATTGAATGTGATAAGAGTTGATGTTTGAGAAGATTGTGTATAAGTTTTTGAGGGATGGACATATTGACCGGGAGATTTTAAGGCGAGTTCCTGCAAGGTGCAAGGTATGCAATATTCTGGGTATATTTTTGAATGTTGGGTATGGATGAAGAAACATGAACGATGAATAACTGTAACTTTTGGTAGTGTTTGTGTTTGGGATGAATGTTTTGGTGACTGATTGTAATGTTTCCGCGAATGGAATGAGATTGGAGCAATCCTATATGTTTATATATTTGGTCAATACGTTTTTGAGGGGTGAACGCATTGACCTGGATATTGAAAGGCGGGAGTCTTGGGTGATCTGGGTATATTTGCTCAAAATTTGGAGATGCTCGATTGAGTGTTTATGCTGGTGTGATAATGCCTACATTGATGTATGTTTCTGAATGTTGGGTGCTTATGAAAAAGCATAAACGACGTATAACTGCTGTGGAAATGAGATATTTGAGAGGAATGTGTAGGTATACGAAATATGATCGCATCCGGAATACGTACATGTAAGTATGGTAAGTGTAATATTGAGAAGAATGTTGTTTAGAAAGTGGAAGTGAGTCAGTTGAGGTAATTTGACCATCTCGAGAGATTGGTGAAACTAATATATGCGGGTGAGATTGAAGGTGAACGATTGGATGAGCGTCCGAGGAATAAGTGGCTAGGTTTAATTGATAGTTTGTTGTATGAACGAATGATTCCAAGTGTGAAGAATAGACGAGCATGTATTAATCGTACTATGAATGAAGCCTGATATTACGAATGTATATATGTGTAAATAATTACATGTGACTAATGTATCAAATAAATATATCATCACGGCATTTACCCATTTTAAATGTAACACTCTGCTTTCGCAGATCTCGTTTTATATTTCTAGTCACCAAAGATGTTATTGGAGAAGAAACAATAGGGTTAAAATTAAAATGGAACTGAGGATTTTTCGATCCGTTCAATAGGACCTATTTCAAATAAAAATAATAACCATCAAGGACATTAAAGAAGGAAAGAAGAGAGTATGAAACAATACAGACCAATACGGTTTGCCTTCTGAAATTATTATTGAAGTTATGAGACAGTTCTAAATTGAATAGGGGTGCAGTGAACAACATAACAGCATAAAGCATGAGACAGGTATATACGAGTTTAATTCCGATCTAAATTCGTTGCGGACTCGTGTTGACAAAGGTTAACCTCAGCGATGTCACTCTCATACGTCAGCGTCGGCCAAACAAACAACTTTGTGAACCAAAGTTGCAGTGGATTACTCATTTAAGCAATCTGGAACTTTGTGTATAAGTGTCCTATGTTTAAATTAGCAGAACTGCACTAACCATACCGCCAGTTAGCAAATAACTTTGCGTTTAGATTTAATCTGTATGTGCAGAATGCGAAATCGAATTAACAAAGTTGACGATTCCATACGACCATTCATAATCTGCTAATTTGTAAATGAATAAGATTTTGTATATTAATTAATTACTGGACACATATTGTTGACTTCAATCAGATATCGGGTTATGCCTAAAACCCCAACGAGGCGAAAGTTTGAGGCTGAAAATGATACTTTCAACCGAGTTTTGTATACAATTTTATTTGCAATCCAAAATTAATAATTGAAACATATAAAAATATATAGGAGTATTAATTTTTAACGTTTGTTTTTATGGGCGAAATATATTTGCTTTGTGAATTTCACTTTGTACACAATTTTGGAGTCAATAAATTTTCGATTTTTGATTATTTAAAAGTCAAAATTAGGGAAGACCGAAATGACATGAATTAATAGATTGTATTCTACCCAAATTTCGGCAAGTCGCAGAAAAAGAAACTGAAAATTTGTTGTCATAGAAAAGCATATATTATTCTCAATCAGTATTGGGACAGATCATTCTAAAAATAATCTAGATCGAGATCAAGATCGTCACATTCAATGTATTCTAGATCAAATCATAGATCAACTTTTATGATCGGATCTATTTTTTTATTTCAGCTTAGGAATAAAAGATCGTTTTTTAATTCTTATTAGGAAAATAGAAGTTCAAGTTACATATATAAAAAATGTAGGTAACGAACAATTAATAACCAGTGTTGCCAAAGGTAGCGTAAAAGATTGGTAGCGACAAATCTACGCTGGCAACACTGGCTGATAACTTGTAATATGCAAAAATATATCTGATCTTTTACAAGATCATAGATCTGATTCTTTTATGTCTAGATCACGATCTAGAAAACATAAAACGATCTGGATCAGATCAAAGATCTTACGAGTTTATCTAGATCAAGCAAAACACCGTTCACAATTAGTTTATATTCAATTATGCACTTATTTTGCAAGTAAGAAAGTGAAAGGTAGAAATAATTGATTTTTTCAACTTTTTAAAAGTCCGAAATTGACATATATTACTGATTGTGAATAAAAAGATTTTATTTGAAATCGGCTCCAAAGAATGCTAAAATCGGCATTATTATCTCTGAAATTGGTATTAAAGTAATTTATCATATTACAATTTGCAGCAACGCAATGTACCATACTGTAATTATTGTACAAGTAGAGTAATTTCGGCAGATGTACCTACGATGTATGATAAAAAATTTATACATGAATCGAAACAAATTAATTCCGATGAAGAAATTGGAACAAAACGATTTTGAGTGTCCTTTGCGATAACTTCAATGTCCGGTTGGCAACACAAGTACAAGTTCAAATGTTTGATCAGTAAAAATGTTTAACCAAATCGAACAATTATCCATTTCAAAAACCTAGAGTTCAGCTGTCATTCTATGCAATTAAAATATTAATTTGTCATGGAAAATGAGCATAATGTAGTTTAATAAATTAAATAGCACTATATCTAGCTAAGCAATAAACATTTTTCCTATTAGAGTCCCTAATAGAGTCGAACACATCCCCTGCCGTCAGCCTCGCATAAAAAACAAGCGCAGGTCAATGTGAACGTGGAATTATGGGTCATTACGTTCCCAATTACTCGTCCTGCCGTTATGGACGCATTTTTTCTAATTTAACTAATACTTCTAACCCTCGTTAGTAGATCTAACCGATTAAAACTGTTAGCGGGCAGTCTACTACACTTTTTATATTTTATTTTTATTTTAATACTCTGCTGGTTTTTATTTTCCTGTCAACGTGGTATTTTAAATTATCTACAATAACTATAATAGATGTTTTGAAAGATTCTTATCTGATTTCATTAACACATGGTAAAGCTGCATATTAGAGCTGATTTTTAAAGTTAGTTTTTAATGAGTACTACACACTGCAATGAAGCATGAAATATTTTAATATTAGTATTAAATATTCATGTTAATCTGCTATTATTTTGGATGTGGGACGATACAGTAACGCAAAATTATACTTGAGTGCATAGAGCGTTACTAAGTACGAGAAGAAAAAATTAGAATAGATTAATATAATCTGATGTATCCAGCGTATAACTTCCAACAAAAATAAATTTTAAAGTGTAGAAACTATGAAGAAAAAGTTCAAATAAAAATTGTAGTCAATATTATTTCACATTTTTTCTGAATACAACAAAATTAACTGTAAAGCAATTATTCCAATAATTATTTCTTTATTAACTACTAGTTCCGGTTAATGGATTTCTTTCAAAATCAAATCAGCTTGAAACCTGAACATTCAAATTAAAAATATTTTTCTATTATTCATATATACAAAATGATCTCGTTGTTAGATTTTGAATTATCTTGAAAATTGTAAAACTGCTTATCTGTTGAAAACTCACTATCGAATATTTATACCCGTCAAAATAGGTACCATTTCTTAAAATCATAAATGGCATGAAATAAAAAGCAAATGTACCAATTAAAAGTTATTGGTTTTATGTGTTATCTGCTGTCACTAGTGTCTGATTAAAAATGTATAATTTGGAAAAATTAGTTATACTTAGTGGAATGGTTTTTCGGTCAAAATAATGCTCGACAAAACTTTATTAACAAAAATAAACTCTTCATTAATATCACATTTATTTTGTTATTTCATGGCACTGGTAAACTTAAGAAAATTACCAAAAAACATTTCCGTCATTTTTCCGGTTTTATGTAAAATAAAATTATAAATAATAATTGCATTATTATTATTAATTATAATGTAAAAATGTGCATACAAGAAAATATTTAATTTTTTTGATGTAAAATAATTGGATAGATTATTTTTGGATGATTCTTAAAACCAATGAAATACTTCCTTGTATGTCCTTATTATACTGTCAATAATGCTCTAGTAATTATTCCCAGGAATAATCTGTTCCTTTTGTTTTTGTTGAGAAATGTCAGTTGTCAGATAGTTAAAAATTAACAAAATAAATAAATATTACTCGAGAGTTCGGTAAATTAGAAAATAATTCTCCAGTACATTTTTCAAACTTGTTCCCATTTGGCAATAGTCACTCAAGCCCTATGGGCTTCCGTGGCTATTGCCTGGCAACAAGTTTTCGAAAGATCTGTTAAAATATTTTCAATTTTTCTCACTCTCTTGTTATATTACTAATGATAATAATTGAACATTTCAAAAATAGCATTGAAAACGCGTTGGTGCGTCCTTAGATTAACAAGCCTGTGGGATATGCGGGAGGTAAAAACAACACATGAAATTAAACTAAAAAATTTGACTTTCCAATTGTAAGATCAAAAAATAATTTTAAAAAAATCTTGTTTTGGAAAATAGGTTAAATTAATTTAAATTGTCATGTAATTTTCAGTTGTTTTTACTGCCTTTCTCATAATGTAAATTTAAATTATAGTTGTTAACAAACAAAAGTGTTTCACGTGTAACTTTCCACATTTGAACTTAAACAAATGTAGCTGTGTATACCGTATGGATATCCCACACGCTCGTACAATGTGTAAAATTTAACATAAATGTTAAAATTAATTCGAATTATTTAAATAAGCGAATTTGCGAATGATGTTTGCACAGAATAAGTTTACCGTTGTTATCAGACAATAATTGTTTTACAAAATCAACAGGAATTCAGTTCTGGGCCTGGCTGATAAGCGCGCAGTTTCGCTATACGTAAATGTTTGTAGATTCAACAAAATGTAACGCATGATTTTAAGGTGACTTCATCCCTAAGCTAGCAGCACCCGTTAGAGTTAGATGAGGAAATTTATATAATTTGAAGTTACATTTCATCATTCGTCAGTTATACTGAATATTAGCAAATGGTAAACAAATAACAATGGTATTTGCCAGAAAACACATCCAGGATATTAATTAGTAATTTCTACAACTGATCTAGGAATTATAAAAACTTTTGGATTAAATTCTGTAAAAATGAAATTATCTATCTTGCTCCATTACGCCTATTTACTGTCTTGCTTCATGGACAAGATAGGTTGACAACTTTTCTTAACCATTTAAGTAGTAGACATAATAATATCAAGTCGAAGTCTCGAAAGGGTGTTAGCCTTATTACCTAACACCGTATTAAAATTTAGCCTAACACCAAATTCTCGAAACAAAATCCAATATCAGCTATGCACTGCATCGTATTAAAATGGCGGCTGATATAATAGCTGAAATATTTTACAAAAACTTATTCGCGTCGGTTTTATTCTAACATGAATGTAACCGATTGCAAAATATTCCATTTTCAAATTTAGTGCGAGAAGGCAGAACCATAGATGTTATGAGTATATTTAAACGTATTTGACAGCTTTTAATTCATCTCATCTGGCATTTGGCCTGCATATTATAGAAAAAATAAGCACTATGCTGCAAATTATGAAAGTGTTGAATTTTATTCCTACTTTTGTCACAAAAAATTTTATATTATTTTCAGATAGGTATATGTCAATGTGCTATTGTATTACAAAAGTTTTATAAAATTCTATTTAACTAGACTGAGAAACATGAAATACATTATATTTTGAAAACTACTACTTGCTAAAAATCAAAAAGCCATCAACACCTGGGTGTGAACGGAAAAAGTATTAGATCTTCTGGTATTTCTTTTTAGAAGAAATGGTTAACTAAATCACGTACGTTAGTAAAACGCCAAAACCACGAATGTGTTATTTCTGCAAAATTAGTATAATTTTTCAAATATTTGTTAACTACTTAATTAAATATATTTTTCTACGACCACTGAGAAATCTGCTCATTGTATGTTTGTTGTAGCTAGGGATATGAGGAACATTGCAAGCATCGTGCGAAATGAATTTGTTTTGTGAGTATTTCAATACAGGTCAGTTCATTTAAGTACAGGTGCCATTGCTAGGATACTTATTTAGAATTGTCAAATATTGGAATGGTGAAAGCGGGACAAATTTATTATTAAAATTATATATGAATTAGGAAATAATATCGTGGTCGCCTTCGGCTCATGCTACAAACTTTCATACTCGTAGGAAATAAGTACCATTCCATGCTCGTTGTACAATATACTATTTTGTTACAAAAGTACAAAAATAAATTTTCAGAGCAAATATTTATTTTATATGTTTAATGAAAGATTAAAACATCATTTTCTCGAATTTACCAATTTTGCGAAAATAACATATTCGCGGTTTTGGCGTTTTACTAACGATATGATTATGAAGGCTCCAAACTACAGTGTTTCTCAAAACAAGTGCAGTAGTTCTAGTATCACCCTATAATAACTCTCGGCAGCAAGTCATTCACTCAATCCAATTGAGTTTTTTTTTTCTAACTGATTGAACTATGAAGTCCCCAAACTTCGGTGTTTCTCAAAACAAGTGCAGTAGTCCCAGTACCACCCTATCATAACTCTCGGCAGCAAGTAGTCTTTGGAGCTCGCTGCAGCCGCTGCCATACACTCACCACGAGCCTCGACATACGCGGTGCGCTACGTGAGGTCACGAGGTCAGGTTGTTGAGTGTTCTCAGTAGAGACTAGAATATGTCTTGCAAGTCGACCGGAGCCTCCATGTCTCTGGAACTCATCGCTGCGTTCATATCAATCTTCTGAAGAGACACAGGTATGAAGATGGTAAGGCTTGATTCCCACGTGAAGAGACGATGATAATGGAGAAGAGGGACTTGGAAATATGATTCACCACCGTTGAAAACATACTGAACTGTATTTTTTAAAACTTTATTATTGTTTTTAGAGTACACTTTTGCCAGCGAAGCAGTTCTGGGTAGCTTCATTTGAAATGGTCTTTAAAATCTTAGACGCATTAGCTTTGATGTCTTCAATCGTCTGAAAACGACGTTCTGTCACCACTGATTTTAATTTCGGAAACAACAAACAATCACAAAGAGCCAGGTCTGGCGAGTAAAAAAACTGAGAGTGGACAGTCATTTGATTTTTGGGATAAAACAGACGAATTGACAAAGCTGAGTATACGAGCGCAATATCGTGATGCAACATTCATAAGTTGTCTTGCCAGAAATCCAGTAATTTTTTGCCCAGTTAATTTTATGTTGCATCGTTACTCCAGAAAATCGGACATTTGGGAGTGAGAGAGTAATAAAACAGTCTGTCAAAGACATTTCAGTGCCGCGTCAATAATTGTTTGCTCAGGAATAATCCAAAAGACTTAATTAGATAGAGATTTATCAATATATTTCTTAAACATAAATATGTTTATCATGTTATTGACTTTACCACCCTGTCACTGCGAACTCAATCCAACTGAATTAGTGTAGCCTCATGAGAAGGTTGAAGTAATGCAAAACAACACTACTTTTAAACTGGAAATGTGTTATAAAATATTATAACATAAATACTTAAACCTGAAAAATTCTATTTACATCAAAGTTACGGTCCAAAAGGGATTATCGGAACGTTTATAGCAATGTTCCTGTAGTTGCAGAAGTATATTTCGTTCTAGATATACAGTGAGCGGCATCCTAGTAACGTTATATCTTATTTTTCTGGTGAATTTATTTGCCGCATAGCTGAAAAAATCCAATACTACTCTTGCAAATTTGTATTTATTCCTCTCACTTTCTCAAATGGAGTATGACACTTAAATTCGTTGCACTTAAATAACAATATCATGAAAACTAAAGAGATATCCACAATCCAAGAACATGCGGTAACAGAGGAGGTTATGCGCAATGCAATACTACCAACTGCGTGTCACTAAATACTTCCGTTGGCGCGAAATTCGAAATGTTCAGTTATTTCCTGAACAGACCTTTTGTGTGTTAAGGAAAAATAATAAAGAACCCAATCCTTACGACCAATTTCCTAAAAATAGCCTAACCCCTTTTGTGCCACGTGGCAGTAAATCACAAATGAAGTAAACGCAGATTCATTAATCTCGTCTACAACAAACTGTACATCACGCCAGCTTTGATCTAGCAGCGAACAGACACATTCAGATGATAATAAATGTTCGTTTGTTTCGTGGAATTGTGCTGACAACCAAAACACGGCGCTGAGTATTAGTCACTTGTTTTTAATGTGCTAGTTTGCGACAAAACGCCGAGCGGCGAGTTTTTACCTTCGAGGAATTACCGGAGAACTGGAGGATGACAGACGTGCTCTTACGCTGCCGTGAATTAAAGAAACGCTGTTTAATTATCATAATTTCCGACTGTCTTCTGCCTCAGCCCGGCAAAGCGACGCTAAGTGTTTACCTAAAGCTTTATTAGCTGCGTTAGATTAAGTGCTGGAGTATTTTTAAGACAAATTGTTCTACAAACAGACTGCGTACTTTTCTCTTTTGGAAAGCGTTTTAAATTATTTTACAAGTAGATATCTTCTTCTTGTATAACTAAATATATCCATGCACTCGTACGAACACAAATTTATATATATTTCCTCATCCACCTGATTTTTACCTTACAATAATTTTTGATTTTTATTTTCATTTTTTTCATATACAGACTGATTCATAACGAACGGAAAAGATTGAAAGAGAAACTAAGAGTGCAACAAAAATAATATT
Source organism: Poecilus cupreus (assembly GCA_963942605.1). Taxonomy (NCBI): domain Eukaryota; kingdom Metazoa; phylum Arthropoda; class Insecta; order Coleoptera; family Carabidae; genus Poecilus; species Poecilus cupreus. The sequence goes on from OZ012720.1 coordinate 30,308,615, forward strand.
TTTGTTTGATAAAAACTCAACAATTCTAAATTTAAGTCCACTTATTGAGTACAGCAATAATTTTATAGAATTAGTAACATCATTAATTTTTGTTTTCATAGTATCATAATATCTTTGAGATCTAACAATTTGTTGTTATTTTAAGTTTAAATTATACCCCCAGCAAAAAAATTTATGGCAAAAGTAATGAATTATAGAGATGTTTTTAATAAACGGAACTTATTTTATTAAATACAATTTTATCATTTAAAAATAAACATTTGTTTATAAGTGGCTCTCAATATTTTCTATACGTTGTAAATAATCCTGTATAGTTAATATGTAATATATTTTTGACTGCAACAGAAGTCTATATGTCTATTTTTATCCTTATATTTTCGTCCGCCATATTATTATTTTCATTATTTAATTGATTAAAATCATTGCCAGAATAGGTGAGAATATTCTTTATTTAAAGAGTATTCATTGTTAAATATTGGTCATTGTGAAACCCAAAATGGATGTTCAATATCAACAACGAACAATAAATAGGAACGAAATCAAATTTGCGGAGGTAGGTAGCTAGTGGGTATTAATTGAATATCTCTTTTCTATTGACATTACAGCAACCGCGAGCAACGCAATGAATTTAACTTTTTAATGAAGCGAACCTCAGTAAATACGTTAACTGTCTCAACACAATTAATTTCCCTATCATAATTACATTATAAATTAATTATGTCACATCAGGTGCACAGAATTTGTGGGCAAGGGGTTGCACAGGCGTGCAAATATATTTCGAATAAAATATTTTGACAAAACAGAAATATGTTTTTTTGTTGCATAAATTTCTCTCTAATTTTGTTTGGCCAACACATAACCTCCCAAAAATTTACGGTATCACATATAAGGGTGTATTGATAAATATTGAGTAATTCCTATTCTAAAGCGATTATTAATCAATTATATTTATAATAAAAAAATATAGTATTTCAAACATCCCTTTACATAATATTAATTTAAACAATGATGGAATAAGAATGAAATTGAATTTGAAAAAAAAAAACAAACTTAGTACATTTGGTTACCAATGTTGGCAATAAAATCTGCCCGATATGACAGCTGTAAAATACATAACCTACAAATGTAATGTTAGTTATCTCAATATAAATAAGAAATATAATAATTTTACAAGTGAAGACGGTAAATATTATAAATATTTTAATTGTTTTCAAGCTCGCGAGGCCAAACACTCATCCGGGAACCAAACGTTCCTGCATTTGGTATATAAATAACTATTTTATACTCCAGTTAAACTATACCTACAATTTTTAGTCCAGCTAGCATATTTTGAAACAGATTCCACAGCCCCTTCCGGAAAATGTTTCGGCAAGCTACTGAAGTAAGTGTCCTCAGTCGCAGTTTTACCCCACAAATTACAACACGAATCCGGCGTTTGCAGGTGCGACGCTCTGCCGCTAGTGTCGCAACAGTCGATAAGTTGCCAACTTCAAAGACATCAAAGACAATAGTTTTAAGCCTATTGAATATGTATTGCACGGCGCTGTGCAATCCGTATTGATAAGGAAGTCATGCTCAACACCTACACCCTAACTAACTTAGTTTCAAGTTGATTTCAAAGCTCTAACGTGTGTAAATTTCAAATATGACGAGTAGACGAGCTACTTCAAGACGTTTTGCACCAAGCTGCAAGTTTGTCAGCAACTTCAGAGGTGTTATTTTGCGCATTATTAATGTAATATAAGTTTGTACTTGCTTAACGAGGAATTTGATCGTATTGGTGCATATGAAATTGCACACAAGCTTTGAATAATTAGTAAGTTTACTCGTTATCAACAAATTACGTGATTAATTATTCTTCACCATCTTTTAAACATATTGAAAGAGGACCACATCTTCCATCTATTCTATCTTTTATACTGGTACACTTAATACACTATTATTAAAATGTTACTCATTATCTTTCTCATATCTCAGATGCCAATGCCCAGGAAATTCCCCGATTTTTTGGGGGAATTTTCCAGGTAATTTCCAGGGTAAAATTCCTTCGGAAAAATTCCCAAGGAATTTTAATATGGAAAAAAAATTAATGAGGGTTTAAAGGCACTTCAGTCCTGGGGTATATACACTATTTTTGTACTTCCAACCCTCGTTCCAAAAATTGTTAAAATTTCTAACATTTGGGCACAAAATTCTATGTTGCAGGCAATGTAGATGATTAGAAATAATACTAATATATGAAAGGTCCCGAAATTAATTCCTTTCCCTAACATGATGCACCAGACAAGGAATTTTGAATAGTCAAAGTAATTAATTTCAGCAAAAACGTGTAAATATACTCTGTAGTTATCAACTGCATAAAACTATTAATAAATAAAATAAATAAATATATCATCACGCCTTTTACCCATTACGGGTGTGGCACTCTGCTTACGCAGATCTCGGTAAGTGATATATTTTTTCGTATGAAGTGCGGTTACCAGCCGACAAATCATAGCCCCCAAGGATGTTAGTGGAGGGGGAACCACAGGGGTAAATTTAAATTTGTAACTGTCGGCAGTGGGATTCGAAATGAGGATCTCACGATCCACAGTCCGACACGTTACCTCGAAGCTATTTACCCCATACTATTAATAATAAATGTAATTAAATAAATATATCATGACGCCTTTTACCCATTATGGGTGTGGCACTCTGCTTGCGCAGATTTCGGTAAGTGATATATTTTTTCGTATGAAGTGCGGTTACCAGCCGTCAAATCAGATTCGAACTGGGGATCTCACGATCCACAGTCCGATACGTTACCGCGGAGCTATTTTCATAAATATTTTACTTATTGCTGTGGTTACTGGTTTACTTGTCAATAAATTTCGAAATATAATCCCTCCATGAGTAAAACTGATACTTCAGTCCATGAGTAGGAAGAATAAATTATGGCTTTTGAACCCGGAAGTGTAAATACTTTTTTTATTTCAAATAATAATTAGTAACATCAAATACAAAAATACACCATGATGGAAACAAAATACTAATTTTAAAATTACCTGTCAAAAATTCAGTAATAATTATTTTAAAAATATCAGACAGTAGATTTAGAACTATCAAGAATTTGGAATGGGATTGGTATTAATCAATATTTAAAAAAATATATTTTATTTCGATTCAAGTTTTTACGGTTTATTATAAGTTACATAGTTGGCTATGTAGCTACATTTAACTTCACCCTTTTGACTTCCTCTCCTTTAACATTTTTAGTTGCCGAAATCTGTAATAGCAGAAGGTAACACCGAACCTGAGTAAACAACAAAAATATATTATATACAAAGAAGGATTTACAATAATTTTCTTCAAAATTAAATTCGTTTCAAGTTATAACCCGGAACAACTTCCCATGAGTGTAAGATAAATTTTTCATTAAACTTAAGACATTCCACACTGCAATATAAAAACTACATCCTTCCAACCAACCACTAACCTAAAAATTCATTTCTGTGGCATGTCCATAAACATTTTAAACCTCAACCTCTTTTGTTTCAGCATCATAACTTCGTAGCTCACAACGTTCACCATTATACATCTGACCATTACTCCAGTAACAAAGGCTGAGGCAACAACTAACAGAGCAGCATATTTTTATTCATCTCATTGTTGCAGCTCATATCTCCTACTTCATACTCTATCTCCACGTCGGAGACATAAAGCAACACCGCCCCCATGAAAACTGGCGCGCGCTCATGGAGCGGACATGCTTCTGAGGATGGTGGATGGTGAAGAGGGATTTTGTCCGAAGAATAACTCGATATCTTTTATTATTATAATTTATTTCAGAATAGTTCTTAAAGATTTTTAATAATAAGAACCTAGTAAAATATTGGTTGCGCCATTATATTATGTGTATATTATGATGTACTCCCCAATTAAACGCTGTCATGGACTTGAAAAAACTGTTATTACCTCCTGCATATATACAAGTCCCAGTCGCACATTAAATTAACTAAAATTACATTCAATTATTTTTAATTTCTCTTATTATAATTTATTAAATACAAATTATTTATGAAATGATGATCAAGTAAGTGTATGTTTCTTATCGTTCTTTGAGGAATACCTATTTCGATGATGAAAAACAATAGAATTTTGCATATCAGAGGACTAAAACTTCCCGCCATTTTGATAATCGTACTTCTTTGACATAAAAACAATTTTTTATTTGTTTCTTAAAAGTAGATTTGATAAGCTATTATCACGTGTTTCGATAAAGACCTGCGTTCGAATTAATATGTGCTAGATATAATATTGTATTTATTTAGATTTTCATAATTTTTTGTAATTGGAATATACATGAGATATTGTAGATTAATTGTTAAAACTATAGCGTATCTAATACATCAACTAATCATCAGAATTTGAAAGTAGATATTTCGAGCAAATATGCTATTCCACGCCATTTTTTTATTTTATTTTTTTCTTGAAGTACACAAATATATAAGACCACATTTGAAAGTCCGAGTTATAAAATTCTTATATTATATTTTATGAAAAGAAAAATGAAGAAAATTAATGCACCAAATTTATCTAAAAAAAAAAAACTTTTTGACATTCTCGAAGTTAGGTAGTTGGTGTCACTAGTATCCTACAGTTTTTCATTGAGTGCCGTATATGAAGCAGCAAACATGCAAATACAAGAAAATCACCCGAGCAGAATCCGAACAGATCCTACACGCCCGATATGTATAGACTTAGTTAAGGCGAAGTAGAAGCTAATATTTTCCCATTTGCTTCACACGTCCTACGTCACCAAAAACAAAACATACCGTATTTATTAAAGGGAGTAATTTATAATTAAAAATCTGAAATTTTCCGCATCCTTTAACTCTAATTCTTCATATTTTCAATAAACTTTTACCATTTTTATTATAGTGGAATAGCCTATTATATTTTATTAGTAACAATCTGTTACCCGAAAGTGGTAGTTTCCTAGAATACCTATCAGATTTTTGGACATATCTCCGTAAATAATTAAGTTAATGTAAACTGTGTTATATTAAAAAAATTGTGACATGCTATTGACTATAGTTTTTTCTCTCTATTTTGTTCAATTTAAATATTGCTTAGGCGGGAGGTTATGTATTGCAAATCTAATGTTAATCTATATAATTAACTTATTTCTTTGCAGGATTACAGTATGCAGTCACCAAATTATTTAACATTTATATTTCATATTAAATATATTTAAACATGAGTTATTTATTCTGCATATTTTGATTTTCATAATATGTACAAAATTTAATTAAGAATGCCAGTTATTAGCTCCAATAAATTTTTATGTAAAATGAATAAAAACACTGTAAAATTTATATTTATTACAAATATAAATGAATATTATTGAATTTAAATAATATTATGTTCTGTTAAAATTTTATTATAATTTACTACTAATAGTTCTGAAATTATTTAATTTATTAAGGGTGAGTAGTGTATACTATGATGAGTTCACCATACATAAAACCGTTTCAAATTTAGACCAAGAGCAAGCCTAACCTAATATGACGAAAGTGGAACGGATTCACATGGGACAAAACCCCAGTCCATTTGCTTGGACAAGTCTAGTGGCAGTGAAGCTAGTTGCTCAAGATATGATCTCGCGGTGATAAGATGAACGGCATGTTGTAAGTCGCAGTCGCCTTGTCGTCGTCACTCCCACGCGCGAGACGTGAGGGGTGTGGACTTATTAATGGGAGCTTGTTTGTGTGAAAATATTGCAAAACTGTTTGTTTAGATAAATATATCGTCACACCGCACCCATCCGCCTTACTGGGACGCCACGTAGCTCTCTTATAATTTAAACTTTATATTTCAGAATATTGTAATTAAAACTCGATGCTTGCAATGTACCTCATTTCCCCTTCAACAACAATCATACAATGAGCAGATTTCTAATGCCTATGGCACACTTGTCGATGAGCATCGATGCTCATTGATGAAACAACAGAACAAACCCAAGCATCGAGGAAACAAACGGGTCTCATTTCAGACGTATCTTTGTGTCTCATTTCATGTTAACATTTTTTGTCACAGAGAAATTCCCTGTATTCGTCATTGAAGACATTAAAAATTTTGAAAGGTGGGTTCGTTCAGGTGTTTCATCAATGAGCTCATTGATGCTCATCGACGCTCATCGACCAGTATGCCATAGGCATAAGTGTACGTAGGAAAAGTAATTTTTTTAAAGGGATAAGCGTTTCTTGATAGTGGTGATACGTGTTCCTGCATTGTTTGATAAGAAATTTCTGGCGGGAGGTATTATGGTGCCCGCAACAGATTTTTTTTTTATTGGAATGGATAGCCTAATGTATTCCCTTTTCAACGATTTTCAAGCTCATGCTGTATATTGACATATGGTAATGGGTACTATCTCAAACGATGAAAAGCAAAATTCAGGCACTGAAAATGAAATAGATAAGAAAAGTCCAAGGAGTAACAATGTTGAACCGAATAAGAGAACAACAATGCAATAGACTTACTTCATAGGAACAAGACAGCTAGCATGATGGGTCCATATGGTAAGAATGAATGAATCGAGACCGGTGCAGTAAATATGGATGACAAACATGAAGGAAATGAGTGATTGTAGAGGAACCAAATGATATCTGAGATGCCATCATCATCAAAACTCTTAAGAAGAGGTACAACAACTGCAACAATGGACGAAATTTGCGTATGAGTAGGAGACCTTACAGTGGACGGGTTCTTGACTATATAAATATTTTAAATAAATTTGCTATAGGGGCAAATGTGTTGAAAACATTTTATTGTCCCAAAAGTCGGCAAGTTGTTTTCAAGCATGTCCACACACATTCCCACAGTTCTCTTTACGACCGGCTTTCTGACAAACGTAATCGTAAAAATGTCGCACTACATCTTGTTTCTGAAGCATTACTCATTATGATATATATTTATGGCAGCAGTCTATACAAATAATTCTGTAATAAAATCATACATTTCTCATCTTTTTACTTTAAAGTATCTTTGAGAATTATTTACAGTAAAGTTTTTATTGTTTTTACAACAGTTTTTCAGTAGTAAGTAAAATTAATTATAAAGTAGAGGAATTAATTGTGACATTAATGTACAAAATAGCATGTGAAATTTAAAAATTTTTCAAGTAAATAATGTGTGCAAGACTACAAAATACTTAAATTTTAATTCACTACTTAAAAAATTAGTTGTGGGCACCACAATACCTCCCGCCATAGATTTCTTAACAAACAACGAAGGAACACTGACCACCCCTATCAAGAAACATTAATAACTTCAAAAAAATTACATTTATTTATTATGACACTGCAAAAATGGATATTTTTCAGGCGTTGTTTTGTTACTTCAAAAAACAGAGATTAATAAATTTAAACGAAAATATCAAAATATAATTTTCTTTAACGTGTTGTAATTCTTAAATGGAGACAGTAAAAGAAAAATGTTTCAAACAATAATTGTAGACAATAATACATGAAAGATTATCCTAATAAAAAAAATTGTCACAACCATAATTTACTGAGATATTTCAAAATAATTCAAGCATTCAAGTAAACTACCACTTCCAGTTATTGGATAATTATCACCAAAAACTAAACAGCTCTTCCAAAGTACAATAATTGATATACATGTACAAAATATACAAATTTTCAGTTTAGTAGTTTTTGAGAAAAAATCTTAACTCCAGAGATCCACACAAACTGACAGACAGACAGACAGATACATATACGGACATCATCGCGAAACTATTAAAATCGTATTCTAGGGACCCAAAACGTGCTCATCAACTGAAAACTCACTACATAATTTTTAGCATAATTTCTATACATCCTATACAGGATATGGCTAGAGGTAAAAACTAATATAGTAAATTCAACTCAACTCATTTTTTTTTTTTATATTCATATTCATTTGTTTATTCTTTTACCTCCCGCATATATATGTTAGTGGGGGAGGGGGTTATTGTAATGATTCCAAAATTTAGATAGATGTCCATGTCGGTACTATTTTTTCAATCAATGTAGATATAGCTTAATTTATTTAAAAAAAATTTATATGTACAAATTTTGGTTTATCGATGACAGTGCCTAATTATTTATTTATAATTTGAAGCACATATTGCGGGAAACATTATTTAATGTTGCGAACGATTTTATTAGTAAATTACACGTATGGATAAGTATCAATATGTACTACAGTGTATGGCAAACACATAATTATAAATCAACATCAACCTGCCTATTTGAGTCCAGTTACCGTTTGACAAGCAACAAGAAGCGATCATGAAACAAGTTGACAGCTAGGTTTGTTACAAGTTGCACGCCATGACCTGCGCACTAGCTGTACAGAGCAAAGTTGCAAAAAAAAAAAACGCGCAGAATGCAAATATGCGTCTCGGTTCGCTCCGCTGATAATTGCCAGTGATAATGAAATATAATTCTATTCATAGACGTTACGGGACCGTTAGCTAGTGTACTTTTTCCGCGAAGCGAGACTTGCTGCCGGTTTCATGTTGATTGAAGCTTGACCTCTACCGTATTATGTTGCATTTGTGCAGTTTTGTTGACTGACGTTAAAAATTGGATTAATGCAGATATTTAGAATTACTTGGCAGTAAAGTTAATTCCTCTTACAGGGTTAGTAAAGATACACGCAATATCACATGTTTTGTTGATGTTTTGTATACTGTTTTTAAATTAGAATAAAGAATTTGATAAAGTTGCAAGGTTTCAGATAAAATGCAACATAGCTTGTACCCAAATGTTATAAGAACTTTAACTTACTGATCTATAAACATATCATACATATTTCTTAAACTGCAACCAAAATTGTACCAAGTAACCAATAGAATTCCTTCTTCTAAATTATGATGACAAGTTCATTTAACATAGATAACCTATGTTGTATTTTATCTGGACCAGTACGACGACGTATAAACTAGTATTCAAAGTAATACATTAATGATAAATTTGTAATTGTTACATCTTAGCGGAAACTCACTGTATGTAAGAGAGATATTTTTATGGAACAAAATTTTAGATAGTAAGTTTTCAACAGATTAGCACTTTTGTAAATATTACAAATCTCGAAAATACATTTGTCGAATCACTTGGATATTACAAACCTCGAAAATACTTTTTTTGTACTCGTACATTGAAATGTGTTGTTTAACGTCCGAAATGTTCATTTCCCAGGTCTTCACCAGATAGACAAACGGGAAATTTCGATGAAAACATTCCTATTTCTAAAGCGTTTATTAATAAATTATATTTATAATAAAATAATATAGTATTTTAAACATTCCTTTACATAATGTTAATATAAACAATGATGGAATAAGAATGAAATTGAATTTAAAAATAAGAAATTTAGTGCATTTGGTTACCAATGTCGGCAATACAATCTGCCCGATGTGACAGCTGTAAAATATTTAACCTACAAATGTAATGTTAGTTATCTCAATATAAATAAGAAATATAATAAATTTACAAGTGAATACGGTAAATATTATAAATATTTTAATTGTTTTCTAATATATTAGACAAATTAATTTGTGTGTTTATATTGATAGTGCAACTTTGACAATTATCAAAATAACTACTTGAAGAACTTCATTTCTTTGTATGGACAGTTATTAGTTTTATACTTTTCGTACAAAAAATATTGTACAAACCTCTTGCGTTAACTCGGTTCCCGGATTCGTTCTATGGCAGCGCTCGCAAGCTCGCGCCGCCAAACACTCATCTGGGAACCAAGCGTTCCCGCATTTGGTATGTAAATAACTATCTCGAATATTACAAATCTCGAAATAACATTTATCGAAAGCGAACAATACCAAATGATGTATTGTAATCATTGCTCACTAGATAGAACTACGACATTTGGTATAGTTCACTTTCGACTGTAACAAGGCGAACATTCAGAATTTACAGTTAGGCCTGGTCGAACCCTACATTAAGTGATTTTTAGTTTTTATGCAATCTTTGTGTTGGCCCTGCGAGAGGTTCCCTGCCCCGCTCCAACCCGTTTATGGGGTAGTTGGGTGTATTTATCCAACACAAGAAACAGTTGGTTTTGAGATTTTGAAACTAGCAGACGTCTTCTCACGTCTGTAGTATTCTACAAAATGTAGAAATTTTAAGAGATTTCGTTGAAAAATGTTTTGGTAACCGCATCTATTTAACATATTCGTACGTTGTTGTCATTTGTATTAATTCATATCTTAATGTTTTCGTCATTTTATTAATATTTTAATTTTTATCAACCTAAAAGTGTTTGTGCTTTGTTAATCCTTATTTTCGAGATATGTGTTGCCACACCCCCAAAGTGGAAGAGGAACCAAAGGGATAAAGTTTTTTTAATAAAATAATTTTATCATGGGACACTTAAAATATATCACTTTCCGAGATCTGTGAAAGCCGAGTACTCCACTAAGACATTGGGAAATGGCGTGATATATTTATTATTAGTAAGTTGGGGCAACTCTATCACAATTATTATACACGCGGCATTATTGTAGAGTTTCCTTATTCAGTTTTAACAATCAAACTTCAACCTCTACCTTAGCACACACCAAAGTTTAAAGAAAACTTACACTCCTTGCTCGTCTACTCCGTCAATGGTTGAAGTTAACCGATCACTTGAATTCGCGCAATAGTGTTATCGAAGTAAGTAGGAAATCATAATGTGCTTTGTTTGAAAATGACATGAATATTAAAACATTCCCTGGACTGAATTGCAATTTCCCTGCAATGGACCCATTCTGGTAATTTTCATCCGCGAAGAGCTCTTTAAACTCGAAGAATCTTGCAGTGATTTAACTTAAACTCCGGCATTTGTTTTAAAGATAAGATGGTTTTAATTAAAGTTCCAAGTAGGTCAAGTATAGTTAATCCCTCATCCAGAACAGCGGCCACTCTTCCTAAGCCTCGCTAAGTGTAACGGTAGAGATACAACAAGGCATATGTTGTGTGCTGCTACTTTACTGTGGTAACTAATAATTTCCTTAATTGTTGATGAGAAATAAATGGTAATATCGCTGCAGGGAATTTCCAACACAGGTGGCTGACTTTTGTTTGCGAAAAATGATTACACCGTACAAATGTTGCGAACTATTTGTCCAGGAACGAATGTGCTAATTATGTTAAACATTATTAAATTACTTGAACTTAAAACATAAATATAACTGAACTACAATTAATTTTAAAACTGATAACGGTCATGGCAGGGCGCATTGATGTCGGATCATTCGCTAATGCAAGTTAAGCACACACTGTCCCTCGGTCAGTAGTTATATGGGTGACCGTTTTTACGAAAACCTATACCAGCGCACACTGCGTGTCGTTGTCACACCACCGAAAACGAGGAATTCAAAAAAATAAATTTTAAACTATACCTTCCATCTTCATGGCAACATCAAAAGAATAAAGTATATCATTCTATAGTCTTACTAATTTCATATTTTCTATCAAATAATAGGGTAAATAGCTCCGTGGTAATGCATGAGATTGTGGATCAATACAACCTCAGTTCGATTCCCACTACCGACAGTTATCTCATTCCACTTTGGTTCCTCCTATAATCCTATATTTAGTAGTTGTAACAGGGTACGTATTTGAAGGATGGACATATGGATGGGGATATTGGGTGCTCTGGGTACATTTGTTCGAATCGTGAATGTATCTGGAGACACTCAATTGAGTGTATATAATGGTGTATTAATGTCCACATTGATGTATGATTCTTTATTTTAGATGTTGATGAAGAAGTATAAGCGACGTATAACTGCTGTGGAAATGAGATATTTGAGAAGGGAGTGATCGTGTGAGCGTAACAGAATTAGGGAAAGGTTTAAATCTGTTATTGAATGTCGATAAATGTAAAATGTTGTTGTTTCAGAAGAATGATTTGGTGACTGATTGTAATGTTTCAATGAATGGATGTGAGACTGAAACAAGTTAATGAATTTGTATACATATTTATTCATATAGGCGGGTGTCTGTAGGGTGCAAGGTATTGGGTGCTCTGCATAGATACATTTGCTCAAAGCAGGAATGTATCTAAAGATTTTCGATTGAGTGTGTATAATGGTGAGTTAACATTAATGCCTACATTAATGTATGGTTCTGAATATTGGGTGTGGATAAAAAAGAATGAACGACGTGTAACTGCTGTGGAAATGAGTTATTTGAGAGGTGTATACAGGTATACGTGATCGTGTCCGGAGTAAATAACTGTACAATGAGTGTGAGATTGAGAAGAACGTTGATAAAAAGTGGGTGTGAGTGATGAGGTGTGTTTGGTCATCACGAACGAATGTCGAATGAAAGGTTTGTGAAACTAATATATGCGGGCGGGATTGAGGGTGAACGATTGTGCGAGCATTCGAGGAATAAGTGGTTAGGTATGATTGATGGTATATTTCGTGAACGATTGATCCCGAATGCGAAGACTAGATGTGTTTGTGTGGGATACACTGTGATGTTATGTATGTATAGACTTTTAATGCTTATTCTATTGATGGAGGTTCCAGTTCGATTCCCGCAGCCGACAGCAGAACACACCTGAAATCTGAGCCAGCCAAAATATGGTGCAAGGATATATTAATTTTATTTATAATTCTTTCGCAAATGATTACTAATTGAATCGTTACGTCCAGGTAATCTGCAATAACATAATGCTCGAGCTAGCATAATTATATAAAGCGGATAAAGCGGTTCAGCTCTGAAGGAAACAACAATGTATAAATTGTAAAAAAAACGTAAACTTAATTATGAGACATAACTTTCCGCTGCAGCAAGGCTGAAGCATCCGCCGTCATAATAAATAAATGTCGGAATTCGTGCAGTACATCATCTGCTCTAATTTATAGGGCACATTCCTGAAATATTCGCTCGCAAGTAGACAATCGTTGCGAGTGAAAACCACGGACTTGTAAATAAATGGACGGACTGAGCTCACACGAAACTTTTTTGATGCGTGTGTGACTCCGAATAACATTAGTGAAGGTATCATTTTTTGAGATATTTGTCCATATTATAATATTAAACAATGGGTTAATTAATAATATTAACCCGAAAACTGCACTTTTGTTAACACGTTGACTATCACAATGGAGAAAGTAATATCTGAATACTTTGGCCATATGGTTATATTTTTTAAATTTTGATTAAGAATAACGTTCTTTAATAAGAGGTCTTGCAGAAGATGGAAGGCAACAAAAATCTATTTTAAAAATGTTGTTTTTTCTAAAGAAGATATTTTAAATAAACTAAAGAGACATCCTCGAGTTTACCCTCAGAGAAATCAAATGGAATTTATAATAAGTATTACAATTTATACTTTGAATGGAGAGCAAATAAAATGATAAAAGGAACCGATATTCGTTGCTATGCATTATTGGATACTATGCTGTAAAGTACTACATTATTTTACAATATATGTTAAATAGAAATTTATGTTCGTAATGCATTTCAAAACAGTTATACCAATAGTTGGCAGCATCACCATCGTAACTTTCACTTCATTGAAAACTGTGATAGACTAGAATAAAATGGTGCTCTATAAAAAGGATGAACAAATGTTTTTAGACATAATACACACACGTAGAACGAGCGCGGTCGTAATTTGAAACCCAATCCGCTCTAAATTTAAATTTTTTAGAAAGCATCAAGATAAATAAAGCTATTGTTACCCGTTCTTATATTTTAAGAAGGTTTATGTCCATTGTTCTTAAAATATGACAAGATAAAATTACATAATGTTCTCAAAGTAGTTCTATTTACGTTAGGTAGATAAAACATAATAAAATTTATTAACCTACACGATTTCTCCGAAAAAATGTTAATCTTGCCGGATCCCATTCTGGGGATATTAAGGCCGTTTCGGCGTGTGCGAAGCTGCTAACCATTTGCAACGAAATTCGTTTTATCAAAATGCGGAATCGCGGTATAACCGTGGGTGCATATAAAACGTCTTCTTTATTTTTATGCTGAATAATAAAACGCAATTTAGATGATCTCATCTGTCAGTCCCGATGATAAATAAAGAAATCCTGTGCTCGCCCTGCAGATCGTATCTTGAGAGATTCGCGATTCGCGGTTCAAATCTTCTACTTAACCTGACTACTGTGTGCTTATAATGTGACACTCAAGGACGCCGCATAAATAAAAAGCGTTATGCTCATTGTTTACACACAGGTAGCTGGTTTCTACTTTGACCCAATAGCAACTAATTTTTTTTACGAATATGGGATGCGGTTTAACCAATGTCATATGTGGCTTCATGAGTGGATGATTGTCGAATTATACAACCCAAACAACCATGCTCTTAAGTGGGGTTCGAATCCGCGACCTCTGGCGAGATCGGAAGCAGCTGATATTAAATACAGGCTTGCTCAATTTAAGTGTGTTACTATCGCTTTGAGGTTTATTAAATTAGAAAACAATTATAACTGTACGAATTATTACAATAAGAAAGTCAATTATTTTTATTCATAATTTTTTAATAACATGTTTATTCTAGACTTTTATAAAGTTGGAAAATCAATTATTTCTACCCTTCACTTTCTAACCGATCAAAAAGTGACCATTTTACAAACTGCGAAATCAGTGCATATTTGAATACTAACTGGTTGTGAATAATATAGGCTTTGCTGTTGAAGCAAATATTGTTTCTTTTTCTGTCACTTTTCGTAGTTAGTACAATCCATTAATTCACTTTCAGTCAATCATTTCAGTATTTTCAAATTTTGAAATTAAAATATTCAAAATATCGAAAATTTGTTGACAAATACGGGGTAATTCATAACGTAAGGAAAAGATTTAAGTGTAGAGTGCGTACACGTTAACTTCAAGCCACCTAGCCTAACAAACTGATAGGCTTGGTGGCTTGAAATTAACGTGTACGCACTCTAGCAGAATAATATCTTACCGCTAATAAACTTTTGGCATTAGTTTGATATCTGAAGGCCTAACAGGTTTTTTAGGCATATCTTAGTAAATAAATGAGTAAAAATAAATTTAATTGTATTCAAAAAGATGTAGAATATCATTGATTATAATTTATGTCTAAAACTTTTTTTATATTTCGTACTGTTTAGAAATTAAAATTTTCAAGAGGTTAAGTAGTGGTCACAATATCATTTTCAAATTTGGATGTTTAAATTATGAACTGATAAGATTTTGATAGCAATCCATCAACTGGCAATACTAGTTTACTTGAAAGCTTATATGGTATATTGAGCACCTAACTAAATTTTGTTTTAATAAAAAAAATGTAAAATAATATTAATTCCAATATATATTTGAATTATTTTCTATTTTATATCGTTTAAAATTGGTTTAGGCGGAAGTTTACTATGTGTCGGACACATAAAAAAAAATTCTGAATAGAACTATATAACCATAAGATATCCTAATATAACAAAATAACAGAGAGTAATACAAAATAAATTTATATGTATTGTATTTGTATTAGGCTGAAACAAAAATACTTTGAATAGGAAACTACAGAAAATTAAATAGACTGAACAGTGGTGTTATTAAAAACAATACTACTCGTATTAAAATTGACAAATATTATTATTAGCACAAGGACATTAAAATCACAACAAACAATGTAGCAATTTTATTCAGAAAATTATGCTGAATGATTTTTTATTCTCTGCAAATATTCTATTCTCTTTCGTCATCATGTTAGTGTAAATCCCATATATCGTGGCTGCTGGCGTGGCAGTATAATCGGTGAAAAACTGGCCGTAAAATTTGCAAATGAATGCAGGAGAGGCGCAGTTGTATCACCCCATTACCACTTTATAAATATATCAGAAGCGCCCGTGGAAAAAGTCTTCGAGCGAAATATGCGCCTAACTACCTTAGTGGCTACTCCACTATTTTTTACCTTTTTATTAATAATAAACTAGTTATAAAGTTGTCGGTTTAGTGCGCTGTTAAAAAGCTGAGAACCAGTCTGCTATTTTGATTTGCTTTTTAATAGCTTATAGTTTAACTTCTGATTAAAAAACAGTTTGAAATAATTATGTATTCCTTGATGATAATATTCGTAATCATGCCGGTTATACTCATATTGATAAATTATTAATTAATATGTCCGTGAGAGCGTTAATAACGATGTTTGCTTAATTTACACGTAAGTACATACAGTGTGTAGAATTGAAATGTGGCGTATAGGAATATTAATGCTTTTTACTTTCTTATACAAAGTATAAGGAAGTATTGGAATCACGAAAAAATTGCTGACGAGATTTTTGCGGAAATACATAATTTGACGTCCACTGAATCCGTTAAGACCATTTTCTCAATGATGTCTGTGTGTGAGGATGGATGGATGGATGATGTCCGTGTGCGCAATATCTCATGAACTAGACAAGATATATGAACGAAACTTGGATTTTATAAGTTTTATGAAAAAACGAAGAACTGATTTGATTTTAAATGAAATTGAACAACCAGAAGAGGAACTTTACTGGACCCAGAAAACAATTAAATTTTTTTTTCAAAAATAGAATAAGCTTAGAGATAAAGTTTCATATAATGTTAGCAATAATATATGGAATATAAAATGTTATTTGCACTTTTCTTCTACATGCTTCTAATTTTGAGAAAAACTAAATTATATATTCAAGAATATGTTTCAATAATCTTAGTTACAATGGAAAAAAAACGAAAACATTTTTAATATTTATGTGTCAAACGTGTCAAATAATTGTGAAGTGTCAAAAATATGTGTCTTGTGAAAAATTATAAAAGCAATATTTGTGTTATTAGTTAGAAAGTTTTAAAGACTGGATATTAATAGATTTCTATTTTAAAATAAAGTCATACGTGTTCAGTTGGTTTTATTTGTATAATAAAGTAGTGTGGTGCCCACACCAGATTTTGTTAGCTTCTTTTGACAAAACTGAATGATATGTTTAATAAACTAATTTTAGTTGCTATGGGAACAAACAAAAAATAGAAACTGTAATTATTATTATCATTCGATACAGATTCACATACCGATAGAAAAATTTGAAATTCACGGAATATCCTCACTTAAAATTGTAATTTTTTTTATTACATTTCTTTATAATATAGGCGCTAAGAAACCCATTGTATCAGAGCGCATCGTCAGATCTCTAATATTTTTCGAGATACGTCGTTTTTTGGTATTTTTCGAAGTACATCTTTAAGGGCCTGTAATTCAAAAACTACACGAGATATCTAAAAATTCTCTTCAGTTTAGCGTTTCTGGTGCCTTATATAACAAATTAGCAAATTTTTAAAATTTTGAATTTTTTTTGTATTTTTGTTCAAAATTTCGATCGGCGATAACTCGACAAATATTAATGATACAGATATGCAGTGTTCACCAATCGATTCAGCTCGTCGAAATACATAAGTATGCAAAGTTTAATAAAAATCGCTTTCCGGGATGGAAAGTTAGAGCAAAAAGCCTGAAAATGGCGTTTTTTGCCCGGAAAGTCAATAGGTACCCCTTGACGTTTGGCCTGAATTTGGCCATTTCCAGACTTTTTGCTCTCACATTTCAACCGGTTGTCCGAATTTTCTGAAATTTTCAGGGTTTATGTATTTTGTCGAGCTGAATCGATTGGTGAACACTGCAAGTCTGTATCTTTCATATTTGTCGAGATATCTCCAATCGAAATTTTGAAAAAAATTCAGAAAAATTTCAAAATTTTCAAAATTTACTAATTTATTATAAATGGCACAAAAAACACAAAACTGGAGATATTTTTCGATATCCTGTATAGTTTTCGAGTTACAGCCCCTCAAAGTTGCCATTCGGAAAATATAAAAAATCGTCATATCGCGAAAAATATTAGAGATATGACGATGCGCTCTGCTGCAATGGGTTTCCTGGCGAGAATATTATAAAGAAATGTAATAAAAAAATTTTACAATTTTAAGTCATATTTGGGGAAATTTCCGTATTTTGAAAAATTACAAATCGCCATATTTCGATAAATATAAGACATATTACGATGCGTACTGCAGCAATAAGTTTATTCATGTTTAAATTATAGATAAGTAATAAATTTCAAGTTAAATTTGTAGGAATATTTAATTTATTTTCTAGTAAACAATTTACTAGTACTAACCTTTTGATACTTTTATACTATTATAAGTTTCTTTCTTAATTTAAATAATGAAATCTGCCTAACCCATTAATGCCCAGAATTTGAAATTATGTATGGAAGTAAATTTAATTGGAGTTTACTCATTTTAGTGTGGAACTCTACTTTCGTAGATACCTATTAACTAAGAAGTCCTATAAATGCACTAACAATGAAAGCAACTTTTACTTAGATCTGCTCCTAAGTATAGACAAACATAAATTTGTTTTACTTCAATTTCTTTTAATCCTGGTCTGCACTAGACCAGTCGTCTATTCACGCAACCCATAAATTTTTCAAGCAAAATCAGTTCATCGATAATTTCCACGGACAACGAATTGGGGGTTGAATGTTATGATAATCCTTGGTATACTCAGGCGTTCCACATGGCACGGTAACTGGGCAGTCGAGCCGACGAGTTCACTTCGAGACTTTCCCCCGCTTGTTGTGTTTCTATTTCTCCCACGCGTGGGAAAGGGTGCAACCCTTACAGGTAAACACGATATTCACACGCGGCTTGCAAATTGGACAATGGGGGCGAGAAAGGGTTTTGCCTTACCGGGCAAGGTGAACAGGAAGAGAAAGAATTACTTTCGTTTTTGCTATTATGGGTATTCAGAGATTGATAGCAAATAGTAAAATTTTTGCAATGAACCATTCTTAAGTGTCTTATATACTATTTTTTCTACCATTAAAGCTGAACTCACAACTACTAAGTTATTTATAAGAATTAGCAATTAGAATTAATAGTTACGCTTTAACAAGGAGCAACCAATGCTAGCGTACAAACAAACAAAATTAAAGCATGATTGAGAAGCTTGCAAACTTCAAACTTTCCTATTACAATAAGTGGAGTTACAGGAGTAGATGGTAAATATATCATTTGCTCTTTTTTTCTTTTTGACCGAAAAATCAAACAGCATGAGCAACTAACCGCACTCAAAATAAAAAATAACACAAGAATTAGAATTTTTTAGTTATATTAACAGTCGAAAGTCGTCACTTTCAACTTTACTCTTTTGGTTCTTTCAGCACTCAAAAATTAAAAAATGTCTCATGACATCTGTCATAAAAATTAAATAATTTAAATTATGTCGCATAAAATTTTTGTTATTTTATTATGGCCATCGGCAGAAATTATAACAATTAGAAGAAAATTTTAAGAAAATGGGAACAAAAATAATGTGAACAATACTAGGAAAAAAAAAGTTATCAGATACCTAATGGACATAGAGTACAAGTAGAACAAGAAATAGAAAGAATAGTGATAAGAACAAATAAATAAAATAAAATAAATAAATATATAATCACGCCTTTTACCTATTATGAGTGTGGCACTCTGCTTACGTAGATCTCGGTAAGACATATTTTTACTTATGAAGTGCGGTTACCAGCCATCAAATCATAGCCCCCAAAGATGTTAGTGGAGGGGGAACCACAGGGCTAAATTTATATAGGCAACTGTTACCTGTGGGATTCGAACTCAGGATCTCAAGATCAACAGTCCGACGTGTTACCACGAAGCTATTTACCCCAGAGGAACAGCAATGAGTAAAATGGCTAGATCGCTAGATCATGTATATAGAGCTGAAGATCAAAACCAAAAAATGTCTATACTAGAATGGAGTCCAGAAGGAAGAAAAAGACGAGAAGGCCAAGATCAACATGAATAGATGAAGTAGAAAAAGATCTACATACAGCAGAAATAAAAAAATAAGGATAGATAAAATAAAAAATAGTTAATAAATCAAATTTTAAAGAAGAAAGACATATTAAGAATTAGAATTTTTTAGTGACAAGCTGATCACATTTTTCAAATAATACAAATATTGCTTTTACAATATTTAAAACGACACATATTTTTGACACTTCACAATCATTTAACATATAGATGTTAAAAATGTTTTAGTTTTTGTTCCCATTGTAACTAAGATTATTGAAATATATGATTAAATATATAACTAAGTTTTTCTCAAAATTAGGAGCATGTACAATAAAAGTAGGTACAAATAACATTTTATATTCCAACTATTTCAACTAACATTTTTAAATTAAGAGAGGAAATATAATTTTTACAAGTGAAATTTTGACAAATTATGAGATGCCAGTTTTATTGTCATGTTGGAATATTTTAAAGTATATTCTTCGTAATGAGAAAGCAACTTTTGTTCGACTTGTGCAACTCAATGTTGTATTGTAAATAAAAGAAACAAAAGTCTTAGAATCAAAACAAATTCGAAGATGTAACTGTCTTTCCAGCTAACCGAACTATATAAAATAATGATGTTTCTTCTAACTACAGTCTATTTTCCTTCTTTCAGGTTTGATTTATTGTATTACGTGAATCCTCCCCGCCACTGTCGAGATTGACACAACAAAACCTACTCCATACAGCGCATTGTTACCGTCATATTGTAAACACGACATTCTAGCCGGCGTCTAATAGAAAATTCACTAAATGCTGCATGATTCATGTGAACCGAAGTTCGGTTCGCCGAGAACACAACAGAAACAGCGGCAGCGACTCTTCCTGTCAAACGCGAACATCGAGCAGTGAGCATTCACCGTCGCGGAGTTTGATTTCCACTGCAATTTGTGTTATTTTCAAACAAGACGATTTAACTGGGAAATTGTCAGCGATTCACTCACACAAAAGAGGATTAAACTATTGAATTCGGTTTGAAATTGAATGCTACATTTAGCAATTGAATAATGGTTTTCTTTTAGATGATAATTGGCAAGCTTCAATATAAATATATATGTATTTCCATATTGTTCCGGTCTTCAAATCTTTGATATAAGAATTTGATGATCGCCTGTATGAGGTCAGATATTACAGATTCAGAAACGATATAGTAAGCGCTAAATGTAATAATTGTAACTTTCCTAGAAGAGCACAAAATAAGAAGCAGTCCTATGTAGACTTTTTAAGTTTTTACACAATCAGATCTAAATATACGTTCCTTAAAGGATGCTAGTGTCGCCTGTAGAATATAAGTTTCAAAATATGCTTACATAAATTCTAGTTCAGATAAATTAGAACCACATATACGAGAATTAAGTATATTAATTTTCGTGGTCCTTAATTTGCGACCAATGCGTTCTGATCCAGTCAGAATCTTAATCTGTGCAACGGTCTTTAGTTACTAGTGTAACCAAAGTTTGGTATCAAATGGAAGGTTTTTAAGAAAACTGCTAATTTTTTTTTCTATTCTTTTAGTCGTAATATACTACAGTGTCGCGGAGCCTAGGGGTCAGACCTGCGAAGTCCAATATACTAATCGGTTTGAGTAGTTCTCTATTAGGGTTCATCTCCTTAGTAACCAAATATAGCTCTTCTGTTTGATGGATTAAGGATTACCATTTTCCACCAACATCTAATCATTTCGTATCTTCAAGACTTCAACATTAAAATTCTTCATATACAATTTGAAAATCATCACACACCTAGAGAAACCATTGTGAAAATAGTGAAAATGTGTTTTTCTGTTGAAAACTCTTTATTGAAATATTTGACCCACACAATCCCTTCCTTTCACATATATGCGGGAGGTAAAACTAACAACTATATTTAAAATGAAGCAATCGAACCAAAGTACTGTCACATAAGTAGAAAAGCAATTAGTTTCAAATCATGAGCACCCCAAAACCCTCAGCTACCTAAATAATAATAATGTCCATTGTGTGGAGTGTTTCAGCCTATCACCGAACGATCTGGTTATAATTATTTTCCTAGCTATTGTTGATTGTTATTGCATACCATCTGCGCGGGTGACAAGCATTAGAGATTTGAGCCTTTCAACCTTCTGATACTCGTGATTGTGGATGGATCGTATCAGCAGCGGCAACTCTACAATATCTATATCCAGTATGTCACACCCTGCCATAAGCCACTCCACAAAATTACTGGATAAATATATCAGTCAAGTACCGACGGAAGTAATTGTACATTTGCAGTTACTGTACCATAAAGAGGGGAATTGTAATTTTAAAGTGAAACTATTAGCCCACAGTTAATATTAAAATGTATGAGCAGCATACGAAACCTGTCTGGTTGAAATATTATTTTTATAAATACATACAAATGAATAAAACATTAAAATTTACATGAGTACAATGAAAATTCAATAAAACCTCTTAACACCAGCATAAACTCCGGTCGTACTTTAGCTCGTAAAGTACAACGTGGTGCAAACCAGAGGTCTACAAACTTTATAGTTAGACCATTACTAGGTCTTTGATTATTTTAAGCTTTAAGAAAACTTACTTTGCGTTGTACGTATTAAAACAAATTTATAAAGAGACTAGCGGGCCCAGTAGGCAGACGTCCTGCCACAAATCTCATTAAATATAAAATTGCGGTGTTCGTAATTCTTCTCTGAATTTTTTTTTAATTATGGATGGGGTCACCTGGATTGTCAAATGCATAAATCACGTAAAAAAAATTTTCTATATCTCAGCAACTGCAGCTAAAAACCATTCATTTGTCCCCATAAGGATACAAAAAAAATCATCAAAAAGGAGACGAATTACGAATACAAGCACACCGGAATTTTACATATTAGATTATTAATTAATAATACGATGTCTATTTCGCAGGCTATTTGTATCTACATTTAGTGCAATCTATTCGAAATAAAATAATATGTGGATCACAATCATAAGATCCTTGGTCTATTTCCCATTAATGATAATTGTCACTTTTATGTTTATTTGTGTGGTTCAATTCCATTAATATATCTAGTGGCTATGATTGGACGACTGGTAATCGTAAAATGCCACATTCTAATCAGGTAAATAGCGTGATGATATATTTATATATTATATATTTGTACATTTCTAAATGTTTTATAAAATTGTGGAAAAGAAAATATAACTATAATTCACCCGCCAAAATACATCATTTAACGAAATCTAAAATAGGTAAATGGCATGGTGATTTATTTTACATTTATATTTTAATTAATTATGAGAAATTAAAGAAAAAATAATGGCAACAAACAGAACTTTCCACGCAAAACAAAAGTTACTAAGGAAACAAGATTTTAACTAAAGACATACAAATGAGAATTTACCGAACGATAGTAGGACCAATACACCAATACACTACGATGACTATGACAATGAAAAAAAGAATGAAGAAGATTTAAGAGTACTGCAACAAAGGTACCAGAAAAATAATGAACTTTGAAGTAGAACAAGAGATGGAGGCGACAGTGAAAAAGACCAAGCAACATAGTCAAATGGCTTAGACATATATAGATAGCATGAGAAGAAAAGGATACAATTAAATCACTAGTAGGATGGTAACCAGGTGGACGAAGAAGACGAGGCAAAAACAGATCAACAACAAAAACAGGAATGAAAAACTGGTAAAGTAAAATAAAATATTGGAAAATATGCGTAACCTATAACTACTAGGATTTAAAGGAAAAGAAACGAAGGTTGATCCACTTTAATAAAAGGATCAAGAGATCTTCATAAGAAGCGACGTTACTCCATAGAGGTGTTGAATCACTAATATATAAAATCAAGTGGGAAGCCAGAGATTTTTTATTGCAAAAGAGGCTATATAAACTGTTTTATGTCCAGTGAATTCTTCTCGAGAGAATTATCACATTAGAGTATGGGTAGACGATTATTCTAAAATTTTTGTTAATACAAAACAGAGTAATGAAATTTATATTCTCTATCGAACTGAAGGTATTCAAATATTTATCTACAAATATATCTAGAGCCCCTACTAGTTAATAGTATTACCCGCTGTTGGGAAGGACGGTAACAATTTATTAAGTACAAATAAAAGAATGTAAGAAAAGTTTGAAGACCTCAAGTGTAAATCCGCATTGCCAGAGTGCGACCAAGGTGCCATGGTCAGGTAAATATACACATCCACACCGTCCACGTCCACGTGTCGAGCATGCGCACGCGCCTTCCGCCATTGATTTGTTTTTATATTTTTATTTCACAGCGTAACGTCGGCAGCAGTGTAAACATTGTAAAATATGTCTGCTTGCATACAAAGTATGAATAATGAATCGGTCTCATTTTCATAATAAATGCATTTGACTTTATGAATAAATTAGCAACAAAAATTCAGTGGCAACGCGGGGAAGTCTGCTTTGAGCGGACGGATTCGTTTTGAAAAGATCTGCGTTAAATATTTTAGCAGCCGGATGTTTTCAATGTAAATTTCATCTCCGCGGAGTGCACGCGACCTTGTTTCTAACGGTTTAAAGCCAGAACTACCCGATTTTTCTCACGTACTATTCACTTTACTTACAACGGACGCATTTTCTCACACAGAAACTGTCTTCACCGAAAATTATGCATAACTCAAAGATATATCCGGATAATATACTACAATTCACTTGAAGCTTTAAGATAACGTTACATATTTCCAATTGTATAATGGTGATAGCATGTTGATTGCTAATTTTTACCTCCCGCCTACCTCTAAGTAAGGGAGTGAGTTTTCAATGAATAAGCACCTTTTAGGGTCCCTACAATACGATTTTACTATTTTCGCCATAATGTTTGTATATATGTATGTGTGTGTGGTTTGTGCCTATTTCCGTCTCGCATAAGCTAATTAGATTTTGGATAAAATTGGTCAACCGGAAGTAGCAGTTCTCTAGAAACCCTTAATAGTATCCCGTGAAAAAGAAAACACGGTGTAATTTAATTTAATGTCATTGTGGTCGTGAAGCTGTTTTATTAGTGAAATTTATGTCAAAAAAATTTTGAAATATACGAAAGAAAATAATTTCATAAATATGAATAGAAAATAAACAAATAAGAAGATTTTTCCTGTATCATCAAATACTATTTTATACCGTTTAAGAGTTGTATTAGACAGGAGGTTATGTGCAGGTCATCAGACTTTTTAAAATTATTTTGAAGCTCTCTAACATTCCAATTTTTGTTCTTTTTGCAAACCAGTTCATGATGGTCTTCACACCAAAATGATTTAAATACGTGTAACTGTTCTAATTTGGCAATAAATGGATGGGAAAATTACTCACTAAGTACGTATAGTGAAAGAAATGTAGAATAATATAAGATTAATTTTTCCATAAATTGGTAATTAAATTTCTATGTTTACATTTGTAGACCAATGAATTGCAAAAAAACCAAGAAATTATTTCTAAGATCTGTCTTAAAAATTAAATAATTTGAAAAATGAACAGGAGAAAAGTGACGAGAGGTTATGTGTAGAGAACATACTATTTTCTATTATTAAAATTATTATTGAAACAGTATTAATTTTAAATTAGCATTCAGATGCTGAAGGATTATTACCGGTGTATAGATTTATTTTTACTAAAACAAAAAAAAAACAATTAACAGTTAACATGTAATCACTTATCATTCTGTATTTTTCATCCCCTATTTTCCTATCGTTAGTGGTGAATTTTTTTTCCACTTTAAATAGAACCAACTTTGAGGTATACACTATCCAATAAAAAAAAAATCATCAAAATCGGAATACTCTGTAAAAAGTTATACGTGGTCAATTGGTTACACATAAAAAAAATAAACGCATCGACTTGAGAACTTCCTTGACGTTTAAAAAAATCTGATGTGGCCAGCACATAACCTCCCGCGCAATAGAACTCTTAAACGGTACAAAATAGTATTTGATGATGCAGAAACATACCTTCTTATTTGTTTATTTTCTAATTATATTTGAGAATTTTTATTTTCTTTCGTATATTTATTTAATTTTTTGACATATATTTCACTAAAAGAATACAACTTCACAATCACAATGACATGTGTCACATTTCGTAAATAAATTGAAAATTTTTAAATGTTTCCATGGTGTACTAGGAATGCAAGATTTGTGAAATCTAATTTCTTTATTTTTAATTATCTCTAAATCTAATGAAAATTAATAAAATTGGTGTAATCAAAACACATGTAAAATTAAATATTCTTCAACTTTCAAAATAACATAAATTGTTGAAAAAGCAATTTTAACCGTGTTTTTCACGAAAAACTGTTAAGGGCTTCAAGTAAACTGCTACTTCCGGTTGACCAATTTTATCCAAAATCTAATCAGCTCTTCATTTAAATATAAGAAGCAATAATTCACAAAATTGTATTTTTTGGTATTATAGTATTTGAGTTATGCGAGACGAAAAAATTGCCACAGACTACACACATACATACATACATACATACAGACATCATCGCGAAAATAGTAAAATCGTATTGTAGGGAGCCTAAAACGTGCTTATTCATTGAAAACTCACTACCCAATTTTTTGACCAAAAACAATACCTCCCTTACCTAGAGGTAGGCGGGAGGTAAAAATAATTCAAATCAATAAGTGAAATTGTGTCACGTAATTCAAAACTTGAAACTGTGAAAACAGCAAAGCAATTTAAATATAAAACAATGGAATGCAACTAACAAAACATTTAGCAAACTTTTATTTGAATTTTTACCGACGCAGGTTTGAAAAATAAACATTGATTTATAGAACACATATATTATTAATGGGTCAAAGACTCTATATTTCATATCAATATCTGCAAAGCTCAATTATTGGAATGCAATGTAAATAAATTATATAAATAAATGTTCTATAAATGCAATGTAACAACATTTACATAATTTATGAACGACAGTTATATTACGGAACGTAAATGTCACTCCTGGTTCATTATGTGCCTTATAAATGTTGCGTCACTCTATTGTTACTTATAAATTATACATCAAACACCGATCGATCTGAATTTACTCGAAAAAATACTTGTACTCGTCTGGAAACTTCGATGAAATTAATTAATTATTGCTAATTTATTATTTATTACGCACCCAAAATGTAATTAGTAGATGTGTTTAGTGTACTTATGCACTGGTATTGGGTATGTAGCATTGGTATTTCAGAAATATTTCTGGAAATGTATAAAAATGTATTAAAAAGTGATTTGTTTCAGTTGAAACAGAAAATCCAAGTCTGGTTTGAAGAAGCTAATATTTACAAACCGTTTTTATATAATTCAATTTGCGAAGAGCAACAAGATATAGTTAAAAAAAATTCAGTAATAATATAACAAGAGAGTGAGAATAAATTGAAAATAATTTGACAGATCTTTCGAAAACTATTGACAAATGGCGTCAAGTTTGAGAAAGATACTGGAGAATTATTTTATAATTTATCGAACTCTCGAGTTATAGGATTTGTCAAAAAATAATCAGGTACAAAATTTATATTTTCATTGCTTTGTACAATTTTTGCAATTTGATTTAACAGTACAAAATTAAATAGAACAATTTCTTTTTTTTTTTTTTTAATGGGGTAAATAGCTCCGTGGTGATACATCGAACTATGTATAGTGAGATCCTCAGTTCGAATCCCACAGCAGATAGTTGTCATTTTAATATTACCCATGGGGTTCAATCTCCACTTCATGTGTAAAAGTATATTACGTTCTCAGATCTGCGTAAAAAAAGTGCCACACCCGTAATGAATAATAGACGTGATGATATTATTTTACGAAGATGGGAAGCGGACTAACTACTTTGGTCATATGCCGCCTCATTATAGGTAAAAATTTACAGTAACATAAAAAAAATTGCATTGAAATCCCTATGTTCCACATTTCAATTCCACACCCATATAAATCTTGTGCACAACTTCTACTCAGACACACAGTAATTTTTGTTATGATCGCTATGAGTACTAACAGTTTAAAAACATTTTATCCAACGCCTCTCAATAAATGCTCTATAACTATGGCGATTTTAAACAAGGAAAGTAATAGATTATCCATTAGTGGGTATAATTTTGAGAAAATCCACTAGTGAGTATTTTTTATTTATAAGAATAATAATAACACACAACACCTTGGTAACCACTTCGATTGACATTTTAATTTCAAAAATTTAAAGCATATGTCACTGTCAAATAATATTTCTTTAATAAATTTTGCATTTATTAAGAGTTGTTGAATAAAACGTTATACTTCACACGTGAAAGTGGAATTACCCACTCGATATAATTATCACACTCAGCCTTCGGCTTCGTGTGCTAAAATTTCTCTCGTGGGTAATTTCTTACTCTGCCGACTTGTAAAGTAAATAACTATTATTCTGTTACTCGATCGGCTAGCTTTTTTGCAACCGGCTCTCGCTCTAAAAGAGATTCAGCTAGTTGAGGGGTATCTGTCTTCATTGTACAATGTTTTACATAACAACCTCTCAAGAAACGCATAGCAACCGTTGTTTTTACATAGCAAGTGCCCAACAAACTTAGCAACCGTTCCACAAACAAGTATTAGACAAAGAATAGTAGCCCACAACATCTATCTGTTTCGAGCTAGTGTATCGCTTTCAGAAAAGATTCAAAGTGCTATTTCCACTATTATTATATTTCAATTGGTGCCTCTCAGCGAAGTCATTTATCTTGGAATGATCAATAGCCTTATATTATGTATGTATGTATCTATTAATTGAGTCTAATCCTAAATCCATATTTTCTTTGAATGTTTCTATTTTGTCCTCTAAAAATTGTTATTAGATCTCATCTCGTTCGAATTTAAATCACATCTAATTTGGGATATCAAATTGGACCAGCCATTATTTAAAAAATATTTCTGCAGCATATTAATCTACTTCCTTAATACGTTTGTTACATTACTTTATGTGCAAAAATAAACCAAGATTAAAATTGTGAAATTGCGATAGTAGGGAACACTTTATCACCTTTAGTAAAATTCGCCCCGACTTAAGCTAAATAATCTGTCGACGTTTCCCTAACCACCGAAAATTTATCGCTGCGTAAATATTATCGCATATAATTACCACGAACCGTTGAAAGGGTAGATTAAAAAAAGTCCTTCCGTTTCCCCAAAAATAATTCTATTTACTTCACGAATATTTTACTGGCGTTCACCCACACTTGTCGCAATAAGAACTCCGTAAGGTGGCAGATTTGCGTGCGGGGTGAAAGTTAAAGGGTTGCGGCCAGATTACCTCCGCAGTAAATCAGAATTTCCGAGCGGCGCTGGAATAAGCGCTAATCACGCTGCATTTTATTCGCGCGTTATTTTTCTCCCTTGCGGACCGCAGCTGTCCGTATGTGTGTGTATGTATGCGTGTGAGTGCACTTTAGGGCGTCGGAGACTAGTTCTAGGCTTTCGTCGCGGCGCGTCGCTCGGGTGTTTTTTGTTTTTGTTGGAAAACTGAGATGCACTTAAGATCTCGTTACTTCAGCACATATTTCAAACTGTTTAATGTTGTCGCTACATACAAACTAAGTTGTTTTTCTACAAACTCATAATGGGTAACAGGGACATTATTTCTAGAGAAAGAAGTGTGTTCTCAACACTGTGCATATACTTTTAATTATTAAACATATTAAACAAAATTATAACGCTTTAAATTATAAAAAAACATCAAATTTCAATCATTATTTGCAATTCAGATATACAGATATTTTAAATATATTAATTTTTATAGAATGTAGTACAATGACAAATCAGTTTAAAATCTATTTACCATAGTTACAGCAATGTATTAAAGCGTATTTACCTCCCGCCAAATACCTGTATCCTGTATGTATCATGCTAAAAATTCGGTAGTGAGTTTGCAGTGGATGAGTCCCTAGAATATGATTTTAATAGTTGAGCGATGATTTCTGGCTGTCTAACTGTCTGTTTGTTAATAGTACAATAATAATATTTTACATATTATATTTGTATTCCCTTGGAAAGAAATGATTAGTTTTTGGGCACAATTCAATAACCGGAAGTGGTAGTTTACGTGACCCCCTATCCAAGTTATTTTGAAATATCTCAGTAAATTATGGTTTAATGACAATTTTTGTTATTAGAATAATATTTTAAATATTCATCATTTACGAATTATAATACTTTAAAGAAAATAGTTATCTCATACTAATTACTCAATTGTTAAATTTTAGTATATTTTTAACAGAAATTATCAAGAATTCATAAAAATATGAGTTGATACAAGTAGGCTAAATAACAATTTCTATAGGAACAAGTATTTGCTTATAAATAATTAAAAAATTAAAAGTTCTAGGACTTTAAAGTTTCACTTTTTGTACGATAAATACTCCGAAAATTTTTACATTATACATTCTATTTTGAAATTTTCGTTTCAATCTGCTAAGCTGTCCTTTTTGAAATAACAAAAAAAAAACTTATTTGGAAACTAAATTATTGGAGGATGAGTGTTTCTTGATAGTGGTGGTCCGTGTTCTTTTATTGTTTGAAAAGAAAATTATGGCGGGGGTATTGTGGTGCCCACAACAGTCTATTATTATAATTAAATATAGGGATTTTATTTAGATACATACAAATTGTTTTTATTTTTAGTTTTGTGATCGCTGAGATCTAATATTATAGAAGAAGATAGAGTATTCTTATAAATTAAAAAACTTACTTCGTACATATATAAATAAATAAATATATCATCACACCTTTTTTTAGTGTGGTACTCTGATTACGCAGATCTCGGTAGGTGATATATTTTCGCGTATGAAAAGCGGTTACCAGCCGCCAAGTCATAGCCTCAAAAGTTTTTATTGAAGGGGGAACCACAGGGGTAAATTTAAATTGGCAACTCTTGGCTATGGGATTCGAACTGAAGATCTCACGATCCACAGTCCGATGCGTTACCACGGAGCTATTTACCCCATTTTCGTACATATAAGTGCAAGAATATTGTGTTTTTAAAAGAAATCGGATAATTATTTTCTGGCTGATAAAAACATTGTGAGATATAATGTAGTTAATCTAATTTAAAAATCATGCTATACAAAATAAAGATAAAATAAAGAGTGGCCCCTATAAATTCCTAATACAGAATATTCGGTAGCAAACGTGCGTATGCAGAATAATTCT
Organism: Poecilus cupreus; assembly: GCA_963942605.1. NCBI lineage: Eukaryota > Metazoa > Arthropoda > Insecta > Coleoptera > Carabidae > Poecilus > Poecilus cupreus. The sequence goes on from OZ012720.1 coordinate 30,339,668, forward strand.
GAAGCATGAGAATTATTTTTTCAATCCGTAAATAGGGCCGTAAATATTACACGATGTAGGCTATTACCTAAATGAATACGTTAATATTTAATCGCGGTTACCTTTTCCGGTCCAATTCGGAAAAGTAAATTCAGAAAACGTTTTTAATCCTTGACGCAAAGAAAAAGGGAAGATAAATTATAGAGACGCATTTTAAATGGAAAAAAAGTGAAATACTTTAGGCATACAAAATGTGGCGAGCAGTGTTATTTTATACTCATAAACTTTACATTAAATCGGTACTTTTATGAAGATTCCTTCACTTTGTGTCCCGGATTATTTCCGGTACCAAAAAAGATTTATGTCCAAGAAACATTTTTAAAACCAATAAAATTTTTAATTCCATCTCTGGGCCATAAAACAATGAAGTACACCGCGAAATGAAATTGAACCCAAGGAATTTAGCTATAAATCAATTACTTTTCGCAAGTCCTCATATTCAATCAAAGAAACCGACCTGAATGTAGCAGTAAATTCAATTGAATTTAAGCCTGTGCGGTTATAAACAGCGGAATTGCTTTCATTATCATAAATCAACGCTGCGACAAAAACTCATTGGCAATTAGCATCTAAATCATCATTGTCTTCGCTTTAATGTGCCCAATCCAACTATTAAACAACCAGATACCTCCTAATGCAACCGTGAAATTTATTTATATTCATTCATTGAAAAACGTTTACAATTTTTAACAATTATATTAGTATGTAGCCATACAAATCGAAGCTTTGTAATCTGTTTCATTTATAGTGAATTCTACTTGGGAGGACCATCAAGTAACCTCGCGCTCTACCAACTTTTATTCTAAATCTGTTTTCAATATTACTTAAAGGAATACGAACCCAGCCCCAAGTGTATTAGTATTAGTATCACCTGAAAAATGCGATATAATTATATATTTTTTTCACACTGCTATTGTCGCTATTGAAGTATAAATTATTGCGTTATCTAAGTATTTGCATTGTACTTTTAAGTAAATGATAATTCTTCGAAAGATATTTATAAGATTTACCGTCGCCTTAATAGGATCCTTTTTTTCGTAAATATGCATCTAACGCTCTTCCACGGATCATGATAAATATATTTTACTGCGGTATTATATAAATATTATATATATATATATATATATATATATATATATATATAACAATATTCAATTATTGGTGAAGATTTTTACGTGGGCTAATAAATGAAATTTATTTGACGCAGGTTAATTTTTTTTCACGACATGGTAGGAAACCTCACCGTTCTTCTCCCGAAATAGTGAGGAAAATGTGTTGTTCCTCTAGAGAAAAAAATATAGAAGAGTTACTAATATGAATGTTATTTACAAAAAATATATGACAAAAATTATAAATAAATTCCTAATTTAATAAAAATCCTAATTTTAGTGATATAAATAATTTATATTATCTTACAATTATGTCATATTTTTCTTTTTCTTATTTAATCACAATTTAACAACTTATTAAATATATTTAAGATTGGTCCATTGGCAACGCCTTGTGTCTGATTACCTAACTTCTAACGTGTAAGTTTATCAGTTGTGTTCTCAAAGTGTATTTTCGGTCCGAGCAAATTGTTTTTAGAAACATGTCGTGAAAAAAATGTTGTGTTTAACACGAGAGGAAAGCTCTTCTTCCACTCTCGTTCGAAATGCCTCACTCTCCTCTCTAGTTTGACAAATAACTATTGAACCACATGTAAAATATTGTTTTAATGAGAAATATTTTAAGAAATAATATATGTATATTCAGTTTCAGCACACCCTGACAATAGCTCGTGTTATAATTTGAATGGGTAGATGTGTACCCGTATTTTTACCTATCCATTTTTACCACTATTTTTTACAACCAATATTTTTTTACATCTAATACTGGATATTGTGAATAGGGTAACTAATCATGTGTTCTATACGTCCAACATGTGTCAAGTGTAATTATTAAACAATCGAATACATGTTAGCGTAATAGCCTCGGGTGATGCTTCCAAGGAACAATTATGGGAATATCGGATAATAAGTATATAATAGAATTGTTTATCATAAGTTGGGCAGCAGTATTGTATTAGATAGAGAAATATATATACTGACAAAAATCCACTGTATTTATTATTCATTTTAAAACTGTGAAAAAGCTAACATACGAAAGTCTAATAAAGTCGTTTGTTGCACAAACCCGAATTTTGGTTATTAGAGTGGTTGAACAGATTCCAAAATAATTTGTATATTCCTAATTCAATTTCTCTAATCTATGTAATACAAAATATAATATTCCTTGTCCATCTAAACTAAGTGAGTAAATATTCAAAACAAGCACCCGAGTTGAAAATAAGACAATATCTTGCAAATTCTGTCAGAAGTTTTAAAAGAGTTAAGAAAAATTTGCGACGTGATGAAATTTTAAAAACTTAATTTCAAGATAAAAACTTGAATTTATTTCAATGACACGAGACGCGGCGGTTATGCGGTCGCGGAGTAGAGGGGGAGTCTGATTAAATTATAAAAACCGACCATTTCTAATAGGACAAGCATACCATTTATTTTTTCGTTTTGCGGCGTTTGCAGAAACTTAAAAATTCTCAACAATTTATTTAAACACTCAAACGCAGTAGTACGCTGGATACAATGAAGCATGTAGAGTTAGGTATATAATTTTAAGGAATATTAGAGTAATTCCTACCTTTTCTCCAAGATTTCTCGTGCTGGCTGCATGAAGATATGTGGAACGATGCACATAAACACACTTGATAAATGCACAATGATATAAACACTTGAAAATCTACACACAAACTAAACGGTAAAACACTACTAAACGCCGATGCAGCGAGCACTGTTCGCCTCTACCAATTTAAACCTGCCGTTTTAATTAAGAAATATTTATTGTTTGGACTGGTCATTTACGCTACGAATAAAATCACTAAAATCCAGGGCTTCTCAACAAGTTTTGCTGTCTTTTCAATAGCTATTATAATATTCAGCGATTGTAATAATGCATAGAGCTAGTTATTATTTTATTTTATCGGGATATATTTGATTATCGCTAAATCAATTAAATTATTTGGTCAAGAGTACAATTCCTGATAGAGGGCTGCAAATCAAGAGTAGCATTGTCTTATCGCTTAAATACTAATGACAAGACCTTATATTAAAAATTTAGATACAAGTAAAACAAATTTTGAACCAAACGAATATATCAATTTTACTTCATTTATATTGCTGAATTTTTACCTATTCTTTATTATGAGGAAAATAAACCGTTGTATATTTATTAAGTGAAATATGGATCAAAGGCTTAAATAGTCCATTTATTTATGAATTCATAAATAAGTTGAACATAGACAACGTTTCGACCTTTATGACAAAAGTGCAAATACAAAAGTTGTTCAAAATTTAAAAATGCATGCAATAAGGCTCAACCTACAGAAAACAATACAACACTGTAATAAATAAACCTAAATCTGTTTCACTAAATGTTAAATATTTTTCGTTTTTGTTTAATTTTTCATGGCCATGTTACAATTCTTCTGAAATGTTAACCCATTCTATATGATCTGTTACTTATGTTTATGTTCATTACTGAGTTAAAATATAAAATTTGTACACAATTTGAATGTCGAATTATTGTAGAATTAGCCGAAACAATAACTGGGTGAAATGAAATTCGTAATATTTTATTGTTAACAATGTTTCTTCGCATGTTAATTATCATTGGTCATTTATGTAGATGGATACAAATAATTTCGTAAATTCTTACAATGCTTCTTGATGGCATCCTTTATCACACTGTTGTACTAAAATAATGCAAAGAAGAAAGATAATGATGAAGGAGGAAGAAAATTTAAGCTTTTAAATGTGTGGAATTAATTCATAAAAGTATGAATTTCTTTCTTTTTAATTGAGGTCTAAATGTCATTTGTTTCGATGTTTAAAGAAAATTGCTATTTGCTTAACTAGGCGCCAAAATAACAGATTGAATGAAGCGGTATACTCTAATGTAAATGTGGTACTATTATTTATACGTCTTCTTATTTCCTATAGATTACACAAGCATACAAAAAGTATTTGAAAAAACTTTTAAAACCAATATACCAAAGTTTTATTTATCTTTGGGTACAGTATCTGGTATACGTTTTCTTGTATCACCCACAGTTCTTTGGCAATATGACCGATTAAATTTCAAAATATGAAAAATTTGACACAAAGAAAATCTTAAACCGTACTTTTATTTCATTAGATTATAATTTTTACTTATGATAACATAATTTACCTCAATGCAAATATTTTAGGTGCTTATTTTTTTTATTTCTCTTCCCTATAATTTATGAAATTTCTTGGATAGCTTTTTCTTTAATGTGATGCATTTTGTTATTCTCTATGAAGTGTCCAACAGTAATTACCGATCATGTTGATATTTCACCGTCACTGGTACCGTTTCTCCTTTATATCCTGATGGGGAAAAAGTCAGGATTGTTGTGCAAGATGTGGATTTTAAAGTTCATCGGACAATTCAGATTTTTGACTTTTCACATTTTGAATATTAAAATTGGTGGGTGATACGATTTTTTAATTATTATTTTTGTACTCAGCATACCAAAAAACATAGGATTTAGGTAAAATTATTATGCTTATATATTCCTTCTTGTAGTTAATTTGTACGCAGTTTGAATAAGCTAGTAAATATGAAACTAGTGTTTATCTTTAGAGTGATAATCTTTTTGATTGTAGTAATTTTCATATGGTGGTAATTGTAGCACTTACCTGTAACAATTTCTGAAAGAGATGAGTGAAGTGATAATGATAATGGTTGTAAAGTGAAATGCTAAAGATACTGTATGAAAAACTTATATTGATATTTGTCACTGATCATAACATACAGATATATTTACACATCTAAATATATAACTGACAAATGCATGCAGAGCACCTTTATTATTGAAAATAAACACAATACCTGCTTATTATACTCAGAGGCGTACTCGCTGTGACTTACACAGCAATTTAAAAAAGTAGACAGCCACAATACAAATTTAAATATCTTTGAATATCATTTTGTATTAATTGGTAATGTACAGTATTTTACACAAATGTACAATGTTGAAATCTTAAGGCTACGCTTACACTAGTTCAACACCAACATGTTAGTAGTATAGTATCGTTTGGTTTACGATTTCTCGTATTCGTCAAGTCTTCTAAACAAGGCAATCGTTAATCTATCCAAAAGTTATTTACTCTCCGGAAGACGTAAGTTCTCAAACCAAATCAAGTACATTCTTACACATTTTTAAGAAACTGCGATCGCTAAGGCCGCTCAACAATGAACTAACAAAGAAGCCAGCAATAATTTGAAGACACAATTTGAGTCATTCTAGTCATAATCAGATGATTGTATAAAGTTTAGAAAAAAATTCAATCCGACCTCCGAAGGGTGCAAATTTTTTATGCCAGTTTGTTTTCATTCATCTGTAGTTCACACCAATAGAGGAAAGTTACAAAATATAGAATAGAATAGGGTTTTCGGAAAAAACTCACTTGAAAAAAACCCGTGAAAAACCCAGTTATTATTTAGGCATATCAAAGAATTGTATAAGTTCATAAAAACGTATTTATTTTTATCTTAGATTGTAAAGATTAAAATTTATACATGCAAAAAAGAAAAAAAAATTTGCTTCTGTCAAAAGATTAAAATAAAAAAATACTCGAGTAGAATCTGAAAAAATAATAATTTCAATAAGAATAGAAAATTATGAGTTTTTAAAATATAAATTTATACATTGTTCTCTTTTCATTGTTTTAACTATCATTATTTTCATCTTGTAATTATTGTTAATTTGTATTACATGGTAATGTAATGATTTTTTTTTAAACCCAGCAATGGGTTAGGTTTTTTAAGAAAACCCAATGTGCTGGGCATATCTCGACAAAAATCCGGGTTTTTTACAACCCTGAATAGAATCCTAATATGAAATACCACCCTTTCTCTTATTGTTATTTAGACTTTTATACTATTATTATACTGTTAATTAATTTTTAAAACATAATACTGTTAATAAGTTTAGCGAAAATGAATGAATTATTATGATTACTACTAAACGTCTTTAATTTGTGCAATATTTAATGGTGGTATTCCATATTAAGAACCTATTCCATATTTGGTTACTTTCCTCTACATCCCAAAATTATTTATTAATTTCTGGCACAAAATTTGACGTTTAATAAAGAGCTGATGCATGTTCCATCAAACGTCGAAATTTGTTATAAAGATTTTACAATTTTTTAAAATCAAATTGATTTTGGGGCCTATTCTGTAACTTACCTGTTAATTTTTAACGGCCAGTTAAAAGTTTTAACCAATAAAAATATGTGTCAAATGAAATTTTCAATTTTTATTCAGTGCCGTCTATTATCATTGGTTAAAAATTTTAATAGGCCGTTAAAAATTAACAGGTAAGATACAGAATAGGCCCCATTGAATGAATGAGTTTGTTCAATGAGAACGGCCTTATTTGTCTTCGGAACTCTTTTCAATTATTATCCTATCATTTTGTGGTGTCCATCTTATAAACTAGTACGAAAATATTTCTCAGAACGTACGATTTTCTTTAAAATTAAACAATATATATTTACTGACACATATTACATCAAATATTACAAATCGTTGGCCAAAGTGTATGTATTTGTGTAGAAAAATTATTATAAAGAATTCGTGGTGAATCTAGCTCTAGTACTTTCTTAATTAACATCTTTGTGTAATACAGGGCGAAATATTTTGATTTTAAATTAGTTATGGTCACAATGTAGTTAACTATTTCTGCAATTTTTAATTTTAAGCTGTACTATTACAAACTTTTAGACAATTATACAAACTATTGTACATCGATAATATAGTTCTAGTTGAAATCTTACAAAAATAATCATAAAAGCTGCTATTGCAAGCTCTGTTTGTGGCAGTACTAAAAGAAACGCTTTGAAAATACTTTTAGAACGTTTATAACTTTCTTAGTACACCAAGAAACAGAGTTCATAGTATCAGCCATTATATTTATTTATAATATTATTATATTTCCTATAGTCAATGTTTCTTACACATTTCATTTTGTTGTAATAAATATTTTGTCATCCAACCAGATAAGCAAATATTTTCATCAATGATCGCGCTAAATATCCAATATACCCCACTCATTTCAGACAGGTAATGACTTATATTACCGCACCAGTGTGTGTGTTTTTTTTTTTAATATTACCGAACTGTTTATTTGGTTGTCGTGATTTTCAACGCGTAGCTATTATTTTAAAAATTATCTCGGCCTGTTGCTACTTTCAATTGAAAGTAATTAAATTTTTATTTTAATAAAAAACATACCAGTTTTGTACGTAACACGTGTGATACTACATAAGTATCGCATGGTATATGGATTCGTTGTACAACTTTCAAATGCGTGCTATAATAACTATTACTATAAACTATAAAGAGAAAAATATTTCAAACAATATAGATGATAATAAAAATTGTCATAAAATCATAATTTACTGAGAAATTTCAAAATAACTTTACATAAACTACCGCATCCGGTTATTGGATTATCGGGGGTAATATTACAAGACCTCTTGATTTTATCGATAAATATTTATTTTGCTCGAATTTTTTTGCTTAGAAACAAACACGAAAGCAAATTGAATGATAAATTCCGACTCCAAAGGAGAAGGGGTTTTACATAATGTAAGTTTGCTTGAGTGATTTTGCTTAAAAATAAAAATTTATCTGAGAAAATCAGTGAGGTCGCGTGGTATTTAATGAGATAAATTCAAAAACAACGCTAAATGAACAGTAACAACTAATGTTTGTTTACTTGTTACCGGGATTTTACAGGGGTAACGGGATTTGCACCATGATTGGTTAAAACATAGTCCTAGGAATTTATCATAAATTTTCTGTTTTGGTAGTTTTTGAGAAACCGTAACCCCAGAGATCCACACAGCCAGTCAGACACACACACACAGACATCATTGCGAAACTATTAAAATCTTATTTTAGGGACCTGGTCATCCATGAAAACTAACTACAGAATTTTTAGCATGATTCCTATACCTCCTTTACGGGTATGTGGCGAGAGGTGAAAAACGAGTAAATAAGCATAATAAACAATGATAATTACAATTGTATTTATTAATTTTCCATATCAAAAACTGGCCGGGCAGGTATCAATAATTAATGAAGAGGCAAAATGAAAACCCGTCGATGAGTTCCAATGTAATTTATTAATATTCCATGAAGTGGATATTTCGCTAACTACCACGGTTGCGCGTAAATTTGTTTAGTGTAGAAACACAAATATGTTCATTTAACTTGTGTATGGACTCGTTTACGTCCATTTGTACCTGGAACTCGATGTTGAATTGGACTTTGACAGCGAAACAATATTGTTAAATTAGCAATTTTCAGAAAGGTTGTCTGGGGAATTCATATTTAAGCTGTTATTTCGTTATGTTTGCAATAAAGTTTGAAATTACGTTTAGTAAGTTTGTACATCCAGTTTTGTAATTTTATTTATCTGAAGAACTATATTACATGCATTCATACATGCCTACATACGCAGGATATCTCAATACTACTCTATTATATACAGATTACAAATAACAACAATGTTTAATTTAAATTAAGTGTTTTGTTAAATAGAAACGAGTGGCATTAAATCTGTGTACGATTAATATACAATTAATTTACCGAATTTTTAAATATATTTATTTGGTTCGGTAATCGATAATACATACCATTATAATGTAGTGCGTATAAATTTATAGAAATGAGTTGATTTGGGATATAATTGAAATACCGGAAATGAATGTTTACTGGGTAAACAAAGGAACTAAATAAATTTATTTTAAGTGCAGAATTTATTGTGAGAGATTTTTAAATGAAATATATTATTTGCAATTTTCTTACTTTTATCTGCTTTTCGAGTAATATAAATATATACGATATAAGTGGGATAAGAGCATTATTAATATATGCATGTATATCCTATTACCTTGTTGTGCAATCATGTAAGTAATAATACATTATCACACGTATATTGTACAATATTTTATCAACGCCCGCCCAAAATAAAAAAAAAACATTATTTTTTGACAAGTAGGAAATTAATCCAAGTAGTTACTGTAAAAATGTTAATCCATGACGACCACAATTTGATATTAAACAATTATGTAGTTGTTTTTCATAATTTTTATAAGCATTTCGTAAAAATGAGTGATTTAGAAAGTATTTCGTCGGATATAGAAGAGCAAGCTTCAAAAAATATAAATTAATTAATTTAAAGAATCGTAAAAATTTTACAATTATCAACAATTATAATAAATAGTACGTTAATGAAAACGAGTGCGGTAATGGAGCTCTTTACTCACGCAAAATGAATGGATTAAGTGACATTTTACTCACGGGCGTAGATAAAATAATATATTTAAAAATATCTTTCAATAATCATAGTTGCCATAACAATAAACAAATAATAATAAATGTAGTGATTATAAGCTCACAAAAAGATGATTTGAACTAAACTTTTTAAAATTAATTTTGGGCGATCGTAATTTTTTTTTGTAATGGAATTTAAATCTTAAAATGTCAAAAATTAGTATTTAACGATTGCCATTTTACAGCAGTTTATTGAATGAGTTTTATATCAAATAAGAGCTCTTACAAAAGATAATTATGAGCGAATGTCTATAATTTTTACAATGGTTATTAGAATTATATCGAGTTTGGTATCAAATTTTTTGAAAGGGAATTTATATTATCATGTCATTTACCAATTTTGAACTTTTACGACATATTTTTTTAAAGAGACTTATTTATGAAAAATTACTTTTGAGCCATAGTCAATTGTTTTTATAATAATTACTAGAATTTTATCTAGGTAATTGAAATTCAAATTTTCTGAAGGGAGCAAATATTTTTTAGAATAACAACATACTTGAATAATAACAATAATAATAGTTATTATGAGAACAATTAAAATTTTGATAACTCTTGTCTATATGTCAAACAAATGTCAAGTATAATTATTAAACATTCAAATTCAGATTTATATTTATAAGAAAATCGTGTTGTAGCCACAGTAGTATTGAAACAACCATAATATAAATTGTATATATTTATTACCTGCATATTATTTAAAGTGCAATAAAACAGCATGTAAAATTTAAATATTTTTATAGATCATATCATTTGATAGCCTTTTAGTTACTCATATATCAAATATTAATTAATAATTTTAAAATAAACATAAATTATCATTATGTAATTAATACATTTTGGTATCAATAAAATATACCTATATTTAAATATTATTTTGCCTATATCATTCCAAAAGTAATTGTACAAATAATAATAAAAATATAGGATTAATTTTTATTTCATGATTATTGAAATTTCACACGAAGTTTTATAAAAACTAATTATGTTAAAGCTGTACCTGATAAAATTTTGATGAATTACCCACTGCCAAAATTACAGGAATTATCAACAATTTGAGCGAAAATCCATCTCAATTAAGTAAAGTACGTCTTTGGGAAGTAACACGGAAATTATTCCGGAGCTGTTTCGTGCTGCTCGCCTTTTACCTGTGGCTCTACAAACGCGAACAAATAACAGAACCTATAATTCTTGCGCGCAACCGTGGGGCTGTAAACTCGGCGAACTTTAAAACACATCTCGCCAAGTTTCTTTTTATTCATTTCGCAACTGTCAAACTGAAACTGATTCGCGTCAAATCAAAACGCAGCTCTTGAAATGTGCCAACGTATATAAATCATCCTGGATTTTATTACTTTCGCTGGAAGGAGTTTCGAAATTTATTACTAATCTTGGTTTTTAATTAAATATTTTATTGGTAACGCTTGCTTATCTGGTTGTATGATACGAGGAAATTAAAGTGTAATTGATTAGCTGTAGCAATAAAAAGATGTACGGATGAATTTTGATTTTGTAAATAATGAAATTATGATTCATTTTAACCCTGTACTGAGAGAATAATTTAAGTGCATTGTCCACACCAAATATGATGATTGCCGTCACTGCAATCCAACAAATGGCTAACATTTTATTTAGTTCAATCCTGCTATTGAAACTTGTTGTTTCTTACTTGGATACAGAGCTCAAAATCTTTTCAACACATTCCTATGGCAACGGGATGGTAAATGAGAAGTGAGTGGGCAAAAGTTCTTTCGCTCACTACGTTCACCCACTCATCTGTCAATACCAAATTGAACCTAACCTAACTTTGAGTATGTGGACCACAAGGATGGGGGCACGTACTAACAATAGTAGAATTGAATAAAAAGGTATACAACACTCGTGAAGAAACGTCTACTGCAATATTTGTAATTTTTGTAACTGTTCTGGTTTTAATTTACTAATTTTTATTTAGAAATTTAGAATTTAAATTTACGACTTACCTTCGTGGTTCATACTGAATGTATTAACAATCAAGATTAGGCTTCAGATTTTTAATATAAACTTATGAATTTGATTTTATATTTGATGTTCTTTAATCAAACATACTAAATTAGTGTCATATTTAACGCTTTGTCTCCGCATCTCTTTTATAAATATTTTATGATGATCACAAATAAATCAGTTTAACTGACAACTTATACACATCACAGAATTTTTTCCAAAATTAATTTATGATGTATTTAATTTAGACTATTAAATATGGTGATATTTTAAATATAAATTTTAATTCTTAAAATTTTTAAATCCATCGTAAACCAGTACAGTTATTTATGTGTATTTTATATTCTTAAAATTAAATTTCTAAATTTAAATGTGTTAATTTAATCCAGAATAAATCAGCCATAACCAAAAGAAATTTTCTAAAAACAATTTTACTATTTCCGTGCGGATAGTAGACTTTTCTGTACTCATTTATGGATTTATTGTACAACGTGTGGCAAACACCCACTTTCCTTGTAATGAAACCAATCCAAAATGTAGAAACTAATTAAATTAAATATTCTTACGTATGAAGTGTGAGTAGCAGCTGTCAAATCGTAGACTGAAAAATAAGTGTGGAAAGTATCTTTGTCAACCCGTTCAACAAAGTATTACTTCCCATACTTAATGTTGCATTTATATCTGCGAAAGCAGAGTGCCACACTTAAAAAGGTAAATGGCGTGATAATGTATTTTATAAATAGCTCCGTGATAACGTGTCGGACTGTGGATCGTGAGATCCTCAGTTCGAATCCCACTGCCGACAGTTACAAATTGGGGGCTATGACTTGACGGCCGGTAACCGCATTTCATACGCAAAAATATATCTCCTACCGAGATCTGCGTAAGCAGAGTGCCACACCCTTAATGGGTAAAAGGCGTGATGATATATTTATTTATTTTATTTATGTATTTTATTTATATCATCATATTTAGTATGGACAATAATAACTAAGAGTAAATGAGTTGAATAAAATGTATTGTTATAGTAGTATAATCGCCTCACTGTTTCGTAGGGGGTTCGTAAAATTCAACGTTAATTGCTTAACCAATAATTACAAGCTTATCAATTTAATTTCATACTACTTATGGAATAAATCATAAAGCAAGTTCATGGGTTGAGGGAGGCGATTATACGATCACATCGAGACGTTAGAGTAGCTCGCTTATTTGAAGAAATGAATGGACAAAAGTGTAGAAATTAAAACTGTGAGAAATTGTGTAAAACACAACAAAAGGCTGCGAGGGAACATTCCCATTTCAGCCAGTCAGTTTGATTCTTATCGTTCAAAGTCTGCAATTTTCGTAATCAACAATCAGAAACACAAAAAGAGCACTTCACTCACTTAAAACGGAAATATTGTCAATTCATCCTCACTAGTCGGAAATCATCGACAATTTTCGTCCATCGTCGGCCGGAATCGCACTGAGATACCATCTGGCGTTGATAATCTGAAACATAAAGGAAAATTATTAGAAGTCGCACTTAAATAAACATTAGTGTGTCTTGTTTAAAGCCGAGATGCCCGATTCTCTTTTTGTTTTCCTGCGTCCAGCGGACCAGAACAGCAGACGGTAGAAACGCGCTAGTTTGGAATGTGCTAAGCATTGGGCGACTCTTGTTAAAACAACAATTACTGTCATTCGCCGGCCTGTCACTTTTTCTCGAAGAGCACTTTTCATTAGCGTAATAAGCAGGTAGGGCCTAAAAATTTCGGTGCGGCTCGTCCTGAACGGACACCGTAAAACCACAAATTTTTGTACGTTATGAATCGGGGCAAAAAATTACCCATGGGGCATTGTGCTCGCATTTGCTCGAGACCTTTTTATATCACACTGCTTCTGGTCTAGCCGGCTATGACCTTGGCGCCAGTACTCTTTACTCTCGAATACCACAGATAGCCTCTATTTTCAAATGCCATAAGCAGAACAACCGCAAGAAAAATTAAATTGGAATCACTTTTGAATAGCTATGATGATATGAACAAGTGATGTCTTATTTGGGATGAATGAATGCAGTTACAGTTACAGCAATTCTTTGGTCTGTCTTCATGCGTAATTTGATACCCTCAAGAATGAGAAAGACCTACTTCCGGAATCGAACATGAATAGCTTTCAGTAAGCTCTCTTTACTCGTCATATTATGATACTGTATTGATTGTTAGCAGACTTTGCCCAACATAAAATGATCATTGTTTTGCTAAAACCAATTATTCAAAGTGAAATATTTGGGTAACATTACACATATTCACCTTCTAGTATATTTTTCAAATAGTGTACATCTAAGTCTTAATAATTGGATCCACGGGGTTAGGATTTTGTTGAAATTTGGTGTTGTAGTAGAGCTATGATTCAAAAGATTATTACTTATATTTGATTACAACGATTTAACATTCTGCTTTCAATAAAAGATGAAAAAAAAAGACGTGATCGTGTCCGGTATACATTGGTGTACGGTAAGTGTGAGAATGAGTAGAACGTTGTAAGGAAGTAGAAGCGAGTCACTTGAAGTGATTTGACCATTTCGAGCGAATGTCGAATGAAAGGTTGGTGAAACTAACATATGGAGGGTGAAAATGAGGGCGAACGATTTCATGGGCGTCCGAGGAATAGGTGGTTAGGTATGATTAATGATTTGTTGCGTTAATGAATGATTCCAATTATGAAGAATAGACGAGCATGTATGAATGCGGATGAAGTGAAAATGGTGTACTAAGATATTAGTTGTTGACTGATTGTGTTTCAGGGTCCGTGCTACTCCACTGAGTGGAATATAGCGTGATATTATGAATAAAAACTGTAGAATTTAAATGTGGAATATAAGGATTTCAATGCTATTTTATCAATATTGCTGTAAATTTTTACATATACAAAACTGTAAATACAAAAGTTGTTCAGAATTTAACAAACACAAAAAAGCCTATTTGGTTACCAAAATATTAGTATTTCACGATATATCAGTCAATTTTAAAATAATATTTATGAGGAATATTGTAACACGACCATGGAAAATTTAACAACAAAAATATATGACATTTTATAAAACAGTTTAAGGGTTATTTATTTATTAACAGAAAGAAATATAAACAAATGAACTCTCAAATTCGCCATTATATCATTACATACAATCTTTTACGAAATTTCTACAGAAAATAGCACAACACTGTAATAAATGAATCTAAATCTGTTGTTTACTAAGCCTATTTAAATATATTAAAATAAATTTAAAGTTAATACAAATTTAATTGGGAATATCCATATTATAAATTAATAATAATAATAATAATACTTTTTAAACCAATAAAAATAGTTTCAGTAATTTTTTCATTTTTGAACTTAGTTTCAAGATAGGTATCGCTTTCTATGATCTTCTTTTCTTATCTTGTACAGTATTGTTTATAAATCGTATATGAAAGCAATTATTCTAATATTGACACAGATATCGTGATAGTTACTGATTGATAATGACACAGATACTAGATAATGCTAGATACTAATGTCAGTTACAGAAAGAATAATGATCTCATCTCTCCGAACTCTGTCTTTAAGCTTGTACAAAATATTTCTCCTCCGCTAGAGGGTGTAATACGAGTATCATCGTGGTAGTGAGAAGCCGATTGGCTTCTATGTATATGTACCCAATTCTACTAGATATTATAAAAATATAATTTTTATTACATATATTTATATATTCTTTTGGTAGGTGCTACAAAATTGTTGCTCAAACTGCGATCGTAAAACACCTAATGATTTCATTTCATCTCTTATGTGGCGTACGTTATCATATGGGTTTCAGTCTTATCAACCATCACAAAATGAGAACTCCGGGACAATTCTGTGCAGCCACATTTTGCAGCTCCCGCACCACGTATTCCAACAGAATTTCCGTACATGCAAAACAATAGTAAAGTTAAGAACAGTATATCAATCCTTGCCGACACCGCGGTGCAAGAAGAAATCCACGGTGCACAATCGCTCACTGCACTCCATGTTGTGCTGTAGTTCCATAACACGTGAACAGTTAGAAAATTTAATTCCCGGCGCACCAGCAACTCACAGGGAAATTGCTGAATAGTTTGAAAGTCTTACAAATCGACCAAACAAAACGAAGTGCAAAACAAAACCAGCGGAGATTAGCGTACAAGTAACTAGTTCACTAAAGTATGTGCAATTTAACAGTGCGGCAGCACTCAGACAGTTTACTGAATAAATTAAATTCATTCGTGTTTATCTTCCCGTGCGATGTTCTCGTGTGCAGAGCGACATCTGAGTCAGTGGCGTCACCCAGGACCGTCTTTCGCGCAAAACCAAATTCATAAATCTCTTTATTTTATTTACATATAAATGTTATCTTTCAAAACCGGTGAAAGTCTAGTTCTATATTTTTAATAATGGTTTGATAAATCAATCTTAGAATAACTTACACATTAACGAAATCTTAACCCTGTAATGCTACACTAGGATCTAAGAAATCTCACGATTTGTGTGTAATTTTCACATGCGCAGTGTTCGCATAAATTCTATGCTACCTCGTTTGTACATACAGTTTTTTTTTTAATCCTAAACAAATATTCAATTAAAAATGCCAATGTGTTTGTATAAAATATATGGTTCAGAAAGGATAACTGTTTAATGTCTTTCTATATAAACCTAAACAAATATTAATTATGTAAAATCCCTGAAAAAATTATATCCGGTTGTAGAATAGTATATTCTACAACAAGTAATGGAATGGTACTTATTCCACGCGAGCAAAACGTTTGTAGTCCGAGCCGAAGGCAAGGACTACAGTTTACGAGTGTGGGATATGCCATTCCCTTATATGTTGTAGACTATACTTTCTGTAACCAGATTTTTGAAATTATACTAATACATTATATTTTTTAAATATAAATTGTTTTTCGCGGGCTATATGATGTCGCCACATGATTATGGGAAAGTAGTTTATCTTTTTTGGGATTTCCAAGACCCCAGTGTGACGTTTGTGTGATTGTGAAAATAGTGTCCAAGGTTAAACTTATTTCTCATAGCCAAATTCTGAATCCAAAATACTCGCTTATTGTAATCAGAATCTTCTATTTTTGCAATTAAATATAAATAATCTTTTGAATGATAGCTCAACAATGAAATACAAATTTTTTGCAGGAATAGCTCGACAATGTTTTGCTAAAAATATGTATATGAAATTATAAAGAGAAAAGCTACTGGAATGAGAGATAATTAGTATCCAAGGCTCCATTGTAACTTAAGACGACTCTGGTGGTGCCTGTCTGCAGCTCTGACGACGACATGTGATGGTACAAATTAATGGCGTGACCGAATTAGAGATAACCCTGCGGACAGCTTGCGAGTTTACTGCTGAAATATCTGTGCATGATTTAATGATAAAGTAAATTTTATGTCTTGTTGTTTACTTTGTTATAATGAATGTGAGGCCTGTTAAATCGTTAAATGGAAACGGAGAATGCCCGCAAAGTATAGTAGAAAATACGCGAACGAGGTTAATGTACACAGATTTGAAATTGTACATACATGCAGACATACATAAGCTCTTGTTGTATTCCACCCAGTGGGATAGCACGAACCCAGAACTGATATCCTCCAAACATTCCTATCTTGACACACCACTTTGGCCATCTTGAGCGAATGTCGAATGAAAGGTAGGTGAAACTAATATATGCGGTTGGAATTGAGGGTGAATGATTGCGTGGGCGTGTATACACACACGTCTATTATTCACACTGGAAATCATTCATTCATGCAACAAACCATCAATCATACCCATCCAATTAACTCTCGGTTGCCCACGCAATCGTTCACCCATAATCCCAACCGTATATATTAGTTTCATCAACTTTTCATTCGACATTTGCTCAAGATGGCCAAACCACCTCAACTGGCTCATTCCTACTTTCTTAACAACATTTTATCTCAATTTCACACGCACCATACACCAATGTGTTCTAGACACAATCAAATCTCGTATACCCACACTCCTTTCAATTATGCCATTTCTACAACAGTACTTCTTCATCCACTAATTTACCATTATAAATTCTTATCAAACGGGCATACATTCGAGCAAATGTACCCAGAGCACCCAATACCTCGCACCCTGCAGACACTCACCTTTCAATCTCCCTATCAATACGTCCATCCCTCGAAAACACACTACCTAAATATACAAATTCATTCACTGCAACATTACAATCAGCAACCAAACTATTCTTCTCAAACACTAGCACTTTACATTTATCGACGTTCAATAAATTTAAACCTTTCTCCTATTTCATTTGTGCTCAAAATCATTCTTCTCAATTGCTCTTCAGTTTAATCAACACATCGACATCATCCGCATACGCTAAAGCAGACACTATACGTCCACCAATACTTAGACCATTCAATGCCTTTCGTAACAATATATCCATATGCCAATTAAATGCGAAATATTTTGATTGTTTCGTTGTGTCCACTGCTTGAAACCTCCGCGTGCGTTAATGTAAGCAGAAGCAGAAGTCTGTTGGAAGTCGTTGATATTTCACCCTTGGTTTCCCTGGAATAATCATGTCATCGTCGGCGACGTACCTACAGCGCTCCGCAGAATAGTCAGAGCACGCGGAGCGTAAGAGCCACGTCTTCTTGTTATTAATGCGTTCGCGAGCGCTCCAGCTTCTTTGTTGAATTACCGACATCTTTGCATTGTGTTTTTGTTGCGTCTGTTAGCGCTAATTAATTTCAAATGTATTTCTGTATAACGCTGCCAGCCTAGATACACTGTTTTGCAATAATGTTAAATATCGTGACATGGTTTCATACTCTGATGAATTATTACGGATAATAGTTTCGAATTCATTAATCAATACTGGGATTTCTAATGATCTTCGCGGTTCTGCCTTTATCTTATATGAAATTATACAGTCAAGCTAGATGGAACTAACTACAACAGTAGTAAGTCATGGGATTCATTGCGGTATAAACTTATTTTTTCTTCAAACCATCTGGGGTTGACAGATTTATAGATAGGCCTGGTCAAACCTTAGATTAAGTGTTTAGTTCTTTAAGTGATCTTTGATTGGCCGGTAAGGTTTTCCCAGCCCTGCATCATACCGCGTATGGGGTAGTTGGGTGTGTTTGGCCAAATGAAGGCAGAGAGAGTTATTTTAGATTTCAAACCGAGAAGACGTGCTCTCACGTCAGCAGTGCGTCAAACTCTAGTAACTGGATGTAAATTCGTTGAAAAATGAACTAATGGGTGTTTTTTTATTGTGGTTTGTTTTTCGAATTGGCAACACTTTTTCCAGCAACAGCCAATTTGACAGCTGATAGCTGTTTCGTGCTCAGTTTGGTGTGCCATTTCACCATAAATATACTTACACCAGAACCATCGGGCATATTAGCCAGAAATAGACTTGCAAATTGTGCAAATTTATTTTTAAAATTTTATTCTGCGATGAGGCTAATTTTTTATTAAATGGCTACGTCAACAAGCAAAATTACTGCCTTTGGGTAAAGAAAATCCACAAGCCATTATTGAGACGGAGTAATATAAACAAGAAGTCACTGTTTGGTGTGCTTTACTGGCTGTTGGAATCATTGGTCCATATTTCTACAAAAATGATGCCGGCCAGAATATCAGAATCAATAGAGACCGCTATAGAGCCATGATTACTGACTTTTTCGTTCCGCAATTGAATGACATTAATGTGGAAGAGCGGTGGTTTCAACAAGACGGCGCAGCATGCCACGCATAGTGCGTGCTTCAATCGATTTATTGAGAGACATATTCGATAAGTGCATAATATCTGTGGGGATATTTAAAGTCGCTAGTCTACGCCACGCCGATAAACCCGAGACGATAGTCAACATGGAAGCCAACATTCGACACCTTATTGCTGATATATGGCCCCAGTTGTCTCGAAAAGTGATCGAAAATTGGACTTCCAAATTGCGCTTACATTGAGCCAGCCACGGTGGTCCATCTTTTCTAAATCATATTCAAACACAAATAGCATAAAATTATCTTTCCAAAAAAGCCAGTACCATGACCATTACCACCATTTTAATATTTTATTTAATTTTAAAGTTCTATACCTTTAAAAATAAAACCCGTTGTTTAACATATTCCTACGTTGATGTCATTTGATATCATTGTTATTAAATCTCAAGTTTTATCATCTTTAATAGTGTTTTGGTTGTAGCATCTAAATTTGATACATTTTCAGCTTGGCCAACTGTGCTACAAGTCATATCGGATATTGGTTGGAAAACTAGTTCAGCACATACTGAAGTTACAAGAATATTTTTTTATATCTCTTATTTTTCATCATCAAGACCCCTGTGGCAACATTACCACCCCTTTTCTTGAACTGTATTTTTAATTGTTTGCACGTATATAATAAATCTTTTGTACTTAATATTATTAAAGAGATGCTTAACACCTTTACTATCTTGACTATGTCCAATGTCGGGGACTACACCACTTTTGCTGCTAGTTACACATTGTACTATCAGCTAATGACGAACACAGTTACCTACTTAAAGTACTTTTAAGTTGTCACTCCACCCAAACAATACAAATCCCAAACAAATTACCTGCATTCACTGCAGCCAAAGATGTTTCGCATTCTGCGAGTGTTGTTCATTTCCATTTAGCTCGACGGGTAAACTTCGCGAATATGAAAGAGATTATATCTGAGTGTAGCTGCAGCAAGACACGCTGTAGTCTTCACTGCTGCTGCAGCGACTCTATTCTTATCCGCCGGTGAAGTTGTAGCCGCGCTGCGATTGTTTTTACAATGATAGTTCGTTGTCGGCGAAACATAAGACGGCGACAAGCCATTGTTCTTATTTCGCGCAATATGTCGAGCTGTTACAAGCGCATCATAAAGGCTTTGCCAGTGTGCAGCCACGAGTAGGAACTCTACAACGGGTGGAGATGAGCGCACGTAATTGCTTCACTCAAATAGGAAGTGCAGTTTTCTTGAAATATTTGTTATACAAGAATACAATAATGATTAATATTTCATGAAATCTGTTGGAGAATTATTATGAGATCCCCAGTTCGATTCCCATAGTCGACAAATTTTCCAGTTATACTTTATTCCTCTAGTTCCTCCATCACTAATATCTTTGGGGAGCATAGATAGAAGCCGATAATTTTAAAGTAACGAATATTGAATTAAAAATGTTTGTTTGTTGCTTTACATAAACCTATTTGATAACAATTGACAGTCAAGAGAAAATAGTGTCAAACAATTATTATGGCTAATATTAATATCAATTGAAAAACTTGTAAACTATTATTTGCGATTAATGGATTGCACCTAATATCTAATAAGTTCATAATTTAAACATCTAAGTGAATCAGTTGAGGTGGTTTGGACATCTTGAGCGAATGTCGAACGAAAGACTGGTGAAACTAATATATGCGGGTGAGACTGAAGAAAAACAATTGAGTGGGTGTCCGCAGAATAAGTGGCTGGGTATGATTGATGGTTTGTTACGTGTATGAATCGCACTATGAATATGGACGATGCGAAAATGGTGTACCAGGATAGGAATATTTTTCATGTTATAAATTTCCTAATAATTATTAATATAATTTGATTGAAATAATATCGTGAAAGACTAATATTTAAGTAAACAAATGGGCTTTATTGCATGCATTTTTAAATTCTGTACAATTTGTGTATTTACCATTTTGCTCTAAAATAAATAGGTAAAAATTTACAAAAATATAAAAAGAATTGCAATGAAATCTCTATTTTCCACATGCCAATTCTACACCCGGTATAAAGTTTATGTAACTTACAATAATGCTAATAGATAAGGTAATAAATTTCCCTAATTAAGAAATGAAGAAACCTGAAAATTTCGTGTGTAGTCTGTCGGGTCTCACAACGTCTTCCACCTGGAATCCAAAGTAAAGTTTTTATCACCAAATGAAAACAAATACGAGTGTATATCCCCAGCTATTTTTTCCCGAGCTGTGTGACTTTAATTGGAACAAAAACAGCATAAATAATTGGAACCGGAGGTGGAACCGACCGAGGATTCTGAGGTGAGGCTTCAGCTCTACATATGACAACTTGAAAAAGGTTTCGCCGTCGTTCCATTTTGTTCGCGTGCTCGATGAATGTGTGCGTGTGTGTGTGCGCGTGTATGTGTGTGTATTACATGCGGGTGATTTTTTCTCGTAACGACATTAATGTAATGATTACAATGTTAGTTTTATGAAAAGAGCCTCAGGAATTTTTAATCTGTTGGATTAATTACTGTAATTAAAATATGAGATTTAGAGGTAATGATATGAAATGAAACATATCAGGAATATTTTTTGTTCTACGATTCTTTGTACTATCTGAGATTTTTGTAACATGATAATAATAGGGTTGAAATTTTACCTAGTAATATGCATAGACAGCCCAGTCAAATAAACCAGAATTTTATAACAGTCAAACTAAATTAGATATTGTAAAAAAGCACTAAGGAATATGAAAAACTTCAAACTACATTAAAGAATCTTTTTAACTGTCAAAATATATAACTTATTACTTTAAATTATTTTTCTACGACTTCTTAGAAATCTGATCATTGTATGTTTGTTGTTGCTATGGTATGGGGTATATTGCAAGCATCGTGCGAAATGAATTTGTTTTGTGAGTATTTCAATACAGGGCATTTCATTGCTTGGATACTTATTTAGAATTGTCCAATATTGGAATGCTGAAAGCGGGACAAATTTATTATTAAAATTAAATAAATTTGGAAATTATATCGTGGTCGTAGAAAAAGTATAGTGTACATCTCGCACTGAATGTCCATTTCATACTCGTGGGAAATGAGTACCATTCCATGCTTGTACAATATACAATTTTATTATTTCATCATAATCCTTGTTCAACAAACTAAAAAGCGTGCAAAAACACAACATTAAAACACGCCGCGCTTTAAAGTTGCTAAGCAACAACAAAAATAATTACTATTAATATCTGTCAAAACTGTCATGACAAATTGTAAAAATACGAATCGACATAGTAACGTAAACAATAAATGCTAACCAATCTCCATGTAAACGATATACGTCAAACGTGTGTTACGTGCAAAATCATGAAATGAATAAAAATAAAAATGTTGCTTTTCAGTTTTTCTTCAGATCATGATGCAGGTATAATAAAAAATAGCTTATGATACACATGTATAATTAAGTGCTTTTAAAGCACTAACGACGTTAAAAGTACTCCGCTTCTCGTCGTGCTCTTAAACTCGTTGTACGTGCTTCAAAAGCTTACTTATACACTTGTATCATAATATAATATTATTACCACGATTAGTATATTGTGCAGCACTTGTAGAATGTGATCTATTTTTCGTGTCTGTCAAAAATGCTAGTTTTACAGATCTCAAAATCGTCCAGAAACTGCTTGGTTTCAGGCCTAGGCCGGCAAAAATTAGAAATATTTATAAGGTCAAAACTACTTACTGCAGTATCAATGCTAGCATTTTTTCAGGGCAAATATTATCTTTAATTCGGCGTCATTGTATTATAGATGTAATTCCCTTCAAAATATATTTAATCTGAACTAAATCCATTGTCATCTGTCAAAACATCTGCCACATCGGATGTCGTTATGTGCAATTTATAAAACCCCCTATTATAATTCTATGTTTTTTTTATGTAAAATTATTCTGTGTTAAATTATTCCTATGTTCTATGCAAACTATAAATCCAGCTTAAATCATTACAATGCTGATAGTTGGGAATCGCTCTGAGGATCTCATAAATAATTTTATATTGCCTTCTTTTTACTTAGAATTATTTTTACAGTAGCATCTATTGTTGCATTCTCTACCACCTAACTCAGATTCATAGTTCCATTATATTCTACCCCAAACACATTTCTTGTCCTCTTAGCACACGAACAATTTTTTCGTAAATATTCCATGTACAAGATCGCCACCGAATGGGCCGGCCATGAAACCACTTACGCTAACATATTTGATTGAAGACAATAGCAGTTCTTCATTACAATTCTAAGTCCGTTTGGGGCCGGCATTGTTGGGTTGACGATTATCGACATACGGCAACATTTCAATTCCTCGCATTCTGTCACATTTGACTGCGCATGTAAAAATAAACGCAATTAAAAACTCACATATATCTGATCAATTTTAATGATGTTTGATGGCAGCCAGAAATTGCCGACGCATCTCTGAAAAAGCGCAATTATAACTATCTGCAATGAAAACAAATTATATAATTAGACCACCCAGGTATGGTACCTGCATCGGCTGCATGCTCGGCTAATGGTATTGGGTTTTTGGAAAACTTCACTTTGTTATTCTTCTTGTGAATTATTGTCTTGTTGCAATACTTGGAACTTTATTATTTAATGGTTAATTAAAGGTATAATTAGAGATGATATTTTTAATTTAATAATTGCTGCTTTTTATGGTCTGCACCTCTTTGCTTTAATTGTTAAATGATTGCAAGAAACAATCACATTTAATAAATTATTCATTTTACGCCTTATTTGTTTTGCTATTTTAAATATATTGGAGTAATAATAAAATAAGGAAATTAACTGTTATGTATTAAACAAGTAACACTATCTAGGTTTTTCACAATTCTTTATTTTACTTAGACTCAGACTTTCGCCATATTACATTTTTCTGACATCTCTGACCTTCGTTGCCCTTCATGTATCTTTTTGAAATACGAGAGCGTTCAGTATACATAACACTAACTATTATATTATATCATATAAAATAATAATTATTACCTCCCGCATATATAGGAGCCCAGAATTATATCATTTGGCCCAATCAAGAGTTTTAAAATAATATTTTAAAAATTGTTCTGGTATTAGATTGGGAAATATTTGTATCTTCTGTTATTTTTAAGAACATTTTAAGGAAAAATAACAACTGAAATAATAACATCAAAATTCACTAACATAAAGATTTATTTTGGCCCAAAGATATTGACTGACCACAAACACTGTTTTTGTATATGACAAAATATAAAAAAAATGTATCAAATATTTTTTTTTTCTATTCCTGTGTAAATATATCCTCATTATTTCAATCTTTTCGATAAATTTTGGGACCAAAACTCTTCTTGACCAATCACAGAGCCAGACATCCATAATTCACGTTTATTTCAAAGCCGTGATGTAAATCATCAAGCTATGGCCGTCTGACATTTGACATGTAATCATTTTCAGAAGTGATTTCCGAATTTACATGAGTAGAAAAAGTATAGTACCTATTATTCGGGATTATGGACATTATTAACTCGGATCTTACTCTTCGTGAATAATGACTATCATAATCCGTCTTATAATAATATACTGTAGGTAATATTATTCTACTTCTTTTTTATTCCAATTAAATTTACTCTATCTCAATCATTTACTAAGGTATGCCCAAAGACCCTGATACGCCTTGAAATAATCTACCACTTACTGTTTATGAATTGTTCCCAAAATCTAATCAATTCGTAACATAAACGTAATACATAATATAAACATATACGTGCAGGAGGTAAAAATAATAGAATTGAAGATATAAATATGATGAATCCTTTATATGATTTTAAGTGGGCCAAAAGATATGATTCTGGGCTCGTATACCTATGTATGTATGTCAAAATCATTGTAAAATTTCATATTTGGGTGTTTAAACACGATCTAATTGTATTTTGAAAGCAATCTACTAACCAGAAGTGAAAGTTTATTTGAAGACCTGTAAGGCCTTTCAAGAATAGCTCTGCAAATTATTGTAGTCTTAATATTGTTATATTCAAAAAGACGTAGAATAATATTAGCTATAATTTTTGCTTGCAACTTTTTTCAAATTTTGTACAGTTCAAGATTTAAAATTTGCTGGAAATTATGTGTTTTACAGAAAATATGTATGTTGCATCACTGAGATGTATTCATCTATTTCCCAGCATGCATTGTAAGGGAGTTTCTTTAGTGACAATTGTTAGTAATGAATCTAGTAGGCGTAGCATCCGTCAGTTGTGATTGGCTATAAAATATTAGGTTACGTTTCATTATCATCTTGATTCAGTTTTTTTTGTGTATTGAAACCCAAATTTGGTGTTACTACAAAGCTAGCCGTAGGTGTAATAACGAATAAGATATTATGTGGGATGAATTGAATATACGAGTTCAAATCTCTTTTGTAGAAATGATTTATTCTAGAATCATACTGCAATAGTGCGGATGACAATTCGTTTCGCTCGCGTATTTATATCATGTGATTTATGTTATTGTTTGGATTTGAAAAATCTATTAACGTATGATGTGTCATAACTTACTCTAGGACTAGCTGTAACTTTATCGACGACACACGTGGGTTTGCTGTTCGTATTGCATTGTGCAATTTCTAATATTGTTGTACGATATTATTTATTGAGGTGCCACCAGAACCAGTGTCTACAAATTATTTTTATTGAAATGCCAAAACAGGACTTGCTATAATGTACTTACAGGCTGAGCACTAAACATATTTGGCATTACATGTTACGGGTAGGTTATTCAAATGAGTATGAATGAAACAACACCAAACTGATAATAGCGTGCAAATTGGATGAAAAAGTTAAACCATTTTAACCTTGGGATGACCAACTTTTTTCCGACGTAGATGACCAAGGGGATCAAAATTGACCCTATTTATTTTAAGCATTTAATAAATTCTAGTAGAAAGTTTTGATGTTCTATTGTTTTGTAAAGTCAGAAACATAAGTTTTTCAAAAAATAAATATATATTTATTCAAATACTACAATAAATCAAAATATTTAAATAATGAAGATATATTTATACAGGAGTAGAAAAAGAATTATTATCTATACAATTATTATAAATCACACTATTTTGTATTATAGAATGTTCTCGGCATACAAAATATCTGCATTTATCGCATATTTCTTCTTGTCTGAAGAAGAAATTTTGCATCGGCCACGTTTTAGTTTATTGTACCTTTCTTCAACATTGAAACGTTTTTTATGCTGAAATTAGTGTAACAATTGATGTAAAAAAAAGATATGAAGTAAGCAAAAAAAGTTCATTAAAAAAATAAACGAATAAAAATCACACCTATTTCCAGAGTTTTCGAAAAAAAAAAATAGCTCTGGGCTCACAATTGATCCCCGTTAATCATCCAAAGGTTAAGGCCAATCGAGAGCTAATTCAGGCTAAAATAGTTTAGAGCAGAATCGAAAACATACACACCGATGCGTTAGGTTAGATAAAATTTTAAGAAACAAATTGTAAAATAAATTAACAATAATATTATCGCATAACAATATTTAGTATATTTAATCTTATAATTTTATACGGTTCGTACGGTTCTTTTAAATTAAAATTTAAATAGCGCTCTGAAACTGACGTATATCAGATATCATTACATTTGTAGGTTATCTATTTCATTGCTGTTAAGAGCTGTCATATCTGGTAGAAATTAGTGTCAAAATTGATAACCAAACGCACTAAATTTATTATTTTTTATTAAATCCATTTAAAATATAAGGATATTTTATTATTATTAAAACCCTGAGACCACCTAGCGTTCGACCAATACACTAAAACGTTGGCGCGGTAAGGTACACCTCTCAGAACGAACTCTATGCCAGTTGACAACTCAAAATAATGAGGGATAAAAAATGTTGTATCTGAGAAAGACAATTGTGAATTGTGCAAATACCAGTGTTACAGTATGAACATTCTTTTGTTTAATGAGCAGAGGGAGAAATGAATTATAATAGTATTAATTTTATACGTTTCAAATAGTTCTGTTGTAGGATTTTTGCAGCAGTTAGTTACAAACACTCGAAACACAGTAAATAGCATTATTGCTTGAATGAAATATCTCAAAAAGTAAAACAAGTGCTCGGTGAAAACTGAAGAGCAATGAATTAAATTTTATTCCGTGCTCGAGTGAAGAAGCAGACGAGTCTTAGAAGGAATCTGCGATATTGAATCGCAATAAACAGTTCTTTGTGATATTTAATTTATTGCGAGACCGCGTCATTGTCTGGGGCGGATGTTTTGTTTCAAGGACTATTCGCGAAGTCTTAATGTTTCTTCCTACAGAGCCCCCGGAAATTGTGTATTAGGCGAAATAAAGTTAACTAATACCGAGAATAAAAGATCGTTTATTTCAAAAGAGCTTACGAACGGTGAATGGCTGTAATTAAATGAATTCAACTCGATTCTTTACAAGTGTGTCTTCATTCCTTCGGAGCAAATAGTTGCGATGGCTTTGTTGCCTTGTATCCTGTTAAACGGCACTGAAACTAAGAGGTTTTAGGTGCATCGTAATAAATGTTTAAATGTATTGCTGTATAATATTATTTAATGAATATATGAAACATATCACAAGTGCTGTTCAAGTGAATGTAATGTTTTGAGTCATTATTGACAATCACTAGGTTTTATTCACAACCACTGTAGTGTAACTGGTCATTGTTAAATATAACTGGGAATTCTGCTTAACCTAAAATCTTAAAATAAGGACAAAAAACTACTTGATTTAAGCTAAGGATTTTCAACGGCAATATCAAATACTTGATGATTCAGATTCTTGAACAACCAGAGTTACTAATATAGTATAGAAAATATAGATATTTATTAACATTGCCTAAAATAATGTAAATGTATTGGAGTGGAAATTATGTGACGAAGAACCTGTTGAAGATACATTAAAAAAGAGACGATGAAACTGAATAGGACATAAACTGAGATCTAGAGGGAAAAGAAGAAGAGGTTGCAAAGCCTACACTTGGACGAGACAAATAGCAAAGAAATACAAAAAATTAGGAGAAACCTACCATAATTTATAAAGGTTTTTGGATTAATTTCTGTAATATATTTTGTTGTACGTTTCGAATTAATCTGTAGAACAAAATTCACAAGTTATAATTTACTATGAGTTCTGAAAGTTTTTTCAACTTATGGAATAACTTGAAAATAAAGAAGAATGGAAATAAATTATGGAATACCGATCTCGGTATTGTAGTGGCTATGTGACTAGCTCAGCACACCAAAGATCGTCGGTTCGAATTCCGCTGAAGTACTGAAGAGCAGTTAGTCCGCTTCCCATCTTCGCAAAAAAAAATTATAGAATAAAGAAGATCCGAGTAAATAGGAAAATACACAACAAGGAATTGAATCTTTTTACTGTTGACGTACCATTTAGTGCCTTATGTTTCTAAAGAAACTCATAAGATTATATAATTATAATTTCGGTCTTTCATTCATCGCCTGGATATTTGATGCTCAGTTGTATATTTCGTTAAAAGTTTCGATGAGATGAGGGCAGTCTAAAATCATACTTTACAAGGTGAAATAACAGTTCAAAATAAATTTCTGAAAATTGTTATTACTTATTTATGCATATTTAATTTTATGCGGGACCACGTTTTACAATGTCAGTCGAGTTATAAAACACATAAAAGCCTGCATCAGTTTTGGCAGTTTATTGTTTTTGTTACCTGGGACACCTATAATATTCTTTGTTTTTTATTCTCATTGGTTTATTCGTTAAGATTAAGACATATTTCATATACTGGTTTTTTTAAATTTATAAACATCTGCTCATCATATTAAAATAAAGTAATAATATATCATCACGCCACTCATCCCAGATATCTCTGTATATATAAAAGAGGAATGTATGTATGTGCATGATAAAGTAAGAACTATTGCACCAGTTTTGATAAAATTTATATATGGGTTCTATGGATCGTGAGGAATATTAAAAATGTTTTCTTTGCCAATGTACTGACATGGAAGCAAGGAACGAAGTGACTAGCTTCCATTGTAATTTACAGACATGAAAGCGAGGAACGAAGTGACGAGCTTGCTTCGGCAATGTACTGACATATAAGCGAAGAACAAAGTGACTAGCTTACTTTGTCAATGTACTGACATAGAAGTAAGACACTAATTTACGAGCTTCTTCGTAAATGTACTGTCATGGAAGTGAAGAACGTAGTGACGAGCTTTCTTCGCCAATGTACGGACATGAAAGCGAGAAACGAAGTGACGAGCTTGCTTTGTCAATGTACTAACAATATACTGACACGGAAACAAGGAACAAAATTATTAGATTTTTTCGACAATATACTGACATGAAAGGGAGAACTACATTCAGTAACATCTATTTAAATCAGACTGTGAATTATGATATCTTCAGATCGAATCCCTTTAATTCCCCTTCGACAAACATCCTTGATGATGATGAATAATATCGTGATAATATATTTATATTTATTTGGTGTAAGGAAGTATATACTATTATGAAAGCAGAGTAAGAATTAATTACCGTAGGATACAACATATGAAAAGTTAATTAAAAATGTATGAACTTTTATAAACAGTAAAAAACTAACATGTTTTTAATTTACTTTGATAATAATTATTCCATATTTTATTCACATTTCCCCACAAAGCAACTGACACATTGACTTTCACGGCCGCATGTATAATACCAACACATGTATTTAAAAACTTGTGATCGTATTTCCAAAATGAAATCCCAATATGTGTCTGCGGTAAAGAGTAGTAATTAATTCACAAAATCGATAAGTTGTAATTATCAGTATTAATAATTACATATTCCCAGTATACACTACTCTAATTATCCCGATTCTATATAGCATACGTTGCTTCGCGCATGTAGTCGGTATTCGCGTGTCGTACTGCTGCTGCGATTATTTATTTATGTGTATAAAAATGTTTGGGGAACACATTCATGCCAGATGCCATCTGCTATGATTTTTAATGAGTTGTTTCGGTTCATCACGATATATACATTCCTATGCATTTTTAACTGGAATTATAAAACGAATTATATCTAATCACATGTGCATTTTTATTCACTTGTAAGTTAATGTAATATCTTTCTATATACATTTTTATTATTATGGTACATAGCAGTCATCTTAACGGGAATCGGTTTTGACCATTTACTCAATGACGTCATAAGTGCGACTGGATAGGTGGATGAGTGTCCGAATGTACAAAAGCTCACAAAAAAAAATTATATAGATATGAAACTGAATTATAATTGCTAGCTGAAAGTGGAGTGTACTGGACACACAAAACTACAAAATTCTTTTTATTTCCCATGTCGAATCAGCTACGAAAAAAAATTCCAAATAAAAAATTTCTTGTATTGTTTCGTCATTTTTGCTATATTTCAAGCAACATAATTACAAAAATTAATTAAAACTCATTTTGAGAGTAATACTCTTAAGCAATACTATTGTCGGTTATCAAATTATGGTCCCTAAAAACGGTACAAGAGGACGAACTACAGGAGACCAAACGAGAATCAAACTCAAGATCTCGAGATACGTTACCACTGAGCTAATTTATATTATACTTGTTTTACACGAGACAATTTATTAGTCAATAAATTGGCCAAGTTTTCTGGTCAATTTATTGTTGTAGCGTCAATATTTTTTAGCAATAAATTGGTCAATAATTGATGCATCAGAACATGTTCTATTTTTCGATACTTTTTTGGGAAAGTCTAAAGGAGTTTACTCATTGCCAATAAGTCACGCATTTGTATGTTTAGGTTTCTTGTCATTATTGTGCATATAGCTGAAACCGAAAATATTAATAGCTTAGGTTACAGCTGATATCATGTTGGTACTACTGAAATTGTCACCATAAATTGACGGAAAACCTGATGTATCTAAAACAAAGGACAATATTTTTATTTTTGACAATTTTTTAACAAGAAAATTTTATCAATTTTTTGACCAATAAATTGCATCATATAAAACACGCATTACACAAAAAAAAGTAACGAACTATTCGATAAAGTGAGTATATAGCAAATTTTCTGAAAAAGTAATAACAATTAAGAAAAGAAACACGACTATTTACTAAACAATTAGAAGTACTTTCAAAAAAGGGTTGGTAAATTTTCAGAAAATGCATCTTATATTCTCAATTTACCTTTTCCGTGTACCTTATTTTTCTTTGTATTGTTATTATAATTAATAACGTTATAAGCCCGGAAAATGAGTTTTCACGGTACGAAAGAGAAAAGATCCGAATCAAAAATTATAAAATGAACTATGTAAAAATAAAAAATAAATTACAATAATAATAGCAACCAATTTTGTGTTGGTGACTTTTTTAACATTTTCCAAAAATGAAAGGGAAAACGATATTCCGGATCAAATCTTAT
The DNA here is from genome assembly GCA_963942605.1 of Poecilus cupreus. Taxonomy (NCBI): domain Eukaryota; kingdom Metazoa; phylum Arthropoda; class Insecta; order Coleoptera; family Carabidae; genus Poecilus; species Poecilus cupreus. Next base: position 30,371,412 of record OZ012720.1, read on the forward strand.
TAAAATATATAATATATTATATATTAAATACTGTAAAGTTCTATTTACCGGGATGAAATCATTGAAATCAGTCCGGTAAATATGTAAATGTGATACAGTATAAAATAAAATATAATTTGGTCCCTCAAAATAATAAACGATTATTTTGTAATAAGCCAGGTTCAGCATAGCTGGTTGGAAAGCTTTAATAAACCTGGATTCGCGTATCGAATATATCAAATTAGAGCACAAAATATATAAATAAAAATTAATGAGTGCGGCTTGGCGGCAAAATCCGCGAACCGCGCACAAATGCACCTGCGATAAATATCCGGCGATGCCGGTGCCGCTAATCTGCATTTTATCTAATAAGCGGAGTGAAAATGTACAGTTTGCGCGTCCACCGTTGACGGTAATAACACGTAATGAGCACAACAGAGCACGCCCGACTAATGAACTTTTGTGTCTTGGAGTAGATAATTAAGATGGCAATTAATTAGCAAAATTAATGGTTACATTCAGCCAGATACAATATCGCCCGGTAGTGCAAGGGGAACGGGCCCCTTTATCAACCCCCTAACGACGATAATGGACAGCGGTGGTCTTGTATCTTGTTGCCAATGCTTTGACGATTACTTTTAGATAGTTGCCTGATACTTGCATGTACTTTGCCATGGGGCAAATTTTTATTTATTGATTTTAATTCTTAATGCTGTGAATTCATCACACATTTATTTATGGTCCAAATTAATTGCTAATGCTTTATTTAATAGTATATTACGTACCGTGAACTGTAAGTGATAGTTTTTAGGTCGAGAATGTAGTTTGGGATGTCGAGAACTGTAGGGTCGTGATTTCCTAAACATTCGAGACCTAAAAAATCACTTACAGTTCGAGGTTAGTAAGTAATTTTTTGCAATACCTGCGTAAATATAAGAAAAGGAAAAATAGGTATCAAAATTAACAGCTGTCAGATTGAGGTTAAAAATAAAATTTTAATGATATATATTTACTTACCATCCAACGTGGACGGTAAGTAAATGATGTAACCATGAAAACCAATTGTGCAATAAAAGTCCACTTACCGTGTTTAAATTTTGTTATTAATGGGTACAGGTACATTAATAATAGTTGGCTTAAAGTGTGTATAGTAAATAAATGTCTGTTCGGAAAATAAAATTTTTTAACAAAAATTAAACTGAAAAGCAAATAAAAATTACAAATGGGTAATTCCGCTTTGCCCAAGTGTGAAGTATAACGTTTTATCCAACATCTCTTAATAAATGCAAAATGTATTAAAGAAATATTATTTGACAGTGACATATGCTTTAAATTTTCTAAATTGAAATGCCAATCGAAGTAGTTACCAAGATGTTTTGTGTTATTATTGTTATATACAACAATATCTTTTTCTCAAAATTATACCCACTAGTGGGTAATCTATTACTTCTCTTGTTTAAAATCTCCGTAGTTATAGAACATTTATTGAGATGTGTTTTTATTTTATTTCTCGCTTTTGTATTGTATTTTTTGTTAAAAAAATTTTTATTATTTTTTGTGGCTACCTATTTTTTTCTTACAGTTAGGGGTGTATTTTTTTCAAATTCCAATGAAACCAAATTGTAACACGACCATGGAAAATCGAAAAATATTTGACATTTCTATTGTATGCAATTTTAAATGGGCCTTAGTGTATGCACATTTAAATTTAGAACAACCTTTGTATTAACATTTTTGCTGTAAGGTGAATATGTGAAAAGTTACAGCAATATAAAAAAATGGCATTAAAAATTAAAACTCTATTTATTTTCTATTTTACACCCGATATGTTCAATATTACATCTACATTAGATTGTTTAAAATTCAGTAGTTTAATTGGAGTTTTCGCATTTATTTTTTCTTATCATTTATAATAGTTATTTTGTATGATCGCACATTTTTTGCAGATTTCTTGCGAAGAACCTATTTCATGCTCAATTATCGGGTTCATTTCAATTTTCTATAGAAAAATCTGAAACCACTATTTTTAAATGCAATAATTACTTTGCATTTATGACAATTAACTACCTAACAGTCACAGTTAAGATTAGTAAGGTACAAAATCTCAAGTCGAAGTATGAAATTAATCTTGGCAATGTTAATTCCCCGGCGGCGTTCCGTCCATATTACATGGTGGATTTTGTTGGGGATTCTGTTCATTTTTACGGCGTTCGATTCTGCTTTTCATGCAACATTATATTTTAATTATCGCCCTAAATTGAAATAATTAGCCGGGCACAAAGAGCTTCATCGGCCACCTCGCGTAAAATATTAATATTGCTGCCATGCCTAAGAAGGTAAGTTCTTCCTTTCATCTTTGCTGGAATGCTACACCTTGTAATTTATGTGATATTGACTTTTTGCCAGTTTTCTGTTTGTCAGCTAAATTGCTTTCAAGTTGTTTTTTACTTTTACATTTAGTTCATTTTTGTATGTAGAACATGCTGTAAAATTATTAACATTTAATTTTTTATTTCAGCGAATTTAAACTTTATTTTCAATTATGTTTTGATTGAACAATTTTCCGACGGATAATGAAGTCTATAAATGGAGCAATAATGTTCTTCAGAAACTTCAAAATGCTTTACCGACTCCTCAGCACCCAAGAATACATGAAGTATTTACCTTAATATCGAATAATTTATTTCTACCAATACAGTTTACATCAAGTTGTTTAAGATAATGTTGAAACAAGGCCCGTTTACTTAGTGTTGATAGCTATGAAACACATTAAATTGAATTATTATAATCTATAATCACATTTCGTGAGTTTCATCTAAGATGCAGTATTTACTTTTCTGTCATTAATATATTACTATAGGTATTTTACATGGAAATATCTATAATCTTGGATATAAAATAACTCCTGTATATTAAAGATTTTATCATCGTTTCTTTTTTCATTATCAATATCCTTTATAGGGTCACACACACTATTGCTTATAAACTGTAGTTCCTGCCATATTTTGATGGCTGTTTTGAGTTTTATATTATAACTGTCTTTGCTAACTCATTTATAAATTCTATTTATAGATTACCATGTACCTACTATTCATTATTAACCATCAATTAGTGGTTAAAGTTGAAATTTCCGGATGAAGTCAGTATTTCATATAATTTTATCATTATTCATGTATTTTGGTAATGTCGATGTTATCTGGCTAATGTTGACATTATCCATATTTTGGACTTCACCCGTACTGTATACATCATAATCATAATCATGAATTTTTTAGCTAGTGTGCTCTTATCATATAGCGAATATTGAACAGGATGTATTGGACTGTGTCGACTGTCGAGGGTTCGCCAGAGTCTAGTACTCGAAGAATAACACATATGATAATTTGGAGCATATTAAAACAGCAACAATCATATGCTTGCCACGTACAAAAAGTCCTGTGTTTGATTCCAGCAGATTTACCTCAATTTTGCGATTGGATACTGACGTCTTGATTTAGTTGGTAATAAATTAAGAGTTACTAGTGTTCCTACTAGCATAATGCCGAGTGATCGGGTGTTATCATCATTGGAATTTGATTTTCAGCTTCGTAATTGTTTGAATAAATTTTTATTTCAAAAGCACAGTATTCAGGTTATAATTTTCACGCAAAAACAGATGTTATGAACAGTGTCTATGCTAACGCCATCTATGTCAATTTTGTTATTTGGGTGCAGTCATATGTTCTCCATTGGCGAGTAATCAAATTTGTGAAAAATTTTAACTAAAAATTTAGGAAAAAACTTATTAATAAATATTGTTGTCCTCGACGAGGTCTATTACTGTCTTTCTATAATACTAGGATCCCCAAAAACTCCCGCTTTTGATCAAATCCCATGGGTGGGTTAATTACCTCGATTAATGTGTCTTACTTTTATCGACTGGCGCCCTGGAATTTCTTTCAGATAAGGACTACGACCTTCTCTACTGCACCCAGCCGGTCACAACAAATCATTCTTCCACGGGTCCTTACATCTGGGCGAAGCAAAATTTAATGCACTTATTTATGTTATACCTTATATATACAGTATCCTAAAATTTTACTGCAGCTCTCATAGATGTCAGTGATCAACTCGCAAAAGAGCTACTTCGTTGCCTTGCTACACTATTTATTTATTTTACTAGTTAAGCATTCCTTCACTCAAGCCACTCTTCATCTCCAGTTACATTTCTAATGACAGCACGCACGTCACATGGCTGGTATCAGCCTCGGTATAATTGCGGGTCCGGCAGTCAGCAGCGCCGCCCGCAGCGTGTGGATAACTACACGTTACACTCTGATCCCGCTAACCCGCTCCTACACCGTGGATCATCTGATCTCATGTGCCTCTGCGGAGGTGCGTGCGCTCAAGATGCTCTGTCACGATGCTTGCTGGTGCTGCTACGTTCAACCGAGAATCCAAGTGCGGATATTGTTTTTTGTGATCCCATTTATATTTAGTCTCTCTGTACAAAGATATTCAGTGACAGAAGAATAGATGACATGGGAATGGAAAAGTAACTGCATATCGATAGTACTAATTTGATAATGCTATGAAACTACTCAATCCTACGATATAGTTATTTATCAAGAACGGTAGGGACAGTTTACCCAAGAGAGCTTTGCTCAGTCTCCAATTTTGTCTGACATCGAAAATTTCTTTACGATCGCGATACTTATATTTTTTATTGCATGATTGAAACAAGCAATAGTTGTTTACATACCAAATGCGGGAACGCTTGGTTCCCGGATGAGTTCACGCAAGAGGTTTGTACTATATTTTTTGTACGAAAAGTATAGAACTAATAACAATCCATACAAAGAAATGAAGTTCTTCAAGGAGTTCTTTTGATATTTGTCAAAGTTACACTATAAATATAAACACACAAATTAATTTGTCTGATATATTAGAATACAATTAAAATATTTATAATATTTACCGTATTCATTTGTAAATTTATTATATTTCTTATTTCCGTAAAACATTCTTCTTACTCATTTAAACAGTTCATATAATGTACTTCACGAAATATCACTCAAAATTGGCACATACTTTTATTGCATTTCTATATAATATAAACCCTAAAAAACTCACTGGTGCAGAGCGCATCATCATATCTCTTAAATTTTTCGAGATATGGCGGTTTTTGATGTTTTTCGAAGTGCACATTTGAGGAACTGCAACTCAAATATTACGCAAGATATCGAAAAATACTCTTCAGTTATGTGTTATTCGTGCATATTATAGCAAAATAACAAATTTTTATAAAATTGAAAATTTTTGATTTTTTTTCAAAATTTCGATATGCAATATCTTAAATAATAAACGAGATACGAACTTGCAGACTGAACCATTGGATTCAGCTCATCGAAATACATAAACCCTAAAAATTTCAGAACATTTGGATAGTGGATTTAAGTTTTAGAGCAAAAATTTTGAAAATTGCCTTTTTCAGACCTAACGTCAAGGGGTACCCTTTGTTATTTGTACTTAAAATTGAATTGAATTGAAAAAATTCATATCTGTCATGCGATTCAAACAAATAACAGAAGAAACAGTATCCATCACCTTGGAAACGGTTTAACATGGCTAACTGTAAAATGGATCGGAATAAAAGTTCAAACAGAAAATGGCAAATATAATATTTTCATCCAGTTTTTTATCATTATTGAATCGGTCGTAGAAAAAATAGTGTGTGCTTCTCGAGCAGAAAGTGTCCTTGCCGCTTATGCATCAATGTCCATGCGCAAGCGGCAATAGACTACTTTCTGCTCTAGATACACAAATAACTATTACATTGGTCCGGTAAATCTTAAGGTTTGTGACATTTTAAACACACTGCATGAGTTTAACGGCAAGTTTATTTTTGTGACACTTTAATTTTTAAATGAATTTTGTGCTCAGTCTGGAGTTGTTTTCTTAAAAAAAAAGAGGCATTTGGAGGTTATGTAAAATAATCCAGTTTCTTTCGATGCTTTCAATGTTGGCAGTACTTATTGAATACCATTCTTCCCAACTGGCTTGATTATTGTTTATATAGCAGCAAATTATTGTCGGTGGAGACATGGATTTTTCGACATTGTACGTAATAGGAAATTCTTCTTACGAATAAACTTAATATTTACTGAAGTGCACCTGATTTGAACTGGGGTGTTCTACAATATTTAATTTGCGAGTAAGCCGATACAAATCTCTTATTTCTGCAGTAATCTAAAATCAAGATAATACTGCAAGATGTTTCATTGCACTGTCATTTTACATAAAAATATCTAATATTAAAACCACGAAACAAAACGAAATCACACTTACAACCTGCAGATAAAGCAAAAACACCTGCAATCTGCAGCTAACAGAGGTTCTTCTTGCACATGTCTCCATTTCCAGACCTGATTCGCGTTTAATATAAAAATAATTTAGGTAATACTTGTTGAATTTCCTTGATATTTCGGGTTAATGCTCTCTTACAGCTGGATTTGACTTTTTGCTACTAGTAATGAAACCGCAACCTGCACGGAAAGCAGCAGTTGACATTACTATACTCATCATTATAGTACGCTTTGATGCAAAAAGAGTACAGGGAACTTTTTGTTAGGTACTTTTTTATACGTGGCATAAGGAAGTACGGGAGTTATGACAATATCAATTAATAGATTTACCATTATGTCAATAACGTCATTGTGGATAAATGAATGTATGAAAGAGGAAAGGTAGAGTAAAAAAAATCATAATGTATGTATCATGACAATGTGCAAAATTAAGTTGATTTTGGTCAGAAGTGTAAAAAATTAAATTTTATGCAAATAAAAAAGATTAAATTTCAGATAAAAGAAATTTGTATCTACTACCTATATTTATAATTACCGAAAGCTTTTTCTTTAATTATATATATTTTTTATTTTTAAATTAAACATTAGGATAATTTACATAGATTAATTAATAATACTTAAGCATAATAAAACAAACAAAGCAAGTTAAATCAAATAAGCCATTTATTTTAATTCCTTCACTAATTAACAAATTATATTAATTTGGTAGGAATTATTATTTTTAATTTTCTAAATTATTATTATGTTTACTTATAAAATAAATGCTTTAATACATTGCTGTCTGTCAATTTAATTATAACACATAACACATCCCTAAGTACACTGATAAAAAGGTATAATGTTATTAATATACAAAGTCTACAATTGAAATGTGGCGTTTAAGAATTTCTATGCTACATTTTGTATTCCTGTATCTTTACACCTATTCACTTTACAGTAAAAGTGTAAATACAAATGTTGTTCAGAATTTAAAAATGGATGCAATATGGTCCATTTGATTATATAATGATAGTATTTCACGACCTATCAATGAAATCAAATTTAATGCTTATTATTTATTTTAATGTTTGAAAATTCGTAAAACAGTTTTAATTTTATTTAACAGAAAGAAATATACTCTACAGGCAGATTCATAAAAGGGATTACCGTTAAATCCATTTTTTTTATTACTCGTAACTTCATTTTCCATTCTCAGAACATATTTATTTTAACTAAGGTTGTAATCAAGATTGGTTAGCATAAAATTTGACACATAATATAATTAATTTAGAAACGAAGTTACAGATGAAAAAAATGGAGTTAACGCTAATCACTTATGAATCTGCCTGATAAAAATTTGCGAAATCTACGAAATTTCTATGGAAATAATACAATAAATATCATATATTTTTATTATTTTTTTTTAATTCCCGGCAAATTTTAATAAAATGGGTTATGATAAAAAGTTTAAATAAAATAAAATGAATGTTTAATAATCAAGTAACTATAACGTAACACAACAAACAAAAGTCAAAAGTGGATGTCATACAAAATTTAAACAAAACTATTAAAAAGTGTTTAATTTTTATTTTGGCCAGAGGTATAATAAAATAATCATTTCGACCTATAAAATAAGCAATGTTTCAAATGAAAAATTCATAATATGTTTGTTGTGTGTGTTATTCTTGAAGATTCCAATACAGATTTACATATAAAAGAAAGTCGTGTAGTGCCTACAATAGTCCTATTTGTATGAACATAGATTATAATATTTATGTTACATTCAAAACTATCAAAATTGCGAACCGCAATTCATTCGACCGAAAATTAATTTAAAAATTGTTGAACAAGGGTATCAAACAAAAGTTATTACTAAATTCCAATTGGTGAAATCCAGATCAATAAAAATTCAGGGAAATGTAAATGTGACAACAAAAATATTTGTGCTCAATTAGTTAGTTTTTCCTTCAAAAAATTTCAGTTCCAAATCCAAAAAAATTTGAATTTTTTATCGAAAATTGTGTGTTGTAAAAGCAAAAAGCACTCTGAAAAACTAGCAGCGAATATGATGTAAAATTATTCGTAGTTCATTTGCTTGCCACATACATTGTTTTTCTGTTAAAAACGCTAAATACATTATAGTAAAACTGTTTTACCAAGCAAGATTTTTTATGTTTAAAAATAACAAAGTTAACCAGCGAACGTATATCTCATTAAACTTTCATAAAGATAAAATATTATGCTACTATAAATGGAACATCACTTTATTTTAAAACAAATATCATGTTTCACAGCATAATATAGGTTTGTTATTTATTATTTAAATGTTGGAAAATTTATCTGCAAAACACAAAACTATCGCGCTTGTGAAAACAATGTAAACGCTGTTAAAACAATATCCCCAAATATAAAAAACAATTATTGTGTTTCATTGTTTTTTCAGTAGTTATTCATACCTATGTACTATGGTGGAGGTTTTTATAAATAATATAAAATGTATAGAAAAAAAACAAATTTTCTTTCGGAACAACTGGAAACCTATCAGGCTCCAAAAATATAAATATCAACATTTTGACTTTCCAATATTCAAACACATTAAACTAATAATTATTAAAATTTACAAGGAGCAAAATCTGGATAGAAACGTGGCTGATTATTACTGTATCAATAAATAATATAAATGTAACATTTCTGGGTGTGCTCTATACAATGCAGATTTCGGTATTGATATATTTTGCGAATAAAATACGACTGTTACCAGCTGTCAGATAACGATCTTCAAGTATCATATCATATACAGGATGCTCCATCAGTCGGTATTTTTTATTTTATGCGATTATTATAAATATTACCGAAAATTTTTTCAGACAAAGTTTATTTTACATTAATATGCCCATGTATCTGCAGTATAAGTTTTTATACCGGGTGTCCCGTTTTCTCACTATGATATGCAACTATATAATTTTAAATGGAACATCGTATATATTTTTACAAAATTTGAAAGACCTTTTATTTCTTTTTAAAATAGTTCTTATTCATTATAGTCGTAAAATAATCAGTACAGAAACTATTAACGTTTTTTTTTTTTTGAAGAATCATACACAGAAAGTATACTATGAAATTAAAAACAATTAATAAATTTATCAAAATTGTTCGAATTGAACGTGAATTCAATAAACTAAATAAAATATAAAAAAAAAAGTTGTTAAACTAAGTAAAAATAGTAAATAATAATTATTAAAGATCTGACAGCAACTAATCTGATTGTTTAACATTCACACACAATGGCATATTTTCTGTGTGATTATTGAATCATAAAAACGTGAATAGTTTCTGTACTAATAATTTCAGTACTATAGTGAATAAGAACTTTAAAGAGAAACATTAGATCTTTAAAATTTTGTAAAAATATATAGGTTGTTCCATTTAAAAATACTATGTTACATACTATTGCGCGAAAATGGAGCATCCGGTAGAAAAACTTATACTGCAGATACATGGACATTTTAAGGTAAAATAAACTTTGTCTGAAAAAAATTTAGGTAATATTTATAATAATCGCATAAAATAAAAAATACAGACCGATGGACCATTCTGTACATCATCACGCCTTTTACCCAGTATGGGTGTGGCACTTACGCAGATGTCAAAATTTATTTTAGAATATTTGTCGGCTGTGAGGATTAAACCGAGAATTTTATAATCTACAGTCCGGTGCCTTACCATGGAGCTCTTTACCCCATATTTACTATATAAATAGGAGTGTTATTATAACTTTATGATCACACCTCGTATGGCCTGAACTGTATCCAAAATATGTTAAGCATCTAGGGTATCCCATCAAAGCTTTGAGTGAGATTATTAGGCCTCAGATTCGCTTCGGACTACATATTGTGTTAATTGTTTGGTCAAACACCATTGATTAATCTAGTCATATTACACACAGTGCGCTTTAGATCACCTATCGTATTACTGCATAACTATACAACAGATCACACATCACTGTAGCCGGAATAATCCGCTCGCTTTTAAACACAGAACGTCTCGAACAATTGTTATCGTATCTGCTCATATTTCTGATCAAATCCATAACGAAAATATTTTCAGTGATAATATAACAAGAGAGTGAGAATAAATTGAAAATAATTTGAGAAAGATACTGGAGAATTATTTTCTAATTTATCGAACTCTCGAGTTATATTTAATTAGATTATTTTTTGATTTCATTATCAGGCACAGCACTAAATCTATCTTTTTTGCTTATTTTTACTTGTGTTGATGATACTTATGTGACATTTGACATCTGTCAACAAAAACAAAAAAGCTAAAGAGAATATTGCCGGGAATAATCACAAGAGCATTATTCTCAGTATAATAATGACAGGATTGGTTAAAACGCAGACCCGTGACATACAATAAAGCATTTCATTGGTTTTAAGAAACGTCAAAAAATAATCATGCTAATGCACATTAAGAAGTACCTCCTCTAATAACTCGGGCAGGTTATTTTGTAAAAATAATAAATAATTATTGGCATTCATCCTATTTGGTAGAATGTGCAGCCCTAGTAGCATCACAGTTACAAAACCAGCCTACACATTTATTGAAACGAAATGCTGGAAATTACCTCCGACAACATTTGGATTATCTAGACTCCGATAATGCTAATTACGATAATTCCCGTTCGCCTAAAATACCCTGTATATTTCGGAATGCAACCAAATGGTAATTTTACCCACTGGTAATGTAAATAAAAATTTATTGTTAGGTTAGAAAAATAAGATCCGTAACAGCTCAGCCAGTGAAGACAGCAGGCCGGAGGCAAGGCAGACTGACGGATGCCTCAGTGCAAGTAAAGGCATCCGGTCACTTTTTATTAATATAAATATTTCTATTCGTTTTGATCTTGGCTAGTCGTACAGAATCGTCACAAAAACATCATTCTTAAGCGTTCTTAACTGCACGCTCGTCTGTGCGTCTGGCCTGGACTGTAACAAGGTTTCGCTTTCAACTTTGTAGGATGGTATTTAGACTGTTACGTGCGCTAAATTGTAATTATTATCGTGTTAAACACGCAGAAAAACTTCGGGAAATTCGCACACCTTGCCTGTCGAATATTCAAGGCAATTAGCGAGTTAGCCAGATGGAAACATTCGCGCTTCTCTCCTCTGCAAAAGTATTATTTTGGTAATTGTTACGTCCACAACTCATTTAGGGCCACTTTGCAGGTTTAATTTTCATTAGTTGTCAACTTTGTAAAAGATGTGACGACCGAAATAATCATGAAAACAAACATAATTGTATTGTACAACACAACAAGAGGAATGAAAATAATTAATTTAAATATTACAATTTATTTCATTTTTGAAGGTGATACTCTGTAGAGCAGATCTACTCAGCATATTGATACGGAAATCCTAGTACATAACAAATGAACCGATTTTATCGTGCACCGTAAATGGAAATAAAGTTCATTGAAGTTTTAATTTTCGATGAACACAATGTAAGGGAAAATATGATTTCTAATGAATACTGTAATTATATTTTTTGATAAATACTGTTATACAGAATATAAAATAAATAAATACATTAATTTCAACCAATATACCTTAATAACTTTGTTTCTTAAATCTTCTGGATTTGAGATAAAATTCTTTTAAAATTTTGTTACAAATTTCATTATCCGCCATTGTCAAATTACAACTGCTGTAGTAATGAGATATTTGAGAAGAGTGTGTGGGTATACGACACGTGATAGTGTCTGGAATACATTGGTGTATGGTGAGTGTGAGATTGAGAAGAATGTTAAGAAAGTGGGAGTGAGACAGTTGAGCTGATTTGGACATCTTGAGCGAATGTCGATTGAAATGTTGATGAAACTAATGTATGCGGGTGAGATTGAAAGTGAACGATTGCGTATGTTGCGTGAACAAATGATTCCGAGTGTGGAGAATGTGGACGAGGCGAAAGTGGTGTGTCCGGATAGGAATATTAGGAGGATATTAATTGTTGGTTGACTCTGTTCCTGAGTTCGTACTACCCAACTTATTGTTAAAATGTATTAGAAAACTTCACAACAGACATCTGTACAAATATTTACTCTTATTACTGCTACTGGAAACAATTGTGAAAATAAAAATGCAAAATCTCGGTGGTGTGGTGGCTATGTCGCTAGCCTAGCACGCCAGAGGTCGTGGGTTCGAATCCCACTGAAGAGCATGGTCGTTTGTGTTGTTCATATAAATTCATAATCATCCACTCATGAGGCGGCATATGACCATAGTAGTTAGTCTGCCTCTCATCTTCATAAAAAAAAATGGGATTTTGAAGAAAACGTTATTAAGTAATAATTACTTTCTAATAACAATGGCAACTATCGACCGCAGAATTCGAATTGCGTTTACCCCTTTAATGATACTCAAATATACTACTTCGTAATTAGTTTATCAAGTAATTTAGTACCATGTCCTGGTAGAACAATGCCAGCAATCTCTTTGGATTGAAATAAGAGTGTTCAGTTCCTCGCTGTTTAATTTCCTCCTCCAAAGCTATTCAATAAACTCTATTTCCACGCACCAATCACTACATTAAAATCAAATCTAAAACACTAATCTCTAACGTGTAACCACTCATCGCCGCCTATAATCCAACAAAACCAAAGTAAATCTCTCTCTGGGAGAACAACTGAAGAACGGGCACCAAGCAGCATCGAGTCCATCAGAAGCAGAGACACTGGCCGAGCGCACCATAAACATGTAATTTAGTGTAGATGGAATCACGCTTAGAGAGATTGCGGACAACACTGTCCAGCGACGTGACTGCCGCCTAGCGGACGTACCGTACACTGCATCTAGCTCCACGGAGCCGCTCGACTAAATTTTTGTGTAATCTTGTAATTTTCAATTACCTTGGTAGCTGTGCCCGCGCACATTTTTACTAGAATTAATAAGTGGGGTTATTATAATGCGAGGGAAGTCGCAGGTTCGAATCGGTTGCAGTTCTCTGTAATTATCCGCGACTCCGCGACTCAAGCATGCGTGATGTCGCAGATGGCTTGGCTGCTGCAGTGACTAGTCCTACAACCCGGATGCTACTGCTCTTGCAGAATTATGCTAATGCAGATAGTTTAGAAAATTATATTGAAAATTGATTTAAACTCCTGCAAACATGACGCGAACTAGCGTGCGATCACAAAACAAAATAAAATGTAACAGTGTTGCTGTATAAATGAATAAATATACGAGGTCTGTTTAAAAAATAACTAGACCTTTTGAATGGGAGCAGTTAGCCGCTGCTGTTCCATACGCATTTGCCCCCTCAATTCTGTTTTGAAATATGAAATTTTTGACATTTATACCTCGTTTTAATCTATGAAAATGAATAGAAAATAATGACGAAATGCTGTGTACCGAAATGTTTAAATAAAACAGGACATAGATTTTCTCTAAAACAAAGAAGAAGAAATCTGTTATATGTTCGAAACATTGCACATAAAATAATTACGTTAAAGAAAATTATTGTTCTTGTAAATATACAAAGTAGTAAGCATATATCATAAAATTATTTAAACTAAGCAAGCGCGAAACTAACAATTGTAAAAGTATAATTTTTTTGTAACAATATCTACACTGTAAATTTCACAAAAAAATACTGATGTTATAGTGCTGCCACCTGGAAAAGTTTTGCCTGGCTGCTTTGATTACGGGCCTATTGAGTGATTGAGATATTTAGAGATATGCGGTTGGTAGTATTGCATTACGCATAACCTCCTCAGTAAACATATATTCTTAGATTGTTGACATTTCGTTTAGTTTTCGTGATATTATTTGAGTGTAAAGTGTTCAAGTTCTAGTCCGATTTTTTGAAGAAAGGATGCAACAAAAATTTTGCGTGAAACTGGAGAAAAGTTTTACAGAAACGTTGGAACTTTTGAAACAACCTTACTGAGATGATACTCTGAGTCGTACCCAGTGTTACGAATGATTTTCACGATTTGAAAATGGTCGCTAGTCATTTGAAGATTATTGTTGTCCAAGAAGGCTTTCGACTTCAAATGATGACTCCGACGTTTAGAAAATCAACGATCTGTGTTATTAAGGTGTTTTGAAACAGTTAGGTAAAAAAATAGCAAAACAGACCAGAGTTGTTCTGAGAAAACTCATAGTTCTTGCACTACGACAATGCGTCCAAACACTTAGCTTTAACTATTCGTTAGTTTTTTGCCAACAATCTGCTAACTTACTTACTAGAGTTGGCTTCATGCGATTTTTTTTTATTATTTTCGTAATTAAAATCAGTGCTTAAAGGACGCCGTTTGCAGACTATTGATGACATCAAAGCAAATGGGTCATATTCATTCACATTCCTCTGTAGTTGTTACAATCTCGTGTATCCCCTTTCTTCTGCATAGGTATAATAACAGCTATATCCCAATCCTGTTGTATTTTTGCTTGCTTTCATGTTTCGTTGAATATACTAGATGTTCAAAAAGTTCCGGGGCGGAGAAATATCTCCAGCAATACACATCAAATCAACAAACAAAAAAACACGTGTTTAATATTTTCTAAAAACCTATCTTATGTCACCAAGCACGATCTCCCACCGCCACACTCTTCGTTCATCTGAATCTAAAAGTGTGAAGGTTAATAGGGCGTCTAGGTGGAGTTACCCATAAACAAATACACTGCGGTAATTCGTTTGCTGTTTGGCTGGCCGCGAGCTCACAAACACAGTGCAACAAAACAACTGGTTAATAATAATTACTCGTAAACATAACACAAACAGAGCGGTTGCAAGACAACGTTTACACAAGACTACAACCGATTATCGTCGGCACAACCGGGTTAACTTGGTTACGTACATGAACTTGTCGTTCTCGGTTCCGGTAAACAATTCAATACACGCGTTCGCATTGTAATTGCTCAGAGCTCAGACTGTACCCGGAGTGCATGTAAAGTTATATATGTACAGAGTTAAATGCACCATTAGCAGAGAACATTTGCAGCCGTTTTAAGACAATAGCGCCGCATTAGTCTTTGGCGCCCGATTCAGACCAATTCTGTAACTTCGCGGCCTGATATACTGCTGCTGCTAAGGAGAACTCGCCGGGGCTGTTCATCAACACGGCTTGTTTGCAAATAAAGTTCATTTGATAAATTGGGTTTTATTAGCTGGGTTTCTGTCTTTAAGAGGGTCAGGACTTCGTCATGGTCAACAATAGAATCATAACTGTTAGCTCAATGCAGAAATACGGACGGAAGGGTTAAAAAATAGTAGCACATTACATAAAGTAGGAAGGAGAAAAAAAGAAAGATGCTGAATGGTTGACAATCCCGGTAACACAAAATGTAACAATGTGAAAAGACTGAAAGAAAAAAAGGTTGAAGAGATTCTAAATGAACCAGAAAAGGGAAAACTGGATGATTGTGAATTTATGTTAACAGCACAAAAGGCCATACTCTTCAGTGAGATTAAAATCCAGGACCTTTGGTGTAGTATGCTAGTAATATAATAGTAACTACTAAACCACCGAGATCGGAAATGTATGTGTTGGTTCTACTTTTACATAATATAAGATATATGAGAAATTCACTAACCCCAAAACAAATAAAATAAATATGTCCTAAAATAAATAAATAAATAAATATATCATCACGCCTTTTACCCATTACGGGTGTGGCACTCTGCTTACGCAGATCTCGGTAAGTGATATATTTTTTCGTATGAAGTGCGGTTACCAGCCGTCAAATCATAGCCCCCAAGGATGTTAGTGGAGGCGGAACCACAGGGGTAAATTTAAATTTGTAACTGTCGGCAATGGGATTCGAACTGAGGATCTCACGATCCACAGTCCGACACGTTACCACGGAACTATTTACCCCATATAAAATTTACATTAATTAATATTGTTAAGAATATATTATTAATTAATGTAGAAAATTAATTTCAACAATATATTGTTGACTATTTTATTTAATATAATATACGAGTAACTATCTAATTTCATTATAAAAGATTTTTTTACTTTAGTATAGTAAAGTCAGTCGGTGGCACTGACTCACAGCAGTTGACGGGTTACACTACGCTGATAAGTTCCAGTTAGAACGAAACTCGTCCGTAGTTACTGATTGATTAGATTGACCTTCTCTGTGACTTAGTAACTTAGTTATAATACCGAGACTGATTTTTATTAAACAATAATTATTTTATTGTCTATATTTGCCACAATAATATGTTAAAGAAAATATAATGTACATTATAAAACCGTATCTTCCTTTTATTTTCAGTTAATAAGTCACATGTGAATGTCGATAATTTTTGTTAATATTGTTAACATGAAAATGACAATTGTTGAAACAACGTAATTTATAAAAACAGTTGAAGCCCGATATCCAACTAATAATGAAAACCAAATAGAATACTTTCAAAATGAATTAAATTTTAACATGTAATGGGTAAGAAATTACAGCAATGTATTAATTTAAAAGCAACATAAAACACATCCTTGATGTTGTCGGTATCATAAACGCTCCCGGTCAAAGCTTAACAGCGCTCAATGGAATACCTGCTCGTATTTATACGGGACTGCATTTACTGCGTCCGCGTAATTATTTTTGAATTTATAATAAGGGTGCTTCAGAGCTTATTTAACGGTGGACTTGGCCAATTTATTTCTAAATCTGATGAGTGTTTTTAACCATTTCAATTACGCCAAAGAGCATGGTAAACAACATCAGCATTAATATATTTAAAATGGTTACTTTATTACATGAATCCACAGTATGTTTTCTTCGCATTAATGGAATGTTTTTGGGATGATTTCGAAAATCTCCTGCTACTCTCATTTGGACGTTTTAGAAAAAAAAATTAAGTTAGGAAAATATAAACGCAGGTAAATCTAAGGACGCACTATAGTGTTTTCAATGCTATTTTTGAAATATGCAATTATTGGCATCCAAAATTATTCTTCTTCAAAAATGTTGAATAGTTTGTTGTAGAGGATAAATTTTGGCATTTATTGATACTAATTTTTTATAATTTTACTATACCTCAAACCAGAATCATGACGGAAATGTTTATGATAATTTTCTTAAAATCTTCAAATAATAAAACATATGTCATATTAATAAAAAATTTAGTTTATTTTATAAAGAAAATGTTATTTATTGCTTAAAATAATATATTATTATATGAGGGATTATGATAGTCATTGTTCACGAAGATGAAGTTTGCGTCACGAGCCGTAGGCGAATGGTGCAAAACATCCGAGTTAATAAATATAATCGCGAATATAATACTGTACTTTTTCTATTACTGTAAATTCAGAAATAACTTTTGAAAATGATCGAAATCAGTTGAAAACACACATTGCAAAAAAACATCAAAATACACAATGACAACTGACTATACTATGATCTGTCAGACGGCCATATCACGATTTTAAAATAAACAGGCATAGTTGATTTCTGGTTCTGTGATTGGTCAAGAAGAGTGAATTACTACTATAACTAATCGAAGAAATTTAAATAATGGGGATATATTTACACAGGAGTAGAAAAATTGGTCATTTAATATTGTTCCATAATAATTGTTTAATTTCCTATTTTAAATTGTAACAGTTGCGTACGACTTGGAATGGGCAAGTTTGGATACTATACATTAAACAAATAAGATATTTGTTTATACTCTGTGTTTGTATATCATTTTGACCTCAACACCATTTCACTTTGTCTAATTTTTCTTATAAATTATACATTTTTAAAAAAGATACTTGATATCAAACGCTGATTACAAATAAAAACAATAACTTATAATTGGTACATTTGTTTTTCTTTTTACATTTCCGTCATTTTTCCGGTTCCAATTAGAGTAAAATTATAAATGTTAGGAACAAAAACTGCAGAAATTTTTCTTCTACAATAAACTATTTAACTTTTATGATGTAAAATAATTAGGAAAGCCAAAAATTTAACATTTATAAAATAGCATTTAAAACTCTATGGGGTATCTTTCAATTGTTTACCCTGTATAAATAGGTATACCATTTACACACAAAGTGTGATCAAGTAAAGTTAAGCTAGATAAAAATGTGGAATGTCAATATGTATAGGTAAAATAGATTATCAAATGATTTCCCTCCATCAAGTATATTGCAGGTTATATATTAACATAGTTTTTATGAAATTCCATGCTGCAATGTACAATTACGAGTATCTGATCAATCTTGATGAACATTTCGTGCAGCTTCGTAGCATAACGTAATAAAAATATTAAAAAAATTGAAAAAATAAACATCGGAGCTATGTATAGTATCACTCGATTAGAGCATTAAATAAATTGAATCATTATAAAGCAATTTCGTCTATTAATCTACAAGCTTATTAAAATTTCCTAACAGCTTTTATATAGAAGTTCATTAAGCACAACTATCGCACATGCAGAGCAGTTACCGTAATGTAAAGCAAGCATAACGTGAGCGAATGGTTATACTGGTACCCATGGTATCGGCGATGTGAGCTCTTATGAACCGCAATGTAAAACCGCTTCATAATTTGTGAAAGGAAAATTCATGTACGTTCATTTAATCGCTGAAATATCTCTATGATATTAAGATATATTTATTCGTAGCTGGTATTTGTAATATGTAATAGATTGTAGGTTTATATATTCAAATATAACAAAATTTTTCTTTCTTACTTTATTAAAAGTCTAAGTAAAAAAAAATTAGTATTAATTGTATGTCAAACTTATTTTAATATGTGAATACTTTAATTATGACTTGTAGCTCTTAGTGTGTTTTGTACTAATTTTTCTGCAGACAATAAATTTATTATTATTAGCTGTAATTTTTACTTTTTTTTTCTAGTTTGTACCGTTTAAAAGTTGTTGAGGCGGAAGGATATGAACTTCTTTATTTAAATAAGTAAACTTATACGCCATTTAACCATGTGGCAATCTGCTTAAAGCAGATTTTGATTTGATATATTTTTGCGCATCCCATCAAAACGGTTTTAGTTTCGCTAAAGCGGTTTCCTATTATATTCCATAATATAGTTATAAATTCATAAGCTATATATCGTTAACAACCGGACGAAGAGACGAATAGCGGAATAGAGAACGGCGCAGCCTAGTCTACACCAGGGAATAATAAATGTTGATGCCAAATGAAATGCTCGGTGTAAACTTGGATTAATGGCTGTGTAATCGAACATTTTTCTTTGTTTCGCTTTATTTATTGGTGCTTGTTTTTTACCATTGTGTGTCTTTTAATTTGTTGATTTCAATTTATAGCTGATACAACTAATTTGCTATTTTGAAACTATGCCACAATTCACATTTCAATCAAGGCAATGTCATTTATTATTCATGAAGTAAAACAAGCTTTTCAACATTTAATTAAAATTAAAATATGCTATACATATTTGATGTTCATAATACCAATAGCGTGGGTTTAATTTTATTAATTTAAGTAGAAGTATATTATTTTCAATATTTTATATGCATGCTATTTGTCATATGAATTGCATAATTAATAAAATATATAGAAATAAATATATCATCACGCAATTTATTCATGAATAAATGTGCTATTCTGAATCATATCCTCCAAAGATGTTAGTGAAGGGTGTCACAGGAGTTATTTTTAACTAGTGTAATTTGTTACCGGCTATGGGAATCGAACTGAGAACTATTAACTTTATTTCTAAATATTACTTAGTTATCATCAGTTTCAAATATATATTGGGTACAAATAATTATTTTGATAATTAAAATTGGGATTGTGAAACTATTTTCTTAGTGAAATATATGTCAAAAAATTAAATAAATATACCAAAGAAAATTAAATTTCTCAAATAATAATAGCAAATAAACAAATAAGAAGGTATGTTTCTATATCATTAAGTACTATTTTGTATCATTTAAGAGTTGTATTGGACGGGAGGTTATATGCTGGGCACATCAGATTTTTTGTTTTCTTATGAACTAGACATAATTCATCGATTTAAATATATGAGTATTTTATTTTGTTGTCTAGAAATAATTAAATAAAATAGAATATACCTCTAAACTAGTGCTGCCAATTGGATCCGGATTTGATATGTATCCGGATACCCGGATAACGGACATCCGAATCTCTACGGATCTCAGATCCGGATCTCGGGTATCCGGGTATCCGGATCCAGAATCGAGTATAGAGTATCCGGATCAAAGTATCTGTATCCGGATCCGAATCTGGATTTTACTAACATTCTTTTACCAAATCGTTAATTAATTGACTAAGTAGAATTATAAGTATTAGGTATATTATATATCAAAAATGTAAATTCGTTTTCTTAATAATTTTGTTGTTAAACATTTATTATTAATTACATTTACTTCAAAACAGTAAATTGATCTTGAATATAAATATGTATGCACACTAATAAAATAACGTCGATATTCAAGGTCTATTAATATTTGTATAAAAAGAGTTTTCGAAAATCATAGATGCACTCCCTTTAAAAATATTTAAAAATCGAGATCCGGATCTTACAATTATCCGGATACCCAAATGTACGGATCTGAGATCCGGGTATCCGGATACTCGGATACTCGGATAATTGGCAGCCCTACTCTAAACAATCCATTTACATGAGAACTAGGTAATCATCATGAGTAGAACTAATAAGGATCAAATGAATAATAAATATTACACAGCTTATTCACCAAAAAATAATTCTGTGCTAATCCATCGGACTGTAGGTCATTTACCATTTTAATTTTACGCATAAAAATATATCACATACCGAGACCTACACAAGTAGAGTGCCGTACCAAAAAAGCTAAATGGTATGATGATATATTTGTTACTCAATCCAGTGGTTTAGTTACTTATAAAAAAATAAAAAATTGTCCATAGATTCAAGTTCTAATGGAAATTGTCAATTTATAATGATGGTACTTACACAATTCGCATGCAATGTTTAACTTACAATTAACTGAACATGTAGCAGTAGCCGATGTTGGTTCAACTCGTGACCTCTCCGTTCTAATTGACAAATTCGAAAACCTCGATGGCCGCTTCGATCGCGCGCTGAATAAACAGCGTAGCCCGAAACAATTTACAACAATT
Source organism: Poecilus cupreus (assembly GCA_963942605.1). Taxonomy (NCBI): domain Eukaryota; kingdom Metazoa; phylum Arthropoda; class Insecta; order Coleoptera; family Carabidae; genus Poecilus; species Poecilus cupreus. The sequence goes on from OZ012720.1 coordinate 30,392,826, forward strand.
TTATGCAAATAAGTTAGTGAAATGTTTTCCAACCGACGAATCATAATTTATCACACAGATAGAGCGAGCGAGAAAAAATATTCGGAGCAGAATTCAAATAACTTGATTGGGATCTAGTAATTTTTAAATTATAACTGACTTCTGATAAAGAATATTTATGTGGTGTGCTTTTCAACATTGGTCTGGCCGCTGCTAATGAATTACTGACAAAAGATAAATATCTCGGTGGCTCTATGCACAGTAGTTTGAATTCTCAGACGCACTCCAGAGCCCTGATTACACTGCTTAATAATTATTTATTCTGAGAAATTACACATTTGCATTGATCCGCATTGAATTATCATGCAGTTGACCGTTGGTTTGTCAAATTTTAATTATGTTCTGTAATTCCGGCGACTGACACTGTAGGTAGTTTATGTTTATTGATTTAATAAGCTGTAACAACAAGTTTGACAATATATGAAGAGTCCCATTTATTTTTAACTACATTCACTTTTAACAAATGTGTACATAAACCTAGAATAATATAAATTATAATTATTATTCCTTTCGCTTCCTTGATGCATAGGACACCTAGGGCATTTAAATATAGTAATATGAAAACGCTAACTGACATTGAAAATACGAGCCAAGAAAGATATCTAGTTGTTGGACCATCTGTCAATGTTTTTACATAGCAATCGCTCTGCTAACAAGGATTAGATAAAGAAGGATGGTTTTGCAATATCTATTTGTTTCAGGTTCGTTTTTACTTTTATAAAAGCCTAGAAATTAGCATTTGAATATTATATTTCAGTGATCTTGGGTGTTTCAAGGCGTTTATTTTTCTAAGGTTGCCAGCCTTCTTGGCTTAACTAGTTTTTTTCCATTAAGAATTATCTTTAGCTTCCGATTTTATGTTATGCCATGTTTTGTTTATGTTTGCATGTGCTTTGTATATTTGTTGTATCATGGATTTGGAGGTGTTCTCTTTTTCTGTTCCATTTAAAATATTCTTGTGCTTGTTTACTAATGTCGTTGTTTCCTTTCCTGAGCCTATGTCCTATGCAGTTTCACTTTCTTCTTTTTATGGAAATTTCTTCTGGTTCTATTGTAAATTTAGATATTAAACAATAAATATATAGTCCCTCCGTCTCATAATAATAGTAGCAGTTGATGAATTTAATTTGTCCCATAATAATAGTAGCAAAAGAAAATAAATATCGAACGCAATATTTATTATCAAAAAGTAGATATAATCAAACAATAAATTAAAAGTATTACTCTTAATTATTATTTTGAGTGTTCATATAGTTACCGAATTTTTCACTAATTTCGTTACTGCATTTTAAACTTGTAGGTAGGATCTCTTGGCTGAGAAGCATTTTTTTCTCCATATGCGTGAGCCATCATTCTTCATTGCCTCCAAGCATAACTTGTTGAAATGACAGAAACGTATTATCCAGTATATTGGGACCTTATAATACAATTTTAGTATTTACTACTTTATTTTGAAACTGAGGAACTAATAATCCACAGTTCGAATCCCACAGTTAACAGTTGCCATTTTAACTTTATCGAAAATGTGAAAGCGGAATATTTAATATGGATGTATATTTAGAAGGGAAAAGAAGAGGCAGAAAGTATGTATTTTGCAGAACTAATATCAGAAGCATATAACTTTTTCGTGACATGAAAATTACTCTTCAAATTTTTTTGACAATGCCACTAACAACATTGTGAATAGAACTCTACTCTAAGGAAAGTGAAGACTTGATTTAGGTCTACAATAGAGGAAAGTCGGCTGTCCAGATTATTCTTATTAAGTGGTCATAGAAAGAAGGTAGAAGAAAGTAAAGAACAATAATAGTTTTTGGCACAAAACATAGAAGTCAGATTTTTGTTTTCTAATAGTTCAATAAATGAAAAGTTATAAACATGAAAAGTGTAGTTTGTTATCATTTAAATGTAAGGTATTTCTTTTGAAAATGGTTTTAATAGTTTCTTGTTTGATCCCCTCATTGAATTAAATTTCATTTACAATTCATTCTGTCCACTACAAAGTTGGAGGATAAACTATTATATCTCTTCCTAGTATTTGAAGTATTTTCCTCTTTCTCGTTAAGTAGCAATCACTCTTTCAATTAAGTTCATTCATGTTTTGATTATCCAAGAAAAAAATCCAAGTCTGCTGCATTTTGTGTCCATCGCCATCAGTTGCTGAATAAATCTATCTCGGTGCAATTGTTCAGGGAGGTAGGGGGCGATTGATACCTAGGAAATTGTCGAAGTAATTCGCAGAAAAACTGGTAGACGGCTCTGCTCGCAGCGCAGCGTCCAGGATAAATGGGGTTTCTTTCTCGATACAATATGGAACTAAAGGCTTTCTTGTCGCGTCTCTAGTCACATTGGCGTGCGAGTTATTTTGTTTCCGCTTCTGTTTTTCTCAACATATTGATTTACTGGGTTTTTTAGTTTTTGTATTTAGGAATTCTTTTATGTTTCAAAGCGTTTTTGTTTAACGGGGAACTATTGAATCGGTCGTAGAACGCTGCATTTTTATTCAAATATTCACCGTATAAACTGTCGTCGTAAATTTTGTCCTGTGAAAATATTTTCCTGCAGATAAATTAAACTTGCTTTGGGAGTAGGAGACTTGTACGTTGCATCGACTGCCCAGCGAAATTTATCTCTCGTTTATTTAATAATATTTTTATGTATTTACATTAAATAATCCAGGAACTAAAAGATTTTAATAAATATTTAAATATACTTAACTTATTTCTATCTCGATTTTATTTTTAAAAAGTTCAACAATATCTAGATATTGAAGTGGGTTTCAAAATTATACAAATGTGAATAACAAATTGTTTCAAAATAAATGATAAAAAAGCACGCTAAATATTATATCGGATGTAGAATTAAAATATTGCGTATAGTAGTTTCAATGCTATTTTTTATATTGCTGTATCTTTTTACATATTTACTCTGCAACAAAAAAGTAAATACAAAATTGTTCAGAATTTAAAAAAGCATGCAATAAGTATTATATAGATTATTTTTTGACGTTTCTTAAAACCAATGAAATGCTTTATTGTATGTCACGTGTCTGCGTTTTAACCAATCCTGTCATTATTATACTGAGAATAATGCTCTTGTGATTATTCCCGGCAATTTTCTCTGTAACTTTTTTGTTTTTGTTGACAGATGTCAAATGTCAGATAGTTATCATCAACACAAGTAAAAATGAGCAAAAAAGATAGATTTAGTGACGTGCCTGTTGATAAAATCAAAAAATAATCTAATTAAAGATAACCCGAGAGTTCGATAAATTAGAAAATAATTCTCCAGTTTCTTAAGCTCAAACTTGTCGCCATTTGGCAATAGCCACGAAAGCCCTACGGCAACAAGTTTTCGAAAGATCTGTCAAATTATTTTCAATTTATTTATCACTCTCTTGTTATATTATTACTGAAAACAATACAATACTGTAATATATAAATCTGTAACTATTTTAAGAAAAGTCAAATATTTTTCGTTCTATTTAATTTTTCATGACCGTGTTACAATTTTCATTATAAATATTAATTTCAAATTTGGACAAATTTTGTATTTACTCTTGTTGTAAAGTAAATTCTATGCCCCATATCTAAAACAAAAATAAACCACCTCTGTTGTCATAATTGTTAATAATTATTTATGAAAATAATATTATAAATAGTCAAGAAATAATTGCAAAATGTCAGCATAAGTAAATTGTTTTATTCGCCATTCTATTTCAGATATATATCTGCTTAAATACAAGTTACTCCCAATACCAAATTTAATTGTATACTAGAACCACTGCAACATATAATGCACTTTCTGTGTCGCTCTCCATTTTGATTCTCTCTATATTTATGCGTATTTTTGATGGTAGATTTTTAAAAGTCACCTTTTTCGGTATATCCCATGATATAATAAATGTTACTTGAATAAGAACCATATAACATTTCACGATATCTTGTTCGCGTCCAAAGATACTGTATCGTTATCATCTTCTGTGAATCTGTGTTGTAGAGCAAGCAGAATCAATGACCACTTAACACTACGCTATGGCCAGTGCAATGTGAACCAGAATGTCGACACTTGTAACTAGAAATCAGCTGGAAATGAAGCGACCGGTCAAGTGGTCACTGGCCAGTGTCCAGTGCTGGCGTGGCTAATGTAATCACAGAGGGTTATGTTACAAAACTCTAGACTACTAGATTCAAGTGCTGTAAGTGTCCTTGGAGGCCGAAAGCAAATCGTAGTTGTTTATAGTGGAAATTAAATATTTTGGTAAACACGAGGATAACATCGTACAGTAATTAAATAGTTTAATCATCAGTTCAATGCTCTCTGTGATACGAGGTCTGTTTGAATTACGCGCTAACGGAGGTATTTAGTGACTTGCGGTTGGCAGCACTGCGTTGTGCATAACCTCCTCTGTAACCACATGTTCTTGGGTTGTTGATATCTTGTTTAGTTTTCGTGATATTTTTATTTGAGTGCAACGTGTTTAAGTGTTAGAAGCGATTATTTAAATGTGCGATTATCTGAAGCAATATAGCAACATAAAATTTTGAGTGAAACTGGGTAAAAAATGACCAGAGTTATGGCAAGACTTTATCAATTTGTCAGTTTTGCGCCAAAAATCAGATGACTATCAGACTCCTTACTCGCCGGACCAATCTCCTTGGAATTTTTTTTATTTCCGTTATTATTATTATAAATATTTTTATTATTATATTTATGAAAATGGTAAGCATACTAACTACTATTGGCTCTATGCCTCTTAATGAGTGGATGTGAACATCATAAACGACCATGCTTTTCAGTGGGATTCGAACCTACGACCTCTAACGTGCTAGGCTAGTAATATAGCCAGTACACCACGGAGATATTTCCGCTATTTTTTTATTATTTTTTTTTAGTATTAAAGCGGTCTCAACTGCTGAAGTTATATGTCGCCTCGGTACCTCGTTTCTGGTGTGAGAATGGCACGAAGTGTTCGCTGGTATGGATTTTTATAAAGTGGTTACCCATCAAATTACTGACCGCAGGCAGTGCGACTTAACCTGCGTTGCTATTTCCGTTATTAAATCAGTGCTGAAAGGACGCCGTTTTCAGACTATTTATGACATTGAATCAAATGCGCTACAGACCTTAAAGACCATTTCAAATGAAGCTGTTCAAGACTGCTTCGTACAAGTGAAACACCACTGAGCACTGAGAAAACTGTGGGAATAGGGGAGGAGAGTACTTTAAAGTAAAATTAATAATAAAGTTTAAAAATAGGTGTTAGAACATCTGCCGTACGTGGAATACTAAACCTGCTGACTCCATACTCCAAGATAATTATTTGAAAGCATTCAGTGCACTTCAATAGTAAACCAAGAAAACGGACACTGCTTGCTTGATAATTATCTTAATGGAACTATTTACTTTATTTGCCACCACTAGTCTCTTCCTCTTCAGCTGCTAGTGAAACAAAACAGGGTTGTTTGTTCTCGATTATTGTTAAAATCTACAAACATGGAAATGCATTGTTCTTGATTTCTTTGTCTCTGCTGATTTTATATGAAACTCTTCGGGCAGTCGCTGCTGATGCTGGTATATATTTTATTTTGCAGATTCGCTGATACAGTAAATCTTTAGAGATTTCAAGTTGAATGGTCGTGACTCAATAGCGTACTCAAGATTCGGTGTTGACGTTTTCAGATTTTGCTAGACAACGGCAAGAGGACTGTTTGTATATAAATATTCGGTGATGCACTTTTATTCTGTTGAAGGATTTAAAGGAAATAAATAGTCCGATGCGTTACCACGGAGCTATTTACAATACAAAGTGTGGAAAGAAAAATTTTATATGACTACTAAGAAATTCGCTCATTGTTTGTTTATACAAGTATCAGCTATGGAATTGCAACATATTGTACACATATTATCATATCTTACTGTTATCATATGCAAAGTGAGAAATAACCATATCTCACGGGTTCTACAAATACAGTCTCATATTATTCATCAGGATGAAAAAAAATTTACACACACAAGTAAATATAAAATGTTTACATAGTTGTTTCTAAATGATTTATTTTTTTGCAAAGATGAGAAACGGACTAACTGATTTGTCATATGTCGCATCATGAATGTATGAATTATGTAAACGTCACAAACGACCATGCTTTTCAGTGGGATTCTAACCCCCGATCTCTGGTGTACTAGGCTAGTGATATGGCCACTACACCATCGAGATTTTGTTTAAATAAAATATTTTACAAAATCCAAAATCATTATAACTAAATATTTAATTTTCGTTACACTGCTAGGAGCAAAGAAAGATGTATGTACAGACAAAAGCCGAAATATTAAAAAATTAAGCAATGGTAGTTTTAACGTACGGATGCAAATCATGAACAGCAACAAAAATAATACACAGCAAATTAAATAATGTAGATATTTTATTCCTTAGAAGCATCGAAGGTAAAAGAAAATATTACCGCATTAAAAAAAGAGGCCTAATTGAAAGATTTGTGAAAGAAGTTTTAGAAGAAGGACAATTAAAATGAAGAAGTCACCTACATAGAATGTAGAAAGAGAAAGCAGCAAACTAGTTTATGAAGCCAGATTAACAAAAAAAAAAAAAAAAAAGGAAAACGGGAATCAAATGTCAAAAAGACAATAGAAAACATATAAACAACATAGCGAAAAGCTGAGAATATCATTGAAGATAGATAAACCAAGAAAGGCTTCTAGAAAATAAATCTCACGAAACAAGAAAGAAGAGATTAAAAAAATCAAAACCACAACCGAAAGGCAGATAGGCTTTAGATTCAGTAAGTAAGTAAGTATAATGCTAAGATACTAATATATAAAGAGATGATTGTTCGACTGGAGAAGTGAGGTGGATAAATAATGATCGGGATCTTTATTTTCTACCACGCCGAAGTTTCGTCACCACTTGTGTCTTATAGATTAGTAGAAAAAGTATAATGATAATATAACTATGCATACTAATAATAATGTACGTAAAAGCTATAGTTCTGCAAATGCAGAAAAGTTGTCACAGATAAATTTAAAAACCACGTCTGCAAATTTCGCATGTTACTTGAGCAAGGCAAAAAAACAGAAAACTAATTTATGATTATCATATTGGATAGTGAAATCGGGACAAACTTATTACTTAAATATTAATTAATAGGGCAACAATTCGTCATCATAGTGTACAACTTACATACTTATGATATTGATTTAATGAAATCGAGTCGAAAAGCTTTTCAATTTCATTGGAATGAAACGACAATAAGGAAACAATTCGAGGTATTGTAAATGCTTCCTCTTGGCACACTTTCCCCGCTTCATAAAAATTCATAAGGGCAGGAGTTCTTGCCCCGCCAAGTTTTTTTCAGTTACCTATCGAGCTAATAAAGAAATTAGTATGTCATGAAGTGAACTTTTTCAAAGTAAGCCTCGAAATCCATCAATATTCAATAGTCGCGTCGTGAAAGAGATATTTTCCGCGAACATTAAAAAGTAGCGCTAATATTTTAATCAATATTCTCCATTCTCCGTCGGCGTATCAAAAGCCGACACATTTTTTATAAACTGCGTTAGAAGTTTATTATGTTGGTGAAACTGTTGCGCGGTAAGGTGGCGCACCTGGCCGATCGCGGCGCCACTAATGGCCTTTGTGATTACTAATTCATTATGTCAACAATTCGATGCGATATTTCAATTAGTGTGTTTCAGTCATTTGTCTCCCCGGCGCAGCCTGCCGCGACCGACAGCCGTAATGGTTGCAAACATGACGCGCAGAATTGACTGACATCGGCTAACGATTTGTTTAATTGTTCTCCCTTCCACCCTTAGCCCCACTAATTTAAGAACGAATTTCTATCAGATCTTATTCAATATTTTAATTTGAGCTGTCAGTCTTCAAATTATCTCGGATGAATTGTAACCCAACTAATTTTAAAGCTGCCTACAAAGTAGCAACCTGATTCAGATTACAGTACAACAAATAAAGAAATATTGAGTGATATTTGAACATTAAATTCCTCAAAACACAAAAACCTCTTCAATAAATCTAGAACTACATACACTATAATATGACATCTTTTGATCGCCGGCGTGCTCTACACGTCGGTTGACCTTGACACGGTGCCTTTCTGTTTTTCATCTTCTGTATTATGTCAAATATCACAATGTCAGAAATGTCGTCAGCCTTGCAAATACTCTTCCGCCAGTTCTCTCCAATGAGATTGATAGTGTCGAGAAACTTATAAAGTTTATTCATTCCTTAACTACATGTTCCTGTTGGTGTTCTTACTTCTAAAAATTGGAAAGTCAATTATTCCTACCTTTCACTTTCCAATCGGTTGGATAATTGCCACTTTCCAACCTGCGAAATCATTGCATATTTGATTACTAACTAATTGTGAATATATATTTTATATAGGCTTTTCTGTGGCAGTAAATTTTCTGTAGCTTTTTCTAGCACTTGCCGTTGTTCGAATGGAGTATACAATCCATTAATTTATTTTCAGAGTCAGTCATTTTGGTCTTCCCTAACTTTTACTTTGAAATTATCAAGCGATCGAAAATGAATTACTCCGAAATTGTTTACAATACAAATGTAAAACTCACCACCTACTGAACTCGAAAAAAAAAAAACGGCAAAAATGAATATAATTTTTATATTATGTTTCATTGCAGCTGAAGGCTATAGTTAACTTTAGCGCTTTGTGATTTGATTTAGTTACTTTAGACTTCAGCTGCAAAGAAACACTTTCCACCGCGGTATGTAATATGTCATTTGAACACAGAATAATATTTCATATTATTCACGGTTCAGCTATATTTAACTATGGATCACGAGACTTTCAGTTCAATTCTGACAGTCGACAATGTCACTAGAATTAACCTAATCCCTGTGGTTCCTCCTCAACTTAAGTTATTTAAGAACTGTGAATTAATGACTGTTTACCACAATTCACGTGTAAAAATATGTCACTTAACGAGGTCTGTACAAGCAAATTGCTATACCCAATATAGTTAAATAGCGTAATGACATATTATTATTTATTTTAAACATGTAATTAATCAAATAATAATAATATAAGTAAAGTATATGATATTTTCATTAAAATGAGCAGGCGAATTAAGATTATCTATTCTATTCGAAATAATAAAATTATAATACCATTTCAGTAGTACCAACTATAGAAATTTTCAGCAAACATTTACCGGGGGTTACACAGTGACCTCCATAAATAATGTTTTTGTTGACTGGCTATTCTAGTTTCTAGCATGTTCCCAATAACTGTGTAAATTACGCCATTATCGTTTATTGATTTGATTTTGGAACTTGTTGGTAATGACAAGTTACTGATGGTAATATCGGAGGGTGTTACTGTTAAATATAGGTTAATCGTTACATCATCACATGAATAATAAATTCAACACTTTGAACAGAACGGGAAATGGAAATGCGTTACTTATTATTTATTCAAAATAGTTGGTTTAATCATTTTTAAATTATATGTAAATAATATTTTAGCGCAATGAACAGTTCATTTGCAATACCATAAAAATAAAATTCCTCGCTTTTAATCGACAAATTATTTATAGTTTACGAGAAATTAATTATAAAAAGTTTCGAGAAGACATATGTGATGCAGTTTTGGTGGAAGGAAGATAGTTATATATGAACAGAAACGGCACTTTGCGCTGCACGTTTATTGTGAAGCTGTACATTATACGATCCCAGAATTATATCATTTGGTCCAGTTAATTCTTTAAGAATAACTTTTAAAAAATTAATTCTGATGTTACAAAGGGAAAATTGTTGTACTTAATTTGTTTGTATCTTAAATTCTGTTATTTTAAGAATATGTTAAGGAAAATAACAACTGAAATAATAACAAATGAACAAAAATCACTAACACATAGATTTCATTTGGCCCAAAGGTATTGGCTTATACCATGAACACTGTTTTTGAATCTAATGAACAACATAAAGAAAAATGTTTCCAATAAAAATTATGGGTAATATTATTCTACATGTAATTTCAATGAAATTTACTATATCTTATTTATTTACTAAGATATGCCCAAAAATCCTGATAGATCTTCGAATAATCTACCACTTACTGTTGATGAATTGTTCCCAAAATCTAATCAATTCTTATCAAACATAATACCTCTCATATATGTTTGTATATGCGGCAAGTAGAAATGATAGAATTTAAGATATTATGAATTAAACAATTAAAAATGAAATCGCCAAACTCTCAAAAAAAAAAACGAAATCAGTCTGAGAAATCAGTCTGGAAAGAAATCACCCGCCCTCAAAAATATAATTGCATTAGGTATCAATTATTTGCTTATTGGTCTCTGTATTGGCAAGTTATAAATAAAATACTATTAAAAAAGACAGTGCTAGAGCAGTCGACTCAATGTAATGGAAAATTTATATCTTTTAATATTCAAGAAAAAATATATTTGTTGCTATTTGTGCGGAAAATTCTGCTACTCGAATATGTAGAGTAATGTTGTCAAAACACGTACACGGTAAATTGATGAATGATGCACTATGATTCTAGTAAAAAAGCAGAAATTTTTCATTCGGAAAAACACGTCAGTTTTGCTTATGCATAGTAATTAATTCTGGCAAAAAATCCAGATGCTTCGCGCGAATGTAGTCCATTTGTAGCAGACAAATGACAGTAGCGCGCGTCGGGCGTCGGCTGGCGAAAGAGCTCGCAGTTGTGAACGCGCCATTAGCGAACGTGTTCAACTGTTTGGCCACTCGTGACATCTAATGACTTGCCACCTCGCACTAATACAACCCATTAAAAATTTACGGCGCACGCTGTATGCTTTATCAGCTGTTTACAAACAATTAAATTTTAATAGCGACGCTTTGGATCCGTATATTACCATATTAGTTCCTATGCACTGAAGGTGGAGGTACAGCAAGGCCCACATTTATGCATAAATGATTCAATTCATATTACTCGTATATGCAGCTGCCACGAATCATCAAAGCTGAAATTCTATTGAGGATATCATGTAATTAACATATTTAATTAGTCCTGCATTATTTATACTTAGTTACCGTAATTAACTACGACTTTATTAATAATATATCCAAATTATATCACTGCTTTGATTTGTGCCACATTTTAATCAAATATAATTAAAATTTTCATTATTATGCCTACAGACGTACTCGCGATAAATTATTTCGTTTACCTTAATTTTGGTAAACATCTGAGCAGTTATGGACAGTAATGCTTACCTGTAACAAAAAAATAAAATTATTACACAATAGAAATAACAAGAAAGTGAAAATTTTTTATATAATAAATTTTGAAGAACTAAAAACTAAAGTAAAATTTAAGTGTGCTAATTGCACATTTATGTCATCTTTATATATAAAATTCTCACTTTTTATTTTACTATGCGCATGTTTAAGTGTATTGCTTGTGTAGTTTTTAATAAAAGAACTTAAAAAAAAATCTTTTAAAATACATTTTATCTACGACAGTGTGTAGACTTGATGTTTAACTGTTAGTCTCAAGTTTGTAAAACGGTTGTTTAGTAACACGATCCCATTAGTCACAGGCAGTCACGGGCTGCCAAGCAACGAGTGATTAAAATTTTTAAACACGGCAAATTTGCAAAAATTTTGTTAGGTTAGGTTAGGTAAATAACTAGTAAAATTCTAAGGTACCGAATAATGTAAAAAGTTAATCTAATAATCTAAAAACGTACGTCGATCATCAGCATAAGAAGTCTTTCATTCAAGAAAGACTACGAGTATATTTAGTTTCAATAATTGGTCTTTGGGTACAACACTGAATCGTTCGGATGCTCAACGTGTTTTTCCTACTACAAAATTTATTTTTGTTTGTCAAATTTCCGGATAAAAATAGTCCCAACATCATACCAATTACTCTCACAATGATTAAACATAATTCAGAGGCCAACGACAGACAATCAACAGTGCGACCGAGAACGACAGCAGCAGGGCAGGGTGAGGGATGCAAAGGCTCGAGTTTTCCGTTGTCAGTGTTATTGCTAATGAACAATACACGGCAAACCGCTGACCTAATGAAAATCGATTCGTGGACGCAGCCAGGAAGTCAAGAGTTGAAAGAGGTGTAGGTGTATATGGTAGGCACTTCCGGGCAGGGGTGGACTCCGGGATGCGATCACTCGCCCGGAGCCTAGCAGTTTACAACGCAGAATTTGTTAATATTGTTATAATTTGTTCCTGTTACTTCTACAATTGAGCATAGGGATCTAATTCCCATGGTTTTGTTGACCGAATATTACACTTGCATTAGCAAAGTTGCTGATGGTTAGTCAACGAACAAATGCAAAGAATCGCTGGCATCTAGGGACCTCCGAGTCATCTGAGCTTCTTCAAAGCTACGAATTATAATTATTACCTCCTAAACTTTATATATGTAAGGAAGGACAACAGGATAACAGGACAAAATTTCGATAGTGAGTTTTCATCTGATTAGTATGTTTTAGGGTTGTACGGTTACACTATTTTCACGATGACGTTTGTGTGTGTGTGTGTGTGTGAATTTAATAAAGCTCTAAATGTAAAATTTCATATTTAGATTTTGTATACCCATAAACGGACGTCCTAGTTTATTTCAAGCCTTGTAAGGTTTTCTAAACATACCTTTGTAAACAATTAAGATACAGAAAATTGTGTTCTAATAAAAAGATACAAAATAGTACTAGCCACAATTATTATTGGAAACTTTATGTTCATTTTGTACCATTTAGTAGTTGTAGATACGGGAGTTTATGTGCTGGACCGCAGGAATTATGAGGAATTTTACTAAATTAATTCATGGTTCCAGTTAATATTATCTGAATTTGAATAAAAATAAACAAACTCTTTGTGTAAATATCATAATTTCCAATACCAACAAACGGTTTTTAGGATATGGTGCAAGGATTTTATCAAAATTTTATGCCTGTAAAATCATCCTCTTGGTGCAAATGAAACATTCTGATTGACTCATAATGTAATGAGGGAAATAATCTATAGTAATTTCTTAGATGTATAGAGAGAAATCATACATGATCTCTGTATGGTTTAGATGTAGGTACGTAAACATCTTTGGCATTTAAATCTTAAATATAGATGGTTCATCCGTACAGATAAGATAATCATATGCAATCTTGATGACTTCCTGATTTAATATCCATTTTTCTTCCCCAATTATTCATCTTTTAATTCACAGGAAGTTGCTATCTGTTTCTCGCTACACATGCGAGAGAATACTGCATCCCATCTTAATTCCTGTATTTTATTATTTTGTAAAATCCTTGTGATACAGGTATCACCCTCAGTAGGGAGTATTCAAATATTTTAGTTTTGGCATCGAAGAGTTGATTTCATCAGATTTGTGACTTAATACGAGCATAGAACTTTAGGATATTGAATCATGTTGTGTTTGTCTTGTTGTCCACCTAGTTCTCCATATGCTAACATTATGTCTATATAGTTTCGTAAGTTTTAAAAATTGTACTTACCTTACCTTCTGCATATCAATTTTTGTATATTTTAGTTTGCTCTGAAGACGCCGAAATTATTAGCGAAACGTTGGCTTTAAAACAACATTAAATACAATTTTAACTTGCATTACTGATTGCTTTATTATCCATTATAATATTCCAGCCAATTTCAATATTTTACTTATTGTGCTGAAAGGTAACAATGACCAAGTTAGCTGAGATTATTCAAATTAGATTCTTAGTTTTTCGGTGAACAATAATGGCGTGCTAATGTTTTTAAGAATAAATAATTCGTGCATCATCTATGTACAGACAGATAACAGTTGATACGTAATAATAATGCAGAAAATGCAGAGTTTAAATTACAGAAGCCGCTGGTAAAAGTGTCTGGTTCCGTCATAATTATCCGGCAGCCGAGTTCATCCTTATGCGGGTATAATTTTTCCGGCGCAAGTGCTACTAAATCGATTATATTTTTTCGCTGCTAGATTCGTCGTAATTGTAAACAAACTCACACAGAAAAGCTTTCCCAGCTATTTAAATATTCACGAAATCGATGTGTAACATTTCTTCGGAACCAGCAAACACCGAATTTCATTTGGGCAGGTCCGTGCCTGGTGCTGCCATTGGCACATGCCACCCTGACACGCTATCTCGCAGGAGAGACATGTCAGAGAGGAGAGGAGAGGATAGGAAAGGATGGGCGCGCCGACCAAGGAGAGGGTGCATTTCGGGCATTCCTGTGCAGGCCACTAAATTTGTCTGAATTTTAGACAATGAAATCAAATTTTGATTTTGTTACATACATTCAAGCGGCCAAATAGATTACCAAGTGACAGAGAGTTTTAATGCTCTGAAAGCTAAATTTCTTATGAAAAAAGAAGTACCAAAGCACATAAAAAAGTTGTAATACCCACTCTTACATCAACATTGATCAGTGAATGAAACCTTAACTGCGGAATGATGATTTCAGCTGTATATGTACATAGTTTTTATTACTATTATGAGAAAACAAAATTACTTATTTTATAATTTGTTCATTTCAGTTCGACCCCATTATCGAATGCGAATGTCAACAATAAATATGTAATAGGTACATTTTCAAAAGGAACGGCCTGGATGGGAACGGTCGAAGTGGGAGCAGGCAGAAGAGGGCGAACGCAAACCTCGAATATATTTGAGGGCTGCTCATTGTGCCGGGCAGATCTCGCGAACCCTTTGAATAAAATGAAAACTGATTGTGAAGTTGGTCAGCTGAACAAATTTTATGGAAATTGCCGCGGTTTTGTTTTTATTGTATTGCTCAATGTTATTTAAATGAGCAATGAACTACGGAACTGTATTAAGGCAAATTTAAATAACGAGTGTATCACATTATAACCTAACTCGCTTATTCATAATTTCATTGTTCTCAAGTTATAAAGTTCAGCGTTAAACTATATGCTGTGTAGAAACGAATAATTTATGAACTCGATACACGACCCATGCAAATGGAAATGACGCATAAAAACTTTGCTGTTTAAAACTAAAAACAATATATTTTTATGCTGAGCTGAAATGGATTCATTAAGGCTGTGACATTTTAACAAATTATAGGAAAACATCGATTTATAATGCACAATGCACCACTGGTGCAACTTCTGAACAAAGTGAATAAGTGAAGGTTTGTGTAGTAAACTGTAGGTAATGTATTACCAGTTACCAGCTACAATAAAATCTACGAAAAAAGGATTATTTTACATATTTACAATTTACATTTAAATGTGGTATATTTCTTTTGGCTTTAGTAATTAAACAAGGTCGATTCTAGACCACTAACCAACCATTGTGCTACAACTGCCCCAACCTTCACGTGATCTAGTATAAGTATTTCTCTACTGAACGCCGTTGGTTATATATTTGGATGGATTGAAGCAACGCAAAATCCTATCAAGTCCACATATGTGTTGCCGAGGTATATCACAATCGTGAAACAATTTCATACAACAAATATCATTACAAAATGTTTATTTAAAACAACATTATGAAATTTAACTCTGGGCAGTTACACTTGTTTCACAGTTACATAAATGTCATACTGGGTTCTGGGAAACCCCAAGCAAAGAAAAAGTACTCTAATTGGATGTAATTTTTCTAGGGATTTTACCTATGGAATATTTGCTTAAGTTTATAGCGGGTGTTTTTTTTAGGAGTTTGTTTTTCGAATTGACAACACTTCTTCCTGCAACAGCTAATTTGACAGTTAACAGCTGTTTTGTGCTCAGTTTGGTTTGCCATTTCACAATAGACTTATGCCAAAACCAAGGGGCACATTGGCCAGAACAACGCTTGCAAAATGTGCAAATTAATTTTGTAAATTTTATTCAGCGATGAGGCTATTTTTTTAATTAAACGGTCAACAAACAAAATTGCCGCCTTTGGGGGGAAGGAAATCCACAAGCCATTATTGCTACGACGTTACATAAACAAGAAGTTAATGATTGGTGTGCTTTACGGGCTGATGGGAACACTGGTCCATATTTTTTCGCTAGAGAGCCATTATTACTGACTTTTTCGTTCCCAATTGAATAGCATTAATGCGAAATAGCGGTAGTTTTAATAAGACGACGGATCAATCGATTTATTTAGGGACACATTCGATGAGTGCATAATATCACGCAATTAGCCTCCAAGATCTTGTGATTTAACACCTTTGGATCATTTTCTTCGGAGAAGTCGCTAGTCTACGCCAATGAACCAGAGACAATGGACGATCTGGAATCCGACATTCGTCGCATTATGGCCAATATACGGCCCCAGCTGTCTCGAAAAGTGATCGAAAATAAGACTTCCATAAAATTATCTTTCCAAGCAAAGCCTACACCATCGCTATTATTACGATTTGTTTTATTTCATTTTAAAGTTTTGTACCTCTGCAAAAAAAAAAACACCTGTTAGAAATACATTAAACAGTTGATAACCTTTCTCATTCTTATATTTTATTCAAAACTTAACTTTTTTTATTCTAGACTATTGAGTACAAACACATAAGAATTTTACCGTGAATATTTGTATAGGATTATAGAAACTGAATTTAGAACCGAGATAGCATCAAAGTTATGCTAATGCTGCGCATGTACTTGTATTATATGAAAATCTTGGGGTTTCTTAGACCCGAGTGTAGCATTCCATATTCCATGGTTAAGAATAAACCTTTCCCAGTAGCACGTTGTGATACCCTTCCTCCAATAAACATTCAATAGCAATAAGAACAAGCTATTCGTAATCCTTTATATTTATACAATCGTTTAGTAAAATTATAACTCTTGTATATGTACGATTACGGTAGAATATATATAAAGTATAAAAGTATATTTCCTTGAAAGAACGTAAAAAATCAGGGCCAAATCCTTGAAATAATTTGCAAACACTCAAGCAATCACGTAAGACAAAACATCCCCGAAGTGATATCGCGAACAAAGAACAAGAACAAGAGAAAGACGAGGAGAAAAGGAACGATGATGACCAAGTATAAAAATACGCTCATTCGCCTCGGAAGAAAATCCAGTCTTAAATCGTCGAAATTAAAATTCCGGGGGCTATAAAGAGCACATGTTGTTCGGCGCGGGCCGGAGACGAGGCTCGTTTCGCGGAGACACCCTTTAATTAAAAGCTAAATCTTCCGGGGTCAGCCTCAGTCGCAGTCTTAGACGCTTGTCGCTGTCTTCATTTCATTTGGGCTTCGCTGCCTACTGCCTGTGACCAGCAGCGACCTTTCGCCCGAGGACAACTTCTTCGCTGCACAGATTTACATGATTCGGTGCAATTTGTTGCTGATAATGAAATTGCGTTCTACACTGCAATGCGCAACATACAACAGACGAAATACATTTTCACTACACGAGGGTGTATTGATAAATTCTTAGCCTAACATAGAAAACATTACTGTATTTCAAAACTAACTTTATTTAACAATGATTACATTGTATTTCGAAGCCTCTCAAAAAAATTCTTTGGTTCTTCCTCGCAACGTATTACTGTTTCATTCGATGAGAATTACATGCTTTCTAGATTATTCTTTTCAGTTTAGGAAACAGGTAATAGTAATAATAGGAGCCAAGTCTCGCGAATAAGGGGTGCATTATCGTACAAGAAAAGCACACCTTTGGGCAATTTTCCACGGCGTTATCCTTAATTTTTTCTCGAAACCTCGTTAATAATATAGAATAATACACGCCTGTCACAATTTTACCCTTTTAGTCCGACATAATTATTCCATCCTTAACCCAAAATATTGATGCGAGAACTTTCCTGCCGATTTTTGGACACAAAATTTCTTTCGCCGCTAGGAGATCCAGCGCGTTTCCAATCCTTTGAAAGTTTTTTTGTTTCTGAATCATAATGATGGCTCCATGTTTCATCCATAGTTTCAATACGGCAAAGAGACTTGGTGATTGTCACTCTGAATAGTTTTTGGTCAGCATTCAAGCATTTGGGAATCTATTTGGCGGGTAATTTTCTCATACCCAAATCATTATGTACGATATGGAAGATACATTTGTACGGATTAGTTAGAGTCTCTACTATATATTTGAGTCCAATTCATCGATAGTCCAAAATTATGTCATGCACGGATTCAACATTTCAAAAGTGGACACAGAAACGGGTCTCCCAATACGCTGTTCATCTTTGATCTCTGTTATTCCTCTCTTAAATTCGGCGACCCATTTTTTACGGTAGCGTATGGAGGGCAATGATCCTTCAATCTATTCAACATATCCGCGTAAATTTCCTTACCGAACAATCTTTTCAAATACACATATTTGATACTAATTTTTTTTTCAAAATTATAATTTTTATCAGATATGATATTAAAAAGTCACACATCGGTTGAACTTTTTATCTCTGGAATTAGAGAAACTATTTGCCAAACAACATACTTGTTGTTATGGTAATCACTTTTGGTTTTGTTTGTTGTTCCAAGGTTCACTATTTATCAATACACCCTCGTAAGTACATAAATATTTAGAAAATAATTTAGTTTTTGCCATTTTCATTCCATTCTATTTTGTAGTTTTAATAAATAATTCTGGTCCCCAATTATTCGATGGATCTATTTCTTTTTCCATTATGAAAATGTGTTCCACTTCCCAGATAGCCAATAAAAATTCGTGGAATTATTCTGATATTATTTTCTTGATAATAAAGGCTTTATCATCTAATTCAGCTCATTATGAAAATTAATCCTTTTAGGAAAATGAATTATCGACTAAACATACGATAATGGAAGGAAGTGTAATATTATACTTATAATTGTGCCACACTTTATAATAATGGGAAACAAGAACAATTGAGAATTATTAGTTAATATTTTGATGTGGTATTTCCCCCAAAAATGTTTGTGGGGAAAATCACAGAATTAAAGTTATTATGACAGGACTAGAAAAGTTTTGAAAGAAGAAATGGTCCTCACTTTTCTTAGAGTATAGTCTATGTATTTTGAGTATATAGCTTTCATTAAATGCTGTACTTATAATGCTAACATAACATACTTGACGTAATAACATTTATTTATTTATTGGATTATATATTTTGTTTATTATTATTGTTATATCGCACAAAATTTTCATCACTCTAATTGATATACAAATATACGAGTATATGTAGAATGGTTATTCAATTCCATTAATGTAAAATAATAATAATTGGGTCATGAATATTTATTGTTCAAATTGCTAGATCATTACAGACATTTGTGTGTAATATTTGTGGTATTTCCAATCTCAAATTCAATTGTTTTTCGTCATAATGCGAGTCTAACCCCAAATGTATTCGCATCACTTGAAAATTTACTATAATGAAAAGTAAATAATTATTTTCACACTACCATTATCACTATATTCGTCTAAATTATTACATAAGCTATTGTGAGAGTATATTGAATTTTACATTTTACATGTTCAATTAAACATTTACATGGTTATTCATTATAAAAACTGAATTATTAATTTTTTAACGTTTTCTTAGCCTTTATTAAAAGAGTGAAATGAAATTTTTTTAGATCAATCTATCCAGTCATTGCAGAATATTAGACGATTAAAAATGTACTGGGACAGATAGACCCAGAGTGTTTTCCGGGATCAAAAAAATAGGTATGTTTTCGGAGGGTTAAATTTCTTCAATTTTCTTCAATTTTATTTGAAACAATTTTCTTCTAAAATGATTAGTGAAGCAGGAAATTGAATAATTATTATTTAACATGTAAAATACCTGTGATCGGCTGAGACAGTCACCACCTAGATATAAGTAACAAAACATGAACCTTTCATAAGCGAATCATCATAACAATTTTCCTAATTTTACTAAATTCCGGTTTTAAACTCTATTGATTATTGTTTATAAGGGGTTAATGTCAAGCCTGGTATTACGATGACAAATGAACTATCGCGTTTCACTTTCGTTTGTCTCCGGGGATTCCAAAAACTTGGCCGGCCCTCGTAGCAACGCCAACCCGGATTAATTAATTAAGCGAGTCACAGACCTGTGAATCGATACGCGGCGCATTCACAAGAAGCCTGACATATCGCTCTAGAGAGAGCCCAGAGCTCTCGAGGCATTTACTTCTAGATAACCACATCCTGGACGACATTTTTCTCTTTAAACTTGGAAGAAATTTATTTTCTTGTGGTGAATAGCGTTGTTGTTGTTTGGAGTTGTTTGAGTGAAGTTTTAATAGTAATAACAGAGATTTGTGCAAAGTATAAAGTAAGGTAGTTTGTTAGTTTTATAGGATATATAAACAAATTGAAATAGAGAGTAAGTAGTAGAGTAGTAGAGTAAAGAGAACATTGATATGTTTTATACATTAAGGTATAAAATGAATATACATTTCTGTACGACGGATTGTATTAGTAGATTTACGACTTTACGAACTCCAATTTAACAAATATCCACTATCCGGGTTTTCTAGATCAAATATTGCAATGAACTAGTATCTATATGAATAAAAAGTTAAATCTGTATCTACATGCAATAGACATTCGCACGATATTTGAGTAAAATCTATATCTTGATGAGACAAAGTATGAATGTAATTGATATCATTATGAAATCGGTATCTAGATGAGACGTCGGTGAAACATAAATAAATCTAAAACCGATATCTGTAGTAAAATCTATACTAAAAAAATAAAGATTTCAAAATAAAACAAGTTTTCGAGTAAAACCCATACCCAAGTAAAAACTATATCTAGATGAGATAAATACCCGAAAAAATCCGAAGTCTAAATGTAATGAATATTTATAAAATATCGATGTCTAGTTAAGACAGATATCTCGAGGAAACATATCTCGGTATAAAATCTATATTTAGATAAGAGATATTTGAATAAAAACGATACAGATATAAAAGTTATATCTTGACATAAATATGTAGATAAAATAAAATTGATATTATAACATAATCGGTATCTAGATGAGAAAGATATCAATATTCAGATTAAGATTAATTTCAAGATAAAACCTATATCTTAATAAAATTTATACGAGTATCTATATCTGAAAAATATCCCGATAAATTCGGAGGATAAATAATTCTGATATTCTTATGAAAATCAGTATCTATATGAGACAGATATCTCGATGAAACCAATATCTATATAAAATCGGTATTTTGACACTTGATAAAACAGATATTTTGACCAAATCGATATCGATATTAAAGCTATATCTTGACAAATATCGGGATGCTAGCAAATCTGGGTGTAACCGATATTCGAACAATAATCTGGATCAGTGATCCATAACCTACTTGAAATCAGGGAACATGTTTTATCATAAAAACAAAATTTGTATCAAAATACCATTTATTAAAATAATATCTACTGGTCTAAGTGGCGTACTGGTTATGTTACCAGTCTAATACACTAGAGATCGTGGGTTCGAATCTCACTGAAGAACATGGCTTTTTTTATGTTGTTCACATAAATTCACAATCATTCTATTTTTAAGCGGCATAGGACCAAACCGCTTAATATCTTCATACAAAAATTATGTACAGAGTGTCGAATCGAAGAACGCACCATTGCATTTTCAATACTATTTTTGAAATGTTCAATTATTGGCTTCCCTAATTATTTTACATCAAAAAGTTAAATAGATTGTTGTAAAATAAAAATTTCTTCGATTATTGACACTGATATTTACAATACATTTTCTCTACAAGAAATCGAAAAATCTAAGAAATATTTATTGGTAATTTCCTTAAAATCATGAGTGCTTAATCAAGCTACTACACACACTTACAACAAGTAGTGTTCCGAGGAACACCGGTTAAGAATCACAAGCCTAGGTGCTGTACTATTACCGTTTTCTACATTGTACCGTCATCGTCAAATACTGTTGATGGCCTAGGTGCTTCCTTACAACACTTTAGTGTTCCGTGGAACACCGAACACCGGTTTTGAATCACTGATCTAGATAGTCGAAATATAAATGAAATTGATATCCTTGCAAATCGATATCTAGATACTCGTAAGACAGACATTAAAACCAAAATCATGGGGAAACCGATATTTGTAAATATCCGTTAGAACTAGTATCTGGTAAAACCAGAATCTGTTTAATAGCATTATAAACATAAAACCAATATCTCCATGAAACAGATATCTAAATATATTCAGAATCTGAATATATACTGTGATGTAGACCCATTTCCTTTTCTATACTAGATGTATTTGATATACCGTTCAAAATACATGCAATTTCTCAAGTTTATAACTGTCACTCGTAAAAGGCATAGCTGTCGTCTTATATCAGCAAATTTACTGTAAGAATTATCTCATTACTAATGCATTTACACTCATTTGTAACAATAGCCTACAGATCATTAAATATTTATTGTTTATTATAGTTTATTTTACCCATTTCAGTCCCTTAGATAAGGTTACAGGAACAATAAACTCTATAATTGGAAGTATCCACTTATCTAGTCCAGATACAATTACCTCCATAGTCCACAGCGGAAAGCCAGCACTCTAAGCATCATTGGAAAATAACAAGTAATAAATTGAAAGTATATAATTTTGATTAGCCTGCAATCCACGTCTCAGGCCTGCGTCTACGCCGCCGCTCGCGTGCACACAATGTGATGAACAACATGATATCTTTTAGTTATTCGTGGAAGCGTTCTTGACAAGGAAATGACTGAAAGGATCAATACGTTCTGCACGCATTAACGAAACGCTGAAACGTGGATACGTCCCGTGTCTGGCGGAGCCGAGCCGCACGCATGCAAGCAATGCGTGCATGCGTGATAACTTCACTCGTGTTCTAGACTGATTCACTGAGCCAGATATTGGACATGAACTTTAGCAGACGGGTTTTTCTGGTGCAGATATGGAATTTACCTTTTTAGACGCATTGTTTAGTACAATTTACAATGTAGATTGAGCTCTCTTATATTTATGAAACATTTCTGTCTGGATAGATTAAAAAGTTACTTCATACATATAAACACAAGAAGGAAAATGTGTTAACATCATAGTTCAAATTTAGGGTGTGCGATTACAAGAATTCAAATCATGCCCATCAAAGATTTAGAGGGGTACAGGGGTAAATGAAAAATTGGAACATGTTTCACATATTATTGCTAACGTCTCCCATTTAAAACTTCTTTCGCAATGGAATCTGTGGCAAAAATTGAAAGAGGAAATATGTGATGTAGTTTTGGTGAAAAGGAGATGAACATATTTAAATAGAGAGGTTATACTAGCATACGTCAATTTCACAGTGTTTCGACCCAGCTCAATATATATATATATATGCTCCGCTTAATAACATCTTTGGCTCCTTGATCACCTCCACCAAAACTACGTCACGTCAAGAGCCGGCTGATATAAATTATTGAAAATACCATAAATCTATAATGTTATATGTAATTATTATTGTTATGAGAAGACGTAATGGTTTATTTAAGTTTAAAAAATTGGTTTGACAGGAGTTTCTTAGGTTTCAATTATTTGTTATACATGTTTCAGCTAATTCTTGTCGATTTTTAGTTACCATACAAACATCATCATTTGAGACTAACGCGTCTAATATTCTGAAATTTCAACTTGAAGTATCATCCATGTTGAACGTTTATTTACCATCATTACCTTGACAACGACAAATCGTTTTATAAAATTAACTACATTCAGAAAATTACCAAACACCACTCGAGGTTTTGTTTTCCTTCAAAACAAACTTTATTCACATTCACTTTGAAATGAAACGACTCGAGCAATTTGGCATTAGCCGAACATGTCAATAGTTCTCGTCAGTTCTTATAGTTTAACTAAAGTATGATAATTGAAATTACTTTATGGTCGTGGTTTCTTTTCATAGGAACTAATAAAGGTTTGTTTCCAGATACTCAGCAAAGTGATGAATTTGAAGTTTCCAGAAAATCATTAGCATATCTGGCTTAAAATAGATGGATCACAGCAATAAATTTATGATCTCCGAATAACAATTCGGGGATGTATGCAGGTACTACAATACCCATCTATTTTAAGCCAAACATGCACATGTGTTTATGGAATTTTCAAGACTTGTGTTTGTATATTATACCTCGTAGGAACAAATATTATTTCGGGTTTCTAAGAATTGTAGTTCTAAGAAAAATACATAATACTTTCTTCAAGAATCCAAAGAGCATAAAATAATTAAAACATCAACTTTTATTCTCTACTTGAACTGTACCAAGCAAATACGTTTCCATACATAAAACCTTTGCTCCAAAATCACACCAATTTTTTTTTATGATTTCTGTAATGTGTATATAAAAGTAAACGCCTCTAAAATGGACCGTGTTGTTTAAGCTACCATCAAAATGTGTCTGCTCATAAGAGAACCCATCAAAAAAACATAACCCACGAAAAGTCCACATAACACCTCTAATTCCATTCCCTAAATCGTTTTAAACTCGCAACTCATTCCCGGGGTACAGCATACAATTGTCCCCTTCACATTTGGCCCAGTTTGCAGGGAAGTGTTTTACACCGGCCTAAACCGGACTATAATCCGGGCAACAGCGAAACTTTGTCGTTTGGGTGACGAACTGTCCGGAGTCCGGTGAATGTGGGTTAGTGAGTGCAGTGGTAGCGAAGCAGGCGGAGGATTCAGGAACTATGGAAGGACAGAACTGAGATGGGCACTGCCGCTATTGTAAAATCGATGTGAAGGGGGTTGGGGTGGAGAAAGGGAGGTGGTATGGCAGTACGCACCCGCGGCTATGTACCGCACAGGGATACTCAACTTTTACAGCCTGCAAAATTTGAAGACCAGTAGCAATATTCGTTTAAATCTAGTTAAGTAACTTAACTCAGCATAGACTACTGCGCATACTTCTTTCCTCCACAATGAACTACAATGAACTATTCAACGTTTTTGATGTAAAATAATTAGGGAAGCCATCACGAAACATTTTTAAAATAACATTGATAACCGTTTGCACCGGTTTCCCAGAAAATTTAAGTACACCTTAAAAACATAAATCTATTGTACCGATTTTCAAGGTGACCTTATCTTAACAATTCTAGTCCTTAGTTTAATGGAAGGCAATCTGGCGCTTATGGTCCCCTTAAAGTTAAGCGCATGCGTTGCCTGGTGATTAATAAATAAATATTTATATTTTTGACAGGTTATTTTGTTCAGGTAATTAATTGTAAGCTCTCAAACATTTTTGAGATAATTGCAATTTTAAAATTAACAATAATCAAAAGTTTCAAGTATTAAAAAAAATCAAGTAATCATTACTCAAAGACAAAACACAATCTTAAGATAACAATTACGAGTATACTAAAATGTATCTCATTAAAGGTAAATTCACATGTTCTGCAATATTTTTAAAAAACGTTAATTCCAGACTTTACACTCAACTCTTGAAACCCAATCAGGTTTCTTATGCATAACTTACTAAATGAATGGACTCTTAAAAGTTTGGCGGTGAGTGAATTGGAATTATTGAAAAAAGGGATGAAGGTAAAACAATCACCATGCTAAGATTATACAATAAAATAAATAATACTCCTTTAAATTTACATAAATAATAGATGCATGAACTCATTTCTATTTTTTTTTTTTTTTTGTACGAAGATGGGAAGCGGACTAACTTCTTTCGTCATATGCCGCCATATAAATCGTTGGTTAAGAATTTTATGAACCACACAAACGACTATGCTCTTCAGTGGGATTCGAACCCACGACCTCTAGTATGCTAGGCTAGTGACATAACCAACCCATCATCGGCTTCATTTCTGTTAATATATCATTTATATTAAACATTTTATTTCATAATCATTGAATGCTATATACTATACAACTTTCGAATATTTGTATATTATACCAATGAACTTTTGTCTGGGAATGTACATTTTAAAATGATGGTAGTTAATGCGAATTCCTGCCAGAGAAGCGTGTGCACTGTACCACTGTTTGAGGACCGCTGTGACAGCCGCGTAATATTTCGTTGTGAAGGTTTGGACACTGAGAAATTCAGATTCCGGGTTTTTAATTGGGTTAGATTACTAGGTTAAGCTACTTATGTCTGCCGCATAAGGGTAGTTTGATCAATTATGATATCACAACGTTATTGTGCGCTGTTAAATATTTCAGGCAGGGGATTTTTAATTGGGTTATATTAAGGGTTAATCCACTTACGGTGGTTATTTGCGTATGAATCAATTGTGATACGCCAATGAATTTACAACCCTCCTAAATTTTGACACCTATATTTATTTTTCACTACCAATTTCATTGTGGAAATTTTCCCCAAACAAAGTTTCTACCCTCAAATTTGTGGGGATTGATATAACTATAACTAAATATACCAAGATCTGCTGTAAAATATTTTAAATAAATAATGATTAAGCCTTATATAGATTGATATCGGAGAGAAGATTTGACCTCATTTGTCAAAAATTACATTTTGATGGTCGTCAGTTTCTTTTTATAGGTACAAGTTATTTGAATCCTATCGAGATTGGTATCAAATTAAAGGTTTTAAGTAGAAGATTTGACCTCAAATATCAAAAATTTTTAATTTGTTGATCGTCAATTGTTTTTATAAAAGTTATTTGTATTCCATCGAGTTTGGTATCAAAAATCAAAGATCTCAAGGAGTAGAATTAAAGTAATATATCAAAAATTTATTTTGACCGATTGTCAATTTTTTTATCAAATAGGTAATTGAATCTTGTCAAGTTTGGTGTCAAATTAAACGTCTTGCTGAAAATAGTTGTATTAAATAAATAAATAAAATACATATATCATATACATATGAAATGCGGTTACCAGTCGTCAAGTTATAGCCCCCAAAGTTGTTAGTGGAGAGGGAATCACAGGGGTAAATTTAAATTAGCATCTGTCGGTAGAGGGATTTGAACTGAGGATCTCTCGATCCACAGTCCGATGCGTTTCCACGGAGCTATTTACACCATGAGTTGTATTAAAATATCAAAAATTACTATAGAGTGATCGTCAGTTGTTTTTGTAATAGTTGTTCAAATTCTTTCAAATTTTTTATCAATCTCAAGCTTACTAGGATGAATTTATATATAAATAAGATCATTTGCACATTTTGGAGTTTACAGTATATGATATTATTTGTTTATTTGAAACATCTACTAATTTTTTTTAAGTGGTCTAAAATTTTTCATCGTTGTTTTCGTATATAATTATGAGCTTAAATAATATTCATAGTTGCTGTAGGAATAAATACTCGTATGTAACTAAAATACTAAATGTTTGGATGTGGCACTCTGCTTTCGCAGATGTCGGTAAGTACTGCATTTTTATGTAAAGTACCATTACCAGTTGATAAGTCAACTTCTCTCTAAAGATAGTGTTGCAGGAACCTCAGGGGTAAAGTTAAAAGTGGCGACATTATCGACTGTGGGATTCGAACAGAAGCTCTCATCATGCTATTTTGTACATAGATTAAATATCACAATGCTAAATAAACGAATCGTTGTCCAACAACAAGAACCAACTAACATTGTTATCCCTACACCGAATTCCGTTCCATGTTGGAGCATTACCATTCCATGTATGTCCGTGCCATGTGCACACATACGCGACCGCATGGAAAATGAAACAGCGTTTTACTTTCAACGTAAACAATAATGCGTCCCAACCGCGATTCTAATGATTGTGGAATCGGACAGCGGAACCATCACTGCGCATACTCTAGCTTCTACCAGGATTTGTTTGATGCGGATGTGCTCTTTGAGGTTAGAATCACATGATAGATAAATTATCTGGAGTTTGTAACAGCATTATATAGCCTATATAATAATATAGCTCTGTATTTTGTGGAACATTAGATTCTCAGTTCGATTCCCACAGTCTACAATGTCGCCAGTTTTAACTTTATGTCTGTGGTTCTCCTCCACTAACATCTTTGGGGATTTTGCACAAAATATATCAAGAACCCTTCTACCATAAGGTGCAGGGTGTAAAAGTTTCTTAATCGTGCACAAATTACGCCCATTGGTTTTTATTCAACGCGGTCCTTCGCGCATGCTGTAGTATTAACATTTCTCTTTTTCAGAATGTTGATGATGGTATACCAAGTGTCTTTTGGTCTTCGACGATCCCTCTTTTCCTTCACGTTTGTCATCCAAATTTGCAGTACTGGTCTCGATTCATTCATCCTTATCATATGGCCGCACCATGCTAGTTATCTTGTTTCTATAAGCTTTTCAATACATATTATAAAATTTATTATACTCAATTAATTTCTGATGTATTCCCAAAGAACGATATATGTATCAAACTAATTAGCTCGTAAATTAAACATACGAATTAAAAATGTTATCGTAATTAATTTTGAAATATCGTTAATGAAATTTCGTCATATACACTAACAGACACCGTGAAAATAATGATATTGTATTCTACAATAAAACGTGTTTACTGTTAAAAATTATCGATATTTATGAAAAATATTATTACAACTTATAGGTTCTCAGAAATACGAAAGATTCGAAACTTAACTATTGAAACATATTTCGATTATACTATTGAAGGATGTACAGTATAAACTCGTGTGTAATAATAGAGGTATCATGGTATCGCCTATATTCTAAGAATAGAAGGGTTATAAATGGAGTTCAGTAAATTGGTTTATTATTGACAAATGATTGACAGGTAGCAGATAAACATCAATGTTTGAAGCTGTATTTACTTAAATATAAACGAACCTTGAGTATGAAATACACAGCAACGAGGCGTTAAGATATTTTTGGAAACCTATCGATTAACTAACTGATAAATATTTAAATAAATGGCAATCAATTAAATCCAATATTCACCTCTAGCGGTAAGGTTATCCCTCTAGGTTTCCGCTCGTTTAAAGGGCGATTATCAAAAAGGCGTAGGATAAAAACAACGCATGCTCAAAGCGAGAATCAAAAGGCATACCACAAAGAGCACGAGTTGATTTTGGTATTGGGAGAAACTTGGATTTATTTTAGCGAATCCTATATCTCCCTTGCAGGATGTACCAGAAGGTAAAAACTAGTAGACGTTATACTAGATTAAATACATAAGAAAAATTAGAAAATTAGAAAATAAATGACTAGAAACATCCTTGGATGCCCCATATTCAAAGGGAACTAAAAGAATAATAACAATAATTGAAGAAACTAAAGGTAAAGGCACTGATTTCTATACTGTATGACTGTACAACCTAAGTCAATAGATTAACCCAAACTGAAACCGTCATATATTGAAGTATAGGAATGACCAACCACTTCCTGCATAATAGATGCTAATTATCCTTGTATTTGCGTTTCATTTTCTATTCCGATGAGCGTGTTGATTTTTCACTATTCCGGATAACCTCTACCGTAACCGGTCACGCTTGGTTACAACCACACCGGAACCAGGTTTCGAGAAATTACTTTTCGTTTGCTTTTTTATCGGAGGAAATGATATCTATTACGTGTGTGGCTATTGTTTGCGCGATAATAAAGTTTCTATTGGTAGTTCTTTCTGAGAAACCGATGGAACTAGTTCAAGTCACCGATCTGTTTGCTTGGTTATCAAATCAAATGAAATGTTACGTGCGATAAGTGTTTTATTTCCGATTTTATAGTCTCACTGATAATTCCTTGATACGTAGAAAATCTAGACTATTACTTACCTAAACATAGATATTTTTTTTAAAGGTACAGAATTTTAAAATAAAATAAAACACTTCAAAATCCTAGTAATGACCATGGTATTGGTTTTTTGGAAAGATAATTTTGTGTTTAAAAACGTAATTTTCGATCATTTTTTGAGGCAGCTAGGGCCATATATCGGCAGTAAACGAGTCGAATGTTGGCTTCTATGTCGTCCATCGTTTCTGGTTTACCGGCGTAGACTAGCGACATCAAATAAAGTTGTTAAATCACAAGATCTGGGAGGACAATACACAAGTTCATTGAGCGATATTATGCACTCATCGAATATGTCCATCGATAAATCGATTAAGTTGCACGTCTTGTTGAATTCACCGCTCTTCTACATTAATGTTACTTAATTGGGAAATAGAAAAGTCAATAATCATGGCTCTATAGCGGTCTGCATTTACTGTAAAGTTGTGGCCGGGATCATTTTTGAAGAAATATAGACCAATGACTCTAGTATCCCGTAAAGCACGCCATACAGTAACTTATTGTTTATGTAACGCCATTTTAATAATGGCCTGTGAATTTTCTTCACCCCAAAGGTGACAATTTTGCTTATAAAAGTGTTGTCAATTCGAAAACAAATCTCTAAAAAAAAAAATACCCGTTATATAGTTCTATGGTTTCTAGATACTTTACTATGATAAAGACATCCATTCAAAAGTCACACAATAAAACAGCGTTCGCTCTAAAAGGAGCTAGTAAAGATTCGCAGGAAAATAAAATTAGCTACAGTAGACATTTGTTTTTGCCATGTATTTGGAGGTCTTCCCTTTTTTCTCCTCTCTTTTACATTATTCAAGTATTCCAGCGCTTCTTTGGAAATGTCGTTATATATTTTCCTGAGTGTAGGTCCTATCCAGTTCCACTCTCTTCATTTTACGATAATTTTCACTGGTTCTACATTGCATATTTTTTCCATAGATCTTCATTTGAGATTTACAGTTAATAGTTAGGATTAACAAGTGGATATTGCGTTGACGACATGTAAAAACAAATTACTTATTGAAAATTTAGTATAAATATTTTCCGGCTGTCGCTGTAAAAGTGTAATTTGCAAATGAAATAAAAACAATGTAACAAGTATCCGGCTTTGCGGCTATTTTTATCCTCGCAGCTTCCTGTATGTTCTAACCTCGGGTATAAATAGAAAAAACATCAATTTAAATCAGCGATTTCGATTCGCGATTAAAGTATGCAAATCTAATAAGCAACAATCATAGCATCAAATAATTTCCGAGTAGCAGGTAATAATCACAGGCAGCGGCGCTGCCCTCTTCCTGTAGCACCCGCAAATATAGGTAGGTGAAACAAATGACTGCAGATCTGCCCACTTTGATCATTCGTCTGCTATAAATCTTTCCACGGCTACACTGAAAATTAATAATAAGAAAAAACTGATATGTCCACCACATAGTGCATTGTGCCATAATTTCTTCATTACTTTAACCAGTTCTAGAATAGAAACGCCGTCATTGGTATCCGGCAATTCATATTTATGCACATGATGTAAAAAACAAAATTATAAATTGAGATCATCAAAACTTTGGAAACTGTAACTTCATCTCTACGACCAAAATTTATTTGAAAAACAATATCATTATTATAATGAATGAAACAAATAATGTATTCTACAAGTTTCTTTTCGCACTATGAATGTGGACGAAACGAGAGTGGTGTACCTGGATAGAAATATTTTAAGGAGATTGATTATTGGTTGACAGTGTTTCAGGGTTCGTACTACTCCACTGTGTGGTATATACTCGTAGCATGATGCTATGTATTTGCAAGTATGTGTATGAAAAAATAAATATATGTATCAACACATCATTTATCTATTTTGAATGTGGCACTCTGCATTTGCAGATCTTGGTAGGTGATATATCTATGTGATTATATATGTGATAAAAATCAATTTTAACTAAAGATGTAAGAAAGAGAATTTACCGTATGGTAATAAGACAAATTAAAAAAAAAAGTGAAGAAGATTTAAGAATAATGGAACGAAAAATTAAGTACTATGCTAGGATCAAACAATATATCAGAAAACGAATACATAGTAAGAATGAACTATGAAATAAAACAAGAGATTGAATGAAATAACATAGTGAAAAAGATCAAGAAACAGAGAGTTAGCTGGCTTGAATGTATATGGCAAAAGAAAAGGATGCAATGGAGGATTCTTATAATGACGTCACGCGACACAAGCGCCACGCTATGAACTAAAAATACAAATGAGTTAGGAGGTATAAATACGAATAGAAATAATTTTCAGTTGTATTCGCACTGTTTCGAAGTGATTTTTAAATAAAATTTGATGTGAAATTTACGCAGATCTAAAATGAAAACAATGGTTGAGTGTGTACTGATAGTTCCTAGCGCCACCGCGATTTTGTTATAAGAATCCTCCATTGAATCAGTAGTGGAATGGAGACTAGGACGTTAAAGAAAACGAAGCTGACCCAGATCAACATGGCTAAAGGACGTAGAAGATTTTAAAGCAGCAGGAATTATAAACTGGCGAAGTAAAATAAAAGGCAGGAAAATGTGGAGAAACCTAACTACAAGGATTTAAAGGAAAGGAGATGGAGATTGATCCACACCAACAAAAGGATCTAGAGAATTTCATAAGAAGCGGTATTACCCCATAACTGTGTCAAACCACTATGTACTTATACAATTTAAAAGTTATACTATAATAACAAAACAATATTCCATTTCTGAGTTTCTCGATTTATCCCCAATCGAAATCTTATAAACCCGGATGAAAAAAAAATTGTGAAATCTTTCTGCAGCAACAATTGTACAACTGCGATACAGACTGTAAGAAATTTAGGATTCTTTTTTCAAAGAAAAATGGCAAAGACTTAAATATACTAAGCCGTTTTTAAAAGTAAAGACGGGAATGGAAGGTAAAGTAGATAATATTGGATAAACCTTGACAGTTGTAGAGTATATAATCTAAGTTTTATTTTATGTTAAAAGTACCATATACCTGTACTGATAATAACTAAAATTAACAAATTTTATAAATAAGAGTTAAATATTCAATTGAACAGTGGCTTAAAGAACAAAAAAAAAAACATAAATGCTAGACTAATACACGAAATGGAACTTCTGCATTCTTATATTTATATTATGTGTGAGTCAAAATGCCAATAGCGCAACAAGAATAATAAACGTAAATATATTGTGTTTCCTCTTCCAGTTATAGCTGCAACACATGCATAGTCAACAATTCGCAAACGCAACATTGTCCACGTAACGTGAAGTTGAAAGTTATCACACGGCCGGGCTAGAGGGACCGCGAGCAGGGAATTCGCTGGAATTTTCATAACGCTACTTTTAATTGGAGTTCCGCTGTTGCTATTCGCATATTACAAAAATCATTTCACGCTTCGTTCGTATTTTGTTAATCCCGAGTGCGAAGTGCGCACGGACCATGTGTTGTGAGTGAGAATGTATGGTTATGGTACAGGAAACTGCTTTTTGTTTCATTGTGCGATATCCTCACCTCGCCTATAAACACTTTATTATTTAGCGAGCGCCATAATGACGATAATTATGCGACAATCTAACTGTCATTTAGCTGGATCAAATAATACTATGCTTTGATTGCATGTCGCATATTGTACACAATTTATTCATTCAAAATGGCCGCTGTCCACAAGCAGAAAGCTTTAAATTCTTTGTACATATTTTAATTATACGCCATTCTGATGACAGGTTCGGCCTTCTAACATGTAAATTTGAAAAGACATATGCACATATGTATAATAGGAGCAATATTTAAAACTGAGTGATAATCGAATGGAATACATTTTACTTATACAAAATACGAAGAGGTAAAGGAATCATACAAAAATCTATGGACTGATGTACATGGAAATATATTTTGACGTCCTCTGAATTTGTTTTGACCATTATTTCAATGACGTCTACATAGATTAACGGAAGGGTTACTTTGTCAGTTTTGTTCAATAACTCACGAAAGGGGAAAGATAGAGTAATGAAACTTTATAATTATAAGTAGAGAACGGATTATATGCACGAAAAAACTGAATTATATGCGCATATATATGCATTGATTTTTTGGGAAATATTTATTTTATTTTATTTATTTATTTATTTATTAATCAAACCAACAGGATACAAAATCCCAATTATAGGACGATTATATAAAGATAATTTACAAAAATTAAATGGTTGCAAAAAACTAAGAATTATAAAACCAAAATAATAAAAATATCAGACTTAAAAATTAAGAAAACATAACTAAAAGCAAACAAATGTGCTTAAAATGATAATATTAATTAATTAATTAACCAAGAAATGTAACAAAATGCGCTTAAATTTATCAAAGGAGTCGCCAAATATGTCTATATCACAAGATATATTATTATAAGCAATACATAGTTGTCTTATTGGAGATTTAAATTCATAATTAGTTCTAGATTTATTACAATGAAAAGTAATTTTATTTCGTGAAGTAACACGAGGAGTATAAAATGGAATATGCTCAAGGGTACACGGATCATCAATGGAGTTGTTAATTAATTTATATAAATATAGACAGGATTGTAATATTCTTCTGTCAATTAATGGTAAAATTTTCATTTCATATAAAATATCGTAGTTGTAGTCATAACTAGTATAATGACCATAGGTTTTAAAATAACAGTACTTTAAGAACTTATGTTGAACTGACTCAATCATCGAAATATATTTTAAATAGGTAGGATTCCAAACCTGTAAACAATATTCCAGTTTACATCTTACAAAGGCATAATATAGACTTTTTAGAGTTGACAGTTTATGAAAAGATTTACAATTCCTTATCACAAAACCAAGATTTTTATAAGATGTTTTAACAATAGTCTCTATGTGTGTGTTGAATGTTAATTTAGCATCAAAAATAAGATCTTTAAACTGAGTTACACGTTCAAGTAAGTGATTATTCATCACATATGGATAAGTGTAAACATATTTCTTCACAAAGTAACTCATTAAATAAATTGCATATTGAAATATGCAATTATATGCAACTTTTGTAAAAATATACATTAGAATGCCCAAATATGCAATATATGCAATTAGTAATTAGTATTAATTAACTCTAATCAATGTAGTTCGTCCAGAAAATAGATTTAATTTAAACATATGCACTTTGCATATAATATGCTCTTTAATTATAAGTTTTATGATAATAACAAAAATTGGAAATTCAAAATGTCAGCAATAATAATAAACCACTGCTATTCTCACAGTAGCAAACTTCAGTGAGGGTGATGTATAATGAAATCGAAATATAAAGATTCTAATACCCTCCATATATTTTCTTACTGGCCGCTTCTAACTAATGTATAAGTAATAACCGAGTGATAGAAATTTCAAGCACCGCGCCATGTATTCCCGTTTTGTGAAATAAATTTGAAAGTTATAAACTGATGAAATACCTACATCAGTATTCGGCGGCGAGATCCCATTATCATTACACAGGGTTTGATCTCCATATACGCTGCGTATTTGCGGCTGGCGGTGTTTGTTTATTCAGCGACACTGTATAATTCACAAATCATCCGGATCAAACCCAAGGATTGAATTAACGATTATCAGGGATTTATACTCATCATACCCATATCACGGACTCGCATACATGCGTTGCACTTTTTAATGGTTGTGGGGAATTGGTCCCTGGGAAAGATCGCCCCAAAACAATTGGTTGCTGCAGAATAGCTCCGCGACGAATCGACCTATATTTCGTGCTTTCTTCTATAAACACATGTGGTTCAACTAACTATTTATTCGGCCCAATTATCCAACACAGTTGTTAATTTTTAATCACTTGCTAAGATTTTAATCCAATGAAAATTCTCCCGCCTAATACTACTCTTAAACGATAGAAAATAGTATTTGATGATACAGAAACATACCTTCTTATTTGTTTATTTTCTATTTATATTTGAGAATTTTAATTTTCTTTCGTATATTTATTTAATTTTTTGACATATATTTCACTAAGAAAACAGCTTCACAATCACAATGACATGTGTCACACTTCGCAAAAAATTGAAAATTTTTAAATGTTTCCATGGTGTAGTAGGAATGCAAGATTTGTGAAATCTAATTTCTTTATATTTTATTATCTCTAAATCTAATGAAAATTAATGAAATTAGTGTAATCGAAACACATGTAAAAAATATCTTCAACATTCAAAATAACATAAATTGTTGAAAAAGGAATTTTAACCGAATACAGATATCATCGCGAAAATAGTAAAACCGTATTGTAGGGACCCTAAAACATTCATTGAAAACCCAATTTTTTGACCATAAACAATACCTCCCTTACCTAAAGGTAGGCGGGAGGTAAAAATCAAACTGTCACTTGTAACATTTATTTCTATTTGTCAAAAATATTAGCAAGTAGTTAAAAGTTAACAACTGAGTTAGAGAATTGGGCCGATTGAATAATACTGTTTTAAAATTACAAAACACTTTTGAATTAAGTTTGGTAAAAATATTTTATTTAAATACGTTTGGAATTACTGAACACAATTCTTCATCAGGAAAACGAACAAGCATATTTCTTATACAGGCTAGTGAAACGAATTCCAATGTTCAATTATATTTTCCTAATCACATTACATCAAAGAAATTAAATTATTTATTGTAGAGGAAGAATTTCTGCATTGTTGGACACTAATATTTATAATTTTACTCTACAATAAACTATTTAACTTTTTTGATGAAATATAATTAGAGAAGGTAATTACAATATTTCAAAATTAGCCTTAAAACGCTATGGTGCACCCTCCGATTCATCACCCTGTACAGATTTCTATAGCTTCTGCCATTGGCACATTTCGATCTTGCTGTAATTTTTGTTGGAAATGGTAGTTTCCTTGAAGGCCTGTGTATTGTGAATATCTCAGTAAATTAATTAGTGATAGTAAATTATTTTTATACTCAAAGAGATGTAAATAAAAAATGGCTACAATTTTCTTTCTGATTCGTTTCTCTATAGTTTGCACCGTCTAAAAATTAAAATTTGTTTGAAGTTATGTGCTGTCCACATCAGACTATTTAATTTATTTATATAATTGTCAGCGAATGTACAGTCGCGGACCAATTCTCAGTGTCCTGTTCTTCATTCCTTCGTAGCTAGTTTCCCGCGAAATTAATAGTTTTTATTACGACCAATTAAATGTGAATAATCCACTAGGTATAATTGAGTTAAGTAGATAATGTTATAAACATAATAAATTTAATTAAACTGGTTTGAAACGGTAACTAGCTGTGACAACGGTAACTCAAGTTGTCTTTGTAACAAATATTTCTTTAGTGTTTCCTCTGTGTAATTGTTACCGTTATCATATGTTTTATAGGTTTTGTCCATGGTTTTACCACTTATCATGCAGAATTTATTACTGTAGGGGTACTAGCAAAACGAGAAAGAACTACCGGGAGGCTATTCGTCAAAAGGGCAGTGAACAGTTTATCTAGAATTGCAAAATATTTTATGTTATGATCGTGTTATAAGGAAAGGAGTTCAAAGAAACCTATTTTGTAAGTCCTCACTAAGAACATCAAACCTATTGAAACCTATACAAAGCGGCAAAAATACAAATACAAATGCAACAAACAAACAACATGATGTGCATTTGTCAGGTTGGCAGTTGTGTGGTCATTGGGTTCCCCAACTAGGACCCACCTGACCGTGACCAATTAGATCAAGTGGCATGGGAAGAGTCGAGGGCACGACCAACGCACACTCAGTAGGGGCAACAATGAAAGCGGTGACAAAATCGTAGCAGCTGGTACTTTAAACAAATGCGCAATCACGACCTATTATTACACGCATCTGGTTATTGCGTGTCATATGTGGATGTGAATGTGTTACTTCTGCTGCCCTATATTGACATCATGGACGGCGGGAGCGCTTTCGAAAAGGCATGGATATCTGATTACAGTGATGTTTGTTTTAAAATTAAAGACACAGATGGTTGAAATACTGTCACTTTGTATATTATTTACAATAAATATTTTATATATTTATTATGAATTAATCCAATAGGATGCAATCTAAATAGTAGGATGATTATAAGTATATAATAGTAAAACAAAGTCATCTTGAAATTAATTAGTCGGTCAGCAAAAATGTCAACACCACAGGTGATATTGTTGCATTCAGTGCACATCTGCATGATTGGAGATTTAATCTTATAATTTGTTCTAGCTGTTGTATAATTAAAAGGAATTTTAGTTATGGATCTAACTCGTGGCAATATCCGTACATACAAAACATCTTGCTATATCCCACTCAATGGAATAGAATGAACCCAGAAACACAGTCAACCAACAATCAAACTCCTCCAAACATTCCTATTCTGACACATCACTTTCGCCTTCATTTATAGTGCGATTCATACAAGTTCGTCTATTCTTCACACTGGGAATCATTCGTTCACGCAACAAACCATCAATCATACCTAACCATTTAATCCTCTGATGCCCACGCAATCGTTCACCTTCAATCTCACCCGCATATGTTAGTTTCACCAACCTTTCATTAAACATTCGCTCAAGATGTCCAAACCACCTCAACTCACTCACTCCCACTTACTTAATAACATTCTTCTCAATCTCACACTCAACTTACATCAATTTATTTCAGATACGATCACGTCTCGTATTGGGCTTTTACATTATCTAGAGATGGCGTTGATCACAATTCACGAAAGGTACATGTCAAATTCATTTGGTATGATATCTTAGGAAGGCGAATGTGTGCTTTTGTATGGGTAGTTTGCTTGTATTGGCAGCAGAACTGTTGCCATACACACTGCAAATTTTCCTGTTTTTATAGGTTTCTTTGGAGAAAATTCAATCTTAGCATATAATCTACAAATATACCTACATTTCTACATTTCTCTTAAATATTTCTTTTTTACAGCAGTTATACGTCGTTTATGTTTCTTCATCCACGCCCAACTTTCAGAACTATCGAGTACCTCTAGATACATTCACGTTTCGAACAAATGCACCCAGAGCACCTTGCACTTATTAAAATATTGCTTACCAACCATACAGTACTATAAAAAAAAAATAACAATAGAGTAAAGATCCAATTGAAATCAGTCCGGTAAACATACAAATGTATTACATTATAAAACAATGTATCTTTTCGTATACGAGTTGTTAGGAAGTTAGTCGGTGCGTTGGACGGCGCGTTTGCCCCAGTGCCGTCGCCTATGGCATGTGTGATATCACGCAGTGTGAGTGAATGCGCAGTTATAGAAACCGGTGTGATGTATGACGCCTGCCGTTTTAAAGGGATTACGCGTCCATCCATGCGATTAAATACACGATACGAAATGTTTTGTGAAAATCCGAATAGGAATTATGTCGTCATGGAATTTAAGCTGTTTCACGCTCACATTCACTCGCTAATGTCTTTATTTCAACTGAATATGGACATGTCGCCTAACACTTCAATGCGCTGGAAATAATCTGATTTTGCATAAGCCACGGAGATTGTGTTTGGAGGCACCAGAACACTACTATAAGATATTCAAGACTGTTGTCATTTTCATCGCGCACACGCATTTCTTTGTACGTTATTGTTCTTAGAAAACAGCAAATAAACTTAAAAGAATTCATTACTAACGGATGGTAGGTCTTTAACTATTGCAAATATAAAAATGTGATGAATTTAAATTTCGCATGCTCCTGCCTCTAGCGTGGTTGACACGTCGGGTAACCTTGACCTTCCTCATCCTAATCCTGGGAAAGTCGGCGAGCAGACCGTGATTAAAAACATTTGATATACTTTATTGTTTAGTCTGTTAAACAATTACAATATTTTTTGTTCTTATTGCACGGTAACCATAGGCTACGTGGGTTATAAATTAATTTTTTACAGTTCTATCAAAACCGAATTGTTCAAAATTAAAAAGTAGCGTGCTCCAATGAAAGAACTACAGACTATGTTATGTGTGATATTGTCGACTTAATTCGGGGTTCAGTCGTTTTTAAGCTGTCAACTTAGAAACGAGATTAATGTCGACAAGAAACAATTCAGCAATTACTTGAAGAGTTGTTTTAGTTATTTTATTTTAATATAATAT
Source organism: Poecilus cupreus (assembly GCA_963942605.1). Classification (NCBI taxonomy): domain Eukaryota; kingdom Metazoa; phylum Arthropoda; class Insecta; order Coleoptera; family Carabidae; genus Poecilus; species Poecilus cupreus. The sequence goes on from OZ012720.1 coordinate 30,432,703, forward strand.
TATTAACAGGTAAACATTTTTTTGTAAAGCGATCTCAACTGCACGATTATATCCCGCGTCGTTTCTTCGTTTTCGGCAGTGTTCGCTGTTATGGGTTTTCGCAAGGCGGTCACCCATCCACCTACGAACCGCAAGCAGCCTTGCTTAACTTGCGTTATCAAGTGAACCGGAATCAACGCTCTTTGCCATGCAGTTGCCGGGGTAAACATTTATTGAGTTACTTATTTAATATTATTATTATTGAATGTAATATTGGTACAATTAAAAATCATTTTAGGTATATATGATGTCTGAAGATTATAATTTAATGTTTTTATTATCTACACTATTAGTTATTGATGTCGATGGTGTATTTAAAATATTTCTTTGTTATGTCTTGTCATTTTTATCTTATATAATCTTGAAACTTGACATTTAAAAATAATGTTGTTCAATTTTGGTCTTGTAGCTAGTTGCTAGGATACTCATTGTCATACTGTAGTAGTGAAATGAAGACATTTTTATTATTAAAATATAAATTAATTAGGACATAATATCGTTGTCATAGAAAAAGTATAGTGTACAACTAGCATGGAAGGTCCATTTCATGCTTCTTGTACAATATTATTATTGATGAAAATAGTATGTGAACTATACAATAATTTATGCACCCTAAATTAAAAATAAAAACGGGTAAAAAAAAACCATCCTGGGTATTTACCAAACGCGTTACCTTTTTTAGATATTTGTTGACAGTAAGGAAAAACAAATTATAATCATATTGTTATATAATAAAATAATACTACAATTAGTACCTGTACCTCCTTGGTGCTGTCAGAAGCAAAACAAAATTAATTTTGCCTGCGAGGATTAGCAAAATATATAACCAGAACGTTGGTTTAATTTTGTATACGTTCTAGCTGACATATAAATTTAGTTCGTTTTGATAGAATCAATGATATATTGATCAAGAAGTTTAAATAAATCTAAAAGTGACATGACAGAAACTCAATACCAACATAATGTATTAATACATGGGCTTTGTTGAAATATGAATTTGTGTAGGTCTCGTTTCCTTGACTCGCTTTTACGTAATCCGTAACCTACATCCGCGAGTCGTATGTTCGACTTAGTATTAACAGCTGATTAATCAAACAGCCTGCGACATGATTGGCCGGATCGCATGCGGCATGCCACGGCCCTTAGTGCTCCAGCCTCAATTGAAATAAATAACATATTCGCGAATTCAAGTAGAAGAATAAATCGGGCATAAAATATCCTCTGATGAAAGTTCATGTAAAATTTATTGACGTATAAATTTATTTAACGATATTATTGCGAGCGTGGCATCATAAATAGGTTTCCCGGATTTTCCTAACGGAATTGGATTTTCCTCTAACCATTTTCCGATACAACACGCAGCCGCCCTAATAGAAACTGAAAATCATTCCGACCCAAACACAATTCATTTCAATTTCTGTCTGTGATGAACAAGTGTGCTACAAAGGAGAATTGATAAAATATTTTTCGCGTTTTCACTCTTTCTGGGAAGCAGAAACATCGTCCTCGTAATCTAACCACAAGGAAATTGCATCCTAGTAGATAATGGAGGGTCATACGCAAGAAGATTTGGCCCAGTTAAAATCATACAAAGCAAAATTATTTAATTCATCATATTTATAGCCTAAATCCTATTATTTTTCCATCCCGCACATACATATATACAAGGGAGGTATTATGTTTATGTTACGAATTGATTAGATTTTGAAAATATCAATAGTACAAGGTATATTGCTTTAAGGACTATCAGGGTTTCTGGGCACATTTTAGCAAAAAATGAGATAAAAGAAAGTACATTGTATTTTAAAAATGTAGAATAAAAATTACATACCATCTTAATTTCTAACATCTTTCTATATTTTGTTGTCATCAGATTCAAAAACAGTGTTTGTGGTACCAGCCAATACCTTTGGGCTAAATGAAATCTATATATTTTTTTTTTTACGAAGATGGAAAAAGGATTAACTGCTATGGTAATATGCCGCCTCATGACTAGTTGATTATGAAATTATGTGAACATCACAAACAACCATGCTCTTCAGTGGGATTCGAACACACGATATCTGACGTTCTAGGCAAGTGATAACCACAACGACATCGAGGTCGGCTATTATTTTATTATTATTTCAGTTATTATTTTTCCTTAAAATATTGTTAAAAATAACAGAAATAAATTGAGTACAATAATTTTCCCTCTGCAAGATCAGAACAATTTTTTTAAAGTTATTTTAAAAGTCTTAATTGGGCCAAGTGATATGATTCTGGACTGGTACACTCAATTTGAGAATGATGATAGCAGATGAGAGATAAAAACCTTTTAATTTCAATTGCTACATTTATTTTGTATGTCGTGAGACTAAATAAACATTTTCGTAATTTTTTCGGCTCCAGGTAGAGTAAAATTATACTTTTCCTTTCTTCCTCTACAATAAAGTATTTAACTTATATAATTAGGGATGCCACAAATTTAACGTATCGAAAAAAAAAGGATATAAAACGCAATGGTGTGTTTTTCGATTCACCGCCTCATATATTTCAATATCATATTTGCTATGAAAACAAACAAACATCTGAAACATCCATTTTATGTGAAACATAAGTAAAATGTAATAAGGAAACTAATTTGTGTAACATTATTAGCACAGTCTCATAAATTTTTATTTATACATCTTTATGATTCGTTAAATACGGTAATAACACCAACAAACTTCACGGCCAGTTATTTAAATAATTAAAACCAGCAATAATTAGCGTTGTTTCGCAAACATTTAGCCTCAAAGTGTGAAATAAGTAAATTATTAAGTGTTTGACCTGGAGTAATCCTGGATCCGTCGTTGATTTCTATCGTGCAACATGCAACGAGAATCACTCATACATAAAACGTATTTTTTTGTTCCGCGTTCTATATGAAATCACGATTTCGAGTTCAACTCTTGGCTTCGCTGTTTGATGTAGTAATTTAATATTATTATAGTAGATTTTGATGTGTTTATTATTATATTCAAACAGCTAATCAAATTATTTAATATCAATTACGACGTTTTGATTAAAAGTTGTTTTATTTTGAAGTTTGAGATGTGAACTGAAAGAGTTAGGTTAGGATGGCGTGATTTTCGGATTTTAAATGTCAGATGCGAAATATCTTCTCACGATTAGTTAGTTCTTTGACTGGAAACCAGGTGGCCTGTTATTTGATCCACTATTTATTTTTTCTTACAAAATGTAAAATGAGATTAAATCATCGGAGTATAGTAGTTTTGACAGCTCGAATCGTATGTCGTGGGTTAGTTTATTTCAATTAATTAAATAATTATTACATCATTTTAATAGCTTCTCTTATGAGCCATTGGCACGAATGTGGAAAATATTTCATTACACACTACAAACATGCCATTCGTCTTAAACATTAAACAACTAAAGAAATCTTCTGTGGATAGTCAAGCCGTTTAATTTCTGCACAAAATAAATTTTTCGCACTCGCAGAAGTATAGTTTATGATCTAGTGATACAAATAACTATTGAAACAACAAAAATGACAGCAAGATGTTACAACAACATACTCATAAAAGAAGCTATAGAAATCTATAAGCAGAAGAACATATACAGTGAATCAGGATGAAGGATGCGAGTTGAACAAGACATGGCTTCCTCTGTTTTAGAAACCATAATTTGTTGTTAATTAGTTGTTTATGTTGTTTACTTGTTTTTTCTGACTAAGATATACATGTAGTATTTCAAAAAGTCGATTTTTTATAATAATAAAAACTCAGAGCGTTGGACATTTTTATAAAATATAACTTTAGACAAAACGACAAGAATCTTTCATGCAATGAAACACAGCTTCATAGGGAAAAATGAAATCAGTAAGAAACAATAGAAACATTATATCATACTATATGACAGATCTATATTGACAATCATGGGTACTACCTCAAAGAATGGAAAACAAAATTGGGGCCCTGGAAATGAAATATCTAAGAAAAGTACAAGGAGTAACAATGTTGGATAGAATAAAAAACGAAATAATAAAAGAATAACTGTATCAGACTTCATATGATAAGATTGAATGAATCAAGACTGGTGAGGAACGTTACACCTCGGTATGTCCAAAGGATGGCGATGAATAAGAAGCAATGGGCGAAATTTTGTCACAATTATGAGTATTTATACGACCTATACATTAGGGTAGAAAGGTTCTTGACCAATATAATTCGAGTTAAAAAAAAAACCTTTTATATGTTTTCCAGAATTTGTTCTCATTTGCTTAATATTTGTTTTCCTCATTCGCTTTTGATTAATGAAATCCATTCTGCTGTTTGTTTGGATATTTGAATCTCTGTTGACTTTGTAGTACATTTACGAGACGCGTATTTAAACATACGCGGATAAAAGTCCACAACAACTTGGGATAGAATCTCGTATGCGTATTCGCTGTATTATTTCGCTTATATTATTACGTTTGAAGTCTTTTCAGCGATTTTCCTTTAATTTGTTCTTTATGTAAATTTTTATATCAGGCTGCAACAAAGAGAACATTTATTTCATAAGTCTGTATAGCAGCCAGAAGAAAGAACCATGAGAGAAATATTAAAATTCGCTGAATTGTATGGTAGAGTGGGTTTCGTTACTGTAGGATTAGCGACTGTAAGGTTTTGTGCAAGATATTTACTTCAAGCATATCATGCTGTTACACAAATATACCCAATTCTTTTTTATATTTTCTCAATCCATTGATTTCTTTAGACCTTTAAGAGCTTAATTCTATTTTGTATTTCAGTATTTTGAGAGGAGTGTGTGGGTATACGAGACATGATAATGTCCGGAATACGTTGATGTGCTGTGAGAGTGAGATTGAGAAGAATTTTGTTAAAAAGTGGGAGTGAGTCATTTAAGATTTTTGGGGGGTTCACGAGTAGACCAAAACAGTATTGAAAGTACAGATAAGGGGGCCCAAAATAATGTTTATTTTTAATACACTTTTAGAAAAAACTCAATAACAAAAAAGTATAGCTAGTTTTTTCTTTTTTCTAACGCCCACTTATTGAATATAATTAAGAAGAATTAGTAACATCATTATTTTCTTCTTTCCATGGAAACCTAAATCTTTCAAATCTATTTTATAAACTTACTCCATAAACCATAATCATATTTTTCATTACTGAAATTAATCATACTGAATTGACATTTAAATGATTTACAACTGCAATTTGTTTTCTAGTTGTGTTTTATTTTTAAGTTTAACTATACGAACAGTAATTATCGAGCACTAAAAAAAATGTAAACAGCTGTAAGTTTTATGGTAATATATTACTAGTAATTCTTTTTTAATTAAACAGTTTTCAAGTATTCCCAATTTTTATTTAAAACATAATTAACTATTGTAGTTTGTAACAACTGCTTATTAATTGATACAATTTCAATTTGCTGTAACTTTTTTGTTATTAAGTTTTTATTGCAAGTTTATTACAATAAAGATATTATTAGCTATATTTTCAATCTTTTTCCGTACGTTTTGAATCATTCTATATAATAAACAATAAAAAGAATTACTTAAAAAATAATTATGAGTGATAAAAGTTTATGATTCAGAACTCCTGTGGCACGAATTACTTCATTGGCCAAATTCCGTTTGAAATTAGAAATTCCCATTAAAACTAGACGACAGCTTGAAGTGTTGGAGCTAAAACCATACCGACAAAAACTTGTGCTAAAAACTTAATATGCCCTATTTAATTTAGTCAGTTCCACCACGTTTGATTATAAAATAAGTGAGCGATATTACGGCAGCCATCTTGCATAACCGTAGTCGTAGTAGTAAAAACAAATGAAGCATATTCTCTTTGGCGGGTGGTTGGGAAGTTTGCGACGTCGACGCCGATGCGACGTTAGTTTTTTGCGCGGACCGCTGATAAACTAGAAAGTAATGAAACGGGTGATGACGTCATTTCCTCCAGCGCTCCACTTGCACAAGTTTAATTCGGCGCACGTTAACGTAATGTGAACGTTACTGAACGTAGTGTTAGACGGTTTTACACTTCTGCGATTTCTCACTCGCAGAGCAGTTGGAACTTTACTTCCACAATCAATTCTTACAGGAATTTACAAAGACGCTGGTTTTTACTATTAATTATTTTAATTTCTTTTCTCAAGTTTGATGATATCTCCTATGCCCACATCTTCTGATTAAATCCCTGTTCGATACTAGAAAAAATTACAAAAATTTAAATATAGCATCTAACATAAATAAGTACCTACATTAAAGGAATCCGCACATTTCTTAAGGTAGTTCTCACTCGAGTGTATCTGTCCAAAAACTTGTTCTATGTTTAAAATATGAATTAAGCTAATACAGTTTATACTTGCACTAGCATATTTCTTTTAACATATATTATATACACAGATTGTATGAAAATAGTTGAAAGATAATAACAAAGGAAATTTTAATTCTTTCCATAGAAAGGATTTTTCTTTGAACTGTATCTGTCGCACTAACACGTTCACAAGTATACCATGTTCCGATACACTCACACTGAACGAAAGAGGTAAAATAACACTTTTTGCATACATACATGCAGGATTTTTTTATTTACTAGGGTTTTCTTAATCTAATGACTTACCATTGACAATGAGTTAGAAGGCATTAGACATGCATGCTTTGATTACCATTTTATTGCATTTTAATATGTTTTGACAGTTTTTTTGACAACTGTCAACTCTCATTGGTTGTGATCGTTTATACCATCTAAATTAAGCAAGCGAAAAGTTCCTCGGGCTAAATTGCAGAATACTACATCAACTGACAGCTCCAGTCAGCAATTACCCTTTTCGATAAGACGTCCTCATGAAAACTAGTATATATAAAACAATGTTCTCTTTGGTTTGTTTCATTTTACACTTGAATAAGATTATTGCTTACTCTTATACTAAATTAAACTTTAGTATGCACTCATTAAGGAAGGTTAGGTATGGATTTGTTAAATTAAATATCAATTTAGTTTTTTTTTTAATAGCGAATATTAGCATAAATCACATTTTTTGAATCACTAGCTACTACAGTTATTGTCTATTAAATTGTCAACTCCCGTTAATCGGAGTGAATCAGGAACCAAGAGAACACCTAGAAGCTCCCAGGGAACTCCCCCGGTCCTTTATACTCGTAAAGGTGGTCATCGACATTGTCCAAATCATTCTCTTCAATATTCGCTATGTGTTCTACTACAATCATGACTTTCAGGATTAAAGGATTCATGAACAATATATACAATGAAGAGATGGTTGTTCGACTAAAGAAGTGATGTGGAAAAATAATGATCGGGGATACAGTCAATAGATCTTTATTTTCTACAACGCCGACGTTTCGACACCACTTGTGTCGTCTTCTTTTTTCTACTAGCCCTGAAGAAGACAAAAGTGGTGTCGAAACGTCGGTGTTGTAGGAAATAAAGATCTATGGACTGTATCCCCGATCATTATTTTTCCACAATACGAGTATATACAATGCGGGAAAATTCGTAAAATAATAATTTGGAAAATTTTCCGGGCTTGGGCAGCGTTTCCCTGTGGTTCCTCCAATTCTAGCGCCTTTAGAGATAGTGATTTAATACCTTGTCACATTAAGATATACTTTAAGCAGAATGGATAAATGTTGATATATTTATTTCTATCTTCCCTAATTATTTTATAATTCGAAGTTAGAGGAGTATGAATTTGCGGGCAATATCTTTGACAGAGATTTGAGCCAGGATGCAATATCGTATAATTTTTCTTCTAAAGCCCCCAATTCATTTGGAAATGTTTGATTTATTAGTAATTAGTTTATAACCAGTAAGTTGAGAAATTAGGAAAAGAAGAAGTGTAAAATTGAAATGAAATGGCGGGCGAAGTGAGCGTGCGAAGGGGTCCTTCCGAAGAGGGCGCGTGATAAACGAACTTAACTCGCTGCGCGCGGTTGATTTACGGCGTGAACTTTAAATTCAACTTAAACAAACGCACAAATCACGTATATTTCTATCATATCTCAGGCTGGGCATAGTTAAAAACAGATTTCTCCGCGGACGCCGGGGGACTAAGTTTTTCCGTTCGAACTTCTGCAACAGATCCCGGATCCGGCGACAAACTTTCCAGTTTCCATCGTTGAAAATAAAAAATCAAACGGAAACAACAAATGACGAAGAAATCTTGAAAAGAATACGGAATTCATTTTTTCTGCTCGTCTATTTGTACAACCTTCTTGATACCTCTGTCGCGTATACAGATAAGGATTCCTCATAAAAACCACCGTATTGAACAAAAAATAAAAATAAAATGTCATAATAAAAACAATGCTAAAAACAAAGAATTTTATTTAGTTTTTGAGAATCTATATAAAAATGCTTATGTTATATTAATTTAAGAGCTAGTAGTAAAAAGGATATTTGTAAATGGTGGTAAAGAAAATCCTTATTGACTAGCGCCGGGTCAATAACGATTGTCTTCCCAACCTTGGTGTATAATATATTATTATTGCCTTTACATCATCACCGAACGCATAACCCATTCTACTCGTATTTATTATTTTAATTGGAGAAATAGAAGAGGAATCAGCGCTAGGAAATTACGAATGGAGCAGATGCTTTTCCCACATTGATGGAGAAAATATATTCATAGTTAAGAAGAAAATAAAGTGCTCTTGTGTTCGGCAGTGTTAATTTTGCTGTAGTTTCCTGTGGGGGAATGGAATCTAAATTTGCACATTCCCTATCTATTTGTATGCCAGAAGTACCTATAAGGATCTTGGAATGGAAATACATGCGAGACATAAAATAGGAGCTTACTTGATTCGTTTCATTTCGTATGCATTCAGCGTGATCAGTTGTATGCATAAAGAACATAATATAGCAAACACGCACGGTACAGTATTCACAGACCCGAACGTAAAACGTAACGCAGACGGAAGCAGCGCGACGCGACGCGCCGCAACGCAACGCAACAACGGCTGGGTTCCTCGCGGAAGCTTATTTATATTTACACTCGATCGAGTCGTAACCGAGTTGCGCCGTAATGTAGTTATTGGTTAAAATATTTCCGCGTTCCTCGCGCAAATTCCCCTTTTGTTCTTCTCACGGCGCCGCACATGCGAAAAGGAATTTGAATGTATAGACGCAAAGAAGAGACGACAACGCAGTCTCCAATAAAAGTTGGGGAATGTTTGAGAGGTAATATTTCTTGAAATACGTAAATTCGTTATGAGCAGATGCTCGCGCCGCGCGGCGTCTCATATCGAGCTAACGTGGAGCGCGGCTAATCTCGATTTTGCGGAAACACTAAGAATAGACGCATAACGAACAGATGTGACATGTTACCGCCGCTGAGAGTGAGCGGTGGTCTTTCGCCCGCGATTCGCCACGCCGACGGTTTTCCATGCGCCTTGCAAGGAACTTCACGCATTTTTAACGAATCCTACCCGGGCATTCATGAAATGCACTTCGATGTGTGAGATACGGACGGCCGTTTGGAAATGAATTATGCTTTTAGATTCCTTTCATTCATCATTTGGATGACAATACTGATATATAGTCCACCTGGCGTTTATGGAATTTAAACTAAAATCCGCGCAAATCTAATGGAGCTTAACAAACAGAACACACAGAAACAGAAATAATACTGGTTACCAAAGAGCACAAAATACGTACTTGAATTTACAACAAACATTAATCACTTACTAGTCGGGAACACGCAAAATTTTCATATATATTATTTAATAGTGATTTTAATTCTCTAATCAGTAAACACCATTTTAGCCATTATATTTTGACAGGACACTACATTTGATTTGTTTTTATAGAAAATACCGTACATTTCTGAAACCATTTATATATTGAAAATGTACGAGTTTATAAACAAAGAGCTGAAATCATATTGATTAGATAATTTATTTTCAGTATTAAAAAATCTATTCCAAAAATAACCTAACGCGCATAAAACTTTTAGCAAGCATAAAATAAACAAAAATATTCCAAATAATAATTGTAGTTACTATTATTTTACACACATATATAAATAATGTTAACCTATATCCCACTCAATGGGGTAGCACGAACTCTGAAACACATTCAACCAAGAATCAATCTTCTTCAAATATTCGTATCCTGAAAAAATACTTTCGCCTCGTCCACATTCACAGTACGATTCATACATGCTCGTCTATTCTTCACACTCGGTATCATTCTTTCACGCAACAAACTATCAAATCATACCCAACCACTTATTCCTCTGATGCACACACAATCGTTCACCTTGAATCTCACCCACATATATTAAGTTTCACCAACCTTTCATTCGACATTCGCTCAAGATGGCTAAACCACCACTGACTCACTCCCACTTTCTTAACCATATTCTTCTTAATCTAACACTCACCATACATCAATGTATTCCGGACCACATTTCCTCAGCAGTTTAACGTCGTTCATGCTTCTTCATCCACACCCAACATTCAGAACCACACATCAATGTAGGCACTAACATATTATTATAAACAATCAATCGAGTATCTCTAGTCTAGATACATTCACGTTTAGAGCAAATATACCCAGAGCACCCAATACCTTGTACCCTGCTTTTCAATCTTCCATTCAATACGTCCATCCCTTGAAAACATATTTTCCAAATATTCACCTTTCTCATTATAATATAATTTAACATAAGTCCATTATTTATTAAGATATAATCAAAAAATCTAGTAAACTATCAGTTCGGCTTGATGGATTGTTGTTAAAGTCTAGTCAGCTTTAAATTTAACATCTATATGTCCAAATAATAAAATAATAATAATGCTAATTATTTCATGAGAATTGTGAGGGGTATTAAATTTAGATTCGGATACATAATAATTTTCCATTTTTCCTAGAAATATAAGTAAATATTAAAATTTTAATAAAAATGTTGTAAAGCAGGATCAAGGTAACGGGGTTGAAAATTTATAAAATATAAAAATGAAAAGGTTGTCAGGGGAATGAAAAAAGGTTGTTGATTTGGAAGGATATATTTGACAGAAGAAAAAATACATCTGTTGTAAAGTGTCTCCAACAAGAGAAATAATAGTTATTTACTTTACAAGTGGGCAAAGTAAGGAATTACCCACGAGAGAAATCTTAGCTCACGAAGCCGAAGGCTGAGTGAGATAATTTTATCGAGTGGGTAATTCCACTTTGCCCACGTGTGAAGTATAACGTTTTATCCAACACTTCTTAATAAATGAAAAATTTATTAAAGAAATATTATTTGACAGTGACATATGCTTTAAATTTTTAAATTAAAATGTCAATCGAAGTAGTTACCAAGGTGTTGTGTGTTATTACTATTGTTATAAATAAAAAAATACTCACTAGTGGCTTTCCTCAAAATTATACCCACTAGTGGATAATCTGTTACTTTGCTTGTTTAAAATCGCCGTAGTAATATAGCATTTATTGAGAGGTGTTGGATAAAATAATTTATTCAAGTTTTGAATTTGATTTTCTAACATAACTATCAAGTTAAAAGTGTTGTGTAGGGCCTAAGGATGCATTTTTTGTGAATACGTCTCTGTGTCAGCTTAGCTCATGTATCGTCTCGGCGGAATGCGTCCCGCGGTGGTCCGCCTTTGTGTCCGCGAAGTCTGCTGTGCACTTTTGTTTGCCGAATGTCATGAACCGTTCAAAATGCTGTTACACTTTTCACATCACTCCGACTTACGATTGTTTTCGTTTTTTAACACAGTGCGGTTACAGCCAGGTGCGGAATCATTCATTTTCAAACGTTATGACACGGATATCACTAGGACATGTTTCAAGTCGATGAGATCAATGGAAATTAATTATGCTCTACAGGAGATCTTTAATGGAAACAGAAATATTTGGAATCATTTTATTCGGAATTTCACCGCCAATTCATCTGCTTTTATGGGATATAATTGATAAAGGTTCCTTTTGGTCTAGAGCAATTTAATGACATTGTGTAAAATATAAATAAAATCATCGCGCCACTCTGCTTGCTATTAAATAATAATTTTATGATCTGAAAATTTGATGATCTTTTTACCACATTATCAAATAAAGTGGAAGTAGAAACAAATGTTGTAGGCTTCATCTTAATTGCTTTCAATCGCGATCGTGATTGCTGCTCTATTTAAGTATTTGCCGAGTGTTTGATTATCTATATTTACTAAGTAAATATTTATAAATTTTAGGTCACCAAACATAAAATTCGCAAACATCCATGCGTCATTTTACGTTACGGAATGTTGGATTAATAGCTCTACAAACATTTTGGGTTAATCTCATTGCTTGGTCCAGAGGTAGCATGAAAAAGATGAGTGCTTACCGAACAAACAAATAGTGAAACAAGCGTGCAAATCAAGCAAACAAACTTGGTTGAAGAGCAAGGAACAACACTAGCACCATCGGGTACGGGCACCGAAAAATGGGATTATATTTTTATTTATTTTCTAAGTAAACAATTGTCGTTTACGTTTACCCAATGCTCTCATACCTTACAGTTGAGTTCTTTCCAAAAATTTCTAATAGTGGCTACTTTTATTCACTGTTCCAGTTTTATTCCTGTATTCCTTTTCTTCTTGGTCTCAGGTTTTGATTGGTCTTGGTCTTTTTCTTGTCCCAATGAATCTTACTTCACATACATTCCTATTGACACTGTCCTCATGCATCCTAAAAAAATGGCCCAGCTATTTCAGTTGTATGTCTTGTATAGAGTGTTCTATCGGTTTTGTGTTCAACTGAGTACTAAATACATAATATTTCATTTCATCTAACTGGGTTTCTCCATTTTACCTTAGATGCCTCATTTCCATTCCTCTTATTATACTTTATTATTTCTGTTGTGATTCACTACCGTATTTATTAAAATTGGTGTCCACCTTATTCTATTAGGTACTAGTACTATTGGTCGCATGGGGAACAAATGAGCATATTATTATTATTTTTTTTTTTTTTTTTGAAGAAAAGAAGATAAGTGGATTTATAAACTGTGAATCTTTTGTAAGATTTTCTAAATTCACATATATACATATGCTTGGTACGCAGGATACAGTTAAATAGAATCAGGGTAGGGTCATAGACATGCCGAGATTAAAGTATTAAAGATTTAGATTTTTGCCTCTTTAGGGACATTTTTATTTGGGATGCTACTGTTAATTCCGTTGATAAATTTTCCAGCTGTATTTGTTCTCTCATTTATTTCATCTTCAATGTTTCCTTTATTTATATTTATAAGTTTTATGTAGTAAATACACTGATTTCTATATAACACTAGATTGGGTTACGGTGCGTTGATGCGTTCCCAATTGAACGCCGCCATGAGAGTCAAAATTGATGTTTTGTGACACTTTAATATTTAAAGATGATAGGTATGGTATGACATGAAAAGAGGTGGTGGCGAGTGCGGTATAGAGAGAGTGAAGGCAGAGCTTCAGATCGCACATTCATTCTATTAATATTTCTTTAGAGAGATTTTAATTTTTCGCTCAAAAATGTCACAAAACATCAATTTCACCCGTTCCATTGGGAACCCTCTCATATGGCAGAATATGGACTATGTCCAATCTAGTGTTATATAGAAATCAATGAGTAAATAATATTGAACTGTAGATTATGAAATTCATAACTGTACCCCTGTAGGTCCCTCTCTGCCAATATTTTTGGAGGGGAGTAATTTGACGGCTGGTAGCCACACTGTAGGACTCGTAAAATATATCACTTATCGAGTTCTGCGAAAGTAGAGTGCTATATCCAAAATGGGCAAATGGCGAGACGATGTTTTCTAATTCTTATAAGAGTTTTAGGAGCTGGCAGTAAAAGCTACAAATCTCGGCGTTACGAATGAAGTCTGAATTGTGCATCTGCTGACATTGAAATTCCTACAAACTTCTATTCTTAGAACAAAAACTTTGAAAATTTAACAATCCGTTTATAATTCAAGTTGAAGTTTGAAGCATTACAAATATGAGAACAGAACAAAACGAACCAACAACAAAACTATTCTCACTTGAGTCTCAAACTGGCCGTACAAAATCGTTAACAAGCCTCCAACCTAATGACCTATTATTTTTCCAAGAACCAATCAGTCCGTAACGAAGCCCCGGACGACTTGGGCATCCTTCACTGTCACTTTCCTGCGAGGAAGTGGGTTACGTTGGTGCACTTGCGCGCGTACGATGTTCATGTCGGTCTGTCCGTTGACCTTGCCTACATATCGCACAATGTGGATGTGGACCACCTGAGCTCGCCCGGTGCGATGCATTTCGGAACCCCCGCGTCGAGGGATGCGAACGCGAAATACGGATTCGATGCGCTGAGGCGATGTTAGTCACGCACCCGGGGCAGGTATGTGTGCTGGGTATGAAGGGCCACGGATATAGGGTGGCCCACAGAATAAAATGAAATAAATTATATGTATGGATTCTATTTAAAGTTCCACTGAAGGTAACTTATGGGAAATTTTCTTAACGATTGCCAGGTTTACTTTGACACGTATGGAAAGTTACTTTCTTATATTTTTATTCTGACAGGGATCCTGAAAAACCATAATTCCCGGAAATCTCGTACATGTTTTGAATCCTGAATTTGATTTAACCATTTTCTCAATGACGACTGTGTGTATGGATGGATAAATGTAAAATAATGAAACTTTAGGTCCTCTGTTTCATTTTGACCATTTACTCAATGACGTCTGTGTGGATGAATGAATGGACAAATGAATATGTATCAGTATGTCTTATAACTCACGAATAAGAAACGATAGTGTAACGAAACTTCATAATTATAAGTTTCATGCCAATGCAAAAGATAAGATTTTGGTCATAGGTAATTGAAAACCGATGAGGAATTACACTTGACATACAAAGCAATAAATTCCATTTGTTTCAAAAATGTTTTAAATAAAAGATGTGATTAATAATATTTAGAAAAATACATAATCTCTGCAATTTTTTAGTGTCTTTTCAATTTAAACAAAAACTATTATACGTTTCGAAAATGCCATGTAATAAATAGTGATTAAACCCTAACGATTTGCGTATCAAATTAAAGGTTTCAGTTCGAAATTCAAAGATTAATTTTGGACGATCGTCAATTGTTTTTTAATGAGAATTATTTGAATCCTATTTCATTTGGTATCAAATTTTGAAAGTTCAAAGAGCAGAGTTAAATTTAAATATAAAAAATTTATTATAAACGTTTGTCAATTTTTTTGTCACAATAGTTAAATGCACTCATAGGGGTGTTATTCTGAACTTGCTTTTGTACTCGTTATTAAAATTCTATCTAGGTTGGTATAATATTGAAGCTTTCTGATAAGGGAAAATTGGCGTCTGTGTGTACATTTTTATTTGAATAATAGCAACACACCTACTCATCGTGTCAAGTATAGTAATTATTAAATAATCAAATTTAGATTTATATGTATAAGAAAGTTGTGCGTTAACCACACTAGATTTGCTTTACAATATAAAACATTGTTTATCCAACACCTCTCAATAAATGCTATATTACTATGGCGATTTTAAACAAGCAAAGTAACAGATTATCCACTAGTGGGTATAATTTTGAGGAAAGCCACTAGTGAGTATTTTTTTATTTATAACAATAGTAATAACACACAACACCTTGGTAACTACTTCGATTGACATTTTAATTTAAAAATTTAAAGCGTATGTCACTGTCAAATAATATTTCTTTAATAAATTTTTCATTTATTAAGAAGTGTTGGATAAAACGTTATACTTCACACGTGGGCAAAGTGGAATTACCCACTTGTAAAGTAAATAACTATTATTCACAACCAGTAATATGTCAATTTTGGCTTTTTAAAAAGTTGGAAAATCTATTATTACTACTTTTTACTTTCCAACCGGCTGGCAAGTTGCCATTTCTCAACCTGCAAAATCAATGCAAATTTGATTTCCTACTAATTGTTGTTGTAAGCTTTTCTATGGAAGTAAATTTACTGTTTCCTTTTCTGGAGCACAATCCATTATTTCACTTTCGGTTTTCTCTAACTTTGACTTTTATATAATCAAAAGATTGAAAATTTATTGACAAATATAAACGTCACTCCAAAAATGTTTATAAAACAATTGTAAATTTACCACCTACTAAACAAAAATATTTCACACAAGAAAGCAAACGTTAAAAATGAATATAATTTTTTATAGGAAAATGTTTAATTTGTTGATTTTGATTGTAAATAAAATTGTATATAAACCTCGTTGGAAAGTTTCATTACAGCATTAAACTATTGTAAATCTCGGTGATTGACGCCTTAGCCTTCGGTTAAAATGAACATTTTTCACCTTGTTTACTTATCGCATGAAATCGATAGCTTTTGGTTAAAAAAAATTAAATCGGGCTAAACTTTGTAAGTACATCCTTATTGAAAGGATGTATTAATGTTGTTATTTTAAATGCCTACAATCTTATGACAATATTATATAAAAATTATGTATACACGAATGAAGTGGTAAAATTTGCATTAAATAAGAAACCAAGCATGCATTTTGAGTAAAAATAAACAAATCCATGTAGGTTCATTGTGTTTTCGAGGCATCGCCCACCTTCCCGGACAAATACCTATGGTAATCCACTCTGAAGAGCTGACAGTGAGCGATGCCGCGGAGAAGTACTACAGGTCGATCAGTCCCAAGAAAAATAATAGGTCATTACGTCGCCATCTCGTTAGTGCACCGTGCACCCCGCACCCTAAGTGATTTATTAGAAAATAAAAACAACGGACGCATCGTTACTACTTTATAAAGTCGTAAAATATGCCATCAGCATGTCCGTCTTCTTCGACGACGCGATACTTATTGGTATCCACTCCCGACCTAATTCCACGTGAGTAATGGCGCCGCATTTGTTATATCTTAACATTTTCAATCTGTACGCGTTACGTGTTCCACTTCTATTTTTGGAGGTGTTCTGTCACGGCCGTCGCTGCTCATTTATTTTCGTGCTTCAATCGACAGCACATGGACGAAAGTGGTTATTCATTTAAACCGATGTATTAGCTAGTACACAAAGAGGCTTAGGGACTGTAATTTGTCCAGTGTTTCACGAAAGGAGACAACTGTTTTAAATAATCAAGTATTACAGTGCACGACTTCTTTAAAATAATATTATATGACCAACACAATCTACCACTTGAACAACTGTTTTTTAACGGTACAAAATATAGACAACTTTTATTAACAAAATTTACCCTAAATAACTATGTACTCCGACATTATAGGTCATCTACAAAACTACCACTCCCGGTTGACCAATTGCTATCGCAATCTAATCAGCCCGTATCCTGAACATCCAAATTTTTATAAATCAATTAATTACTTTTGTATATTAATTAATTTTAATTTACGAAGCGGACTAACTACTATGGTCATATGCCGCCTCTTGAGTGGATAATTATGAATTTTAGAAACAACTCGAACAAACATAGTCTTCAGTAGGATTTGAACCCACGACCTTTGATGTGCTAGGCTAGCGAGATAGCCATTACACCACCGAGGTCGGCATATTAATTAATTAATTACTATGACATATTGAAGAAATCTTATAATGGATTAACACCAAAATCTAAACTAAAGGCATTGCTCTTTTCTTTCTTTCTGTGTTTCAATTTCGATAGTCTATCGATGTCCACATCATAAAGTTATTGTTATATTTTTCTGTTATTATTTTTTCTTTGTACATTTCTAGATGTACATCTTCATTTCTTTTGTGGTTTAAGAAAATATATCTACAACATTTGCACCAAAACATCATTTCTAATTCCTAGAATTTTTGTTAAAAAAAAAATTGTGGCCCATAATTTTAGTATATTACAATACGAGTGAAGAAACTGAGAATTTCGCTCACGCATGTGTCAGTTTTGAACAAGAGGCGTTAGCGGAGTGGACAAAGATACATAAGTGAGCGAATTCGTTTCTTCTCGAGTGTTGTATAGCGTTTTGTTCAATCTTGCTATTGTAAGTACGCGCACCCATCCTTGTGGTCCACATACTCAATGTTAGGTTAGGTTCAATTTAGTAATGACAGATAAGTGGGTAAAAGTAGTGAGCAAAAGAACTTTATCACACTCACCTGTCATTACGCATCCCGTTGCCATAGGAATGAGTTGAGTGGACAAAATAGGTTTCGAGCTCTGTATCCAAGAACGGGACAACAAGTTTCAATAGCAGAATTGAACAAAACCATGTTTTTGACGAAACGCATCATAGGAATAGTGGACCTAACAGCATTCCATTTGCTCACCAAATTACATCGTCCAGACAATAAATAATCTTTCAAAATTTTAGGATGCACACCGGAAATTTCCAATATGTATTAAAACCCGTGTAAACCGTTCACGAACAAATCTCTAATATGTATTTTTGTTTAGTCAGTTTTGATATTTCTTTGCTTCCTAGTAAAGTAAAGGTAAGGTCAAGATAAAGATGGTGCGCTAATATTCGAAAGACCATAAAGGAAAGAGACCCAGAAGACGTGTTGACATTTTTTTTATGGTAATCGGACTATCTACTAATGGTCATATAAGTGGATAATCGTGAATTTATTTGAGCAACACAAACGAGCATGCTCTTCCGTGGGGATCGAACCTATGACCTCTGGCGTGCTAGGCTAGTGATATATCTACTACACCACCGAGGTCGACGACATGCTTATTAAAGTTTGAATTATCGAAATATTGTCACATTCAGATAGTCTAAAACATACTATTAAAATTTTTGCCGTCCGGAAAGCTCCGTTACATATACGTGCAGGAGGTAGAAATTCATTAGATATAACTAGAATAAATTGATCTTAGAATGAGTAATGTGTAACAGCGAAACAATTGCATCCGCTAATATACATGTTTTCAGCATGCCTGAATTAAGTTTTATATTATTTATACGAAGCAAGCTATTACCTACATGAAGTAGGGTACGCTAGGATACAAAGCAAATTCTCCTGTGAACTGAGTGAACTGCACTGCATTTTTCATTAAGATTAAAATTCATTTGTTTTCCAACACTCACTTGACTTGCAGCTAAAAACAGTGCAATAAGTCTTAGTTCTTGATACAAACAAGGAAAAGAGAATAGAGAATTGCCACTGTTTTATACCTTGTGTTAAAATTAGCAAACAAGGGAGCTGCAAGCTTATGGTTTGCTGCAAAAAGGAATGCTGCAGAAGAACAAACGTTTGTAACGAGAAATTCTAAAAAACTAATTACGGAACGAAGGTGCACTTGCAATTACCAATTTTGTACCTTCATAAATATACAGCGTCACGACATAATTATATAGGACGGCGCACCGATATGCGTCCCTCTAAAGTTTCGCATTGGCATTCTTACAGAAATTACAATTTATTCAAATTGGAACAATACGAGAAATACATAAATTCATTATTTGTTTCATAAAATTAACATATTTAACTTAATTAAACTAACAACCATAAAGCTGTGTATTGGTTTGAAATTATTTCACCATAAATTATAACTTGTATATCTAACACACGACTCGATGGTGTACCATTTAAAATATATAGGGTTACAGGTTTCAAAATTGAATATGGCAAATATGGGTTTGACTGTTATTTTTAAACATTCCTGTAGCTTTTACCTATTCACTATACAACAAAAGTATATGCAGAAGTTGTTCAGAATTTTAAAATGTCTACAATGAAGCCTATTCTATATAAAATAATACAACACTTCAATAAATATATTTAAAATTGCTTTATGAAATGTCAAGTATTTTCGTCTTTGTTTAATTTTCCATGCCCGTGTTAAGTTTTTCTGATAAATATTAATTTTAATTCAATCAATATATTGTGAAATATTAATATTTAGGTAACCATTTTGCGTTCTAAGTTCTGTTCAACTTTTGTAGTTACATTTTTGTTTTAAAGCGAATAAGCACAGTAATATATAAAAAAAAATAGCAATGAAACCCATATACTCCACTTTTCAATTCTACACCTGGTATACTTATAGATAGTGAAATAAAATACATATCACTCCTTTTAAATCAATTTGCGCTTACCAGTACAGTTTTTGAGGAATAACGCAGAAATCATCACTCACCTGAAACAAAGAAAAAACAAATTACAAAATTATATTTCCATTTAATGAAAGGAGTATATTAAAACTGAGAAAATACAAAACATTCATAAGGTCTACGATCTTAAATGGTTATCGAAATGAACTATGGACTTGAAAAGAAAGTGGCATTTTAAAGCAAGAAGTGAAAGAAAGTAAATCGTTAAGGAATATATTTGGAAGAACAAGGAAGGGAAATAGTGGACAAATGCAGAATTGATGTATTTACAATATTTATATGGCGGTTTTTTATGATATGGACGATTAAAGCAACTTCGTTGCATAGTCGGACAGAAATATTAACCCTTGAATGCTACACTGGGGTCTAAGAATCCCTACGATTTTCATCTAATTTTCCACATGCACTGTATTCGCATAACTAACCAATAAATTCCTAATTAAAATTTGTTCTTTTGATATAGCACATTGCTTTGAACTTAGCTGATATGGGCATGATAGATTTTTGGGTATCTGATAAAGCACAGTCCAATGCCTTATCACATAGCTATATATAAATAATAATAATCTCTCGAAGCTGTATTTATTATCAATGCTTTGAGGGTATTTCAAATTTAAATGTTAGTAATTTCGGCACATCTGCGAGGACAGTGTATGATTTAAATTTTAGCATAATCTTTTCATAAACTCCATTTTACATAAAAATCAGCAGCTGTCTGCGTACAGGCGTAGGTAGGTTAGGTACGTTCGTACATATCTTACGAGTTTGGGACAGGAGAAATTAATCTTGCTCACATCAGGAATTCCCTTGTTCACGAAACAGTTTCACCGGAAGTGCGTCGTAAAGCGGCGTTAAATGTTGAAATAATAACAGGCGCCGCGGGCCCTAATTTACTATCAGGCGAAAGAACTCACCGCATGCGTGTCGCTTGCACGCACCGAGAGATGGCTCTGCTGCTCGGTGGTGTGTGATGCCAGAGAGCCCAATTTGCCAGCAAAAGTGCACGCCAAATTAATTATAATTGTGCGGTGTTCGTCGCTGCCGCAACCAAAGGAAAATGGATCTTGATGGCATAATTAAAATCGGCCTAACCGGTAAATTGTTAACCAAATTGTTAGCGAGATACGGGAATCCCGCTATTAGGTAGCTACAATGTTACAAAATTGTATTTAAATTATATAAAAGAATATAAGTTCTGTTCAGAAAATAACTAAACTTTATTATTAATTTTACAGGTTATTCCCAGCGGCGTTTCCAATTCGCGAAGTAGTCCCGGACCTCTATTCTGTAACTTAGAGCTTAGAGCTAGCTCTATAACTATGACGTCAGAGCAACAGTGAATGTTTCTATAATCTGAATAAAAACTGTTTCTATCCTAGGAATTTTGTAGTGTATACGTATTAAAAATTTAGGTTGGTAGCAAATTTGATTATTTTTGTGTTTGTTTATTCTTTCAAATTTTAACTTTTATAGATTTATTTATTGCTTTTGTTTGGTTTTATGCTCTATTATTAGTTTCAGTTAAGTTTTGTAATGCTTGTATATTTTATTTAGTTTTATAAATTTCTGTACTAATATACACTGAACCATATAATCAATCAAATTAAAAATATAAGAAAATATAATGATGAACTAATACAAAAAATTCAAACACAAAATATCTAACAAAAACTCATGTTCTCTACACCAACTGTCAAAATAGAGCTAGCTCTACGAAGTAGAAACACCTCCAATTGGATATTAAATTCCCTATTTAAAAGAATATTTTAAGGAAAAATAACAAATTAACATAAAACACTAACATAATGATTTCTTGGCCCAAAAGTATTGGCTAATACCACGAACAATGTTTTTGACAACAAAACAAAAAAATATATAAAAAACTTTTCAAATATTCATTGTAGGAAATATTATGCTACATCTTTTTGATTCCAAAGAAATTTAGTCTGTCCCATTTATTTACTAAGATATGGTCAGAAACCCTGATAGGTCTTCAAATAATCTACCATTTACTGTTGATGAATTATTCCCAAAATCTAATCCATTCGTAACATAAACATAATACCTCCCTTACATAAACGTGTATGTACAGAAGGATAAAAAATGATAGAATTTTAGATATCTATATTTATATATATATATATATATATATATATATATATATATATATATATATATATATATATATATATATATGGTGAATTAATTTTTCTTTGTAAGATTTCAACTGGAACAAATGATATGATTCTGGGCTCGTAAATAACTATTATTTATTTTCTATTATAAAAAGTAACATTTTGACGAGCAAATATGAAATGAATCTGAAATTATTTGCAGTGCGGTGCTGTCCCCTTCGTAATTAAATAACTAATTCATTTAAACTGTTCCAATATAATCAATTTTGTTGTTTCATCACCACAGTCAATATTCAGATATTCAACAAAGTTAACAACGGTAACTGAATTTGTATGCAATAATTGTATGAAATTATTTGCATGAGAATAAATTTCATTTGGGGGTAAAATGCAGAAAAATAGATATTATCGCTGATGTTATGAAACCAACAAACAAAAAGCTTGAATGAAATTAATGTATACATATCGATTCAATTAATTTAAAATTAAACAATACTCTTTTCTATTGCAAAAATCTACTTTATGCATTCAGAGTAAAATTTGAATAACATTATTTTTGTACCTAAAAGAGTTTGGGGTTAAAAACTATAAAATAATTTTAGATAAAAATGTATTAGAGCTAAAAAATTACTATGTTTAGATGTATTCATTTTAGAACAGAATAAGTGGGATGTGTAAGATGGCGATGTTGTAGTGTGTGTGGTATGTGTGAGATTTTTAAGAGTGATAAATGTACCATGTTTAAAGTGTAAACATAGCAAATAAATACATCAATAAATACATAACAATGCTGATGCTATATATCAAATAATTGAATGATGAAAATATGCCGAAAAGAACACAGAAGTAAAAGTTATATCAATAAAATACGATGTACAGAAACAAATGTAATAAACAAGAGAAAAAAAGTGGAACACTGCGAAACAGTGAGGCCCACACACTGTAAATTAAATTTAACGATATTTTCTTTATTTCAACAGCGGTTTTATAGAGCAAAAACGCATAATAACATCTTGAATCAAGTAATCAAAATAAACAAAGCAAGTTTACGAGCAACCAGTTGAACGAAAATAGAAATTTTACGAATGGCAAACGGATGTTTGAAACATCCTGGATTGGCCAAAAAGTCCAACACGAACTACAGTCGTCCAAGCGTATATTAGTGTCATAGTAGCGAGTTGAAAACAAAATTATAATTACGGAAACCGGCAACGATATTGATTTAATCCAATGGCAGCCGTTTTTGTCGACATCCGCGCGTGTTGGTGCTTGTTAGTGTGTGTGTGTCAGTACATGTCAGACGGTAGCTGTCACTTGTCTTCCATCAGAGCGCCACCCTGTCATTATCTGATTAACGGAGTGTGTCAGAGATTCTGGACGTTTCGATAGTTTGGTTAATTGTTCTGCTACTGGGCTCTCGCTTCTAATAGATTTTGTACACGGAAGTTTCTGATGCACAATAACGTGGAAATAATTATGTTGTCAGTCGGAGAATTTCACGTATTCACAAAAAATTTACAATCGAAACGAAGGAAGGATTCCAACTATGATAATTGCTATAAATAAATATATCATCACGCCATTATCTTCTTTCGGGTATGGCACATATTTTTCCGCGTGAAACGCGGTTTCCAATAGTCCTAATGATGTTAATGAAAAAGGATAAAATAAAATGGCAACAGTCGGTTGTGGGATTCGAATTGAGGATTTCATCATTCATTACCTCTCATGGATAGTACTCACAACCTTGAAAACCATATTTGACACACGCTATCGACAACCATAAACTTTCAATTTGCACACTCCTGTGGAAATTACATAAAAAAACACTGGCTTTCCCCAAGAATTCTACAGCAAATGCATTTTAAAAATAACCAGATTTAATACATGAAATATTAAGTTTCCGATTTTTGTTTTATAAAGGATTGCAGAAACCTTCTGCAGGAAGAATGTTTGTCCGCAATTGGTACGTAAATAACTATTGAAGAATATGTGTTACAATGACCCACATTGTTAAATTTTTTTCTTGTTACTTTTCCAACATTGAATTTATTTATTATTAAAAATTTTGAACTAGCGATTTGACTATTTCAACAAGATAAGCTTAAGGAACAGTTGCATAAGATTCAACTTTGTAGCACTTTTTAAAAAAATAAAAAACAGTTGCACAATAGCAACATTTGGAAAAAGGTGCGAAAAAGTCATACCTATACAATGAGGTGATTCAGGGAAATATGTATGTTTAATGTTGTGGTTGGTAACATTGCATTGAGATTTATTCAATTATTTGAAAGTTCATGTCTACTCTGATTTATGACATAACTTTAAGTTGATTCCACACTACTCCAATGTTATAGCTGGTATATTTTGTAATATGAGGTGATAATAATTGGCTTTCAAATACTAGCTGGTGTACCTAAAAAATAATAAAAATACTACACTGTAACATCCTGTAAATTTATTTTTCTTATTTTTTTCTGTCTTAATAGTTATTCATGTAAAAGTGAATAAAAGTAGTAATAAATGAGATACTTTGTTGCAATTTAAAATTACTCTTGTGGTTTCTCATTGGTTAACATATCTTGAGGGATGAATTGATGGCTGGTAACTGCACCATATAGCTAGATCTATTCTAAATAGACTACCCCACCCCAAATGGGTAAAAAATGATAAATTTTATAAAGTAATTATTGTTTTCTTATCAACTTCTGTTCCAGTAGCATAACAATATCCCACCTCCCGAAGCCTTGAAGAAAGTAAAACCTTTCCAAGACGTAAACCGAAGCAATCAGAGACACAGCTTGAAAGAATCAAATTTACATTCCATGAGGAAATTTGTCAGTGAGAGCTCTAGTCTAATTACAACCGAACGCGCGGCCCGGTCCTCCGAGGTAGCCGAAGACAAATCTGAAGAGACCGTCCGAAGATCTACTTCGCTCGCGTCATGTGAACTTGACTGCGAGTGGAATTCTCGTTGCTCAACTATCATCGAAAGCGAAATAACAGTGTTCAGTTGGCGTAGACTAATAATTACCAGCGTACCATCATCGGGACCGAAACTTTAATCGTTGAATGATTAATGTCAATTACTCGTGCAAGCCGCATGCAATGTTTGAATACATTAAACCAATATCACCGGCTGTGTGTTGTACGTAAACTTGACAAAATTGAAAAGCCGCGAATGTTATCTAATGCAGTTGGGAAGTAAGGGCTATTATGCTGTGCCGTGGGTTTAAATGCTTTTATTTCTGTTTAAATGAGTGCTGTGCTTTAGTTCAACACGGAATTTATTAAGTATTAATGTGATTAATATTTAGAGATGGATAATGTCACTGCGTTTAAAAATTTACAGAATTCTAGTAAACTATTTTTAAATATAATTAAATATCTTGGAGCGATAATAGAAAATAGTGGTAAAGAGGACATTGATATAAATAAAAGAGTAGACAAATCGGAAAGAATCTTTTATGCAATGAAACACAGCTTCATTGGGAAAAAAGAAATTAATACTAAAACTACAGATCTATATTGATATAGTTTGGTATTGATATACGGTTGCGAGTCATGGGTACTGACTCAAACTCAAAGAATGAAAGCAAAATTCAGGCGTTGGAAATTAAATATCTAGAAAAGAACAAGGAATAACAATGTTGGACTAAATAAGAAATGAAATAATGAGAGAGCAAGTACAATACAAACCAATACTAGACTTTATAGAAACAAGACAACTAGCATGATAGGGCAATATGATAATAAATGAATCTAGATTGGTGTGGCAAATTTGGATGACAAATTTAAAGGAAAATAGGATTTGTGGAAGAGCAAAATAACACCTGGGATATCATCATCAATAACACTCTGAAGAAGAGGAACGATAAACTGCAGGATGCACCGACGCACGAATAAGAAATATGAGGGAAATTTGTTCAAAATTAAGAGACCTTTAAATCTTACTCCTTACGGTAGAAGGATTTTGACTATATACGAATATATAAAAAGGTTGTTGGTACACTACTTTTTTATAAACAATATCAGAATAATGAATAATTATATTTCTTTGTTTATTCTCATATCAACAATGAATATTGAAATAACTATACATCTACCTAAAATGGCCAAAACTAATTCAGGTGATCCAAATGCAGGAACCAATTTCACGCAAGATGTTTGCACAATATTTTTTGAACGAAAAGTATAAAACTAATAATTATCTTAGTCCATATAAAAAACGACATTGTTCCAGGAGCAAAATGTGAAAGTTGCACTATAAATGTAAACATACATAATAATTTGTCGAATATTTCAGACAACAATTATATATATATATATATATATATATATATATATATATATATAAACATAATTTTCAACAATTTTTGAAAATTACTGTCCTATTCTGTGTATATAAATAAATAAAGTTTGTAATAATAGGACCTAAAAAAAAAATCACTTATACTCAAATATTTAAAGGACTATTATTGGCAATGAAACGTAAACAGATTTCATTTTTAGAAACTCTACTGATCGAAAATCGTTAATATTTTTGAAAAACCAGTTGACGTCAGACCTATATTTTATTTGTTTTTACGCCGCCTATTATCAAATATGTCGTAATATACTTCCTTGATGTGAGAGTAGAATTAGGGAAAGTGTGTTCAAATATAGCTATCGATTTTCCCAGTAATTTGAAAGTTCGTTGACCTCATTGTAAAAGACAAAATACGCGAGTGTCCCTATAATTTTTTTTAAATCCTAATTTTCACATTACACCCTTCGAACTCGCCGAAAAAACCTACTACAGTGTAGGTTATCCACCATCAAAATTCCAGTAGACTGGTCACACATAGCTCTCTGCTCTGCTCGCCTCTCCTCTCCCGCATGTGGCGTCCGCACACAAAAACCTGTTAGTCTGGTACGACACTAAATAAACAATTACAGAGCTCTCTATCACACTGCTGTTTTCATTTGAATTAATTCAATTCTACTGACCAAATATTAACATACTGTTAGGTCGCATAAAGCAAATAATACCACGTTACCTGCTGTTGATTTAAGCTGGAGAATGCCACTACTTGTAACTCTTGCTCGCGGAGTATTATCTCATTGTTGAAATATTGTTAACAAGTAATATATTTACTGATATTCCTCGAGCTGGACCACCAGCTACTGGAAACGGGATATGACTTATCAAAATACTGGGGCTAGGTTAGAATAATATTTTCAGATTGGGTTCTGAGCTTCTCGGGAATTATGAAATCTCTTCGGGATTTAGCGACTAGTTGAAATTTCATTATAATTACTACTGGTGGTCAAGAAGCTAAGAGCGCTCAACAATGCAAACTAAAGAGTAATCTGATGGTTGGATTACAAAAATAATTATATTTTGTATCTCTGTTAAACGGACGTAGATGGGTCTGAGTTATTCGGGGATCACTATAGGTCGACGGTCCCTTGCTGTCTGTTGACTGATTACCAGCAAATTTGCTAATGCAAGTAAAACATTCCATCAATGAAAACGATGAAATAATATAAAAATGTATAAGAATCAAGAAGAAAAATCGAGGACGAGATTTTCATTTTGTGGTCTTTTGAGATTTGGCCATTTTCTCAATGACATCTGTGTGATTGGATAGATGCATATGTGCTGGTATGTTCTATAACGTCCTATCGAGAGAAGTAAGAATAGCAAACCTTCATAATTATAAGTCTCCGGGTAATGCGAAAAACGGAGTTAATTTTGGAAACAATTGAAAACCGGAAGTGGAAGTTTGATAAATAAATATTAACAAATGACATATACAAAGTATTACAGGAAGAATACGTGACCTTCTTAAAACTCAATTTTGACGATCTTCAATTGTTTTTATACAAGTTATTTGAGTTTGGAGGAGAGTTAAATTAAATTGTCCATAATTAATTTTGAACCATCATCAATTGTTTGTTAGAATAGTTTTGACTCTTGTCGAGTATGGTAACAAATTGAAAGTTTCTCAGAGGAGAGCTGCATTAAAATATAAAAAATTTACTTCGAGTGATCGTCAATTGTTTTTATGTTATTATTCTTTGGAATTTTGTATCAAATTGAGCGGGAATTTATATTCTCGTGTTATTTACTTCATGGTATATTTTATATACTTTCAAGAATTTTTTTTTTCTTTATTGTGGTTGGATAGAGTAACGCAGAACTCTGGTGATTTTGGTTACCATTAGCTTGGGTAATAAGCTGTATAATCTTGATCAGTCCCTTTTAATTCTATTGACGATAAGAATTTCGTAAGAATCTCAAAATACAAAACAAAAAATTTAAAGCTTTGGGTGTTTGATTTTATTTTCCCAGGACCGCGGACCAAAGTTTGGAAAATGCTGTACTAGTATACTATCATCCAATTACGTACTGTAATATGTCATAGGCCTTTTCTGATAAAATATAGAATACTCTTGACATTCTTTGTATTAATTTAAATAATCTGCAAAGAGGCAACAATTAAGTCATAATTAACCGACTTAATATCTCACATCCTCTAGGTTAAATACAAGCGAGGAGTTTTAATGCAACTAGTGCCACGTGTAAGAAGATTACATTTTTGTCAATTACCGACTAACATAACATTACCGTAGTCTGGCGTTTGCAAGTGTGTGGATAAAATGTAGCTTAATAACATAGAAAATTATAATTTCACAGGGAAGTTCGTTTCATGCTGGGTAATTGTATTTGTTTGTTAGCGTAATCATAATTTTAAGATTAGTTCTGGCCGGGTGTTGTTCTGAGCTTCATCCTTTATCCGCTTGCCGCTGACCCAATTCCCGCTAATCATTATGCGCTTAATTTCCCAAACAGCGTATTAAAACAATACCATTACCCTAACAAACACTGTCCTAAAACTTTCACAATTTCCTTCAACTAGCCATAGTTCACTGAGGTGCTAATTGCTAAGTTGCCCTCAGACCAGACGAATCCCTAGCACGCCCATGGATCGGGCAACATAAATTCAGTGAAAGTTAAGAGATTAAAATACATTTTAACAGCTCTGAGGCATCTCAAAATTTAATGGAGAACTCTTAGTTTCGCTAATCATCATAGTGAGCTGCATTAGGAGCAAAGGGAAGTCAAGGTTATTCGACGTGTAAACCACGCTAAGGGCCAAGAACAATACTTGAAAGAAATGGAAGAGAACCAAAGTTACACGACGTGCAAAACACGCTACATGCCTAGATTATAATAACTAATATACTCTATGGGGAATTGTATCCTGTTCAGCAGAATATCACATAAATAATATGTTTATCCAACACCTCTCAATAAATGCTCTATAACTATGGCGATTTTAAACAAGCAAAGGTACAGATTATCCACTAGTGGGTATAATTTTGAGGAAAGCCACTAGTGAGTATTTTTTTATTTATAACAATAATAATAACACACAACACCTTGGTAACTACTTCGATTGACATTTTAATTTTAAAATTTAATGCATATGTCACTGTTAAATAATATTTCATTAATAATTTTTTCATTTATTAAGAAGTGTTGGAAAAACGTTATACTTCACACGTGGGCAAAGTGGAATTACCCACTCGATAAAATTATCTCACTCAGCCTTCGGCTTCGTGTGCTAAAATTTCTCTCGTGAGTAATTCCTTACTTTGCCCACTTGTAAAGTAAATAACTATGATTCCTGGGTATGTCAAAATGGCAAGACTTATAGAAATATTAAGGTAAAATATGTTCAACACATAACCTTCCACCTGAATAACTTGTAAATGGTACAAAATAGAAATAAAGGTTTAAAATATGAATTATAGTATGGATGAATGTAAATTTCATTACAAAAATAACCATGCGTTCCGTGGGATCCGAACCCACGACTCTTGGTATGTTAGGCTAATGACTTAGCCCCTACACACCCGAGATTGGTGAAAATGCTATTTGAAAATGATACTGTCATTAAAATGTGATGTGGGCATCATGTAACCACCCGAAAAGTTTAATATAAAAACGGTGATAAAGATGAAAGTTTCAAATAAAATTTTTGGCCAATTTTGTGTTTTATAAAAAAAACATAACACGTTTTATAATAAACTACAACTTTAGGTTAATGGATTGCTTCGGAAATCTAACCAGTACTTCACATAATTTTGAGTTATCGTGGACGAAGAAATCGTCACATACAGACTCTGGAATGTGCTTATGTTTCGAAAATTCACTAACGAAAATTTTGACCCATCACAATATCTTTCTTACATATAAGGTGCGGGAGGTAAAAAAATTCTAGTATTATTTAACTATTCTATTATATTGGGGATACAGTGAATTGTATTTCAGTCTGTAGTATACTATTCATTATAACATTAAAAGAAGTAATCTAGTTTTGCAGTTAATATTAATGAGTGAGTGATCAAATGAATCGCTGTATCGGTGGGTATAATATAAAAGAGTCAGTAATATTAATATTTATAGTAAGTTTAAATTTACAATAGGTACATGTAACTGTCTGGGACCTCTTGAATTACACGGCAATAGCTGCGCTCTGTAATTAATTCCACATTAATTTAAATTTATGCAAACATTGACAGAATCAATAATTACGATTCTAAACTGAATACTAATACCCTACAAATTGTAACTAAATTTAGGTGCAAACTCACATATTCGCATAATACTGGACAACATTACTCCAACGAAAAAAACGTTGCACGCCAATGGTCCAGTTATAATTACGGGAATATTAATACACAGTGTAGCAGTAGATCTGATAAGCCGTGGAATGCAGGGGGATCAAGTCACCTGTGCATCCTATTGTGACTCTGGGCCGTTGCCACCCGTTGTGTTGTGATGGACCCCCTTTCCCCGCAACACTGTTCATTCGATACTTTCACGTGGCCGCCCGTCCAGGGTGGGAATTATAATCTGAGGTTTGAATATTTTATTACAGAGCGACAATATTTTATGGGATGTTTTGAGATAATCGGAGAAAGGCTTAAATTTTAATTAGTAAACACGAAAATATATTATTATTACTGATTTAGATATTAGGTATTAGGTTTTATTACTTCGTAGATTAAATTACCCAAGTGGGATACTAAATTCTTTCTTATCGAACAATCCAGGAATACGGACCACCACTACCAAGAAACGCTCATCCCTTAAAAAAATTAGTTTTCGATTATGATAATGTCGAAAAATTACATTTTTCAAGCGTTGTTTTGTTTTTGTTTTTTTTTTTCAAAAAGCCCAGGTAAGCTGATTTAAACTAATATGTCAAAATATACTTTTTACTTTCTTATACAAAGTATAAGGATGTATTGTAATCACGAAAAAAATCGCTGACGAGATTTTTACGGAATTACATATTTTGACGTCCACTGAATCCGTTAAGACACATTTCTCATAGATATCTGTGTGTGAGGATGGATGGATGGATGGATGTCCGTGTGTGCAATATCTCATGAACTAGACAAGATATGTGAACAAAACTTGGAATTTATAACTTTGCAAGACACAGAAAGCAATAAATTCAATTTTTTTCAAAAATAGAATAAGCTTAGAGAAAAAGTTTCAAATAAAAGATGTTAACAATAATATTTTAAAATAAAGTCATACGCAAGGAACAAGTCATACGTGTTCAGTTGGTTTTATTTGTATAAGTAAGTAGTGTGGTGCCCACACCAGATTTTGTTTGCTTCTTTTAACAAAACTGAATTATATGTTTAATAAACTAATTTTAGTTGCTATGGGAACAAACAAATAACAGAAACTGTAATTATTAATCATTCTATATACCAGATTCACATACCGATAGAAAAATTTGAAACTCACGGAATATCCTCACTTAAAATTGTAATATTTTTTTATTGCATTTCTTTATAATATAAGCGCTAAGAAACCCATTGTAGCAGAGCGCATCGTCAGATCTCTAATATTTTTCGAGATACGTCGATTTTTGTTATTTTTCGAAGTGCAAATTTAAGGGCCTGTAATTCAAAAACTACACTAGATATCTAAAAATTCTCTTCAGTTTAGCGTTTCTGGTGCCTTATATAACAAATTAGCAAATTTTTTTAATTTTGAATTTTTTTTGTATTTTTGTTCAAAATTTCGATCATCGATAACTCGACAAATATTAAAGATACAGATTTGCAGTGTTCACCAATCGATTCAGCCCGTCGAAATACATAAGTATGCAAAGTTTCATAAAAATCGCTTTACGGGATGGAAAGTTAGAGTAAAAAGCCTGTAAATGGCGTTTTTCGTGCAAAAAGTCAATAGGTACCCCTTGACGTTTGCCCTGAATTTGACCATTTTATGAATTTTTGCTCTAACATTTCAACCGGTTGTCCGAATTTTCTGAAATTTTCAGGGTTTATGTATTTCGTCGAGCTGAATCGATTGGTGAACACTGCAAGTCTGTATCTTTCATATTTGTCTAGATATCTCCAATCGAAATTTTGAAAAAAATTCAAAAAATTTTCAAAATTTTCAAAATTTACTAATTTATTATAAATGGCACGAAAACCACAGAACTGGAGATATTTTTCGATATCTTGTACAGTTTTCGAGTTACAGCCCCTCAAAGTTGATCTTTGGAAAATATAAAAAATCGTCATATCTCGAAAAATATTAGAGATATGACGATGCGCTCTGCTGCAATGGGTTTCCTGGCATGAATATTATAAAGAAATGTAATAAAAAAAAAAAAATTACAATTTTAAGTCATATTTGGGGAAATTTTGAAAAATATTACAAATCGCCATATTTCGATAAATATAAGACATATTACGATGCATACTACAGCAATGAGTTTATTCATGTTTAAATTATACAAAAGTAATAAATTTCAAGTTAAAACTCAGTAAATAATGGTTTAATGATAATTTCTTGTCTCTACAAATGCAGAACTATCACTATCTTCTAATTTCGCACCGAATTATCCCATACGTGTTCAGATTACCGAAACTACTAAGCATATAAAAGGGTTCGGCAAAATCTAGTCCGGACACACAAATATGTAATCACAGATGATGCCTCAAGACGAATTGTCAGAATATTAGTCCCGTTAGTCTCAAATGACTTTTTTTCTGTCAAAACCAAAAATCTAACTAAATTAATACAAACATGTATGGCAATAAATTGAAACCCAAGAAACCCATTGACAAACCAACATATTTTAATACTTGCATCTTTCAAATGCGCAACAATTATTTTATGGACGAGCTACTAATAGTCTCCTAATGAAGTCAGCGGTCTCATAGAGCGTTCCACTGGACGCCGGTCCTTCAGAGTCTCCTGTTGACCCTTCTGAGACCGCTGTCTTCGCTTCGAGCGCTGAGCTCCTCGTCTTTCATTGTACCGCGTGCCTTGCGACAACTTCGGGAATGTTGTCGACATTGTTTACCTCCACGTGCAAGTGTGCGTGTGAACCTAACACGCGTGAAGTCACCGAGAGTAGGAGATGGGATGGTAAGGAGGTGGTGGTTATATAATGAAGGGTGGGATGAGGTCCACTCTTGGTCATGTCAAACTATCAACTGTTGTTGCAATTGCGCTGTTTTAACAAATTCCAGGTACTGTTAAAACTTAGTTAATTTCTAATTGAATATTGTGTAACAAAGTGCAAGATCACATGTATACGAGACCCACTTTGGAGTAATATTGGGTTGTTAGGGAAGCTATTTGAAGTATTGATAAAAATAGCAACTTCTTGTCAAATGTCAATATAATACTAGCAAGCTGAAAAAACTTTAAAAATTATAGTATGTATATATTTTGGAACTTTCAACCCCAAGTGTTATATTATTAGAATGGACAGACACACTAACATCTATAAATTTCACTACATAACCACGTTTTTTGTTACATAGATTATAAAAAATTTTGGATTAAATTCTGTAAAAATATTTTATTAAACGTTTCTAATTAATCTGTACAACTCTTCATCAGAGAGACAAATAAATAACATAAACAAATACATATATGTATACAACAGTAACTATGTATATAACAAATTATGACTTATAAAACAAAGGAAGCCACGTTTTATTAAACTTGTACCCTTCATCTTTGATTTATTGTATTCTTCTCCTTATAAATTTCTATAGCTACTCGTATGAGTCTACCATTGGCACATTTTGATCTTGCTATAATTTATTTTGTGCAAAAATTCAATGGCATGACTAACCACAGCAGATGTCATTCATTTGTTTTCCTAATGAAAAAATATGACCGTTGGCTGGTACCCTGTTTTTAATTTGTTTTTATGTGTTATAAAATAAGTATTTTAGTTTTGGTTTTAGTGCTGTACAAATATTTTATTAAAAAAATACTATAAATAAAACTGGTAGATAATAATTTCTCTGTAACTCCTATTCAAAGCACTTTTTTTTTATAAAACAAATTTAGAACATTGCACAACGCTAAAACCAAGGATAAATCACTTTTCTTAAAACACCCAAAAACAGGGCTTATGGTATCAGCCATTGTATTTCAATAAAATAATTTTACAGAACTTAACCCAAAAAGTCTTTTATAAAATACTAGCTTATACACAGGTACATGGCTGGAGTTAAAGATATTAGTCCAACTTCTTTGATATTTGAACATTGTTCCAAATTAGAAAAGCACTTCTTTGAACCACTCCTTAGAAGATAAACCTTGTTTTAATTATTATATTTTTTTTTTGTAAAGTTCCATACGAAAGCTTTCAATGAATAACAAGTTTTTACTGCAATAACTACAAAATTAGTTTATTGAAACGGCTGATATTACAGGCACTGTTATTTTTATAAAAGTTTATATATAATGCCGGAATTCCACCATTTTTATTGACCGAATGATTTACTTGCATTGACGAAGTTGCTGATGGTCAGTCAACAGACAACTACAAGGAATTTCGGAATTACTCATCCCTGTGCCGTTTACCAGAGCTACGAATTATAATAATTTCTATAATTCTAGATGTCAGACCGTCAGATATGAGACTGTAAAGCTGAACACTCCTGTTCTCTTGATCACCATTAGTTGAAGCTGTTTTTCTGGGTACTAAGGTTTATTCTAGTTATGAATATAATTTTACACCGTTGGATAGCCCAAATACAGTTCAATAGAGTACACGACAATATTTTTATATCGAGCTTTTGGTTTTTCAATATGTAGTTCAAAATACTATGATAATAAAACGTGGTAAGCTTGGTTCACATGGCATACCCTTCTCTTTGTCAAAGCTATAATTAAACTACAATAGTCCTATTTGGGGTAAAGCCAGGTAAAAGTGCAACAATGGCCACGCTGTCTTGAATGCACGGGGCGCATTACGAGCTGCACCATCGGGTGATGTCGTCGCGCCCCCCGCTGAGAACCACGCTCGGGAATAGACCGAGAATTTAGGTTATGTTTTGGTTCTCCTTGATTAACGATTGTTAAAAAACCGAATTCCCTGGGACTTAATTTATTTCCCGCTTATCCCTGATTCGACTTGGAATTTGTGATTTGTCATTGGCCGCACATAGTTCGTATTATTTCGTTTTTATTTATTTTATTCTTCGTCTTTGTGGAGCTATGCCAGTGACAAAACCAGAGGATGAGTTATTACAGCCAGCGATAGCATCTTCGGGCGCATATTCGAAAGTGCAATTCATTCTAACGAATTTGTACACAGTTAAACACAACTTTACACCCATTAGGTTCTTGACAACTTACAGCCTCTCATCTTGTTGAATACTTTGTAAATATACTTGTAAATTTTGTAAATTCGTTTATTTTTACGTCCAGTAGTAAAAAACGTTTCAAAATAAATGTCGCCTTCCAATAATCTGTGTTATAAATCTCGAGAAGGATTTGTGAGCAATCGCAATTCAATAGTAAATCAAACAATTTTATTGTACCCTCAAACCCGAATTGAAAATGAATAAATTTGTGAGCCCACGCGTGGAGCGATTATGAAACACGATGTCTCCAAACTCAAAACGATTTGTCGTTTGGTAAACGCGGAACAACAGCTTGTCCGAGTCCGCGTCCGAGTGCATCATTTCGACTTCCAATCCCACACTACACGCATACAACCTAATAAAACATAAACACGTGTTCCTGCATAACAAGTCGACAATTCTTGTTATGAGTCGGCTGTTGGCTGCACTGATTTCGGTCAAGTGATGCAATGGACGCCAATGGACTGGGACATAGGTAGGTTATTAACATAGCACCACACCGAAATATTACATAAATTATGATTACTACTCAGATGAACTTTGGAATTAAGTAATGCCTGGCAGAACTTTGGAAAATATAATAAAATTTTTTAATAGTTTTATACCTATATTTTATTATCTGACAATCTGTTCTTATTTGTATTGTTTAGATGGAATAACAGCCTTCGGCTTAACCTCATCATTGATCTCGAATTAATAAAGTTATTTACTATTTTTGGGTATTTTAAGAGAAGTGTCTTAGACTTTGTTTAAGCGCTGTACAATGTTTGAAAATTATTTTTTTAAAAAATACTTCAAATAAAAGTAGTAGATAATAAATTTCTTTAACTTCTATTCGAAACAGTTTTTTATAAAATAATTTTAGAACATTGTACAGCGCTAAAACAGAGGTTAAAACACCCAAATTAATTATTATTATTATTATTTTTTAGTTTCAATGACAGCGCACAAGACAAGAATAACCACATGGCTCATTTATATTTAAGTTATGTCAAAAGATGTCACTAGGTTCTTCCTAATTTATATGTATGGCCGCAAGGTTCGCTAGGTGTATCAGTTGCAAGTTTGACACATGGTGTAAAGAGTTACTGTTACAAATTGTTGCATGTTGATAACAACCTAAATATTCAAATAAGTTTGTAAGTATTTCATACCACTCCAAACAGTTTATGTTGAAAGTAAATACAGCGATTCGTGGACATCAGTGGTACTAACTCAACTATGGCTAAATAGTAAGGCCAATTGTGAAGTTAGCTGTAGATCCTAGTTTCTTTAGTCCGTCATAGATATAGAAAAACAAATTAAAAAAGCAAAAAACTAAGATTTATTTTAGTTCTGAGGTTGAATAAACACAATTTTGTTCAACGGCATTTTCAGAATTTACTAGGTTTTTGTTGTTGGATTTGCACCACCACAAACTGTATATCTACCAAACATCATTGGCGATCCGTAGCTAATTTCAAATTGGCCGTAAACTACGGTCTTAGGTCTTACCTCAACTATAAAGTGGGGTTATGTATATGTGACATATCCTATGTTTTAAATAATCAACATTTTTTTACAATTTAAGACTGAGAAGTAAGCTTAACTTCAAAACAGCGCTGGAAAGTATAAAATTGTAACCAATTTCCATTGGGTATACTAAGCACAGGAGTCTACTATCAAATTTCATGGGTTTGAAAATAGCCCCTTGGTAACATATCGGACTGTGAATTAGAGACTCAGTTCTAGTTTTACAATAAATTCAAGTTTACTCGTTTACTCACTAACATCGAGGTTCACATGTTTGAGGGTAAGTGATTTAATGGCTCGAAAACTCACTTCACAGGTAAAATGAATAAGTAGCTTATGGAATTACTACATAGTATTCAATGATGCAATGTACAAACATAAATATTTTGAGGCTATAGTCCCAATAATTGACAGTAGCAAAGTTCTGTGATCACAGAAAACTATACCAAAACGAAGATACCTTCCTCGACTAGAACAGTACGGCAGTATCTTCCACAGCGAATATCCATCATTAACCAGTTACCATAACATCAATTAAAACAAGTGAAAGAGGCTAGTGATGGCCGCCGAGGTTGGACACTGCAGTGCACCGACTAGAGTGAGGCTACGGTATCTAAGATCGGTATTTTTTTGTGGAGCGGCCATTGTGTTAATGTAATCCGTCGCATTAAAGGCAGCAGAATGAGGCCCGGACATCTCATTATAGTATTTTTGTCGCCGCCGTCGCCGTATCGTGATTTCGTTACCGAAGGTTCGCGCCTTGTTGGAGGCAGGTCGACGGGCGATAAGGACCAAACAGTGCTTCTCAAAATCCTACAGCAGTTGAGGATGACGCCCAAAGAAACCACAATAATAATCATTTATATATTTAGTTAAAATTTAAAGTGCAGATGGTAATACACTCAGTGAGACAAGTGTGAAATAGGATTTCAATTAATCAATTGAAACAAATAAAATAGTATATTGTGTCATTAGGAGTAAATGTGATACTTTGGGTGCTGAGCCTGTAAGTTTGAACGACGAGCGAAGCGAGTCGAACAATTACATGCGAAGCACCCAAAGACACATTTACTCCGAATAACACATGCTATTTTTTCTTCAAACATAGAAAATAAAATTATAAATATTATAAAATGCTCAAAACTTCAAAAAATATTCTGTCTTATCTAGCATTTCAAGTTGCCGTAGAATATGCTGTTTTGTTATTTTTGTTTATTTGTTTCATTTTTAACTGTCAAATTATTGAATTACAACCTAACTAGTTTTCATAATATTTTACTTTGTCCACCGCTGGCGTAAATGTGTTGCCAAGGAGACACTTTTACGCCGGCGCCGACAATATTGAACTTCTGCTTGTTGAATACAAATACATAACAACGCACTTTTATGACGTTTGAAGAAAAAAATATTTATTGACTCTAAGATGTTTTTTCACCTAACTGTAATAGTATATTATGTATCAAGAACGATAAACAGTTTACCGATGGAAGACAATATTTGGAGAGTGAGCGAAATAATGCTGAAATGCTTATTAGATGGCTTTTCTATAGTTATTACTATTTATGAGAGATGTAAACAAATTTGATTATGCATTTAAATGATAAGCGGTAATTTAGTGTCGTGGTGTAATTTAAGCTATTCTTTTTGAAAAACAAGAACAATAATTACTTAATTTATGATCTAATTAGATTGAAGAATCGTGGAGTATTGAATGTTAAACTTATCGTTTACCGATCTGTTTAACCTAGTAACTGGTAAAAACATACCTCCTTGGAAACAGGCATGGTAAGTTGATTAAAAAAAGACCAGTCATGTAAAAATATATTTTAAACAGAATTATAAAAATTGTCAACTGATTATTTTACAAAACAATATTAAGAGAGAGAGAGAATCATGTTACAATATTTTACAATTTGATTAAAAATACAATATTTATATGACCTTTAAAAGAAGTTGTAGATAGAGATGACATATAAAGAGAAATATTATGAAAGATAATTTTTTGAAAACGGTACATTATATAAATAATTTTCTAGCAATGTGTAATTATACATACATAACATCACGCTATGTCCCAGTTAGTGGGGTAGCACGAACCTAGAAACACAGTTAATCTCCTCCAAACATTCCTATCCTGACACCACTTTCGCCTCGTCCACATTCATAGTGCGATTCATACATGCTCGTTTATTCTTCACACTCGGAATCATTCGTTCACGCAACAAGCCATCAATTATACCCAACCAGTTATTCCTCGGACGCCCACACAATCGTTCACCTTCAATCTCACCCACATATATTAGTTTCATCAACCGTTCATTCGACATTCGCTCAACATGTCCAAACCACCTCAACTGACTCACTCCCACTTTCTTAACAACATTCTTCTCAATCTCACACTCATCATACACCAATGTATTCCGTATACGAATTATAATATTCAGATATCTTCCTGAAAACCAATCGCATTATCTAAGGTTGTCAGCAATCCAGTTAACCTACCAAATGAATCAACACTTTCATTGATTTGCTTCCAAACTTAGCCTCATTTACTAATTATTAATATTCTAGACATCACACGGTATAAAACAGTTTGACATGGCATTTCCATATCAAAACAGAGATCCTTATCATGACATTATCGACGAATATTGACACTAATCAATACACTGAACGTTGCGTGGAATTCAACAACTCTTTGGTGACCTTAACATTTATAATCTACACACTCTATGCATAATGGAACTCACAGGTGGAAGAGAATACACATGGTAACTGGAAAGTTCATTTTTTCATATAGTGTAACTTATTTTTGATGCTTTTCGATGAACATTGTAATAGTGAGCAATTATAAACATTCATACCATATCCGGGATTTGAATTCGGAACCCTCTACATACGAAACAGGATCGCTCATAAATCACCTCCGTCCTATTTATTATACGGCTGTTAATATTAAACCTTTAGTAACTTAAAAAAAGCCAGCTTTAAAAAGTGCTACCCATTTGACCAAAAGTTTCAGTATGTTCTATGGAATCTACCTGTTTAGGTACATCGAAAAGCGCACGTCTGCCATTTAGATCTGGGTGGTATTTAATATGGCTTCCATTAAAAAAGGAAAAAAAATTATGGAATTTTGAATAATGTGACCTAAATTTTCTTTTTAATATCGAAATACTAGACGAAAATACAAATCAAAAGACATCAGTCTGCCGTTCGTACGTGGTCGGGTTGTTTCAGCAGACGAATTTCAAAATTTATTGCTCGAAATTTGACTCAAATGACCAAAATTTTCTTTTTATCCCATGATACCAGACGAAAATACAAATCAAAAGACACTAGTCTGTCACTCGTACGTGGTCGGGTTGCCTTGGCAGACGAATATCAAAATTTAAAATTTGTGGCCGGAAATTTGGTTTAAATGACCAAAATATTCTTTTTTATCTCATGATACTAGAGAATACAAATCAAACATAGTGGATATAATTCCAGTGACCTTACAGGTACATTATTATTAATAAAACTGTTATAAGCAACCAGTTAAAAAAGACTGACTTGATTGTGTTTCCCCGTATCTTGACACAGTGATTTTTTAAAAGTAGAAAATATTGTAAAAATAGTTATTTGTCAGACTAGACAGGTAAGCGCTTCCTTTTCCCCCTCGAGTTGAGGCATTTCGAACAAGAGTGGAAAAAGAGCTTTCCTTTCGTGTTAGACACAACTTTTTTCACGACATGTTTCTAAAAACGATTTGCTCGGACCTAAAATACACTTTGAGAACACAACTGACAGACTGACACGTTAAAAGTTAGGTTATCAGACACAAGGCGGTGTAGCAGTGTTGCCAATGAACCAATCTTAAATATCTTTAATAAGTTGTCAAATTGTGATTTAATAAGAAAAAGAAAAATATAAGACATAATTGTAAGATAATATAAAGTATGTATATCACTAAAATAAGGATTTTAAATAAAATTAGGAATTTATTTATTTTTTTGTAAATAACTTTCATATTGGTAACACTCTCTAGAGAGGAACAACACATTTTTCTCACTATTTCGGGAGAAGAACGGTGGGGTTTCCTACCATGTCGTGAAAAAAATAAATTAGACTCATATCGTTATTAACGAAATTAAGGATATCCAGATACATGAACTTTTATATTGTTTTGATCTATACTATCCACCCTTAATGCAATGGCCACCTATATATTTTTTCATAGGTAAATTCAAACATCAGTAATAAAGAGTTGTTGAAGTACAGGCCCAGTGTAATGAGAATCTTCCTCGTCACTAGTATTTTTCTCTGAGCTGCGAGCAGCCTCCATTACAAACATCCATCCATCTAGTTCCAGTGTCAAAGCCAGTGCGCGTGCATGGAGGCCTTTGAGGTCGCACCGCACACGGCACAGAAACCGAAACTCCGTAACGAAGTTCTCACCATGCGCACACAAAGGGCGCATTCTTTTTTTAGGGCCCGTTAGGGCGCGCCGCCCGTATTTGCCCACTATTCACCAAAATCAAAGCTTGTGACAGTGTGGCAGGTTCCGAGACACGCAGTGTGACTCGCGACCTGATACTCGGGGCTGGGACGGAGCAGTTGCCCAGTGCGGTGGTCGACGATTTTAACAGGAGGAATGCCTCCACGAGGATCGTTAACGTTTATTCCTCAATTGTTATTTACGTAGTTTATATAAGAAATAAAATGAATACACAAATTGTATACCTACACTGTTTATTCAACTATCCAGACATATTTAACAAGATGGAAGATCACTAATCAGTTTGACTGTCATGTGTCATGTCTCTAAGAATATCTGCATGGTGAAATTGTAGTTAACGTTATCCTTTTTTACTTCCTCATAGGGAAATATAGGATTAATGTTTTTTGTTTATAACGTCATAAGCTCTTTTCGTATTCATGAATTATTTTATACTTCTATACATTTATCCAAAATTATGTTTACCAATTGAGAGCTATTATATTGGGCAAAAAATGTTGAACCAAATACTACACTAAATTTATTATTTTAAAATGAAATTTCATTCAATATTTCATCAATTACTTTTATTATGGATTCGCAAAATGGTGTTGGAGAAACTATACTCTTTCATTATAAATATAGTTTGTTTGTTTTTTACTTCCCGCCTACCTGTAGGTAAGGGAGGTATTGTTTTTGGTCAAAAAATTGGGTAGTGAGTTTTCAATGAATAAGCACGTTTTAGGGTCCCTACAATACGATTTTACTATTTTCGCGATGATGCCTGTAAAAATTAATTAAATTTCCTTTTTCAACAATTTATGTTATTTTGAAAGTTGAAGAATATTTAATTTTACGTGTGTTTTGATTACACTAATTTTATTAATTTCCATTAGATTTAGAGATAATAAAATATAAAGAAATTAGATTTCACAAATCTTGCATTCCTAGTACACCATGGAAAAATTTTCAATTTTTTACGAAATGTGACACATGTCATTGTGATTGTGAAGCTGTTTTCTTAGTGAAAAATATTAAAAAAATTAAATAAATATACGAAAGAAAATTAAATTTCTCAAATATAAATAGAAAATAAACAAATAAGAAGGTATGTTTCTGTATCATCAAATGCTATTTTGTATCGTTTAAGGGTAGTATTGGGCGGGAGGTTATGTGTTGGACACATCAGATTTTTTAAAAAGGTAAGCAGACAACTTTATGGACATATGTCGCTTAATCAGTGAAAGATTGTGAATTTTATAAACATCACAAACGACCATGCTCTTCTGGCGTGCTATACCACAGAGATCAGCTAAGACTATTGTTATCATAGGCCCCGAATTTTAAAAATGCTCGAGGGGGCTGAGATTAAGTTTGACAATATAGAATTATTTAAATAATGTATTATTTGACATCTACAGAGATGAAAAATAAACAAAAATAAATGAAATCCAAGTTAAAAAGTGAAACACATACCTTACATTCAAATAAAAATATGATTGTTATATTCTATGTTTACCGGATAGGTTTCAGTATGGTACCTGCAATATTACAGTACTGTTATTTTTTTACTAAAATAAAAACAATTTCTGGATTGCAGTCCGCATATTAAAAAATGTATTTCAATCTCAACCGATTTCTACCCCACATAGGTTTTTATCAGGAGATAAAAGTCTAAAATTCAAATCTGTTTTTTAAAATGTTTAAAAATGCAGAAATTCGGGTCTATATGAATTAGAAATTTGTGTGGTAACCCCACCAGCTTCTTTTTATCTGCCTTCGCTGAAAGAAGACTGCGTTAGCACCACAATAAACCGTCAAAATAAATTTTAGCGCAAATTACAAATGTAACAAGCCTTTTTTAATCTTTCTTTTAAATTTCTTTTTTAATTTGCAAACTTCTGCCTGCGTCTAAAGTGAATTAACTTTAATTAAATTTTTATATTATCAAGGAAGGCGTAGAGAATGAGATTCCGGTAAGATAACGCAATTGGCGATTCTTGAAATTATTATAGAGCAAAGTGCAGTTGGCCCTGATGCCCCCTGCCAGATTTTAGAAATGTCATCAAGTGATAAAAACTTTGCAAATTAAGAAATTAAATGCAGTGCTCTTCATTATTTTTAACGCTTTAATTATAGAGTGGGTTGAATTGTTTAAAATTTAAAACGTACTCATAATTTAAAACAATTTTGAAACAATAAATCAACACATTTTTCATGTTGTATGTAACTGGAGCTCCAACTGAACTACAGCCATTGTTCTTTTATCATTAATGTTTAATTAGCTATGCTTCTAGCGAAACCA
Source organism: Poecilus cupreus (assembly GCA_963942605.1). Classification (NCBI taxonomy): domain Eukaryota; kingdom Metazoa; phylum Arthropoda; class Insecta; order Coleoptera; family Carabidae; genus Poecilus; species Poecilus cupreus. The sequence goes on from OZ012720.1 coordinate 30,476,949, forward strand.
CGGCTATAAATTTTAACTGTAACAAGTAATTATGGTTGAAATGAAACCATACCTACATCTGCGACATTTTCTCATTTTGACGTGTCATCTATTTCAACACTCTACTGGAGTCTAAGAAACTCAACGATTTTCATCTAAATTTCCCCATGCACAGCATTCGCATAACTTCGATGCCACGTCGTAAATACAGTTTCTATAATCCTAAATAAATATTTAATGTAAAATCCCTGTGTTTGTTCTCAATAGTCCAAAATAAAACAGTTAAGATTTGGCAAAATGTTGTTGTCAATAAATTATATGGTTCAGAAAGGTTATCAACTGTATAATGTCTTTCTATAAACCTAAACAAATTCCAGAAAAATTACATCCAGTTATCTGAAAGTATATTTTTTCTTGAGGTTTCCCAGACACCAGTGTAACGTTTGTGTTACTGTGAAACAAGTGTTCAGGGTCAAAGTATCGTATAAGGAAAAACAACAACACCAATAATTTAAACTTGGGAGAGTTTACCTGGGCGACTCTATTGTAAACTGAGCCTAAACACTTGTTATTTTGTCTCGGACATATATTTTCTTCCAGGGGTAGACTGTCACTTTACCTGGACAATGAATGCATCATTCGTTTAATTTATTAATAAAGAATTCAGCGGCGTATTGTCCTAACCCAACAAATGTAATTTATAACTTGTAGTTTTTAATGTATAGTAGCCGCACAAATATTTTGGTTGCTGGTCATATTTATAGCTTTTAATTTCCCGTATATTTTATTTGACTATTTGACAGAATTTGATTCATATTCCTGGTGCATTACGTGTAAACAACTTAAAATGCTATTTTAAGGTTATACAATTAACTTAAATTTAGAACCAAGCGCTTTGAAGATAGACACACTTCACCCTTTGACGATATTCTTGAAACAAAACAAATATATTGAATAAAACTTACTATGTATTACGCATATTTTTGTAGAAGACCTCTTGGAAATCAGCCAATTGTTTATTAAAATATTACCCCTACCGGTTTCGGCGCCCCATTCGTCTCCTTCAGGAGGTGATATTAACAGAAACTAATACAAAACATGTTAAAAGCATGAATAAATAAACAAATATGGACCAACAATAACAGATGAATCTCTTCGTCAAAAATTAAAACAATAAATACATTATAAACAAATAAAAAAAATTAACAAAATAAGATATAAAAAACGTTACTTTTCCACCAAACCCTTGTGGAGGGGGGAGTAACTTTACTTTTCCATCCAACCGATGGAGGGGAAAAGTAACGTTAAATTGATTCATGTTGATCGTTGGATTAATTGTTACTTATTTAATGGCATTTATTTCAACTTGAAGAGTAGTGATTCCAATTTGGCAAAGTTGTTGCGAGAAATATTTTAAATAAATAAATGAATGAAAGAGACTGCATATTAATTTAATTTAGTGGTGTACTTATTGATAAATTATAATTATACTTATTCCTCTTCAGACTTTAAAGTTCAAGAAAGTTTTTGAACGAGACCAACTTTTATTTTTCATAGAAAATTACAGGTAAGGAACTAATAATAGAGCAAAATTAACTTCACATGCCGAGTACTTGCTTCGGCCTTTAATAACCCACTTGACTTTATTGAGAACCAGAACGAAGAGCTAATTAAAAAGTCTGCTCCTTCCTTAACTTTATATCTGCCACAAATACAGGTATTTGCTGACAGTCCATTGAATGATTTGCATATACGTCAGTACTCCCTAATGGTATTCGGATTTCAAATGAGCAAAATTGAATCAATAAGGTTTTTATTGAAATATTTATATTAAGAATGAAAAACCTATTTACCCTTGTGGTTTAGAATTCACTCTGCTAAGAAGAGGACTGTTTTATTTTATATGCAAATATAATAAGATATTTTGGAAAAGGCAAACAATTCACAAGAAAGATTTCCCCCAAAATATTTCATTTATCCTTAATCATTTTAGAGAAAAATAAAACTATAAACTCTACTATATTATAGTGTCTAGTAGCAGCCCCATTGGAAATGGTTCCAACCTACTTCTGAAGAAGTAAAATGAATTAACTGTATGAATATTATTTACACTCCTCTGTTTTGTTTCTTTTTGATTTTGTGGTAGTTTTAAAATGCAGGTAGCACATCCGCGCCTGGCTTTCCTAATTAAAAATGCACAGTCACTTCCCTTTGGAAACAAGATAATCTAAAGAAACAAACATGTTGCTAAAGAGCGCCTCTCAACAACCATCCGCAGCGCATTTCTCATTAAAACGAATTAACACCATATTATATATTCATCAAATTACAGGCGCTGGTACAGGCTTTGCAGCGCGAGACGCTAGGATATTATTTCAAACGGCGCGGGACCGGCAAAAGTTGAGGCATCCACGCGATAAAAGGAAGAATTTTCATTACGCGCTGTACAACAAGCCGCTGAGATGCGCATTCATTCAATTATTTTTGTAATGCTTAAAGATTTCCAAACGAATTGTATTACCTGAATACTGTTAATTACAAACATAGATTTTGACATTATTCTTTCTGTAAAATATTTTCTGTAAATACAGTGTTTCGAATAAGTCATGTCTTGTTCAACTCGTAACTTTTATTCTAAACTCACATATTTTTACACAACTTAATTCAAAAGTCTTTTATAGTAAGACGTTTTAAATGAAGAAAGTAAATACATTCGTGGTAACGTATTTGACTCTGGATAATATTCTCGCACCCGACAAATTCGCTAACCAATTTCACCATATAAGAGAGATTTTGGGCTATTTTTCTCGCTTCATTGGGGGTCGCGATTTAACAGCGGGAATATCACTTGACCAACAAAAATATATATCACATACCTTCCCCTTTAGTAGTAGTAGCCTGATACATATTTGGACAATTTTTCCCAATTTCGAAAGGTCGCTATTGACTTCCGAACTTTGAGAGCTACAAGTTCGGTTAAATGAGAAGTCACTTTAGATGATTTCTTACTCTTTCATAATTTGGTCAAGATAATGGCAATGAAAAATAAGCAAACCTAGAATCGCTTAATGTGAAAATCTCAAATACTTAATTTTAAAATCATCATCTTAAGAAATAGTTTTTTAGCTAAAAAGGAAAGTTCTATCAACAGTTTCATAGGTTTCTTGGGTTGAGGTTTGCGAATATCGAGTTCATTTTTTTTAAATTTAGGTTAATGTATTATCGGGGGTAATATCACAAGATCTACTGATTTTATCGATAATTAAACTCCAATATAAAGTAAGCCATACAGAGAAAAACAATTTTATCGTTTTGACAGCGGATAAATAGGAAGGTAATTTTTTGAAAGTGATAAAACGTTATTTACCTTTATCCTAGCAACCAGATCAAAATACTAACTACATTAATATCATTTGCATTATATGTCAAAAATATAATATATAATAATTGTACTTTCATCTATTGAACTTTGAAATAACCCTTTTTATAAAAAATGTCATTAAATTATCTCGCCAAATTACACTCGAGAAATATATTTTCTTCTGATAAATTTCAGTTTGACAACTCAACCTTGTCACCTGACAGCAATTTGACTCGAAAACTGTTTAAAAAATAAAATCACTCCACCTACGGTGTCCTGATTTTATTAAAACAGTTTTCTTGTCATATTGCTAGGTAACAAGGTTTCGTTACAAACAGAAATTTATCCGGCAAAATAAAAAGCTCTGGGGTCTTTCACCATTTTTTTTTTATATTTTTTTATGAAACTTTATCTATACTGAAGACTATCTACGCTTTTAAAAAGTCTTAATTGTTATTCATTAAGCCACAATGATTTTTTAAAAATGTTGTGACGTCATAGTAGAGATCTAAAAGAGTAGATATTTAAATAATTTTTGTTACATAAATGTTCTATTTTATTGTAATAATAATAATAAAATAAGTAAAAAAATATATGACTACAATTACTTACAATCTGTACTGTTTTAGATCCAGCAACACCTCTACTATGACGTCACAACATTTTTTTAAAAATCATTGTGGCTTAATGAATAACAATTAAGACTTTTTAAAAGCGTAGATAGTCTTCAGTATAGATAAAGTTTCATAAAAAAATATAAAAAAAAAATGGTGAAAGACCCCAGAGCTTTTTATTTTGCCGGATAAATTTCTGTTTGTAACGAAACCTTGTTACCTAGCAATATGACAAGAAAACTGTTTTAAAAAAAAGTTTCATAAAAAAAAATAAAAAAAAAATGGTGAAAGACCCCATTACAGTTGATAAATTTTTATTTTGCACGAATTTTATTGCTTACCATCAAACACGAAACACAGAAAATTGAACATTGTTTAATTCGTGTGCTGTTCTAAATTGTTCCTGTGTTCTATGCAAACTATCAATTGAAGTAAATAAATATATATGACCAAAATTGTAGGTTATTCTGTGTTCTGTGCTAACTACAAATCCAGCTTTATCCGTTCTTAAAGTATAGGTAAATACTTTTAATAACTAAGCATTAATGGTATATTATTATAGATATAAAATATCATTACATCAAATCGTCAGATTATAAGATATTCTAAAACTGTATAGTAGTGAATGTATGAACAAAATATAAATTCTTTCCAAAGCCAGCCCACAGAGATAAATCTTCTTGGTTAATCTGTAAATATCTAGTTTACATACAGACAGGTCTTCCTACAACTGGAGGCGTTTCGGATGTATAATTCTATGAAATATTTAAGAAATACAGGATTTCATTGACAGAAATCATATATATTTTGATATTTGTTTCCAATTTCTAACGGACAAACCGTTTTTATCAAATAAAATATTAAATTTATGCGCCTATAAAACTTAAACGATAAATTCCTGCTAGCTTATATTTAGTTATGACACGACTTTATTCTCGCAGCGTTTTATATCTTCATTTTTAATCAATTTTCATTCCGGACATAAAAAAACACAAACACAGCCTAATCAGAAGAAAATCTACACATCCCACAAGTGTCTAACAGTTTGCGAGTCAGCACACTTAGCCTACACCAGTGGCTCTCAACAGGAGAGCTTAATAAGTAGACCACGGCGCTGTCGAGATGATCATGTCGACATTGGTTCCCGTGGGTGGCAATAAACCATCCACATAAAGACGAGTGTGTACGCACCACGCAGACGGTGGCAGGGAAGGTATGTCTGACGAGACATCACATCAAAGTTGTAATTAATTTGATGTCGTACCTCATAAATCACATATGAAGACAATTTAATTTAACGTTGTGCGTTACACATTAGCCAGTATTTGTTGGCGATCAGTGACACTGGGAGTTTCATGCTGATTTATCAATTGTAACTATAGAAACAATAAGATAAATAAACTGACCTATATTTTGTTTCATAACAGTGATGAAAAATACAATGTGTCTTGAATTTAGATGTTTAGAATGTATATTTGCGATTTACCTCCTGGTTCATACTGAATTTATTATATTTGAAATCTGCCAATGAAGATTAGGCTTAAGATTTTTGACTCAGGGGTCTTAAAACACTCGCTATGCTCGTGTTTTAATGTACCCATTCGTGACTAAAGACTTGCTTTATATACTTTTATCGTAAATAACTATTATGATGATCACAAATAAATCAGTTTGGTTAACAATCTTGACACATTTTACTGTTGTTACAGTTTTTTTTTTTTTGGTTCCCAGTCAAGACGATTGGTAGGATTTGGAAATTTAGATTTAGAATAAAAAATATGAAGCTATCTTAAATATAAATAACAAATCTTTTTAATCTAAATTTGTAAATTAAATTCAGTATAAATCAGTATAAATTTAATGAAAATTAATAAAATTAGTGAAATCAAAACGCATGTAAAAATTGAATATTCTACAATTAACAAAATAAAATAAATTGTTGAAAAATTAAATTTAACCATGATTTTTTTTTTCATGGAAAACTGTTAAGAGCTTCTAGTAAACTGCTACTTCCGGTTGACCAATTTTATCCAAAATCTAATCAGCTCTTCATATAAATATAAGGAACAAAAATTCAAAAAATTTTTATATTATACTATTTGAGTTATGCGAGAAGAAAAAAATCGGTACAGACATAATAGTGAAAATAGTAATATCGTATTGTAGAGTCCCAAAAACGTGCTTATTCACAGAAAACTCACTACTCAATTTTTTTTATCAAAAACAATTCCTCCTTTACTATAGGTACGCGGGAGGTAAAAGTTTACTCTGTAGCAACTTGCTAATTGTGATAAATATTAATAGTTTTTTTGACAGCTAATGAAATAGTCTCTATTAAAAATGAAGTATTGATGCGATTTTGTCACCATTAGCAAGTTGTTACGATAACAACTTTGTTAAAGAATTGGGCCGATTATCAACATAAAAATCTCTACTATATAAGATTAATAAAGTACAGTTTCTGAATTAATACAAATAACTATTGAAATAATGTGTTCGTCGCCCTCCTAGGAGGAGATTTTAATATTTCCATCCTTTAAAACATCTTCAACAGTCCGCGGGCCACCCACGCCACCTCAATTAACAACTCAGTCCAAGAAACGCAGACACCGCGGTATTTGAACCCGGTAACCCAGCTCGTAAACACCACACACTCGCTCCTCACCACTGCACGTGTGTCCATCTCTTTGTGTGTATGTGACGGAATATATTAAGGTATTAGGTGTTAGAAGTTGGATTGGGAGTTACTCAGGGCTGGCATCTTGGTCCGGCAGGTGCGTAACACAATAGAGAAGTTGGATTTTAGGGTTTTAATTGTGACGTTATCGTCGAGGTGTTAATATAGGGACATGTTTCTGGTGGACTTAAATATGTTGGGCATTTTGTGGTAACGTCTTAATTTGGATAATTATTGGTTTGGTAAATAAGTAAAATGTTTTTAACACCTCAAAATCATGGGTCCAAGGATATGAGGGATGAGCAATAACAGGGGTCATTTTATATATTGATAATTTTCGAAATTATTATTTAATATCTGCTGTGAGCACTACAATGGGGTCTTTCGCCATTTAAAATTTTTTTTTTTATGAAACTATCTATATTGAAGACTATCTACACTTTAAAAAAATCTTAATTGTTATTCAATAAGCCACAATGATTTTTTAAAAATTGTTGTGACGTCATAGTAGATGTGTTGCTGGATCTAAAACAGTACAGATTGTAAATAATTGTAGACATATATTTTTTTACTTATTTTTTTATTATTATTACAATAAAGTAGAACATTTATGTGACAAAAATTATTTAAATCATTGTGGCTTAATGAGTAACAATTAAGTGTAGATAGTCTTCAATATAGATAAAGTTTCATAAAAAAAATAACAAAAAAAATGGTGAAAGACCCCATTCCTCTAGCAATAGATTTCTTAAAAAACAATGAAGAAACACGGACCACAACTATCAAAAAACGCTTAACCCTTAAAAAAAATTGTTTTTATTTTTTTATGAAGATGGTAAGCGAACTACTGTGGTCATATGCCGCTTACCATGCTCTTCAGAAGGATTCGAACCCACGACCCCTGGCATGAAATTTGTTTTCAATTATAACACATGTTAGAAAAATCTGTTGTGGATACAACAATACCTCCCGCCATAGATTTTTTAACAAACAATGCAGGAACACGGACCACCACAATCAAGAAACGCTCATCCCTTAAAAAAATTACATTTCAATTATGATACATGTCAAAAATAGATATTTATTAAGCGTTATTTGTTATTTTTTGAATCACAGGTTAATAGATTTAAAGAAAAATGTGAAAATATAATTTTCTTTAGGGTGCTGTAATTCACAAATGGTGACAGTAACAAATGATTCAAACAATAATTGTAGATAATAATATTTGAAACGTAATTCTAAAACAAAAAATTGTCATTAAATCATAATTTACAGAGATATTTCAAACTTGATAGAGGTTCAAGTAAACAACTACTTCCGTTTATTGGATTATCACAAAAAACTAATCAGGTCTTCCCAAGGGGATACAAATAAAATATTTAAAATATCTAAATTTTCAGTCTAGCAATTTTTAGAAACTGTAACTCCAGAGATCCACACACACACAAACATCATCGCGCATACTATTAAAATTGTTTTTACGGGACCTTGAAATATTCTCATCTACCGAATAGTCACTACCGAATTTTTAGTATGATTCCTATACTTCCTTTACATATACGTGACGGGAGATAAAAAGGTTATCCTTTACAAAATTCATTCATTTAGTACTTGTTATTTTAACTTTACCATTGTAGTTCCCCTTGGGATCCGTGACTTGACAGCTGGTTAACAGTATTTCATGTTTAAAATATATTACTAAGATCTACGAAATCTGAAATCTGCATCGGACTGTGAGCTATTGAAAACTCAATAGCGAATTTTAAGTATGATTCCTTGAACTTGACTTGAAGGATGGTAGCAGAAGGTAAAATTTATTTATTTTAATTTTGTATTCATCAGATATTGGTTTATATTTTAAGTTATCTAGTTAGCTGTTGCTTAAATTCCTGTAACGTTTCCATGATTCTCAGAAACATAAATTTGTGAACGTTTTGCTGCGGCGGTGTGAATAAATATTTAATAGTAACAAATGATAGTAATTTGTTAGAGGCCGGAAGTTAGTGGGCCGCAGCCGTCGGTTCGCAGATTCGCCGATTGAAAATCGCTGCAGAGGGCGCTTTCACAGCGGTTGGCTGGTTTACCCAAGTCAGCGAGCCGCCATTATCATATAAATGTTAACATAAGGCAATCGTTTATCTAAACGTGTTCAACATGTTCCCTGGCAATAAAAGACACTATTTACAGCCAACATCCATAAATATATTTAAATAAACGTCGAATTTTAACGTCTCCTACCTGCTTTTCAAACCCGAAAGCTGTCAGAATTTTATGTGCCGCGAAATCGGATTTTTTACGACGCAACTAAAAAATTTTAGATACTTTTTATGATTTTAAGTATCGAGGAATTATAGGATGATTTATTACTAAAATTTTTATTCAAGAGTAGCGTTTTTAATACCGATTTACGTGTTATTAAATCTGAACGCTGGCTAACATGGCATGCATGGAACGGTGCTGTTCATAAAAACTCTACATGGAAGCTTGTTTTAAATAATCGCTTCTTTGGTTCGCACGTTCATTCCCATTGCCATTGCTGCACTGCGTTTTATTACTACTTTTCTTTGGAACGAGTCTAATTACCACGAACTGTATTCTGTAACATTTGGAGCAGAAATTATAATATCATGTTCTCTTGACCCGAATTAAAGAGAATCATCATTATTCGCTGAGAAATTAGCAACCAGTTAACACTATGACCAAAATTTAAAGCTATGACTAAATATTTGCATTACAGTAATTGAAAATAATCCATTTGACCGAAGAAAATTGAGTTGATATTGGTTGTGATCTTAGGTGGATTTACATTAGAGAAATGTGTAGCTATGATTCATGTCAGAGTTTTACCTAAAAAAAGTTCAATCACGTTTTAACGGTTTTGATTTGAAAATTTATATGGGTAATTCTTTTTCAACTACGTACTTTATATCAAACAATTTTTTTAAAGATCTGTCTATTGATGCAGGTAAAACGGACAGCGATCACAGTGCCATCTGTTAATGTATTCTATATATATATATATATATATATATATATATATATATATATATATATATATATATATATATATATATATATATATATATATATATATATATATATATATTTGTAACCGAAGAGTTAAATTTTTAATCATAAATCCTTTATCATGAAAACAGGGTAACGACATTTCAAATATTTCATTATCCTAATATTTCAGTGGTGCGCTGCCTACAAGATAGGCTAACGTCTCATTAAATATATAAAAAAGAATATAGTAAAAAAAACATAACTTTCATTCGCTTCCGGCACATCCCCCTAATAATTTTATTTTACCAACTGTATAATTATGTCCCCATTTTTACTGTATAAGCCAAGGTATTTATTTTTTCTCTTAACAGTTCCCGATCGGGAACATAAAATTTAAAATTCTTCTTTTCTTTTCTTATGCAATTTACATTCATGGCAATCATGTTGTAACTATTTGGGAACATTATATACACTTTGTCAATTGCCAATTTGGTCATACCTCCCAATGTGACCAACATAAAAAAAATTTATTATTTGGAAAAAGGATAATTACAGAAACTGACATAGAAAATGTAAAATTTGAAGGAAGCAGCTTATTACCTGTTGATATATTACAGCTAAAAAAAAAATTGTATCTGATGTTTTCCTAGAAGAGGTTGTTTACCAAGCAATTTTGTATAGTACACAAAGACGACCCAATAGACCAAAGTTCTATTGTAAATTGAATTTGTTCCTAATGTTCCCAATAGTGAACAAAACTTAAAATTTTTTTTTTTATTTTAAGAAAAAAATTATGAAACACACTAAGTTTAAATATATGAATATTTCTTTTGTAAAAAATAATTTTTTTGAGCCCTTATTTAAAAAAATAATAATTCATGCAATAGAGGGTTAAGTTATTAGTTATTCAGCAAAACTGATTAGTTGCTTTAAAAAAATCTCATCCTGTATATAAATTTTTAGCATTAAAAATTTATACAAACTTATAATTTGTTTTTAGCGCTATTTAATACATAATATATAAAAGAATTTTAAATATACCAATTAATATGAGAGGTACAACATACTTGGGACTACAGACAAAATGAATATATTAGTCAAAACCCGGCGTTTCGCCAACAGAGCAACTAGCGTAACACCGGTGTTTTACTAATAAATTCATCGTAACTGCAGTGTTTTGTATCTCTCATATATCCAAGCCAGCCGATAAACTCTTCATTTAAACAAGCCAATTAATGTAATGAAAATTTACAATAACAATAAGTTTTGGTCATTAAAGTGATATTTGTTTCAAAGAAATATGGTTAAACTTCACAGCGTAATTGAAGAAAGTAAATTGTGTATGGTATTTCATTTCTTTTAATCTGTTAAGTTCGGCTGTATAAAATGGTAAATTATCACTGGAATGTCCGTGGGCATTAAGACTGTCGGAACGCTCAAAGCCCTCTCGAAGTAAAATGATTCCACAATACGAAATTTCTTAATAAGAAGCGCTCTTTGTAATCTGGTAAATTATGTAGAGAAGTCAGGTTGAAATTCTATTTCTCATCGTGTAAGCATTTTCACATTTGCTCACGTAATTATCTCGTAACAAACAACGCGGCTCGCATCAGCGATGGTCGGCGGATAAGTCAAGTGACGCGGACATTTTCTAAAGCCTCACTATTAACATCCAAGATTACGCTGACAAATAAGTGCTCACCTCTTTATGTGAATGTTAAATTGAGTCTTGTTTATTTTTAATTGACGTCGACAATTTCTACGCACAATTGCGTCATTTTTGTCTCGGGACGACTTCATTAGGCGCCTGGCGACATCCAAAGTGTGAGCACTCGTTAAATCCAATTGCTACAATTAGTTTCATATTTCTCACTAACGATGGAAATATCAGGCCTAATTTAAATGACATTATTCCGTAATGGTCACATTTTATCATCATTTCTGTCCGTTTCTGGGCTCATACATCCACCACCAAGTAAGATTTATTTAGCGTAATTACAAATTTAAGTTTGTTGAATTCTTGCTTGTAAATGAATATAAATTCTCTGTATAATTATGTTTAATATGGTGTAATTACCCTAATTCCTGGTTTGTGATAAATGATAAACGATGACAATGTAGATTGAAACTCAATCAGCTTTTAATGAACATATCCACGGCCATATACGACCATTTCAGTTTAATGAGTTTTAATTATTTCTAAATAACAGTCATAAACTGTTGTAAATTATTACGCTGTCCTATAATCATTTTGGTTTGTAATACAATATACAGGACAAATTCAAACACTACTATTTCTATTTAATTATACTAGTATTTTCATAATTCCTGTGAATAACTAAATGTGGGCACCAACATACCGTTCACCATAGATCATCTTATCAAACATTACATGAACACAGACCACTATTATCAAGGATTGCTCATCCATTTAAAAAATCTGAACCTAAACTAACTGGTAGGTTTTAAATTTAAGTAAATGGTGTAACGCTTTTATTTAAGTGTTATTTGAAGTACAATACCACAGTCGAAAATGGTTAAATGGTGTGATGATATATTTATTTATGTTGAATAAATTGAAAAACATTTTAGTCGCACTGGTAATACAGGAATCTCAGCGTATCACATTGAGCAATAATGAGTTGAAGCTTCGGAATTGAATGAGCCAATCACAATTGGACGGATAGTATTTTCACAACATCTCCACACTTAATTGAGATATCAACACGGAGCGAACGACCACTAAATATTCATGGTCCAGCTCCGCGGGCCCGCTTCGTAATTGGCCATATTTATATTCATAATTTGGCCAAACGAAACGTAAAAATAAATTAGCCATAACGACGCCGCGTGCGTTTAAATTTTAATTCGCCGAATTAACGACTGGATTTCGGTTGCCGCTGGTTTGTATTTCACGTGTGATTGTGGCCGTGGCTCTATTGACTAATTAAAGTGTCTTATTTATTGCACTTGTGCTTAATGTGACAACTTTATTGCAGCTCTAAAGTACCCGTTAGTTGTAAATTTCGGGATGGAATTGTTGTAATTCCCTCCGATTTAAGTTTGGACTTCGCTGGAAATATTCAACGGGTTTATGGCCATGTTTATGGTAGGATTCATTTCTAATTTGTACGAATTTTAATTCTGAATTATATTACACATGTTTCATAGATGATTCCCAGTACCTAATTCCTCATGATTCAAAATTAAGTCTAAACTAGCTTTAATACTTATACTTTTGTTGGAGTGGATCAAACTCCCGTTTCTATTTCATTAATTCCCTGTAGTAAGGTTTCTTCACATCCTCCTATCTTTTGTTATTAATTCCTGCTGCCTTCTTCTTCTTCTCTCAGTCATGTTGATCTGAGACTGCCACGTTTTCTTTTTCCTCCTGATCTGAATAGTCCATACTATTACTGATTTAATAACATCCTTTGCTGATCTCCATACATATACTAAGCAATCTGATTCTCTGTTGCTTGATCTTTTTCGCTATGTCTTCTTCTTCCAATTCCATTTCATAGTTAATTCTTATTCTGTATTCGTTTTCTGATATCTTTATTGAAACTAACACACTTCTTATTATTTTTCGTTGCATTATTCTTAAATCTTCTTCATCTTTTTTGACATTGTCGTTCGGTAAATTCTCATTTTTGTATCTTTGGTTAAAAAATTATTTTAGGTAAATTTTTGTTTGCTTGGAAGACTTCATTTGTTGCTATTATTTTTTCTTTAATTTCTTCTTGTCTCTTCTGTGTTTAATATAATGCCGAAGTATTAAAAATTTTCATCTTACTGAAATTTGAAATCTTCTATCTTTATTTTTCTGCATCCAAAGGTTTTTCCAAGTGGCATTACTTTTGTTTTTGCTTCATTTATTTTTAACCCCATTTTGTTTCCTTTTACTACAATTTCCAGTACTTAATTCACCATATTTAAATAAAATTTGCGAATTAAAAACTAAATTTTCCATTTTACAAACAGACAATAATTGAAATTTAGTAATTATAACTTGAATTTTTTGTTGTGGAATTGTTATATATGCTATATATTCTTAAATATATCCCAATTAAAAATGTACTTGGAAATATCAACGTTTAATAATTTTTTCTTGCTAGACCTATGCCCAGTATTATAAAGGAATTTACTTCCATATTAAATTTACCTCAAGTAATTATTAAAGTAAGTCATAAAATATTTTGAAATGATGTGCACTTATTAAAAACAAATAAATTTACTATAAAAGTAAATTTAATTGACAGTTAAATTTCCGTATGATACCGGACATTAATGTAAATATTTTAAAATAAAATTCTCAAATAAAACTTTTGATTATATAAGCAAATTTACTAATTTGCTATTCTACCGTATGAGCAAATTTTAAATTATTAATTTCCATATATAACATTGCATCAACCACTCATTATAATTTCCTCTTGCGCTATTTTAATTACCACTTTTATTACAACCCATATCATCTTGCATCTCCAGCATAATTCTTAATTTCTAGCAGCACGTGTGGCTATTAACCGCGAGGTGGACATTTATCGCGTGGACATAAAAACAGAGAGTCTGCGGCGGCGACAGAGAAGTATCGCTGACCGGCTGCAGGACGCGGCGCGCGACGCGCGACACCCTCGCACATTTTTCACTCTTCGCCCTAGCAGTGTTCCGCGTCGGCTGCAGTTGCAGCGCAGGGTTTAATTAAATTGACCGTGGTGGCGATAAGAATTGTGGGTTTATTTACTTTACCGCATGACTGGTCCAAATTATTTTTATTGGGAACTATGTTTTGAGGAACACGGTCACTTTTAATTTTACCCCTGTGGATCCCACTAACGGCCTGTGTCCACGGTGATAGAAATCGTTTCAAAATCTCGGATATAGTTCTATATCATGAACAGTGAACTTGTATGACAACAGATGCCAGGTTAGTCGAATTTATGAAGTTAGCTTCAGTCAATTCTACCAATACTAAAAACTAATAATATATAACTCAAGAAATTATTCTAACATAAGTAAATTAATTTTTTTTATATGAGAAATAAATAAAAAATATATTTTGCGTTTCAGAAACTGTTTGAAAATACTAATTTTCAGCTTTGATTGAAAATTTTTCAGCACTTCAAACATTAAACGTCAAATTTTTAATTTGATAACATCTATATGAAGTTGGCAACTATTATGAAAATTAGGACAGAACGCGTTTTTTCATCATAGTTTTCTATTCGATTTTTTTCGTCCAAGTTGGTAGTTTCCACGATCCGAGTTTTTGATTCGAGACCGATTTCTATCACCGTGGACACAGGCCTTTAGTAACATATTCCTTCACTCGCCCAAATACACATAAGTTCGCCCTATCAAATTTTTTAAATCATGTTTTATAGAAGTGTGAAGCTGATTTTATAGTTTGCATAGAATACCGGAATAATTTAACACAACATAACGTAGAATTTTTATAATATTGAAATGTATACTTCTATTTATAGTTTCCATAGGGCACAGAAATAATTTAGCACAGCACACGAATTGAACAATATTCAATTTTCTGTGTCTGTGCTGTGCCTTCTGTGTTTTCCGTGCACTTCCGTTATAATTCGTGTTAGTTCGGGTAAGAGCATTCAATAATCGCCGCGGGAACATGTGAACTAACCAATGACAGTTATATGTTTTTCTGTCACTTTGTATTTCATTCTGTGTTCTGTGCAATTTATAAAACCCCCAAACGAAGTTCTGTGTTCTATGTTAAATTATTCCTGTATGCAAACTATAAATCTAGCCAAAGAATATAAACCTGTCATCGTCTATGTCAGATGTTACTATAACACTGTTTTGGAATCTACGCATTCCACAACTAAAAATTGTATTGGAATAACTATCATTCCACTCGCCGCGTATGGAATACATTCGACGAATCAGAGCCGCATATTAGCTCGATATATGGAGTAATTTCATTCAGTTACTATGGTTACATTTGTTTGTTTTAATTTTATTTATTTAAGTTTGACGTTTTCAACAGTTTTGTATTTGCATTTTTTGTATAATTTTTACAAACTTTTTGCTCGTGTGTTCAATTACTTGTTGTAGAATATACTATTTCGGGGCGATTAGGAAAAGCACTTGTAAAAAGTAATGACATTTAGGAAATATTTGGAACATACACCTAGCGATCTTGTGTATGTGAACAATCACCGAAGAATACCGACGTTTGCCAGATTTCTGCCTTTCACGGTAACATATATGTACATATTGTTGAAATATTATAGCACATGTTTATACACATGTGCGGAATATCTTTTATTTTACGCAGAGTGCGAGATTTTCAGCACGAGACTAGATCGCAACGATTTTGTTTTAAATGTGAAAAGTGCAATATTCCAATTGATAAAGGAAATATTTCATTATATGTATTATATCTGTTTCACGAGAGATGTGAATGTGAGATTACCAGCACGAGTGTCTGAATAGACTACATTGTAACTGTTTCTAAAGCTGGATAGAAGAATATTTTATGGCAAAAATGATCTTTTGTAAATTTCGTAAACTATAACCAAAAACTAAGACAATAAATCTGCTAGGGGTAAATTAACTTGGCACTTAATGCAGTTAGTAAATCCAGCATCACTATTCTCTCAATTCTTTAAAAGTGAACCTAAGAGCAGAGTGGCAAACTTTGTGGCAAAAACGTAATTCTCCTTTCCGTCCGAGTGTCGCGCTCACTAAGCGCTTCTCCGCCGCGCAAATCGCTGCCGTCGGATTAAGTGTTCGAAGTTTCGGCCACATGTGTTAAAACTCTCACAATACACACCCGCCGCGGCCACTTAGCAGACAAGATTTTCATCTCCACGCCAGCTGGTGTCGCGGTGTCGCCAAGATGCTTCTCTAGTGTTGCTTCTAGTTTTATGTGCTCCTTCACAAACTTTTTGTTTTTATTCCGAGTTTTTGTTATGGGTGTTGGATTTGGATTTTCAAGTGCTGCGAGGGTTTTTCTACGGATTTAATTATTAGATTCTTGGAGCTAATGTAAGATTTCAGTTTTTTATGATGTTTCTGAAGTGTTAAGTAGTTGGAGAGGAGGGAGTAGCTGTAAGGGAAGTTAGGTTATCTTAATATATGCAAAGTAGCAGTTAGGGTTGAACATGTGCGTTTTAGATATATTTCCCTCACTTTCTAATTTTTTGATCATACAAACAATCTTACGATTGGAATTTAATACATTGACTCTTGTTCTTATATCGCTAATTCAAAATCATACTCTAAGTAGAAGGTGAGAATGCAAGTGAGTTTTAAGTAAAAAATAGATATTCTGGGGACCCAGAAATAACCGAAATCGTAATGCTACGCATCGTGTAATTGTCACCCGACAGTGACTAGTTTGGTATTTAGTTTCTCTGGTACTTTTGTTTGTGTGCGTACAGTAAATGGGTATTGCAAAGAAAATCGACGCAGGACAATCGACCAACTCGAAGATTTATCCGAGTTGTCCTGGAGCTCAATTCAGCGCATTTTGGCCGTTAATTTGGGGATGAGAAGAGTGGCAGCTCTTCTCACCGGAGATCAAAGCGATCTTCGCGTTCAAGCCTGTCATGAAATGAAGGACGCATTCAAAGACGATCCAAATTTTTATTATTGCCGAATAAAAAACAAAAATCCACAACCGCACGTTGTTTATAAGAAGTACTGTACTGTAAGAACACTAACAAAACTGCCAGAGAAACCAAACTAGTCACTGTCGGGTGTCAGCGCTTGGCAGGATCACTCAGGAGATGTCCAACAACGGCCCTATGGCGGCGTAACCTGGTACTACAATTACGCGATTCGTAGCATTACGATTTCGGTTATTTCTGGGTCCCTTTCGTAATATATTACTAATATAAATAAAAATATTGTAATTTTAAATACCAAAATCGTTGTCACTATACGTAAGATAAATATTGCTATTGTAGCAATCCATTTTTTCCGCACATGGAACATTAAATAAAATCGAAAAATATGTACCATTTCACAATTTTATTTTAATAGATATACCATGAAATAAAAATATTTAAGTAGCTAAATGAGCATTATTATAGGAGTTTTAAATTCTGAACCATTTTCGTACTTTTTCTTGTAACCTGAATAGATAAAAATATAAAGCAATATAAAAAAACATAGCATTAATTTCATATACACTACATTTGCAGTCTACACCACTCTGTATAAAAGATGCAACAAAGATTACTAACAACATATCAAAAAAATATAATTTTATAACATTGCTAAACAAGAAGAATAATTCGACCCTGAGTAGACGTTTTAATGATCCCATGTATGGGACAAAATAAATATTTTCAATTTTTAATCAATTTGCGCTTACCGAATCAGTATCTCGTGAAATAATGCAGAAACCGCCACTCACCTGCAACAAAGAAAAAAAAAGTTACAAGTCATTCAAATTTGCCTAACACTATAATAAAGTTAAAGCTAAAGACCTCCTTTTAAAAGCAAACTGCATATTTGCACCTACGTGTTAAGAAATTCATAAAGTCAACTAAAAATACTTTTCTAGCTCCTTTAAGGCTCCGTAATAACCGGCATAAATTTAAAGTACGTTGCTTACACCCAACAAATCACGTGACATTAAGAGCGTCGCACTACTTTGCCATGCATGTGAGGACCACACGCATTTCACTTCAAATAGAACCACTTACTCTGAAATATCTCCTTGGCGAGATTTCTGCTTTAATTAACTTTAAAACAATGAAAGAATTTATAGAACGTTTTTAATTAGACACGTTAGTTTTGACGCAGTTTACCAGAATAAAATACGAGCACAATGGTGTGAATTTACTTGAAGTGAGTGATTTTCACATCTGTAATTTAATTAAATTTGACTGCATCACAAAGCAACTTGAATATATTCAGTAGGTTCAACTAATTTGGAATAATTTATTATATGTGAATGTGGAATATTTTCGGTCAATTGTGACATACCAGAGATAAAAGTAGTTCTCTGTGAATTTATTTTAACATACAATAATGAGCAGTCAAATGAATATTTTATTAATTGAACTACTATTTCACACTTCATTTATATTTGTGTACAAAAAATTCTTCATTAATTAATAATATAATAAACAGGCAAACGACAACAATAACTAGAAATAATGAAAATTTAATTAATTTGAACAAATTTAGAAGATTCACTGAAACGAGTAATTTTGGACGACACGAGAACTGAGACAGGGATGCCCTTTAAGCCCAGTACTATATTCCATCTACATAGCAGATTTAGAAGAAAGACTATTGGAAAATCAAGATGGAGGAATAGTCAGAGGAAACAAAAAGATTATGACATTAGCATATGCATACGATATAGTACTGTTGGCGAAAACGGAACAAGAAATGAAAAGTATAATAAAAAGATTGAACAGAAGCGAATTAGAATTGAACGCATAGAAGACCAAAATTATAAAATTAAAAAAAAGGTGGAGGAAGGAAAAATCAGGAAAACTGAACATGGGAGGGACAGGAAATAGAAAAAGTAAAAAAAAAATCAAATACCTGGGGTATACATTCAAGAGTACAGGTGGCCCAGCAGCACGTACAAGAGAGCTAAGAAAGAAAGCAAGGATAATAGCCAAGGCATGGGGTATAGGAGAGTGAAAATTCAAAGAGAACATAAAAACTAGAATAATGCTTTTTGATGCATTAGTAAAGAGCATTATGAGGATGGGAGAGACAAGAAAAATAAGAGGTGGTCCAAACCACATACATAAGATAGTTAATAAGACTAAACAATACAACACCAAATTATATAACCTTAGAGGAGATAAAAAGGGACAATTTGGAAGGCAGGGGATAGGGCAATGAAATTTGAAGAAAAAATTTTGATAGGATAAAAAGGCAATAAATTGGAAGAATGTTACAAAGAAAACAGAAAAAAAATAGGTAAGAGGTAGGATGAGCAAGAGAAGAAAATTCTTTGAAAGCAAAGGATACGGACCGACAGAAATAGACAGGCAGAATATAAAAGGAAGGATAAGACAAAGAAGCATAGACATCCAAAACCAGGAAAGACTCAGTAACATCGAATCTTTTAGATATAACCCAAAATATAACAAAATAAGAATAAGATATTTGAAATAGGAAAAAATCGAAAACATTAGGAATGTACGGGAGCGGAAATGAAGAGAAAGAAAACGATTACTGGAAACTAGACGAAGAGAGAAGATGCAGACTATGTGGAGAGAGAAGAAACAGAGAAGAAACCCTAGAAGATTCGGAAATAGGGTTAGGATGGTTGAAAGAAATAGAAGAAAGAAGGAAATCACTAAAACTGTAATATGAAATGATATGCCATGTACATATTTATTTATTTAAGGGATAGAAATGTATAGTATTAAGCCGAAAGGCAAATAAAGATTATTTACTACTACACTAAAATGAGTAACACATATTTAATTTCAGTTATTTGAATCAAAAATTAAAATTCAAAGCAGGTACAAGAACATAGCAAATAATATTTTTCTACGATCACTTAGAAATTTCTTTTAACTCTCATTGTTTTAAATAAAAAGTATAGAATATCGAAGTGCAACGCGACGCGACAAACATTTAATTAAGTTGAGGGGTTCGGCTTGGATAAAGCGATAGAAAAAGGGGATTCCCATAAAATATCAAGACTGAAGAAATATCAAGTATTCTTGTAACAAAACAAGAAATACGTTGCCAAGAAATAAGCAAGACAAGAAACTTCTAATTTCTTGTCTTGAAAATCAAGCCTAACACAAGAAATGGTCATCAAGACAAGATTTCTTGTCTTGATGAAACACTAGGCGAAAGTGGTGTGCCAGGATAGGAATGTTTGATTATACTACTCCTCTGTGTGGGATACAGCCTGATGTTATATTTTCTCCTAACAATTCATATATTGAACAGCAGATATACTAAATCATTGCGTGAAATTATTTGATATAAAAAAAAACTTATTATATGCGAGTCTTGTATATTTCCAAAGCAGCTGTTGAATCGATATAAGAAAATTTCAATTTTAATGTAAAAATAAAACGCTGTTTAGCGAACAGGTGCGTGTCTTTAATATGGTTCGCTACTTTGCTTTTAAAATCGTGCAGGGCGCTCGCCGGCAGCGAATATGTCACGTACATTTAAATTCGGGCTCGTTATTCAGTCGTCTTCCCCGCTAGCGCTCTCTCCGTCTGCTGCTGGCCGCTCTCTTTCTCACACATGGTAATGTAAGTGCTTGTTTCGTGCGCCGCTCAATATGTTAAAATAAAATTTAATATACATCATCGTAAAAAGCGAATGATTTACTGAATGTGTGTTCGCAAGGTAGGCGTTTGATTTTAAATGAAAATTGGAAATATAAAAAAATTCGGCTACGCGTTTTGTTAGAAATAGGAAGGTAGCCAGGAAAATGGAGAACGGGAATTTATGAAAATAAATAAAACATAAAGGTTGATCAAGAATTTCTATCCAATACGAAACTAAATATTTCACAGGCCGCACAAACATCGATTTTAGACGTGAAGTGCGGTTGCCAGCCGTAAATTAACAACCCCAATTACGTTAGAGACAGAAGAACCACAGAGATGAAGTTACAAATGGATTTCATGATGCTATTTACTATTTACATTATCATTATATGCATCTTTGAATTCCATAATGGTTAGAAAGCGTGTAGGTATAACTATAGTATATTGTACAAGCATGGAATGGTACTCATTTCCTATGAGTATGAAATGGACATTCCATGCGAGTTGTACACTACAATTTTTCTACGACCACGATATTATATCCTAATTAATTTAATTTTAATTTTTTTTGTAAGTTTATCCCGCTTTCGCCATGCCAATATTTGACAATTCTAAATAAGAATCCTAGCAATGGTACCTGTACTGAAATTAAATCACCTGCATTGAAATAGTCACAAAACAAATTCATTTCGTACGATGCTTGCAATGTACCTCATATCCCTAGTAACAACAAACCTACAATGAGCAAATTTTTAAATGGTCGTAGAAGTTAGAAGTTAAAAATGACTAAAGTATTTGTAGAATTTACTTGTTTAAAACCAAGTTGTCATAACGCGCTTCAGTTTTACAACAATTACCATTATCAATGATATTTACCAATACATTGGTTCTTTTAAGAGATAGAATATACATTTGATTGGTTGTTAGTTTAGATATGTAGCTGTTTAAAAATCGTTATAATATCTGCGAAATTTTAAACAACCTGAAAAAGAGTCAACTTTTTTTCGAAGTTTTCGGCTTCTAGCGTGCTTAACACGTCGGTTAACCTTGAGTCTCTCTCTGACTCAGTGGCGGCTTCTCAGGTGAAGTTGTGAAGAGCTACTTCACCTGCTTTTTGAGAGGGTAGAGGATAAATATTTTTCCATAATTAGAATGTACGAATCAATAAATTTTCATGGTACAAACATAAAAAGAAGTTGTAAAAAAAAATTAAATTAATACTGATCTATGGTGACCCGCATCACGAGTATGTATTGAGCAACCTTAAACAGCATCAAGTGAAGAGTTACAATTATCACTGCACCATTGCGCGCGCATCCTACAGCGTGTATACTGGGTTGTCATGACATCCTATTCCCTCCTACCACTTATACAAGCGGTAGGTAAAGAAATTGCAATGAGCACTGCACCTTGTATTATTTAATTTTATAGACGGTTCACTAAATAATTCTTGATATAGCTGTTCATCTGTTGATGTATTTATTTCATTTAAGGTATTTCTAATAAATTTAATTCGATACGAACATTAATAAATAATGTTATATGCATCTATTTTACTTATAATATTTCTTATAGTTCGTTCTTCACCCACTTTACTTCGGATGTGCCGCTACTGCTCTTTCTCCTGATAAGTAATCAGTAAGAAATTAACCTATT
Source organism: Poecilus cupreus (assembly GCA_963942605.1). Lineage (NCBI taxonomy): Eukaryota > Metazoa > Arthropoda > Insecta > Coleoptera > Carabidae > Poecilus > Poecilus cupreus. The sequence goes on from OZ012720.1 coordinate 30,499,500, forward strand.
TTTATTTTAAGTTAAAATTTTGTTATGGAAAAAGGTAGAATTATTTTTCTATAACACTGTTTTGGAAACTAGGCATTCCACAACTAAAAATTGTTATGGAATCACTAACATTCCATGGAATATTTTCGACGAATCACCACATATTAGCGTGATGTATGAAGTATCTTGATTCAGTTATTGTGGTTACGTCTGTTTGTTTTAATTTGATTTATTTGAGTTTGACGTTTTCAACAGTTTTATATTTGTAATTTTTGAATAATTTCCAAAATCCTGTACAAAGTATAGTCTACAACAGGGGTGGGCAACCTCCGGCAAAGTTCCAATCCGGCCCGCGAGATCTTTAGAAGAAATAATAAATATTTTCAAAAACAAAAATTTTAAATTAGGTAGTACCCAACATAAAGAAAATGGGAGATTTACAGTTTAATTTTCGATATAATTCGTCTAGTATAAATTAAGAAATAAATATAGTACTTAGTTAATTTTGTTTTATTATTGTTTTTATATTTAAAAAAAAATTATAAGTAACAAAAATGTGTCAATTAACAACTACGGCCCGCGTACGAAACGAAAATCCTATTCTGGCCCCTGTTATACAAAAGGTTGCCCACCCATGGTCTACAACATGTAACGGAATGGCATATCCCACACTCGCAAACCGTAGCCCTCGCCTTCGGCTCGGACTACTAACTTTTTGCTCGCGTGAAATATGTGCCATTCCATTACTTGCTGTAGAATATACTATTTCTGGATTTAATAGATTTTAGGTTTTGTAAAAAGTTAAATAAACTTGAAATGACAACATTTTGAATGTTAGATTTTAAGGTAGATTGGTTTCATTACAGAAGAAGAACTTCAAACTCAATCAACATTTTTAGTGAGAAAACTTGTGTTCAATCTAAATCCTGTTAATATAAGCGAAAAAAAAAATAAAATAAGTTTTATAGTCCAGAAGTCCACTACAATGACTAGCGAAATAATATATTTCAAATTTTAACTCAGCAGTTTTTGCTATAAAGAATAAAATGCTCTATTTATATCGATGCAAAAGTTTTTTGCCTTATTGCATGTATGTAGCTACTACAACCTACAATAATTCAATACAATTCTTAATATAACAGCAAGTACCCTAAAAAACAAAATCGTCTTGCTATAAAACCTTCCCCAAGTCAAAGAAACTCCGCCTCGCGGCATCCACTTGTCCTGCATCAATATATTACCGTGTGACAGTTAAGAAATTACGTTTAATAACGAGTAAGCGGCTTAAGCGCGGCATGTGTGTTCTCCCACCCCTGGCCCTGCGCCGCCCCTACCTACCCCATACATCACGCCGGTGCGTTTTATTGGTAGCGCCAGGACGGCGGCGGCGGTGGTGGCGGCGGCGGCGGGAGATTTATGCACCGGAGACGGACTGCAATTAAAACACTAAACAAAATCACACACGCGAAACCTGCAAGGGGTGTATTAGTTTCTTGTTAAGGGTGAATATATGAGGAATGAAGGGGTGGATTGTTCATTATTTTGTGTGTGGTGTGGTGGTTAATAGAGGGGAGTTTTTGTGCGGTGGTGAATGGCTTTTTATAAGGTTATGATTTTAATGATCTTTTTTATTTTATTTTATTCAAGCAGGCGTCGGTAAACTTTTTTTTGCCGATGTTTAGAAACAATAAAATGAATACTCTTCGTCTTCGGGTCAGTGAAAATAAATTCTAATTGTTATGAAACAATGTTTTTATTATTATACTTTCTTGTAAATCAAAATATATACAAATGCTAATAAAATTATTGCTAACTGTTGGAAGGTTACAGGTGATTGTTTTATTTCCGGAACTCAAATGGGTCACTTGATGTACAAATTTTATTTATGTGGAATTTACCTGTAGTAAGCTCGCTTGTTTCGCACTTTTTACAAATAAACCCTAAACCTATACAACTCATGCTCGACAAACTCGAATCAAATTTATAATGGAACTTATCTGAAAAAAATCTTGCTTCCACGATCCTCGTTGAACGAAAAAATGGCCCATTAAATTGTATTTTCAAGATCCTCTGTTTCCGACCCCACTTAATACTATTTTTCCCTTTAGTAGGGAGTAAAATTCGGTACAAATCAAAATAAATTATCCAAATCGGAGATGAAGTAGTAAATCGCAAGGTTATATAAAATAACAATTGACGATCGTATAAAATTATTTTTTTTACATTTTGATTTAATTCTCCTTCCTCTAATCTTTAATTTGATACCAAATTAAATAGGGTTTGATAAATACATATAACATGTAACTCTTACAAATTTATTATAAAATATAAGGACTAGTACCACGAACCCTCTTTTTAGGTGTTTTAATAAAAGTGCTTTTTCCTATTTAATTCTCCTTCCTCTAACCTTTAATTTAATACCAAAGTCAATAGGGTTTGATAAATACATATTACATGTAACTTTTCCAAATGTATTATAAAACATAATGACTAGTACTACGAACCCTCTTTTTAGGTGTTTTAATAAAAGTGCTTTATCCTCGATTTTTAGCGCTGAGCAACGTCCTAAAATTATTTGATTAAAGAATGCTTCAAATAAAAGTGTTAGATAACATACTTCGTTTTCTGTAACTTCTATTCGAAGTATTTTTCTATAAAATTGCTTTAGAACATTGTACAGCGAGCGTTTAAACAGAGGCTAAAACACTTCTCTTAAAACACCGAAAAACAGAGCTCGTAGTATGAGTCAAGAAGTTTTTCTCAAAACTGGAAACAAATAGAAGAAAATTACAAATAACTTTTTATATTCCACTTACTATATTGTTTTGTGAGGACACACATCCATCCATTCATCAACATAAATATCATAGTGAAAATAAGCAGAACGCATTTAGATTATATTTCCTATCGCTTTTTATAATTATTACTGTATAGATTTTGTATAATTACAGGTTTCATATAAAATTATGGGTATACTAGTAAATATGCAAAAGGCAAGTTGTATTTGAACATGAAGTATCTCCCTAGAAATCAATTTAAATAATCATTACAACAAATATTGAATACAAATAAATTTTACCACTCAAGCCTAACGCACGATGTTAAATATTCCAAAGCAAAAGGTGTATTTCCTCAGAAATTAATCTTAGTATTAAAAATAATAGTAAAACAACATCTTCGCGGAGTCTGACATAAAAATTCAGTATCGCGTAATTAATTTTAGTCGCAGAAATGTTTGCGTTTTGTTGGCCTCATACATGAATGATATAAAAGCGAATACATGCAGATTTATTCATGCCTATTCGCTGGATGTTGTTGACTATATAATTTCTAGATTTGATCATTTTATTTTTTACATATTAATGAACAACGAATTGGAATCGCTGGCTAATCCAGGACTGCTGAAAATAATTTAGTGCAACTGCCAAATCAGTGCATATCATCATTTAGATTAGAGTTTGGGTGTTTAACTTTCGAGCTGTTTAGAGTTTGGACTTTGGACAAATGGTAAATAATGAAATCCTCCAATAATTCTCTTTATTTTTTTTTATGAAAATTTATCTAAATTGGGAATTATCTGCAGTTGAAAAAGTCCTAATTGTTATTCATTAAGCCGCAATGATTTTTAAAAGTGTTGTTGATTGCTGTCTTTAAAACTTAAATACCTATCTTACTAATTTTTGGGTCTAGGTATAATATAAATGACTTATTTGCCATTTTGTGACTCTATTGAAGGACTTCAGTGACTTACATTAACTTTTGTGTTATTAAAAAAGATATTTTCTTCTTTTGAGACCTCGTCTTAAAATTTTGAAAAATTCTAAAGAAAAGTAGATCAGTTATTGTCTCAAACAATTAGCTATCTTTTTGAATGTTCGTGTTTTGAGGGTAATACAAATGATAAAAATATTTTCCTGAGGAAAAATGTTTGCAAGTACTTATATTCTTGGGAGATATAAAATTTATTATTCACCATGTTTGTTTTTCCTCCGATACATGTTTATGTATTTTAGGATTGTAATTTAAAATTGTGCGCAGGTAAATAAAACATATATTATTTATAGTGTATTAGAGGGCTGTCAGGATGATATATTTATACGATTATTAATATCATTAATTATTAAAGCGAACAATTTAAATCTGAACATAATTATATTTCGAGTTAATTGCCACGAAATAATTTATATACAAAAAAGGGTTTGTTTTAAATTGCCGGACTTTTCGGATATTATATTGCTTTTAGGAGCCGAATAATTATTAAAATGTTATTTGTTTTCAAACAAGATAGCGTGACAGTTATTAATTACTTTACAAAAGAGTAAAAAACAACGGCAGATATTAAAATATAATTTATTTTTCACAAAATAAATTAGGAGCAAAAAGAATCATCTTCGTAATTATCGCGCCGTAACAAGGATACTTGCGGTTTTCAAAACAGATAAAAAACCCATATATAATTTTATTTTGGACGAATAATTTTACGTAAGTTCTGATTACTTTGTCACAATTAACTGGACGTTACCCTCCACCCATAGGCGGCGCAAGATGAAATTGACTGACGGATGCAAATTATTTTCTTCAAAATGCAAGGAATAACCAAATAAATACGAATATCATCAATTCATTTACCCATTTTGGATGTGGCACTCTGCTTTCACAGATCTCACTACGTAATACTTTTTAAAGCAAGAAATATGGTTACCAGTCGTCATAGACGAGATTCAAACCCGGCACCTTTGTTATAGGAAGCATGAACCAAGCACTAACGTACAAAATTATTTATACAGATTGTTCAATTTAAGTGATATCATTGCTATTTTGACGATAAACGATTGAAAAATATACAGATTAACAGTAAAATGATTAATTTTTTTTTCCTTAGAAATATAAACAAATTAAAATTAATAGAAGACAATAAAAATTGTTATTCAGAAAATTATGATCAATTGCATCAATCCAAACAACTTTTATTTCAGAAAAATATAAATAAAATACGCATACATTTGATATGAATTTTTTTATATTGGGATACAATCGGACTGGTTTCAATCCAGTAAATGAGGCTTTACTTTACGTATTTTTCGTTGCTTAGAAATATTTAAATGAAACCTTCCGTTATGATGTGTATCTAACTATTATTTTAATTGTATGGTGACCGGACTAATTTGAGTTCGGTAAATGGGACTTTACAGTATTGTTATTGCTCTGCAATATTTTCTTTGGATTTTGTCCACAGTATCGCGTTTGCCTTATTCATTTTTGAAAAGTGTTAGAAATAGTAACCAAATAAAAATGGTTGAAATAGTTTTTTTTATTTTCATTAAACTAAGATAACTTGATTGTTTTTAAGGATGACGAGTTGAGTAGCCATTTTAGCAGTTGCTGTATGGGGCGGTAAATTTGAATAGCTAAGTGGAACAAAATGTAAAAAACTTGTTCTATCTTCACTGTAACAGTTCATACAATTTTTCGTAGTGCAAATAAGTTTTCCTCTCTGTTTTGCACTTGCTTTATGAACTTAACATAAAAGAAATATTATGGTTTGACATTTGACAGATGCAGTTGACACTGACATACTATACTCTTTTTTCTATGGCTACTAAGATATCAACCTATCAGCAAACATTAGGTGGCCATCTTCTCGGTAGCACACCAATGAAATATTGAGTTCATGAAATATTTGAAGTGTCGTTACTGTGTGAATTCTTATACTGTAGTAAGAGTCTTGTATTGTTCGCTAATTTGATCAACCTCGTAGCTCAAATAGTTCTCGAAATGTAATGGTACCATATTTAAATTAAACAGCCTTTATTACTGGAATAGACAGTAAAAGAAAGAGCCCCCTATATCCCTGGCCAAGTCGACGGCAATGCACGAAATAAACAAAAAACTAGCAGTGTAATTCGTTAGGTTTTCACACTTGACACAGCGCAGGCTGGATGATATATTGTTATAGTACCTGCCGGTTGTAAAAAACAAATTAAAATGTTTAAGCAAATTTTAATAATTCTATGAAAATTAATTAATCAAACGGTCACGTCGGGCTTAGCTAGTGAGCAGCTGCCATGATCACAAACAAATTTGTTCTATTAATTAACAATTTAATTAAGGTATCCATCTTTCTTTGATGACATCACGCAGGTTTCGCGGCTCGCTTTGCGTTTTGCTTCCCTAAATTCGTACGTCAGCTACAATGACGACTCAGGATATGTTATATAATATTTCTATTCATGTGAACGCTACGTTTGACGAGAAATTCGCGCAAAATCCACGGCGCGTATTAAAGCAGATGGCTGTTTTACTAAATTAATATTAGGGCTGTTCCTTGTTCTTCGCTGAAAGCTCCCGGGAATTACATTCGCGAAGGTTCGGCCCGCTATTTCAGACTAATAATTCATGGTATTATATTACAATGAAGTCTCAATTGCTGAATTTCTCTTATCGCAAACATTACACATTATTCTGTCGACTATGGGATGCTAATAGGAAAGGTTTTTCTATAACACTGTTTTGGAAACAAGGCATTCCACAACTAAAAATTGTTATGGAATCACTAACATTCCATACGCTGCGTATGGAATATTTTCGACGAATCAGAGCTGCATATTAGCGCGATATATGAAGTGTCTTGATTCAGTTACTATGGTTACGTCTGTTTGTTTAATTTGATTTATTTGAGTTTGACGTTTTTAACAGTTTTATATTTGTATTTTGTGTATAATTTCCAAAATCTTGTTATAGAAAGTATAGTCTACAACATGTAACGGAATGGCATATCCCACACTCGCAAACCATAGCCCTCGCCTTCGGCTTGGACTACAAACTTTTTGCTCGCGTGGAATATGTGCCATTCCATTACTTGTTGTAGAATATACTATTCCCACTTCCAAATAAATTTTTTAAATATAATACAATATCTCTTGATATTTCAAATGTAGTGATTGAAATGTGGCGTATAGGGATTTCAATGCTATTTCTTCTTGCCGGTAATTTCCTCCATTCAGCAGTAAAAACACGATTATTTACTGAGTAATTAGAATTATTTACCAAAAGTTTGTTAAATAAAATGAATCCCATATACTCAGTTTATCGCAAAGTTCGGTGAATTCTACTTTTTTTGTATAATAGTCGTTTGATTTTCCTTAAGAATAAAAAAATTCTCTGAATTTGTTAAATTCGCTTCTTTTACAAATGCAGTGTGCAACTTTACGGCGATGTTTTATACGTTAGCACAACGCGCAAGTAATTTTTAATACGTTGCACCTCGTGTGCATCTCCCCGAGATCCGAAGAGATTTGGTTGAGTTTTATGACCACCATTCGGGATTAGCCACCTTAAGGATCTTCAGATTCGCCGCGTCAGACAAAGTATAAACTCCTTCGAATAAAAATTCACTCCGCGTACGTATGCTTAAGAAAAAAATAAAAATGAAGATGAGTCATTATTTACAATTATTCAGAAATGCGACTTTTTATCGTCAGAGCAAGGAAGCTGTATGTGTAGTGGATATATCCGAAATATGGATAATATCGAAATATCTAGAATACGTGGGTCATGAAGAATTTATATGAAAAACTAAACCATTAACTTGATTCGAATAAGCTCAACATTACCCATTAATGGATGGTTAATGGTGAATAATACATGCTAATTTATAAATAAAATTTATGAGTGGGTTAGCTGAAAAATGTTACGCTATAATATACGAGTAAAACCCAAAACAACATATAGTACCTTTTGCAAGAAAACTCTCTTATAAATATGAAGGTAAACTAAGTTCCCTCCAAAGTATGAAGAGAAACTAAAATGAATAAAGAATGACGTGTGTGACCCCAGGAAAGATATTGATAATGATAATGAAAAAGAAGTAATAACAAAATCTTCAATGTACAGGAGTTATTACACATCCAGGATTATAGATATTTTTATGTACAATAACGTGATAAAAGAATTTCGGTACATGAACATGTACAAAAACTGTTTACAGAATTACAGCAGTTAGTCAAATGCCATCAATACTTGAAATTTCAATCAGGTAATCACACGAAGGGTGAATCATATTTTAATGACTTTTGTAACTTCCATAACAATACATTATCCAAATATAACTGCATAATTATGCAATTATCCGGATAAAATACGTTCATATATTATTATTGAACTTATTATGGATTAGTATATTCTACAACAAGTAATGGAATGGCACATATTCCACGCGAGCAAAAAGTTTGTAGCCCGAGCCAAAGGCGAGGCCTACGGTTTGCGAGCGTGGGATAGGCCATTACGTTACATGTTGTAGACTATACTTTCTATAAAAAGGTTTTGGAAATTATACAAAAATACAAATATAAAACTGTTGAAAACGTCAAACTCAAATAAATCAAATTAAAACAAACAGACGTAACCATAGTAACTGAATCAAGATACTTCATATGTCGCGCTAATAAGCGGTTCTGATTCGTCGAAAAAATTCATACGCCGCGTATGAAATGTTAGTGATTCCATAACAATTTATAGTAGTGGAATGCCCAGTTTCCAAAACAGTGTTATAGAAAATATCAACCCTATCTGGAGAATATCGACAATATCCGATATCGGATATTAGTGTACTCAAAAAAGAGCATATGGTATATGATAGCCAGGATTTGTCGTCCGGTAATAGCGGATATCATCTACCGAGATCTGATCTCAGACACTCAGAATTAGATAAATGATGAGGTTAATACACATCATTTATTGTATTCGAAATTTTACAGTATTTCAGTGCTTCTACGAAAAAATTTTATTTTAAAAACGAACAAACACAAATTGTAATTTCTCCGTTGAATATCAGAGGAAACCTTAAAATATCTTATATCTTTATAGACAAGCCATCCTTTGTATTAGGACGTATCGAATGAAATGTCTTTGACATTTCTTTGTTATTCGCAGAAAACGGCAAATTATTCTCCGGCTCACGTGAACGTTATATCGCCTGTCTCTAATGCCCACAATCGTTTGAAGTTTATCGGAACTTTGTTTAATATTTTGCTTTTTTTCTACAAGCGTTTTGGTTTACCAGAAAAGAAATTGAATACGAGGCTTCAAAAGATTCCCATATACGCGAACAACGACGATACGATACGACTTGAGAGTCTGTATGTTTTTGTGTTATTTTGTACGCGGTTATATACGACTATGATGCAAAATAATACTGTGTTAGTGTTCCTACAGGGCCGGCTCATAATATTTTCAATTTTCATATACCGGGTGATGAATCATTCTCTATTTTTATATTATATTTTAATATGACCGAAAAAAAATTTATTTCAAATTAGAATATCCACACATTTGCAGTACAAATTTTTCTATGGGGTATTCCATTTCGCACAATGATACACAACTTTATATTTTTAATGAAATAAAATTATTCTACACGTTTTTACCTCTCGCCACATCCTGTAAGGGATTACGAATAACAACTCGTTTAAGAAAAATTATATTTTGAAATTTTTATTTAAAACTGGCTTTTTTAAAAAAACAACGGTTGAAAAATGTCATTTTTTGACATATGTCATAATTGAAAACTAAATATTTTGAAGGGCTGAAAATTTTTTGATAGTGGTGGTTTGTGTTCCTGATTTGTTTGATGTCCACAACAGATTTTTTATATTACAAAATTATTTAATATTGATGGATTGATACCACAATCTAATAAACTTTTAACTTAACCATCTAAATTCTAAATATGAAATTTTATAATGATATCTTTATCAATTTAGAGTTATCATAATATAATGATCACGAATGAAAAAGGAATTTTCATATATTGCAAAATTTCATGAAGTGCACATTTTTCATTATAAATTGTTTGAAACCGTATTAACAATTAAAGTAACACATTAATAATTATTAATTTATATATTTAATAACAGTAATTAAAATTTTACGCCCGGGCCATATTTTAATTAAAAGATTATTGATATAATGAACATCACAAAACATTTAATATTTTAGGATTGGTAATACCACTAATATCTGATAATCCATCATTTATTGCAAACAGTTTATTTCCAATAATTCGCTGAAATTACCTTTTATTTGCAAGAGATATTCGTAACAATAAAAATAAAAGCAAAATAATAATAAATGTATTTCTGTACAAAAACGTAAAAATAAGGTTTTAAAATGAGAATACGCTCGGAATGGACAGAAATAGAACTATCAAGAGTACAGTTTGCTGTCACGTACAGTATTAAGTTATTTGGAGCAAAGTTTCAACTACCTTAAGTAGAATTAAATAGTATTAAATGATGTTAAGTCGAACTAACAAGCAACGAAATAAAATAGGATTCCCTGTATATGTTCATTTATTATTTCGTCCAAACTAAGAATGTATTCAACTTTCAAAATTATTTAACTGTTTTGTTTTTAACATTAGTAACAATAGAAATAAAATAAAGAAATTGTTACATACAAGAATTTCTATCTAATATTATTGTACAATGTTTATAATGTAATAAAAATATAATAAGTCAATTATTTACTGAGATAGAGATAAAATGAAAAACCTGAAAAATCTCCTAATAAACTACAACTTCCGATCTTGTACATGTACAGTCCAAATTCAACATAGGTGGTTAACGTTAAATGAACTTGTTATCAAATTTACTGATTTATAAACCTTATAAATCACACTGAACAGTATGGTCGTTTGTGTTATTCACATAAATTCACAAGCAGCCATTCGAATGTTTTCTACATTAATAAACATCTTCAAATTTTGATGATAAGTTCAATTAACATTGACCACCTATGTTGCATTTTAACTGGAACAGATATATAAACTGGTGTTGATGACAGAAAAGTAAAAGTTACATCTTAGCTAAAACTCACAGTATCTATTAGGGTACCCGGTACCTCATAAGCAATACATATTAGCAAGTCTGTTATATGAGCCTACTGTATTTAGTGTATTTTTAAATTACTAGATGATCAAGTACACTTACTTTTGAAGATTTTGTGTAGAAATATTGCAATGAATACACAACACACGACACAAATCACTGTAAAGGTCCCGCACTACTGACTGAAAACAGAATTTTGCAAGAATTTGCAGCGGATGCTTAAGAATCGGCATAAACAAGTCTGTAGACGACAAGAATACGTTTATATTTATATATTTCTTTTAAACATTATTCCAGGGGTTCTCAAAACTTTATTATATTAGTACTGAGTATATCCATAATTCTAAACAAATAATAGTTATTTAGATATGTGTTAAAAGTGACATTTTATGAGTAAGTGGGGAAGTTTGTTAATCAAAGCGAAGCCCAGTAAACAATTCCATGAACAAAGTAAATCACTTTTACGAGTAACACGTATATCATACAAAATTTTATATACGATCTTCCTAGTGTATTAGTAAATACTAAAAAAATTAGAATGATATTTTGGTAGGGTTATATTTTTGTTGATTTATTGTAACAAATTATTAGCAACATGTTAAAAGTAACAATAAAATCACTTTTAACACGTTACTTACTTTTAACTTGCAACCGTTGAAAGAGCCTCTTTTAACAACGGTCGAAGATAAAAAATATTTTGAACGATATTATCCTGGACAAAAATATTCGCAATACGTACTTAAGTACACACACGCATATTGTTATGAAATGTTGAATTAAAGCAAAATAAATATTTGTATACCACATCACGCATTTACCAAGTATTGAATTTTGAACTCTACTTAGAGCAGATCTTGGTTGAATATTTTAGTGGTCCAATAAATTATTTAGAAACTGCAGTCTATTTTTGTTTTATTATTGTTCTAAAGCCAACGTTTTACCACCAATTTTGGCTTCCTCGGCGCAAAAAAACTAAACTACTTTGTTTATAGGTAGACAAGTCAAGTTAAGTATTTCTTATCCACCGATCTTCTTTGTCATTGAGGTAATGGTCAAAACGAATTCAGAGGACTTCAAAATATGTGTTTCGTGAAAATGTAATCATCGAAGGTTTCTTAAATGTGCTATGAGTTAAACATAACTAACAAGAACCATACGTCATTAACAATCCGTTGTTCACTTGTTCGGCGCAACCTTGGTAAGATTTCAATTTGTTCGTGGCCGTCAACATAAATAATAAACAATAAAACGGTGGCCATTAATTAAATTGTCAACGCTTGTTGTCCGCGCCTGCGCACAGCCGCCTGGCCGTCGTAGTGCGTAACGCGTGTGTCGCAGCGAACCATGGCAGCTGTCTTCGCAACCGCGCTGTAAGCGATGCGTTACGTTACGTTAACCTTACGTAGTCTCCAGGCAGCTTATGCAAATGCCTCCCGCTGTATGTGCCGTGTTCTTGTCGCCGAGCTGATGAATTTGCCAGATTGGAGCTGATTGTTTTAATATTTCATGGAAACTTTATGGATGGAAGTTGTTGGTGAGCTTTGTTTTTCATCCGTGAATTATTCGCTAAGTGGTGGCGCTGCATATTTCTGCGCCTGGAAGATTCATTGCGACGAATTGAATATTTAATAGCCTGTGATTCGCAACTTTAACATGATGAAGTGGAATAAAAATGGATAAATATTAAGGTTCACCCATGGCTCGAGTTATATTCGTTTAATTATTCCACGAATTTAAACAAAATTATAAATTTTAAAAATGCCGATCTGGGTGGCGTAGTGGCCACTAGCCTAGCACATTATAGGTCGTGGGTTCGAGTCACACTGAAGAGTATGGTCGTATGTTTTGTTCACATAAATTCACAACCATTATGCCGCATAGGGCCAATAATAGTTAGTCCGCTTACCATCTTAATAATAATAAAAAAAAATATATAAATCTCATTTTCAACCAACGCAACGGTTGCCTGGAATATGGTGCAAGAATTTTATCAAATTTAAGGGATGTAAAATTATCTTCTTCGTGCAAATGAAGCATTCTGGTCGGCTTATAATATAATGAAGAAGAAAAAAAATATTTAAAGAATTTCTGAAGTATCGCAAATGTTTCATATTGAAATGGTAAGTACATATTTTTACCGTCTAACAATTAAATACATTTGTTTCTTAACCTGTACGCATAAATATGAGAATGAAAGAAAATGAAAAAAAAAAATTCAATCCTGCTACTGAAACTTATTGTTTCTTACTTGGATACAGAGCTCGAAACGTTCTGTTTTGTCCACCCAACTCATTATGACAAAGTTCTTTCACTCACTACTTTCACCCACTCACCTGTCATTACCAAATTGAGTATATGGACCACAAGGATGGAGGCACGTACTTACAATAACAGAATTGAATAAAATGTTATGCAACACTCGTGAAGAAACGAATTCACTCACGCATGTGTCAGACACATAAGTGAGTAAATTCGTTTCTTCACGACTGTTGTAATATTGTAATATACTATTACTTGATAGAGTAACAATAAACTAATAAAAATAATTAACAAGGGTGCTGTGCATTAGTATCATTAATGTCAACCGTGTCATTATTTCGTTGTTTTACGGTCAGTTGCTATGTTACTCTATCAGGTACATTAATTTTTGAACTTTATTCGTTATCTCCGAATTAAAAAACTTTAGCAAAATTTTTTTTTTCATTACCTATCATAAACTAGTATTCCTCACATTTGTGCAAATAGGTTAAAAAACACCCAGTATTTTAATTTCCCTTTAATTATCAAGATATTCACAACTTGTCACCTAAAAGAGTGGTCAAGATGAATTCAGCTCAGCAAAATGAAAATTCCTAATGAAGCAATCAACATGATGAGTGATGACCAGCTGGAATAAAAACTAGCGACGGAGGAATAAAGTTAGAAATCATTTGCACGAACCACTTAGGTAGGCCCATTAAATTAAATTCGAGTGATGTATCACATCCAACCGTAACATAAAGATAATGTTGTTACAAAGTAGAAATCTAAGTAATTTCATATAAAATTGATCACAGCTGTTTCCCAGGTACATGTAGTAATAATTTGAAAAATCTTCCAAATCATAAACTAGTTTGTAGTGAAGAAACCCTGCTGCATCGGTAGTATCCTATCCACCTCCTCAGTTCTTAGTCTTTCCCTCACGTACGTAAGCCCACGTGCAAAGAGATTACCATAAAATTATCAACAACATAAAACAAGTTTCTATTTCCAGACGACGAAGTTCATGATCGCGGCCTTGGAATAAATCGCATGCGTGGATAGATTCGCGAGAGGCGATCGTGCCGCGAATGAGGCCACTGTCATTGCCCAGAAGAATTCATTAACGAGGCAAATGAATGAAATATTAATTTATGGGAGTGCAGCGATCTCTTAGCGTTACGTAACTTCAATGTTGATACATAAATAAATACATCAGCACGTTATGTACCTAGTTTGAGAGTGGTACTCTGAGAAGTGATATATTTTTCGCGCAGAGTGCAGTTATCAGCTGACAGGTTAAGACCCCTGAAGATGTTAGTAGAGAGAGGACCACAGATAGAAAGTAAAGGTTTATTTTTGTGTTTTTGCAGCGACAGCCAATTTGACAGCTGACAGCGGTTTTGTACTCAGTTTGGTTTGCCCTTTTACCATAAATAGATTTAAGCCAGAACCAAGGGACACCTTGACCAGAACTATGCTTGCACATTATGCAAATTTATTTCGGAAATTTTAGTCAACTATGAGGCTCAATTTTTATTAAACAAGCAAAATTGTTACCTTTGGGATGGAGAAAATCCACAAGCTATTATTGAAATGGCGTTACATAAACAAAAGGTCACTGTTTGATGTGCGTTACCGGCCAAAACGTTATAGTCAATAGATATAGCTATAACCATGATTACTGACTTTTTAGTTCTCCAATTGAATGGCATAAATGTAGAGGAACATTGGTTACAACAAGACGACGCAACATTCGCATACTCAGCACACAAAGTATCAATAGTTATTTGTATCATTAGGTCGCAAAATAGTTTCCGATCGAGGGATACAGAAGATTTTTAGAGGCAACTTTTATGTAAATTTAATAAATAAATTTAATATATTACTCATTCTTAATGACAGGGGAATTTTTTTATATTGGTAACTTCGCAATATTTGAATGTCAATTCTGTCTATATTTTCCAATATCATAACCTAAAAATCAACATATTTTTATTTGGATTTTACACTGCAAATTCAATTATAATTACTTACAAATATGTTTAAAATCCATAAATATTTTGTTTTCTTGTATTACAAATATACAGTTGTAGATATATTCCCATAATATTTTTAAATCAATGAAATACTTTGACATTTCTAGCGTCAGAAGTTAGCTAAAACTAGTGAAGTGATGCCAACATATAACCATAAAAAAATTTTGTCGAACTAGTTCGGCAAAGACATGATTTCCGACCGCATTAGAGATATGTAATTGTGTCAATGTCGGATGGCGGCACGAAAATTTTATTCCTTATAACACAATATACTATTATTATAATATATAAATCAGTTAAACAGTATAGCAAAATGATTAAATCAAACCAATAAATAAAGTGTAATATAGGTATGTATTATATTTCATATTTTAGCAATTAAAATAAATTTAGTAACAATTTATTTGAGTTTTATTTTCTATTTACTATATATCATATTCAAATATTGCGTTTCTAACAAATGGCCGCTGCTTCACTTATGAAGTTGTTTGATTATATTGAGTTCGGTATCTAGTTAGTATATAAATACCTATAATTAATGTTAATTACTATTTAAAAACACGATATAATTTACCAACTTCATGGTTTGTTCCATTAAGTTACTCTGCGGTCATATACATCATTGTAGTGCAAACATAAAATAAATTATATTTAGAGTATAATAAACTATTCTGCAATGAAATTAATATTTTAATTTAGATTTCCGCATTAACGACAGGAAGACATAAATAATACATTACTGCAATAAGTGCTGAATCGTTCTGTAACAGTTAGTACGTAAAACAGACACCGCGCGATAAGAATACTTCATAATGTCACGATCGTTTGTTTCACACAAACTGCAAGTTGACCATAACAGTAATAACAGTTTAATTTCTTAGAACAATCCGTGACTGACCGCACAACAATCTCGTTACATTCACAGAAGCAGCGATGTAATTTTTCTAATTTTAAGACTGCTTCTATTACGTTTCCCACGTGGGTCATAGATAAATTGAATGATGAAATGACATTGTAATATTTCAACTTATTTGGAAAAACTTATAAATTTCTGGAATCGTGTTCTTACTGTAAATAAATAGTCAAAGTGCATTTTAGTAGCATTTTGAGAAGCAGTAAATATACGAATGAATTAGTAACTTAACCCTTTTGCATGAATTATTATTTTTTTTTAAATAAGGGCTCAAAAACATTATTTTTTACAAAAGAAATATTTATATATTTAAAATAAGTGTGTAACATAAATTTTTTTTTTTTAAGTTTTGTTCACTATTGGGAACATTATGAACAAATTCAACTTACAATAGAACTTTGGTCTATTGGGTCGTCTTTGCGTACTATACAAAATTATTTGATAAACAACCTCTTCTAGGAAAACATCAGATAAAAGAAAATTTTGGAAATTTTGTAAAGATGTATTTAGCTGTAATATATCATCAGGTAATAAGTTGCTTCCTTCAAATTTTACATTTTCTATCTGAGTTTCTGTAATTATCTTTTTTCCACTTCAAAATTTTTTTTTATGTTGGTCAAATTAGGATGAATGACCTAATTGGCAATTGACAAAGTGTATATAATGTTCCCAAATGTTACAACATGATTGCCATGAATGTAAACTGCATAAGAAAAGAACAGAATAATTTTAAATTTTATGTTCCCGATCGGGAACAGTATGCAATATAGGGTTAACGGCGAGTAATCTGACTGTGTGGATCTCTGGAGTTACGGTTTCCCAAAAACTACTAAACAGAAGGGGAAGAGCTGATTAGTTTCTGGTGATAATCCAATAACCGGAAGTGGTAGTTTGCTAGAAAGCCAAACAATTTATTTTGAAATATCTCAGAAAATTATGGTTTAACGACATTTTGGTTATTAGATTAATGTTTTCACAATTTCATAAACAGCGGTTGAAAAATTAATTTTTTTTTCGAAATTGATAATAAAGTACACGATATCACTCCGCGATGTTAGCCAAAACAGTAGCCAAAGTAAAATTTTACAGACACTTATGTCAAAATTTTACTTACATTTTACAAATAATTATTCTATAATACTATTGGTGTATTTATTTGGATAATAATTTAACGGATTTAATGCAGATCATATGCGGACTACCTGTAAGAATACATGAAAAATAATGAAAATTATAATCAAATTTGACACTTTGACAATACTTTTGTTATCATAGCCATCCTCGTCGCAACACCTAGCTGACGTTTTACAAATACATAATGCTATTTATTTTTATTTTTAATTAATAATTTAACGATTTTGAAAAAATATAATGTATACCTCGGCACTAAAGTATTTTTTATTACTCATATGGTTTATTCTTCATAGAACCTTATACTTTATTGATATACAAATAACTAATTTTGGCCATGTGTCATAATTCAAAACTAAATATCTCGAAGAGATAAGCGTTTCTTGATAGTCGTGGTCCGTGTTTCTGCATTGTTTGATAAAAAATCTATGGCGAGAGGTATTGTGGTGCTCACAACAGATTTTTTTTAAATATCATTTTGATCTGTAAGCAATATATCATGCAGTTTCTTTCGCAACTATTGGAGTATCTTGAACAGTTTACAAAACGAACAAACAGTATTTGTAGATAGAACAAAATAACGATGAGCAAATGAATTTAGGATGCATTAAGGTGCATTAGAGTTGCATTTCTGTAATTACTTAGAGAATGAGTAAGGAATCAGAGAACTTGCACAAATGGAAGTGAGTCGTAAGGTTGGTTGGGCCGCAGTGTTTTATTTTTAACCGGAGACTGTTTCTCATTTTCCTTAATCCAGTGTAAGCTACGTCTTTGCCACATAAGCCCCGGCATCCCGGCCGCCCATTGGAGGCAGATAAACAAAGGACTAAGCTCGCCGTACGAAACAAAGTCCGACAAATATTTTTGTAATTATTCCAGTCCGTAGCACAAAGAGGCACTATTCGAGGAAGAAATAAAAAACAGACACTAATGGGTGAATTACGAGATATAATTAAGACAAGAACAAATCTCTTTACGGCAAAAAGCAATTCTTAATAGTGGAGATTAATTAAACTGGTAATTTGTCATAAAGTTCCAATTGTTTGAAAGGAAAAAACTCAAATAGTTTAGATGGAGAAACGACCAAATATTTGATGAGGTAGATATGTATCGTTCCTGTATCAAATGTCACAAAAAATAATTATAATAATAGTCAGATAACGCTGGTTGTTCAGAAGAAACTAAAGTTAGTTCAACCTCAACTGACAACTAATAAATCAAATAATTCATTAAATAGAACTAGAAGCTCATCTGAATCTGAATCAATTATTTATGTATTTAAATTACCAAAGAAAAAACGTTTGGTTTATTTACATCATAAAGAAGCAACAGTAAAAACTGTCTCATCTGGACAATTATAAATTTCGACAGGATAGTCCGAGGCAAATTACAAAATATTTTCATATTTTAAATATGTCATCTTGTAGAAAACATATTAGAACCTCAAAAGTTACATTTTGTCTCATTAAAAACCAGTTTCTCATCAGCAAAAAACTGATATCAAAGTTTCGTTTTCCTTTTGCTTTTATTTCCTTATTAATAAATTATGTTTGCAAATAAGTTTGGAGGAGATGGAAAGAGAAAGAAAGAGTAATTAAGAGACAAGTTGCTGCTTCTGATTTATACAGGTTGTTCCAAAAAGCACCGACACCCAATCATTTATGTTAAGGCAAAATTATGCTGCATTTAACACATAAATTAATTCTGTTCATGTAATATACATAATATCTTGATCCCGTACGTCATAATCTATAACAGAATTATTGATAAATTTCTGAATAGAATTTCTATGAATCAATTTATGGACATAATTTTATGTGTACAAATTTTCTGTACACAATATGTAGCGAATGAGGCAATTCAAGCGAGAGTGGACGAAGCGCTTTCTTCTCGTATTAGACACAACATTTTTTCACATGTTCCTAAAAACGATTTGCTCGGAACTTAAATACACAACATACAACTGACACCTCAAAAGTTAGGATATCAGATGCAAGACGGTGTAACAGTGTTGCCAATGGACCAATGGGTTGCCAATGGTATGTATACCTATCACTAAAATAAAGATTTTCAATAAAATTATGAATTTATTTATAAGTTTTACAATATATATTTTGCAACACATATATTTTCCTCTCTATTGTGGAAAAATGCATTTTCCTCACTAAGACGGGGTGTCGTGAAAAAAGTTATTCTGATTAAATTAAACTGTGATTTTAACGCACATTTACGGAATAGCTATAACCTTCAATAATATTGTCATATGTGTAGAAAAATAGAGCATGTTCCAAGTTGAAGGACAGAAAAGTAACCTTGAAAAGAAAAATGTTTATGTAACGGTCCATAAAATTCTGTCTATAATTCTGTTCAAAATTATCGTGACATACAAAAAGTCCTTTATTTTGGAAACAATTGAAAATTGCTTGATGTTAAGTCAGGGCTATGAGGAGGATGTCAAAAAATTTCGTACTGATTTTTGGATGGAAAACAGTTCGCAAACAATGAAGACCTAAAAGAAGCAGTGACATCCTGGTTCAGATTTTTGACTGTTAGATAGTTTAGATACAAGTTTTTAATCAAAGAAAATAGAGAAGGCAATAATAGAAAAAACGTTTATAACATTAATTATTTATTAATCATATGAAGCTTCGTTTTCAGGTTTTGGTTTTGGCAAACTTTTCAACAATGGTTTCAAAGAACAGGTTTGATAAAAAGTTATTTTCAATAAACAATATAGAAAGTACTGCAAGTGATTGTTGTCGAAGGGTCGAACGTAAATAATTTTTTTGTGCCTCTAGATCCGTGCGTCCCCAGGCTTTAGCCTATGTAGCCTATAAGGTTACTCAGGCCCTGCTCTATGTTAACATATTGCCATAGTAACATATTTGTGTTGCAGTGTGTGCTTATTTCCATGTAACAGGGCAAAGTTGAGACCCACTGTATATAGCACGATAAATTATTTACACATTGAGTGGAACAAATCTTGATGGCACGTTTAATTTCATTGCAGTTAAGTGTTCTTAATCCCTGGAAGAGGGGAAGCGAGGAAGGAAGGCAAGAGGAGGGAAGGAAATATCAACGGGAGTGTTTTGTTTGTGTGTAGTCCGCGGTTGAACTTACATGCAAATGGCGCCTTGATTTGCATCGAATCCAAGATTATTTACGTAAAACATCTCCGAACCATTAACATTTAGCCCCGCGTTATTGCTTAATTTGAAGTTTGCGGTCGAAGCGAAGTATCATGGAAACGAGCACCAGTGTTCTCGGGTTAAACAGAATCAGATATAAAGGATATAATGATGCTCTCGCTGCGGTTTGTCGCGACGTATGTCCAGTAGAAGATGAAGCGGAGCTGTTACGTTGGTCGGAGCTCGTGGCGGAAGACCAGTCAATCTGGATCATTAGTGTGCTTGAAGAAGTCGCTCGATCACAACAAGCAACTGCTAAAACAGCTAAGGTGAGACAACGCTGACGACTTTAAACCAGACAAATGTGTACCGTTCATGGCCACCTATTCACTGAACCCGGTACAAACAAAAAATCTTATTTAGACCGGCTACGCACTCTGGCATCACGCGCTGCTCCAACGGGCTTAACGCTTTCACTTTAAACACGGATTTACTGCAATGTACAAGGAAAAAACTGCATCGCATTTTACGAATTACATCCGCAAACGGAACTAGACTTAAAAGGAAAGTTATTGACAAAATCATTATTGCACATCAGCAAAACATATTCTAGTATTTCTTTTAAAGCTCTTTTTGTAATTTTATTACTTATACAAAGTATAACGAAGTATTGGAATCATGAAAAAATCGCTGACGAGATTTTTGCGGAAATACATATTTTGACCTCCACTGAATCCGTTAAGACAATGTCTGTGTGTGAGGATGGATAGATGTCCGTGTGCGCAATATCTCAACGAGGCAAGGTATGTAAACGAAACTTGGAATTCATAAGTTTCGTGAAAATATGAAGAGCTGAATTGATTTTGAATGAAATTAAAAAACCTGAAGAGGAAGTTTACGAGACTACTAGCCACACCAAACAATATACTCAACTTTTTTCAAAACTAGAATCTGCTGGTAAAAAAATTTCAAGTGAAAGATGTTAGCAAAAATATTTGGAATATAAAATGTTATTTGTTGCAGTTTATTATATGATTCAAAGCTCAGTAAGTTACATGTAGGATGTAGAAACGTAAGATCAATTAATAAAATCAGTATGTATATTTACTGACGACTTAGTGGTTATAGCAGGGTGAAGAAAAAATGCTACAGAATTTGAATATATGGAATGAAGTGACATTGTATATGATATGAAAATTAATACTAAAAAGGTAAAGGTTTATGATAGTGGAAAACGAATAAATAATTGTAAACTGGAGTATTAATTATGAAAAAAATGGAAAAGTCATTAGTTTCAGTATGTTGGAACGATGATAGAAAATAATGGTAAACAGGACATTGATATAAATGAAAGAATAGACAAAACGGCAGAATGTTTCATGCAATAAAAGAATAAAAAGAAATCAGTTTGAAAACAAAAGTAACAGTGTATAATAATATATACAGATCTATATTGAAATACGATTGTAATAGGTACTGTCTCAATGCATGAAAAGCAAAATTCAGGAGCTGGAAATGGAATATCTAAGGATAGGAGTAACATTACTAGACAGAATAAGAAAAAAAATTATAAGAGAACAATTACCATGAAAGGCAATACTAGACTTCATAAAAACTAGACAATTAGCATGCTGTAGCCATGGAATTAATATTAATTTAGGTATTATTTTTAAAATATATTTTGTAGGTTATTGCCATCAAATTACGTTGCCATGAGTTTATTGAGTTCCAAAGTAATCGACAACTTTTGCAAAGTAACCGTTCCCAATATTAAACTCTCCTAGTAAGTAGCACTTAGTATACCTGTGAATAGCAACCATAATCCTTTGCATTCTTATACTTGTAATGTTTAGTTCACCTAGTATTTCCTTTACTTTTTTATTAGTGTTTCTCCATGATTCCTCAGTACAACCTACTAAGCAGTTTTCCTCCTTGCTGGATTAAGGTCTCACATCCATATAGTATTCTACGTCTTATTATAGTATTGTAAAAAAAAAAAATGTTCCGTTGTATATCTTGCTCGATAGAAGCCTGCCCACCATACCTACAATTCTATTTCCCATTGCAAATAGATTTACGTCAACCACTAAGGTATAAAAATACTTTACAATATTAGAGGAAAGTAGAAAATTACTAAATAATGCCTTCATTATTTATAAGTTTACGTCATTTCGTAAAGAGAAAATACTTATAAATAGAATGAAGTATTATTTCGGCGAGTCGTGCATATTGTATAGATTTTTCATAAACAAACATTTTATACGAAACACATGTAATATGTTTATAATGTCTTACTAAGAAAAGAATGGTATCAATGTTTTTTTTTTCAATATTTGTTATTTATCCGCAAAGAAAGTAAAAGCTGACGACGTTTATTTGTTTCCGCACCAATCTGTCAAACCTTCTTTCTCGGTCGGTAATATCTGACACTTTCCGCATGAATTATAGCACTCCACGCACGCATCTCATATTAAACGAATGAGCTTTTTGCACTTTGCAAAATTCGCCTGCAAGCCCCACTCGTAAATTTTGATAAGTTGCCAGCCCTACATCCTGCATCCGATATAAATTTTATTTTTTCACCTACGCTAACCCACAATTTTTCCGTGAATCGACCGCTGAATTCATCGACGTACTGATAAGGATCGTTCTCGAAAATTAGTTGCGATTTGCATTTTGCAAGATCATCGCCTCAGCGATACGATTTAGATAATTAAGACATTATGGTGATTAAATAACCAAATTTATTTTTACACTTTCGCTCGTAAAGAGTTATAGAGTTTTTATTCTTCAGATAAGGAATTTATTGAGTGATTTGCATAGAAATGTAATGTCTTTCTATACGTGGCAACAGTTTCTCTACTCTCGTCAGAAATTTTACTGTTTGCAATAGAAAATAGATATTATACATACATATAGAACGTCACGCTATACCCCATTCAGTGGGATAGCACGAATCCAGAAAATCAATCAAACATTCCTATCCGGACACATTAATTTTGCTTCGTCTATATACATAGTGCCATTCATACACGTTCGTCTATTCTTCACACTTGGAATCATTCGTTCACGCAACAAACTATCAATCATACATAACCACTTATTTTTCGGACGCCCAAGCAATCATTCACCCTCAATGTTATATATAAGTTTCATCAACCATTCATTCAACATTCGCTCAAAATGTACAAACCACCTCAACTGACTCACTCCCTTTTTCTTAACAACATTCTTTTCAATCTCACACTCACCATACACCAATGTATTCCGGACACGATTACGTCTCCTATACCCACAAACTCCTATTAAATATCTTATTTCTACAGCATTTATACGTAATTCTTGCTTCTTCATCCACACCCAATATTCAGAACCATACATCAATGTAGGCACTAACACATAATTAAAAACACTCAATCGAGCATCTTTAGATACATTTACGTTTCGAGCAAATATACCCAGAGCACCCATTACCTTGTACCCTATAGATACCCAACTATCAATCTTCCGGTCAATACGTCCATCCCTCAAATCATACCACCCAAATATACAAACTAATTCTCTTGTTTCAATCTCACCCTAATCACTGAAACATTACAATCAGTCACCAAATCATTTTTCTCAAACACCAACACTATATATTTATCGACATTCAACATCAGATTTAAACCTTTCCCTACTTCATTTATGCTCACAATAATTATTTTCAATTGCTCCTCAGTTTCACCCAACACAATAACATTATTCGCATACGCTAATAAGGATACTAATGCACTTTCCGTCTTTGCCTATGTCTTTCATAACAATACATTCATATAAAAATTAAACAACCAAGAAGACATTCCACAACCCTGTTTCACACCAACATCTTTACGAAACCAATCCCTCGATCTACCATCAACTTTCACCGCAGTCTGGGTTTCTTCATACAACGCTTGAATCGCTCCCAACAAATTTATACAGAACAACAAAGACAAAATAAACATATTTAATCAGAAATAAACAAACTTGATTAATAATGTAGAGACGAAGTAACACACATTTCGTTAATACCGAATAACGGCCCAATCTTTCAAGAAGAACAATGTGGATTTCATTTCCTATTCATGCAGTGGTAATTCAGCATGAATAAAATAGCGATATTTTAATAGGTACTAGTGTGTAAATACTAGGATAAACGAATTATGATTAGCAGGAATTATAAATGGCTGCAGCTAATTCCGAGTCCCAAAACGGAATATATTATAATCATTGTTAACTGAGATCCAATTAATTTCGCTGATGATTTATTTGCCATTTGGGGAGTAAATCATTGTGCGCGAACATAAATCAAACCGTGAATGGAGAATTCTCATTTAGATATCTTGTAAAATTGTACAGATTATTTAAGTGAGATAAGTTGGCGAATTCAACTTCTTATCTGTTTGCAGTGCCTACTCGATCAATATTTTGCAACTTTGAATTATGAACTTCTTTGATATATGACTTTAAATATTAATGGCGCTAAACTTGTGGCGGATATTGTATTTTCTCTTCTTGTTTTCGCTTTGTTTTGCCTTTGCCTTCAGCTCAATAGACTCGTTAGAATTCCTACGCCAGGTTTTACTTTCAAACTTCTAAGGAACAAAATATCATAAATGGAACTTGTTAAGTATGTATTACACTTCCGTCCAGGTTCATCATTTTATATTAATATTTTTAGGTATTTGAAAGTTATTTATTGTTTCACTGTCAAAACGATTTTAAAATATCATGTTTAAAACTGCGTTTGGACTTACATGCATCGAAAATCGTTTTGACAGAAGTTCTTGAGTTAATTTAATGCCACACATGTGTGAGGAACTTTATTAGATTTTTAGTTTTCATAAATTGTCATTAAAGGTTATCGCAGCAAATATTTTAAAATATCGGCTTGAGATGCCTTCTGGGGTTGACAGATTTACAGATAGGCCTGATTGAACCCTAGATAAGGTTTTTAGTTTTTATGCAATCTTTGTATTGGCCCTGCGAGAGGTTCCCTGCACCGCACCGCATGGTTGGTTTAAAATTTTGTATTGTAATCAATGCTCACTTGATGGAACTACGGCATTTGGTATTGTTCGCTTTCGACAAATGTATTTTCGAGATTTGTAACATTGGAAATTTGTAATATTAGAGAAAAGTATTTTCTAGGTTTGTAATATTCAAGAGATTCTACAAAAATGTATTTTCGAGATTTGTAACATTCCACATTTGTAACATTTCCAAAATTATACTTTTCTATTTTCGGCAAATGTACAATTCCTCATTGTAATTTCCGATATTTGTATATTCGAGAAATGTATTTTCGTGATTTGAAATTTCGAGAAATGTGTTGATATCCAATTATTTCATGATATCTGTCTGTATATTTCTTTGTCGGGATTGACGGCAATATGCTTGGACATTAACGACAATGTAATATATACTTAGCGAATTTCAACTCTTTTAATTGCTAAAAATGTGTAAGTAGGTATAGCAAAAAAAAACACACCAATTATCCGTATCTGTAACTACTGCAGCAAAAGCGTGAAGTTGTATAATTATACCTCATTACATATTCATTTGCAGTTTGCAGATCAGGCGTTAAAATAACACAGCCAACTTCTTAGAAATCAGCGAAACGAGAAAGGTAGGTACATGTAAGTATTTTCCACTATTTGAATAATAATTTCTCGTTTTCCTTTAACAATTATAACACTCTTACACTATTTAAATGTAGACACAAAGAACATTTAAATGGGGTATACATTACACAGCCCTACAATTTTTTTTTTTTGTGGGGCTGTGTTATTAATAGGTACATTTTTATCTCATAGATATACTAGTTTTAGGGTCCCTAGAATTTGATTTGCTTATTTTTTTTTTTATTGGCTACCAAAAGGTAGGTAATTCAATGATATTATTATGACGAACTACAGCGGAAAATTTTAATGGAGTGACATTATTGGCTGTGGGATACAAACTGAGGGTCTCATGATTCGTAATCTGATGCGTTACCACAAAGCCATTTATAATACTAGCCATTTTTATTGTTTATTGAAGAGGCAGGAATCTAATCAAAATTAATACTGAATTCATTATTTTATATATATTGAAATAAATATTGTTTTATTTACTTTATCAATATATGAATTTATGAATTAAATATGAAGTCAAATCAATATTTCAGAATCGAATTTTCATGAAAAGTTTTAAAATCCCAATTTGTTTCATGTATTAAATATCATCCAAGCAGGGGCGGCTCGTTCCTGGGGAGCTGGAATTCCATCTTAATAATTTTATTAATATTTTGATAAATTTTGAAGGATGTAATATAATTTAAGATAGTTAACGTAGATTTGTTTAAATATCTTCATTTTTAACATTATTTGAGCACTTCCTTTCACGACTGGAGAGAAAATGCACAAATGATTTTAGTATCATGAGAAACGAGTTTCTCTTCCAGTCGTAAAAATAATATTTTGAATTTTTTGCAACTTGCGGGATGTGGTTTACTTATTAAAACAATAATAATATACCATCACGCCTTTTATTGCTCAGTTTTTATTGAAACAGGGGAATAAACTAGTTAAAAAACAACAAATAATATTTTCCAAGCAAAGAAACTCAAGATTTTAACGAAAGACGAAAATGGAAATTTGCCGATCGACAAATAAGACCAATAATGACTATGACAATGACATAAAAAAAGTTGAAGAAGATTTAAAAATATTGGAGTGAAAATTAATGAGGGCCCTATTGGGACTAAATAATATATCAAAAAAAATGAATTCAGAATAAGAATAAACTATAAAATTGAACAAGAGTTGAAAGGAGAAGACAGAGGTAGTTAGAAAGA
Organism: Poecilus cupreus; assembly: GCA_963942605.1. Taxonomy (NCBI): domain Eukaryota; kingdom Metazoa; phylum Arthropoda; class Insecta; order Coleoptera; family Carabidae; genus Poecilus; species Poecilus cupreus. The sequence goes on from OZ012720.1 coordinate 30,526,673, forward strand.
TCAAGCAATCAAAAGGGAGATAGAGAGCAAAAGATGAGGATGCATCAGTTGTAGAATGAAGACCAGAAGGAAGCAGACGACGTAGGCCCATATCAACTTGGCTTAAGGAAGTAGATCTAAAAGCTGCAGTAATTAAAAATCGATAAAATTAAACAAACGATAGGAAGATGTGGTGAAAACTAACTTTATGGTTTTAAAGGAAAAGAAACGAAGATTGATCCACTGCAACAAAAGGATCAAGAGAGCTACATAAGAAGCGGTGTTACCACATAGGAGTGTTAAGTATATAATATATAATGGAGTGTTAAGTATATAATATATAATGGGGTAAATAGCTCCGTGGTAACGTATCGGAATGTGGATCGTGAGATCCTCAGTTCGAATCTCACTGCCGACAGTTGCCAATTTAAATTTACCCCTATGATTCCCTCTCCACTAACAACTTTGGGGACTATGACTTGACGGCTGGTAACAGCATTTCATACGCAAAAATATAGCACCTACCGAGATCTGCGAGTGCGACACCCATAATGGGTAAAAGGCGTAATGATATATTTTTTTAATTTTTTATTACGTGTATATCACGAGCCGTCCCTGTATGAATGAATGAATAATTTATTTTAATATTGTAAATGAATTCAATATAATATATCCGTCATAAATTTATAATGAAACTGCAGCAATTTATAGATTTATAATAATAAAATAACGTCAGCGATATAAAATGAATAGATTTATATATTCACTTTCATAACCGAAATGTATTTAAACAATCGCGCTCTGAATAAGCCACAAAAAATAAATAATTATGAGTTGGCTACAGATTCAATTTGATAGATAAACAAGATAGCAATCAAGATTCAAAAATAAAATTATTAGACACTGTTAGTACCAGTAATTTTAGATTGGCCGTTGAGATAAGCGATATTTATGGCTGGCTTCTACTACATTTCCGTGTTGTATAACTGCATTTGACTCAGTACCACAAAAGACATTACAAAACTATTCTAAACACTTTAATACGTATTCATATCAATAAAGGATTACTAATTTGCAATAATAATCAAAGAATTTGAAATTGTAATGAAACTATCAGCGCGAAAATAAGTTACTTGAAAGGAATTGAGAGATAATCAGGAAATCAGTTGAAATTTACAGGAAACATAAATAAGCAGCTACAAGTCTACACTCGATAAAACAGTTGAGTTAATTGGTAGGTTATAGTTTCTATTAATTAATTATCTAATTCAAAAGGTCGCGGCTTAATAATATTACGCAACACATTTGTATCTTAATTACTGAAATGGACGCCAAATATTTTCTACTACATACTAGGAGTAACATAATATTGTTTTTCAAAATATTTAATTGGTTTTTACTATCTAATACGTAGTATCAATAACGATATTCCATTTTAACCATTATTTCAATAATGTCTGTGTGGCTAAATGGATGAATGTGTATATAATACACGAACGAAAAGAGAAAAAAGTAAATGAAACTGCATAATGGAGTCCTTCAATATTCAACTTTTTAATGAAACCTTATCTAAATTGAAGACTTTCTACAGTTTTAAATAGTTTTAATTGTTAACAAACTTTTTTTCAAAAAATCGGTCAAGCCGTTACGGAGAAGAAAAATTATGAACACTGTTAATTAATTTTAAAAATATAAAATTGTCACAAAGTTAAGCGAAAATATATGACTGATTATGATTACTAATAAACGTGTTTAATTTGTGCAATGTTAAATGACAGTATTCTATAATTAGTTTGTTCCATCCTGGCACTTCTGACAGTTTGCGATTGTCGGAAACATGTTCACTTAAGAAATACCGTTCCAAGTACACCATTGCCAAGTTTGTGACTACTATTTAGAGTGTTGTTAAACAGTCCAAAACAATCGAAAACCAGTTAAAGACAAATTGTAAGTGTTAGATACTTGTCCCAAATTTGGAACTTGGAACAAACCTTTTAAGATCCTATTCCATATTTGGATACTTTTCTTCAATAATATTTTTAAACTTCTGTTATATCTAGCACGAATGCTTTTGGATCTACTGACCCTCATGAAGGACCTCATTCTATAAATCCTAATGGTGAAGATATAAATTCAATAAAATGGAATACAGTATGAAAGAAACACACCTTTCAAGGACGAATGTCGGTTTGTTGACCAATATGACAAGTACTTTCATTGTTGGCAAGTCATAGATAATATTTCTGCATCGTATGAATAGCAAAGTTCATTGATTCCGCATCTGCCTTTCCATTTCCGGAGTTAGTTATCTCGCACTTTTGCAGCTGCCCAAAACGACAAATTCATTTATTTCCCAACCTAAAATAAATAGCTCAGTGGTAACGTATCGGACTGTGGATCGTGAGATCCTCAGTTCGAATCCCAGTACCGACAGTTGCCAATTTAAATTTACCCCTGTGGTCCCCCCTCCACTAACAACTTTGGGGGCTATGACTTGACGGCTGGTAACCGCATTTCATACGCAAAAATATATCACCTACCGAGATCTGCGTAAGCAGAGTGCCACAACCTTAATGAGTAAAAGGCGTGATGATATATTTATTTCATTTTATTTTACCTAAAACAATAGCCAAGTATCGGACATGAAGTAGTCAAGTATTTGGTGCGTGGCTCACTTCCCGTTGTGCGACTCGTCACGTGGGCGCCGCAAACAGGTTCGCGCGAACAGAGGCGTCCGTCGCCGCCCCGTCTTGAGGTATTTGTGTGCCTGGGGCTTCGTCCGACTCGGAATGATGGGTGTCCACATCGTTCCTCGTTCAACTGTTGGCTCTGGTTGCTATGTTGCTGCATGAAGAAGATGATGGAATGCGATTTAATGTGCTATAAAGACGGTCAACTATGTAGCAAACTTTTAAATAGGTGGTTATATCTTCTATTTTAATTTTATTTGGACTTCTGCACGCGCAGAAATATATCTCCAACGAGATCTTCAAAAGCACAGTGCCACTCTCAAAATGGGTTCATGGCGTGGTGATATATATTTTACTTCATTGTCCCGTAAGTTTAAGCTTAGATAAGAACGGAATGGATGTTTGGGAAATAGTCCTGGATTTCAGTGCAGTTAATGGGGTCTTTCACCATTAAAAAAAATATTTTTTTTTTATTAAACTTTATCTATATTGAAGACTATCTACACTTTTAAAAAGTCTTAATTGTTATTCATTAAGCCACAATGATTTAAAAAAAAATCTTGTGACGTCATAGTAGAGTTGTTGCTGTATCTAAAACAGTAGAGATTTAACTAATTTTTGTTACATAAATGTTCTATTTTATTGTAATAATAATAATAAAATAAGTAAAGAAATATATGACAACAATTATTTACAATCTGTACTGTTTTAGATCCAGCCACACCTCTACTATGAAGTCACAACATTTTTTTTTAAATCATTGTGGCTTAATGAATAACAATTAAGACTTTTTAAAAGTTTAGATAGTCTTTAATATAGATAAAGTTTCATGAAAAAAATTTTTAAAAATGGTGAAAGACCCCATTAATATTTATTAAAATCGGCCTGTACTGATTTTAGCAATACATTTGCCTTCTTCAGGAGGTGATTTTGTTTAATAAAAATTTGTTTTTATATATTAACTTTTCTATCTTTAATGTATTACTTTAATAAAAATGCATAAAATAATTCAAGAAATAATTAATCACTATCGGCAATTTATTAATGAACAGTTACCAATGACCAAAATTGAATATCAATAAAACTAATTCAGTCCATTACCATAAAATTATGAAAACAATAAGGATTTTTTTATGCAGTAGGCGTATGTATACGCAGGCATAAAACAAAATACATACAGCTAATATCTATGATTACATTGGAATAAACAACCATAAATCAACAACGGTGATGTAGTTCCTCAGTTCGAATCATTAACTCCTCCCACTCGTGCGAGCGCGAAGTCATTGCAGGGAATGAGAGGGGGCCGGGGAGGGGTAATATAGACACATCGGGCGTAAATCGCGGGCGGGTAGGCCTTACAAAGACGAGCCGACACTGTTAAGAGTCATAAGAGTGCTAAAAGTTTACTAAAAATTAATTCTAATTTCAATTTCAATTTATAGTTTATCGCTGTTTTAGCTATGTGCTATGTGCAATCCAATCAAAATTCTAAACAAATTTTTTATCATACAAAATCGTGATTAAAATTAAGTACCTGTATTAATTATTTTATTACTATTTCAAATTTGTGTGGGTTCTAAATATTTTGATAGATAATAAAACCGATAAAAATGAAAAAATATCTGGTGTAGGCACCACACTACTTTCTTATACAAATAAAACCAACTGAATATGTATGACTTGTTCCTTACGTATAACTATTGTGACATTTATTTGACATATGGATATTATACTCTACCAAACTTAACTTGAAATTTTGTTATTTATGTATAATTTAAACATGAATAAACTCGTTGCTATAGTACGCATCGTAATATATCATATTTATCGAAATATAGCGATTTGTAATATTTTTCAAAGTACGGAAATTTCCCCAAATATGACTTAAAATTGTAATTTTTATTTATTACATTTCTTTATAATATTCGCGCCAGGAAACCCATTGCAGCAGAGCGCATCGTCATAACTCTAATATTTTTCGAGATATGACGATTTTTTATATTTTCCGAAGAGCAACTTTGAGGGACTGTAACTCGAAAACTATACAAAATATCGAAAAGTATCTCCAGTTTTCTGTGTTTCGTGCCATTTATAATAAATTAGTAAATTTTGAAAATTTTGAAATTTTTTTGAATTTTATTTCAAAATTTCGATTGGAGATATCTTGACAAATATGAAAGATACAGACTTGCAGTGTTCACCAATCGATTCAGCTCGAAGAAATACATAAACCCTGAAAATTTCAGAAAATTCGGACAACCGGTTGTATGTTAGAGCAAAAAGTCTGAAAATGGCCAAATTCAGGCCAACCGTCAAGGGGTACCCCTTCACTTTCAGGACAAAAAACGCCATTTTAAGGCTTTTTGCTCTAACTTTCCATCCCGTAAAGCGATATTTATGAAACTTTGCATACTTATGTATTTCGATGAGCTGAATCGATTGGTGAACACTGCAAATCTGTATCTTTAATATTTGTCGAGTTATCGCCGATCGAAATTTTGAACAAAAATTCAAAAAAATTTCAAAAATTTAAAAATTTTCTAATTTGTTATATAGGGCACCAGAAACACTAGACTGAAGAGAATTTTTAGATATCTCGTGTAGTTTTTGAATTACAGGCCCTTAAATTTGCACTTCGAAAAATACCAAAAATCGACGTATCTCGAAAAATATTAGAGATCTGACGATGCGCTCTGCTGCCATGGGTTTCTTAGCGCTTATATTATAAAGAAATGTAATAAAAAAAATTACAATTTTAAGTGAGGATATTCCTTGAGTTTCAAATTTTTCTATCGGTATGTGAATCTGTATTGAATGATTAATAATTACAGTTTCTGTTATTTGTTTGTTCCCATAGCAACTAAAATTAGTTTATTGAACATATAATTCAGTTTTGTCAAAAGCAGGAAACAAAATCTGGTGCGGGCACCACACTACTTTCTTATACAAATAAAACCAACTGAACACGTATGACTTGTTCCTTGCGTATGACTTTATTTTAAAATAGAAATCTATTAATATCTTCACATATCTCGATATAGAGGAGGAAACAAAGTCGACTGTGGGAATCTTATGATCAATAATCCGATACCCTTTAAAGTAATTTATGCAAAAATCTCGCTCTAATCGTATTATATATCGTAAAATATGGCGCATATTTAATTCGTATTTGTGTCTTTTATATTAGAAATATGTCGTGAAGAACCTATAAAATTCCGTGGTCGTAAGATGGACAAGCACTGATAAATCCGTGGAGACATCAGTAGAATTTGACTTTGGACCGAATAATTTACGAGCGGCGTAAAACCTGCTAAAACTTTAAAGTATTTTCCGTGAACAGTAGTAGTTGGTAGCCGGTCCCAAACGTGAGATGGTTATCTTAATCAGACAATCCGGGATCCTCCGACGTCCGACCTGGCCACCCACGATCGGAAGTGCAGAAGCCAGTCGCGTAAAACGCTCCTTGAAAATTTAATGGCCCACCGCGCTGGTTTATGTACGTGCCCTTACGTTACGTTTGCGCTACGCTCGATAAATTAAAATTAATCCGGTTGATGTTGCATTTTTAACTATTTGTAAAGTGTGATGTGTTGTGTCATGTATGCGATGCAGCCAATCCGATTTAGTCAAATTGTAAACAGAAGCACGTATCAATAATGAAATTGTGGGAGCTATATGCATAATTTAAATGCGATTCTCAAAATGCCGCTAGCTCTACTAGTTTATTCTTTTGCTGACCATGGCAACGACAGTACCATTTCTTAATATTCAGTGATACCTTCTGATGTTTCTTTACTGTCAATTAATAATTAATTTTGTGCATTGAAAATCTGTTGTTAATAAGATCTATAAGCGCACTGTTTCTGGCACTTTTTATTTTCTAGTGTCCGTATGAATGCTTTCAAAATTAACAGATAAATATATAATCTCAAAATGGTTACTTGTTGGTGTCGAAATATTACTTTTAATTATATTTCCTTCTTTTATCCTTTCCGATACTAATGGGACTAAAAACGCAATGAAATGTATGCTGTGTCAGTCAACAATAAATTTGTATCTATGAAGAATCAAAAACAATAAGGGCTGCTATTTCCAACTTCAGATAAACTAGAGAATAAATTTATTAATACCGATCTTTCCATCTATGAATAAAATACCTAATAAATTATTCGAATAGATGAAAAATATTGCATCGATATCATAGCTCAAATGATAGTAATTGTTCTAGCTGGCATTTTTCGATACGTAATTTTTTATTTATTCAACGAATAACTTATTCGAAAGATTATTCGTAGATGGAAAGACCGGCCCTTAGTGAAAAAAATATTGCATCCAAACCATACCCTAAATGATAATGATTATTCTAGCGGTAGCAGTAATCCTTTGATGCGACATATTTTGTTTATTCCATTAATAAATTTACTCTTTAGTTTATGTGAGGTTTATGTGAGTTTAAGAAAAAATCTGACAGATTTATAAAATTATCCCAATAGAAAAAATTCTATACAGAACATGTTCCATAAGCCCTCTCTCGCGCTCTACCGCTGTAAAACTTCAAATGCCTTATGAAACATATTTTTTAATGTACTATTACAAGATAGTTCAACTTGATTGCATTGCTTTAATACAAATTATTTACATGCCAAGTGCGGGAAGACATTCTTCCCGCATGAGCGCTTATTTGAAGCACGAGCAAGGCCTTCATTTGTGCGAATGCATGGATGACATTTTCTCGAAAGAGGTTCGTACAACGATTTTTTTAACAAACAAAATTATTCTTAATAAAATGAAAATTAATACGCGACGAAATTTAATCCGATATACAGTGATCTATGGTGAGTGTGAGATTGAGAAGAATGTTGTTCAGAAAATAGGAATGAGCCACTTGTGGTAGTTTGGCCATATTGAGTGGATGTCGGATGAAGAGTTGGTGAAACTAATATATGGGAGTGAGATTGAAGGTGACTGATGGTTTGTTGTGTGAACGAATGAATCCAAATGTAATGAATAGACAAGCATGTATAAATCTCACTATGAATGTAGACGAGGCAAAAGTGGTGGATTGTTTGGAGGAGATTGATCGATGGTTGACTGTTTTTCTGGGTTCGTGGCACCCAACTGAGTGGGATATAGATAGACGTTATATATTTCATCAAAATACTCTTAAATTTACATTACCCCATCCCGAAACATTTTTGGAATCTGCGACCGCAATATCCGGCAAACATCAAAATAGTAAATATTAAAACATCTAATGTTTGTTTTTGATAAAATTCGAATTTCCTACAATATAAACAAAACAATACGAAAAATCAATATTTCTGTTGCAGATATGTACACAATATCAATCATATATCACAAAAACATTCGCAATCGCGAATTTCAACAAAAACGACGAGAAGACAAAAGAAACAACCACGAGCAACTGTCACATACACGGTAGATAATTCTATTTACAAGTAATATCATCTGAGATGGCCGTGGACGGTACTGAATTATTTAGAGCCTAGCTACACAGAGAAGAAACCACCGATTCTGTTGACTAAGCGAACGTGCAAAGGTTATATATTTGGTGCTGAATACCTCCGCGCCAAGCTGATTGGTTGCAAACTTTGTCTTTGTGTTATAAACGTTGATTTATATTTCAAACGTTTGACAACATAATTATAGAATACATTTACATTCGTTTCAACACATAGTTGCTCGCTTCAGACGGCGGTAAAGCTTTTAAAACTAACTTCGGTTGAGTTTCGTTGGACGTTCGACTCTGCGTTCATTAAAAACGGATTTAGTTTTGCTGGTGACTTTTTGAGGAACGTTTAGTTACAAACGTAATATGATTCAAATTAGCTGAATACAAATGATATTAATTGAAATGTTTCTTCTTGACAAGCCTCTGCAAATTTATTAAAATTTTCTATACCAATATTTATTAACTTTAATGACAAATATTATAACTTGTACTGTTACAAGGAAGTATTGGGCTTCCAAATTATCAAGAGATGGCGTTGATCACAATTCCCAAAAGGTACATGTCAAATTCATTTTGTATGATATCTTATGATAGCGAATGCTTGCATTAGTGTTGGTAGTTTGCTTTTATTGGCAGCAGAACTGATGCCATACACACTACAAATGTTCCTGTTTTTATAGATTTTTTAGGAGAATATTCAATCTTAACCTATAATCTGCAAATACAATGAACCTTTCATTTTTACATCTTATTTAAATAATTCGGCTTAAACAAATGTTATACTTACATTGGAATACTCTTAAATAACTACAATTATTATTAATTTTTTTTAAATAACAATTTATTTCAAAATACAATGAAATTTATGTACCTTATGGTTAGTTTATCTTTCTACCACTAGTTAGCGTATTTTAATTTTGGAAGCCCAATACACATTCTAAAACAATCATTAATTAGGTGCCTATTTAATAATGTTACACATAAAGTGGCCCTTAAAAGGGGATAAATCGAATTTAAACCGGATGTTTGCAAATAATAATAAAAAATAAAATAAAACTCTTGGAATTTAGTCAATATTTTATTAAATACTACCTCGACCGGTTTCGATGTCACATACGTCTTCTTCGGGAGGAGCTACAGGCCTCACTAACGTCCGAGAATATATCACTTTTCCTACTAGATACTATTTCAAACCTCGTGTTGTCTCGGAAATAATTTATGTTCCAAAAAGTGTCACAGTTCGATATTATTTAAGGAGAAAAAATAAAGTACATTTAGGCACGGTCAAATATTAATATTTAGCGGAATAAAAGACAGCACAATTTTTTTTATTTATTTGGAACTATTTTAGAGGTAGTCCGGTTAAAATTGTATTTAATCCCTTTTAAGGTTCACACACGACACTTTTTCTACAACCAAATCACCAGTTTTGTTCCACAATAAAATTTAACACTAAAATAAGTTGGTAGCACTGCATGTAACATAACATTTTCTAACAAATTAATTTCGAGAAATCATCGTTTATGTTTCAGATTCCATCCGTCCGTTTGTGTATACGTATATGTTCTAGAAGAAAAAGAAAACAAATTAAATTGACTGTAGCGGAAAATTGAAATTTGCAACAATACTTGTAAGAAATAATTCCCCTCGCGAGAACCAAATACGCAAATATTTCCAGTCGACGGCACCCCTTAATCCAGGCCTGGCCTTATCAGCCATCGCTATCTAGATCTGACAGTTATATTATTCTTATGATGAAACGTATCTGTTCGGCCCTTATGGAAACAAAGCCTCGTACGTCATCTACTGGCTACTTCCGGCGGAAGGCGATCCCGCCTTAACAAATTTGTTTGAAATTTGTTCGAGTGACTCAATTAGAACAGGATGCCCGAGTATTGTTTTGTAGATATCGCGGGTTTTTATCGCAGGGGTGTTTGCCGTGTCATTGCGGTGTGACGAGACGAGCAAATAGAAATCGCATAAATTACTTGTAAACTGCACTGGAAATTTTATGACAAGGCAACAAATAAAATATAATTTAATACAACTGTCACGTCGTTTCGAATGAAATTAATGGTTTTGCATTATATGCAGATCGACACATAATGTATATGTATGAAGTCAAATACTTTGTGGTGTCATTTCTTTCATTGCTATCTTCAAAGAAAACCATGATATCATCCTTCTTGTATTTTGTATATAATATTACATTTGTTTATTGTGCATATTTATTTTAAATAGCAATGAATTTTATCTCTTAAAATACTCATAAAAAAGTTACATTATTTGTAGGTATATCTATACCGTGAGAACACCAAGGAAATGATATTTAACCAACAAAATTATTTGAATATAAATGCATATAACTTCACACTTTTCACCATAAAAAGTATTAGAAATTTTGTATGATTAAAAATGTTAATTCTCAACGCAAAAATTGTCAGTAAAACAAACAAAATTAAGGCGCCAACTTATTCCCCTAAAAATTCCCTACTTTCTGTCCGTTAATGACTGGTTAATAGTGAATTTAATTTACAATTTTATATTTAGAAATTCAGATTTTTAATTTAGGATTTACCTTCCTGGATAATACTTCATTTTCTCAATTGATTAATCAATCAGAATAAGGATAGATTTTTAACATTGTTATATAAAAAACAACAAAAAAAAGTTATTAAATTAATATCATGTTTAACATTTTTTGCATTCATATTATAACTATATCATATGACGATCAAAAATATTTGAATGTAACTGACAATCTAGATACATCTTGTCACAGTTGTTTTGTTTCTCAGTCAAATTGTGATTGGTTGAATTTAGAAATTTAGATTTAAAATATGGTGATACATTAAATTTTAAAATTTTTAAATTCAGTATAAACCAATAAAGATATTTACGTCATTATATTTATATTCATATCATATATTTTTTTAAATGACGTTTTAAAATATTAATTTATGAATTAAATCCAATATAAACCAACCATAAGGCCGGAAAATATCAAAATAGATACACAAAAAATGTTCGCACTTCGTCGCAAATTATTATTATAGTATTTTTCAATAATAGTGTTTTACTAGGTACTAAAATATCATTCGTTCATACAAGAAACCATCAATCATACCCAACCAATTATTCCTCGGACGACCACACAATCGTTCACCCACATATATTAGTTTCATCAAGATATCCAAACCACCTCAACTGACTCACTCCCACTTTCTTAACAACATTCTTCTCAATCTCACACTCAACATACACCAATGTATTCCGGATACGAACACGTCTCGTATAACCCACACACATATGTATTTGTTGACGGTTTGTTGAGCTGTTGCTATATAAAATTTTTACATCCTAGTCAGTAAAAGTAACAATTTAGACTATTAGCAATTCGTAAAGTGTCACCTTTAATGGCAATCTGCAAAAAAATAATTTTAGAATGTTAGTTTACTTAAAATATTAAAAGGAGAACTTTTAGTTTCAACTCTTTTAACTTCTTAACGTCTTTAAAATATGTAAGAAAATTATCTATGGCAGCTTCATACAATGACTTCAATTTAATTATAATGCATGCAATTTTTTTTTCAGTTTAGTTTAGATGTATTAATTTCTAAGCATTAAATAAATGATAAACGAAGACGTTTCTCTGATAATCCACAATAACATCAGCGTTGATGAGAAATACATATTGTTTGTGTTCCTACAGAGTATTATCGATCTAAATGCAAATAATTCACTGTGATAATATTTGTAATCCCTTCCTTGACATGCATATGTCACCAAGATGTACTCTCGTCTCAACATTAGGTAAATAACATCATACAAAATTTGTTCCATGGTAATTTACATATCCCTATAATCATCTTTCAAATCTAGGACATATAACATGTGATAAACATAGCTCTATCTTGTGCTACAAGGAAAACTCAACTATTTTGCATATGTTCTGAGAAACGCGCAACGAACCTTTGTTGAAAAATTAGGGCACGGTCTGCAAATATTTAGAAGTGATATCAGTTCGGAAAATTTTATTTTTAACGGTTTTGAAAGGTGCGAATCACATTGAATTGTTTGTGCAGTGGCCCTAAAACAGTTTATGGAAAATCAAGAAGGATTTTTTTTGAAAACGATCTCAACTACTGAGGTTATATGCCGCTCGTTTTCGGTGGTGTGACAACGGTACGCACTGTTCACTGATATGGGTTTATGGAGAGCGGTCAATATCCAACTACTGACCGAGGGTAGTCTGTGCTTAACTTGTGTTATCGAGTGTCATCGAGTGATCCCTGCCTTAAAGAATATACAGGATGTCTCAGGACTATTGTAACAAACTTTAACAGCTTATTCCTGAGGTCGTTTTGAGCCAAAAATGTCATATGAACATATGTCCTATTCCTTCTAGTTACCAAAATAGAAGAGGTTGAAGTTCTACAAATAACACGAAATTTTCTAATTTTTGTAATCAAGGTACTTTCGAAAAACAAGAGTTTTATTGAAAAGTCATACCTTATTTGTCTTAATTAATTTTATTTATTAATATTAACGAATACAATTTAGAGAACAATACACACAATGACACAATTAAATAGACAAATAAATAAATTCAAAACACAGAACATAACAACAACATGGGAAGGTTGGTGTCTGTTTGGGTATCTGTCTTGGTATTCTCTAGACGCGTAACGGGTATTACCATTACATAATCCATAAATAAAAATCATATATGCATATTCAGTAGTATCCATTATGAAACAAAAATACAACAATTTTTAATTAAGACAAATAAGGTATGATTTTTCAATAAAACTGTTGTTTCTCGAAAGTACCTTGATTACAAAAGTTAGAAAATTTCGTATTATTTATAGAACTTCAACCTCTTGTATTTTGGTAACTAGAAGGAATAAGACCTATATTCATATGACATTTTTGGCTCAAAATGACCTCAAGAATAAGCTGTTAAAGTTTGTTACACTAGTCCTGAAACACCCTGTATTTATGTATTACAACCGGAAGTAATTATCTATATAGTTTATTATAGCGGGGCCTATACAACTCGATGGTAGATGCGCTTTTATTTATAAGTTAGAATGAATTACTAACAGAATAACTGGTAATCATATTTTGAGGGCCATTGAGTGAAGTCTGAACTAATATTGAATTTATTGCAAATGGACAGAATAGATAATGCTGTTTTACTTGATAAGAAGAAGAATAAGTTGGTTAGTTTTAGGTTGGCTGTATTTGCTTTAAACGTAAAAATTGTTATACATACAGGGTGTAGAATTAAAATGTGGCGTATAGGCGTTTCCATGCCATTTTTAAAGTATTGCTATATATTTTTAACTATTAATTTTACATTAAACTTGTACATACAAAAGTTTTTCAGAATTTTTAGATTCGTGCATTTGGTTACCTAAATGTTTGAATTTCACGATGTATCAATCAAATTTAAATTAATATTTATTAGAAAAATTGTAATGCGGCAATGAAAAATTAAACAATTAAATAAACTGTTTTAGATTTACTTATTACAGTGTTACATTATAGAATATTGTAATAATATAATGACGAATTAAATAAAGAAATGTTCTTTATATTTCTTTCTGTTAAATAAATAAAACAATAACTGGGTAAAAGTTCTGTAAAATATTTATTAAAATAACGACGTTTCGACAGCAAAGTGCTGCATTCTTCAGGTAAAATATTTTGCCTGAAATAAATAAATGAAATAAGTAGCTCTGTAGTAACGCATCAGACAGTGGATATTGAGATCCTCAGTTCGATTACTCCTGATGTGATTACCTCTCCACTAACAAATACCCAGATTACCACACCCAAAATAGGTAAATGGCGTGATGATATTTCTTTATTTGAACTGAAAATACGAGTAACTTTTTCAAATCTTTTTTGTTTTATATACACTATTAAATAAATTTAACGAACAATAATTGAACACATGACTAAATTAATATTTATAAATCAAAATGCAAATGAATCAGTTCATTAATAATAAATGAAGTTTTATATCAAAAAATGTTAATAGGAGTAATTTCCAAATGAAATATCCATGTTATATTTGAAATTTATGAAGTATTCTTACTTCTCAGACTACCACAAAAAAAAATTGCTTTTCAAAATATAATAATAATTTATGATAATAATCCTATAGGAAAACAACAATATATCCAATTTAATTATTAAAATATATCAGTTTAACACCGCTGGACATGAAAAATGAGAGCAGAAAATCAATAAGAAAAAAAAACTAACAGAATGAATATTAAACATGTAATCCAGTGCCGAGGCAAGGCATCACCATAACGTAATTCTGAATCGAATTTATTATTTATAAATCAATTTTATTGCGTATCGCTTTATATTTTATCTCGTCATCTTCCGCTGATGTCGAGAGCTTCTGTCTGCTTGGAACGCGAGCGCTGAGCGTGGGAGCCAACCAGCCTATTTCAGGCGATGACAAAATTCATAGAAGTCTTTAATAATAATTTGGTTTTGATTATAATTGAATGCGCCTACGTTCGACAAATTGTTGAGGTTAGTCATTGATCTCGAGAGGAATTTTATTGTCTGAATTTTATTTTTCAAAGGTTATTCAGCAATTAGGTATAGCATATTGAATACAAGAAGAAAATATTTTAAAGAATAAAATCAGGGACATACTTTTATTTCTATATTTATAATTAAAATGCCTATAAAATCAAACCCCTAATTAGTAAGACCATAAACCTTATATCTATAGAAATATATGGAGAATCGAGTTATTATCAGCTATAATATCCCTAGGCCATTGCAAATTATGAGTATTTATCAATGGTCGAGGGATATTCGGTGAAAACATTTTTTGCAATAATTATTTTTCTTTTCATTCCCGTACCGTGAAAATAACATTTTGAAAAACAAATCAAATATTGAATTAACTGTCAACAACTGTTACTTAGCAACATGTGATTATTTCCCGAAGAAATTTTCAGCTATAATATCCCTAGGCCATTGATAATTCGAAATAATTTTATCACAGTTACCGAAAGAACGTTCTTGAGGTAGTTGTGATCAAATTATAAGTATTTATCAATGGTCGAGGGATATTCGGTGAGAAAATTTGTTGCGATTATTATTATTATTTTCATTTTCTAACCGTGAAAATTACATTTTGAAATAAACAAATTAAATATTGAATTAACTGTCAACCAGCTGTCAACGACTGTTACTTAGCAACAGGTGATAATTTCCCGGGGAAATTATCAGTGTAATTGTGACCTGATTGGTTACTTTTGCACACGTGATCAGAAATACAGGGATTCGATTGGATATTTCTTTAACCAAAAAATTTTCAGCTATAATATCCCTAGGCCATTGATAATTTGAAATAATTTTATCACAGTTACCGAAAGAACGTAGTTGTGATCAAATTATGAGTATTTATCAATGGTCGAGGGATATTCGGTGAGAAAATTTTTTGCGATAATTATTGCCTATCATTTTCATTCACATACCGTAAAATTGACATTTTGAAATAAACAAATCAAATATTGTATTAACTGTCAATCGACTGTCAACAACTGTTACTTAGCAACAATTGATAATTTCTCGGGGAAATTATTAGTATAATTGTGACCTGATTGGTTACTTATGCACACCTGATCAGAAATGCAGGGATTTAATTGGATGTTTTTTGACCAAAAAATTTTCGGGGGTAATATCTCAAGACTTTCTTAATTTATTGATATTTTTTTTATTTTGCACGATTTTTTTTGCTTAGCAACACGAAAGCAAACTGCATGGTAAATCACGATTGAGAGGTTTTGCTTAAAAGCAAAGAAATGACTGCATACAAAAGAAAATTTATCTGAGAAAATCAAAGAGGTCGTTTGGTATTTGATGAGATAACTTCCAAAGACAACACAAAATAAATCTTGAAATATTAATTACCTGTCACACTGACAGTTGTAAACAGTAACAATTGATGTATGTTTATTTAGTAACAGGTTTTTATAGGGGTAGCGGGATTTTATCAATATAATACTGTTCCCATTGGTTCAATTTTCAAGTGTTTTGCATCATGATTAGTTAAGAACTAGTCGTAGGAATTTATCAGTGTAATTGTGACCTGATTGCTTACTTCTGCACACGTAATTAGAAATACAGTGATTCCATTAGATAGATATTTTTTAACCAAAAAATTAGATCTAAAGGGGACAAATTAGGATTATATAACTTTTCTATTTGTTCAGGTCGAATAACTGAAATGCGCCTCTAGCTGGTGTTTTATTCACACACAATTATACAGTTCTAAGCAGAGTACCACGTATAGGAATGAGTAAAAGGAATGATGATAAATTTATTTCATTTCTTTTAGAATTCTCCAAATTATTACTGTAAATATAACAAAAAGTAAAATTGCGCATAATAAGAAAAATACTATGTAATAAGTTGTTTAAAATTTACAACTCATTTTTTGATTTAAGCACTGCTTTAAAGATATGTTTAACATGCACTTGAAATTCTCTTCAACCAATGATAATTTATGTGGCTCTAATATCCATGCAGCAAAATGCCAACTAAAAATTACTTTTCCTTTTAAATGCGTACGCAGGAATGTGGCAAATTTCCTCTTACAGCAAATATTTATTCGTAAACTTGTTATACGACCAATAAACATTATCCAATTATACTAGCAGTGAATTATGCGCTATAAAAGTACACTACACATGTCAACACCTGACAAATTTTGCTCCAAACACAAATTGGAAATCTACAAACATATGGCGTCAGTTAATCTGAACTGGAAGCAAGTGGAACCGGTTGCTAGAGATGTGATGTTCACAGAAATACTACAACCTAATGAAGCACTAAATTAGCAAACAAATTAATTAATTTGGAAGCGTCACAAAACCAATTACGTTTTTTCGTTACTGCAAGTTTATTGCTTTATGGTCGAACAACTAATGAACATTTACAGCCGTAAATGAATTAATCGTTTCATAAATTAAATATGCGTAAAGGTGCGGTTAGAGCTGGTCTATGTAATCTTCAGTCTTTAGTATTCATGAAGAATGTTAAGAAATATAAGGCGGTGGACAAAACACGAATGAAACTATTGAAAGAGCCACGTCCGACTGCCCAAGGTAGCCAATAAAATTTTATGTGTCTGAGGATATTTTTATATTAAATGTATTTTATTTAATTTCAATCGTAAATACTGGTGACTACATCAAATTAAACGTTGCTTGAATATTAATTATAATGAGAGGTAGAATCTTATCTTGATGATATTAAAATATTTTGCCGTCATACTTTAAAGAAAAACAAAAGAAATTTAAACTCCGAAATACCTAAAATAAAGAACTAAATTTATAGGACATTTTTAAATTTCAGGAATTAATTGCTTAATCCCCTGAATTAAAACACAAATCATGAACTTTTAGCTTCTCTAAAATTTAGTAATGAAATGTGCATTCTCATGCTGTGATAAATTGTTGCGATATTCAAAATATGAATGTATTTAAGCGGTCCTACAACAATAATATACAAACTATTTTTATATGGAAATTATATGTAGGTTAGCTCGCTTCGGTCGCACTTTTAACAAACGAACCCTAATAGTCCGTGAGCCAGCTTTAAAAACTGCGACCCATTTGACCAAAAGTTTCAGTATGTTCTATGGAATCTACACGTTTAGGTACATCGAAAAGCGCACGTCTGCCATTTAGATCTGGGTGGTATTAAAAATGGCGTCCATTAAAATAGGAAAGTAAATGATGGAATTTTGAATAATGTGACCAAAATTTTCTTTTGAATCTCGAAATACTAGACGAAAATACAAATCAAAAGACACTAGTCTGTCACTCGTACGTGGCCGGGTTGCCTCGGCAGACGAATTTAAAATTTATTGCTCGAAATTTGACTCAAATGAACAAAATGTTCTTTTTATCCCATGATACTAGACGAAAATACAAATCAAGACACCAGTCTGCCACTCGTACGTGGTCGGGTTGTCTTGGCAGACGAATTTCAAAATTAAAAATTTTAAATTTTTAAATGACACCCAGATCAACATGGCAGACTTGTACTTTTCGATGTACCTAAATGGGTAGATTCCATTAAACTTACCGAATCTTTTTGTCAAATTGGTCGCTGTTTTTACAACTGGCTCACGGATTATAAGCCTACACAACTCTCATTAGATAAACTCGAATCGTAGCACTTATTTTTAATGGAAATGTTTAGAAGTAGTTGCAGTGTATTACCAACGTCTATATTATTCATAAAATACCCAAAGAATGTACAAAAAATCCGAGTTACTAAATTAAGAAAAAAAAATGTATATTATTTTCGTGTGCTAATAAATATGTCAGTAACGGTCAGGTAGGTATCTGTTCTAGGCTCACCGCAAATAAAATAGGATAAATATAGCCGCGGTTTCTATGAATGCCAACGGCAGCATGAAATAATAGTCCGCCGTGAATACATAATTAAAGACATGTAGGTAGGTAAACTTTTTCGTGAAACGTTCCTTCCCCTGACAGTAGCATCGCATAAATTGCGGTAAAATATTCAGAAAGGAAATATTTACGGAGAACTAGTCACACAGTCTGACAGTTTTCAATCTAATTCTTTATCAGTAATTAATTTTTTCACTAAAAGCGCTAGGAAAATGCTTAAAATTACCTGAACTGTTCTGTGCTTGCGAGAGTTGTGCGTGCGAAACGGAATTGAAAATTTCCCGTCACGAAGCCCGTCTGCACGCAGGGCCGGTGCAGGGGGCGGCGGGGCGTGGGCGGGGCCGGCCCTTCACACGCTGACATCCACCACCGCACGGAATTATTTCCGTCTACGAAACTAATTTCGATTTCGTAGCTTTTATACGATAGCCTACATTTTTATCTTGGCCCATACTTATCTCGATATATTCTATATATGTTCATGGATTGGGTCTGCGATCATAGTCGAATTATATTAGTAAATTATTCTTCTTGTTATCTTATAATAAACATAAGAACTACTTGTAATTTTATAATTGTATTAAATTTTGAATTTAAAACAAATAAAAATATAAATTTATCTGAGAAAATCAGAGAGGCTGCGTGGTATTTGATGAGATGAATTCCAAAGACAAAGCAAAATGTAACTTGAAATATTAATTAACTGTCACATTGACAGTGATTGACAGTAACATTTATTTATTTCCTTGGTAGCGAGAGTTTTATCGGGGTAGCCCGGGCAACGGGGTTTTACCGGAGTAAAATTCCCGTTACCCGGGTTTTAAAAAAACTGTTCCTATTGGTTGAATTTTCAAGTGTTTTGCATTATGATTGGTTAAAAACTAGTCGTGGGAATTTATCACTATAATACTGTTCCCAATGGTTGAATTTTCAAGTATTTTGCATCATGATTGGTTAAAAACTAGTAGTAAAAATCTATCAGTGTAATTGTGATTGATTCGTTATTGTTGCTCACGTAATCAGAAATACAGGGATTCGATTGGATATTCTTTCAGCAAAAAATTTTCACTTAAGGATGATTCTTAGCTACAGCTGGACTCGATAGGTGGCGCTGTTGAGGAGATTAAATTTTTATTTTAAATTTTCCTGATATATTCATGACTTATGCATTTGATCACCCAGGTGACCCCATATATACAAAAAAAATCATCAAAATCGGTCAAGCCGTTTAGAAGGAGAATTACGAATACCGGAATTTAAAGTCCGCAGAAATATATTTTGCTAGCGAGGTCTGTGGCAGGACAACGTTTGCCTACCGGGTCCGCTAATATATTTATATAATCAAAAAACAACAGAATTATATTTAGAAGAACATACTTGTAGTTACGACAAAATAAAAGAAACGAATTCAACACTCTAAAATCCCATTAACAGTAGCATCACGGACCACAAGTAAATATCAAGTATCAGTAGCATCTTCCTCAAGATATTCCCACAAAACAACAGAACATCTCTATCTAGTAGGCCTGGAGCTGACAAGCGCACACCGAGGGCGGCGGGGCAGATGCTCGATGCTCACTTGCTCGCCGCAGCCAACTACACTTTTAAATAATTTATAAGTAAAAGAGAAGAAACTGGAGAAGCATTAGCGCAACCGCGGCGTCCATACAAACAGCTACTTGATTTCAGGTAATCTTGTTTATTCTCCACGCGTATCGGGTGAGCGAGACGGTTCTCTCCTCTCCACTCGCCTCCCAGATGTGTCTTTGTTTTTATGAACGTATGTGTGATGTGTGAGAGCAGCACACGCATGTGAAGATGTGGACATCAGGCATCAAGACCAAGGGCAGAATAACTAAATTTATTTGGGGGATGTCCTGGTTCTGCTTTCATTCCAGGAAGGATCTTGAGACAATAATAACGTAGAATAAAGGAAACTCAATTAAGGTAACTTGATTTGGGACAGAATAGAAAAACCTTAGGATGTGTGGTCAACATATCTTGATGTTTTCGAGATATTTAGCAAGAAGCGAGTTTGATGGCTGGACTTACTAGGAGTAATCGCAAAAATTAAGCTGACTTATACGTTTTGGAAATAAGTGCATTTCATCCACAGAGGTGACGATAAAAGTGGCAACATTTTCGTCTGTGGTATTTGAACTGATGATTTCATTACCTTAATTAATCAACAAATTAGAATTTTATATTTATTAACATGTTGACTGCAGTCTTAAAAAGCATAGTGTAAACGGAAATGGATTTCATTTCTTCGGTTACATTTCTCCAGGAACATGTATGCATGGTTAACTCCTTACTGTTTCCAGGTTTGAATAATCGGTTTTAAACATTTTTTAACCTTCGGATCATCTAGTTGGTAATTAACGGTTTGTGTACAAAGTAGTTTTACTCTCTAGGGAAAAATAAGGCACGAGACAGTTTCCAAAACCGCAATTGGAGTAATTTAGTAACAAGACGATAGTAAACACATTTCAATGGTAAAGGTTTAGTTCTACATGTACCGTTAATATTTACCCTTTCAAGAGAAAACATTTTTATGTATCCTCAGGAATACGTACTGTTTAATAGTAAAACAAACGTTACTTCATTGCTGTACACTTTCCAGGGAATAGGTTTTGAACAAAATAGCAGAAACTAAAAGAGAAATAAGATACAGTTACAACTGTATCTATATTTTAAAAATGTATTCAAAATTAGATAATTTTTATGAAGCACAGATTAGGTATGTACTCGAAAAATGACGAAATGTACCTTTATACTATGTACCCACTTTGACATTTTGATGCGTTTGTTTATGGTTGCCCACGATCTTCATACCGTATGTTTTACCTTTAAGTCTTACATAGTATTTCACCGTTAATTGTGTCATTTTCTAGTGCTAGTATTTATATTAGTTTTCGTCAGTATATTTGAATGCGTGCTAGCATATTTAAATCAAATTTTATTTAATTGTTATCTGGTTATCAGAATGTTGGTGATTTAGTCCTAATCTAGTACCACAATTATTCAATATAAAAGCAATGTATCAGAACTCGACTTTAGTTTACTTAAGGCTTCTTAGAAAATTGCTCCCAGTATGTCTTTAGTAAAGGGAAACACTCAGGTTTTCACAAAGTTGAACATGGCGTTGCACAGGGCTCAATTTTAGGACCTTTATTTTTAATCATTAGGTACATGTCAATGATTTTTTCGAATTTTGCCTTGCAATAATATCCTACTACCGTAACAAAAAAACATTCGGATATAAATTTTCTCCATCAACATAGTGAGTCAAATGTTGACTTGATCTGCCAGTCTCTTGTGTAAATTATAATATTTACAAAGTGCAAATCAAAGATTTCCTTCTAAAATCTTGATGCTATCCCACTGGAGAATTTTGTCATGGAATAATATACTTGTATACTCATTTTTTAAATCTCTAATGTATATGTAATTTTCTTTGCATCTTTCACTTTTATTTTTATGTTGTACATATGTTGTGTATTATACTAAATTAAATAGATATAAAATATGAAATATCCATTTTATGGATGTGGTATTCTGCTAAAAGCAGATCTCGGTCACAAGTTCTGCTTAACCCTTGTATCTCTTACAGTTTCCGAAGTCCTATTGAGGACATCAATGAATTATTAAAATCGCATCACACGAGTAATAATCCACGGGCAATAACTTCGTTAAAAATCCATGTAGGTATCGAATGATCCCCGGCACGTGCGATAATTAATTACAATTCGGTTAGCATCGCACAAATTCGTTATTAGGAGGCGATAATCGAGATTGAATTCCGTTGGTGCGACACTCCGGCAAGAGGATCGTTGGATCGACGCTGTTCGCTGTTCGTTGTTTACGTACAGAGTGTGTGCGCGGAATTCGTTACGTCGATAATTTACAAAATGCGAAACGTGCCTATGATCCTCTGTAGTCTCTGCGAGCAAACAAACGATGCTCGATGCGGAGATACAGCGAAATGGGTTAGCGGGAGACACGCGCGACTATACGAGCTATGTGACCGAATTTGGAACTGACTCGCTGCGATGCTAGTCACAAATTTACAATTGGAGTAAATAGTATATTGCACAACAAGTTATAGAATGGTACATATTATACACGAGCAAAAAGTTTGTAATTCGAACCGATGATGAGGGCTGCGGTTTGCGAGTATATATAATTCATCAACAAACATTATTTTTAAGCTATTGTATAGCTTTTATCGCGGGCTTTGGACGCGGCGACCGAATCAAGAAATTCCGTAACGAAAAAACCTGACACCCCCCACTCCGATCGGTACAGCGGTGCGGCGTTAAAAGCCGTGCATCGTCTAACGTCGTTTCAGTTCGGTAGATTTCGGCACGGTGTTTGTGTGCGTGCGACTAGACGTATGCCATTGACGCGGTATTTTCCAGATAATTTAGAGGATATCAAGTCTCAAACTTATGTTTCTTATTTCAGTTACCATAGTTTCAAAGATAAAAATACCTGAATAACCTACATATATTGTAAGATAATAAAAATATTTGAAACAATATTAACTTCTCATTTATTCAATAAAAGAAAAAAATTTGTTTTCTTATCGGTCACCACGCTCAAAAAGTGTAACTTCAATTAATATCAAAGAAAAAACAAAGAAAACAAAATGCTGCATAAATAAAATAAATAAATAATTATAATTGCATAAATTGATAAAAAATGCTATGCAATAGCTTTACCGCGGCAGTTCCCGAGTGCCACACGAATTTTTATTCTACTTTTAATCTTGATTTTGTACTGTGTACTGTTGAGAAATAAAGTCCTATTATTATTATTATTATTAAAGCAAAATCTTATTGAAATTGGAATGGCCAGATTTTAATAAATTGGTATTCTTCTTCCTATTTTCCAATGAAGCCAACTCCCAGCTTAATATCAAGCAATCTCCTACGCTGTATCCATCTCAATAAGATCAAACCCTTTGTGACGTCACCACTCAGTAGAACAATATCAGAACACACTATTCTCTGAGGGTAGACCGTTGTTTTCCTCAATATAGTTTAATTTCCTCACGCGTGGAGTCAGCACCGGCACCAGCGTCGTCATGTCGTCAACCCTTTGGCGGCATATTGAAACAAATGTGTTTGCACGGCGCAGATATTAATCTCATTCCTGTAACGCTTCCCTTTCTCCTGCCTCCTGCTTCTCCTCCTTGTTCCTGCAACGGCTGGAGGAGAGAGGATCGGTCATTCACTGCCCGACAGCCGATGTTACGTTGCGTTGCGATATGTTACGCTACGAATAAGGAGCACAGACAATATATTTCTCTGGAGACCCATATTCCAATTCAGAGCAATATGTAGCTATTGATATTATACGACGACACGCAAGCTTGAGTCTGTACTAAATATATCACCTTGTTATGATTCGGCCTTGGTCTCATCTCAACTCAAGAACTATATACTTCATGATCCCAATATTTCAGTGGTGCGCTACCGAGAAGATGGTCGCTCAGTATCTGCTTTGTTAACCATACAAAAGAAATTTAGTATGTCAAATATTTATACAATATTTCTTTTTTGTTAAGTTTACAAAATGTGTGCAAAATAGTGAGGTAATAATTATTTGCTTTTCAAGTGGGCAAAGTAATGAACTACCAAAGAGAAAAGGCTGATTGTGATAATTTTATCGATTGGGTTATTCTACTTCCCCGTGTGAAATATAACGTTTTATCCAACATCTCCTAATAAATGCAAAATTTGTTAAAGATATATTATTTGACAGTAATATTTGATTAAAATTTTCTAAATTAAAATAGCAATCGAAAAAGTTACCAAGGTGTTGTGTGTTATTATTATTGTTATAAATTAAAAAAATACTCACTAGTGGCCACTAGTGGGTAATCTGTTACTTTCCTTGTTTAAAATCGCCATAGTTATAGAGCATTTACTAAAAGGTGTTGGATAATAGTTATTTACTTTACAAGTAGTTAATTGCACTTTGCACACGTGTGAAGTATAACGTTTTATCGAACACCTCTAAATAAAGGAAAAATTTATTAAAGAAATATTATTTAACAGTGACATATACTTTAAATTTTTAAATTAAAATGTCAATCGAAGTAGTTACCAAGGTGTTGTGTGTTATTATTGTTATAAATAAAAAAATACTCACTAGTGGCTTTCCTCAAAATTATACCCACTAGTGGGTAATCTGTTACTTTCCTTGTTTAAAATCGCCATAGTTATAGAGCATTTATTGAGAGGTGTTGGATAAAATTATTTGTACCATGAAAAATTGTAGGAACTTTTATAGCGCAGGTGAAATAATATTTTTAGGTTATATCTTATTTACAACTCATACTTATTCCAATTTAGCGCCGTATACTGCTACTGCCAATATGGCCGCTCGGCTCAAGGTCATCGGTCAATATAACATACAGCTCAAACTTATCGACAGCGATATGAATTCTTATACTGTGACTCAAGATAGATATATCAGATCAATTTGTATATTTATATAAAAATATGCATCCTGAATCAATCTAATATTTTTTCCTCAGTTCGAATCCCACAGTCGACAGTTGCCATTTTATCTCCACCACTTCTGGGTCATGACTTGACGACTGGTAACCACACATCTCCAGACAGATGCCACAAGTAAAATTGGTAAATACTATGATGATGTATTTATATTATATTTTAGGTTAGAAATAATATTTGAAGCTGACGTTTTTGATATCTAGAGACTCCATCTACAGCTGCGTGGTAGCCTCCTCTTCGCTATTTCTCTTCTTCATTCTGTTCGGTACAGCAGCGAGTTCTCATTCCTCGCCTTATGTTCTCTGAACGATGAAGTTTACTCGCGATCGTTTACGTGACGTTATGAAACGATTCGCTTTAATTATTTGTCCGCTTCTTACTTGTGCCCTTTGCAAGAAAAATCGATAAGTTATTTCGTTCGCTGGGAAACATGTTTTTCGGGCATAAAAAATAAATTACGCGTATACGCTTCCACTCGGAATTTAGTGGCAGGAAGACTACTTTCACGAGAATGAAACAGCGCGTGAAGAGGAAAATTATTTACAAAATATTTATAATGTTATACGTTATTTACAAACTGTTTAAGATTATAATGAAACGTCACATAACCTAAAAACTATGAGCACTCATACAAACTGCTGTTGACATACAGACAAATTATATGTTGATCAATTTTAGGTTGCATTTTAAACCACTCCTAAATTATTCTTGAGAACAATACTTCTTGTTTAAGTTGCAGAATTATTATGTATATTATGTCATCAGATGCACACTATACTTTTTCTAGGCCAACACTTTTGCCCAGTTTTGAGGTTCTTATTAACACATTTGTAACATAGAAAAAAATACAATGGTCCTTATTCTGTATAGTAATAATAACACACATAATTTTAACACTTTATTTCATCTACAACAAACACTAAACACTGTTAAAAACTACTTGACGAGAAATGGTGTTTCAAGCTTTTTGACGTATATGCTGACAATGCGCAGCCGCCTGCAGTAGTACCAACTGTATAAATTGTGTTGCCAAAAGATGCATTTCTATAAATATTATAGTTTGTTTACAATCTCTGTAAGTATAAAAAATTGTTTAATAATATTTCGAATTAAATTTACTTGATATTATTATAAATATAATTTTATTGCAAGTACAGTGAAATAAAGTGAATAAGTTTTAATAAAAAATGCTGCACACAAACTTATAAGGTTATAGGAAATATAGAAAGTAGCTTCATGTTTAAATAATTGAGTGAACGTTTCTACTATAAAAAATAATAAATGTGTTTGGTGATACATTCGTCGAGGGCGACATTAGACTTGAAACTATTTTTGGTTATTAATATTGCGTTACGAGTGGAAACACAATAGCAAATGATGTTTATCTTCGCTGAATACAGACAATAATGAAGCAATTTACTGCCTCTAGAAACTGAATGAACTCATTTAAATACATTTTGATGTGTTATTGATCGTCTGCATTGATTTAAAACTCATACATGGGACAGTAGATTAAATCCGGTTTAAATTCTATGCACTCCAATTAAAGAATGAACAGTATTAAAGGATATACTGTAATTTAATCATCACATGCGTCCAAATTCACAAACGGGCTATCATAGCAACCTTTGTGAAACTTTATATCCTTGCTTTTATAGAAATGTGAGTTATAGGTACTTGAAATTCGTTCACATTCAGTGATTTTGAAATCTATATCTGGTGTGGCCACCACACGATTTGTTCATATAAAAACTTTGGTTACTCAAATATATTATTTAACATACAATGCAGGCTAAACTGCTGTTGACGGATGAATTTGGCAACGGAACTTTGGTGTTTTTAATGGTTTCTGTCTGTTTTTGACCGTGCGGTGTGTATATGTAATGATAATACTGTATTTTAATGTGACATGAATGAGTTGTACGTATGAGAAACCTTGTAGCTGGCGCAGCGACACTGGTACCCGAAACGATAGGGTTGTTAGAATAAAGGGAGCCTGCGCGTTGTGATTTGATCTTTTGCACCCAACTTCAGAGGTGTCCATCAACTGCAATTTTACCATAATACAGTTTATTAAAGGGAAGCAGATAAAAACAAAAACTAAACTTTTTTTAGATGTTTCTGTATTTGAAATGATTGTGAGAATGATTGAAGTAGGAAAAGGTTTAAATCATTGTAAGTTGATAAATGTAAAGTGTTGGTGTTTGAGAAGAATCATTTGGTGACTGATAATGTTTAAGTGAATGGTGTGATCTTGTGTGAATTTATATATTTGGGTAGATGCTCTGGGTACATTTACTCAAAATGTGAATGCATCTATAGATGCTCGATTGAGTGTGTATAATGGTGTTAGTGCCTACATTGATGAATGTTTCTGAATGTTGGGTGTGGATGAAAAAGAATGAACGACGTATGATTGCTGTGGAAATTAGAT
Source organism: Poecilus cupreus (assembly GCA_963942605.1). Classification (NCBI taxonomy): domain Eukaryota; kingdom Metazoa; phylum Arthropoda; class Insecta; order Coleoptera; family Carabidae; genus Poecilus; species Poecilus cupreus. Next base: position 30,554,245 of record OZ012720.1, read on the forward strand.
ATTTGATAGGGGAATGATATTGTTCGAAAAACGTTAGTAAACGGTGATTATGAAATTGAGAAGAATATTAAAAAAAGTGTGGGTGAGATTGGCTGGTCGTCTCGAACGGATGTCGAATGAAAAATTAGTGTGATGGAGGGTTGGCATCTGAGGAATAAATGGTCATATATAATTGATGGATTGTTGCGTGAACGAATGGTTCTGAATGTGAAGAATGGACTTGTATGTGTGAATGTGAACGAGGCGAAAGTGATGTGCCAGAATAGAAAGAAGATATTGGTTGATTGTTTTTGAGAGTTCATGTTACCCCCATAGAATAGGATGTAGCATGAAGTTATAAATGAAAGTACCAAGAGAAATAGCTGTCAATTAAAATAATTACTGTAGTTTCTCATCCAATAATAGCTTTGGGTGTTATATTTTGACGGCAATTCACGTACAAAAATATATCACATCGAGATCTACTTCAAGAATATTACCATATCTAGAAAAGGGTAAATGGCGTGATGATATATTTATATATTAATTATGAATGCATTCGCTACCCTAGATTTACAGTTAAAATTACTAACCCTCATTTAATATGAAAGTAGAGTTCATGTTTTCAGGAATCCCGTATTTCAAGAAAGCCATGATTCAACCAATCAAATGTCACAGGAGGTAAAAAATTTACCTCTAAAACAATTGAAGCTTTCGAGGAAAAACCACATATATAACCATATATCTCATATCGATTCCCGTAATGGAAGACATATTACGTGGTAATCCGTAACAAAATGGCGACGTTCACAATATGGATCCGCCTGCTCTGTGACTCAAAAGCTTTCAAGAAATTGTGAAACATATATCCACGTTATATTTGATATTTTTTGCGAACGTGTTTCCTGACAGATAATATAGTTTCCATGTGTCGTGTCGTGCATGCGACTGATACGAAATTATATATTTCATTATAGAAGGTATTACTTTTTATTTATTTATATAAAATAAATCGGTTTGAAATTACACTTTGGAACATGAATATATAAATATTTATAAACATGTATTTGTTGTTAAAAAGCAATCATTTTAAGTATATATTTAATTGGGGTTTTTTCCATTTCACTAGTCACGGAAAATTATTATCCACATTTATTATTCATCAAATCACATAAAATCGAAGGACGCTTATTTTAAGCCTAACGGAACAGTTTCCTAAATAGAAAACAAATATCGACAATAACAGCGCATGGTATTTACAGGTGGTCCAAAATTAAGGACCCAACAATTAATTAATTAAATAATTGACAATTAAATTTTCTTGCTTCTTTGGTTTCTCTTGTGTGATCAACAAATGTCAAAACAGAAAAATTACGTGTACAATAACTAACGTAATCGTACTTCACATAATTTACTGTGATCTGCTCAGTGTTTTTTATGTAAAATTGCTAAAAAATATAACATAAATATTTTTCTACAATCGTTGCACAATATCGACATTGTTATTCCATTTTTGGTTAGGAAATGTTCAAAATTGTCGCTCTAGGGCGAAAAAGTGACATATTGTCGCACTAGCGCGACAAAAACAAAACAAAAATAAATTAGGTAAAAGAAGAAAATGATGCATTGGATTTTTCTGGTAATAACCTTGCTATTGCAAATACAGTTGGCATATACGTACATACACTTCAACTTAATCACCATAAACGTATTCACTCTGTAGACTTTATGTCAAATGTACTCCATATGTCAAATGTACTCCATGTGTCAAATTATGATTTCTTTGAAAATTTTTATTTTGTTCATAAACGTTGTCATGATTACGGTGACATGGGTAACTACAATTTTACTGAATTGTTATAGGCGGGACCAAAGATAATTTTGAAAATTAATTTTTTTCTACAGCTTGACATTGGTCAACGATTGTAGAAAAAATATTGTGTGTATCTCGTCGGATACAGCTTGTCGAGTTGTTGATCTCGGCTTCGCCTCGATCAACAATTTCTCGCCGCGTGCAACAAACAATGCTCTATCCGCACTTGATACACAAATAACTATTGTATATCAGCCGAATATTATATTATGTGTGCTGAAATAATTAACTTTTGACTTTGAATGTACAATTTAACTAGTACTCGTGAATGCAGAGTTAACGCATATCGGTTTATCGATATTTATATTAATGTAATTTATAATTATTTTGTCATTCAAATAATGTAATAATTATGTAATTTATATTTCAAAATAAAAAAGCTCCGTAGTAATACTAAGAACTGTAGACCATTAGGTCCTCAATTCGAATCCCACAGCTTAGAGTTAGCAACATAAACTCTGTGAATTCCATTCCACTATCTAAAGCAATAAAAAAATTATAAAACTGTGGATAGGTACTTATATTAAGATATGATGAACAATATCAATATATTTTAAAAGTGTTGGTATTTTCAAATTCAAAATCCTGTTAAATTATGACTCAGCCTGTACAAATTATTTAAATTCAAGCAAGTCCACTACAAAGGTGAATTTTTCCGATACCAATAAATCACTGATAATTCGATATCGATGAATAGTTTCGGCTTAAACCAAAGTCATGTCCATCTAGCGTCTACCCTGATAAAGTCACAGACAAAACCGGTGATACAAGCGGATATATTTAAATTTTAAGCCAATTTAGATAGTATTAATTAATCCTGCTACAGGACGCTGGAATTTAATTTTTAATTTTAGTTTCACTCTACAGTTTTTTCCCGGATCGACAATTAACTTAAATGCAATTAAAATTTAATTGCGCGTTGTACAAATAAAAGAATTTTTTAATATTGTTGAATCTTCGATACTGCACGTATGATGCTATAACAAAATGCTACATATTGATAACAAGTTTATTTATGTGCAAGATAAGGAAATTTATTTTAAATTAAGGACAAGTATGTTGTTGGAGCATCCAGTTATTTTTGTAATAACAATTTACCCGGAAGTACTATACAGATTGTTTTATGAATTTAATATTATGAAAAGTATGGAAAAAATATAAATTAATCTTGGGGCAAAAAATATATCTGCGTCTAAAAATATTTAAAATTTTTCATAAAGGTAATGAAAAATTGTAATGAACGAGTACTCTAACATTAACCGTTATAAAAATATGTGGAAATTAATTTTTTATTATATACGCACATTTTTCTATATTTAACATAGTATAGACTAACAACATGTTTTCTTTACATTACTAATTGTGTGCTATTTCTAGAATGAAATCCCCGAAATAAAAATTGTTTTATACAAATTTATGATTTACAGGTACAATAAAATGAAAACTCGTCTACATTTTTACCTACTGCGACATATTTGAAAAGGAGGTATAGGGAACATACTAAACATTCGGAAGTGAGTTTTCAGTGGATGAGCACTTTTCAGGGTTCCTAGAATACGATTTTAATAATTTCAATGATGTCTGTGAGTGTGTCTATCTGTCTGTGTGAGTGGATCTCTGGAGTTACGGTTTCTCAAAAACTACTAAACTAAAAATATTTATATATTTTGTATATATCAAATGTATCCCCTTGGGAAGAGCTGATTAGTTTTTGGTGATAATCCAATAACTGAAAGTGGTAGATTACTTGAAGCCCTATCAAGTTATTTAAATATATATATACAGGGTGTTTCAGGACTAGTGTAACAAACTTTAACTGCTTATTCTTGAGGTCATTTTGAGCCAAAAATGTCATATGAATATAGGTCCTATTCCTTCTAGTTACCAAAATACAAGAGGTTGAAGTTCTATAAATAACACGAAATTTTCTAATTTTTGTAATCAAGGTACTTTCGGAAAACAAGAGTTTTATTAAAAAGTCATACCTTATTTGTCTTAATAAAAATTGTTGTACTTTCGATAGTATTTTTGTTTCATAATGGATGGTTATAGTACTGCTGAATATACAAATACGATTTTTATTTATGGATTATGTAATGGTAATACCCGTTACGCGTCTAGAGAATACCAAGACAGATACCCAAACAGACGCCAACCTTCCAATAATGTTGTTATGTAGATCTGTGTTTAGAATTTGTTTATTTGTCTATTTAATTGTGTCATTGAGTGTTTTGTTCTCTAAATTGTATTCGTTAATATCAATAAATAAAATTAATTAAGACAAATAAGGTATGACTTTTCAATAAAACTCTTGTTTTCCGAAAGTACCTTGATTACAAAAATTAGAAAATTTCGTAATATTTGCCGAACTTCAACCTTGTATTTTAGTAACTAGAAGGAATAGTACCTATATTCATATGACATTTTTGGCTCAAAATGACCTCAGGAATAAGCTGTTAAAGTTTGTTACACTAGTCCTGAAACACCCTGTATATATCAGTACTTTATGGTTTAAATAAAATGTTTGCTTTAGAATAATATTTTAAATATTATTATCTATAATGGTTGTTTGAAACATATTTTAACATATTCGGTTAAATCTGATAACCTGTACATTAAAAAAAAAACAACAACAAAAATGTAATTTTATGACAAATAAAATTGAAAACTAATTGTTTGAAGATAGTGGTGGTCCGTATTCCTGCATTGTTTGATAGTAAATCTATGGCGGGAGGTAATGTGGTGCTCACAACAGTTTAGTTGAACTAAAAACCACGTCAGTATTTTTAGTAGAATGCTAAGTGAAATTTTTTCTTTTTGCCCGCCTCAATACTTCTTTTTTTTTTAATTTACATCAACAAAATTATTATGTTGATGGAGAAGCTTGGAAATTTCTAATTTTCCACTTACGACTAGTGGGATATAGGTATCATCCCTATCTTTACTTACGTCAGATTAGAGTCTAATCATACAATTATCAAAGCAGAAAATAACGTGACTTGAAATTTGTTTAAATAAGTTTTATTCATAAATTGTACAGTTTACACAACAAATACTGTTTTATTTATCACTGAATAATTAAATTACTCGTATTAAAGTTGTTTTAGATTACTTCAACAATATGTGTCACTTCTATTAAGTGGTAATTCTAAAGTATAATTATATTTTAAATCGGCAGTTTTAGAATGCTCCAACCGATGGTTGGATAGTAAAGTGGTAATTGTAGTTGAATCTTTTCTTATTTATGAGTTATTGCTTACATAGACTCATAGACAGTCGTCATGGAGAGAATGGTCTAAAATCTAATAAACGGATTCAAGGAATTTCAAAACTAAAATCTCACCATTGATCCTTTCACGATTTCTAAATTTTCTTGTACTCTTTATGATAATGTATAATCAGATTAACAGACTTGTAGATAATTAAAATGAAAAGACATGTTGTCTTTATCAGGTTCGACTAGAAACAATGCAACAAGATCCTGTGTGTTCTCAATCTTCATCTTTAAAATTTCTGGCTGAAACAAACCCAGTAACTGTTATTCTTCCAATTCGCACATTGTAGCCATTCCAAATACGATCTCCCAAGTTGATTTCCACAAAAACAGAATTCCGCGCGGCTATAAGCGCAAGAAAAATCCGGCATAGTCGCCTGGGGCGCAGTGTCTTTGCCTCGGGGACACTTGGCAACTCCACTGGTCCACGTCCTGCCAGCGCAACGATATCTTATTGACATCCGGGGATTAACAAACGCAAGTGTTGCACCAGGGCCGCGAGGGGGTGTGGGGTCTCCGGGGAGACGTGGCCAAAACAACGGAAGGATAGGAAACGGAATTGGGTTACAATATGAGAATTTGGAGGGGAATTGAACTGCGGGAGCTGTAAATAATTTGACAATATGTGGATTTGATTTTGGTGATAGGTATGATGGCCGACTGTGGTTTGGAATTAAATAATAAAAAAGTCTTTGGGTTGCAGTCAAAATTTATTGAAATTCAAAAAATCCGATGTTTCGGTTATATAATGAGCATCTTCAGGGGGTTCGAGATTTCCCTTTAAGATGGTCATTGAATAACCGAAATATCGGATTTTTAGAATTTCAATTAATTTTGACTGCAGCCCAAAGATTTTGTTTAATTGTTAATTTTAATTTTTTTACGAAGTTGGGTAATGGACTAACTACTTAGATCATATGCTGCCTCATGAGTGGGTGAATTCGTATTTTATGAACATCACAAACGACCATGCTCTTCAGTGGGATTCGAACCCTCGAACTCTGATGTGCTAGGCTATTCAGAGGTCTACACGAAGGTCTACTAACTAGGGTATTTTAAGCTTTAATACTGTTGCTATGATTGCCAAAGTAATCAACTAATTTTGCAAAGTAATAGTGCCAAATTTTTAAATGTTCTAGTTAGTAGCACTTAGTATAAACCTGTGAATAGTAATCATTAGCCACTACGCCACCGAGATCGGCATATTTAAATTTAATGTTTGCGCTATTTCAGTAGAATATCTTTTTACACAATCTTGGTGGTCCAATGGTATGAACATCGAAAGAAATCTCCAAAACACAATTTTTTATACGTGCAAAAAGCATGTAATGGTAGGTACCTACTCATTTCCTACGGGTATGCTGCAAATCATACGAGTATGAAATGGACATTCCATTCAAGTTGTAAACTATACTTTTTCTAAGACCACGATGTTATTTCCTATTTAATTTATATTTTATTAATAATAATGCCTTCATTATGACTATGAGTATTCTAGCAACTAGCTACAAAACAAAAATTAAACAATATTTTTTTTCATAAATTTTACGTTTCAACAAGGAAGATAAATATGAAAAGTGTGCACCTGTACTGAAACAAATTTACCTGTATTGAAATACGCATAAAACAAATTCCTTTCTCACGATGCTTGTAATGTACTTCATTTCCTTAGCAACAACAAACATACAATGAGTAGACTTCTAAGTGGTCGTAGAAATAAATGTTTTAGGAGCGAAAGTTAAACAAAAATGTTAAAAATTTATTTTGTACGACCATCAATTGTTTCTATATTAAAAATAAATTGTAAAATTCTAAGGCTAATAACAATCTAAGTTATATGTAAAGTAATAAGTATATATTGTAACTTGACCATTAACTTGTTTCACAAGTTGTGTAATTCTAATTTTTATTTCTCTTACATTTACTGCTGATGATAACAACTTAGTATATGTATTTAGATATATCTTTATTACTTAAGGTTTATGAGTCAGATTTAATTTATTATATGTTTACATCAAGTTTGGTGTCAAAATGTCCCATAGAAGGAGAGTTGAACTAATATATCAAAATAATTTTGGAGGATGGACAATTGTTTTCATAATCGACTTTGGTATCAAATTGAATCTTTTGAAAGAGGGAAAATAAAATATCAATGGAATTATTTTCTATTGGTAGAAAATTATAAATCATCAAAACCCATTGGACCATTTTTGACAGATGACATATAAGTTGAATTGTCAATGTTATAGTTGTCTATGTTATACAATCTCTCAAAAATAAAATTAAAGGTATAATAATATATTTCAATACATATATACTATTTAATTTTTAACTTAAATATATTGAAGACCACGCCAGATTTTTATTTAGCACATAAATAATTATTTTTTAGAGAACAGCCCCGGGCAAATTTTAAAAGTCAATGAATACGAAGCCTCCGAAAAAAATCATCAGTAAACAGGCTTCGCATTCAGAAAACATATTAATCTTACTCAACAGAAAAAAATAATAACTGAATTTGTAACGAACGTGGGCGAACGCGGACATAACGAACGTCGCTTGAACAAGAAGAGAAAAACCCACTGCGACGCGAGAGAAAAGTGAGTGACATGGGGCGGGCAGGGAGAGTGAGGGGGTGAGTCGTCAGGCACCCCGTTAGAGAGAGGTTTGTTTTCAATTAGTGTTTCTCAGAGTGAAATGTGTTTTAGATTGAGTTTCAATGCGGGGAGCTAACAAAGTTTCAGGCGGGCATATGCGGTGGGACCCCACACTTTGCGGGCGAAATAGATTTAGAGATATTATTGTATTATCCTAACTATTTCAACAGAATTTTGTAGACATTTTCTGCATTGTTATTAATATTTCATTCCTGCAGGCATTTCCTAAATTTCCGGTAATACTAGCCTCCATACAATTACCTTAAATCTATTTCAATTTTAATTTAATTAAATCGTCACAAACATTTAGATTTACCGACCCAGTATAAATAGTATTTACATTATTTTCAATTTTATTAATCAATTGTGGTTATAATAATGAAGTAAATATAAGTAAAGTACTGTCAATGGGCAGTTATTAACACTAAAATTAATTGAATCAATATCTTTATTTTCTGAATTTCCATTAAAATTCGCCCCGATAAAATTACCGTCAATCTATTTCAATTTAAACTTTTGCTTATCAATGCAAAATTTTGGAGGTATGATAATTCACTTCATTTGAAATTTTAAGCTATAATTTGGATAATACGTATGATAAATATTTATGAATCAATCTGGCAGCAGAATTCGCACCCATAATCAGCAATTTGGTGCGCTTACGAATAACTATATTCAATAAATTCTTTTTACCTACAGAGCAGCCGGTTGATTTTTAATGCTCCACTTTTTCTACGCATAAGAACTGCTTTAAAATGATATTATATCGGTAATTCACCACATGTATAAAAACTCCTCATAGTATAGAAACATCACTTTTGTCAGTTTAACATTGGATATACAACGAAGAGAATTATTTACAAATGGATAAACTTTTATTTACCTTCATTAATTTGATAATGAATGATGTGATATTAAAATAAACAATTGAAATTATATATTTGGGTAGTATGTTTTCAAGGGATTGTAGTATTGGCCAGAAGATTGAAAGGCGGGTGTTTTCATGGTACAAGATGCTCAGGGAATATTAGTTCGGAATATGAATGTATCCAGAGATTCTCGATTGAATATTTATAATGTTGTGTTTGTGTTTACATTGATGTATGGATCTGAATGTTGGGTGTGGATGAAGAAGTATGAACGACGTATAACTGCTGTGGAAATGAGGTATATGAGAGGAATGTGTGGGTGATCATATCCGGAATATGTTGGTGTATGGTGAATGTAAGGGAGTGAGTCAATTGAGATGGTTTGGAGATCTGGAGAGAATGCCCAATGCAAGATTGGTGAAACAAATATAAGTGTATGAGAATGAAGGTGAACGTTTGCGTGGATGTTCGAGGAATAAGTGGTTGGGTATGATTGATGGTATGTTGTGTTGTGTGAACGAATTATTCCCAGTGTGAAGAATAAACGAGCTTGTATGAATTGCACTATGAATGTGGACGAGGGGAATGTAGTGTGTCAGGATAGGAATGTTTGGAGGAGATTGATTGTTAGTTGACTGTATTGACTGAATAGGACATAGCGTGATATTATGTATGTATGTAATAACATCAAGAAAAGGGATTAATACATGCTGCTAAGATAGAGAGGAATGATTGTGTGCAAAAAAAAAACAAATCTGTAGAATTTATCAAGTATTCAGTAAACTATGGAAAGATGCAATTTCGGAAAATTTACCAATTTTTTTGTAAATTCTTCTAAATGCTTAGACAATATTCGTATTTTGTGACATTTAAAAAAAAATGCTTTCTTATATTCTCAACTTCAGAAAAACTCTACAGTACTATTTTTCCGTTGGGCATCCGAGGAATAATTGGTTAGGTATGATTGATGGTTTGTTGCGTTCGGGTGTGAAGAATAGGTGAACGTATATGATAATAATAATGTTTGGATTCGATTGATTGTGTTTCAGAATTAGTGCTACCCCAGTGAGTGGGACATAGCATAATGTTATATATGTATTTCTTTTGATTATTTTTTGACGTTTCTATAAACCAATGAAATGCTTTATTGTATGTCACGTGTCTGCGTTTTAACCAATCCTGTCATTATTATACTGAGAATAATGCTCTTGTGATTATTCCCGGCAATTTTCTTTGTAGCTTTTTTGTTTTTGTGGACAGATGTCAGATGTCAGATAGTTATCATTAACACAAGTAAAAATGAGCAAAAATATAGATTTATTGACGTGCCTGATAGTGAAATCAAAAAATAATCTAAATATAACTCGAGAGTTCGATAAATTAGAAAATAATTTTCCAGTATCTTTCTCAAACTTGTCGCCATTACCTGGCAACAAGTTTTCGAAAGATCTGTCAAATTATTTTCAATTTATTCTCACTCTCTTGTTATATTATTACTGAGAATATTTTGTAGCGTCGTACATATGTTCTTGGTTTTATAATCTTTTATACCTCTCTTAAAATGAACGGCCAGTATCCATGACTATGTTAATTTATCCTTACTCTTCTACGCGCTACCGCAGTGCAACGAGTACAAATAAGTAAATAATTTCTAACGAGCAAAACCATTTTGCAGTTTATAAAAACCTGAAGCAAGTGCTTGAGAACAACTCGCCCAGCATGAATGATGGGTTCAAGTCAAGGCAGTTCCGAAGGATTATGCGTTCGTAAACCATGTGTAATATTTCTCTGTTAATAAATACTGTCTATTGACAAAGCGAACAATGTATAATACTACGGATAAATCAGATTTGTAGCTTGAATAATCACCATTGCTCGGCAAGCGAACAAAACAAAGTCGCAGATTGATACCGTATAGAGTTGTAGAAAAAGAGTGGCTTCAACTTGACGGCTACACCGTAACATACTAATTGAAAATGTAAACAGTCGCCGCTGACAGCCTCCGAAGATATATGTAGCTATTTTTTGCTCCGAAATTAGATTGACATGCACATGTTTCCTGGCTCGCTAGTAATCTAAAACATGCTACTTACTAACTTCAAATCCCCCTTCCATTTTTTACTGGGGTTTTCATAAAGCAAACATGAACGACTAACTGTTGACACTTCTAGTCTAACTGCTTAGCATATATGCGTTTGGAATTAAGTCTATTTGCTGTTTAAATTAACTGCACATAGTACCCTAACCTCAAATGTGATACCAACATTATAACAATTAATATGAAATATAATACAACTTTAAAATAGTAAGCGTGATACATTAATTTCATTATAATTTGTCTATAGCTACATATATATGTATTCATTTAATTTTTACCTTCCGCTCATACGAGTATATGTAAAAGAGGTATTGTGATGGGTCAAAATTTTGGATTAAAATAAGGTCATTTTGGGATCCCTAGAAAACGATTTCACTATTTTTGCTATGACGATTTTATACCCTCTATAACTCAAAATCTGATAAAGATTTTGTCCTGGAATTTCGAACTTAGAATTTGAATGTTAAAGATACAAATAATATAAATATATCATCACGCCATTTACCCATTGTTATTTACTCTTTACTCCAAGATATAAGTTGATTAAATTTCGATAGCAATCTTTCAATCGAAAGTGGAATTTTATTTAACTATCAAGATTTTTGGGCATTTCTCAGCACATATTTAGTATTATATCATATTCAAAATTATGTAGAATAGTTGGCCACATTGTCTATTTTCTCTTTTTCGTAGCGTCAAAAGTTACTTAAGCCAGATGTATGTTTCTTTTTGGCTGCCAAAATAATATAATTTTTAAAGCCTACAGTTTCATCCACTAACATCCTGGAGAGACGTTACTTGACAGCTGGTAACCTCACTTGACGAAAAGAACTGTGAAATCAACACACCCAAAATGACAAGATAAAACTGCAGTAAAAATGAGATATTTCGATATTTGCGAGAAGTGTACCCTTAATGGTATCCAGGAAACGTTGGTGTTTCAAAATCGTGAGATTGAGAAGAATGTTGTTAGAAGAGTGATGTCCGGTATTATAAAGAAATTTAACTGTCACTTAAATATACTTTTAAAGTAAATTTATTTGTTTTTAACAAGTGCACATCATATAAAATTATTTTCTTACTAACATTGCCGTCAAAAATTTGATTGTTATTTCGATAACTTAATGTAAATTTACTATAGAAATATATTTAACTGGAGTTTAAATTTCTTTATAATACCGGGTATGAGTGAACTAGATGAGATATTTTGAACATCTCGGGTGAATCTCAAAGGAAAGGTTGGTGAAACAGACAAATATGTATAAGGAATAAATGGATAGGTATGATTGATGTTTTGTTGTGAGAAAGAATAATTAGATTGTATAAGGGCCGGTATTTCCAACCTGAGATAAACTATAGAATAAATTATCAATAGAATAAACAAAAAGTATCGCATCAAAAGATGACAGCTAGAATAATAATCATCATTCAATCTATGATTTTGATGCGATATTTCTTGTTTATTCTATTGATAAATTTATTCTCTAGGTAACTAAGTTTGGAAATACCGGCCCTTATATGAATGTGGATGAGGCGAAAGTGATGTGTGGACATTTTATTATAGCATTTTCTTTCTTTGACATATATATTTAAAGAATAACATATGAATGTCATTGTACCTATATCACGGGTGTCCAGTCGAATCTTATATACAAGTGTAAACATTACAGAGTTGCTGCTAACCTAGGACATTAAAGTCCTCTCCGTGGAAATAAAAAAACAATGTAGAAATCGACCATTGACAAAGTAGTTTAGTTATAGCGAATCTTCTGGAACATATGCGAATGATTCCTCAATGTCTCGTCGCGAATTATACCCCGATCAAATAAAGTCGACTAGATTGAAAATGGCTTTTATTCAAATGGGATTCGGGCGTCATGGCTAACCACGATCCCGACCGCGACCGCGTCCAGGGCTGCCGGACGAACGCAGAGCCAGAGCGATACACGATAATGACCGGATTGTTTTATAACAAATGAAGCACTCACCCGCGCATACATGGCCAACTATAAAGCGAAACTTTCCATTTCACAATGTAATGCTGTCCATTCTTTTTGTGATCGGACAAATGTTTGTTTTAGCGTTTTTGTAAAAGTGAATTTGTAACTGTAATTTATTTGTTGGCAAGATCAACAACTTGTTAGAGAGGATTGTCAATGTTTTCACGTTCATTCAATAATATTTAGCGCAGTCGGTTTTATTTCTTCTTTACTCTGATAAATGGATTCTATTTGTCCATACGACAAAGCTTTGGTGTACATTAAATATTTTTCTTTTTGATTTTAACGGAAAATTGAATTGAAAACCGAACCGAAAACAGAAATGTTTACCTCCATTTAAAAATTAAAACTATTTTACAAGAATCGCTAATTTCATATTTTCGATTGTATCTAGTGATATGAATATTTATTTTTGTGATCTGTAACCAAATATTATTCTCTTTTTATTTAATTCTAAACAATAAAATAATAAATAGAATACCAATATTTTTGAAACCGAAATTAATTGTAAAAAATTAGGGGAAGGGATATGTGACGCAATTTTGGCTGAATAAAGATGGACATATTTGAAGAAAAAGAGATAGATACAAATGTCACCTGTTTATTTCTGTTTTTCTGTTTTTCTGTTAAATGTACAATTTTTTTTTATTTTACTAGATATTAGTTTCTACTAAATATACTTATAAAATACAGGGAGATAAGCTTCAGATGGAATAATTCTTTGATCAATCCTGAGTCGGTAATCCCAAGTCAAAAATTTTGCGGCGGGCTAACTCGAATGGAACAGGAACGGAATAGGAATGGAATAGAAAATAAAATTTGATTTAATTCATTGCAAACTACAAATGGTTGTATGCCACCATAAAATTTTAAGATTCTTTTTAGTTATTTATATCATCATGCGATGATATTATGGATAATTTACTTATTTTGCAATTTCTTGCTTTAAATTCAACATGGCCACATCCCAATGAATCGACGTCATAGATTTGAATTTGTCAGTTTCAGAAATCTATAAATTTAACGTGATCTTGATTATAGTATATTATTTTGCATGATAAGTTATGTACGAGAAATCGGAAAAAAAAACTAGATTATAGATTTGACTAAAGTACTCGTAGTAACTAAAGTTCAATCAGTTGGAAAAGCTTGTATTTGGCAACAATGCAAGGACGAGCCATCCAGTGTATCACGTGGTAATCTAAATTTTAAAGGCTGTAGATTTTTCGTGCGTAGCGCGCGTAAACTCACGCTCACGTTCCTATAAATTACGGTTAATCCTTGCGTTAACGCGAGTAACGTTCCAGCTATTCACTGCGCAGTCTCTACTCCTTGTGCGCACGCGCAACTAATATTTCCGTCCGTTTTATTCAGGCCCATCTATTTTTATCCGTGATAAATGAAGATTACCAGCGATTTATTTTGTTTTCTTTTCCCGGACGGAAGAAAAATGACAATCGTAAAAACAAAAGCCCAACATTTTCATACCGATAGCGAGTGGCGGTGGTGGGGGGTGGTGCGTTACTTTAAGCGGCGGTTGAGTAGTGCCCTACTACCTTCCTGACGTCGACGGCGTCGTGCGTCTACAGTCGATACCCTACGACGTCAGGAGATGTCAATGACAGCTATTCTCTTTCCTGTTTCGTTTTCTTTGCGTCGGATTGGCCTCGAGATGCTATTTTTGTTTTGGAACAGTGATATACTCACTGTACAATTGACAATTTTTCTTTATCTTTAATTAAAAGTGTATATTTAGAATTTGGATATTGAAGATACGAACTGATTAAAATTTTGTTGCTTTTCATCAACCAGAAGAGGTAGTATTCTTGAAGGCCTGTGTAGTTTTTCAAATATTTCACAGTAATGACTGGCATTAATTTACAAATTTAGATTTAATAATTCAATTTTAAAAATATAAAATACATATAAATATGGTCTTTGGTTTATGCAGGATTTACAAATTAAAAAATTTTAATCATTCGTTGAAGAATATATATATATATATATATATATATATATATATATATATATATATATATATATATATATGTATATATATCTATTAATATTGAACTTAATTTTATTTATCTTCTTTTTTCTGCATTGAAACAAAATGAACATATTTTAAATTTTGTTTTCAAAAATAATAATGAAGTAGTTTCTATTTTAAACAAAACGTTTTTATTTAAAACAATTTCATTTTGAATTAAAACTACTACTCAAACTACTACGTCCCGATAATGAGTCTTAGTTGAAAACTTTGATATGTTCCTTCAAAACTAAATTAATTTTCATACAAGAATATCTTTAAC
This sequence comes from Poecilus cupreus, assembly GCA_963942605.1. NCBI lineage: Eukaryota > Metazoa > Arthropoda > Insecta > Coleoptera > Carabidae > Poecilus > Poecilus cupreus. The sequence goes on from OZ012720.1 coordinate 30,569,307, forward strand.
CTACAAAAGTTTTCAATGAAAACGAAATCGGATTGACCCTATTTAAATCTATTTTTCTCTTCATCTATTTGTTACAAGAAAACATTTTTATTAGTGTACATTTTAAAATTTACAATTTCACCACTCGACTGGGAAATAAAAAATAAATGTGACAACATTAAGATTTGTCACTTTGTTGTCAGTTAAACAGTTAAAAAGCATGGATGCGGAGAGTGTTAAATATAATATTAATTTATAATAGTTGATTGAAGAACATAACATATATAACCAAGCTGACAAGTTAAAATGATTTTGTTATCAAAAATCTGAAACCAAATCTTGATTGATAGATTTTGAATTAATAAATTCAGTATGCATCAGGAAAGTAAATCGTAAATTTAAAATCTAGTTAGTCAGTAAATTTATTTTTCATGCCTTTCAGTCTAAAATCGGCACAAATTTTACATATTATTTGTGTGGTATTTATATTATATTAGTTAACATAAAAAATTATATTATATACGTTTACGTTTACCTTTGCGATAATTAATTCGAAACCCTTAACCGTTAGCCATTTTACTTTATCATTGGCGCCACACAAAAAATTGGTAAATAGCGTGTTGATATATTTATATACGAATAAATTATTAAATAAACAAAGTTGGTTGTTATTTAAATACAATTTAGATATTTATTTACAAGCAACATTTTTCATTTATTGTCAAACATAATTTATTACTTTCGGCTCTGAAAGGATATAAAAGGATTAAGATATAAATAATATTTGACATTCATACATTTTTAATGCTCACAGTAATGAATGAGCAAATTTCATAAATTTATAATATTTGTGTTTTTCGAATAATAATTCATTTAAATTATTTCTCTTGAACTTGAATATTAAAAATAAATTGTTGTCTGTACTAAAACTCTAAAATTTCTTTCATTGTATTCAGATTTCTAAACACATAATGCTGTACCCTAATTTGTTTACAAAAACCTGAATAAAATTACCAGATAATAAAGAGAGCAATTTCAAGTTTTTCCATCCATCCCAACCACAATTCCAGATGGCAAGTACCTCAAACCTGAACTCTCATTTTTGCTAGAACCAAAAAACCATTCGGCCATCTGGTCATCCACTAAAATGCAAGATGAAACCCACTCTACCCTTTAAAGTTTGACAAAAAACAATGGGAATCGCTTGTATTGTGACAGTCATCGACAGGGCTGAATGAGGTAGTTGACACAGGGCCGTAATTTGTCAGGGCCGTAGCGGGTTTTTTGCTGGGGGCCAAGAGATCATTAGTTCACTAATGCGCCGAGAGGTAAGGGTCATTAGTGGAAGAAGATATTGTCTTATTTTCTTGTTGGGCAAATCGACGTGGCCATGTCTGTTATTTGGTAAGTATGTAACAAATGCAACTAGTATGTGTTATAAATTTATTAATTTAGTTTTATTTATGTTTCTGTGATAGTCCTTTAAATAGGAAATGAACTACTAGTTTCAGGTAATCAGCTCGTAACATGAAGATGTAAATTTTAAATATGTAATTTCTAAATGATATCTACATTTAATTTTGAATTAATAGGGACGAAAAATCGTCACACACATAAACACACATAGATATATACGTAAAAAGAGTAAAATTTTATTCTAGTGACCCTTACATACTTATACCGTGTGTCTGATGTAAATGTTGGCATAGGTAATTAACATGTAAAATCAATTTTTTGTAAAAAAAATTATACATCCAAATTTTATATCACAATACTGCCAATATCCCTACATCTTATTTAATACAGATTAATTTATTTTGATACCGCAATTTAATGAAATTAATAATAATAATTCTTAATTTTCCTCCTATTCTTTTTATTGCTACTGACGTATAGTGCTTGCAATTTGTTTTAAATACTTTAATCTGTTACTGTCATCATGAATACATAAAATGTCGAGAACCGTGTAAATATTATTAGAATGTATTATAGGGGGCGCAGTGCAAAACAAATATCTGAATACTTCGCAGGAATGAACGCCGAATGGTTTCCATCGACAGAAATTGACAGTAACAGATTAAAATGTTTAAAACAAATTGCAAGCACTATACATCAGAAGCAATAAAAATAATAGGCGGAAAATGAGGAATTATTATTATTAATTTAATTAATTTGCGGTATCAAAATAAATTAACCTCTATTAAATAAGATGTAGGGATATTGACAATATGGTTATATAAACTTTGGGTGTATAATTTTTTGCCGGACACTTTTTATGTACAAAAAACTGATTTCACATGTTAACTGCCTATGCCAACATTTACGTGGGACACTCGGTATGTGCAGGAGGTAAAAGTAAAAGAAATAACTTATTATCAAAAGTTGATTTCTTACGTTAAAAGTTATAGAAGTTTTTTCAAGTTATTCATTGATTATATTTTGTAAAATGTATAAACATTATTTTAGGGTGTAAAAAATGACTCGTGTGACAAATGAAAGTCAAATGTGATTTTTATATGGTTTCTTATTATCGTTTATAAAGCAATAATTAAATATTCAATTACGCTGTAATTCCTATATTCCACATTGTTATTTACGAACATAAATACCATTTATTACGTGCAATATATCCTACTTATTTAGTTCATTTATAACATTTATCTTAATATATTCAGAAAGTACCTGTATATTATATGTCATAAATTTTTAAACATTATTTATTTCCACATTTTTTATTTTTTACTCAGAAAGAAAATATAATAAATACTAATTTATTTTACTAAAAAATAACTGACCTTTCAATCCATCGATAGTAGAATTAATATTTGACGTGACACTCACCTGGAAAAGAAAAAAACGTAATTAATTATACATTCATATCAAAAATACAAAATGGTGAAAATATATAATTAGAACAGTATTACTTTTGATCGTAGTATTTAATGGATGTCCAAGAAAACAATTATAAATGCTAATCACAGATATGTCCGCTATCAGAATATCAAAAACGATACAATTATATTTAATTATTATTAAACATGAGTCATTTGAACCGGCATACTTTTTATTCCATTACTTGAATATTCGAAACAGGCGTGTAATTATTAGACCTGTCATACGCCATTTCTTAAAATAGAAACAAAAACAAAAATGTTGTGTCGGCCCCACACGACTTTCTTATACTTCATGGGGTATCAACAATCTAAGTCTGAATCTGTAATAATTACACTTGACACATATTCAACATATAGAATAGATGTTTCAGATTTTAGAACTGTTAAAAAGTACAGAATAGGAATAAAAGGTTTCAAATAACAATTGTCATATTTTATACCATTAGTGCTATAAGTTATATCGACAATTTTTGTTGCTGTATCACCAATGGATATTACATTTGATTTTAAATAACACGAGTGCGCAGCACGAGTGATATTTGCAAGCGTAATAACCATGAGTGATGCAACCCCAAAAATGTCTACATAACTTGTTACACGAATGGTATTCGCAACATAATCCAACGAGTCAAAATGTATTCTGTCTTTAAATTGAGTTGCAAATAAATTCACTTCCAGAATATCAGTGTTCAATTGTTTAAAATTGACGATGAAATTACTAGTGAAAATTGCCGAAAATAAGTTTTAGAAATTGTAGGCTATACTACATGTTTAGGAATATGGCAAAATTAATTCTATCTCAATTATTTACTGAGATATTAATTAGAAACTTGTTAGGTCTTTAAGCAAACTACCAAAATAAAATCACTTGTAAACTTATACATCCAAATTTTAAATTTGAAACACACACAGTCTAATATTCCCGTATACAGAGTTTATATTCTAAGAAACCCCATAACAAATCTAATTGTATTAAGTCGAGAGATCTAGCAGGCTACCGAATTTCTGTTAGACCCTATCCATTGTCCTCCAAATTGAACATTTAAATTTGTATTAGGACCCGTTAATTGTGTGCAGGAGCTCCGTCCTGTTGAAACCACTTATTTTGTAATTGTCAAAGTAGAAAAGTATCTAAAGTATCTTCAATATCATTTTGTTACACATTTTAATATTTTCGGCCATTTAAAATTTCATGAATAATTTAATATTTGAAACTGATATGGCTTACTATAACCTACCTACACATTGAAAATTAAAGTTAATACCAGTAACTCGTAATTCTTTTTTTTTTTTTTAGTGTTTTTTGTTTAAAAGTATCTTAGGAAAGTGCAAACCAGAATCTCGAATTATTTCAAATAACAAAGTTATAAGAAAGAAAAATAAAATGGGTTAATCTTTATTTTGTCCAGTTTCTAGTGACCTATGCAAACAATTTAAAAAACACTTGCTTAAACTATCCTTCTAATAGGACAACTTTTGTCTAATTCAACCACACTCGTAGCTCTTTCGGTTCTCGAGATTCTAATGCATTTGTAAGATTCGTACTTTAATAGGACACACTGTTTATGTACGGACGGGAAATCCAAATATTGCTTACTGGTACATACGAGAAAATGGTCAAAACGGATTCATAAATCTTCAATACATCATTTATTATAAGAAATGTTTAAAATATTAATATATGTGATATATTAAGACATTTAATTACACAGAATTAATTACCTTATAATGAACACAGAATACATAATCAATCCAGTTTATTTATACGTTTTTGTTTACGAATTAAACCGGAAAACCTGGTAGTCTATAAAAAGAAAGGTGAAAATTGTACCCAGCTTAACGCCTGTGCTTATCACATAAGCGCATTTACATATTTTAACGTTAACTGCTTAATTATTAAGGCCAAGTTTCGGGCAAAGTCATCAAAACTGTTTGGAAGAGGCAATGAATTTTATAACATCGATCAGGTAAATTAACGATATAACACTGGTCAAGGTTATTGGAAATCAATAGCACCATGTCCAATGACGGGTCGCGGGCTCGTGTTTAGCTGCCGATCGCTAATTTACTTGATAATTTACACCACATGTTCTTTAGTATCCATAAAAGATGAGCAATTAAATTTTTATTTTGATTACAGCGAACTCGCAATTGTACAAAAAGTAATTACATATCATGGATAATTCACCTCAAGCATAAAATATTCCTAATTGTTTGTGGTATTACCTTCGAAAACATACGAGTTGTTTCTGTAAATTTTGAATTTTACTGGTAGCCAATATTTTTAAATACAATAATAACGGGTGTTGTTTTTTGTTCTAGAGGTTTGTTTTTCAATTGGCAACACTTTCTCCAATGACAGCTAATTTAACAGCTGATAGCTGTTTTGTACTTAGTTTGTCATTTAAATTAGAACTACGCTTGAAAATTGTTCAAATTTTTTTCGATTAAATAGCTACGTCAACAAGCAAAATTGTCGCACTTGAAAACATTAAATAAGATAAAATTTTGAGAACTGTTGGAATAATACCTAAAAGCAATATCATATTTTATATTGAACACTGTGTTTTTGCCGTTGGAGACTTGTTTAAACCTTTTAATACAACTGCAAAATACTCGACAAAATTTAACATTGCCTCAGTAGTGCGGTACCTTTTCAGTGATTTGTGTCGTGTGCTGTGTGTTCTAAGTATTGCTGTAGCAAAATCATGAAAATGTAAGTTTACTTGATTCTTTATTAATGTAACTCGTACTCCAAATTAATATTACAAGATAGCTAACATATGATATTAGTAAAACTATCGGGATTATCTTTAAAATAGTTGTTCCGTAACACCTTGCTAAGTGTAACAAAAATTAATCGTTTTATGACAGTATGAAGTTTGGATGAGATTTTGTTACTATTATCAAATTGCTACGATAACAACTTCGCTAAAGAATTGGGCGATTGTTTTAATATTCTCTCAAGCCTATATTTTTTGCCAAAACAATATTGTGATCTCCTCAGTATTCCAATCACCTTCACATTGTCAAAAGAATTAATTAGCAATATAAGACAGCGTCCCAGTCCCAGCCACGGTGCCTCAGCTCCCAAAGCAATTACGCGTTGGTAACCGAATTGGCGTTAATTAGATTAGCCTGCGGCAGTACTCACTGTCGATGTCCAGCAGCATGGGCAGTTTCCTGTATCACCCGCGGCAACAATATACGTTTCCTATACACACTCACGCACATCGTACGTCCGATAATCACATTTATTTCAATGCTAACACAGAGAAGAAACTATTACGTTTAAGGTTCATATACACTTCGCGATATTGTATTAATAATATTTGTATTTTATAATTTTTCAGAACACCAATCACCGACAAGATCTAAACCTGGACTGTCTGTGAGAATAAACGCTATACTGAGAATCAGTCTGCTGCTTCGTACTAGGTAAGTTTAACAAGCTTGTCATAACTTAGATTTAAACAGTGTAGACTGATATTTCATGTGCAAATCTGGTATTTATTGAATATATGAAAAACATTGTGTTCTAACGATGGATCAATGTTTTATCGTTTATGATTTTGAAATGATATTTTAAACGAATATTAGGTATATTCGGGGTATTTCAATACATGTAGGGTTTTAACATAACCACAAAATTGAATAGAATACGGTCAATTTTTGTATATGTATTTTAAAATTATTATTCTTCTGCAATATTTGAAATAGCAATAAACAATTGTTTAGTTCGACTATTTTGTAACCAATATTTCATGTATTTTATTAGATTTTCATTTATATTTGTAAATTGTCGAAAATTTAGCGAAGAATCTGTTTAGAAAATATACGAAAAATATTTTTATAAAATAAATATTATCAGGCTATTTATTCATTTTGTTTATTTTACAGTTACCAGCCGTGAAAATATGTTCTCAAATGATTAACTTTGTACACCGAAATGCGTAATAATGTGCTCTAAATTTTACATTTCGAGTTAAAATTTAATAAATTATGTTTTTACATTAATATATATTCGCACTGATTGTACATATTATTAACTAAAATTATAATATGTATATTAGCGACCTTTGAAGGCCAACTTCCAGTACTGTCTAGTGCTTTGTTTACCTATATAACAATTATATATTGTATAAACATCATTTCAACATTTACATTTTAAATAGAAATATTAAAATACTACGTCATAGACATTTATCCGTTTTCATTGTGGCTCTCTTCCAATTCTTCGTAGTGCTATCTTAAATACGCGAAAGACACTTTCTACCTATCAAATAATGCTCCCAAATATTAGTGGAAGAGGAAACACCAAAGTAAAAATAAAAATGATGACTATGGGAATCGAACTAATTGTCTTGTTGTCCACACATTACCACGAAGTTTTGGCAAATTTTCACATTTATGCTTAAATATATATATATATATATATATATATATATATATATATATATATATATATATATATATATATATATTAATACGAAAATTCTGTACTAGAATACTGCCTTAGAGTTAGACAATATATTGGTTATGTTGGTTTTACTGTCCTGTTTACGCAATTTTTTTCCTTGCGTACATAAAAGTCTGGTGTGGACAACACATAACCTCCCCTTTAAACAACTTTTAAATGGTACAACATAGAGAAAAAGTTTAACTTAAAAATTCTAGCTAATATAATTTTTCAGTTTTTGTTTATTATACATAAGCCAATTATTTACAGAGTTATATTTTTAAAATCTTGTAGATTTACAAGTAAACCATAACTTTCAGTTTAAGCTCATGTTAAATTCGAGTTGGAGTTCTAGTACAGTTCAAGATCAAGTTCAACTTTATTAGTGATGTTATATTAATTTTCATTGTAGTTTATGATATTTTGATTTTGTTTTACTTATTTTTCTTAAAATTCAACGAATTATTTCATTCCAAAATCAAATCAGACCCACATTCTAAACATATAGATGTCATCGTGAAAATAGTGAAATCGTAGTATTGAGCTTCCAAATTATCAAGAGATGGCGTTGATCACAATTCCCAAAAGGTACATGTCAAATTCATTTTGTATGATATCTTATGATTGCGAATGCGTGCATTCGTATTGGTAGTTTGCTTTTATTGGCAGCAGAATTGTTGCCATACACACTGCAAATTTTCCTGTTGTTATAGGTTTTTTTTTGGAGAAAATTCAATCTTAACCTATAATCTACAAATACAATTAACCTTTAATTTTTACATATTATTTAAATAATACGGCTTAAACAAATGTTATACTTACATTGGAATATTCTTAAAATATCTACTTTTGTTATTAATTTTTAAAAAAATAACAATTAATTTCAAAATACAATGAAATTTATGTATTTTCTGGTGAGTTTAGCTTTCTACCACTAGTTAGCGTATTTTAATTTTGGAAGCCCAATCGGGACCTAAAATATGCTTTGTTTATGAAAAGATATAAAGAAAATTGACACTTGCATGTGCAGGAGGTAAAAAATACCACAATTTTTTGTAACACATGTTACAGGGTACTACGTATACTTGTCACTAGTGTATATGTATAATTAAAAACAAAATCGCGTTGCGTATCCACAGCGTCGAAACAAATTTCAAGTACCGGACTCCAATTCGGTGCATTTTTACAATTGGTGTAAACCAGGTCCACATATCCACGACTGGTGGACGCGCCAACGACACCATGACACAAGTAGACAGCGACACCGGCCATGACAGTAATTGGGAGCCAACGCCGAGCTCGCCATAAAAACACGCTGACACTGACGGACACGCTCGATAAATTATAATATGTTGTGGTGCTCTGGGTTAGCGACTAGCGTGGTGTTAGTAGATAGTGCTGTGAGAGGAGCTACAGGGTAGATCGTTAGTCGTTAGATGGAAGTGCCGTTACCGTTAGATCCAATGGAAAGCTAAACAATTATTTATAATTGATAAATAACAGAATTATTCTTTGTATTGATGGAATCGTTAACTGTTCAATTAGTGGTACAGCTACATCATTATTATTATTGGAAAATAATTAATAAAAATGTACAGTCTATGTGTGTTACTCTTTGATTTATCGTAACAATCATTTGGACAAACGACGGGAAATTGTTTCCTCATTATTTCACAGGATAAATCTTCAAATCAAATTTAAAAATAGTAGTCAACATTTTACTTAACTCAATTAGATATTATATTCAGATGGGTTTAAAATTATGGACTGGCACCACGACCTCTGTTTTTGGATGTTAGGAGTAGTCTTTTAGCTGCGGTTTTATCGCTGTACAATACTCTATAAATATGTTATAAAAAAAGAAGTAATCTACTACTTTTATTTATTTGAAGTATTTTTTTATAAAATAATTTAAAACATTGTATAGGGCTAAATACGAGCCTAAATTAATTCTTTCAAAACACCCAACAGCAGAGCTAGTGTTAAAAATTTAAACTAAATGTTTTGAGTTGTCCAGTAGCTTCATTAATCGACGCACTCGACTTAGTGACGATCACACGAATCGATATATTTCTTAGTTAAGAAGATAATAACCATTGGGGTCTCTGTTGACCCCACTATACCAATTACGTTGATTTTATAATTAACTCGGCGTTTTCAAACTGAAAATGAGTTGTATGATATTTTAATTATCGAGAGCAACGATGAATCTGACGTACAATCGGAAGACGAAATACAAGAGATTGATTCTAACATTTCTAATGCAGAAAGCAAACACGCATTTTGTTGTTGTTGTCCTAAAATATAAATTTTGTATCATAGGTGATGTATGCAGGTATAGTAATTAGTACATTTTTTCCGTTTGGCCCCTGAAAATAATTTTTGGCAATTTTACGCCCCAATAACCAAGAGGCTGCCACTATATCAGTTACGTTATCAAAAATCACTATACCAGTTAAGGGTTAAATTAAATCAAACTATTTTAAATTTAACACCCAGCCTTATGCCTACCAGTATTTCCAAATTAATTTGAAAGGTAATACTCTAGCTCAATTATTAACTGAGAAATTGCCAAAACCTGAAAAGCCTTCAAGTATGCTACCATTTCGGGTTAATGGATTGTTATCAAAATTTAATCGTAACCTACACAGTATACATTGCATTATACTATATAAAACAGGAGTAGAATGGAAATCAGAATGAAGAAGTAGACAAGAAAGACCCAGATCAACATGACTAAAGCAAGTAGAAGATTATTTAAAGCAGCAAGAATTTAAACCTGGAAAAGTATAGCAAAATATAGGAAGATGTGGAGACACCTAACTACATGAATTTAAAGAAAAAGAAACGGAGATTGATCCTCTCCAACTGAAGAATCTAAAGAGTATCATAAGAAGCGGCGTTACCCCACAGAAGAGTTATATCAGCATTACATTACTATATCATTTGATTGGATCATATGCTATTTGTTTCTTAAACAACGTACTTGTCATGCTTATGAAAGGGTAAATATATTATTAATTATTATTATTTATATCTCATTTATGAAATATTTCTGTCGTAATATATTTTTCATACTAATTATACCTTGAATGAAAAATCAATTATTAATATAGAATAAACGGAAATGAAATATACATAGATCAAGTCCGTAATTAGAGGGGAATACATAACAATGGCATATTATTATAAGTTCTGACATACAATATTTATACAGCTGTACAAATAAAAATATTATGTCTCATTTGACCTATACACTCTAATAAATTAAATTTTATGTATAAATTATCATTTCCCAAAACACACAATAATAAATCACAAAATTCATTTAATCAGTCAAAAATATCATTTCACAGTCAATTCCAGTTAAAGTAAATATGACCAAACAACAAATTTATTCATTAACATTGAAACATCTCAATAAAGATACAACAAAACAGATGACTCGAGGGCCGGACTACCACAAGATGTTACATCTGAAATTCTATCACTTGTATCTCCCGCATATACATATATGTAAAGGAGGTATTACATTTTATGTTACGAATTGATTAAATTTTGGAAACAATTCATCAACAATATGTGGTTGATTATTTGAAGGTTTATTAGGGATTTTGAACATATATTAGTAAATAAATAACATAGAATTTTTATTTGAAACATTTTACTATATTTTGTTGTGACCAGATTCAAAATCAGTGTTCCTGGTACCAGCCAATACCTTTGGGCCGTATGAAATCTTTATGTTAGTAATTTTTGTTAATTTGTTATTATTTCAGTTGTAATTTGTCCTTAAAAAGAACTGAATTGAAGATACCAATAGTAAATTGAGTACAACAATTTTTCCTTTGTAAGATCAGAATAATTTTTTAAGTTATTCTAAAAGTCGTAATTGGACCAAATGATATCATTCCGGGCTCATAGTTTCACCAACCTTTCATTCGACATTAGCTGAATATGTGCAAACCACCTCAATTGATTTACTTCAACTTTCTTAACAACATTCTTCTCATTCTCACACTCACCGTGCAGCAATGTGTTTCGGACACGATCACATCTCATATATCCACACACTCTTCTCAAATATCTCATTTATGCAGCAGTTATACGCCATTCATTAATTTTTGAGTAAAAAGATCAGCAATATTAATAAAATACAATTGAAACTCTATACATCACATTTCAACTTTACACCCAATATATGTGAGATGTAAAAATTTGGTGTTCCAACACATAATCTCTTCTGCTTAAGTTATGCCCAAAATACCTGTCTCCAAGTAAACTACCACTTTCGGATTCGGTTAGTAATTTACTGTATGAAAAGTTTGATTTAAAAGGTTTTATGATTACGGCTGATGGGGTGGTTATGTAGAGCCAGTCCAGCCCTGGAAGAATCCCGAAAATAATGAACTGTAAAATCCGATGAAGAGTTTATAAATAACAAACAAGTCCATATGAATAATCCTAGTGGGCCTCGCTGCCCCGGTATGATTAGTCCGACTAATGAATGACAGTGCAAGCGATTAGGGTTCGTGGGACGTGACCTGACGCCCTTTCTGGCTGCAGAGCCCTTTGAACAGCGGAACTGATTACACCAGTTCGTTATCAAGAGAATTAGTATACAGCCAACGTACGAGTATCTACAAGTTAATATAGTTTTTGTTCCTTTTCGCTGTGTGTTCGAAATGCGTAAGTTTAATCATGGAGTTTTAGTGGACATTTTTTTACAGTTTATGCCGACTTTTCAAAGGATTTTAATTAGAATGCACGTAGATTAAACGAACAGAATTTATGCAAAAATTAATGACGAAATATGTAAACTACATATATTTCAAACTGAACCATGCAGGAGATGAATACTTGTTTACTAAATATGAAATTCATTTTTTGTTAGGCTAGAGGGATGCGCAGGATTTTATTTGCCAAAATTACTTCAATACTACTTTCTTTTTCCTTCACACGAAAGTAATATTATTATTATTATTACTCCTTTTGTTTCCTTGAAGGTCATTTTAAGGTATTCCAAGGCATTTATTTTTCTAAGGTTGCTAGCCTTATTAGTATATTTGTACTATATCTTTTGCGGGAACACATACACTTCTCGAAAAATCATTTATCGAAAATACCTACAAATTACGAAAATTCTACTTGGTTCTGTGAATGCTCATTAAACTTTATTATTAAGTTTCGTTAATTCATCTATTCTCGTTCATGAGATATTGAACATAGTACATCCATCATCCATCTACACCTTCAAATGTCATTGAGAAAGTAGCCAAAACGGATTCAGTGATTTGAACACGTATTTCCGTAAATATCTCATCATAGATTATTTTCATGTTTCCTAAACTTTTACTACATAAGAGAAGGAAAATAAAAATAATTTTGAGTACCTATTTCTAAAACTGTGGGTAATTTGAATCTGTAAAAATAATCACGAAATAAAACGTAACAAAGTATATTTTTTACAAGATTCATTCGCACCAACTGATGCGCTAGGTCATTAAATTACAATTTAATATTTTGAACAAAAACGCGACGACTGACACTGAAATTACATAAATTCTCGATTTGAGGCAAAAGGCACGAAAATGATCCTCAGCTAACGTGATTGAAGCAGAGCGCCATTCATTTCTTTTTGTTCTTCTCCAACCATTGCGTTTTTGTAACAACGTCACGCAGATTAATAAATACCAAAGAAGATAATACAGTACATTCGCCTGCAGAATTATTTCCTAACCTAAAAACGATGTCATAACTACATGTGGACCAGCTGATCAGTGTTCACTCGATAACAAGACCAACCAGGTTATTGTTTCCTCCATCACATGGTTCGCCTCGGAAATCGGTGAAACCGATAACCCATTACCGATTACCAGGTAACAAGTTGTGGTTATCTATTTTACACGATCACGTTCTCTTGGAAACGAAATGTCAATCTGTCCCTGCTGTCAGCTACTCGTATATGAAATTGGCATTGGGGAGCATCGTACTAGGTAGTGGAATAACTCAAAATTCTTGAAAGACAGGAAATTTATAGTTTGTTGGTTTTAATCAGTATAATCAATAATAATATAACGAAAAAGTGACAATAAATTAAAAAAAATTTGAGAAAGAAACTGTAGAATTATTTTGTAAAAACAGAACGCACCCATCATCGGCGAAAAATAGAGGCACCTCTATTTCCATCAAGGAGCATTAATGAAACAAACGTGTTTTATTTTTGTCGTATCTTTTGTGTCTCATTTGACGTCAATTTTTAAAGAGAAATTCACTGTGTTCGTCAGTGATTAAATAGAAAATTATGAGAGACGGGTGCGTACTGTTGTTTCATCAAAGAACCCTTCGATGCTCTCTGATGCTCTTCGACGATTGTGCCAACAGACATTACGCAAAATGTGATAAATTCACGAAGTATGTAATTCAAATTAGAGGTAAAGTAGCACATAATAAGATTGACTAGATTATTTTTTATCCATATATTCAAAACAAAATTATTTAGCACACTTAACATGTGTTATATTATAAGCCACTCTCAAGCTAACCTAACCTAAGGCTGTGACATTTGTCAAGAAAAATAATAATAATTGGTTTAAACGCAGATACGTGATGTGACAAAGAATGACACATTTCGTTGATTTTGAAATATTAAAAAAATTGTTGTGGGGATCACATTACCTCCCGCCATAAATATCTTATCAAACAATGCAGGAACGCGAATTACCACTATCAAGAATTGCTCATCCCTTCAAAAAATTTAATTATTCTTTAACGTATTGTAATTCGTAAATGGAGAGAAAAAATGTGTCAAACAACAATTGTAGATATTAATATTTGAAACATTATTCTAAAAACAAAAATTGTTATATATAATACCATTAGTGTTACAAGTTAATGTTGTGTTGCTATATCACGAACGGGCGTTATGCATTATTTTAAATATCACGAATGCGCAGCACTAGTGATATTTTCAAGCGTAATAACCATGAGTGATGCAGCCCCAAAAATAATCTAAATAACTTGTAACACAAATGGTATTCGGGGCACAATTCAACGAGTCAAAATGTATTCTTTCTGTAAACTGAGTTGCAAATAGATTCACTTCCACAGCAACAGTGTAACAATTCAATTGTTTAAAATTGTCGATGGGATCACTAGTAAAAATTGTCGGAAAAAATGTCAGTATAATTCTTTTCTATTGGTGGAAAATTATAAATCCCCAAAATCTATAGGACCATTTTTGACAGATGACATATAATTTGAATTGTCATTAAACCATAATTTACTGAGATATTTCAAAATATTTTGATAGGGCTTCAAGTAAACTACTAGGTACTTCTGGTTATTGGATTATCACCAAAAACTAATCAGCTCTTCCAAAGGGGATACAATTGATATATACAAAATATTAAAATTTTCAGTTTTGTAGTTTTTGAGAAACCGTAACGCCTGATATCCAAATAGACTGAGACACACACACTATTAAAATCATATTCTAGAGACCCCAAAACGTGCTCATCCACTGAAAACACACTATCGAATTTTTAGGATGATTCCTATACCTCCCTTATAGGATGTGGCGGGAGGTAAAATTAATCATTGTTATTGTATAAATTGTTTCATTAAATTCGATGTTGATCACAAACTCCATAGCACTGTGTATCAGCGGGCAAGGTATATTTTGTGTAGGTTATCTGTGCATGTTGTGTTGACTTTGTTGCATTACGGATGGAATGGCTGCAACGCAACGTTGGCAGACTGCATCAACTAAATAATTAATGCGATTAGCAGATTTATACGTGGCCCAACCGATCAGCTCTCATGTGACATGCTTTCTCAATTGAATTCAAATCTATTTTCGAAGCCGGAAATTGGCTAAATAAATACTGCATTGTTCTGCATTTCACTAAATCAAATACAAACTGTCCATTAACCAACGAGTCATATTCATTTCAAGTACACTTAAGAGTGAGTATATCCTATGTAACATTGTACGCGACAGTAACCTGACGACGGGTGTAAATAAAAAACCATTCCAGCGAAATTCATCGTGTAGCTGTGTGTATACACGTATACTACAAAAGGTCCGGTGTAAAATTTCAGCACAACGTTTACACATCGTCGTTTAACTTCACCTTACGAATTTATTCGCAGGGACGCAGGTACAGACAGGAGACAACATGTCTGCAAGATTGGGTTTCACGAGTCAGATTTATTTACCGTATGATGTATGAGAGGGTTTAATTGTCAATGTATAAGCTGTTTTTATTGCTAGTGAATTATTTTGCGATGAGTATGCTTAGAATATAACATACCTTGACAAACTCAATTACCATTTACAATTAGAAATCGGTTGGAGCATCTTCAAACTACCGATTTAAAATATGAAATGTACTTTGAATTACCACTTAGTGGAAATAACATTTATTGAAATATTGTTGAAGGAATAATAAACCATTTAAATGATTTAATTTTACAGTGAAAAATAAGAGAGTATACGTTAAAAAATAGAAACGAAAGTTTTTTCACCATATTTATATCTTAAATACTATCATTTTTACCTTCTGCACATACATATGTCTAGGGAGATATGTTTATGTTTCAAATTAATTAGATTTTGGGAATAATTCATCAATAGTTAGTGGTAGATTATTTGAAGGCCTATCAAGGTTTTTGGAATATCTTATCAAATAAATGGGATAGAGTAAATTTCATTGGAATTAACAAGATGTAGAACTACCTACAATATTTATTTGAAACATTTCAGTTCATGGTACCATGATTTTTGTTAATTTGCTATTTTTTTGACGAAGATGATAAGGGAACTAACAGCTTTGGTCATATGTCGTCTCATGAATGGATGAATTGTGAATTATGTGCATATCACAAAGGATTATGCTCTTCAATGGGATTCGAACCTACGACCTCTGGTGTACTAAGCTAGGAACAAAACCACCGTACCATCGAGATCGGTGTTATTTTTCCTTAAGATATTTTTAAAAATAAAAGAATTTAAGATACAAATAAATTTAGTACAATTTTCTCTTCGTAAGATCAGAGTTATTCTAAAAGTATTAGTTGATCCTATAGCTGACAGTTGCCAATTTACATTTATACCCCTGTGGTTCCTCCTCCACTAATATATTTGGGGGCTATGATTTGACGGCTGGTAACCGCACTTCATACGCACAAATATATCACTTACCGAGATTTGCGTAAGCAGAGTGCCACACCCATAATGGGTAAAAGGCGTGATGATATATTTATATTTTTATTTGATATGATTCTGAGCTCGTAATATAGACTTGAAAATATATAAATACAATTATTTAGCTTTTAAATACAAAATAAATTTTGGTTGTATTTGATGCTTCAGTTTTCTGAATTGTCTTTGTTAAGCAAGAAAAGAAAATATTTTGACATAGTTTAGTAATTGATTATTAGGTATCACTGATAGTTTTAAGGTGCAATATACGTTGTGAAATTCGAGAGTAAAAGTAAAAGAAACCTTAAAATACCAGGGCAAAGCAATCAGTGAATTAATGTATATTTTTTATAAACAAGGAGTAAAAGTTTTGCGTCCCATATTATTAAAATATAATTAGTTTAAAATAAATATTTTTTTAAATTTATTCTAATTTATGGAAAAATAAGATGTGATCTCCCAAATATGTTAGTGTACAATGAAGATGATATTGAGAACAATGTTGTTAATAAAGTGGGAGTGAGTCATTTGTGATGGTTAGGCCATCTTGAACAGATGTCGAATGAAAGGTTGGAGAAACTAACATATGAGGTTGAACGATTTCGTAGGCTGATGGTTTATTGCGTGAACGAATGGTCCTGAGTGTGAAGAATATGCGAGCAGGATAGGAATGTTTGGAGGAGATTGAATGTTGATTGATTTTGAGAGCACTACACAGAAAATATATTATCACATAAAGACACAATTTTACGGTGTTTACTGAAAATACAGGCGGAGAAATTCCACGACCGAAGCATAACAAAGTACGATGGTCCAGTTCTAATGAACACCACGTGTTAACAAAATTCCCGAATTGGGTTCCGAGTAGCAGGAACCAAAGTTCTCTCCGAGAGTTTCAAGTGTCGCTGGGCGGGGATCGGGCGTGCACTGTCCTTCATTTCACAGCGGCTTAGCTCAATGCAAAGCACATTTGGTCGCCATGTGCCGTTTCTAACTCTCCCAAGTTTTTTACTGGCACACAAGCGAAATATACGCGAAACTTTCGCTAATTATTTGTACATGCTCCGGCTTTCAAAGAACTTTAACTGGCGCAACGAAATGGAGTCTGCAGAGAAAATAAACGCTTTAAAACTTTTTAAAAAGTTAAACACGTGAAATTAAACAAGAAAAATATGCAGGATCTGTTGCTAATGCTGATAACTGCTAGCGTCCTGTGTGATGTTTGCGCTAATTTGTTTGGGTGTTCTCGTCTGGGAACATATACGCTAGGAAACTAAATTTATGTTTTAGGTAAACACTTAATATCATAGTGTATGTGTAATAATCACACTTTAATTTGATGCAACTAAAGATATGACATAACAAAATAAAAGACAACCTATTCTAGTAGAAGTGTTTTATACCATGTGGTCCACCTGTGCGAATTTTTTATTTTACTCGATTATTTTAATTATCAGTACAGAAACTATTCATGTTAGTATTAATAGAGATTCACACACATGAAAGTGCCATGAAATTAAGAGCAATACAAGCCCAAAATCATCAATAGGTCCAGTTGAAATCATACAAAAAAAAAATTACCTCCGGCACATACATACATACATATGTAAGGTTATTGTTACAAATTGATTGGATTTTGAGAACAATTCATCAACAATAAGTGGTAGATTATTTGAAATACTATCAGTGTTTTTTGGCATATCTTAGTAAATAAATGAGATAGAGTAAATTTCAAGTAAATCACATAGATGTAGAATAATATTGCACAATATTTAATTGAAACATTTTTCGGTAATATTTAAAATGCAGATTCGAAATCAGTGTTCGTGATGCCACATAATGTTATTATTTAAGTTGTTCTTTTCCCTAAAATATTTTCTAAAATAACAGAATTTAAAAGACAAATAAATTGAGAACAACAATTTTCCCTTTATAAGATCAGAACAATTTGTGTATTTTTAATTAGTTATTCTAAAAGTCTATGATATGATTTCGAATAACCAATAAGAACTGTTTCAGAAAGAAACAAAAGATACGTTGTTTCAGTGATATGTCTCTTTTCTAGATATTTTGTTTTGTTTGACAAAGATATACCACTAAAAATTGTTTAAAAATGAGGCTGATTTCAGCATCATTAAACATGACTAATTTTAATGCCGAAACAAAAAAAATTATGTAATATCATAAAACATAATGAGCAATCTAGTTGTTAGTAATTACCCCCGTTTATGGATTAAATTTCCAGCATTACCTTTCACAAATACCAGCAATGACATCGCAACACAAATTTGCTAGTTAATTCATTAAAGTAAACATGAAATCGCCTTAATTTAACTAATAGCAGAATATCTAATTATACAACTCTCAATTCTATTTGACATCAGGTGTATTATATATGGAGGGCAGCGCTACAATGGATACTGGCGGTAACTGGAACTACATAATATGTTACAAGACAAACAGTTATAACTAATTATAGTTAGTTTAAATCCTGGACTTCCGCCATTTAACGGCGAGGTTGGAAATCCTACTTCGGTCACCAATATTGGCAATCTAGATTTATCAACTAACATTGTCATTTTGCATACTTAAACTTACGGTGAAGCACATACTATAAATATAGCGACAGGTAGCTCTGGAACTCCTTGTACTTAATTTTGAAACAAAAGTTGAAGCTTTGAAATTTTGTTTGGGAAGTCATGTGTTACAGCACCCTATACCTAAAAAGAAAAAGAGTTCAACTAAAACGAATCGACGATTTTTATGAAACTTAAATAAGGCAAGGCATGTGTTTATATGTCATCAAAATTGAAATGAGGTTTCTCGAAATCATTACAAACGTCCTTAATGCATACGGAGAGAAACTGGGCTCATCATAATATTCTCCGCTTAAAACTGTGCACCAGAACGTATGCAGACAATTATAAAATATGTATATGGAGCTGAAAATCTACATAATACATAATTTCGTAATACGAGCCATGAATGTGCCATTAAAATCTCATTGAAGTGCAATTATAAAAGTTAACGCCTGAATCCAGAACTCGCTAATAATGGAAAATCGCTGGGCTTCTAACATTCTTCCCAAAGCACCTCAACGCTTAAAATGGATTCTTCAGCTGCCATCTTTCAAATTATATACTTGTACTTTGTTTATTTAACTTGGAAGATTTGCTAAAAACCTGACTCCACTGCAATTTTCACTATTCAGTATAACGTAAAAATTATAATTTATAGTTAGATACAGTTTCTCACATATAATTTTATTAATATGCTAAGTAGCTCTCTCATATTTTTCCACAAGACAGGATACAGGATAATTCAAATAACTACTTAGAACTTAGCATACTACTTTAATCAGAGCAACTCAGACATCCCAAAATCCTAACGATTAGGAACTCCACAATTCGATTTCCACAGTCAACAATGTTGCTAATTTTATCGTTCCTACAGTGGTTGTCCCTCCACTTTTTGAGGCCAAAAAATAAAAATATATCACTTGCGAAAGTAGAGTGCCATAACCAAAATAGGTAAATGGTGTGATGATATATTTATTTATTATATTATTATGGGGTAAATAGCTCCGCGGTAACGTGTCAGACTGTGGATCGTGAGATCCTTAGTTCGAATCCCACAGCTGACAGTTGCCAATTTAAATTTACCCCTGTGGTTCTTCCTCCTCTAACATCTTTGGGGACTATGATTTGACGGCTGGTAACCGCACTTCATACGCCAAAATATATCACTTACCGAGATCTGCGTAAGCAGAATGCCACACCCATAATAGGTAAAAGGCGTGATGATATATTTATTTTATTTATTTATATTATATTATTAAAAGAATTAATTTGTATACTTTCGAGGAACGGATGCATTGACTGGAAGATTGAAAGGCGGGTGTCTTCATTTGCTCCAAATGCGAATGTATATAAAGATGCTCGATTGAGTGTTTATAATGCTATGCTAGTACCTACATTGATGTATGGTTTTGAATGTTGGGTTTGAATGAAGAAGCATGAACCACGCATAAATGATGTGGAAAAAAGATATTTGAGAGGAGAGTGATCATGTCCGGAATACATGGGTGTACAGCGAGTGTGAGATTGAGAAGAATGTTATTAAGAAAGTGGGAGTCATCTCGAAAGGTTAGTGAAACTAATATATGTGGGTAAGATTGAAAGTGAACGATTTCGTGGGCGTCCGAGGAATAACTGATTAGGTATGATTGATGGTTTGTTGCGCGAATGAATGATTCCTAGTGTGAAGACATTTCCGCACTAGCAGCCATCAAATACCGTCCACCATCAATTAAGGATCTCATGATCCGCAGCCCGATGCGTTTCTACGCTATTTGCCTCATTTCGTTCTATTGTTACTAAAACTTTTATAGGTCACATTTGTAAAACAACATTTTGTAACAATTTAAAGTTTCCATCATAAGTCATGAAAGATAATCGCGAACTATAAACCCCTAGTAATAATTTTCCTGCAGCATAGAAGCGCCAAAACAAACGCGTAATAATTTATCCAACTAAAACTTATTACATATCATTTAGAAGCGGACCACTACTGTCTCAAACTGTACGGAGAATATAAAATAATGGCCAACATCCACCGCCGTGTTCGGGGTCTATTTGCATGTTAGGTTGACGCAAGGATGGGGCCTTCCCAACCCGACCTTTCGCATCTTAAACCTTTGGACAATTGCAGCATGTTGTATAAGGTCCTCCACATTCTTTTAAAAGTTTTAATAGATTACAGGACGGGGTCTTTCACCATTTTTTTTTTTATTTTTTTATGAAACTTTATTTATATTGAAGACTATTTACACTTTTAAAAAGTCCTAATTGTTATTCATTAAGCCACAATGATTTTTTTTTTTAATGTTGTGATGTCATAGTAGAGGTGTTGCTGGATCTAAAACAGTAGAGATTTAAATAATTTTTGTTACATGAATGTTCTATTTTATTGTAATAATAATAATAAAATAAGTAAAAAAATATATGACTACAATTATTTACAATCTGTACTGTTTTAGATCCAGCAACAACTCTACTATGACGTCACAACATTAAAAAAAATCATTGTGGCTTAATGAATAACAATTAAAACTTTTTAAAAGTGCAGATAGTCTTCATTATAGATAAAGTTTCATAAAAAAAATAAATAAAATAAATGGTGAAAGACCCCATTGAAAGCTAGGTATAGAATTTCTTGTACCTTTCTCCTTTAAATTCTTATCCCTCATTTGGGTATCGGATTTTATTCTATAACGTTTAGTTGTTATACTTTTCTAGTCATCTTTTGACTTTTACCACTTTTCTTCCCTATTTTCTATTCTTGATATCCAATTTTCCTCGGTCTTCCCCTTTTCCTGTAGCTCTCCTTAAAATCATTTATTTCTGTTCTATCTTACATAACATCATGCTATATTCCACTGGGGTAGCATTAATCCTCAAAAAACTTATGTGTTCAACACATAACCTACCGCGTAAACAACTTTTAAACGGTATAAAAGAGTAAAGAAAGTTTAATGTTTTAGCTAATACGAGGGATTTATAAATGTAAACAATTCATTTGTTTTTTTGAAATATTCAGTGACGTTTATTTGTTGTGCAACTGAAAATTATTAAAAATCTCTAACATTCAGGCACTGAAACACTGAAAAATCCAACCCACAAAATTGACGGCCAGTTGGTGGCAATCCTAATCTTAAAAAAGTCCCCAGTTTAGTCACCCTAGGCCGAAATCCAAGGAGTTTCTGGGCGATTTTGAGATGTGTGTAAAAAGGGTTGTACAAGCCTCTTGCCTTTAAATAATCACATTTGCTAAGTAAATAGTTATTAATTATTTGTCACAATAGTGGAGGACCCTATTGTTAAACTAAGTTCCTAGTCTTCTCTAGAAATGGTCGAACTGAGAAGTCGCCGACGTAGCTCTTTAATATTTTCGCAACGTTCCCGCAGTAATCAAAATTATCCGCGCACGTAGTCGCTCGCGCGAATATCTCACCAACGCCAGCGCCCCTGCCATCGACCCCCTAGCGCCGTTCTATACAAACATGTCTGCAATTAAAACATGATCCGTGTGACCCAATTAGTGGCAAGTTTGTCGACCGCGACGAAATTTTACCCCGTGATGAGGAATTTCTCTTCGGGGCTCAAAAACTTCCGAACAATTTTTTTCTTAATGAGAAAGACGAAATTTGTTAGGCTTTTTGTGGAGAAGGTTAGTTAATGTGATGGAGTTTGGACATGTGGCGAGTGATAGATAATTTTTTGCGAGGAAAGGGAAGACTGAGAGAATATTTTGCAAAATGTGTTGGGTTACTCCTAGGAAATATCGGGTGGTCTAATATATTAGCAGTTTTTTTTAATCATTATTTCTAAAAGCAGACGTCATATTAACAGTCAAAATATACAAGAGAATATATTGGCTGCAAGTCACAGGTATATACTACGGGCTACTAGCTATGGCATTTTAAGATTTAACACTGTTGCTATGAAAGAATTGTTGATCTCCAAGGAAATCAACTACCTTTGCAAAGTAAAAGTGTCAAATTTTTAAATATCCTAGTTAGTAGTACTTAATATAGACTTGTGTATAGAAACTCTTGTGATTTTGCAAATCTAATTGTGAATTACCTTTTACTGGCACCACAATACCTAACGCCACAGATTTCTTATCAAAATGCAGAAACATGGACCACCACTACCCAGAAACGCTCATCCCTTCAAAATTAATTTTTAGTTATGTCATATGTAAAAATTACATTTTTCTAGCGTTGCCTTGTTTTTCTTTTTAAGTGCAGGTTAGCAGATTTAAACGAAAATGTCACTGTAATTCGTATATGGTGTTTTAAAAAACAATTATAGATAATAATATTTGAAATATTACTCTAATAACAAAAATTGTCATTAAACCACAATTTCAAAATAACTAGCTAAGGCTTCAAGTAAATTACTATTTCCGGTTTTTGGACCAAAAACTAATCAGCTTTTCCCAAGATGATACAATTGATATACACGAAATATAAAAATTTCAGTTTAGTAGGCAGTTGAAAAACCGTAACTCCAGAGATCCATACAGACTGTTAAACAGACAGACAAACAGACGCATATACACAGACATCATCGCGAAACTACCAAATTTTTAGCATAATTCCTATACCTCCCTTACAGAATGTGGCGGGAGATAAAAATTAGCAACACGCCTAGACATCTGATAAAATTTCTCATTTCTCTTAAAATGACTACTTTGATGAAGTTTAAGGTTATTATTAGTAGTAAAGTTCAATATTCTTATATCGTAATTATTCGTGTATCGATATACGTGATTATTATTAGCATTAGCTATAAAAACGTGTAAACACTATCAGCATTGAAGCATTAATTCCGTATAAAAACACGATGTTCCTTCAGCTGTACGAGTAATTAATGCAATATCATGAAACCGCCATCCATAGCCGCATTCATCCGGCATTGTTAGCCGCGCAAATGACTTTTACTTCGTCAATATTATGTCGGATATTGAAACAGTTCCATTTGGTTAGGATGTAAACGAACCCTGCGGAAACTCTATCCGCAGATAGCGGCGCTGTACGAAATTTATAAAATTGCTATCGTAATTTGATAGGGTCAGTAATTTACAGTAAACTACACCATAAAACCCTACGGTGTAAGACAATATCGCAGCGCGGTGAATATAGCAGCTCGTACCATGCATTAAAAGCTGTTAACTTTGTCATTATCGATTGGCTTTTATTTCCTGGAGCTGCGTGACAATATAAGTTGAGGAGGCCGCCCCTTCCAGACTCACTTTAGGAAGACTTCTTTCACGGAGGAATTGCTGTTAACTTACGAGGGACAAATATATTCACACGCTTGGATACATATACGTTTAAAAGAATATTTAACCCTGGATAGTCACACTACTTTCACAGTTACACAAACGTCACTCTAGGATCTGGGTAACCCCAAGAAAAGAAAAACTACTTACCCATAACTGGATGTAATTTTTTTACGGATTTTACCTATGGAATATTTGTATAAGTTTATAGAAAAACATTAAACAGTTAATAACTTTTACTTGTTACTCATTAGTGAACGCCATTTACCCAAGTCCTCTATTGCCTTTGAAAATTAATCTTTACAAGTTACTAATTGACAGCTGCATTGTAAAAATTTTACAAGTTAGTAAACAAGGTAAACAATGCACGTTGCCACAGTGATGCTTGCAAGGCTTATAGCAGTAAAAACTGTTTTACCCTGCTTGTAATGTAAATAACTATTCTGAACCATATTTTTTATTCAAAACACAGCATTTTCCTTTTTTTACCTCTTGCTACATGCTGTAAGGGAGGTATAGGAATCATGCTAAAATTCAGTAGTGAGTTTTCAATAGATGAGCACGTTATAGGGTCCCGAGAATATGATTTTAATAGTTTGGCGATGATGTCTGTCTGTCAGTCTGTGTATCTTTAGAGTTACGATTTCTCAAAAATTACTAAACTGAAAATTTTGATATTTTGAATATGTATGAATTATATCGCCTTTGTAAGAACTGACTAGTTTTTGGTGATAATCCAATAACCGGAAGTGGTAGTTTACTTGAAGCCCTATCAAGTTATTTTGATATATCTGGGTAAATTATGATTTAATGACAATTTTTTATAAGAATAATGTTTCCATTATTTTTATCTTACTGTCACCATTTACGAATTACAACACGTTAAAGAAAAAGTATATTTTGACATTTTCGTTTAAATCTGTAAACCTATGCTTTTTGATAAAAACAAAACAACGGTTAAAAAATAGAAAAAATGTCATTTTGTGACATGTGTCATAATTCAAAACTCATTTTTTTTAAGGGATGAGCGTTTCTTGATAGTACTAGTTCGTGTTTCTGCATTGTTCGATAAGAAATCTATGGCGGGAGGTATTGAGCTGCCCACAACAGATTTTGTATTTTGGACTTGAGATAAATACTTAGGGATTTTACATATTGAATATTTGTTTAGGATTATAGAAACTGAATTTACTACGCGATAGCATCGAAGATATGCGAATGCTCGCATGTGGAAAATTAGATGAAACTCGTGGGGTTTCTTAGACACTAGTGTGATGTTCCAGGGTTGAAAAAGAAAATGATATATAAATTGCCAAATCAAAATTTGACGCATGTAGTTGCTCATTTAGTCTTTTTTTTCTGTTCACATCTTTAATTAAATCTCCGTTCACATTATTTTATTCTATGAGATAATTATCTTCATAGTAACGCATCGGACTGTGGTTCCTAAGATCTTCAATTTTACGATTATTATTTAATATCTAATAATTCTATACTTCCATGTACACAATAGGATTACGTAATATAAAAATGCATTTAATATCAATTAGTGGCTTGATTTATTATTAACAATAAAGATTTTATTGCTTTTTGCTATTAATACGAACTCATATACACAGCAGGACTGAGTGTCACATTTGTTGTCAGCATAATTATGCAACGTGAAGCCTTATCAATTCAAATTATTTATTTATGTACCTACTTAGAAATATAATGAAAAATAAATTAATATTTATGTGCCTACAACACAATAGGGCTCACATGTCATTGCGACAAAACGTTTTCATTATGCATTTTTAACGCTGAAAATTATTAACTTCGTTTATATGTACACTAGAACTGTATCTCTTCAAATTTTAAAAGCACCCTTCTCAAAAGTATATATCTTGTGTGGTTGGGAATTTGAAGAAAATCCATATGGACACGTTTCATATTTGAAGAGAATTGTAAAAGCAATTCTTTGTTTCATAAATGTTAATAACAGTACAGTCAATTGGGCAGTACTACAGCTAAAGTTGAAGCTAGTACAATAGTACAATCCAGTCAAAATACGATGAAAAAACTTTCAGAACTCATTTACTTTTTTATTAATTTCTGTAAAAATATTTTCTTTAAGTACAACGTTTCGAATTAATGTACATATTTTTTCATCGAGAAAACTAAAGTACAATATTTAGCAATGTTGTATGTAAATGAAATATTTTTACAAAACTAAGCCCAAAAGTCTATTTTCTACGACCACTTAGAGATCTATCTACTCATTGTATGTTTGTAGTTGATAGGGAAATGAGGTACATTGCAAACATGGTACGAAATGAATTTGTTTTGTGAGTAATTCAACATAGGTCATCTCATTTCAGTACAGATACCATTGCTAGGATACTTATTTTGAATTATCAAATATTGGAATTGTAAAAACAGGACAAAATTATTATTAAAATATAAATTAATTATGAAATAATACCGTGGTCATAGAAACAGTATAGTGTACGACTCGCATGGAAAGTCCATTTCATACTCGTATAATTTGCATAATTAGTTTTCGGCTCATGCTACAAACTTTCATACTCGTAGGAAATGAGTACCATTCCATGCTTGTTGTACAAGCCAAAGTAAGGAACATTTTGACAGATTTGCAAACTTAGTCTACATTATTGTCCTATTTCACATTGGGTCAATGCAATCTACTAAATTTGTTCTAGAAATAAAACTTTCACAGTTACTAAATAATATATTCTACGCATAACTGTACCCACTAAAAGCATATAGTACTTCTAGAACTTATATTGGTATAGGAAATATCTATAATTACATTTTAGGACAATTTATAGTCATTAAAGAGGTAATCAATAGAAATTACAGTAGGCTGCATTCATTAGCGAAAAAGGAAAATGTTACTCTGTCTATACAATAATGCTGTCACACCATACATTTAGTTCACACGTTTTGATATACCGGAACATTTGCATGCGTGTTTTCCGGCAGAATGCTTTTTAGAATTTTATAAGGTTTTATTAAAGCTTGTATAAAATTAAATTTTTAAATTGATTAATAGCCTGAAACAGCGAAATTCAAATGTGTATTATAATTTTTATCTAATTACCGAAATTCTGATAATAAATTGTGATTATCCCAAATACCTGTACAATGATTGAATTGATGTAATACAAAATTGGAGAAAAAATATCATTTGGAACTGAATACGCTACTATAAAGTAATATATCTTTGAAGCACATAAAATATCTTTGGAACTACTAGACAACTAGTTCCTTTTCGTCTTTGAAACCATGTATACCATAACGAACGAAATAATATTGCGATGGTACCTGCCAATTTACAACATTATTTGTTATACGTATATGGATATCATCAGCACTTAATAATTCAAAAGCAACACAGCCTGGTTAATATTATATTCAAATTAAAATTAGATTTTAATGTCCTCGATTTATAAAACTAAAATAGCATTCCTGAAAGCACGCCGTGACTTAGATAAAATAAATGCATTGAAGTAGAATAATAATTGAAGATAAAACAAGAAAGTTATTTAAAATTTAATTCCAGGATGTCAACGGATGCATGACAGCCATGTTTTCTAAAATTGGGGCACTGCGGTGCACGTAATCGTCGTTGACATTAAATGACAGAATCATGCAACAAATTAGGAAACATTAAATATTTCATAGATCTATTTGCAGAAATCAGACACGATTTCGAAATTTGAAATATTATAGTTTTGGATATGTAACTGTAAAAGCATGTATATTGGTTTATCTTAGATTTTATCAGTAAATCTTAGTATTAATCGACATGGGTTGGTAAATGTAATGATTTACTGGTAAAATCCTCAGATGAACTAATTTATGGGCTTTGGGAGGTTAGGTTGGGTTATTTACCGTGTCTTTGAGGTAAATCCTAAAATTTTATTAGAGAATGGTGGTAAAAATTTGAAATGAACGATGAACACAGAACTGTTGGACTGTTGCCATTAAGAGTTGTTTAATCTTAGGTTTTACTGGAAAATCTTAGGAGTTACCGTAACTCTTGATAATAGACATAAATACAGGGAAAAAAATGGATTATTACAATAGAAAAAATTTATCTTACGTGTAGTGATAGCAATTTAGATATTTACAATAACAATATTTATTT
This sequence comes from Poecilus cupreus, assembly GCA_963942605.1. Classification (NCBI taxonomy): domain Eukaryota; kingdom Metazoa; phylum Arthropoda; class Insecta; order Coleoptera; family Carabidae; genus Poecilus; species Poecilus cupreus. The sequence goes on from OZ012720.1 coordinate 30,597,845, forward strand.
GAAATCGACACTAAAGTAACCCATTATACGACGATTTTGAGCAACCCAGTGTTGGCAACCGTTAAATAATTCTTGTACAATTAGGATAATTTTGGCAGATATATTGACGTACCATAGTAAATTTGGACGTAACATGAAACAAAATTTGTAAGAAGAATTAACTAATTAATTCCGATGACGAAATTGAGAACGAAACACATAATTTTGAGCGTTATTTACGATAACTACACTTCTCGAGGTTGGCAACACTGAATGTCAGTTTCAATTGACAATTGACAGATGTATAATCTTAACCTATATTGTATTTTTTTTTTACATTTGTTTCGAATTTTGATTTCAAATAAAACTTAATATGTACCTTGGCACTGAAGTTCCTTTTTATCACTCACATGGTTTATTTTCCTCGACCCTACGGGCTTCGGCAACTAAATTCCATATTCGTGATAAAAAATTGAACTTCAGTGCCTTGATACATAAATAACTTTTATATTTATATTGGTTATATAATATAAATATTTTTATTGTAAATGTCCTAATTTCTGTCACTATAATTAAGATAAATTTTTGGTATTATAACAATCCATTTTTTTTTTTCGTGCAATGTCTTCACACAGGCTCTTGCTTTTTAATCTTCCGGTCAATACGTCCAGTTCTCATAAGCAATTGTTAGCTCTTCCTAATAACTTGTCCAGTCCTTCTAATGATTGGTTTTATATTTTTTTAAACAATATTATAAAGAGGTAATCAAGTAAGTGAATCTTTATTTTTATGCCCATTTTGAATGTTATACCTACATACGTTACCCCGAGTGTTACCTTACACCAAACACGTAAATTTAACAATATGATATTTACTTCAATTTCAGCCTTTGTTGGCGAGTATTCCAACATAATGAACCTCCCCAGTAAATTTGATCCCTTAATTGGGTAAAATATGTGGTTTATTGTTATTATTATTACGTAGCAAAGTCATTATTAAAGGTTAATTTGTTTAGTAAAGTCAAACATACGATCTATTATCCCATGTAGTACATTGCTAATGATAGAAGCGGAATTTATATGGAAAATTAATGGACCATGTCATATAATGTTTATACAGAAAATAGCTACTTATATGGCTGATTAACATAGCACTCCGGATTTTTTGTTTTTATTGTAGAACCGTAAAATAAGCCACATGACAGGTTTTTCATCTGCGTTTAAAAGTGTATTATCTATTTTATACACATGGGGCTTCGCAAGAAATGGGATATTAGAACTTTTTGACTTGCACGGAAACATTAAACTAGATTTAGAAGATTTCGTAATGTCACTCACTCCGTGAACATACTACTATGTATTTACCAAATTTTTCTGCACTTTATTCAACCACATTTTCGTAGATTTCTTTTTTATTTTAATTAATACATACGGGTCGGATACTTTATCTCCTCGCATTATGATTTATTTTATTCTACTACTTGAATAAATGTTTTGAGATCCCCTGAATTAGTTTAACCACTTTCCCAATGACGTCTATGTATGGATGGTTATATGTATGACTGAATGGATGTGTGTCTGTACGTGGAGTAACTCATAAACGAGAAACAGTAGAGAAACTTCAAAATTATAAGTTTTATGAAATTTCACAAAACTGAGTTAATTTTGCCATAACTACATAACTTGGAGATAGAAGTGGATATTTAAATTTGGAATCGGTTGCAAAAAAAATTCAAATGAAGAATCATAAAATAGAAATTAGTAACGGAATTTGACAATTATAAATTTCATGACAAGGCGAAACTACATTGGTACCATAAAATATTAAATTTGTTCCAAATATAGAATCAGTTGCGAAAATCTTTCAAATGGCAAAAATTAGAATATAACAGTATATTATACACCAAGGTTTAAAAAATAAGTATTATTGACCCAGCGCTGGGTAGATAGAAATATTGAAATGAATAAGTCGCTATTATAAACAAATAAGAATATCGCGTTACCCAGTGTTTGCAAGAAAATATTTTAATCTGTCTAACAAAATACAAGACAGGAATCGATAAAAATCTTTTACAGGCAGATTCATCAAAAGAATTAGCGCTAATCCTATTTTTATTATTAGTCGTAACTTCAGTTACCATCCTCAAAACATATTTATGTTAACTAAGGTTGTAGTTACGATAGGTTAACATAAAATTTGACACATTTTGTTAATTTAATTAATTTAGAAATAGTTACAGAGGTTGAAAAAAATGGAATTAGCGTTAATTCTTTTGATGAATCTGCCAGTTAGAAACTAATATTTCGGTTGTACATTAAACGTTGAACGCACCACGGGCGTCAAACGTACAATAATGCCTTCGGTCAACGTACACGCCTCGGACCGGAGGTAGCACACTGTTGACTTCACGCATTATTGTACTTATAACGCCCTTGATATGTTAATTACTATAAAATTCCGGAGTTCGTAATTCTTCTCCTCCTAAACGGCTTGACCAATTTTGAAGAAAATTTTTTTGGTCAATTATGTCTGTAAAATTTTTAAAAAATCTAGATCTCGACAACAATGCCATCTACCAGGTCTAACTGTAGGTAAAACCATCCAGGTGACCCTATAAGTACAAAAAAAAATTCATTAAAATCGGTCAAGTAGTGTAGGAGAAGAAGAATTACGAATACATACACACACACTGGAATTTTATAAATGAAGAAAACCGCAGTACAAACAAATAACTGAAATATATGTTCAATATGTTTAAAAATGTGCCAAATTTAATTATTCAACATTATTCCTATAAGGATGTAAAATTATCATTACTATACGTCATTGAAACAAATGACAATGATTTTATCTTACTCGTTAACGATTTAGGTCAATGTTTATGTTATTAAAAAAAGTAATAAATATTATTTTATAAAAAGTGACAACAATAATAATAGATATAAAGAAATATAAAATTGTAAAAGAAATGCACCACATTTCATTGAGCAATAAACCATGTTACACATAAATATGCTGTTATCAATATTAGTTCAAAACTGTCTTTCTAAATAAATTAGTTTTCCTGTAATGCACATATAAACACGATAAGATATTGAATGTGTTGAATTCTAATACCTTCACATTTCATTGAAAACACATTCAATTAAGTGCAACCAGCAAATGAATTTTACATTGGAATATATTTATGATGTCTCTTGTTGAATTTTAACTCGACTATCCACCTTCGATTCAGTGTAACGGACCCGTTTTTCCTTTCCGCGAGGAAGATGTTTTTCAAGCAACGCTGAAGAATATTAAAACATTAGACAGAAGAACTGGACCCTGGAAAATGTTTTTTAAAAGGAATTTCAAGTAACTGTATTTTTGTTACGTGGATTGTGCTCTGAATTACAACATGAATCCTATCCACTTTGAATTTAATAAATTCTTATTATTCAACGTAGTTGTGATGGTTAACTTGATGGTTGATGGTGCGTCAACATCCTGGATTCCTAGTCATGGACTCAATTCTAGTACGAACCCAGAATTATATCATTTGGTCCAACTAAGATTTTAAGAATAACTTTTGAAAAACTATGTTCTGATCTTACAAAGGGAAAATTATTGTTGTACTCAATTTATTTGTATCTTATAATTTTGTTAGTTTAAAAAAATTAAGGTTAAAAAACAACTGAAATAGTAACAAATTAACAAAAATCACTAACATTTCATATTACCCAAAGGTATTGTCTAGTACCACGAACACTGTTTTTGAATCTAATGAATTTACTCTATCTTATCCAACGTATTTCTCTAGAATTTAACTAATCTAGCAACCATTTGTACGCAGGCCTACTGTCTAGATGGTTTGACGGATTTGAGTGAAAACTTTATAGGCACTTAAAAATTTGGGAATACGTGAATTTTATGAATTCACATTTTTCTTACACACGATGTGCGAGATATTCAATAAATACTGCGGGAATTTTTAGAACTAGTGTAGCTTTTGTGAATCACACCCGTTGCTATTACTGTAAAATTATTGTTGATTTCAATTAAATTGACAGTTTACTTTAAAATTTTAAATATAAATTACTTTAATTGTAGACAAGTTAGAAAAGTTTGGTACATTTATTTGTGTGTAAAATAACTGAGCGTACGTGTTTAATATTTTGTAAAATTTTAAATCGTCAATTGAAAAATAAGAAAATAATTTACAATAAAAATTTTCGCTTTGTTTGTACATCGAAGATTCAAAATGAATTACAACTTGTCATTTTTGACAGTTCAGTATTATTTTATATTATACGTTACTTTAATTGTAGACAAGTTAGATAAGTTTTATACTCATTTGGTGCAGTTTTTGTTGCTGAACATTTTTTATATTTACACTTTTTTATTAAAATTTATGGAAACACCTATCGCATAACAAAAATTTTAACAGTATATTTCCTATTGGTATAACAATTATGATAACAACCTGATAAAAGGTTTTCCTTGGATTAATGTAGAACGAACAAGTGAGGTAATGCACAAAAACGCATAAAATTGCCTCACTGGGTGACATAATATGTTAGATTACTCCACTAAAATGACAGGAATAATCTATTTATTATTTAGGTATTTACGTGTATTTCCTATTTTTTTAAATCTAAATTTGTAAATTTAATCCAGTATAAAACAACCATGGCACGTTGAAGATTTTTGTGACATATTTCGTACGTCATAATGATTATATTCCACACTTTGGGCACATTCCTGGAGTTACCTTAACGCAATATAAAAACAACTTTACTTCAAGCAACAAAAACATCGTTGTTTTTCTTTGCGACAAACAGTTAAGTCAAATTATGTTTACATTTTACAGCCAGCGAGCAGAAGCCAGCAATTTTCACATCACAGAAATTTTATTCATTATAAAACAAAACCTGTACAATAAAATGCCGAGTGCTGTGGCCGCGACAATAAAGTCCGTCCTAACCGCGCACTCTTGATGTAAACATCGGATTTGTTTGAGGCAGTTGACCATCGCGCAGCCTCGCGAGATATTAACAGCTTAATCTGTTTCTCTTTAGACTTAATTATGTGCTTTTATTAAAGCCAAGCGCTCGTGTCACTACACATGATGGCTCCATGCCGTCGGGTTTCATCCCAGTAAAAAATGCGAGATAAAAAATTGTATTATTCCCCCAGGAGGCTGTCATGTTGGACATGCTCCTACACCCGACGTGGAATGAAGTTACAGAGGTGTATTTAAAAAATTTCCGAAAACATTTCGTTCTGACTTAATTAAATTTTGTCATACTGAATTTGTAAAAGATAACTAGTTTTTATTTCGTTTTTTTCATCAAGCGGTTTACATTTTTAGTCATGTATATAAATTTTATGCTGCTTTCTACCAGCGAAGGTATTTTTAGAACTTTAGTTGAAATATTTAGTTTTCATAAAGTTTTCTCTTTATTTGCATTGTTTGTATGTTGTGCGAATAATAAAGAGTTTACAGAAAATTCCTTCAAGAATTGTTAACATTGTGCAATTTTATTTATTCCTTTTGCTTATTTGCTTCACATATTTATATATGTTCAATAGTAATATAATAAGGAACCATTATTTTGTAGTTTAGGTTGCTGCTTGGTTAAATTTCAGAACAAATGTTATGATCAAAATTACGAGCTGAAGGAAAATTTTGAATAACCTGAAAAATAAAAATCAGTACATATATCTCGAACCCTATCAAGTTAGGTATCAAATTAAAGGGCTTGGGGGCGATGTCTAAAAGTTGTTAGCTGTAGAAATCAAGTATTGATTGATATTTTGTATAGTATAGATGTTGGTGTGAAACAGGGTTGTGGAATGTCTCCTTGATTGTTTAATTTGTATATGGATATATTGTTACGAAAGGCATTGAATGGAACGGATGGTCTACCTATTGGTGGACGTATAGGTAGTGTTTGAGTTAGCTTATGTGGATGATGTGTTGGGTGGAACTGAGGAGCAATTGCGAAAAATGTCTGTGAGCAGAAATGAAGTAGGGAAAGGTGTAAATCTGTTATTGAATGTCGATGAATGCAAAGTGTTGGTGTTTCAGAAGAATGATTTGGTAACTGGTTGTAATGTTTCAGTGAATGGTGTGAGACTGGAACAAGTGATTGAATTTGTATATTTGGGTAGTATGTTTTCGAGGGATGGACGTATTGAGCGGGAGATTGAAAGGCGAGTGTCTGCAGGGTGCAAGGTGCTCTGGTTACATTTGATGAAGTTGGCATCAGTTAAACCTAAAATAAATAAATATATCTTTATGGCAGTTACCCATTGAATGGTATTAAGCGTACTCAGATCTCGCTGATATATTTTTCGAAAATTTCTTTGAAAGTTACTACACGTGCATGACTTCGAGCAATCTAATCATATTAAAGACACGCTACTTCGTCCAACTAGCAGAGCTTATTACATTACTTTTACTTAAAGCCGCAATCGTGAAGCACATTTTATTGAACGTTCGATTACTTGAAACATCTACAAACAAAATAATCGCCTTCGACCACTTGCGTTTCGTCTGCTCATGCATGGTGTTTGAATAAAACATATCGTAATGGTGTGACGACGAGTCCTGCAGATGCCATCAGCGACACGGAATTATAAAATCGAATATTGACGAACGGCTGGCTAAATAGTATTATTTATATTATGGTGTATAATATTGGAGAAACTGCTATATTGCTTTAGATAAAATGTAGAAAAAATAATAAATCATACATTTTTTATGTATAATTTACTTGATATGCAGAATGTTCGGAAAAGTGGGGATATGCCTCAGGTAGAACGATTCTTTGACTAATTCTGAGTCGATAATCCGAATACAAAATATTTGTACGGCCCTACGTAAAGCAACACGAGCTAGTTAATAGAAATGTAAATTTGGCAACATCAAATTAAACAATTGTTAAAGCAGTCATCAGGTAACTAGGCAAATCAGTAAGAGTGATAAAATGTCAAATGATAAATGTTAAAATTTGACTAACTTTTCATTTTTATATCAAACAAAAAATAATTTGTAATAGGTTGAGAAATGTACTAAAATTTGACAAATACGTCTGAAGAGGAGTTAGTCTTAAAGTATTGAAACGATCAACACAATTTTACACAATCATTCTTCAAAGTAAATAGCAATGATATATAAAAAAAAATCAAGTTTTTGTTTAAATATTAATCGAACATATAGAAATATAATGTCTTCGATTGGCTTTACGAAGGAAAGTACAAGTTTTTTGCATTAGGAATTTTTTTGTGATCCCATTCATATTTACAAGCTATCTACAGATATAGAGATATTCAGTAAATTTTTGTGATTAAAGATTATATGACATGGGAAAATAACTGCCCATTGGCAGTATTTTGCTTACATTTACTATAATTACAATTGACTAATTAGATGATATTATGAAAGTACTTAATCCTAAGATAAACTTATTTATAACGGTCTGGTAAATCTAGAGGATTGTAACGTTTTAAACGTTTTACACTACCGCACTGTACGAGATTCACGGCTAGTTTATTTTTGTGACACTCTAGTCTTTGAATATATCTTGGTACTCACTCTGGGGATTTCTTCTTTAATGGAAGCCATTTGTAGATCTTGTGCAATTATCCAGTTGGGGACAAACCATGGAGCATTGATAATCATACGAAGGATTTTTGATTGAAATCTTTCGATGATTTAGATGTTCGAGGTACTTGCTGACCCCCCATTATTCGATGCCATAGGTCCAGACTGGCTTGATTATTGCTTTATACAGCAATTTGTTGTCGGTGGAAAGGAAGGATTTTCTGCCGATAAGCCAATACAGCTGTTTTATCTTCAAACCCAAATGCTTTCGTTTGGTCCATATGTGTTTACGCAAAGTCAGACGTCTGTCTAGGTGCATTACTAGCTATTTGACGTCCAGATCAGCTGTGTACAGAAAATAGAGAATCGGTCCAATAACACTTCCTTGGGGTACACCCGATTTCATTAGAATTTTCGACTAAGAATTAATCAAAGAATCGTTATACTTGAAGATTATTACCACTTTTCCGAACACCCTGTATTTAAGCAAAACTGGTACAAAATTCTTGAAGTAAGTTAATGTTTTGCCGTATGTGTTGTTGAATGTTAATGTATAAATATTTAATTCTTGTTATTAATTCGATATTAATTTCTGTACCAATATAAAGTCATTAGAGTTATTGTCTCGCGAGTATAAAAATAATTTCTCTGTAACACAATGGAGTTCCGCTGTATTATTTCATAACAAATAATAAAAAAATCAATATAACATCCAACGTATGTACATACGTACAGCAGACTGGCGTGCACTTAACTTAAATAGCGTTTCAGACTTAATGGCCGAATGTTTTATATTGACTGTACGATATTTCTTCGTGCGACTGAACTTTAAATTTTATTAGTTTATGATACATGGTGACATTAAATATTTTTGTTTTGGTGGGATATTTAAAATAATAGCATAATACTAATTAAACTATTTATTTATTCAATCAGCCTATATATAATAAGAAATTATGTGTGAGTCGCCATGATATTTATATAATATTTTAAAAATTCTGAATGAAATAAAATCTATTTTCTAGCCAAAAAATAAAACATTGCAGTTTTAAAGGAATTAATGTTAGAAATTTCCTTTATATTTAAATGAAACTCTTGGAAATCAGCCAATGGTTTATTAACATATTACCTCAACCGATTTCGATGCCACATGCGTCTTCTCCAGGAGGTGATTTTAACAGAAACTAATAAAAAATATGTTGAAAGTATGATAAATAAATAATAATGTAACAACAAACACAGATGAATCTCTTCGTCAAAAATTAAAACAATAAATACATTATACATAAATAAAACATAGTCAATAATAATAAAATATTTAAAGAAAACGTTCTTCCAATGGTTGGGTGGAAAAGTATCGTTACTTATCCCCCAACGGTTGGGTGGAAAAATTTTATGGTGCGTCTTCTTATTCAGCAACATGAATAGATGTTAAATGTAAAATACCAAGACCAGTAAAACGTTGTTTACAACGGACTAGAAAGAATAAACAATAAAATTACTTCTATCCTAAAGAAAGATTGTAAATGGTCAAACACAAATAAATATAGAATATTTTATTTATCTCAATAATAAACATGGTATGTACTTAGAAACCCGTAGGAAATTCCTCATTTCGAAAGTATAGACTGTTGTAAAATACATCTAATCTTCTGGAAAGGAATGAAAAGCTACTGCCCAAACGTTTTATAGGTGTAATTTTTTTAAAAGTACCTACAACTATATTCGCTTTTATCCCGTATTTATTTATTATAAGAAGAATATAATCGCTGCATTCGCATAAAATGTTTGTAAAACTATTCGAATATCTACTTATAACTAATGTACCAGGAAGTATATACAATTAAATAAAGTCCAAATGAACGAAATTACTTACAAAATAGTATTCTTAAAAAGTCCTTCGCCTCAGCAATGAAACTCCTAAATCACGGAAACTCCATCCCAACAAAAAAGCTAATAACATATCTAACCAAATAAGACATTTGTATAACAACACATTAACAATATCATCATTCCATTGTTAGCTTGTTAATGCTGCAAAAGTATGAGTAAAAAGCAAATGATTTCATTATAGCACGGATGAGGAAATGGCCGCATGGTAGAGTAATAGCACTTGCCATTAGAGTTCTGGGTTCTGCTCTACAGGGTGTGTCAGTATTGTTGCCACAGTATTTAATTGTCTTGGGAATAACAGTTCTAACCGCTTGTTACACTTGCTGCCGCCGAAAAAGAGTTATAATTGTGAACACGGAAATGGGACGGAATTATGACTTGAAACTATGATGCTCAAATGTTCTTTTTGCGACTCAAAATAGTTGGTACTGTTAGGTTTATGATCTAGATTGCTCTTAATGTCTTAATATAAACTGTAAATATTGTAGCACTTATTTCTTGAAAGATCTTTTACAGCTCTGAAGCATTTACCAAGCTACTGTTGATGATGCATGCTGATTTTGTGTACATAAATATTTATATGTAGTTGTTTAGCACCCCTATGGAGTAATGTTGGAGTAAATCAAAATCTGTTTTATTTTAAATCCTTGTTCAAATATAACCTAGAATTTTATTCTCAAAACTAAACGAATTGCCCTAGCGGCATTTCCTTATTAACATACTTCCAATGGGGTATCTAGAAGACGTGCATAAATAAATAAATATTCAAGCTATTTTTTCACTTTATTTCTCTCTAGTGAGATCAAAACTTGAGTACTGCTTGCTGATCCACTGTATGAAGTTCATAGCAAAGTAGTTGAAAATATATAAAAGAAATTCCTTAGATATATTTATTTAAAAATTATGAGGTCATATCCACATCATCAACTTTCTTATGAAACCCTCCTAAATATATTCAGTTTTAAATCATTGGCTTTTAGAAGACGTTATTATGCAATTATACATCTTTCTAAATTAGTTCATCATGCTATTGATGATCCGCTATGTTTAAGTCTCCTGAATTTCTCTGCTCCTTCAATTAATACCCGTTCATCCTATAGTTTCTATATCCCAGCTGCTCGTACCAATATTTACATGTTTTCACCTATTATTCGTATGTGTCAATCGTTACGTAGATGAAGTTGATATATTCTTTTTTCCATTGAAAGGTATTTGTAAGAAATTGTATGCTCATGATTTATATTTTTAATGAATTTTGTTTATTGTAATTCTTTATTGTTATACTTTTTGTATTATGTACATTTTTCCTACCCTTTCATTGGGCTTTGCCTGTTGGGTAGCTGTATTAAAATAAATAAATAAATAATATTATCGTCACTTTTATTGTTTTTATTTATTAATTGTCACAAAAACAGAGCAGGCAGTTTATGTTTCCATTGCACAACGTATTCCTAATAATTAAATTTCTTCTGAATGAGGGTGCCAAATCAAGTGATATTTTTCAAAGACTTTTAGCACAGTATTTGTGATAAGTTTTAGAAGGGCCGAAATTTTCGAACGTCTCGCGTGCGTCAAATTTTTGACCGTTGTGCAGCCCTGCTTAAACTTCTTACACCATTCAAACACCTAGGTTATTGATAAGGTGGATTTCCCATACTGTGCTTAAAATATTTGTAAAATATCACTTGAAGTCTATTATGAGTTGCGCAACGGAAACATGGACTGCCTGGCTTGTCATATTGACAATTACTAAATGAAAAGATTTGAAGTGACGATGACAGTATGCACGCCATCTAGATAACCCATTGCAAGAATGTTAAGAAGGAATAGCCGCTAGGGCCATTCGTTTAGTTCTGAGAATAAAATTCCGGGTCATATTTGAACTTCCCTCGTTGTTAGGTTTCTCCACATCTATAATTTGTCAGTTTTTTATTCCTTTTGCTTTTAAAGTTTCTTCTACTTCCTTCAGCCACGTTAATCTGGGTCTGCCTCGTCTTCTTGTTTCTCCTGATCTCCATTCTACTACTGATTTAATTGCAACCTTTTCTTCTACTCTGCATACCTATATGTCCAATCCATCTGACTCTCTATTGCTTCATCTTTTTTATTGTTTCTCCTCCCAAGTCTTGTTCTATTTCATAGCTTATTCTTATTCCGTATTCGTTTTCTGATATCTTTATTGGTGCTAATATTGTTCTTATTTTTTTTTATTATTATTTACGCGGTCTTAACTGCTGAGGTTATATGCCGCTTCGAAACTTCGTTTTCGATGGTGTGACAACGACATGCAGTGTTCGCTGGTATGCGTTAGCCTAAATAAATTAATAAATAATATATGTATAACAGAGAAAATAAATATTTTAAATATATGCTGAAGTAAAAAATATATTTCGTTACCCAACAAAAATTTAATTTACAGGAATACGTTCAAAGTTAAAAATAAAATATATATTGTATGAAACCCAATAAATTAATATTTGGGAGAGTTCAAGGACGACAAAAAATATAAAAAATTCTTTATTGAACAGCGTTTCCAATAACCAATGTAATTTACAAATTTTCCAATAAATTTCGTAGAGATTAAAGAACATTCCACGTGTACATCGAAAAACCGCAAATAACGATAATTGAACATAAATTTGACAAATTTTAATCGGATTTAAGAAACGCTGATGTATTATTCCCAATTTTCGGTATTATAGTAGTACCGTCAACAGCAATTTTAATTGATTTTACATTTTCGAATGTTTTTTGAATGTCAAAATTCCATGAAACTTAAAACCAATTAAAGTGAGTATTGAATTATATTTATAGATGCTTCTTTCAATATATTTATATGACATTTGCCCTTTTCTAGATGTGGCATTTTCATTCCAGGACCATCAACATATATCCCCAAAAATGAGCAATATACCGGGTATCTATATAGGAAATACGTACCGTACTATTTGATAAGATGCATTTTTTCAAAAGTTATATTAAATATCCTAACCCTTCTGCTTCTACGATCACTTTCATCCTATTATCGCATTCAAAAACTTCGTGAAACCCTCCATCCTCGTGAATACGGAATCAATGGCGCCCTCGGCCTATAAAACTAACAGCACCAAATAAACAATAAAAGTATCACACATAAGTATCACAAAAGCGTAAACTAAACGAACTCAATAAAAGTCAACAAGTTCCTTCCGAGTCCGTGGAGGCCTAACAACATCGCAACTCAACACAGCGTAGCACAAGGCACACGCAACGTTACTGCCGCGATCAATTTATTACGGCGCCGAGATATTTTCAATTGACTTCTCGTAAAAATATTAATCGTATAATCGTCAATTAGTAGTTTAGGGTGGTTGTTTCATGGTTATTGTTTTCGAAGCGCCGAGCTCTATCGCTGGTTTTGTTCGCTTGCTCTTTTCATCCACCACCAGGGCCGGGTTAACAATTATTTCGTCCTGTGAAACAAATAATTAATGTTTTTAAATGTACACATTACCCCGCATTTTACTTTTACAATAACTTTTAAAAAATTGTTTTGATCTTACAAAGGGAAAATTGTTGTACCCAATTAATTTGTATCTTTAATTCTGTTATTTTAAAGAATATTTTAAGGAAAAATTACAACTTAAATTCGTAACTAATTAACAAAAATCACTAACATAAAGATTTCATTTAGCCCAAAGGTATTGGCTGGTACGAACACAACAAAATATAGAAAATGATTCAAATAAAGATTTTAGGTGAAATTATACTACATCTTTTTGATTACAATAAATTTTACTCTATTTCATGAATGAATAATCATTAAATATGCCCAAAAACCTTGATAGGCCTTCTAATAATCTACCATACTTACGCATCAATTCGTAACATAAACATCATAATAAAATTTAAAATATAAGTATGGCGAATTAAACAATATACATATAGTATAATTTTTTTATGAAGATCGCAATATACCGCTTAATGGGGTCTATTCCGTAACTTTCATGTTAATTTTGAACGGTCGGTTAATAATTTTGACCAATTTACATTACACGTCATTGAAAAATATTGGAAATTACATTGGATACATATATTTTTGTTGGTTAAAATTTTTAACTGGCATTTATAAATTAACAGGTAAGTTACAGAATAGGCTCCAATGAGTGGATGGTTGTGAATTTGTATGAACAACACAAAAGACCATGCTCTTCAGTGGGATTCGAACCCATGATATCTGGTTTGCTAGGCTAGTAACATAGCCACTACATCCACGTAGATCGTATATTTATAATTATTTATCTTATGTTTTTAGAAAAAAATTCTTGAACACGAATTTTTATCTTAAATGAAATATATTTTAATGCAATTGATACCTTTAGATTGTCTTTTGTTTTTGAGTAATGATTTCGCAATTTTTTTTTAAACTTATATCATTTTTTTAAGAATTTTGACATTTTATGAAATGATAAGTGACTAGATATAAATAATAGTTGAGATTTGGTGGTTTGATGTGGATTGATGTGGTACTGAAAGTTCAATAACCATAAAACCACGTATTTGTTTATGAAGAATTTTGTAAACTTAGACTATATTTTGTGACTTTCATTGGTCCTGAAGAAGATTTCAATGAAATAATACACATAATTGTATCGAAGTGACTGGTGCACAATTTTTTTTTTCCTATTTAAATCATCATTATTGTCTTTTTAATGGTTCTCTTTCTGGAGTATTAACAATGTTGATATTTACTCATTATTGAATCTAACCCTATGCTTAGGGTATATTAAATTTTTTGATATTTTTTCGCGTACAATTTTGACTGTTATCGTCTGTGCGATTCAAACTAAGGAACCAGACATTCCAAATTATCGTTTCGAAACTTGTTTTATATAAAAATTATAGTAAAAAAGTATTTTCATCGCTCCCCCTGCAAAATCAGGCACTTTTGCGAGGCTATAAATTCTTTTCCACTTACGGCTCACACGCATCGCTGAACGTATGGTGTGTAATACTTGTAATACACATCATTATGCCGACGATTTACGAAATTACTAAACAAAATTGAAAATTCTTTGTGCCACTGACTGGATACTGTAATGTTCTCACCATTTTTGGATGGGCCACCACATAATTTGCTATCGATTGGTTTTATTTTTTAGGTTCGCGTGATAAATATTGGGTATCAAGGTTTATTAAACTGAATAATTAGGGTTGCGGTAAGAAAGTGAACGATAAATTTGCAAGTTATAGGCTTATCATACTCGGTTATAAGTTTTTAATTTGCAATTTTGTTCGACAATGTTTCACTAAAATTCATTATTAAACTCGTATTAATTTTTTGTTGACTTTTTACAAACAATGTTCTGGAAAGTCTATATAATTAACTGTTGTGTTAACGCTATCCTATACAATTTAATTTCATTTCTAACTTTTCTAATTATTATAAAAAATTAATATGCTTAATGGGAAAATCGATATTTCTGTTACTGTATAAACTTTTACACGCAATTTATATAAATATAGTATATTATTGTTCTTTTCAATTATATTAATCATATATTCAATTTGACTAAATATAAAAATGTTTTTGTATAAACGGCCATTAACAAATAATTTCGTTGTTACTGGAAAAGCAATTAGAAGGTTATTTCCACTTGTATCGGAAAATTTAAATGAATGAGTTTATAGAGATGAATTTGAACATATTTATTTTAATAGTTTAGCTTTTCAGAAGATCCGAATTTAAAGTATGTTTAAAGGAATGAGGACTTAGGAACCATTTTTAATTAATAGCGAAACATGTGTTATTTGGACGTTTTGGACATTTTCAGCAAATTGATTGAAATCTTAAGTTTACACTGAAATTTTTCGTGAAAAGTTCCTGTCACACATCAAGATGATACGTTTGGGTAGAATTTTGTTGAAAAACATTGTGAATGAAAGAGATGTTGATAAATATAAAATTTAGAAAAACATTTGGAATATACACTCAAGGTGTTTGGTCAGTAATGAAGAAGAGGCCAGGTTATTTTTGAATTAGACGCAAGGCGGTATAGCAATGTTGCCAATGAACTAATCTTAAATTTAAATTAAAGTTGTCAAATTGTGATTTAATCTAGAAAAAGAAAAATATCAGACATAATTGTAAGACAATTTAAAGTATGTATATTATTAAAATACGTATTTTCAATAAAATTAGCTATTTATTTATAATTTTTACAATATATATTTTTTTGTAAATAACATTCATATTTGTAACACTTCTATATATTCCTCTCTAGAGAGGAAAAACACATTTTCCTCACTATTTCGGGAGAAGAACGGTGGAGTTTCCTGGCATGTCGTGAAAATTGTTATTTACTTTACAAGTAGGCAAACTCGATAAAATTTTTACACTCAGCCTTCGGCTTCATGTGATAAAATTTCTTTCGTGGGTAATTCCACTTTACCCACGTGTGAAGTATAACGTTTTATCCAGCACCTCTTAATAAATGCAAAATTTATTACAGAAATATTATTTGACAGTGATATATGCTTTAAATTTTCTGAATTAAAATGTCAATCGAAGTAGTTACCAAGGTGTTGTGTGTTATTATTATTGTTATAAATAAAAATTTGCTCACTAGTGACTTTTCTCAAAATTATACCCACTATTGAATAGTCTGTTACTTTCCTTGTTTAAAATCGCCATAGTTATAAAGCATTATTGAAAGGTGTTCGATTAAATAAATTATTACATCTTTTACTTATCTTAGGTATGGCACTCTGCCTTTTTGTAGATCTGGGAAAATTTTAATGCTCAAGCAGTGCTGTTACTAGCTGTTAACTCACAATTTTTAAAGGTGTTATTAGTAGAGAAACAACAGGGGCAAAGTTTAAATGACAACTATCAGATTTGGGATTCGAACTGTGAATCTTATATTCCACAGTCCGATACATCACCATAAAATTTACCCCATAAAATACAAAGTTACTTAGATTGTTTATATGAATAGATTTACTTAAGTATTTTAAAATAATTTCACGTAAGGTAAAAAACTAAGTAATAGGCATTTCCTGTAGCCATCAAATTCTTAGTGTGAACCGTTCCAAAGCGATATCAATAAAAAGAACTCCCCGTCAATAAATTATAGAGTAACAACTAGGTAGCAATTGGCAGCGGTAGTGCTAGTGCCCCAGTGGGGACGCCGCTGAATTCGCGAGATCTCTTTACGCCGCGCCATCGCGCCCAGCTGATGGCTGCATATTTAATACGCGCCGGCCGGGAATATTCGCCGTTTTCGCTGAAAACGTGACGTATGTTTCTAAGGAGCCCGAGGAAAGTACAAGCCCTTCCACGCTTCTTCTTCGCTCTTCGCTGCTGTTACTGCCGAAGTATTGATTTTGATATATAAATGAAAGGGAAATGGACTTAATAAGGGTCAGACCTACATCTTGGAAAAACAAAAAGCGTTGCAACAATTTCAATTCAACCGTATCCGTAGTACTGCTTACTGTCTTTGGGATAAGTATAGTATATTATACAATATACATTAAGGTAGAGAAGCGTATGATATTTTTCCGCGGAGTAAATTTAAGCACGGGCCGTAGGCGAGGGCTACAATACGACAAGGATAAAGTATATATCTTCCCTGCGGTGTATATACTATTTTTTCACGACCCCAATATTTCTGAAGGTTTTTATGTATTTCAAAATTATTTGAATTGTAATATAATTTATGATACCTTTGATTTGTTTAATTTTGTTTATTTTTCCCATTATCAGAAAGTGCACAGTGTACATATGGAATTGGATGTTTCTGTTATGATTTCTTTCTCTATCGGCTGTGAAAAAAAAAACGTTGTTTTTTATTTTAAATTATTTTATTTGCTTGCATGAAATGTAGGTCGTATCTATTTTGGTGATAGTACTTTTCGCGTCAATTTACATTAAATATAAATATAACTTTTTCAACAACATGAATATTATATTAATATTTGATGTGCGTCATAACAAAACTCATAAGCTAAGTAAGTTTTAATTGGTGTCAATAATATAAAAAGTTAATACAAATAAAATCTATTTTTGGTGAAATATTTCAATCAATAAAACATCAAACGACTGTCGAATTAATATACTTGACCTAAGGTGGAACGCTGGTTCAATAGGGAACAAATTAAATGTTATATTAAAAATACAAACATTCAAGAAGTATAGACATAAAATATCGATTTGCTTTACGGAATAAATAAATACTTACCAAATGCTTTTTAACACGAAACAGAATTTCTCGTATCCATGACTACAAATTTGATAGGAATGTATTAGAATGTCTTTTTTTTCGATCGGACGAAAACTGACTTTTTCCCGGTGTGTTTTCGAACCGCAAAGTGCATTAATAAATATAACATATCTTCTAGAATTACACGGAAACGATTGTTGCCGAAGAACTTTAAAGTCGCCGACTAACTAAAAAAACGCTTCATTCAAAGAAAACCACTTGAGTTTGCAAGAAGTCAAGTACATTGGACAATTGAACAGTTCAAAAGAGTAATATTTAGTGATTAATTGAAATTAAATTTACTGATGGAATAATATGGAAATTAATAAATATACTTTACCCACTTTGAAACATGGTGGAGGATCAGTTATTATCTTGGGAAGCTTTTCATGGTCTAGTATTGGGTCCACTACATCATAAAGAAGCAATAGTGGATAAGTTTAAGTATGGAGACACATTGGAGAAAGTGTTGGATCCATATACTGATAAACATATGCCTCTGAAACATATTTTCCAACAAGACAATGACCCGAAGCATAATTCTACGCTCATAAAAAATTGATTCAAACACAACAAAGTAAATCTTATTGCAAGGCAATCCCAATCTCTAGATTAAAACCCTATTGGAAATCTCTAGGAAATATTGGATCAAAAAATTATAGTATAAACATAAACTTCAAAACAGATTTGCTTGGTGCCTTACGAAGAGCCTAAGAAGAAATTAATAAAGAAATAATTGTTAAATTATTAGAGTGTATACACAAACGATGTAGAGATGTGCTAGGGTTATTATACAAAATTTTATACACTTTTTTTCTAGTTACTATCTTTAAGTCCAGATAAAGATTAAAGATGTTTAAATACATCAATATTTGCAAATTTAATAACAATGTTTTTATATAAAATAAGTTTATTTCAGGGGAATTATAATTCTACATATTATTTTTACATTTGCGTTCTTCCATGAAAAGTAATTGAAAATTTTCGGAAGTTGCTATCTTTATGTCCAATACTCTATATTACTTATATTACACAAAACTTAAACTGTTCTTATTTGGTAACTCTACTAAAAAAGAATATTTTAAATGGAAAAAGCTCGCTACTAACCAAAAGTTGAAGAAATTGTAATAAGTAAATTCAGCAAACCACAAATAATCAAAGAAAGTACCAAAATACATTTGGACCTCTGCTGTATGTAACGCGATTACGTACAAATTTAATAAAACACCCCAGAACGACATAAAACAACTGAACATCACAGTTGATTATCCTTTAAAGGCTCACACCCCCATAACGCTCTCCGAAAGAAATAAAAGAGAATCTTCTTCTTCCAAATCACCCAATTTCTCTCTCCATGAGAAGTATTCGCGCAACCAAATACAATTTTTAATTTTCGTAATTCAGGGATTCAGTGGCGCGGCGGTGGGATTTCGGCGGGGGCAAGACGGATTGGGACAAATAAATTATTGCGATCCCCGGATGAACACGGAGAACTGCTTCCGGGCTACACGAAACCGCCAACTCAAACTGGATTCGGAATTTTCCTGGAGGGACTGGAACATGTTCTCTGAATATTACATTTACCCAAATTTTGTTTTCTGCTTAGGGATCTAACACGTATTCTACGAAGTTGATACTTGAGATACTATTAATTAACATATTAGTTTAATAGTCTTTTACAACTTCATCCAAGAAAACATAGATCAAAATCCTTCCGTTTTTAGTTCCTAAAATATCAATGATAAAATTTCTACGACTAATTCTTAACCATCATGATGGAAAATATTTGAAAATTCAACTAATGAGAACAGTATTATACTGATAAATTCTCACGACTAGTTTTTAACCAATCATATTACAAAACACTTGAAAATTTAACCAATAGGAACAGTTTTATACTGAAAATTTTTTGGTTAAAGAAATATCCAATCGAATCCCTCTATTTCTGATCACGTGTGCAAAAGTAACCAATCAGGTCACAATTACACTGATAATTTCCCCGGGAAATTATCACCTGTTGCTAAGTAACAGTCGTTGACAGTTAATTCAATATTTAATTTGTTTATTTCAAAATGTTATTTTCACGGTTAGAAAATGAAAATAATAATAATAGTCGCAAAAAATTTTCTCACCGAATATCCCTCGACCATTGATAAATACTCATAATTTGATCACAACTACCTCAAGAACGTTGCTTGAAGGTAACAGCCCTCCGCCTACGGCGTCGGGTGGTTACCAAGCAACGTTCTTTCGGTAACTGTGATAAAATTATTTCGAATTATCAATGGCCTAGGGATATTATAGCTGATAATTTCCCACGACGAGTTTTTAACCAATCATGATGCAAAACACTTGAAAATTCAACCAATGGGAACTGATGGAATCCCGTTACCCTGATAAGACCCCGTTAACCCGATAAAATTCCGTTACCCTGATAAAATCCCGCTACCAAGTAAATAAATATCTGTTATTGTTTATAACTGTCAGTGTGACAGTTAATTAATGTATAAAATTTCTCTTTACGTTGTCTTTGGAATTTATCTTTTTTTAAGCAAAACCACTCAAGCCATCTCACATTAGGTAAAACCACACGACCTCTCTGATTTTCTCAAATAAATTTTTATTTTTACCACTCAAGCAAACTGTCATTAGGTAAAACCCCTTCTCCTTCAGATTCGGAATTAAACCATGCAGTTTGCTTTCGTGATGGTAGCTAAACAAAAAAATTCGTAATGTATCGATAGAATCAGAAGGTCTTGTGATATTACCCCTGGATAAAAAAAATTGTTGGAGAGATGAGGTGAGATCTTCAGTTCGCGCCCAACTTTTATTTTTACCTCTTTGGTTCGTCTTGCACTAACATCTCCTACGACGTGACTTAACAGTTGATCGCATAAAAATATATCATAATTTAAATAAAAATCACATAAGTTTATTCATTCAATTTTATTGCCGATTACTATTATTATTGTTTGATTGGTGATACTTTCGTTTAATGAGTGATAAAATTATTAAAAATGTAGTAATTAAGCCCGTTAATACACATAAAATGATATCTAGGTCAATTAACAATAGCACCACTACTAACACTGGGACTAATTAATCTATCCTCATAATAGTACAACAAATAATTAATGCAGTACAAACATTTTAATATGATAAGGGTTTTATATTGTTAATGACATATTCTATTACGAGAAAATAAATGTTTCATTTGTGTAGAATGTAATACATATAAAAAGTTAGCCCCTAACAATTTTCCAATAACTTCTAGTTATTCCGAAACTTAAAATGGAAAGCGGACTACTTTTCGGATTATATGCCGGCTCATGAGTGAATCATTGTGAATTTTATGAACAACATAAACGACTATGTTTTTCAGTGGTATTCGAACCTAAGATCTCTGTTGTTCTAGGCTTATAACATAGCCAAAGCACATAAAAACTTTTTAATTATAAATACAATTTAATATATAAATTACAAAAACATTATTGTCATCGTGGTAATGAAAAATAAAACAAATTTTCGGAAACCACACACCGAAATGCAACCACGATCCTGAAATGGATTATACTATAAATACTCGTATATGTATATGTATGTGTGTATGTACATACATTCATACCTGTAACAGGTATGGATAGATTGATACAATAAAAGCTTGTCCTATATTCGTATGATATTTTTAAATTTTTGTTTGTCAACTGTCAATTATAGTTACACTTTTCAATTTTCCAGTGCGTTGCCTGGCTCCACACTGCACCTAATCCATCTGTCCGACGCTGAGCTGGAAAAAGAATCATCCAGCAGAACGAAGTCAACAACAAGGTAGGAATACGAATACATATACATTTATACATTACAGACATATAAATAAACTAAGAGAAATTGCGCTTTTATTGAAAATCCTTCAATGCCAAATATACGAACATAGAACTATATTAATATTGAGTTGAAAAACTTTCAAAACTCATAATAAATTCTATAGAACTCTAAAAGTCTTTTTAAATTATTACTAATAATTATCTAATAGTTAAAAAATATAATTTACTTTACTATTAATATTATAAATTTTGTATATAGATAATGTGTTATATTTTCCAAAACAATTTCATTTTACCTTAGAAAATAATTGGTTCCACACAATAATAAACAGTCGCTTAGAAGAATATTTAGGACTTTAAAAAACACCCAATTGAAAAAGAAAACTACATAAATTGCCAGACCAAAATCTAGTTTAATAATCTAATAATTTTCACAAAAGTAAATTCACTTTCTCTCGCGAACAAGCATCGCCCAATCTTAAACAACGCTTTTTTTTTTAATAGGAGACAACAAATTTGTGTTACATACTACACAATATTAATTAATTCGTATTTACTATAATTTTATAAAACTGTTGAAGAATGAAAAATTCTTCGATTTGATAAGTTTCTTTGTGCCATTTATATTTATATGTGAGTAAACGAAATATCACAAAATAATTTACCGTATGAATTTTATGTAACAATTCTCGAAGTGTCAAAGTTTTCCATGAATTTTTTATAATATAATCATCCGACTGTCTATTTTGGCACCGGAACAACCAGATGTAGACCAATAGAACAATAGAATTTTGTACAGGTTTTAAATAATTAAGCTCGGAAAATAAACTTTCCTACAACTAATTCCATAACGCCCCTCCAGTAAGTGAAACTTATCGCCCACTTTTCGACTTAAAACATGGAGAAATTAATAAATACAACACACTTTAAACAGTAAAACAATATTTTATTGCGAAATACTGCATGACTTTTATTACAATAGTTGATCAAACAATATTTCAAAAACAACTGGTTTTTATTGATTAAAAAAATTTGCATTATTCTACATTTGCGGCAATTATCAATTAACTCTGATCGTGGTGAGCTTCGGTTTGTAAAATTTAATTACAAATATTTTAATTTCATTCAGTGAAAAAACCAAATTCAATTTAAATATAATTTAATAATGCCTACACCAACAAACGAGACAATAGCTTTAATTATATTAACGCCTTTTAATTTTAATAACTTTATCAATACCATTCATTTTTCAATTTGTGTTCATTTGACAATAGTTATTTTAAAATACACGTACGACAATTATTGGGGCGCATAATAAATTTCTTTCCATTCGAATTCAAACTACAAACAGTAAAATAATTTAGGAATAAATAATATTAATATTGACATAACTGACAGATATGTAAATATAACCTGAAAAAAATATCTTTAAATTTTTCTAATTTGATGTGTATCAAATAAAATTTAATATGTACCGCGGCACTGAAGTTCCTTTTTATCACTCACAACATGGTTTACTTTCCTCGGCCCTTCGAGCATTGGCAAATAAATTCCATGTTCGTAATATAAAGTTAAACTTCAGTGCCTTGATAAATGAATATCTATTTCATTTATTTAATTATCTACAACATTTTTTTGAAACAATTTTGCCACTTTGGCGCAATGAAAAACTAATTTCCCATGTTAAACGCCTACGGCCAGGTTCTCATGTTATACCCGGTATATCAAAATATCTATAAATATAAGTGATGAAACAACGGTCTGGTTTTTGTTAATTATCTCGGATGAAAAGGTTGCGAGATTCAAAGTAAAATTCCAAATTTAATCATAAACAAAAGTTGCTAAAATGTTCGTCTGTAGGTAATTAAGTTTTACGAAATCAGCGCTCATCAGACGAATTTGAAATTTCCCAGTTTTCATGAATATTTAATTCCTCGCAATAAAATCCTCCTGTTTCAAATCTTCGCTGTAAAATTAAACCTATGACCCTTTGTTGTCAACTTTAACGCCACACTTTCCAGCAAGTCATAAAAATCTCACTTTTGCTCCTGTGCATAAATCCCCGAAATCTGCGGTGAACATAAACTTGGGCAGCGTTTCCATTAACAACGTAATTAAAAACAACGCAGGTACCGCAGCGGTTTGTCGGCGCCTAATAATAAACTTTACGTCCGCATGAATTAGTAAAACAAATGAAACGCGTTGTTTATAAAGAAACTGACGCTGGCAGGCGGCTGTGGCGCACGCGGACGGCGGGGGGCGAATGTTTCAGCTTTCAGGAGATAACGCGGGTTTTGTTTCTGTTTTCTGTTGCTTTGTAAAAATCTGGGATGTGGGGCAGCGAGACGCGGATTTGTGAGCGCACTCGCACCTATGTGATAATTTTTTATTTGTGTCTACAGCGGAAGTGTCGTTTGTTCGCTCTCGACACGATTGAAGGCCTGTTGTTTTTGTACCAGTATTTAATTAAAAATAAATATTGATTTGCAATACTCAAAAAGTAAATTGAATTTTTCATATTTGTTTTTGTTCGAAATTCTTTGAAATAAACAAATTATAAAATAATAATAATCCGCTGTCACTAGCCTAGCACTTCAGATGTGGTGGGTTCGAATCCCACTGAAGGGCATGGTCGTTTGTGTTCAGACAAATTCATTATCATGCACTCATGAGGCAACATATGACCAGAATAGTTAGTTAATAATCCGGCCGTTCTCGGTGGCTTACTGGCTATGTTGCTTGCCTAGCACACTAGAGATCGTGGGTTCGAATCCAACTGAAAAGCATGGACGTTTGTGTTTATAAAATTCATAATCATCTCCTCATGAGGTGGCATACGCGCATAGTAGTTAGTCCGCTTCTCAAATTCGGTAAATAATAATAATAATAAAGCTAGGTAGGTTTTAACTTCTACCATACAACAAAATGCAACAACCAATCAGTTGTCACTTGCCATTTGACATTTGACGTGTTGTTTATATTCGAAAAAGTATTATTATTTTCTAATTATGGATTTGGTAGAAACTACAAACGAAAGAAGAAAACTGTAAATGGATTTATTATTAACTCCTGCTGCATGTATTATAAACAAAAATAATTTACTTAGAAATACGTAACGACGGTGATGGTGGATACGTCCCATTTATATCGGAAAATATCAGCATAATGATTATTTATAACTTATACAAGGGAATAAGACAAGGAGATCATGAATTATTTTTTAAATATATAGGTTTAAGAAAAATTCAAATCGTCCTACAATACTGCCCCATAGTAGAATTTTGAAATGCCGCAGGTTTTCGACCCCATATACGTTTGTAAAAGCGCAACTAATTTTCTATAAATATTGCTTGAATTCATCTCTGACACTTTTTAACGTTATTTTAATTTGACATATGATTACCCAAACAAATACTGCCAATGCAAATGGATGAGCAATTACTGTATTCCAATACCACATTATGTTTTATCATACAAATATAAACCCCTATGAAAACGAAGCTTGAAGCGGCATAAGACGTAAGTAGTTCGCTTCTCATCCTATACTTTGTGTTGCTCCACTTTCTCTTTTACATTGTCAATGGGGACTAAGGCGTCGTACAGGACTTCAAGCATCACCATTTTGTAAACTCTCTCTGACCCCCCACCTATTCCCATTTTTTAGCAATGCAATCGCAAGTAAAGAGCTCCGTGGTAACGCATAGACTGTTGATCATGAGATCTTCAGTTCGAATCCCTCAGTTGCCATTGTAAATTTGTCCCATCCACTAACACCTTTGGGAACATGCCTTGGTGACTAGTAGAATGCTACACTCATAATGTGTAAAAGGCGTGATGATATATTTATTTGCCAGCCTAAATTAAGTCGCCTCTTATATTGAATGGCTAAATGGCGCGGTGATATGTTCATTTGTTCAATTCGCGAGTCCGTTTGAGAGCCTCTGGCACATTCGCACGATAAGGGCAGAAGCGCATTCACCACTAGGCCGCGACTTCTTCAACAGATGGTTTTGTTTTGATGCCTTGTAATAACACTACAAAGAAGTAAAACTTCGGTATAAATTATTAAAACTTATCATCAAGAGCAGAATGAGATATATCTTCCCTCCGGCCTTTGAGTTTACCATCTAAAATTCATAACAGTTGCGGGACTTGTTTTGCTAAGCGCTGCGCCGCGACGCCACGAGTTACAAACGCCGAGACCCGAGACCTCCCGCACACTTCGATGCCATATTCTTCGCAACGGATTCTTCAGCAAAGAGCATTTTATAGGGATTTAGTCGTGGATAAATAGAACGTTTAATAGCAAAATATACCATCTTGAAAGTAAAAGAGGTAACAATCCTGGTTAGTGGGTCAAGAGAACCTGGTTCAGATACTGGCTAGGGCGTAGATGTTTGTATTTGTAGTATGTAGAAACCAAACGTAATTTGTTATTTTGCGAGTTTAACTATAGGGTATAACAAACACAATTTTCATCTAATTTTCCACATGCGCAGCATGTCAGCATTCGTTGTAAATTTAATTTCTATAATCCTAAACAATTATTCAATGTAAAATGTTTGTTTTCAATAGTCCAAAATAAAAAAGTTAAGTATTGGCAAAAAGTGTTTCGAAAAAATATATGATTCAGATTAGAGGTTATCAAATGTTTAATGTCTTTCTATGAACCTAAACAAGTATTCCATAAGTAAAATCCCTAGAAATATTACATCCGGTTTTGGGAAAGTAGGTTTTTTTATGAGATAAATAGCTCCGTGGTAACGTGTCGGACTGTGGATCGTGAGATCCTCAGTTCGAATCCCACTGCTGACAGTTGCCAATTTAAATTTACCCCTGTGGTTCCCCTTCCACTAACAACTTTGGGGGCTATGACTTGACGGCTGGTAACCGCATTTCATACGCAAAAATATATCACCTACCGAGATCTGCGTAAGCAGAGTGCCACATCCATAATGGGTAAAAGGCGTGATGATATATTTATTTTATTTATTTACTTTTGTTTTCGTACCTACTGATTTCTTTTTTCCCTATAAAGCTGTGTTAAAAAATTCTCATTATTTTGTCTATTCTTTCATTTATGTGAATATCCTGTTTACCATTACTTTCTACCATCATTCCAAGACATTGGAACTTATTGACTTGTTCCATTTTTTCATTATTAATAGTCAAGTTTTCAATTATTTGTTCGCTTCCCACTACCATAACCTTTGTTTTTTCAACAATACCTTTCATGTCTTATTTTCCTATAGCTTCATTTCATATTTTTAAATTTTGTTGCATTTTTTCTTCACTCCCTGATATAACCACGAAGTTTTCAGCAAATACACATACTGATATTTATATTTGTCTCAGGTTTCTGTACCTTACATATAACTGACTGAGTTAAGGATCCCAGTCTTGCATAATTTGATCCATAAATATGATGTAAATAATTATATTCATCTCCTTGATTAAGGCGGTTTTTTGGCTCAAAAATTCTACATTTTATTAGGGCTCCGATAACACGGTTAAAATTAGTTTGAATAATTTTGTGGCAAATCCATGGTCTTAAACAATAACAATAATAATGATCTGTAGGTACACAATTTCGTGGACAAGCATTCCTCTTGGCTCTCGGTATGAATATGGCCGTTCGTTGGTTGTCCTACAGAGTATTTATTTCCATGCGATATCAGGGAGTTTCCTCGCGTCCGCGGGCCATCAGCAGCCGTCCGCAATCGCTGTCCAGCGCACCACGGGTTATTTATGTGCCCGGGCACCACCACACACCACACAGTAGCCACACGTATGAATTTATTCCGTATTCCGCGCGCAGGACACTGATGCGTCCCGCGATTAGATTTCAAGAAGAAAAAATACGTTTTCCGGTAACGTCATATCTCGTCGCAAGCACCATACGTCATCGGATGTCATCCTGTTGTTTCCGCTGATTTATAACCACGTGTGAGAGTGCCTATGAGTTATGGTTCGGATGCTTGGATTGCCCACCAACTAATATTATACAAATAAATAAATAAACACGAACCCCTCATTATAATAGTTTAACCTATACAGTTTCAATTTCGAAGCTCACTAATAAGATATCGATAACTATATGAACTAGACTTCGTCTAAAATTGGCAAAACTTGCCATACTAGTAGGACATTTTAATGATATTTTCCCGAAAAAATACATAGATCACTAGATATTGACAAAAATCTAATTTTCGTAGATTTGCTTGGAATTTAAATGGAACCAATAGTAAAAAATATCATAGTAAAATTGATTTATTCTGATTTTAATTATTCATAATTTTGTAGTTCTAGTAACCTTTTACGAGAAAATAAATAAGTACTTATTTTTGCTCATCTTGATGATTTATGACTTGTTTTCTAAAAATAGTATAGTGGATTAACACCCATATGGAGTAACGACGCTTCTTATGAAACTATCTAAGCCTTATTTTGGAGTGGATCAATCTGTTTCTTTAAAATCCTTGCAGTTAAATTTTTCCACCTTTTCCTATCTTTTATTTTACTTTGCCAGTTTTTAATTCCTGCGGCTTTCAAATCTTCTTCTATTTCTCTAAGCTATGTTGATCTGGGACTGCCTCGTCTTCTTGTTCCTCCTCGTCTTCTTGTTTCCATTCTACTATTAATTTAATTATATCTTTTTGTTCTGCTCTCCATATGTGTCCAAACCATCTAATTCTCCGTTGCTTGGTCGTTTTCACTAATCATTCTCCTTCCAGCTCATGTTCTATTTCATAGTTCATTCTTATTATATTCGCCCAAATATACGAGTATGTATATCATTTACCAAGTTCTGCAAAAATAGATCTCCACACCCAAAGTGAATAAATGGTGTTATGAAGAGTATGTCCATTTGGAAGTTAAACCTAGAAACTTATAGTCTATTCGGAAATGAGCTGGAGTAATAAAACAATCCATCAAAGATATTCCAGCCTGGTGCCAATAGTTGTTTGCTAGGAGGTACTCGAAAAGACTGAATTCGATAGAGACAGACTGTTCCTGTTCTTTCTGTAATCACCTATCTACGCTTTTATCTCATTTTACTACTGGATTTATTTACCGCATCCTTTTTAAAAATCCAATATTATTCTTGCAAATTTTAATTTATAGCTCCAGCTAATATTCGAATGAACTATAGAAGAAGCCTTCATAATATTTTTAGGATGTTTGCAGTTCGCAAAGATTTGTTATTCTTGTGTTGCCATGCCTGTTTATCCGACGAGAAGCTGTGCACATTTTGTTTTAGTGTTTGAAGCAACTGCCTGTCAATACGCTTCCTTGTAATCTTTGATGTGTACATAAATACAGATGAAATGCTTTGAAAGATCTCAGAAAATGTTTATCAACCAGATTAGATTAAATATTTGGTATTCCAGGAATTTTCGGTCATCAGCTAAGTCGATACTTATAATTGGTTTTAATCAAGCCAAGTTCTGACGTCCCCGCTGATAAAAATTTAATTAATTACATCTCAAACTCGTTGCATATATTTCAACATGTTCGTGGAACAGTTTAAAATGAAACAAATTTAAATATGAGTTTTGAAACTTTCCCGATGATATTAAAATTTACATCAACAATGGAGAATTTTAAATTTCAATATTCGGAGCTTGTTAAACAGATCGGTACTGAATTTGTTTCAAAGATAAACAAAACAAATGCTGATGAATACAACAGGAAATAATTTCGACTTTTCAACAGAAAATAAAAATAACAATTAAACTCTGTTAGCAAGGAAAACTGTGTTTACGGCCCAACAACTCGCCGATCGCAATCATGGCAGACGTAATATCTTTGTTTTAAATTTCACAACATTTTATCTAAAAAACAATTAAGTCATCTCAAAGCGACGCATTGAGGAACAAAGCGCCCAGGGCGACCGCGATAACCACCGAAAGAAAATAAAAGCCAGAAAACAAAAGCGACCAACAAAACAAAATTTTAAAACTGTGTCTGTGGCCATATCAATCAAAATAATACACAAAAAACGGAAAATCTTTTATAATTTGAATTTCTTCTTTTATTACTTTTTTACACAACATAAACCTTAACAAACTCAATACTGTAGAGCGCACCGTCATATCTCTTAAATTTTTTGAGATATGGCGATTTTTTATATATTTCGAAAAGCATATTTGAGGAGCTGCAACTCAAAAACTATGCAAAATATCAAAAAATTGTGTTAGATTTGTATTTTTCGTGCGTTTTATGACAAAATTTTAAAATATCGATAGTTTTTTTTTTAATTTTGATTGGAGATAACTTGAAAAATAAAAATGATTCAGACTTCCAGTACTGATCATTCGATTCAGCTCGTCAAAATACAAAGGTATGCAAAATTTTAGAATATTTGATGAACGTGTTAATAAGTTAGAGCAAAAAAATCGAATATTACCAAAAATCGTCAAAATATTAACCCTTGCTCTTTGGGCTTTTCACAATTTTTTTGCTCTAAAATTTGAATCCATCAGCCAAATAATCTGAAATTTTTCATGATTATGTATTTCCAAGAGATGAATCCAATGGTGTACGTTTCAGTTCTGTATCTTTAATATTTTCTTAGATATAGACAATCCAAAATTTGAAAATAAAATTCAAAAAATTTTCAGAATGTCCTTTTATTCAGTTTTAAAATGTACAAAAAATACAAAACTGAAGACATTTTTCGATATCTTGTATAGTTTTTGTGTTACAGCCCATCAAAGTTGCACTTTGAAAAATATCTAAAATCGCCATATTCCATAAAATATAAGAGTTATGATGATGCACTCTGGCGCATTTAAATAGAAAGTCATAGAATAATTATTGCCAAGGTTTCGAAAGTACATAAATTTCTTATATGTAAAATAACGTATTTTATTGCGAAATTATCATTTGTTTGCTTTTGTTTATTGTATAGCCTACATCAATATTGTAAAATAATTTCTGATTGTTTAAATCATTTTTCTCGAAATAATTTTCATGTAATCCCATAAAATATTTAATATTCTGTAATAATCTGTATCAAATGGATTAAAAATTTATATAGGTTGCCATTAAAAAATAAAATAATTATACTACCGTTTGAGAAACACTGGTTGAATTTTCTGTTATTCCTATTAAATGAGGCCCTTTTTTGTGTTTATTTTTATATAAAACTTTTTTCTCTGAAGTCATTAGTTCGCCTAAAGAAGCGCTGGTTGCTTTAAAGGAAACACCTTGTATTTCAGTGTTTATCCTTATTGCAAAAATATTTTTTGCAATATATTATTGAACACATAATTTAGTTGCATTTTTTGAATTATTCTACATCAAAAAACAGTTTCTTTATCCCGTGTTTTCTGTCGTTTAATATAACTGAATTCGAAAAAAGCTTTCAGAATTTGATATTCCGTTTCTATTTTAAAATAATGTTTAATAACCCATAAACCGAAAAAAAATATTAAAAACCTTCTTAATAAATAATTAAATGATTAAATGGAGCTCTTGTCAATGCCATAACAGTTTAACTTTTTCAAGTACGTACGGTTTATAATACCAAAAAGGCAGGGTGAAAATCAACCTCTGGCACTGATTTCCACTGCTGCGAGGTAAATGTTTGAACAATATCATTAGTTATCGAGCGGTCAAGTGCGCTCCAAGCTCGAACGCCGACGAAAACGAGACCAAGAACGAGTGAAGAGAGACTAGTTACCTGTGATTTTCTCCTGGAAAACTCTCGTAATTATTTAAAAGAAGTTCTTGAAAGTTTGGCGCGGTTTCTCTAATCGGGAAATCACAGGAGACTATTACACTTTCAAGGCCTGACTGTTACTTGCCACATTAACGCACGGAAAACGCCACCAAACTCAATGGGACGCATAAAGGCCTATTTTACGACGTGTTTCATTGATTTACTAACTTTTAATAACATAGGATTATGTGCGCTACTATGATGAGGAAACTATTCAAGGACATCGAAATCCTTCAGACCTTCGCTTACTGGAATGTCCAGACTGTGGATGGGTACATTTTATGATGTTGCATTCTGTTTTTACAGATTTCGTATTCTCTAACAAAAAAAAAAAAGAAATAATAACTCCTAGAACAATTTCGTTTTATGTATAGACAGTGTTAATTGTTAGTTACCCACCACTTAAGTGAATATCACCGAAGATTAAAATAGGAATTTTTTGTCATTAATTCTTTTACGAAAAAAATTAATCGTCTTATCCTCTAAATTAGCAATATTAATCCTGATATCTTAAACCAAATCTGCTTTAAATTACGGAAAGGATGACATGACTTATCTAAAAATGATGTGTGGTACGATAAGGATAAAATGTGCGCTGTTCTAAATTCTCCATTTGAACGTTAAGGCTGACAGCCAAGGTAATTCATAATTTGCAAATGTTAAAATTCATATAGAATACATTGTAGCAAGATCAAAGAAAATAGAATATCAGCGCGATAAAGAGTGGCTTGTAAATGTCACTTTATATTCAGTAGCTTCTCTGTCGTCTCGCCGAGGCTTACAGCCCGTGTTTATTATTATGCAAGGCGCACGGATTAAGAAATTTGAATACGATGTTGATAATATAGCAGTATCGCGCCATGGCCGTGCATGATTTTAAATAAAGCTGAAGTATTCCATCGATAAACTTGTATAGAAAATGGTAATTAAAATCGCGTTAGGTTATCGTGTAAACGTATTCGCCGTCTTGCATAAATTACCGGTATATTTTCATTTTATTGGTTGGCTGTGTTGAGATATCTTTATGCTGACGCGGAATTCGTCTGTTATTAGTGAGGTTAGGTCGTGTTGCTATAGAGAGTTAACTTTTATTTCTTTTTAACAACATCAAAGATGGTTACTAATGAGAAAATGTCGTAGAGGCTGCAGTGTTTCATTACACTTTTTATTATTACCTTAGTATGTTATTTTATTGTTACCTACACTGATAAAGACAGAATACAGACGGACACAACAAAATATTTAAAATACTGACAATTAAAGCCAAATAACTATAATCATATAGCTATATGTTATTTTTAACTGCATTCATTACTTTTATGAAATAATCAACTAAAGGGTGTTTTTCGAATTGGCAACAGGGACAGCCAATTTGACAGCTGATAGTTTGGTTTGCCATTTCACAATAGATAGACTTACACCAGAACCAAAGGGCATATTGGCAGAACTACGCTCGCAAATTGTGCAAATTTATTTTGAAAATTTTATTCAGCGATGTTAAAATGGCTTCGTCAACAAGTAAAATTACCGCCTTTGGGGCGAAGAAAATCTATCCATTATTGCGACGGCGTTACATAAACAAGAAGTCACTGTTTGGTGTGCTCTACAGTTGGAATCATTGGTCCATACTTTTTTTTAATGATACCGACAAGAACGATACAGGCAATGGAGACCGCTATAGAGCCATGTATACTGACTTTTTCGTTCCCCAATTGAATGGTATTAATGTGGAAGATCGGTGGTTTCAACAAGACGGCACAATATGTCACACATTGCGTGCTTCAATTGATTTATTGAGGGACGCATTCGTTAAATGAATAATATCACCAAGTGAATCTGTGGATTAGCCTCCAAGATCTTGTGATTTAACACCTTTGGATCATTTTCTGCGGGAATATTTGAAGTCGATAGTCTATGGCGATAAACCCGAGACGATGTACGACATGGAAGCCAGCGTTCGCCACGCTATTGTCGATATATGGCCCCAGCTGCCTCGAAAAGTGATCGAAAATTAGACTTCTAGATTGCACTTAGTTCGAACCAGTTGTTGTCCATCCGAAATCATATTCAGAAACAAATGGCATAATATTATTTTTCGAACAATATTAATGTATTTTATTTCATATTAAAGTTCTATACCTCTATTGATTCATTCGTTCATTCATAATTATTGTAAGAGTTATTTATTTTAATAATTTTTGTTATATAGTTTTTTATTTAGCCCACAATTGACTGCCATCCCACGACACTCCACTTTATATATAATAATTAAAATACAGGTATTTAATCAGCAGTGTAAGGAAGAGTTAAAATTTGCTTAAAGGAGTGTGTTATACGCGAGTTAATTGCAGTTACCCCATTTTGGCCGCACGGTCGTTTGCTCAAATAAAGGCGAGAAACGCAGTCAAATCCGCGGGTATTATTCCAGTTACATTACGGTAACTTTGTTTCGGTGTAAATAATTTATTTGTTTCAATTACGTTATGAATTAAGCGGATTTTCCTTCATTAGATTATGTGCGGACGAGTGCACAAAAGGTCCGTACGTAAACTAAAAATAGCGTCGAAACACTCGCGTACATCTACACGTACACACACCCGAACACAAACAGAGCATAATGGCTGGTGAATGTGTACCTTAACCTAGTTTATCCTCGCGCGGCGAATAATCGCGTTACCTGTGACGTGCGAAATGTTTTTGTTTTTGGATAATGCGAATTAAATGTTAATCTCGTACGAAATGGACAATGATTCCGAACAAATTCACTCATAAAAGAATACACTTACACGTTACACCATATGACATGCAACATTAACAGTATTATAAATTTTGGAAGGTATTCATTCGCAACGAATTCGTTGTATTAATGTATAAGCTCGGGCAGTACTGTAAGAAGCAGAAAGAGATAAGAAGTGGCCCAACTCACCGTTTGCGTTGTCCAAGCGACCCGGTGGGGCCCAGCGGCACGCGTATCCAGGTTAATGGGTGGAAAAAAGCACTTTTCACGTCGCTGCAGCGAAATTACACACCTGCGGAGAAATTAGTGTAAATAAAACATCGACCACACTGGAATTATTACATTTTATAAACGTTTTTACATCACTTTCTACCTACAAACACACACACGCATAATTATTCCACCATTTTTTCCAAATGAATGTAATGTCATTACAGACACTGACGAATTTGTCAATAATTATCACAATTTTTTTAATACAGAAATTACTCATTTTTAGTGCATTAAGCTTAACTAAAATTAGTTTTCTTTGAAAATTACTATAATTTGAACCTGAAAATGTTTATTATGCGAATCGGATACGTTGTGTATTACGATACATAAATTCGAATTAAATGTGGTTATTTATTAACATTTTTAAAAATTACATAAACATTTTATATTAAAGAAAACATTTTGGGAACGGATTGTGCTGAAGTCCAGAAAATGGTCTAATCTTCAGAACGGGAAATTTCATATGAGTTTCTAAGTACGGTTTACAATATCAAAAAGTATTTATATTCACATTTAATATATCGTAAAGATGAAAATAGTATTTGAGTGTTTAAAAGAAAATTAAAACGCCCGACAAACTCGAAACACAGTACTCATTTTTAATGGAACCTTTTCGTATACATTATTATTTGCAATTTCATACAAAAGCAGTTTTTGTATAAATTTGCATCCACATTATTTAAATATAATTTATTTATAATCTAAACGATATACCTATGTAAATATGAATATAAATACTTTTTGATATTGTGGGGATCAAGGTGGGGATTAATTGTTCGGGGGATTAATTGGCAGAGGAAACAACTGCCCCTGGGATCAATTGACAGGGACCATTTTTCAGGCGATCAAATATCGGGGGAGCCAATAGTTGTGCACCCTTAAGTACATGCCATATTTATTATTGGGAAAAATTTAAATATCCTTTTCTTTATTCATTTACAATGTCCCTTCTTTCTTTGAAGACTGACCGCTAAAGTAGGTAATTGTAATATTTATATTTTTTAATTCGATGTTTATTATGTTAAAATATTAATAAAAATAAAAAAAATATGATTTGTTAACAAAACGTGCAGATGCCAATCGGTTTATGATATGGTAAACAGCGGATGCGGATCGGTTGCGGATACGATGCAGGATTGAAATGTGCATCTTAAGATCCACAGCCCGAAGAGTTACAACGGAGATTTTTTGTTTTACCCCATACTAAAGGGCGGGGGATGAAACCCGTATTTACGTTCATATTTAATGTTGTGTATTTTGAAAAGTATTCGTGGTAGGGAATTGTAATTTATACTTCTGATAGAGTAAACATAGACCTCTCTACAATATTAATTTATATTTGATGGTCAAGCGAGAAAGTAAATAAATAAATAAATTGTGTACATTTCGTAAATTGAATGTTGTAGGAAATAACTTTATACTGTTTTATAGGCAAATATTTATTGAAAAGAAAATATGAATAAAATAGTTGAAGGTATTTATGAGTCAATGACACTTTTTTATTTTCATATTTTGAATACGTTTGTTATATAAAACAAATGTTGAAATGTATGGTCACTCAAAAAGTTAGGGAAAAAATTAGGGAATTATTTATTTTTTTACGAAGATAAGGACTGCCTGCATTGGTCATTTCCCGCCTTATGAGTGGATGATTGTGAGATTTTGTGAACATCGCAACGACCATTCTCTTCACTCTTCAGTGAGATTCGAACCCACGACCTCGGGTATGTTAGGCTAGTGACATAACCACTACGCCACCGATATCGGCCGGGAAATTATTATTCTACAAATTGTTGCTAAAATAACAATAACATGATTACTTCCAAAATGGAAAAAGAGTAAGGTTTTTTTTACAAATTCTGGGTTTAGATATATATTTTGTGCTCTGTTAAGTAACAAAAGTCGGAATAGTTATACAAGATAAATTTAGAATTTCAACAACATCCAAATATTTGTAGTTCAAACAAAGGCTATGAAATTAATTGTGCATGTCAACAAGATTGTAACCATTGTTTTGTTTGGCACGGATGACTATAATTTGACAGATATCTTTTGTTTCCGCTAGTTCATTTGATTTCATCTGTTATTTAACATAGGTTCACCTCATGTGTCTCTTGATACAGGGTAAAAAATAGACGCATTTCCTTTCACGTCCCCATTCCGCGCTAAGCATAAACATTAGCACGTCAAACATCAAAGCAAAGCAACCAAGTGCAACGTAATACAATTTCCAGATTTCTTCAACCCAATTCTCTCTTCACATTTGCAGTGCTCTTAAGTACGGTCATTAAAACCAATTAAAATAATTATATTTAAACACCGTAGCCTTGGTCTAGGTGTTAATATGTGCCCCGTCCCCCTCAAGGGGCTAATCATTACAATAATTATAAGTTGGATTCGCGTGCGTAGAAAAGTTCGTAATTTCTCACGAATTCCGTAAACTCGCGCGCAAGTTGGCTATGGTTTATTCATGTGGGGGGTATGTGCGATGACGGAGCAGTTTCCAATGCTCCACTTCCGGTGTTGGCAGTTTCCGCACCAACTAATGATTGCTAAGGGCACAATAAAATATTCATTCGTGTTTATTTCGCAAATAAAGAATTTAATGAAGATGGATGTGCCGTATTGTTTTTGAATAATACAGAAATAATTCGTAAACGATGAACGGATTTCACGGTTGCTCTTAATTTTGTGCCCTGTCACCCGCACAAATTTTAATCGTTTTGTTAAATATTCAGAGGGGTCGTTCACCCCCGAAAATGATTGCACAAAAACTCGATTTAAAAGTACCTTCCAAAACAAAAATGAATGACTTCGATTTGAACATTTATTATTACTATTAGAAAATTTTACTTTATTGTTCTAAAGCCAACGTTTTGCCATCACACATGGCATCATCAGGGCAAACTGCAAAATGCAACAATTTTATACAAAATTATATCAATGGGAACAACAATGTAAAAAAAATCTGGTGTGGGCACCATATTACTTTCTTATGCAAATAAAACCAACTGAACACGTATGACTTGTTCCTTGCGTATGACTTTATTTTGAAAATTATTTGATATATAGAGTTTAATTTTTATTCTCATTGTATGTAATTATGAATTTATTTTAAAATAGAAATTAATTAATATCTGGTCTTGAAAACTTACTAACTAATAATAAAAATATTACTAAATATTTCACACAACACATATTTTTGACACTTCATAATTATTTGACACGTTTGACACATCTTGACATAGATATAGTTTTTGTTCCCATTGTAACTAAGATTAAAGAAATATATTCTTAAATATGAAAAATGTTTATAATATCTGTACAAAAAGGAAAATTTAAATTCATTTACCATTGACAACAAATACAGGTTAAGAAAGTTCTGTACAATTTCAGATTTCACGAAAAATATCACTAAAAATTGGCATATACTTTTATTGTATTTCTATATAATATAAACCAGGAGAAACTCAATGCTGTAGAGCGCATCGTCATATCTCTTAAATTTCAAGAGATATGTTAATTTTCGATGTTTTTCTAAATGCTACTTTGAGTGGCCGCAACTCAAAATCTATTAAAGATTTTGAAAAATAGACTCATTTCTGTGCGTTTCATGCATTTTATTACAAAATAGCAAATTTTGAAAATTTTGAAATTTTTTGATTTTTTCCCCTAAATTTCGATAGGCGATAACTCAAAAAATATATAAGATACAGACTCGCAGACTAGACCATTCGATTCAGCTCGTCAAAATACATAAGTATGTACAATTTCATTAAAATTGCTTTACGCGTTATAGAGTTAGAGCAAAAAGTGTTAAAATGACGTTTTTGGCGAAAAACCTTGACGTTTGGCCTGAAAAAGGCCATTTTGAGACTTTTTGTCCTAAAATTTCAACCCATAATCCGATTGTTCTGAAATTTTTATGAATCCAATGGTTTAGTATGCAAGTTCGTATCTCGTTTATTATTTGAGATATCGCTGATCGAAATTTTGAAAAAAAATTCAAAAATTTTCAATTTTTAAAAAATTGGTTATTGTGCTATAATATGCACGAATAACACAATACTGAAGAGTATTTTTCGATATCTTGCGTAATTTTTGAGTTGCAGTTCCTCAAAGTTGCACTTCGAAAAACATCAAAAACCGCCATATCTTAGTGAGTTTCTTAGGGTTTATATTATATAGAAATACAATAAAAGTATGTGCCAATTTTTAGTGATATTTCGTGAAATTGAAGTACAACATATGAACTGTGTTTAAATGAGTAAGAATGTTTTACGGACGCATTAATTAATATAATAATAGTAGTTTATGTAACAAGTACATAATTTAGGTCTTTATTGGACGAGCCGAAGCGAGCGAGGCTAATAAACAAGGCGAGTCTATAAAGTCCGATTATGTACGAGTTGCATATAACGTTTTATGTTCGACTGCATGGAAAATATTTTCTCTTAAAATATTATTATATCAATACCTATATTTAAAACATTTAATTGCATCTTAAAGTGTGCTTCGTTGTTATGCATTTGTTGCTTTTGTTTAAAAATGTTATTTATCAAATTGTCAAGGTAAAAAAGTGTTGAGATGGATGAAGACATTGAAGACGTTCCAAAAGAAATAAAAGATCTTGCATGTAATGCAAGAGAATGTCGTATAACTTGTTCCTTGCGTATGTAACTAAGATTATAGAAATATATTCTTAAATATATAATTTAATTTTTCTTAAAATTAGAAGCATGTACAAGAAAAGTGCAATTAATATTTTATATTCCAAATATTTTTGCTAACATCTTTCATTTGAAACTTTTTCTCACAGCTGGTTCTATTTTTGAAATAAATGGAATTTATTGTTTTGTGTGTCTAGTAAACTTCCTCTTCCGGTTTTTCAATTTCATTCAAAATCAACTCAGCTCTTCATTTTTTCATTAAACTTATAATTTCCAAGTTCCGTTTACATATCTTGTATCGTGCATTAGATATTGCGCACACGGACATCCATCCATCCATCCATCCAGCCATCCTCACACACAGACATCATTGAAAAATTGGTCATAACGGATTTAGTGGACGTCAAAATATGTATTTCCGCAAAAATCTTCTTTATTACTTAATTAACATTAATTAACAGATGTATCGAAAATTATCAATTATATTTATATTGGAAAATGTTTTTATGATTTTTGTAAAAAGAAGATAAAATAATATAAATTCAGGATACAATCTTCGTTCCCAAAAAATAATGATGAACTTTAAGCCCTTGATATATAAATAACTATTATTTCAAATATTGTATTACTTTAATTATTTTATTTAACTTTGTTCAATATTTGAAAATATTTATTTTAATTTATTGCTTTCTATATTCAGTGACTTCCACCAGGACCTATTTAGATATGTGCATAATTTTAAAACTAATAATTATGAAGTTTCATTGCTCTTATCTTATCTTTTATTATTCATGACTCATAGCACATACAGACACACGGACATCAGTAAGAAAATTCTCAGGTTGAACTGAGATGACGTGGTTATTAGCTATTTTAACAATAGCTGAAAGCTATTGTTAAAATTGTTAATATAGAATATAAAAATTATTATTGGTAGCCCAGCATAAACTCCCGCCTTCCCAGGCCTACTATCGCTATTGTTACGAGCGGTGGTGATGTGGCCAGAGTACGGCTACCGGAGAAAGTCAGCGGCGGAGGAGTAATTTAGTTTTAGGGCCGTTTTCACCCCAATAAAACAATAAAATATGTATGTTGCCGGCCTCTTACTGCTGGAGTCGGGATCAGCGCCGCCAAACAAGAGTGCGATGACGGTTTACCGAGAATTGTGTGGAGCAATCTATTTCGAAAGTGGCTTTAAATGTTAGAAAATGGGGTTGTTAAGTTATTACCCTAACGGACTAGCCTGAATTTAGGAGATTGGGTTCGCAAAATATTTGAAGTATAACTACCGATATGCACTATAATATTTGCAAATGTAGAAAGTTAAACCACGTTTAATTTCTATCCATAATTTCTCATCGCTGGTAAATGATTCCACAGAAATGTAATAATACTGGGACGCTAACTTCTAGATTTTTATGAAAACGAATAACGAACCTGTGACAGATAGATATCGTAAGGCCACTTTAATTTGTGGAACGTTTGTTAAGCAGTTGATATGTAAAAAAAAAAATGTTGAACAGTCAAATGACAATAGTATATTGTGTTATTAGAAATAAATGTAATTATGGGGTAAATAGCTCCGTGGTAACGTGTCGGACTGTGGATCGTGAGATCCTCAGTTCGAATCCCACTGCCGACAGTTACAAATTTAAATTTACCCCTGTGGTTCCCCCTCCACTAACATCCTCGGGGGCTATGATTTGACGGCTGGTAACCGCACTTCATACGATAAAATATATCACTTACCGAGATCTGCATAAGCAGAGTGCCACACCCGTAATGGGTAAAAGGCGTGATGATATATTTATTTATTTATTTTACTTTGTACATAGAAAACTTCAACAAATATAGGTACTGTCTTATCCAAACGAAACAAAAAAAAAAAATGGATGCTTACTTATATGTAGTGACAGCAATTTATCATAAATAAATATCTTGCAGCGAAATAGCAATATAGGTTGTTGATCTGAATATATTTATTATGTTCTTAACAATACAGCATATTTAAAACAACATGGTATTATTGTAAAATATATCAAGATTATACTGCAACAATATTAGTTTATTAAAAAAACAAAAATATTTAGATTGTTGTAACAGCAATTGAAAATATTATCATATTACTAATATAAATAAAAATATTGCTAAAAAATACATATTTAAATAACAATATTTTTGTTTTATCAATATGGTATGTTTCAATCTTAACTGTCAAATTATAAAATTACAACCTTACTATTTTTCATAATGTTTTACTTTGTCTACCGCCGGAGTAAAAGTGTTGCCAAGGAGACATTTTTACACCGGCGGCAAAAAAAAATTACTTCTGCTTGTTAATACAAATACATAACAACCTAATTTTATGATGTTTTAATAAAAATAGTACCTACCAGTGTATTGTTCAATTATTTCAATCCTACAGTAGCCATTTTAATTTACCCCTGTGGTTCCTTCTCTACTAAAATCTTTGGCGGCTATGATTTGATGACTAGTAACTGCAAATATATCAATTACAGAGATCTACGTAAGCAGAGTACCATAATGGGTAAAAGACATGAAGGTATATTTTATTTATTTATGAATTTACTTGGCCCAACGACTGACTCTCTTTCAGCTCGCATTTTCAGCGTGAGTTGGCACTCCTGTATTACTAGATTTCAGTGAGTAAACCTTAATGAGATTTTATTGTAATATTAATAGTTGCACATCATAAATTTCAAATTATATTTTCAAATGAATTCCAGTTTAATATAAGCTCTTTTTTTGCAAAAGGAAGTTGTAATTTCCCGGTCCAACAAAATTATCTAACACATAAAAACCGTGAATGTAATTAAAACGCAGTTAAATACAAAATTTCATCTAGGATTTTCCACAATAATGACCCGAAAATCCTGCAGTAAAACAGTATAGCATCCAGCGTAGTTTCACTGCATGCGAAATTCATTTCAGTCCTGCTTATTTTAGCAGATGCTAAGTTGACTGTTGCTAGTACGTCTGTACGTTCTTTGTTATAAATATTGGGGGTTGAGTGTTTTAAAGCAACCAATCAGTTTTTCTGGCGAACTAATAACTTTAGAGAAAAAATAAATGCACAGACTTAAACAGTAAGAAGGGAGACATAACTGTTGCGGTTGGTAAAATGAAATTATTAGTAGGTTGTGGTGGAGGGAAATTAAAGTTATATTTTTTTCATTGGCATGGATAGCCCGAAGTATTTCCTTTTTCTACAATAAAATATGTTCCAATGCCTAAAATTAAAATTTAGGTTACAAAGTTCAAAGAAACATTAATATTTTTAATATGGAAAATAGGACTTTAAGTTGACCGTTAAACAAAACAAGTTATTGTT
Source organism: Poecilus cupreus (assembly GCA_963942605.1). NCBI lineage: Eukaryota > Metazoa > Arthropoda > Insecta > Coleoptera > Carabidae > Poecilus > Poecilus cupreus. The sequence continues at coordinate 30,640,131 of OZ012720.1, forward strand.
TTTACTATTGATACTCCTGTCAACAATACCTTTACATCGACAACAATTTTTGGCAAATTGATGACAAGAGTATCAATAACAAAACTTGTCTATTTATTTTTTCGCTAAAGTGATTAGTTAGTCAGGAAAACTGATGGTTGCTTTAATAAACTCATCCTGTATATGAGTATTATAAAGTATTTCAACTATAATCTGGTTATTGTAAAATTTGCAGTTTTGAACGTTAAAAAGCAGTTATTTTCTAAGGTAAAATGGAAGACTTACAGAAAATACAGAAAATTATCTAATTATAAAAGGACAAAAATCTTTAATTTCGGTATTTGCCTTTTAAATTGTCAATGATGATGGCTCCATTTTTTTTTTTTTTTGTAAAGCGGACTTAACTACTGAGGTTATATGCCGCCTCGGTTCCTCGTTTTCGGTGGTGTGACAACGGCACGCAGTGTTCGCTGGTATGGGTTTTCGCAATGCGGTCACCCATCCAACTACTAACCGCGGGCATCCTTGCTTAACTTGCGGTATCGAGTGAAACGGAATAAACGCTCGCAGCCATGTCGTTGCCTTTTTTTTTATTGATACTTATATCAACAATAATTTTACATCGACAACAATTGTTGACAAAATAATAACAGGAGCATAATTTTTTTCTTAACCAAACTTATAAAATTATTTTAAAAGACAAGGCCTTGTCGCGTAAAAATTACAATTTTCCAACATAAAATTTTGAATGAAAACTTGTTATTAAGCATGATTTATTGTATTTTCCTATTGTATTATGATATAAATTATTCAAAACTTGATTACTTTGGATAAATTCAATTATACCGGATTGCCCCATTCTGGTGAACGATCCTAATCAATTTTATCTAAATGTTCATTGTAGTTATGTTTATATGCTTCCATATTATCAATTATTCTTATTCATAAAATTTGCTCCTAAAGAATAGAATCAACGCTACATATCACTTTATTTTGATAACTAAATCATCTTCAGTATTGAAATCTGTCAATTTGTTGTTTGAATTAGAACGGGTGTTAGTAGATAGCGAAGATAGAGAAAATCCGGATCTGGTTCGTGTTGGGTAAGGGTGAAATGAAAGTCCCAGTCTAAAGTATTCTGCGGTCAACGCTGACCAAACTGTAAAACTGCCCAAACTCAGTTTATTGCATCGCGCATAAACCGACCACGAGCCTCAAAGCGCAGCTCTGCCCTCCGTTTGAAGTGTTCTAAATGCCGCAGATGAAATTAAAGCCCGAGTTGCAATTATCAAATCTAATAAAAGACGAGTGTGAGAAAATCGAAGCCGTCCGCTGGATATTTGTTATTCATACGAACCCAGAAGTATATCATTTGGGCCAATTAAGACTTTTAGAATAAAGTTTATAATATTTTCTTCTGATCTTACAAAGAGAAGATTGTATTGTATCTTAAATTCTGGTATTTTTAAGAATTGTAAGGAAAATAACAACTGTAATAATAATAAAGTATCGAAAATCACTAACATAAATATTTCATTTGGCCGGAAGGTATTGAATGATGCCACGAATACTTTTCTTTACTTATACAAAGTATAAGGAAGTATTAAAATCATGAAAAAAAATGTTGAGGAGATTTTTGCGGAAATACATATTTTGACGTACACTTAATTTATTTATAAGTTTAATAAAAATATGAAGAGCTGAGTTGATTTTGAATGAAATAGACAAACCGAAAGAGGAAGTTTACTGGACACACAAAACACTTAATTACATTTTTTTTTCAAAAATAGAATCATATGTGAATATAAAATGTTTTCGCTCTTTTCTTGTACATGCTTCTAACTTTAAGAATACCTATATTTCGATAATCTTAATTACAATGGGAACAAAAACTAAAACATTTTTAATATCTATGAGTCAAACGTGTCAAATAATTGAATATTTGAATATAATTGAATAATATGTGTCGTATGAAACATTATATTTGTATTATTAGTTAGAAATTTTTAAGACTAGATATTAATTAAATTCGATTTTAAAATAAATTCATAGTTGAAAACAAAAAATAAACAGGTTTAACACCAAAATATGAAATAATTGTCATATTAAAGTCATACGCAAGGAACGAGTCAATGAATCATACGTGTTCAGTTGGTTTTGTATGCATTAGAATTTTTTAAATCTGATGACAACAAAATATAGAAAAATGTTTCAATAAAAATTGTTGGTATGTAATAATGTTCTAAATTTGTTAGATTCCAATGAAATTACCTTTATCTCATTTATTTACTAAGAAAGGCATAAAAAACTCTAATAGGCCTTAAAATAATCTACCACTTACTGTTGATAAATTGTTCCCAAAATCTAATCAATTTGTAACAAAACATAATAATTACATATATGTATATGTGGGGAGTAAAAATAATATAATTTAAGATATAAATATGGTGAACTAAACAATTTTCCTTTGTATGAGTGAGAGGTGACAGATGGCAATTAGCATTGAAGATGCAGATGTAGAATAAGAAACTAATTATAATGTAAAATAATTAACCATCCTATAATATTAATAATAAAAACTAACTAATTATCGGTAAATTTTACTGCGTAATGTAAGGTAATATATCGCGTCGAATCATTAAATGAGAATATTGGAATTTATATTAGCTGTATGATTTACAACACAAGAAAAATGTAAGCAACACATATTATATTCATTATTAATGATATACGAGTATATTGTTAATATTTGTAAATGCAAACTTGAGCATTAGGTGTAATATTTCTAGAGTATACTCAGTTTTTATCGTTTTTTAATGAAGTACATAATGAACAAATGATTACCAAGAAGGTATACGTGTGCATTATGGCGTTTAAAATTTTTTAATGACACTTAACATAAAGTACAACCAATTTAAATAAAATGTTACGTTATGTTATGTAGTATAGTGTAGCATAACAATTGTTCATTTTAAATTAAAATTACAGCTGTTATTCCTCCATTGCTAACAAATTTTTAAAAATATGTAGAAGTATTTTTCTTTCTAATCCCCTATATATTCTGTGTAATACTGCGAATAAATTATTTCTTTAAAATAGTATGACAGTTTAAAAAAAAATGAGTTAGGTTATAAAACTTGCAGATACGAATTAGTTTAGTATATGGTAAGCTCCGGATGAATCAATCATTTTTGTCAATTAAGCGAATGAGATTTGGATGCGACTATAAAAAAGTGAATCCGCAAAGAGCTGTAATTAGATGCTATCCTGTTCGACATTCCGGGCAGAGAAAAGAAAAAGCACGATATCTCTACCCACTAACAAAAAGTGGAAAGATTGGAGTTTGCAAGCTTCTCGTCCTAATTTTGTTGGTGTGAACTCTGGCATTGGTTCCTATAATTCAAAGAGTAACTGTTAATACTAATTGCAGATCGAAATCCTATTCGTGACGGAAACCCAAAGAGGTCAGGACATTGTAGTTACTTGTTTTAGTAGGAATCTTCCAAAAACCCTTTCGCCATCGATGGTGTTTGCATACGACCATCAGTATACCTGCTAAGTAGACAAGTTGAATTTATTTCGCTTTCAATTGAATATATTTGAATACCTGTGAAATTTACTAGCAATCGCCCTTGCATTATTCTCTACTTTCTATTCGCAGTAAGACATCTATATTCAGTGAGAAAATTGAGACAAGAATATAATAATAGATAGAACTATTAGGAGCAAAAATTATTGTTCACGACACTATGGTGTAATCCCTTTACAATTTAAAGCATAGCATTTTCAGAAGCTAGTATCATTAACAACTTTTCAAGTTATTCAGAGCAAAAGAAAAACATTGGCACACAAAGCCAATATCTCGTTTCGTCAAAAATTTGTCAACCGACGTGTAATATACGATCCTATTTCTTGGCAGACTGTCACTTGTCAGCAGCAGGCGAGGAGAAACAAACGCATAAAGAAATTGGGTCGCGTGTTTATCCAGATGACAGAGCAGCTACTGTGCCTCCCTCTAGACACAATGGTTCTTAGTGACCGCCCGGTACGACGTATTGACACTGTTGACAGTCGAATATCTGCGTATTCCACGTATTTCCTTGCCCCCGTTTCACGAGCGCCCATGCTGAGCGATAATAATAATCACCCCGTTTTCGCTAGGCTGGGATACCGAACCCAGTGGCGTAGAAATGATTTGGGGTTAAGGTAAATGTTTGCTTGGTTGCCGAGGTTTCGGAGAGAATATTTGGTTGAAGGGTTGGGTTAACTTTATGCTGGAGGAAGTAAAACAATCTATGGACTTGCAAATTACACCACTACTTTAGGAATTTAGGATTCATAACTATTATAGAATAACAATAAATTTGAGTTACCATTTAACCTTTTTGGTGTGCCACTCTGCTTACGCAGATCTTGGGATTGGAGCCAATCACAGACAAAAAGACGAGTTGTCGATGCTGGCTGTGGATATTTTTTTAGTTTTGTTTTATTATTTACATTTTATACATTTCGATATATTTTACATTATACATTTTATATTTATATTATGTTTGATTATTAAACTGGTAAGTAAGATTATAATTTTGTATAGAAGAGCACCTAGGCCATCAAGCTCTTTGTTGGTGACGATAGAATTTAGTAATAATGTTGTTTTGTACAGAAGAGCACCTAGGCCATCAAACTCTTTGTTGATGACGATAGAATTTAGTAATAATTCAAATTCATGTTTAAAAACCATGTTTGTGATCTGTGTATGCAGCCGAGTTGGAATATATTATATTCCGAAATGCAGTTACCAGCCGTAAAGGCACAGCCTCCAAAAATGATAGCGGAGGGAAACCTCAAGGATAACATTAAAATGCCAACTGTTGGCTGTAGAATTCGAACTGAGGATCTCATAATACACAGTCCGATGCGTTAACGGTTAAAATATATTCGTTATGATGATATTAACAGTGAACATTTTCTTTTCATTTCCTTGCAATAGCTTCTATCCTAGGTAGCATTTTAAAATGAGGTCTTCTTGAGGAATTTTATTTATATCTCTTGAAGAACTCTTGTAACATTTCCACGCCTAGAGGTATATCTCCTTGCCATCCACCAGTCTCGAGAAATCTTTACAAATACTGAAAATGTTGCAATTCAAACTTGTATATTTGAATAATTGTAATTTTTTAAAATCTTTTAAATATTATTTTGTTGTTCAATTTTTTTGTGTGTGGGTTGAGAGTTGAAAACCTTAACATTTATTGCTCAAAAAATTTCTAAAGATAATTGCTCCAATTACCTAACATTTAGAATTATTCTAATACCTGTATATTTAACAGTGAATATATAAAAAAAACGAACAATTTTTTAAGACAGTGTGCAGGAATTTGTTATTGAATATCTGCCAGCAAATAATCTAATTGTTTAAACATTCATACATAATTCATGGCATACTTTCTGTGTGTGATTATTTATCAATAAAAACATGAATAGTTTCTGAACTGAACATTTTAGATTTTTAGACTAAAGAGAAACAAGAGTTCTTTTAAATTTTGCAATAGCTCGCCAAAGGTCGTGGGTGCAAATCCCAGTGAAGAGCATGGTCGTATGTGATATTCACATAAATTTACAATCATTTACTCATGACCGAGGTAGTTTTCATAAAATAAAATTTGCAAAAATATATAGCATGTTCCATTAAAAAAATCACTGCGCGAAAATGTAACACCCAGTAGAAAAACTTATACTGCAAATATGGGGGCATTTTAATTTAAAATAAACTTTGAAAAAAAAAATAATTTAATAATTCTATAAAAATATATCTGCGTAAGCAGAGTGCTACACCCATAACGGGTAAAAGGCGTGATGATATATTTTATTTATTTATTTTATAATTCTATAAAATAAGAAATACAGGTTGTCAATGTTGTTACGATTTTAAATCTTATCTTCTTTCTGTGATTCTCTCTTTTAAATTTTGTAAATATTTAAAAAAATCTATATTCTGTCCAGGTCTAGGGCGTTTAGGACGTTCCGGATCTAAAATAGCAAACATATAACAATTTATCATCATTAGTAAACTTCTTTAAGTATGATAACAGATTAATTTGACCTTTACATCTTATGTTGCGTATTATTGGGAACAGTACAGTGATACCACTGAAATATAATAATACTGGAACGCGCATTTGGTGTATTTTATTAAAGTGAAAAACTAGCCTGCGGCAGATAGATATCGTGGGCTACTGTTCTTTGTCTAACACTTGTTTTTAGAACGGTTGCTATGAGTTTATGGAGCAGTTGCAATGTACATACATTGTACAACAAAGACAGGTAGCCTTTAACTAGCTGTTTCTCTCGGCTCGCATTCCAGTATTATTATATATCTGTGAGTGATAAAAATAACTAGTATATTAATGCCAAAAAATTTAATGTTGCATCTTAGTTGAAACTCGAGGTATAACTACATAATAGTTTAATAAATGCACAATGCGAATGCGAATTGATTTTTTTTTTGTAAATATTTTTTTTAAATCCTTTATTCATTTCTGAGTGTGGCACTCTGCTTGAGCAGATCTCAACATTCCCTAAAAAAGTTTGCATCCTTTTAAATGCAACAATTTCAAAGAATTAAATTTTATCTCCTTCAAACAAATTACATTATTTTAATTTGCAACAACAAATTTATAATTAACAAGTACGCGCTTAGCTTTATACAGACATCAAAACAATTTTCCAATTTCATGCACCAGTTTCCCAGTGGCGCACGCCACTGGTTTACACCCCACAAAGTAAGTGAAGTAAAGTAGGTAACCCTGAATTCGTCATGTTTTCACGAGGACGAACAAGGCGTAGGGAAAGCGGAGAGAAGCACTCGGATGTCATAGCAAAGACAAGTGTTTACACAGAAATTTGTCTAATTGTCCTCTGCTTAGTGCTCGCTGCCATAAACCCATCACCATTCACCCCGAGCCAAGAGAAACGCACATTTTCATTTTATTCCTCGGCGGTATTTGGTCAGCTACCGTCCACCCGCACTGACTATTGGACTCAATCTGTTTTTATTGCCCACCCCCGCTAACAACAATGCGATTTTATTTGGGGCAGCCGTTGTAAATATTCGGATTTCGGGTGATTTTATAACGCCCATATAAATATTTTTCCGTTTTGGTTGCTACCGGAGATTTCTCTTTGATTGCCCGCCATAAACTGCACATTTTATTGAAAAGTTTTGGAAGTTTTTTGCGGGTTTGTATTTACTTTAGTAAATAAAGATGTTGGGGCTATGAAAAAATGGTTTTGTTATGTTTATCTTCTCAAAAGACTTTAGGCCTACAATAGAAATAAGCAAAAATGCCCTGTCCCTAATTTCTTGCAAGAACGTAATAAATTTACTTTTGTTTTGTTATATTTATCTTCTAAAAAGACTTTTCAAATAAATAGCAATAAGTAAAAATACTTTTCTACAGATTTACAAAAAGGATATGAAAGGAATATACCTAGAGATTTTTTAAGTCCAGATTAGAGAATAGGGACTAAATATCTTACAGAGTGAAGAAGCCATACTTCAGACTAGGAGGTATCAAAACCCCTCAGAATTGATGTCATTGTTGACAAATTTTATATTTCAATAAGGCAATTAGCTGCAAATCTAAAAATTGAAGTATTTTGAATGTGGAACTATACTTTCACAGATTTTTGGTAAACGATACAATTTTACGCAAGAAATGCGATTACCAGCCATCAAATTATGGCACCCAAAGAAAAAAAAACCTATTAGTTTTAATAACTAAGCTCTTAAACAAATGTAACTAATTTTGAGTAGGCGTTTGCTGATTGTTTGTTTGGCATCGTCTCAAAATTAGTTGCTTATATTAGTTTATCAGCTTAGTTACTAAATCTAAACAGGTTTATTTTATTTTTCGCTTTTTCGCTTCGGTCTAAATTTTTATTAAAAAGTTTTTATCACGTAAAGCAGATATCAAACATCAAGTCATGGCTACCAAAAATGGTAGTGGAGGATAAACTTGAGGGGTAATGTTATAAATGGCCACATTGTCGCCCGTGGGAATCGAACTGAAGATCTCAAAATCTACATTCCCATAGTTTGTGACCTTTTGTAGAACTACTAGTTAAGGTTATGAAAAGTACTTCGGTTTGACTTTTGTTAATAATTACAAGTAGATTTTAAAATAATTATTTGTTTCATTACTTTTGAACACATTTTAAGGTTCGTGCGATCATTCTTCTCTTGATTTCTTTTTTCTGGATGAGATAGCCATCAACTTCATCTCGAGAAATCCGTTTCTACACTTTTTTTTTAGATCATCTTCGTTGGATGATTTTCCAAATATCTGAACTTATATATGGTTGAGTAAACTATGGAAGTAATTATTTATTTATTTATATAAATATTTGGGAAACTTATGGCCAAACAATCATAGGAACTCATTTGTTCAATGGAATCAGCAAAATAAATGAAGAAGTTATATATTTCATCCATCAGCATGGCCTTCAATTTATACTGGGCCACTTTGATGTCACCTATAAGCGACTCGCATTAATTTCAAATTCAAAATACGATATAATAGTATAATAGTACGATTGTATGAAGTTATTATTAAAATTGCAACAACAATAATGTAGAACTTACTTAGTTCTTTAGGTAAAAATTGAAAAGCGATAAAGGCGTTTTAATTAAAGCACAGTGGTTCTACCTCCATGGTGGCGTGAATAATCGCAAAACAGATTCGTTTATAAATCAATCCCCAGCGATTACATAGCGTAGCTAAAGCTCAGTGAATCGACTCACAAATCGGCGAAACTCCAAAGACAAACAAGTAGCAGTCTTAATACCTGAGCGACGCGACGCCCGCCGTAGCAACGCACATATTCAACGACTTAATTATTGAAAACCAAACTCGGGGATGGCTGAACAGCTAATTAGGTTAAGTTTTACTTTCTGTCAAACACTTAAGTGAATTCTCCTCATTAATAATGAACAATAAGACTAATACGTTTACGAAGATGTTCTAATCTTGTTATATAAACGCGTTACGCCGTTTTGTCTTAGATTCCCACATCTTAACAGGATCCATTTTACTTCTGCAATTCCGCACATATTGTGTAATTTAACAGAACGTACAATGAGAACGAATTGTAGTTCTCTGTACCTATATTGTTTCAATTCGTTTTATGAATTTTTTAAGTAATGGGAAAGCTAATATTGGAACAATTTTCCACAGTTGTTAAATGATAAATGTTTCATGAACACACATCTGTACAAATTACTACCTGCATACCTCCGGCATATATTTATATTATACAGGCCGGTCCGCATAACGATTCCCAAACACGTACACATACACATATCAACTCATTGTAATTGAAAACCAACATGCCCTGTAAACAGCTTTGGGACTTATTCCAGTCAAATATTTTAACTGTAAATAAATTAGAAAATTAAATCAAGCTATACTTTTTACCCGACGAAGAAAAGAGCTAGTTCTCAAATTGACCACGCATTACTTTTTACAGAGTAGTCTAATTTTGATGATTCTTTTTTATTGGATAGGGTATACCTCAAAGTTGGTTCCATTTAAATTTGATAAAAATTCCCCTAATGGTAGAAAAATGAGGAATGATTGATTGTTCACTCACCGAATTTTTACTTGTTAACCAATTCTACCGCGTATAACTTTGTACTGGATTATTCGATTTCGATGATTCATTTTTTATTAAATAGTGTATATTTCAAAGTCTGTTCCATTTGAATTTGAAAACAAATCCACTCCCAATGGTAGAAAAATAGGTAACCGCAAAAAAACTACAAAAAAACCTGAAAAGCGAAAAATAGTCTACATAACTAAGCTTCTAAGTAATTAATATTGAGTGCCAAATCATCTTTAAGAAAAAGTGGTAAATAGCTCCGTGGTAACGCATTATATAAAATTACCCCTGCCTGTGGCTCCTCCATCACTACCATCCTTGGAGGCCCTGATTTGACAGCTGGTAACTGCACTTCACGCGCAGAAATATATCACAATACCGAAATCTGTTTTAACCCTCTAAAAACACACCTATTTTTTCGATCTGCCTCAATACTATTTTTGATCATTTACCATTTTGCAATAACTGGAGATTGGTTTAAAAAAAATCAGAGGTATACTTAAGATCTGATAGAAACGATTTATTCAAAATTTTGTAATTGTTAATGTCTTTGACAAGGTTAAAAAAATCGCAAAAAACTTTTTTATTTTTTAATATTTTAAGCTAAAAATTTATATAGAAACTCTCAAATTATAAAGAATTTTTGTGGATCAAATTGACCCAGTGTGCTACCAGAGGATTAAGCACAGTGCCACACCCAAAAATGGATAAATGGCGTGATGATACATTTATTTATAAGGAAAGGAAACTAGCAGCAATTTTTATTTGAAACATTTTTTCAATTTTGTAACGTTGAAAAGATATTTAGGCGAGAGATTATGTGTAGGCCACATCAGATTTTTTCATTATTCTTACACTTCCTTATGCTATGAATAAGCTTAAGTAATAATTTTCAGTTTTATATTTCTTTAATGTTCGTCGCAAGTACAAACAAACAGAAATCCATATTCTGGCTGAAGGCATATGCATAGGTAGACAAGGGGTTGAAGTACGCATATGGCGCATGCATATGTAGGCTTACAACACCCCCTCGCTAATGAATCGTGAAGCAGAACATACTTAACATATGTACACGTCATAACTACCTATATGAGTACATTGCACTACATGCCTCGTAATAACTGCTTACTTTGAACGCCTGCGTATTTAAAGTAGCTGCAGTAACTATTAAACTTCGTTTATCATTCCTGGCTAACAGAGAATGTACAATTTTTGCGCGGTGTACAATTTTATTGCAGTTTAAACAGCTATATTTAGAAATTGATTATTAATAAATGAAAAACGAGACAAAACATAAATAAATTGTAACGTGTAATAAATAATTGATGACGATAAATACCTGAAATTTACGACAGTAATTTAACTGCCTTGTTTTTTATTTATGACTCAATTGTCGATTACCTGCATATTTTATGTCGAATTTAAAAATGTATTTGATTATCTTTAATTATCAGACAATCAGGCAAAACATGTAATCAGCATCGTTAAAGTGGCAAAAGTCTTGCGGCCTTAACCATCCTTGTATTTACAACTTAATTTTACCAATATTGTATTCATTACTAGCATTTTATTGCCATTTAAACGTACTTAACATTTAACAACACCCTCGTAAAGATACACAAATATCATCAATATTATCTTATTTTTGCCTATAAATTGCTATCAATGGAGATATCCTTCACAGCATCTTTTATTCTAATCCGCAATAATTATTCACTATGATACCAATTTTGCTTCGTTCATAAAGTTTGCGGACTGAAATCCTCACTAGAATATTCTAACATTATGTGTTCGTTGTTCATTAGGAACAAAAGATAAATTAGCAGCATAATAGTAGAAAACACAAAAATTATTCAGTTCTTCATTATTACATTACGGAAATTGCAAAAATTTTATAATCTGGTATAATTTCATTGTGAAATTGCAGCTCGAAGAACCATTTGTTAAGGTGGATTATAACTTATTTTCTTGAGGTCTTCAAGATGCATCATGCTTCTTTGCCTTTTCCACTATTTTTCTCCATCTCTTCCTGTCTGTCATTTGCTTTTTTCACTGCTCTATCATCATTTTCCTGTTGTCTTCTTCTACTTGTTCTTTCCATCTATTTTTCGGTCTTCCTTTACTTCTACCCAAAATTATAGCAAAATGACGTACTGATATATTTATTTTTTATATACATTTATCAATCCATAATAAACTGATATTTTTTTGTAGTGGACACTTGAATAGATGTTTATGATATAAGCAATGGAAATTAACTTGTCGATAATGTCAAATATGTTTACATATATTTGCCGTGAACACGTCCGACATAAATACGAATCATGTATCAATTGCCGCGTCACCGCTTAATTTATTTTGATCAATTGGTTGGCAATTTTCACAGTTTTAAACAACATGAAATGCGATTAATAATAGGTTTTTGAAACTGGTTCGTGTCGAGCAGAATGTAAGCGTAGGTGTTAAGGTGTACAGGGCGAAATGTATTCGTGAATTCAGCAAGAAGCACAAAGAAACTCAATCTTTGTCAGTTTTGTAATTACAGGTTCTTTTCTTTGTATTTCCGCGCGCGGATGTCCTGTGACCTGAATTCCCCCTCCCCCTAGCACGCCGCTGTTTTTTGAATCGATAATGAACTAGCTCGCACGCTTACCTCATTCGCTTGTCACTTTTGTTTCTTTTTGTCTTTTTGTCGCTTTATATATTTAGAATTTATTTTAGATTTTAATTCAGTGATAGTGCGAACAGCCAAAGTGGCGAAGCGTGTTGCATTTGTTTTCCTAATGCTGGAGACTGATAAATTGTCAAGTGAAATTTATTATTTAATCAGTTAAACTTGAGAGAAGAAAACGAACAGTTTTAGGTAAAACTGTCGATGATGGTCTTCACGCCTAAATATAAATAAAAATATGTGGAATTATTGTAGTTGGGCACCAAATGTACAGGGAAAATACTCAATAAATGCACTGTTACCATAAAATTTTTTTTGGTAAAACTTTAGCATGAAGCTTGTTATATAATTCTGAAGTTTCAAACAGATGGCAATTTGGTGCGTTATTGAAACAAGGAATGATTTTTCAGCGGTACCATAATAATAATGTACAAATAATGTTTATGATGAAATTGTCCACCTAGTAGGAAAACACGTACCCATAAACACGATCATCCAACAATAAATCTCCTCCAAACATTCCTATCCTGGCACACTATTTTCGCCTCGTCTATTTTTTACACTTGGAATCATTCGTTCATGCTACGAATCATCAATTGTACATAAACATTTATTCCTCGGACGTCCACGCAATCGTTCACCCAAAATCTTGCCCGCATATATTAGTTTCACCAATCTTTCATTCGACATTCGCTCAAGATGACCAAACCCCCTCAATTGACCCATTCCCACTTTATTTACCACATTCTTCTCAATCTCGCATGTACCACATATTTTTAAATGAAATACTTTTTAAGTTAAAAGCGCACTTAATGTGCATTTTGAACGGACAAAAAAAAGGAGGTATATTTTTTTTGTGCAAGTAGTTTGATTTTGATGATTTTTTTTATTATTAGATAGAGTATACCTCATAGTTAATACCATTTAAATTTGAAATTTGATTGTTAACCTACAAAATTTTTACCTGTTAACCGATTCCACCACACTCTAGTTTGTACTGGGTTATCCGACTTCGATGATTCTTGTTTCCATAGCTCAGGTTAGAAATAAAGTTAAACCGACGAAAAAAAATAAATTGAAAATCGAAATATAAAATAAACCTTTTTTGTCTTAATAACTAAGCTCCTAAACTAATATAAGTAACTGTTTTTGACGTTCGTTAATTATTTGTCGCCGTCTCCAAATTAGTTATTTACATTAGTTTAGGAGCTTAGTTATTAAGACAAAAAAGGTTTATTTTATTTTTCGCTTTTCAGTTTCATATTTCGTCGGCTTAATTTTTTGTTAAAACTTAATTTTGAATCATTTTGGCGTGAAAACCATCATCGACAGTTTTATATATCCTATATTGTAATCTCGTCCAAGTGAATGTCCGTGTGTACGCCAATGGCATCCTCACATATGTACGAATACGAAGGTGGTTATCTACATATACATACTTGCGGCAGCGATCGCGTTTCGAGCTGATGGCGTCTGGCGTCCATATTCATGAGCGTGTCGTTATACGGAGAAAATGTGTAATTATTAGCGGGATTATTATTCGCACTTGCTGCTGGTGGTGCCCGTGTTGCTATCCGCGAAGAAAAATTCCAAAACTATGCATAATATTGCTTCTTGCGCCGCGGTTATAAAGTAATTGGAAATGCATATAAGGAGGGATAAATCAACAGCACAGATTTAATGACACTTCTCAATTTGTATACTGATAATGTTTGTAGGTATTAAAACTGTATGACCGTGTAGGTAGGTACTTAAATGGTTTGCAATTGGCGAAAAATTGATCTAAATAGGTAATAAATTACAAGTGAGTTATCATATAATTTTTTTGTACTTCTTTTAAGAAACTATAATAATATTTAAATTTGTACATGCATGCAAAATTTATAACCCATAAAGAGTTTCTATTACAAATATTTACAATTTCATAAAGTGAAACCAGAATTGAATTTATGAATAATATGAATCCTAAAATCTAAATAATTAAATTAAATAGATATTTCCCATTCATTAGTTCACATACTTTGTTTAATATTGGAAACACGCATGATTTGAAATAAGTTAATTATGATTAATACTTTTTACAGGTAATGTCTAATTCCTAATGTTTAAAAAAAATTGAAATTGAAACATTCAAATAATCGAATTTCTAATTCGCGATTTCTGAATTAACATACTTAGTTTAGCTCTGGAATCATACCAGATTTGAAAAAACTTAATTACAATTAATACTTTTGACAATTTTTAATTTCCAAAGTTTCAAAGATTGAAAATATTAAATCTAATAATCAGAGAATTTTATCAGCATTTTCAACATAAACATACTTAGTTTAGTACTAGTAAAACACCTGAAGTGAAAAAAGTTTATAACAATTAATACTCTTGCTAATATTCGGTTTCCAGAATTTCCAATTTCGAATCTTTGGGATCTAAAAAACGGAAATTCTAATCCGAGTTTTCAGATTTATCATGCTAAGTATAGCACTGAAAACTTACCTGAACTGAAAAAAGTCAATACTTTTGCTAATTTAACACTAGGAACACAGCTGAACAGAAAATATATAATTACAATTAATAGTTTTGCAAATTTTTAATGTCGCAAATTTTAAAGATTGAAAGATAAAAAATTAGACTTCTAAAAATCTGAAAATGTGATCCGCATTTACTGTATTAACATACTTAGTTCAGCACTGAAAATAAACCCGAAGTAAAAAAGTTAATTATGATTAATACTTTGTTAATATTTAATTTATGTTTCAATATTTGTAAATTTTAATCTAAAAATCGGAACATCCAATCCGCGTTTTAGTTTAATATACTAAATTTAGCACTGAAAACACAGCTGAAGAGAAACAAATTAATTACAACATTTTGCAAAGTGTGAAAATATATAATTTGGATCCCAGGATTTTTTAATTCACAATTTCTGGTATAATTTATACATTTATGGCAAGAAGGAAAAAATAGAAATAGTAAAATTTTATGTCACAACCCATTACGCAGCACATAATATTATACAACTACAAGAGGAAATACGTGTTGTACTATTTATTATTAAAATAAGTTTCCACCTCAGTGCACGTAATAAAGCCGGGTACATCACATCACATCCACATCCATCCAGCTCGGCGTTTCCCGGACGTTCACAAACGGAACGAGTAAAAAATGACAGCGCGAGCAAAAGCCACATAATATTTCCACGCAGGAGAAAGTAAAAACATGTTTAACGGGCGGCCGAGTCAGCAGCCGTGATCTAGTGCGGGACAACGGGGTAGTGGAGACGCCGGAGTTATTACCAGACAGTATTTCAGCAGCAGTTTGTTACTCTGGAGCTGGGGCTAGACGGTAGTCGGAGCAGCCTGACTTACCGACGGAGACGTGCCTGTCATACGCGACCAGCCGCTCGCGCGCCCTGAATTAATGTCTGACAGTGGCTCTCAATGAGGAAGATAACTATAGCCCCCATCTTCAAATGAACACAAATTTTTTCACTTCTAAATATAAATGTAATTTTCTTAAGCTACAGTTCTCTATTTCGGTATACAACAACGCATATTCTCAACCCTAATTGATGTTAAAATGAGCTTCATTTTGATGGCATTATTATCACCTCTGAAATATAGTAATTCTGTAACGCTGACTTGTAGCCTTATACGAAAGGGAAAAACGAGCCTGACACAGATAGATGTCGTAGGCCACTCTTCTGTGTCCAACACTTGTTTGTAGACCGGTTGCTAGGCGTCTGTTGAACGGCTGCTAATAAAAACAAAGACAAATAGCCCTCATCTAGCTGTCTCTCTCGGCTCGCAATTTCAACGTCGGTGAGCATTCTAGTCAAAAGAACAATACAAAAAATAAAAATAGAATAAGTAACACAAAAGAAAAGGTAATACAAAAGTAAAGTAAATATATTAAAAAAGAAACTAAAAAGTGCATGCAAAAAAAGTATAGTAGAAAAAATAACATTATACTGTTCGAAAATATGGAAGTTAACAAAAAAGAATATATTGAAATTAGAAGCACTTGATTTGCTGAGAAGAAGCTACGGAATAGAGACAAGAAGACTAAAATGGTACGGTCATGTAAAAAGATGACGATTTAAACGTGAAACATAGGTACCGACGGTAAACAGAAAAAAGGGGAAGACCTAGAAAAACATGAAGAAATAGTGTTAACGAAACCATGAAAAATAGAGACTTAGATGAAGAGGACGTCTGCAATAGAAAAAGATGACGCGAAGAATACAAGAAATTGAATTAAATAGGGTCCTTGATGTTCCTGTATAGGTGATTGGCCGAAAACAAGGTGGATTTACATTACCTAGCCAAAAGGAGTTCCATTAAAAATAATAAGTTGTATATTGGATGAAATTGGAATTGGAAATTTGAATGAAATTAGGAAAACATATACTGCTGATGTGTGGGCATTTGAATTTAGGACAAACGAAAATTACTGGATTTCTGTCAATTTTATTATAAACTTTCTCTGTCGACCGGTTTTGGTCCCACTTGAGCCTTCTTCAGGAGATGAGAAATTCTAAATTGATATTGTATTTGATATATAACATAATTTAAAAGTAAATGCCATTTGGAGCAAATGGATTACGTCCAAAATATAAAACTTTAACATAGGTCAAAAATAACAAACTAAGAACAAAAGTGACACACCCACTTAAGTGAATTTGAATTAAAAATAAACTGCAAAGAAAAATTAATATCTAAAATAATCCACTAAAATAAATATAAAATCCGCTGGACCACCTGGTAGATAAATAATACTTGGGCGGATCTAGAAAATGCTCAAATGCAAATGGGATTTGCCCCTTTTTTAGGATAATAGTAAATATATTTTTTTAAGCCCATTAAAACGTATGAATTTAAACAGTCTGAAAATCTCGAAAATTATCTAACAATCCAAATTTTGAAAGCTTCTCAGAGTTGTGTCATATTAGAGTTTGTCAGGGAATTTATTTCTATAAGGGTTATCGAAGTCAAATAAAAATAAAAGTGATACAAAAGGGAATAGGGCATATCCCCCATGAACCTCCTTGGATCTGCCCTTGAAATAATAACAATTCAATCAATTAAAAAAAATAATCTCTGCACTAATTCAATTAAGTGCGCCTTCAAATTTAAGTTGGTTTTGTATGCGAGCGCAATTTAAATTGCATAGGAATCAGATTCTTCTATTTCCAACCTTTGTACGTTTGAAAAATGGTTTTCCTCTTCCTGTTTGAGCGGCACTGGAATCGTACGGCAACGAATCGGCTTGTGCCTCTGGGCTGCATTATTATAATGTGAAGTTCATGCAAGCGACATGTTCCAAAGTCAATCTCAGATGTGACATTTTTATAAACGTATCGATTGAATACGGAAAACTTGGCGCGAGATCAATGGAGAAGAAACTTACAACTGAATACATACTTGATGTATGTGTGTGTTTGTGAGTGTGGGCGCAACGGTGCGATCTAGTAGGCGGCGCGTACTACCAACGGAACCTACAATTTTTCCTTAACGCTCTTTGTAAAACTGTTTTACATTACGCATTGTTCTTAGGCCTATTCCACGCACGTTTGCGTACAGAAATGATGCTGTTACACAAAAAAGGAAATTACAGGATTGTTTCACTTTATCGGCTGCTAACACGGCTATAATTTGGAAAAGTACAATGGGAAATATATCTGATGTTAATAGAAGTTTTATTTTCGGAAACATCCTTTTAGATACCTTTAGTGTTAGGTACACAAAGGAAAAGATATTAAATAAACA
The DNA here is from genome assembly GCA_963942605.1 of Poecilus cupreus. NCBI lineage: Eukaryota > Metazoa > Arthropoda > Insecta > Coleoptera > Carabidae > Poecilus > Poecilus cupreus. The sequence goes on from OZ012720.1 coordinate 30,658,203, forward strand.
ATTACAAGATAGTTTTACTTTTATAGAAAGCTATAATTTGGAAAATCTATCGGACAATCTTCTATTTAAACAACAACGACGATGTTGAACATCTTTTAGTGGACGGCTATTCCTTCATTATCAAGATAGGAGACACTTTTATGTCCAGTCTTCGTTCTAGATTAATGAAATTGTTTTCTAATTAATACTAATGCAAAAATATATTTTCCGTCACACCATTTACCCTTTTCTGAATGTGGCGTGTGCATTTTCGTTAAATAATAACGTACAAAGATGTTAGTGGACAAGGTTCGTTGACACATATACAGGCTCGTAATGTGCGAAAAAGATTTAATTTAAAACATATACAGCAGGGCCCAATATAATGTTTTCCATTAACCCATTAATACCCAACGTATGATTATTCGTTAAAAATGTCCCAATTTAAGTTTACGTTTCTGCCAGGCTATGATTTTTCCAATTGGATAAAACAATGTCAGGTTATTAATTTTATATTGCTCTGTATATTTAAAACGTTGCAAATTATCGTACATTGCCTCGTCGGTTCGCGCCCGCGAACCTTGTTGTAAAATTTTTTATACATAATTATACTTACAAGTTACCAACATATAGAAATATGAAATCAATATTTAAAGAAAAATAATTCTGGATATTATTAATTAATAAACATTTGACCTAAACTCAATAACCAAAAAGTTGCAGCAAATACAAGTTGAGAAGAATCAGTAACATAATTATTCTCACGTTTCCAAGAAACCTATTTCTTTTCGATCTGACAATTTGCTGATATTTTAATTTTAAGTTTTGCACCCAACAAGAAATACCCATTGCGGTGAATTGTAGAAATTTTTTTACATCATAAAATTTATTTCATACACCATAATCATGTCTATACTCTATATCAGTTATTCTTAACCGGTGTTCGTCAAAACACTAGTTTTTCGCGAACTTGTAAGTGTTCCATTAAGCACCTATGTCATCAACAGTATTTGCTGATTACATCAGGATCTAAAAATTGGTAATAGAGTAATAGTAGAGCACCTAGGCCATCAACTGTATTTGACGATGACGATAGGATTTCAAAAATTGAAATAGTAGACCACCTAGGCCATCAACAGTATTTGCTGATTAGGTTAAGATCTAACTAAAAACAGTATTTGTTAATAATGGATCTAAAATTGGTAATAGAAGAGAGCCTAAGCAATCAACAGTATTTGCTGATTACGTTAGGATCTTGAAATTGGTAATATTAGAGTAATAGAAAAGCACCTAGGCAATCAACAGTACTTGCTGATTACGTTAGGATCTTAAAATTGGTAATAGTAGAGTAATAGAAGAGTACCTAGGCAATCAATAGTATATCTTGAAATTGGTAATAGTAGAGTAATAGTATAGCACCTACGCAATCAACAGTATTTGCTGATTACGTTAGGATCTTAAAATTGGTAATAATTTGCTGATTTCGTTAGGATCTCAAAATTGGTAATAGTGGAGCAATAGTAGAGCACCTAGGTCATCAACAGTATTTGAAGATGACAATGTGATATAAAAAATGGTAATAGTACAGTAATAGTGGAGCACCGAAGTCATCAGTAATATTTGACGATGACGGTAGGATTTCAAAAATGGTAATAGTAGAGTACCTAAGTTTATATATTCCTTTTTGCAGAAAGTATCAACTATTTTGCGGACAACATAATTTGACGTTTAATGAATTGATATTTAAATGAATTTCGACGTCAACTTGTTTCTAAAGGTGTTTTAGTTTTAAAGTGGCTCTCAACAGTCTCAACCATATGGTCAGTAATTTTTTTTAAATAAAAGAGAAATTTAAATAGCCGTAACTTTTAAGAAAATATGTTGTTATTAAATTTTTTAACTAACCATTGTTCCACTAACTTTAAAATATTCCAAATTTCTATTTAAATTATAGTTAACTGCTGTAGTTTGTAACGACTGCTTATTAATTGATTCTATTTTAATTTGCTGTAACTTATTTGTTATCGAATTTTTGTCAAAATTTTATTTTAGGTACACTTTCAATCTTTTTAGAGCGACATGAATCACTCTGTATTTATATTTAAAAGATAGCAGGAGGTCATGTGGTACCCATATCAGATTTTTATTTTCTAGCAATGATATATGAATTGATCATGTAAGAATTACGAGGCACAGTAGAAATTCAAGAAGAGAAGACTGTTCTAAATGGTTCATAAAATATGAAAATTTTAATTCAAGATGAAATGTGTTTCAAACTCAATTCAAATATGTACTTCCCTTTGTACTAGATGCGTAGGTCGTAAAGAGGAATTAAATAAACAATTATAGTGTTGTTTTCCTTTTATAGTTTTCCTAACCTGTTAATACAACATCATTAGTATGTGAAGTACATAAAAGAATCGAAATTAAAAAGAATACAAGATTGTAATATTCTTATGGGTATTTACCAAGCCCGTGGAATCTTTGGTCCAAGGCAACATTCCTGAAAAGTCGTACCAAAAGAGAGGAAAGTGTGAAACGAGACATTAGAAAATGTAAGTAGGCAGTAGTGTCGCCATAGCCTACAAATTTTCAGACGATTCAATAAAAATTCAAATGAATTTTTTACTTAGCTAGGCTTTAATGAAATTCAATGTTTCAATCTTGTTCCATTTGAATATCTTATCTGTTATCTGATTGCGTTATCTGTAGATGGCATACCATACACTGATTGAGAATGATTTCCAATACAGATAAATTGAGGCAGCACCTGTTTACGCTTATAGGCGAAGATATACTGCGCAAGTTGATGAAAAAGAAGTAAGGCTAAATCTATCGAGATTAAAGCTAATGGTGAAAAACTGTTAAGATATTAATCTATGCTTATCGGAAGATTCATTGCAGGAAGCCCAGATCGGTTGGTGCACACAAAGGCGAGAGGAAGCACTACATACTCCACTAATTAACTCGGGGAAAGTCTATTTACCGCCACGAGAACTAAATCATATCTATGCTCTTTTACTTTGGAGAAACAAAGATTTGTAGGCTGATTTCATAGGTACCTAATGCTTCTTTGTTTGACTTCTTTTCAATTGGGAGGTTGAACCCCTTCTCAGAAGGGGGCGCTACTAGTTGCTAATAATTGTTTTCATGATCGACTAAGTTTATTTTGTATATCAACATATTCGTCTTACACAAAAAATTAATGAAAAAAATATTTCTGAAATGTATAACTTTTGCAAAGTAATGAAAACAATTTTTTCAACAATTGAACAATAATTTATATATTGTGATACTCTTCTGCTAACACTCAACCGTGATATCCCTCCCAAAGTAAATACACTAGAAATAAAACGGCCTAAACTAATTTATTTATAAAATGTGTCATTTAAAAACAAAAAAAATATAAATTCCTTTTAAACAATTGATGTTTCAGTATGTGATACTTTTCTGCCAATAGCCTTCTGCGATGCCCCTCCCAAAATGGATTCACTAGAAATAAAACGGCCGGTATAATATTAAGCCCTGTGTGTGTAAGTGTAAGTACAAACGAAAAAATGCGTATAAAGACCAATAAAATTAACATTTCACGATATATAAATCAAATTAAAATCAATATTTATTTGAATAATTGTAAAAATCTAATGCCCGGTATTATAAAGAAATTTAAACTCCAGTTAACTTTACTTCCATACTAAATTTATATCAAGTTATCCAAATGACATCAAATTTATGACAGCAATGTTGAGTAATTTTTTATATGATGTGCACTTTTTTAAAAATAAATAAATTTACTTTAATAGTAAATTTAAGTGAAAGTAATTTTTTTTATGTAATACCAGACATAAGTCTGTTTTCTAAAATATCAAAAATTTTTGGGTTTTGTTTAATTTTCCATGGTTATATTACATTATTTCTAATAAATATTAATTTAAATTTAATTAATATATCGTGAATTACTACCATTTAGGTAACCTGTAAAGTGACTAGCTGAAAATTTATAGCATTGCAAAGAAAATAGCATTAAAATTGCTGTACGCCATATTTCAATTCTACATCCGGTATATTTTAATTTTTTTATAATTTTAAAGAATAATCAGAGACTATACCTAGGTCTAGTGTAAGAATGCTACACCCATAATTGGGTAAACTGCATGATATATTTATTTATTATATTTAATGCAGGGTATAAGGTTCACTATTGTTCTGAATATATGTTTGAAACACTATTTTGTAAAAATGTAAAATATAAAAATAAAGGAAAAATAACTATTTTCACAAAAAAAATTATATGAAATAATTTAAAAACAAATTCTACTATTGTTACAGTTACGCTAATGTGCATTTGTCAATACTTTATTTTTATTTACATAGAAAACTTCTTATCTTTATCAGCACGACCGAGATTAACTACCATCCATAAGAAAAGAATTCAAGATTATGAGCATGCGTACCTATTCCTATCAATTAAAGTCATTTGATACTATTTCAAATATAAGTTAATAAATACAAACAAACGCGAACCTAAATACTAAATTAAAATTTTGCTATTTCCTATTTGATTTTTCCGTAACAAAGTGATAAGAAATCTGGGCAAACAGCAACAGCATTTGTTGGAATTGGAGCGGGGCGAAATGAATTGAATTAAAAACAATAAAATGAAGGTGTTTGCTATTCACAGGCTTTGTGCAGTGCAGTTCTTACCTCTCATGGACAACAAGTAAACAAGAAATGTAATTAATTATTAAAGGCGTTTTCTTTCAATATTTAATAATAGTTCTATGTAAGTGTAACGAGTAACGCTCATAGCAATGCATGTTACATATTTCTCTGCTCTAGCGATTTGTCCGGCTGCTTACTTTCATTATCTACCCCGCAACAGCGATTATCACAGTAATGTATAAAAATTATACTTTCAATGCATTGAAAAAGTTTTCAGAACTTATAGTAATAAATGAAAAGATTTTTGGTGTACACATAATTCTTCTCCAGGAAAAACTATAGTAAACAACATAAACTAGTTATCTTTAATAAGGAGTTTTACAAGCAAGTAAATTGTATGGGTACCTGCTATACTTTAAAGAGTAAGCTCTGGAATCTTTTCCAATAAAACCATTTCTCTAACTACGTTATGTGAACGATACTTATTGTTTTGCCCCTTAGACTTGAAAACTTTTTTAATAAATTATTGCCCAATAGTAGGCACCATTATATCAAGTTTAATGTGAAGATAGAAGAAAATGGCATTATCCCCATTCTTGATGTACTTATATACATACATAACATAAGGCTATATCCCTTTCAGTGAGGTAGCACGAACCCAGAAACACAGTCAACTAACAACCAATCTCCTTCAAACATTTATATTCCGACACACCACATTCGCCTCGTCCACATGTATAGTGCAATTCATCCATGCTCGTCTATCCGTCACACTCGAAATCATTCGCTCACACAACACAACATACTATCATCATACCCAACCACTTATTCCTCGAAAATCCACGCAATCGTTTACCTTCAATCTCATCCGCATGTATTAGTTTCACCATCCTTCCATTGGACATTCGTTTGAGATGTCCGAACCACCACAATTGACTCATTCCCACTTTCTTAACAACATTATTCTCAATTTTACCCTCACCCTACACAAATGTATTCCGGACACGATCACGTCTCGTATACCCACACACTCTTCTCAAATATCTAATTTCTACAGCAGTTATACGTCGTTCATGCTTCTTCATCCACATCCAATATTCAGAAACATACATTAATGTAGGCACACACTAACACACCATTATAAAAACTTAATTGAGTATATCTGGATATATTCACATTTGTAGCAAATGTACTCAGAACACCTTACACCTTCAGACACCCTTGAAAACATACTACCCAAATATACAAATTCATTATCTTATTCCAGTAACACACCATTCCCTGAAACATTACAATCAGTCACCAAATCATTCTCCTCAAACACCAAAACTTTACGTTATCACCGAATTTTTCAAGGAAAACATTTGATTTGTTTATATTTATAAATCCCTCGTAACCTTGTTTATGAATGACCCAATCAGTCACCAAATCATTCTTCTCGAACACCAACCTATCGAAGAATACGTATAATAATTCGAAACATTGAATTTATTACAAATTATTATCGAATTGAAATAATAAAATCCTGTTGCCCAAACAAAAGTAGGCAATGATTGTCAGCATTACGGTCAGTATAAGAACTAGCAACATCTAGTGAGTGGCCAGCCTGTACTCAAACCGGTAGAACAATGCGATCAAACATGCGGCGGCCCTATTTAGTTTTTCTAACAATTAACAATCTCGCTGATAAACATTTTATAACCCATTGTTCTCAGAAGGTGATGTTCTTGAAATCAAGCATTTTATTTTAATATTATGTATCAGGAGCGTTTTTAAATAAATGGCTGACATTTCAATGTGAAAATTATTTCGTTTAATGGACGCCTTCTCGGAAGCGCAGGCACAAATCTCGACGGATTTGATCTTCACAAGATTTAAATATGTTCCATATTACACTTAATATATAATAATTAAAACACGCATCATACACAAACAAGGAGTACAGTAAAAATTACCGAACTATTCGATAAACTCAGGATTTGCATTTTCTGAAAATTTACTAAATTTTTTGGTATATGTTTCTAATTGCTTAGTAAATAATCGTATTTAATTTTTTAATTGTTACCAAATTTTCAGAAGTTGTATCTAATATCCTCAGCTTACTAAATTGTTCGGTAAATTCTACAGTTTTTTTTTTTTTGTGAAGCACACTGACAACACCTAATGCATCGGACTATGGAACAAGAGATCATCAGTTCGAATCTCACAGCCGAAGGTTATCATTTTAAATGTACCCCTGTAGTTCATACTTCAAAGAAAGTTAAATACAAATTTGAAAAAATTTTTTCTTTTGACGTTAGTCAATTGTTTATATACTAATTTGATCCTACTAAGTTTGGTATCAAATTAAAAGTCTTACAATCATCAATTTTTTTTTCTTTTTTAAAATAATCAATTTTCTTTTGTCAAGTTTAGCGTCAAATTATAGATCTCGGAGAGGAGAGCTGCACTAAAATATTAAAAATATTTTTGAGCAACCGTCAATTGTTTTCAAAATATTTATTAGAATTCATTCGAGTTGGGAATCAAATTAAAGGTTTCAGGAAGGAGAGTTAAATTAACATATCTAAAATTAATTTTGAATAATCCATAACTGTTTCTTTTTAATTCAATCGTCCATTGTTTTTAAAGTAGTTTTTCGAGTTTGGTATCAAATTTAAGCATTTTCAAAAGGGAATTTATATTATCATTTTGGACTTCTACACAATGACATCTACATAAACTTCAATAATTTTAGTTGGTATGAGAATAAACATAGATATAACTAAAACATCTGTTCTATATTTATAGGTATAAGAAATTCTTGTTGTGGCTAAAGAAGATTTCTTTAGAAAATACAAAATAACTGTACAATAATATTTAGCTATGCGAATTTTATATTTCACGAATATTAGTTTACAATTTGTATGTTAAATTTTTAATTTACCGCCTTATATTAACCATTCTATCAATTTTAATTTATTCTTTGTATTTATTATCTATATAAAATTATTCAATACAGTACTCAATTTTTCTCTAAATATAAATTTTAATTACAAATAAATTGCCACACCAGCAGGTTTCCTAGCAAATAAGCAAAAAATATATTGTATATATATATATATATATATTTCACGTATAATCGCATTTTAAAACTTAAATACTCTTCAATTCAAATTGACATTCCGGACATAATGAGCACATCTGAAATTTTCTTCCAAAACTGTGACAGACTACAACAAGCACGTGAAGTGTTTTATCCTTTATACTTATTTAGTCTGCTGTACATTCATAATTAAGTTGTAACTGTAAATAAAAATTACTTGTTCTTTAGTTCCACAATGTCAAGTAGAATCACAGATGTTCTAATGTTGCTGTGAAAGCTGTTATGCTCTCAACAGCGCATACTTAGTACACTGTATTTCATTTTAATATGAATCTACAGTTATGTGATGGTTTTGTTCAGTGTATCAGAAATATTACAAACTTGAACATTCATTTAAAACGGAATAACGCCTGGTCTACTTGTTTTAACCCTAGGTTTCCCAAAACCTGATTTAAAATGACCCTTATTTCAGTTAATAGGGTTGTGGACAACGTTAGTTTAAAGAATAAATACTTCTTTATTCCTTTAAGTACATTTTTTTATTTCAAATTTAATCATATACTACTTTTGTTGCAATTTTTATTCTAAATAGGTATTTGTGTGATTTCTAGAACATTACGAAATGCAAAATACGCCATTCTTTTTGGAGTAGAATTATGAAAAATTTCTGTATTTTTTAACACTAAAGGCCGGTATTTGCAAACTATATAAACTAAAGAATAAATTTATCAGATAATTGTTATTCTAGCTGTCATCATCTGATACGTAATTTCTTGTTTATTCCTCTGAAAATTTTATTCTCTAGTTTATCTGAGGTTAGAAATACCGGACCAAATATTTATCATTTTACTCTATCTACAACTGGGAATATAATAACGGAAATGTGTATTGGAATTTTCTTCAAATCCACAGTGCAATGAAATAACAAAATAAATGTAATATTACTTAAGACTTTATTTTATATAATTCATTTTTGTCGAGCACTATTTTAACCATAAAACTATATCACGATATAAATTTTATCTTCCAAATGATACTTTTTAATCAAGACATCTGAAATCAAAAACTGATGGCAGTAAATGACATAATACTAATAACTTTCAATTGGTACATTTGTTTTGTTATTTCATAGCACTTTAAGAAAACATTTCCGTCATTTTTACAGTTCCGGGTAGAGTAAAATTATAAATATTAGTATAAAAAATGCAGAATTTCTTGCTTTACAATAAACGATTTTTTATTTTTTATAATTAAGAAAGCCAATAACAGAACATCCATCGAAATTATATAAAACTGGTATTTAATCTACGACGGGAGGTAATGTACTGGGGATCTTATAATCCACAGTCCGATGCGTTACTACTGAATATACCCTAACAGCTAGAATAATTTTAAATAAAAATATACACAGGCATTTACTTAGAATGTTGGTAACGTATATGTTATGAATAATTTAGACGAATTTGAAATGTGAAATACTGTGTCAAATATTTGCGCTATTTCAAAGAAGGCATTTGCATGTGTACCGACACCTACAAACATATGTCCAGGTTTCACAAAGCACAGGTCACTGAATTCACGGAAAGCTAACTGTGGAAAATGAATAGTTAACTACTTACATCAATCATAGGGTCGCGGGTTCAAACCAAGAGTTACCTACTTATTTTCACTCATATTTTAACGCTAACTACCACCATCCTTGATATAGTAGTCAGGCGCATTTATTTACCTTACAAATTATCAAAGAAAATAAATGTTTTATAAAAATTTGTTGCATGATCGGCCGATAAAACTTCGACATTTGACTCTTCGCTGGAAATTATTACCTGCGCATCCAGATGCTCTGCTGTTAATGTTAAGCACCTAAATATTAAGCATTATTTCACTCAGGCTCTCTTTCCACAAACAAGACTTCAAGTTTTTCCTTAACTGACTATTTTGAATCACATGTTTACATATTGAGAATCAACCCGAATGTATATGGTGAGTCGACCATTAGCAAAATGTAGGAGAAACAGGGAAACTAAACTACTTAAAATCGTCACGACAAATAATGTGTAACACACCGTCCAGAAACTGTTTTGCGAGTGCTCGTAATTTGGAAGCCTCGACTTTGGTTCGGCCTGTTAAAATATATTCATATTCGCAAAAGAGCAGTTTCTGGACTAGAGATGTAAATAAATATTTTAGTGCTCTTTTGAAATGTAAACTTGAGTTCAATTATCACCTCTATAATATACACCGTCTTGTTCGTCTGTAACAACAAGAAACATCATTGAACATAATTTAGTTCTTTTAATTTGCAACTAATTTAAAAGTAATAAAAGACATGTTTTCTGTATATTAATGACAGTTTAAGAAACAAAACCTGTCGTCATTCTGCTGTTAGCAATAGTGCCAAGGATACTATTGTGTTATTACTATTTATTAGCGGTAAAGTGCGTGGGTTATGTGAAGAAGTATTTCAATCAAGTATTGGGATATCGCAAATCAATAACACGGAGCTATTAGGCACGAACCATGTCTAATTACTAATAAAAAACTACGGCAAAGTACGAAACAGGCAGAAAGAAGAAACCGCTGAGCGGCCGAACTGGAAACGACGTCTACATCGCCGAAGACGGTAGCCTCGGAATCCTCAGATAATTTCTCGCATCACTTTGAGCTTACGAAATATCACGGCCCATTTTCACGATCGTTCGTTCAACTGTTCTCGGCACAGAAATAATTACCGCGGCAGAGCGATGCTATCTAGTCGGCTGCGCGAGGGAGACCGATCGCTGGATTTTATGGAGGATGCTGGCTTCCATGCTCGACCCGAGTCTTTTCGGCATGTGCATATGGTGTTATTTCGAACAGTTGCAGCAGAAATTTTATTCCTATTTTACCAAAAATAATTAAGCCAATGTGAATGACAGTCAAACCGTAAATATTCATATTGTATAATACCATTTGTGTTACAAGTTATGTCGACAATTTTTTTTTATAACGATAGGACACAAGATGACGGGGTATGAAGGATTGCACCTAGTCATTCCAGTCTTTTAGCTGGACAGAAGTAGGATTTATAACAATCTTAAGTTGCTTATTAGTGATATTAAGTTATGAAGGAATGCACCTAGTTCTGCCAGTATTATTAGCTGGACAGAAGTTAGGATTTAACAACAGCAATGTGACCATCTACATCCATTCATTTAATTTGTAATCAAATGGATCTAGTTCGCAACGCTTTAGCGGACCGAACTAAGGAATTATTGTTGCTGTATCACGAATGGGTATTACGCTTTATTTTAAATAACCCGAGTGCGCAGCACTAGTGATATTTTCAAGCGTAATAACCATGAGTGATGCAGCAACAAAAATTGTTGACATAACTTGCAACACGAATGGTATTCGGACAATTCAACGAGTCAAAATATATTCTTTCTTTAAACTGAGCTGCAAATAGATGCACTTCCACAGCAACGATGTTACAATTCAATTGTTTAAAATTGTCCATGAAATCACTAGTGAAAATTGTCGAAAAAAATTTCGAAAAGATTACTAATGATAAATTCCAGTATAATTATTTTCATTTAGCGGATAATTTTAAATCCTCAAAATCTATTGGACCATTTTTGACAGATTCCTACATTTCACAAATCATATTCCCTTCAATAGTGATTTTAAATAGTTAATAGCTTTGTGTTCGAATCCCACAATTATTTTATTTTACCCTTTACCAATTTACTAGCAAAATTATATCATTAACGAGATCTGCGAAAGCAGAGTGCCACACCCAAAATGGGTAAATGGCATGGTGATATATTTATTTATTTATTTACTACTGTATTCAGTACATGAACTAATGCAAAATGTTCACTTTTGAAGTAAAAAAAAATTTCAGAACTCATAGAAAAATTATAAGAGACTTTTGGGTTAAGTTTCGCAAATATTTTTTCGATCAAGGAGAACATTTTTTTAGATCGTCCAAAATTCTGCAATGACTGGGTAGATTGGTCTAATAAAATTATGAGGTATACTTATGATCAGATAGAAATAATTTATCGAAAATTTTATATCTTTGACAAGGTTAAAATATATAGCAAAAAAATTAAACTTTTTGATTTTTTAATATTTTAAGCTAAAAATTTATATGGAAACTTTCAAAGTATTCAAAAATATTATGTAGTGTGTTCTCTGAGTATTAAATAAAGGTATTTACTGAGATACACTAAGAACCTGAGAAGCCTTCAAGTAAACTACCACTTCCGGGTCTGATTGATGGATTACTACCAAAAGTCAATTAGCTCGTAACTTATACATACAAACTCTAAATACTAAATTTCAACATGATATGGTTAATATTATTTTTAGTAATCGTACACACAAACGCATTCGCACACATATGTAGCAACATGAGAGTAGGTATCTTTGGTTGAATTAATCGCAAAAGAAACGTGAAAATGAAGCTAGCGGGTTCCACAAAAAACGTAAACACAGTAGAGTACGGTAAAGTGTTCGCCGGATTTGATTTCCCTACGCGTTCGTTTCAGTGCGTACGCTGCGTAATGATCGGAAATATTTTCCGCGGTTGCAGCAACAGTGACCCGACGTAATGGCAGTTATTAGTTGCAATGTCTGCAGGCGTTAGCAGCGGTCACTCGACTTGCAGTGGATTGGATAGTGTAGCTGCTAAGCACGCATACGTGTACATGTATGTATAATGTATGTACATTCAGATGCCGGTCAGCGTATGTGCACGTTAACTTGTTTGTATGTGCGTTTGTGTTGCTTGAGACAACAACTAGTTCACCTACCCATGAGACACTGGCCAGGGACGGACTGGGGTCTAATCGCACCCTTCACACCAACTTGGGATTTCTACTGAAATAATAATAACTTAACCTTAATCTCTCTATTTATTCCATCCGTAACAGATCACATTTTACTTTTTATTTACCATCTGCTTGAACGAATTGCCATTTGCAATCTCCAATAGCAAGAATGTGCTTCTTGATAAATGAAATTGATTCCAATTTGATAGATATACAAGTTGTATCATAAATAAGTACATTAAATTTGTCGAGAACAACAAAGTTTCTTTATAACTTTTTTTTCTAAACCATATTTTTTTAGCAATTTACCACCCCATAAATTGACGAGTCGTTCAGGTATTTTCATAATTTGATCCAGTAGCAATATCCATGATAATAGTAATGAAATAATTAATTTTGATAAATGTCACTTATCAATTCTTTCAAATAAATTTTGACAATATTAAATAAACCCAATAATAATTATTTTCCAACACCTCTTAAAAAATGCTCTATAACTATGGCGATTTTAAACAAGAAAAGTAACAGATTACCCACTAGTGGGTATAATTTTGAGTAAAGTCACTGCCGAGTAATTTTCTATTTATAACAATAATAATAACACACAACATCTTGGTAACTACTTACATTAACATTTTTTCTACTCCTTTATAAATATATCCCCATTACTTAAATTTTTTCGATGAATTTTAGTATCCATAATTCACGATAGTGAATTTTGAATCATAATTCACTTTTCTCAATCAAACACAGAGCCAGAAATCGTGATGTAGATTGCCAAGCAACACCTTTCTAACCGTTAGTTGTTATTTTGTATTTTTATGTTTTTTTTAATTATTATTATTTATAGGAATAGAAAATGTATAGTATTTATATTCGCGATTATGCTTATTATTCCTCACATAATAATATACTATTAATTTAGAAAATTTAAAGCATATGTCACTGTCAATTGTCAAATAACTTCTCTTTAATAAATTTTGCATTTATTAAGAGATGTTGGGTAAAACGTTATACTTCACACGTGAGCAGAGTGGAATTACCTACTTGTACAGTAAATAACTATTATTATAAAAGTAACTCGTAACATATTTGGTACGATACACCCCTAAAGTTGACCGATGAAAAATGATGCTAAGGCTACAAATATCAACAATAAATTATAAAGGACTTTTGATTTAAGTTCTGTAAAAATATTTTATTAAAATATTATAGGATTAGGATTCATTGATATCTGTAATAGTGGAGCAACTGCTCTCCTACATGATTAGGAAATTGAATTATAATGGTATATTTTTGGGGTAAATAGCTCCGTGGTAACGCATCGAACTGTAGATCGTGAGATCCTCAGTTCGAATCCCACAGTTTACAGTTGTCAATTTAAATTTACCCCTGTGGTTCCCCCTCCACTAACATGTTTGAGGGCTATGATTTGACGGCTGGTAACCGCACTTCATACACAAAAATATATCACTTACCGAGATCTGCGTAAGCAGAGTGCCACACCCATAATGGGTAAAAGGCGTGATGATATATTTTTTTATTTATCAGTATACTGTAGAAAATACAACTAAAAAGAAATATAAAATTATTAAATAAACAAAATGAGAGATCGTATTTGTGCTATCAATAATGTTCTCATTAAAATATTTGTATGACAAATCACTGAAACATATCCAGTGCTAAAATTATAACAGAAATTATCTTTTACTGCTATATAAACATTTTACTAAACTACAAATATTTCACAATTTTTTGACGGCTTCGTGACTAATACACAAATGTTCCAAACATAAATATTAATTGTTTCGCTTGTCTTATCATTTTCCGCTAAGGCAACACACCCAAGCGATCTTGGAAATAATGCTAGAGCAATAATTGTGAGCTCATTGTTTGTTTTCATAATGTTTAATCTTGTTATTGTTTATTGATTAACTATTTACTAATTCCAATACCTGCTGCACAAAGAGAAACGCGATCGTATAATTCTAAGAATTTGCGATAGTATTTGTATAGATTTCCTTGTTGATGCTAATAAATTAAATTGTAATACACGTAACAATTATTCCTTCGCCACTATTTTCTTTCCTAACAAAACATATATTTTTTAAAGGCAAACAAAATCTAGGTAGTTACATAATGATTATGTACACAATTATGAACATTTTTTTGGTCAGAAAGTTTGTATGTGTATGTATTTAACAAAAACCACAGAATTCAAAAATAAATTTATGCAGTCAAAACGTCAAAAGCGCCCATTCTAAGTTCTTGAATTAGTAAGTTAGAACACCATGACACTTGTGTGGATTAGCATGTTATATTTTGATAATTTGTCTATATCAATTGTATCCCCTTTGGAAGAGCTAATTAGTTTTTTGTGATAATCCAATAACCGAAAGTTGTAGTTTCCTTGAAGCCCTATCAAGTTATTTTGAAATATCTCAGTAAATTTTGGTTAAATGACAATTTTTGTTAGAATAATATTTCAAATATTATTATCTACAATTATTGTTTGAAGCATTTTTCTCTTACTGCGTCCATTAACGAATTACACGATAAAGAAAAATTATATTTTCACATTTTCGTTTAAATCTGCTAATCTATGCTTTTTGAAAAAAAAAAACAAAATCAAAACAAGCGTTGAAGAATGTTACTTTTTGACATGGGTCATAATTGAACAGTAATTTTTTTAAGGGATGAGCGTTTCTTGATAGTGGTGGTTCGTCTTCTTGGATTATTTAATATGAAATCTACAGCTACTACTGTGGTTAATGAAGTTAACAATAACAACACTTTCAAACTCTATTCTTCCATCTCAGTTACTTTGACTGTTGACAGTTGACAGCGGACACGTGGAAATATAATGTCAAAATACTAAAGTAAGGCACTAGAATATATGAGTATTCTCATCCGCCATTTTGGGTCCAAGTGTCATAAATAAAACAAAGTATTGGAATCCAGATACTTTAATTCTTTTCTGTCAAATTTCAAGTTGAAATTGATTAATAATTGTAATATATCATTCCTTCAATTATTATATTTTATATCTAACAGGTAAGTGTACAGAATACTTTATAATAATATATTACCGTATGATTTGTGTAGTAGGATTTTACAGAATTTCAATAAATATGTTTTCAAATTTGACAGATACAAATATTAAATGTTTTTTTTAAGTAACTGGATTCCAATAACTTGTTTTATTTATGACATCTGGACCCAAAATGGCGGACGAGAATACCTACATTCTTCTAGAGCTCTAACTAAAGTAATAGCATACATAGTTACAGAATTCTGTGCAGCTTTCTGAACTTTATACAATATTAATTTCATCTGCGTTGAATCGATCATACTGATTAATATTTACTTGAAATTTTGTGGGTTCCGGTGCGTTTGCTGGTTGCGACGCTAGAGTGTGTTGTGCGCAGAGTCTCAACAAAGCAGTGTGATTTAAATGGTAACAAATTCCTCCTTGGTTCGGATCTGCAGGTTCCGTTACCGTCACGTCTCTCTCTCACTCTTTGGGCAGATAACCTGAGGTAGGTAAAAGTGCGGGGCATGCAACTCAACTAGCCTTGCCTGGAACCGTACCCCCCGCCCTCCCCCTTGCCCAAGGCGTCAGGCCGCTGCGTGCAACAGCGCGCTTGACGCTTGATTCAAGAGCAAAGAAGTTTAATGATCTACCTACATACAACGATGTACGAGCCAGAGGAGGAGAGTGCATGTGTGGACCGGGAGGGGAGATGTTACGACACGCGCGAGAAACTGATGAGCAAAACACGCGTCTACGTAATTAATAAGAGATTAATGATTTTTCGATTGTGAGATAAGTGCTGGAAAAATTCGCAGTTACACTTCGGGTTAATACCTGCGCATAATTATATCAAATTTTGTTATGCTCAATTTATAAATGATTAAGAGCTTTTTATTGCTATGTATAAACATAAAAGCAGCGTGCCTCACCCAGAAGTGGGTTACATAGCTTTGCAATAATGGCTGGTACCACGAACTCTGTTTTTGGGTGTTTTAAGAAAAGTATTTTAGCCTCGGTTTTAGCGCTGTACAATGTTCTAAAATTATTTTATAAAAAATGCTTCGAATAGAAGTTGCAGAGAAATATATTTATTACCCCTTTGTTTGAAGTATTTTTTTTATAAAACAATTTTATAACATTGTACTTACACTTACACTTCTCTTAAAACACTCAAAAATATAGAGATCGCGGTACCAGCCATTGGATTTAACACAGTTGAACATTTTACAAATATTTTATAGAAATATGCTTCTAATTAAACATATAGAAAAATATTTTATCTTAATTGAAAATATTGATGACCACAACAATATAGAAAAGCTTGATTATATTTAAATAGTGCTGCTTGATAAAATTTAATTTGATACAGACAGCACCATCTATTAGTAGTGAATTGTATCCGGGAGCAGTGCGTGAATCATTCCTGCTCGATGTACTGTTCACACTTAAGAGTTAAATATTAAAAGATTGGTGATTGGAAAATATCTATTACAATTAATATAATTATCAACATAAAGTGTTGTAGATACTACATAAAATTAATGTTATATAATAATTGATTGGTTAATATGTGAGAATCGAGTAATACAAATACATAACCTAACTAAATAAATAATAGTGTTGAAAATATATGAGCTAATAGTTACTATCAGAATATGTCTTACTAATTTATAATTTTGTTTGATAACATGCTTATAAGAATCTATTTTTTGTTGCAGATGATAATGCAGACAGGAACTTGGCCATTTTGCAGATTAAGTAAGTAAAATACCTGTACAAAGTATCAATGTTTTGTCGTAATTTATTAATAATATTATAATTAAATAATAGCAGAATAATTCTGATGAATATGTTTTACATCAAATTATGATACATGAAACAAATTCTCTGACTGAATATGTACATAATAACACTGGAGCTGCAATGAATGAAGTTTATTACGAATACGCAATGTTGCAAGACAGAAATAGGAGTCAATTAAGACGATTTGAACTTTACAAAGATGATGAAAAATATTTGTTTTGTTTGAGATTGCGTTGGCCTTTAAGAATTTAAGAAACGCTACGGTTAAATAGGAGTGAGAAATAAACAAGAATTGAATTATGTGCGTGAAAAATAACCGATGATGTAACAGATTTACAAATAAGAACAAAGCCGATTCAGAAGTTTTATTTTGTTTCGGAATACAATGTTTTGATCGACTTGTTATTAAATTTAATAATTTATAAATAAATATATCATCACGCCATTTACTCATTTCTGAAGTGGCACAATGCTAACAGCAAAACAAAATGCTGTCAAACTGAAACTAAAGAGCAATTTACAGCTCGTAACATTTTGAGTGTCTCGGTCAGTGTCAGCGACATTACAACGCGTATGTGTTGCACGCGTTGAAGCTATACGGTGTGTAGTACTCTGTACTCGTAGAGCCGATGCAATCAGTTAATTAAAATGACACGAAGCGTGATTCCGCGGACTGCAGCGACCAGCGTAGACGCGGACACTGCAGACGTATTCTAACGGTGTTTGGTCGCTCGCTGGAGACCCGCAAGAAATGCATGCTGAAGATCTTTAATAAGCGAGTATTGTTGACGTTTGAGTAGCAGCGATTTCATTAAGTTTGATTTATTCTCGATTGTTAGTGTTCTTGGTTAATACTAAAGTGACCATATTGTAACATTTTAACCCTTGACGGTGAAGGGAGATTTCATGTATATAAAAAATTGAACTTAATTTATTATCATAGAACGCAAAAATTGTGTTGTAATTTATTTTTTAAATTTCAACATACGTCAAATTGGCAAATACCTATAATAAATTAATATACTTTTTTATAGGACATAGGAAATACAATGTTAAAATTATCATTAGCCAATAGTTGGTTCCCTATTAATTTTAGAACAAAAGTGTCAATAAAAAAATGTTCTGAATAGAAAACTGCACAAAATGAGCCTAAATTTACTTATGTGATACATTTCTGTCATGAGATAGACAAAATAAAATGTATAATTTTTAACTATTTTATTGTTTGTTTGACAGATGGCAATTGGCATAATTTTAATCATTATTTCAATCATTACAAATTTGATCAATCAGAATGTCTCATTTTCCATTGTTGTGCATTTTAGATAAGTGATTAAACAGCACCATGCTGTTTATTCGCGATTAAATTGAAGGTAGCTTTATATGAAAATTTTGAACATTTTGAAGGCATATTTAGCCGGATAAATTTTCACAGAAGCAAGAAATTTACATGTTTTTTAGTTTTACTGGTATTCCATATCTTTAAACATTCTGAAAAATTTTATTCGAGCTATTTTTATTTATTAATTTTTGACATTTATTTAGCAAATAAAAAGAAAAACAAACAATTTGCTATAGTTACAATATAACAACAAAATTTCATGGTGCTTTTTGTTTGTGTGTGTACCGATATTTATGTGAAAATTTGTCAAAATCAACTTTTTAATACAATTTCTTCGGCAAATATTAAAGTTTATACTATGAATTCATGAAATAATCCCCTCGTGCTGAAGAATTGAATCGATTGAATTTGATGTCTAGCTTATTTATTAAATTTTGCTTTTAAAAAGTGTATCATACATAATAATTTAAGAGAAAATACCTCGACTTGCGATCTCGGTATTTTTTCAAATTATTATATACTCAAACACTTTTTAAGCAAAATTTATTGCATAAGCTAGAAATGTCAAATTTAATCGATTAAATTCCTAGCACTCGTGATATACCTAACTATTGGTTATTGACTTGTTTAAATTATTTCCAAATGGTAAATATGTCTATGATTATTGAGAAACAGAATTTCTAAAAACGCTCCGGGACAAATTGTTAAAAATCGGGACGTCTGGTCACCTAAGTTAATACGTTAGTTAAATAATTTGTTGTATACTTAACTGGCTGCATAGTAATTTCCTGTGAAAAATCACCACAACACAAGTGAAATGGGTCCAGTGTTTGGGTTAGGGAGAATGAGATGTGTAGGTAAAGGCAGGGAGGTGTAGTAAGGTGTGCTGTATATACCTCTGACAACATACACGACACGGACACACAACACTCGACACGTAACAAGGAGGACACTCACCTCGGCTCCGGCAGCAGCAGCGGCTGACGTCCTGTCGGTCGGCAGCCACACTCAGTAGTCCGCGCACCCAGCACACCGCACACCACTCACAGCACCACGCTCCACGCCAAGCATCACCAAGTCAAAACACACAGACTTCATTTCACAAGAAGTAACTTTATTTATTCTCGTCTGCTTAACTGGTATAAAATATACACAAAATAATACAAAAAATAAACAAATAAATATATGCTATATACAAAAATGTACAAAAATAATACAAAAAATAAAGATACACGTTGCGAGTCTTACATCAGTTAGAATTAGCATTTGTTTATTAAATAAAAGTCTTTATTATTGGCTAGTCAGTCTGCATGGGGCGGGGCGGGGATATCACACAAGGTAGGCCTGGACGCCGTTGGAGTTGACGACAGCGTGGCCGGGACGCCACGGCCGGCGTCCGGAGCCCTGGCCGGCGGCGCCGCGCTCCAGCGTGCTGTAGTCCGAGTCGATGCTGGAGTAGATGTGATCGGAGAGCGGGCGCGGCTCGTGCGGCGGCGGGTGGCGGCGCGCCGGCCGCGGGCTGGGCGTCGCCGTCGTGGCCGACGAGTAGTTGGCCTCGTCGTGCTCGTGCTGCTGCATGCCGGGCGCCTCCTGCGGCCGCGCGTGCCGGCCCAGCGTGCCGCTGCCGTGCGTGGCCGCGGGCGACGCGGGCCGTAGCTTCTCCGGGTAGTGGTGGTGCGGATGCGTGTGCGTGCCACCGTTCGCCATCACGCGGTGCGACGAGTCGATGGTGTAGTTGTTGATGTTGCGGCGGTAGTTGGCGTTGATCTTGTTAGCACTGTTGTCATTGTGCGGCATCGCGTAACGCAACTTCTCCCAGAAGCGGCGTTCGCCCCAACGAACCCGCGTGCCCGTTTTGAGGTATGGCCGCAGGTCGGGGTCTCGAGCTGCGTCTTGTAGAGTGCCACCCTCCTCCAGGAGCAGCAGCTGATGTACGCGGCCCTTCAGCGCCTCGTGTAGCGCGGCGCGCAGCTCAAACCGCGACCACTCCGTCTGCATGAAGTTTCGGGTGAGCACGAGGAGCACTCTGCGACTAGCGGCAGCCGCCTCGAGGACGGCGGGCGCCGCGTGCTGCAAATACGCGGCGTGCGGCAAATCTCGGTAATGCAAACACAGTTGAAACGCGGGACTACCGTTCTCTAGTTCAGCGGCAAGCGATTGCACCACAAACTCTTCGTCTTTGGGACTGTAGCACACGTATCCGTCGTACAAACGTTCTCGTTCATCAGCGGCACCGGCTGTGCCACCCGCGGCCCAGGCCCACAGCCGCACGCCGTACCGCGAGTACAGCCACACGCGCACCAAGTCACGGAACACGAACCACAGCACGCCGCCCACCGCGATCAGCACCAGCACTGCCAACGTCGCCACTACCATGGGCAGGTAGTCGGACACCAGCATGTTGTCGATGACGGAGCCGCCCGCGTAGTAGTCACTGCAGGCCGTGTCGTTGAGGTCTAGCTCGCGCCGCTGCGGCGGCTTGGACTCGTTGTTGTAGCACCACACGTCGCCGCTGTCCACCACCTTCTGTGCGTTGTCGCTGAGCCACGACGTCAGCTCCTGCAGGAACTTGCACCGACACGACCACTGATTGTTGCCCAGTGATAATTCTGTTAAATGTGCGTTGAGAGTGAGCTGCCACACTGGGAACGTTACTAAACGATTTCCGTCTAAACGCAAAATCTCCAGCGATCTTAACGGCAACAGAGTGAGATTGCCGATGAACTGAATAAGGTTGTTTTGTAAGTACAGCTCTTTGAGGTGTGCTAAATGCTCAAATTCAAACCCTTTCAGCTCTTGTATGCGATTATCTTCAAGATGTAACGTTTGCAGGGCGTTTAAACCATTAAAGGTACGATTTTGTATGGTTTCAACACCGCTGCTATTAACATACAACACACGCATATTCTTACGGCCGATGAATACGTGGTTCTGCAGCTCACGGAAATCGTTTCCGTCGAGATAAACTTCAGTGGCGTCCATGGGAATTCTGTGCGGGATTTCAACAGCGTTTTGACCTGAGCAGTCGACGACGTTCGTGTTCCACGTCTGATCGTGGTAGCATGAGCAGTTTTGCGGACACATCATCTCACAATCGCAGGCGTCAAAGTCGCAACAGTGACATAGCGCAAAACAGTGCGTCTCGTACGGACACAGGAAATCACTCGGCTTAGCATTCACCAGCGGCATGTGCACCATACCCCGCGTGTACGTCATTTTGCACATCACATTATCCAAGTCCATAATACGCGGATATTGACGCGTACTCGTCATATTGTTGATCATTTGCAACCACTCCATAGAACAATCACACTCGAACGGATTTCCACCCACGTAAAACTCGGGCAGGGAACGGTTTGCGGGCACCGGAGTCAATCTCAGCGCATTCAAGTCCAACTTGGAGATTTCGTTCGCGTACATATCCACTCGCGCGAGGTTGGTTTTATCGAGGAACGTATTCGCTTGAATGTTATTGATAAAGTTATTGTTTATGAACAACAGTTCTACACTATTCGGTATCGACATGGGCGTAATGTCCGTAATACGATTATGACTAGCATCTAACGTTTTCACTCGGATTTCGTCCTGAATTTTATAATAGTTTGCGAGACTTTCGATAAAGTTGCCGTGAATGTCCAGCCACTTCAAATTGCTCGGAATGAACGCGTAATCGAACCACACGAGATGATTTTCTGACAAGTTGAGCCACAGCAGGCTGGCGAGCGTGGCGAACACACCGTTGATGTCTGTGAGGAAGTTCTCGTCGAGGCGGATGGCCTCAAGCTGCGTGTTGCGGTCGAAGGTGCCGCGTTCGATGCTCTGGATCTTATTCTTGGCGAGGTTGAGCACCTGCAGGCTCGGCAGGTCCCACAGCATGCCGCGCGACAGATTGCCGATGTTGTTGTCGATGAGTCGCAGACCCGTTAACTGCTGCAAATTCCTGAACGAGCCGTTGCGGAATTCACTGATCTGATTTTCACCCAAATCCAGAGTTTTCAAAAACGACAACTCTTGCAGGGCTTCGGGAACTTCTTGCAGCGCATTTGAACTTAAATCCAGTTCTTTTAAGTCTGAACAGTTACGAAATGCTTGTGGGTCGACGCTTACTATTAAGTTATTGTTCAGCGTCAACTTGGAAAGCACGAATAAACCGTTAAACAGTAGTGGGCTGATGGTATTCAGTCTGTTCTCGGCCAGGTTTAACGTATGTAAATTGTATAAAGGAAGGAAAGCATTATCATCAATGAAACCAATGGAATTGTTTCGTAAGTCAAGGATTTGCAGGAAAAACAGATCTTTAAAGGTTCGACTGTCGATGCGAGTCAGGGCGTTGTGGGAGAGGTTCAGGACAATAAGGCGAATAAGGCCGGTGAAGGTGCCAGCGTCTACGTGGCCGCTGGTTAGCTGGTTTCCGGATAAATCCAGAACTAATAACTGTTCTAATCGGTGAAACAGACCCTTGGCAAGTGAAAACAGTGAATTATTCTGCAGATGAATTTCACGTAATTCCCGAGATCCGGCGAACAATCCTTGCGGCAGTGTTTCCAGTCGATTACTGGATAAATCGAGGACACGCAGCGAAACAAGCCCGGCGAGAGCTTCACCCGAAAGTTCAGAAATGTTGTTGAATCGCAGATCCAAGTTTTGCAGGCGCCGCAGACGAGTGATACCCGAGGATTCGGGCAGCGAGCGCAACTCGTTGAACGAGACGTCGAGGTGCTGCAAGTCCGTGCCGCCGCAGTTGGGTCGCGGAGCCGCGTTCTCTCCGAAGCCAAGTCGCTCGGCAGCTCTGATGCGATTTCGTGTTAAGTTCAGTGTCTGCAAATTGGGCAGCGCACAGAACACATCGTCCGGCAGAGCACGGATATTATTATCTGCCAGACTAAGTGTGTGCAATTCTTTCAATCCGGCGAAGCTGTCGGCAGCCAACTCTAAACTTTTCGCTGAACCCCACTCAGCGTTATGCGTATGAATTGCAAGTCGTTTAAGGTCTCGCAGGCCTTCGAATGAGTTTGACTGGATGTGCAACAACTTGCAGTTGTCGATGGAGAGATCTTCGAGTTGGTGTAGTCGCTGGAAGCCTTGTGGAGGCAGAGCGCTCTCATAGAGCAGAACGTCGCTGCACTGGACTCGGAGCCGCGAAGTGCCTTCGACGGGCAGGAGCGCGAGGCTGGCACCGGCACCATCGCCGTCCAGTGTGCGGACTCGGCACGTCCAACTTCTGGGTGATGAAGTTTCGTTGTTATCCGTGTGCCACACGCAGGGCTCGGCTGCCACGGCCGCGGCCAGCGCGGCGCACCAGGCCAGCACGCGCACCCACATCACTGCACTGTACGACGGACTACGAACACAACCACAATACTGTCCTCATGTCCACACGCGAACTGCTATCACGACTCCGTCATATTCCACGTGAACGCGCGCGACACACCACTGCACCGTGGTCCGGGAGAGCGGTGATGGTGATGGTCGGAGAGCAGCGCGCGACTGACTTCGCTGACTGCTTGTGACTGACTGAGAGTGTTACGAGGAGAGGACACGAACGACTGCGATCTATCCTCCACCGCAGCTGAAGCAAGACTGGAGAGCGGACGGCTGCCGCCGCGGTATATACCAAACTGTGTGCTTGGCTCAGCGCACGCCGCTCGCTAGTTCACCGGCTGGCCGGCTGCTCCGAGGGCGCTAGCTCTCAGAGAACCGCGACCCCTCAGTTTTTAGTTCCCCTTTCCACTCGAAACAACCCTGCACCCCACCACTAAACTACACACTATTGTCGTTGCACAGTCTACAAACACTTTTATGATTTTTGTAATATTTGATATATTTTTAAAGTTGAGTTTCATTCATTCAATATTAATTGAACATAATAATTATCATTGGCTGAACGATAATTACCAAGCAGATAATAAATTGCATAACATTAATATCATAAATGTGTGTGCATATCAAATTATTATTAATGATTCGTGATGAAAAATGCCTGTTTAATTAACACTTATTTTCCAGATTATATCGATATTTTTTAAGCAACAGTATTAATTCCTAGAAATTTAAATATAAATATTAATCAATTGGTGTGCAAACTTTCTGTTCTATTATCTAATTTCAAAGAAAGGATTATATAAATTTCACAAGTCACAATTTACAATTGAGAGTCTTATGTGCCGTAATCAACAGCAAAATATGTAATTTATTATTTCAAAATAGTTCATCTCATAAAATTTTATATATTTAATAATATTTATAGAAAATGATTAATATTTTTATGTTTTAAGGATAATGTTTTCCCCATATATTTAAAACAGAATTTTTTGTTATTATTGACAAATATATTGTGTTTTAAATTGACAATTTCAACAATTGTGACAATTTGTTAAATTAAAATTTTGTCAATTATGAATTTTTAACAAGAAAAACTTTTGTTTTTATTTATTTGCTGGACTTATAAAATTGAACAAATAGACTCATCAATAATAACAAGTAAATTTAGCTAACTCATCTATTTGAAATTGTTAAAGAAGATTTGTATTATTTGTAAGTAACTACCTATGATTTATTGTTCTGCTTCAATATAATTACTAAAATATTGAGTCAAAAGCACATAAAAATAAATGTTAATAATTACTATATTCACAAATATATTTAGTTACGA
The DNA here is from genome assembly GCA_963942605.1 of Poecilus cupreus. NCBI lineage: Eukaryota > Metazoa > Arthropoda > Insecta > Coleoptera > Carabidae > Poecilus > Poecilus cupreus. Next base: position 30,683,577 of record OZ012720.1, read on the forward strand.
AATACACAAAAATAATTTGTTACTTGCTAATAAATTTACAACTTATTAAAATAACAAAAAATAACGGTGGATCGTCTGGAACTAAAAATTTCAATTTTTACTAAAAATTTTACTGTGTATCTTCCACTTTTTAGACAGAATGGTAATCATAACAATGTCCGAAATTACGAGTTATATTGTCACCATCTATATCTGCAACATACTACTACTACAATTATTTAGTACTATTTAAAATACTTGAAATAATAAAACTGAGGTAGCATTTTTATGTAAAAGAACTATACAATTTTCTCTAGTAACTGTCGTACTTGTAAGACAGTACATAAGTTATCTGTAGATCTGTGGATTAAAGGAATCCTGGTATTCCCTGCATTCAGTCAAATTCTAACGTTTTACGTCGTTTTACGCCAACTAATCTATTTGAAAAATAAAGGCTTAAAGAAGCTACCTGCATATTTTCCCGAATATTGTCAGTTTCGACAGTGATCGAAAAATAAATACATTGCTTGGCGATAAATCTGCTTAAAATTCCGCAAAAATTCTATGCACAAATATTTACATTAGACAGGTACGTCCCAAAATTAAAAAAAGATGAGAGAATCTTCCAAACCTAAAATAATCTCCGGCGGACAAAAAGCGACATAATACAATCCACAAACACCTGTACACAACGCCACTTAAATCCCAGAGCCTTGTCGACGAGCTCAGCAGCTACCAAAATTTTCATTCTTTCTTGTTGCTCTTTTACCTGCCAAACGAACAAGAAACCTTCGAATTTTCAAACAACATTCAAGCAAAATATATTAATTTCAGAACTACACATACATGGATATTGTTGTACAATATTTACGCAATCATTTATTATTTGGCATTATTTATGATATCTTGCATTCGAATACGTAGGTATCTGTAATTAATTTATAAATAAAATAAATAGGTATAGCATCATGTCGTATACCTATTTTTGGTGTGGAGCTCTGCATTTGCAGATCTCGCTACCAATCTTCAAGTCTCGGTTTCCAAAGATTGTAGTACACAGGAAACTACAGGGGTAATTTGAAATGGCAACAGCCGGTTGCGGGATTTGAACTCAGAATCTCATGATTTTCAGTCCGATATATTAGTCAATTATCATTTTTGTAATTTTTGTTTATATTTGCAATTTTGGTACCTAGACAAATTAAAAATTGATAATCAAAACCAAAACACTTCAAAAAATATTTGAAAAAAATAACTTTAAATTTGGCCAAAAAAAATGCTACTAAATTTTTTGTAAATTGTGAAAATACTAATAAATGATTCTATTTTTCGTGAAATATTGCGATTATGACCAAATCTTTAGGCAGATAATTTGATGGTTGGTAAAGTACACTGATAGATAATAATGTTTTCTTATAACAAACTGATTCCTTTTAAATGAAGAGAAAAATGTATTTGAATAGTGCCAATCCGATTTCGTTTTCATTGAAAACTTTTGTAGGTTTAATAAATATTCTAGTATGAAAATGAATTTAGTTTTGAAGGAACATTATCAAAGTATTCAACTGAGACCCATTGTGATTACGAAGTAGTTTGAATAGGAGTAGTTTTATTTCAAAATAATATTGTTTTAAATTAAAATGTTTTGTATAAAATTAAATCGACTTCTTTTCATTATTCTTAAAAACAAAATTTAAAATATAGCTTTTTTTTTCAAAAAAAAAAGAAGATAAATAAAATTAATGTTCAAAATTAGTAATTTTTTGAATTTAACCTAATCATTTTATAAGAAATAATATTTTCTTTAACGAATGCGACAAAAGGATAACTGAAAATTTTCTTGAAACTAGGAATTATTTTTATGAGTGTATTTGATCAGGATCACTATTTGTATAAATTTGATTTCAGATTTTATGTAATTTTCTTTTTTTTATTAATAACCTTTTTAAAATTTTATTAATTTCCAGTGTTTAACATGCACCTACTCCAATTTTTAAATTGTAGCATCAAAATTTTTCAGAATTTTCGTTTTTTTGATGAAGATTACGCAGAATAACTCGTAACGTTATATATTTACAGAACTTAATCCAAAAGTTTTTTTTATAATATCATAGTTGTAAATAATATAAGTAAAACCTAGCATGCACCGTTTGGGAACCACGGCTTGGCGCACCCTATCCCATCCCAACGTCAGAACCTCTACCTGTCCACCCTGCCCGCCCCTTCTTCACTACCCTCTAGTCTGCATTCACGGCGTGCAGAATTAAACTGGAAAAATTCATACGCGGCCGACTTTAAAAAATTAAATCGCGTAAAACGTATCAGTCAGGCGGCTATATAGATATCCGTCTTTCGTGAAATATTCAGCGCGTACCGCGCACTATGCGTAGAGAGGGCATTAGTAATTCACCGGGCGAAAACAATAAAAATTTTATCGTACGGACCCCGCCAACTTCTTACAAAACAGCGCGGGAATGAGGATGGAAGATGGAACTTTCCGAAGATCTAAACAATTGCATGAAAAAAACACGAGCACGGCTAGCTTTGTTTATGTTTTCATTTTGGTGCTGTGAATACGTTAGCGTCATTGATTTCGCTCCTGGAATTGATTGCTTCGTGTTGCTGCATTTTAAATTGAAACTTGACTTTGAGAAGTTTACGGCTTTGTTTCCTGCCCATAAACTGTTTATTATTTCCTGATATCGCACATTACATATATTTAAATTCCTGCTCTAAACAATATAGCTACTCAAACTGGCCCATTTATGACATACATTTCATTGTCAGTTTTTTCAATATAAATATTTATAATTTTCAATACAATAGGATATATCATAACGCTTAAGTTCCTCTTAACTTTGGCGGGAGAGAAAATCGTATAAAATATACCGTGAAATTAATTCATTCATTACAGTATTAATCTGGATACCAGTTCTATATAATAGCACTGTGGTTCCATTGGTTATCGATGTTAAATGAACTAATGATGAAAAAAAAAGTCGAATGGTTACTTGTCAATTCTGGTTATAGTTTGTGATATATTTGTTAATTTATATCCTGAACATCCTAGACCAATGCCTTCCAGAGTAAATAAATAATTATCACTTATTATGATGAAAATCGAATTTACATTTTTGGACCAATCAGAAGTGAGAATTTTTGTCGTCTCTACCAATCAAAATTTAATTGGTAGATACGTCAAAAATTCTCCCTTGTGCTTCTGATTAGTTCAAATCGTGCATAATTTTTATATTTGCGTTATGATACATAGAATTGGTTCTTTTTTTATTCCTCTATTACTATTGCCTATACTGTAAATAGAGTTTAGAAAAAATAATTTATTTGTTAGCGCATCGGGTTGTTGATTATATGACCTTTGTGATTATACCTGTACAAATATATATGGGGGTTATAACTTGACGGGTACATCACGTATATTAATCACTTACCGAAATCTGCGAAATTGGTTTTATAAATAATAATTATTGGCGTGAAAATATATAAATTCTGCTTTTTGGGAAAGCAAAAATGTTTCATAGCAATATGAACTAAAATTTTTCTCGGAAACTAGGTCCCAATAAATTATAAATATACAGAATTGTAACTGTATTTATTTTATTGCTTCTGAACGGTATAAAATTTAAGGAATTGTCGTATCTTAAGGTGTCCAATAAAATAATTTTGCCGGCTCAAAACCATAAAACCCTTGGAATGAAAAATATAACAGCTATAAATCCATAGGTCTGCACCTACCGTTTATGAGGCCCGGTCACCCACAATAACCGGTGGGCTTGCTGTTTACCAACTGCACCAGCGGGCGGTGGTTACCCGGTATTAAATTTACAACATCCAAAATATTTACAAACATTTCTTTGTTCAATTCAAACTATGATATTTCTATCACGATTTCCCTTGCAATTTTGACCATACCCAACAGACCACCCTCAACATTCCTCCTAAAAAATGTCAATAAATATCTCAATCTAGTGCAGCGGCACCGGTAGGCTCTCGCAGGTCATACATCATTTAATATTAAGATCCGAGTCCCCTGCAGTCAAACTTCCCCGACTTGTCGCGCTTACGGTGCAAGGGGCACGCGATGCATCTTGCGCTATACTCGCGTCGAGTGGGCTGCGCCAGAACGGGCGTACCGGGTTGCGCGGGCTGCCAGTCTATTTATAATTCGGTCGGTCTCAGTTCTGACTAGGTTGTCATTTGATTTTATTGTTCGCTTTTGTGTATAGTGCGGTAAATATCACAGAAGTCTGTTACCAAAGGATTGTATTGAAATTTCTTAAGTAGGGATAGCTCAAAAGAAACAGTATTTTATTTAATGAGCGTGTAATGATGGTTTTAACTCATGAGGATTAAATTGTAATTCGCTCGAAAGTGTTATAGCGGATAAAGCATATCATTAGTTATCAAGAAATGAATGAATTATTGTATAGTCGCAGAAAAAGATATATTTTCCTTGCTGATAATTTTAAATTTTATGATACACACAAAACAATTTGCGTTTAATTAGGCCGGATAGTTATTTATAAACACTTGGTTGCCATCGAGAAACCAAGTGTGAAGATTTATAAATAAAAAAAAATATTCTGTGCTAACAATCAAACCTTTGAGTGGTATTTGTTAAGAAAATTTCGCGAGTAAATAGCATTTTGCATTTGAACGTCAGTATTTATTATACTTCGTAATAAATAGTTGTGATTTGTATTCAATTTTTTTTAATGAACTTTTTTTTCTTGCTTTATAATCTTTGTCTCATAAATTTCAGCATAAATGATTTATAATAATTTTGTAGATAATAATTCTTTGTAGAATTCAAATATTTGTTTGTTATATTTTTCATTTGTGAATTAATATATATATTTTTTTTGTAATACTGATGTTTCTGATATTATAAAGCCATAGAACATCAAAGCTATTTATTAGAACTTTTTTAATGCTTAAAATAAATGATGTCGATTTTCACCCCACTTGATCATCCACGTTGGAAAAAGGTTGGTCATCCGATTATAAAAAGTTAGTGATTTTAATTTTAATACAGTTTTTAGTAATAAAAAAATATAACTGTTGTAATGTTACACTTATAATCCTAGGCTTAAAAGTACTTTTAATCCTAGGCTTAAACCGTATTCTTTCAATATGGTCTTGGGCATAGAACATAGAAGCAAGCAAACGTGCGTTATTCTCTTAAGACTCAAGGTTATTCGTTAATCTTTTTGGGCGAAAATCTTTCATAATCTTCTTTTCTTCAGAGCCATTGATTTTAAAAATACAATTAGCATTTTATTTTCTTCTTTAATCTTCTCTTTGTAACTCTGTTTAATATTTTATGGTAGGTACCCAATTTATGAGATGGACGATGATGTGAAAAAGAACGAATTATTATATTGGTTGGTATGTATAGGTTTTATGAATAAGTCATCAAGTTTTTGTTTCTAAAATTATATTAAAGAAAGTATAGTACATTTAATATTATCATACGATACTACCTATTTACTTCTTCATTGATTAGTATAACAAAGAAAAATGCTACTTTTATAACTGTATTTCGCTAAAATACCACCCCATCTGTAGCAGAAAGTAACGACCACTTCTTAGAATGATTTCAAATTATTTTTAAAGAAGTAAGACGAACGATGGCAAAACCCCCATCCAGGAGATTATAAGCTGAGCGTTCGGATGGGAGCGGGCAAAATGGGCAGATCCCAGTAGGAGCCGCGCCTGATTAACAGATAAACAATTCATGATATTTGCCCGTCAACGTTGGCTTTGATAAACAGCGGCCGGTGACAGAGGAAAGTCAATGGAAACAACGAAACGCGACCGGTGTTTGAACAAATTTCGCCAATTACTATGCCTGCTATGGTAATTGTTTGTATTGCCACTGCCGGCGTCTTCTGTACACAACTTTGATATTCATGGAACAATGCACTGTAAGTGCACTGCGCGAATTTTAAATAAGCGACTTTGTGTAACTGTAGTTATTTGTTGTTTGAATATAAATTGAGTCATATAATGGAAGGGTTGGCAAAATGACACTGGATGAGCTAAAGAAGATACCTGCCTTTGATTACGCAAGGTAAATTTGCAAGAAATTGACATCGACTATGGTGTTTCTTATCACAGACTGTCTCGATGAAATGGACGCAAAATTTCTAACGCTGTCGATGTCTTGGTTCATTGCGATGCATTAGAATATTCCTAATAAGCTTGAAGACAATTGGTTGAGGCCCATCATTTGAAGATTTGTAAATGTGCTTTTTTTATCTCCCACCATATACTTGTAAGGGAGGTATAGCAATCATGCTAAAAATTCGATAATGAGTTTTCAAAATACGATTATAATAGTTTCGCGATGATGTCTGTATATGTGTCTGTCTGTTCGTCTATCCCACTCAGACTGATAGACAGACTATCGGTTAGTGTGGATCTTTGGAGTTACGGTTTCTACAAAACTACTAAACAGAAAATTATATATTTTATATATATCAACCTTTGGGAAGAGCTGGTTAGTTTTTAGTGTTAATCCAATTACTGGAAGTGGTAGTTTACATGAAGCCCTATCAAGTTATTTTGAAATACTCAGGAAATTATGGTTTAATAACAATTTTGTTAGAATAATGTTTCAATAGTATAATATATGAGGGATAATGATAATCATTATTCACTTGTGAATAATGACCATAATCCCGAATATAATACTATACTTTTCTACTCCTGAAAATTCGTAAAACACTTTTGAAAATGATCAAAATTCGTTGAAAATAAACTTTGAAAAACGTCAACTTAAAAATGCAATGTCAACTGCCATACAGCCGATGTTTGGTAATCCACATCACGTCTTTAAAATAATGGTGAATTATGGATTTCTGGCTCTGAGATTAATCGAGAAAAGTAAATTATGAATCATAATTCATTATTGTGAATTATGGGTACTATAATTAACCGAAAAAATGAAATAATGTTAATATCAGGACTAGAAAAAAGCTTTTATTTTATAAATAAACATAGTATAATTTACTTGGATTATTAATAATAGTTAACAATAGTAATGAAAGAAACTTTCCAAGTTTAATAAATAAGAAATTTATTTTAATTATTATATTAGTAGATACTTAAAAAATTACATTAAATTGGTAGTAATTATAATTTTCATTTATGGCAAATAATCCAGAATTATGTTTCAATAAGTTGAAAATGCTTTCGGAACTCTTAGTAATAAATGAACAGATATTACAAAACTGAAACCTAAAGTCTTTGTAAAAAAACAACACATTAAACAATAATTATTTATTTAGCAAAAATATATCTAATTATATGATATCTTTCCTCAAACAAGAACACCTAATAAAAATGTAAGTTTTCAGTAGTTTTGCTGTTGTTGTAGACGTGTGGAACTTAATATATAAGCAATAATTAATTTATGACATAAAAGTTTTAACAGCAACGAGTTACTTGTTTCAATTTTCATAGAAAATTAACTAAAATTATTGCTGACTTGTGCTCAGAAAATATCAAAACTTTAAAGCCTCAATTGTCAGCTTATCGTATAATATAAAATATATAAATATTTTCAGCGGGTATCAAACAAGTATAAGGAGAGAAAATAGGTTAAGTTTCAAATAGTAGAGAAGAATAGGAATCATTCTTCTTGAACATTACTTTCAGCAGTATTCTTAAGCGTGTCACTAGATTAGATTTTCTTTGTTAAAACGATTTAAAAAGTAGCCACGTAGTGTCTAATATTTCAGTCATGCCCTTATAACAATTATTTCATATTCTATGGCATTAATAAAAACTGTAAATTAGCGAATTTTATACACTTTAAATATTAATTTATGGCTTCAGTTCAACATTGGATGTATGTTTCAAATATTTACTTTAAAGATGTGAAATTTGTATATACCACAAAAAACATTTACAATATTTATTATGCAATGGAATAAAATGCGAAAATACCTCTTTTGATTTGTTCCACATGAGAGAACAATAGGGAAATCTTTTATGTACATTCAATATAAAAGTTATTTTGTTATATTCGCGATTATATGAATTTTTTATCGTAAATGTCTATTGAATAGGATACGAAAAAATATAACAATACATAAATGTCGGAAACAGAATAAAAACCGAAAATGTTTTTTCTACCGTCCGTTTTGTATTTATTACTTTGATTTATTATTGTTCATATTTTTTATTTGTCAGGTTTGTTGAATTTTGGTAAATTAAATTTATATACGTTGCCTACTACAAAAATTTATATCGCAGTAGGTATAAAAAAATATTATATAATTAAAATATTTCACTGAAAATGTGAATAGTGTAACACCAATTTTTTTATGAAGATGACAAGCGGATTAACGTTTTGTTATATGCCGTTGAGTTGATGATTGTGAATTTATTTGAACAACACAAACGACCATGCTTTTCAGTGGGATTCAAACACACGACCTCTGGTGTGCTAGGCTAGTGACAATCATTACGCCACCGAGGTCGGCTAGCACTAATTTAATTGAGATATTTATTAATTATAATTATTAATTTTTGCAAACATTATGTAGTCATGCTCTTTTACTTAATGGCTTTAATGACTAAGATAAATAATAACAACAACAAAAGCATAAAAGGAAATAATACAATAACTTTGAATTAAATTATATTTCAAATAACTCATTCATTAAACAAAGTCAATACAAAATAAAAGAATAATTGAAAACATACTTTGCCTGATTGTAAACAAAGCAATCTGCGAGTCAAACTTGATGAGATAGAAATGATTTTATTTTTGCTTTGTTTTTGATTCCATTGTCTAAACAATTGAATTAAAACGATAAGGAATTTTTCCTTTTAACGTCAAAGGAATAACATTTTATTGAGTATTGAAAAACATATACTTTAATACATAAATAATATTTATCTATATGTAACATTACGAAAGATATCAGTGTATATTAGTTATCTATTTTTTTCCAGGTATTATAGTCCGTAGTGACCTAGTGACTCATCTAGTGTAAGTTAGTATTTGTTTGAGTACCTGTCAAAACTTTAGGGTTAACTTAAAATTAGAAAGCTCAACCATATTTTTGTTTATTTGTTATCCCATTCATTTTTACCATATATTTGTACAAAAATATTCCGTAAGTTTTAGTGATTAAAGGTTAGATGACATGGGAAAGTAACTGCCCATTGGCAGTTCAACCATATAATGATCAAAACATCACATTTCATATTCATCGTCAATGGCACCATAGTCCTAGAAGGGCCTCAAGTACTGTGATTCGTCCTATGACAGATAGAAACTTAATCTGTGTGACGATCTTTGGTTATTTATGTAACCATAGCGCCATCAGAGAGGTTCTTGAGTGACCAGAACTACATTGAAGGCGAACAAGTGGTAGCACCCAAGAGTATATAATGATAATAATTGCCGACCGCTAGATCATATTAATAATTAAAAAAATAAATCTATTTTTAAGCGAAAAAAAATTATGGTATTATTACCAGGATTTCAACCCAAGGTATTGTAATGTCCATTTAAATATTTTAACCAACTGTTCTTGGTGTAAATTGCATCAGAGATGGGGAAATTACTGAAAAAATATAATTAATTACTTTTTAATAATTACTGTCTCAATGTTAATTAAATTACATTACTTCAAGATCAAAATGTAATTAAATAATTGGCTCAATTACATACAATAAATGTAATTAAATTATATTAAATAAATAATAATTATAAATATATATATAAAAAATATATTATGTATAAACAATAAACGAAACGTTTTAACAAAAATTGTGGATTACGGTTATTCAAGATGATGTTTTCAAATTAGTAATTTCTGAAATAGAGAAGTTAATTTAGTTCTAGGTATAAAGCGAATGGCATGTTATGAGCATCCTAGTAAAGTTATATCTAATTTTTCTTTTGGATTTATTTGTCGCATAGCTGATAAAAACCAATACTACTCTTGCAAATTTTGATATATTACTCTCATTGTTAAATGGAGTAGCTTAAGTCTGTCCAATGTAAAATTTTCCACATTCACATGGAATTTTGTAAATTCCAGAGGACTAAAGCGGTTCTATAAGATTTTGGAAATTATACAAGAATACAAATATAAAACTGTTGAAAACGTCAAACTTAAATGAATCAAATTAAAACAAACAGACGTAACCATAGTAACTGAATCAAAATACTTCATATATCGCACTAATATGAGGCTCTAATTCGTCGAAATTATTCCATGGAATGATAGTCGTTCCTATACGGTTTTTAGTTGTAGAATGTGTAGTTTACAAAACAGTGTTATTGAAAAATATCTTTCGCAGTCTTCAACATAGATAGCAATTTGGGATGTGTAGCAAAAGATACTAAGATATTACTTATTAATAATTAATTATTAATGGTGAAGACCTGATTGTCAAGTACAATTTTATTCGAAGTGAAAACGCTACAAAAGACTTCTGCTTTTCAAAGCTGAGGAAAAACTGCATCTCGAAATTAGCAATTTGTTTGAAAACAATTTCCAATGGCTTGAAGAACACACAGGGCGCATGCGTAGTCACGGATCCGTGTAAAAGTGATTTTTTATCTATATCCAATTCGAGCAGAAACCACATCTGGCAGAGGAAACAACAAGATGAAAGGAAAACTCCGTCGCACAGCAAGAAACGAAACGCGCGAGGGGAGAGATCACAGATAAAGGATGATAGGGGGAGGCAGTGGAAACAACAAACGAGGAGGTAGGTTTCATCTTGGACACGTGCTTCTACATCGGCACAAGGAATGAGGGGTGTTACCCACGAAATTGCTAGTTAATTAATTTCGCAGGTATTGTTTAGAAGTAACTCAAATTCAGCTAAGATGTATTACGGTTTTCAAAGATGCTTTTGATATTTAAATAATTGAAGGTTTAAAAAAGATTGACAAGGACAAAATATTGTATTTTTTAAAACTTATTTGTTAAGTAATAAATATATATTTGAATGGATAGGAAACCCAAGGGTGACTTGATAAAAATGATGGAATGTGAAAAAAGAATTTTTTTGTCTTAATCAAACTGTTTTCCAAATATATTTACTTAGTTACCGGTGACCATTTATATATTAAAAAAAAAAACAATGTAATTAAGATCAAATGTTTTTTGCGTTACATTAAATCATTTTCAATTAATATATTATTGCGCATATATCATTGGTAGGTGGTTGTGAAATGCTGCTACTAATCTTACAATCTTGTGCCTTTCAAATCTGTTGGTGGAGAAGGCACAAGATTTGGTGATAATTTTTTTTTTTTTTAATTTGTCGAATGTAGAGTTGAGCTGAGGATGTACTCTATCTATCAGTAATTAAATATTTCAGTTCCCAAATTTATGTTACATTTTTTTTTCTATTTCATTGAAGTAACCTATACTATTAAATTTTTTTCAAATATACTTATCATTATTATTTCTGGAAATATATGGTGCAGAAGTTATCTTTTTATGTAAACTTCCGATGTGCGTGTGATTGTAATTCTTCTCCTCTTAAACGGATTGACCGATTTTGATTAATTTTTTTTTTATATACTTATGGGGTCACCTGAATGGTTCTTAACTACAGTTGGTCACGGTAGGTAGCATTGTTCTCCAGATCCAGATTTTTTTTAAATTTTCGTAACTTATATTTACGACTTATGCATTTCACCATCAAGTATAAAAATAAATTCATCAAAATCGGTGTAGCGAGAGTTGTTTACGAGAATGGTTTATGAAAATTTTGTAGACATATATGCTGACTTACTAAAGCGAAAAAATGGAGAAGTATTAATTCTTCTTCTATAATATGAGCCTAGTATTCCATGATAATGACGTTCGTATATGATTGTTTAGGAAAATGGATCAATATTAATACAAGCAAATATTAAAAGTTTCAGTTCTTACCGAATAATAATACCCCTGATACCCATTTATATGGCAAACTACTTAGAAGAATAATGTGCACAATTTTTTATTACGAAAAAAATTTGACGTTTTTATCCCTATTTTTTTACTAGCGGACGCAAAATTTAATTGTCTTTTATAAAAGATAACTATTATTTAATGATTTGTCTTCCTTTTGGGTGAGGAAGGAAACTTGTTATATAAAATTTTGTAGTCTCAACTATTTAATTAAAGTTTTGTAAACGCCTATAATCCCTACAGTTTAAGAATTGTAAAACATCACTAGGAGTGAATCAAAACATCATCAGAAAATTATAAAACTAACCCCGTGGCTCCACTAACATCTATCATATAGAACTATGCTATGAACTGAGAAGCTTAGAACTTAGAAATGGGTAAATAGTGTGATGATATGTTTATGTTTATTTATTTATTTACGGATACAGCCTCTTTAAGGTGAAGAAGCTGGGCATATTTACAAAGAAACCTGTCGTGTAATTAATTAAAACCACACATTCTCCATCTACACCAAACCGTACAAAAAGAAATCCATGTGTTTGGCTTGTCGATATGTCGAAGTCAAAGTCCACAGTATCACACACAGCGTCTTACCACGACGGGCATTGGCAGCAATTTCAGGCAGAGGATCGAGTGGATGTGCCGCCCCTCTGCCGCTTCCTCGACGAAGAAACCTCTCCGGCTAATTAATGTGTTGGCCGGAAGCTTGGCCGTCTGGATTAAAGAACATCCATTTATTGGGAAACGGACCAGCGAGCAACGGAGAGAGGCAGCGACTCGGAGTCGAGCGGCAAACACCACCATGCGATACGTGCAACATTTCGGACACGGATGCGCGCCACTGGTGCAGAAATGCCAGGGGATTTTAAACTCGGATTACAAGCAAAAATTGCTTGTTTTCGGGCAAAGGTCTGGTATGTACTTCATCAATATACACTCTCAAATACTCTCATAACTACAATAAGTAATTCGTAGTAGTTTGGAGAAAAATAATCTGTAGACTTTTTAATGAATTTTTTAACTTTTTTAACTTTTTAACTCTCAAATTCTTCCTTACATCATTACAATCTTCTATAAAATTTGTATAGAAAATAATACAACACTGTAATAAATAAATCTAAATCTGTTTTCTTAAATGACAAATATTTTTCTTTTTTGTTTAATGTTCCATGGCCGTATTACAATTTTTCTAACAAATATTGATTTTAATTTGATTAAATTCTGAACAACTTTAATATTTAAATTCACTTTTGCTGTAAAGTGAATGGGTAAAAATTTACAGCAATTTAAAAAAAATACCAATGAAATCCCAATATTCCACATTTCAATTTCACACTCTGTATGTACCCCCGTCCGCTAAAAATCGTGGTCACGAGTCTGGCTCCTAAATTTGATATAAAAACTCCGTTATTGTACAACCCCCTCACTCCCTAATAAAATTGCTATCACTCTCAAATTGTCTTTCATACCTCTTAAGAATCTAATTAGAAATACCTGCAAGATGTGCATTCGTAAACTTTTCTCATGGAAGAAAAGTTCTACCATTATAACATGAGTATCACCTTCCGGGGGATCCACCGACGCCACTGCAACTGCATCAACTCCACGTAGTATTTTTTGTAATTCTTTTACGATCTTGAGTGCGTTGGCGTCGGCATCGATGTCGGCGTCGGGACGTCTGCGTGCCAGGGCCACGTACTCACGAGCTGCATCAGCCGCTCGCACGACTCGTCGCAATGAACGTGTAATTATAGCTGGCCGGAACGGAAATTACATGAACGCCGTCAGACACTCGGGGATGAAGGAGAAGTGAGAACCTCCATGCTAGATAGAGCCAAATAGATTACATGATGTAATCGGGTTTGGATTGATCATTTTTGTATATGATCTGCACATGTGGTTCGCATGGATCTGTCTTTAGTTCTGTTGATTGCATATCATCACAAGGCGTCTTAGAAATCTGCAAAAAGATAACAAAGATATCATAATAAAATTATACCTAAATACATATTAATGTTTAGAATCTATTGATGAAGTTAGGCATATTTGCTGGTACCACGAGCTCTGTTTTTGGAAGTTTTAATAGAAATGTTTTAGCTTTGGTTTTAGAACTACACAATGTTCTAAAATTATTTAGTAGGCACTTAATAAATTGGTACACATATATAATTGAGATATTTGCTGATATATGGCAAAATTTACTATTAAAATAGTATATTTTGCAACAAGAATGTAATGGTACTCATTTCCTACGAGTATGAAATGGACATTCCAAGCGAGTTATACACTATACTTTTTCTACGACCACGATATTATTCCCTAAAAAATTTATATTTTAATAATAAATTTGTCCCGCCTTCACTATACCAATGTTTGACAATTCTGTATAAGTATCATAGCAATGGCACCTGTACTGAAATGAAATGACCTGTACAAATATACACAAAACCAATTCATTTCGCACGATACTTGCAATGTCATATCCCTAGCAACAACAAACATATAATGAGCAGATTTCTAAGTGGTCGTAGAAAAACTATTTTCCAGAGTACAATACTAGTGAGTGTACAGTAAAAATATATTGGATTTAATTGTATAATATTTAATTTCGAATAACTTTTCCTTGAACCATTTTACAATTAAAGGAAGAAAAGTTCAGCTAGCAATAATAGTCAGCACGTGGGTCGCTGACATTCGGCAGCATGCATGTGCGGACTCAAGATACTACAGATATTTTAAACATTTCTCTTCGCATATAGTTAAAAATATACTTAAAATATATCAGCATGAATCTCTTTGAGAGCAAGGGTAGCAGGGGTTAAGTAAAATCACAAGTTTTAGTTATTTTGTGAATAAGAAATAATTTATTTTCTACATCAAAAGATAGAGTTGCGAAACTAGAGCAATATTCTTTTAAAATATTCAATTTTCTAAGGTTGAAAATTAGAAACTACCTGGACACAGACCTAACAACTAGACCCCTGGAATTAGGGTAATTTTTAATAAACTATCTAAAATTGATTTGATAATTCCTACTCGTATATATTTTTGCACAATTTTAGACCTGTTGCATCCTTTAAAACAGTTCTTATTCATTATAGTTTTCAATAATCAGTCCAAAAATTATTCATGTTCATATTATTAAATAATCACACACAGAAAGTTTGCCATGAATTGTATGTTTAGTTTATCAATTTCCCTTTGTTAGATTTTATTTAATTCGTTGCAATGATGTTCAGTCCGAAATTTTTTTTATAAATTTATTTATTGTTTTAAATTTCATTATTCATTTATTATAAAATTCAAATATTCAACAAATTTGTTATAAATTGTTGTTTGCAAGTTATTTGAATTTGAAATTGTTTAGGTCAAGCTTCAAAACTTTTGACATAAAAATCGAAACAATAATTAAAATGCGTTTAACCTACATATATCACTTTCGAAGTTCAAGCTTCGATTTCAAGTACTTTGTAAACAAATTTTCGATTTCACAGCTCGTAGCAAAAGTGCGTCAAATGCAGACACTTTCCCGCAGTTTGTAAATATTTTCCTTTTTACCTGACCTTAAATTACAATCTTTCAATACATAACTACAGGTAGAAAAACTCGAGGTGACTTCAAAACTATCTGTGGCTGCATCAAGCCATTGTTGTTCTTTCTGTAAACTGTTTACTTCTAAGAAAGGTATTATTCCATCGGAGACAATATTTCAAGAACTGACGTCTTACAAATGGCAAAGACAAATGCGTTGTTTCTGTTACAGGAATTGTGTACAAGACACAAAAACACAAATTAACCTAATTCTTTTCACACAATGAAGCCAAGGAGAAAAATATGTTTCTGTCAAAATACATACAATATTATGAAAAGAGTGCTGAATAAGTCAATGCAACAAGCAAATTTTGATTGCTAACAAAAATTACGGACATTCATTTGTTTCCATCACTTCTCAAAACGTTATTTTTCTATTGTGCGTCTATAACAAAGCTATTATAACACCCAAAACAGTTTCTTAATAACTTATTCAAGTGTTGTAATTGTGTGGGACAATTTATATTTTTTAGGTTGGTAACTCTCCAGAAATATCATATCAAAATATATCAAAAGATATTTAAATAAAATAAATATATCATGCGATTACCAGCCGTCAAATCATGCTCGTAAAGATGTTAGTGGAGAGGGGTAAAGTGAAAAGTGCAATTGTTGACAGTGGGATTCGAACTGTAGATCTCACGATACACAGTCGGATGCATTTCCACGGCGCTATTTACCCCATCTTTAAGTAAGTTGATAATTTTATTTTCTTACAAAATCTTTAAAGTGAAATTTGATTTGTAGATACGTCATAAATTCTCACTTCTGATTTGTTAAATAATGTTATATACGATTTTCAGTAACACTGACTAATAAAAAACTACTAAAAATTAATTTTATAATAGTTGATTTTTTTTTGTTTAACAGAAACGTTGGAAAACTGAAAACTAAATATTAATATAAAACTAATCCGGCAAAAAAAAAAATGTGCACTAAAACAAATTTGTAATCAGTTTGTAAAAAAGACACGTTCACACGCTACACAAATAAACAGGATAATTCCATTGTTTTGGTTTTTTCGGAACTGCGTGGCGCATGTCGGCTTGGCGGGATCAGAGAAGGCCGTGCTCGGTGTTTATCATCCACGTTCACGGGCGTGCGTGAGTGCGTGTTTGCATTGTTTCATTTGATACGCGGTAACGCGATCGTAAGCCACGTTCATTCTCATCATAATACCCAGATCAATTGAACGCATAAATTTTCATAACTTGACAGTTTTTGCTAATATTTTGTTTTTTTGTTTTCATTGATTGGTATCAGTGATTAAAAAGTTTGCCATTGATTTTTATGATTAATGTTCATCTGATTGACACAGTTTTTTTATGTAATGTGCGTACATCCATGGCCTGCTTTTATCAGGCAATATTTTATATTTATCGCAATTATATTAAAAATTAAAGGCAATGTAAACTGTCTTTTATATCGCGTTTGATTTATTCAGTATGTAATTCTATTTCACATTGTAAAAAATTAAAAAATATAAAAAAAAAACTATCTACATATTTTATAATTTATTAATAAGTGTTAAATTCAAATTAGCTGAAAATGTATTACACCTTTATTTAAAAAATACATATTCGTAATTTTTTGAAGATTTAAAATAATTATTTATGCTACAGGGATACAGATAAATAAATTTTGAAGAAATAAAAATTATAGCAAGATCGTAATTCTAGGGTCGGCGGACCTAAGCACATAAGTCAAAAAAATCAATTTTTTACTTATGGGTTGTAATAAGTCCCTTTTTCATCAACTCTCAACTAAACTAAAGCACATAAGTCAACTTTGTCTGTAGACTGGCGAAAAGGAGAGGCGTTCCTTCAAACGTTTTGAAACCAAATTGGCGGAGGTTATTTTGCACATAAGTCAAATTATGTACTTTAGTACATCTAAAGTGTGTAAAATAATCGGGGTTGAAAAGGAACGCCTCTCCTTTTCGCCAGTCTACAGACAAAGTTGACTTATGTGCTTTAGTTTAGTTGAGAGTTGATGAAAAAGGGACTTATGACTTATGTGCTTAGGTCCGCCGACCCTAGAATTTACCAATGGCAAACTCATGCAAAAACTATAAAAATCTGCATTGAGGCTTCCGCTTTTTTATAAATCATAATTTGATGTTACTTAGTTACTGTTTCTATTATGTGTAGTATTTTTAAATGTTGAATTTTAATAAAATTTGACATAATTTATACCTAAAATCTTTTAATATTTTACTATGAGTTATGAAAGATTTTCAACTTATTATATTTGACGATTTTTGGAGAAATGTTTTACAATTTGTTTAGGAAAGAGGTAATATATGATGACGTTATATTGCATGGATTTTCAGTCCAATTATAAGTCAGATTTACATGTTTTTAACAAAATCTGATACGTTAAAACCAGCAGATAACAACGGTAAAATGCGTGCTTTTGTAATGCATTTTCTATAGAGTATTTTTTATGTACTTTTCATAAGCTGACGGCATTATAAAACATACGGATCGAAGATTATAATGTAATATAAATACTATAACTGTGCATGCGGTATTAGATTGCCATTTTACATGTTAATGTGATTTAATGATAACCACATAATGTGTCAGCATATACAATAAAGTCATTTAAATAGTGCAAAATGTAACCCATATTAAAATCGTTTTAATCTCGCACGTAATACATCACTGTACGGATTGAGGCGTGATTTGCGACGTCCAGACACTTGCGATATCACGGAGAGGCTTTCATGCATTCAGGCCGGACATAAAGTAGATATCCTCACTTTAACAATGGTATACTGTTGTTTATTACTGTTGATAAACAGCTACGTATTTTAATATGAAAATCCAGAACCCGTTAATTCGAGTTTTATAAGCGAATTTTTAGGTTGCTTAAGATTACAATTTTTTAATTATTTTAATCATTACAATTACATTTCTGTAATCAAAACGAATTCTGTGTTGTAATCAATACGAATGCATTGTTGTAATTAATACGAATACATTGTTATAATCATTACGAATACATTGTTGTAATCAATACGAATGCATTGTTCTAATCAATGCGAATACATTGATGTAATCAATACTTTATTATCATCTATACATTTATAATCTGTACATTGTTGCAATCAATTATTATACTTGCAATAAATGTATGCAAAAATAATTATAAAATTGAAAAAAATTATAAAATTTTTAATATGAAAATAAAACATCTCGTTTCGGAATTTCATGGAATGGAATTGCACGTATCTGGTACTGATCTGGTAGTTCTCTTGAAGATTGATCTTCGGTTTAAGATTTGGTGGAAATAGACTCAAGTTCAATAACAAGGAGTACGTTTAAACCTATCGCCAAAATTTCTGAATAAATTTTTGTCTAAAATAATTTGGGAAGCAATGCGCACGAATAACGGTTTGGCCATGTTGAACGCCTATGGCCCGCTTTTCATGTTACAACCTGTATGTATAAAAATGTGAGATAGAAAGAAAATTTTTGCGCCACCATTTAAAAATTTTAGAGTGTTTCTCAAACTGCTCTGATCTTAAAAGGTACTGTAACGGACGCGGCAGCGACAAGTTGAAGCTTGCCGGCCTATGCCGCGCCGCCGAGTGAATGACGTAACGCTAGTGGGTTCGGACAAGTCGTTTGCTCCACAATAGGGAATATTCCCGAAGCTTCCAGAAACAAGGAACATGCAATATAAAAGAGCGAATCGCCGGCAGCCGTCAGTCAGTCGTTTAATTGACTCGGACTCAGTTAGTCGAGTTGAGTCAGTCAGTCAGTTAGTTGACTCAGACTCAGTAAGTCAGATGACTTAGTCGACTCCGAAGTTACTAAGAAGAACTTGTGAACATAAATATATCGCGCGGTCTGAACATAAATATATCGTCTTAAATAAATATCGCTCGGCTAGTGTTTATTTATAGTAGTGATAAGTGTTAGTGTATAAGTTTTTGTATTTGTTATTTTAGTATTATATACCTAGTGTTAATTAATTATTTACTTTTTATTATAATTATTTGTTATTAATAATAGTTTTATTATTTAAATAAAAAGTTTAAAACCCACGAACGTTACAGTACTATAGGTATATGTTTGTGAGTGAAGTACGGTTTCCTGTCGTCAAGAAATTATTATAGTTTGGGAAAAAAATATGATTCTTATCATAGAACATAGAACTTCCACAAAACCACATTATCTTGTTTTGTCTTTGTAACCTCTTTTGTTGTCCTTTTTGTGTTCTTCATCTATATCTAGTTTTTACATTAATAGTACGGTAAAACAGTTTTTACTGCTGAATGGAGGAAATGAGCCGATTAGTCATGCGTGTATTGTACAACATTTTACTTGATACTCATTTGTAAATCAAATTAAAATTATAACCAAGTCCTTTCAGTTACACATAATTGTTCTGTCAAAAATTATTTTAAATGATTTCACATAAACCTTGTAAACATTACTGTGGCAACGTGCATTGTTTATCTTGTTTACTAACTTGTAAAACTTTTACAATGCAGCTGTCAAATAGTAAGATTCACTTTTAAAAGCAATAAAGGACTTGAGTAAATGGTGATTACAAGTGAGTAACAAGTAAATTCCTTTTTGGCGTTAATTGCTAGTTTGAGAGGTAAATTTTCAATACTTGACTATAAATTTTGAGTCCAGCCTATGCAGTGTGAGTGCGTATGGGGAGAATGCACGCACGCCCCAAGGTGTCGCAGGTTCGCATACTGCAAGCTGCAGGCTACCAGGCGTGAAGATAACGCCACCACGGTGTGTAACCAACACATCACGGGCGCGACACCGGTAGCTGACTCACTCAACCTGGTTATATATTACCGGTTACCGTCCGATAAAACAACACACTACTCATGTGTGTGCGATAGTAATGTGTCATAGAAAAATATGAGGGCGGCTATGAAATGTAAAACATTGGTTTTTAGTTATTTTAAAATGGAAGAATGCACAGAAGCGGATCAAACATTTGGAACTAATTTTGGCAAGAATTGATACAGAAGTATATGGTCCGTCTTTATTTATAGTCAATTCACTGAAGATCCTTTTCTTACAATGGTTACTACTACTACCAACTATATTACATTAAAAAATTGAGTAATGTAACTTTGTAAATAATTGGAAATGAAAAATAATGGGTACATCAAGAAGAAAAGAAAACAAAAACGTCTAAACATTTTAACAAGAAAATGGCAACACAGTAATGCTAATGTTCAAGCAAAACTACTAATTACGTTTAAACAATGTAACATTAGTTGTTACTGTGTTGCCATTTTCTTGTTAAAATATTTAGACGTTTTTGGTTTCTTTGTACTTGGTCTTTGAAGTAGGCTCAAATAGGGCCGAAACGTCGACCTATATCAACGAATACACATAATTACAACGTAATAAAGCTACAGTCAAGAATGTTTTTTGTTGATATCTTTCGTATTTATTTAGCTACACAGTAAAAAAATTGATTTGCAATATGTTAATTTTGCGGTTGTTAAGTATTTTTATAATAATAATATTGACAAATATATTGTGTTATACATATGGAAATTTGTTAAATTAAAATTTTGTCAATTCTGAATTTTTAACAAGAAAATTTGTTGTTTTTTGATATTTGCTAATTTTATAAAATTTAACAAATATACTCGTCAATAACAACAAGTAAATTTAGCTAACTTATCAATTTTAAATTGTTAAACACAGTTTATATCCTATGTAAAAACTTAATTTTTTATAATAACATTGATTTATTGTTCTGCTTCAATATACTTACTAAAATATTTAGTCAAAAGCACATAAAAATAAAGGTTAATAATTACTATATTCATAAATATATTTAATTACGAAATACAGAAAAATAATTTGTAACTTGTTAACAAATTTGAAACTTAAATTATCAAAAATTAACGGTGGATCCTCTGGGACTAGAAATTTTGATAAAATTTAGTCAATTTTGACTATAAATTTTTATTGTGTATGCCAAATCGCTCTTACTGTAGTATTTAAATATACTTATTTATTTATTTATTTATTAAAAGTCCCCCAAAATCGAGTTCCCGTGACTCCGGGGACGGCAGTTCTCGACTCCGGGCGTGTCCGTGTCCGGTTCCGGTGTTGGAAGCGCATCTCGCTACGACCCTTCCGAGACCGATAGAGGGCGCGACACGTGAACAGACCATGCATAGCATTACGCAATATTTAAATGACCCGCGGCGGTCTGCTCTGCTAATGCGATTGCAGCGACATTGTAAGATACGCGCCAGCGGCGCTGTATGCAACTACTGGAATGAAAGCACAGCAGTAAGATTATTACTATAAATCTTAACTGTGATTTATTGTTGTTTCGTTATGGAAACTAGGGCGGATTTTGTTTTATTTGGTATGCTGGACAATGAATTATTGTAGCTAAATAAATTTATAAGGAAATTTTGCGCAAATGGACAAAAAATCTAAATTGTATTTGTTACAGTGATTTGTTCTACAAAAATGGTATAGTGCAACAAGATTCATTCATACCATTCAAATGTTTACGAAAGCTTAATGTATTTAGCTAAATAATTTATATTTGTATTTGAACATTCACAGAGTTCAATTTTTTAAGTAGGTTGCAATACTAATGGAATTCTGGCCCTGTGATTGGTTGAGAGGAGTGAATTATGAACCATAATTCACTGTCGTAAATATTTCATCGAAAAAATTATAGCAATGGGGATACATTTAAACAGGAGTAAAAAAACTTTTCTATATCACTGTTTTGGAAACTACGCATTCCACAACTAAAAATTATATTGGAAAAACTATCATTCCGTACGCCGCGTTTGGAATAAATTC
The DNA here is from genome assembly GCA_963942605.1 of Poecilus cupreus. Classification (NCBI taxonomy): domain Eukaryota; kingdom Metazoa; phylum Arthropoda; class Insecta; order Coleoptera; family Carabidae; genus Poecilus; species Poecilus cupreus. The sequence goes on from OZ012720.1 coordinate 30,705,925, forward strand.
GACGAATCATAGCCGCTTTTTAGCGCAGTATATGAAATATCTTAGTTCGGTTGCTATGGTTACGACGCTTTGTTTTAATTTTATTTACTTGAGTTTGACGTTTTGAACAGTTTCTGTATTTTTATTTCTTGTGTAATTTCCAAAATCTTGTTATAGAAAGTATAGTCTACCACAGCTAACGGAATGGCATATCCCAAGTGCTATTCCATTACTTGTTGTAGAATATATTATTACGTAATTGTTTTTATATGACAGATAAAATTTTTGACTTGTTTTTGAATCGCCATCCTCTATGATACGATAAAACTTTGAATATAACTCAAATATTAGTTATTTAAACCTTCTCCGACGATGTATCAGTGGGTTGGCTAGTGCTTCGTCACTTAGCAACGTCCTCGAGTATTATAAATCGGATGATATTCTTGTTATATTAATAAGTATAATTCCAGTATCAGAATAGATATTTGTTAACAGCAAAATTATATTTTAAGGAACATAGAAAACAAATTTATTCCAGATTGTATGCTCAGCACATTGCCATTCTTCGTCAAGCAAAATCTAAGTTTAGTTGTCATCCTTATTTATTAGTAGAGGTAACAAGGATCAATCAAGATTACACAACTTGTTAACCAAGCAATTTCAATATCCAGACATCACATTTCAGCAACGTGTAAACAAAACACATAAATCCTCATTGAATCGAATCATTACGGAAGTGAATCCACAACGTCCAGGACTCCAGGACTCCTGCACGAATCCGACCTAGCATCTATCAACTCTCAAACCGTTTGTCATACACTCTTCTGAATAATGCAACACGGCCCATCGCGCCACCCGCGCCCAGTGTTTTCAGATTACGCGATCAAATAAATAATGAATGGTATATTAAGCACGCGTCCCTGCCCGCTCCCGTCCCTCGCCCACCGACGACTGTCTTGTTAGTTAGAAGGAAGGGCGCCGTTTAAATTGATAGTGTTTTTATTGCGGCGTGATTGTGAGTAACGTTGTAACTGCCGACGGTTTTTTATTTTGTTTTCGGTTTTCATTTGAATTTCAACGCGCGACCGCATGAGAAATGCTTGTGGCAGACACGAGGAAGAGGCTGGGGTTATAGATGATGTTTACAATAAGAGAAATATCAATTTTTGTGGGGTAGTTTTATTATTATTTTTGAAAAATGGTAATATTATTTTGTATTCGTAGGTCGTAATTTTTAAGACAATGAGTGAAATTTTCAAGAAATTTAATAGATGGGGTGACTCACCGGTTAATACGTCGTGATCATCTTGATTTTGTAGATGTAGCAGGAGTCAAGAAGAGAAGATTCTGGAAAAGAAAACTGCAGATAAAATACTGACCAACACTTTATTCCATTCATCTAAATGTTTATCGAATGACATTTTTTTTTATCAAGCGGTCTCAACTACTGAGGTTATATGCCGTCTCGGAATCTCGTTTTCAGTGGTGGGACAATGGCACGCAGTATTCGCTGGTATGGGTTTTCGTAAAGCAGTCACCCATCCAACTACTAACCGCGGGCAGCATTGCTTAACGTTAACGCTACTTGCCAAGCCGTTGCCCCGATTGACATTAATTACTTTCTAATAGAATAGGGTGATTAGTCGAAGTAGGATTCATTATTTTGCTGTATAAACAGCATCGATAGATCAAAGATGCAAAGATTGAAATATGTATTGCTTAAAATTTGACAGGAGTTTATTTGGTTTCAATTTATTGCCACGCATGTGTATATTTTTTGTTTTCTCAGAAACTAAGTCATTTTTGATCATTTTTGAGCTGCTCCATGAAGATATATGTAACAAGGAGAACATTCAGAAATAGTATATTGTACAACGAGCATGGAATGGTACTCATTTCATACGAGTATGAAAGTTTGTATCTTGAGCCGAAGGCGAATGCTGCAAATCATATGAGTATGAAATGGACATTCCATGCGAGTTGTACACTATACGTTTTCTACGACCACGATAATATTTTCTAATTCTTTTAATTTTAATAATAAATTTGTCCCGCTTTCACCATTCCAATATTTGACAATTCTAAATAAGTATCCTAGCAATGGCACCTGTACTAAAATGAGCTGATCTGTATTGAAATACAAAACAAATTCATTTCGCACGATGCTTGCAATGTACCTCATATCGCTAGCAACAACAAACATACAATGAGCAGATTTCTAAGTGGTCGTAGAAAAACGATTAATTGTGTTACTGTCAAAACGATTTTAAAATATCAAGTTTCAAACTGCGTTTGTACTTAAATGTATCGAAAATCGTCTTGAGAAGAGTTCTTGTTAAATTAATTGCCACACATGTGTGTGATAAACTTTGTTTTTAGTCTTCATAAATAGTCATTTGAGATTATCGCAGCAAATTTTCTGAAAAATCGGCTTGAGATGCCACCTGGCGTTGACAGATTTATAGACAGACCTGGTCGAACCCTAGATTAGGTTTTTAGTTTTTATGAAATTTTGTGTTGGGGTAGTTGAGTGTGTTTGGTCAACACAAGGCAGGCAATTGGTTTTCAGATATTGAAATTAGCAGACATATTCTCACGTGCAGTACTCTATAAAATGTAGAATTTTATGAAATTATTGTTTGTAAAATGTTTTGGTAACCGCAACTATTTAACACATTCGTTCGTACTTGTTCAAGCGTTTAAAAATATAAGTTGAACACAGTAACCTCATTTTAAACAACGCAGTTGTAACTAAATTCTAACTAGAATTACAAAACCCAGTAATGAATCCAAGATTAGCCTTTGTAGAGCCACCGCATCCACAACGCTGCACTGCATAAAGTTAAACTACCGTAAATTGTTCTCCGCCGCAGAAAAATAACCGCAAAATATAATAATAATAATAACTCGCATAAAAGCCGCTGTCGCAGTATAAATTTTCATTAATGGAAATGCATATAAGCCCAGAGTGGCGCAGCGTCGTATCTGTCGGTGAAAATTACCGGACGTAATCAGACCGAAATGTCAGTCAAATGTTAACGGCAGTGGCGCCGATTCAAATGGCGGCCGAAGCGGGAATTACTGGCGCTGCCAGCGAGGGTTCACTCTATACTTTCAGAGGAAAATCAGAGTTTTACAACCTACGGAACTCGCTGATCGAACAACGGCCTTTCCTGGACGAAAACGAAGTTGCTTGGTTAATATTAAGATATACAAGACTATTATACAGACTCACTAGAGTGGCATTACAGTTAAATAAAAAGTAAATAATTCAATTTGAAATTTGATACTATTTGAAAAATTATATTTCGAAAACTAAACATTTGTAAGGCGAAAATTTTATACAATCTTTTATAAAAGAAATTAAAAATGTGATTTAACCCCACTGAAATTGTCAGCGTAAGAAATATTAAAGAATTCGAAATTCCTCTTTGTGTAACTTAATAATTAATACAACCATTTTAAATTCATGGAATCCTTCTCATTATAATTAAGATTACGAAGGGATACTTCATTAACTAGGTAACCTTGAAAAGTGCAAAAATACAAAACTTTTCTAATTAAAAATTTTTCAACAAACTGTAAATTTGTATTGTAGGTACCGAATTATAATACTTTTCAGATTTTATCTTCATTTGAAACCTTTTGCTCTATTTTCCAAGGTTTGCAAATTGGAAAACTTTAAATAATTGGTAATTAAATGTTATTGTTTACTTCTTGAGAAAAACAAAAAAATGTCTCATAATATTATATGGCAGGTTATGTGCTGCTAACATCATATTTCTTTGTAGTGAATTCTCATTTCAAGGACCATAATATTATGCTATTTAGCAGAGCGTTCGAGGAATAAATGGTTAAGTATGGTTGATGGTTTATTGTGTGAACGAATGATTTCGAGTGTGAAGAACAGAAGTGAATCGCACTATGAAAGTGGTTTGCCAGAATAGGAATATCAGGGTCAGGGTTGCAAATATCTATGAATATGTAAAGACACTAAAAATGTAACATGAATAATTAATAATTGCCAGTTGTTTCATTAAAATTTTTATTTTGAGTTTGGCTGTGTTTATGTTGGAGTATTCTACTGCATTGTTATGTTAAGTCGGCGCTGCTTATCGAATTTTAATTAAGAGCGATCTCATCCAATATTTGGAAGCTGGGCACGGCTTGAAAAGTTAATAACATAGCTATTGCTTTGAAGAGCCACATAAGAAGTTTGTTAAACAAGTTTTCCGCTGGCTTGGTCGAAAATATCTCCAGTACAAGAATACTTGACGAAATTTTACAAGCTTGCACGTAAGTCCTGCGGTCGACGCTCGGCGTCCACCGCTGCGTCGCCGTCGCTGCCAGCGTCTTTAGATTGAGTCTCGCTTGGTCTACTTCAATTCTCTGATCCCTTCTCACGGACTTAGACTTCGCCGTATTTCGGAGAAAGAGGAAAAAGAAAATTAACGTGAATCCTTTTATAGTTATTCTTCCGTTTAGTGGACGACGGGCACATGCGCTTGCGCCAGCGCCGTGCATGCGCCCGTGCACGCCATGGACCCCTGTCGGATTTCTTCTGGACTACGCACGTTTTCTGGTAACACCGGTTTTCCGGAGACGATAGAATCAATAACAACTTGTCAGTATCTTCTATGAAAAATACTACAAAAAAAAAAAATTATATAATTTTTATTTGAAGTATATCTTCAGGTCATTTGCTATTTCCAGGTGTGGTACTCTTCTCAAATAATAAGCTCCATAGATGTTTGTAAAAGACGAATCATGGGTTCAGATAGTGGTGACCATTTTTAGAAACTTGTATCAATTGCAACGATCTTATGATCCAACTTTTAAAATAATTACATATAAGTTGAAAAAGCTTTCGAAATGCTTCTCTAAAACCTTGATTCGGGTATTGAAATAGTTATGTATGCTACAAGATGTACAGAATATTTTTTCCAATCCCATATTCCACATAAAATATCAAGATTTCAATTTTGAACTATTGAGAGAAGAAAAGTTTAAAGAAGAAAAGAGGCTTATAGATATTATTAAAATGAAGGGCTATGAAGAAAAGAAAATCTTGAAAGCTTTTCTTCATAAATTAATAAACAACCTTCAATCAGAAGATAATATAAATGTTTCTTTTCAATGTGTCCAAAATGTTACAGATAAAATCTGAAATAACACCTTAGTATCGTTTCCTATATATCTCAAATTACAAATCATATTCTTGTCAATCTTGGTAGCATAATATCTACGTACGTCACTAGCTTAGTATGCCAGAGGCCGAGGGTTCGAATTCCACTGAAGAGCATGATCATTTGTGATGTTCTAAATTCGCAATCATCCACTCTTGAAACCGCATGACCAAAACAGTTTAGTCCGTTTCCCACCGTTGCAAAAAAAGTATGTTGAAGATTGAGAAGGGTATTTTCCCGCTTCAATCTTCCGGAATTTACAAAATTGCTTGTGCAAACGGATAATTTTACATTGGACAGACCAACAGAACGATAACAATAATTATAGAATTACAGAAAATAAGCGGGAAATTCGTTTTAACCAAGAAAAGATAATCATGTCATTGGATAAATAAAAAAAAAATTTGTAGCAAGATTAAAATGTGCCAGTGCTAGACTCATAAGCGAAGCTATAGAAATCTACCATTGCATCAGAATGAAGAGTACGAGTTGAACAAGCCATGGCTTCCACTGTTTTATAAATCATAGTTTGTTGTTACTTAGTTACTATTTCTACTACTATGCATGTAGTATTTTGAAACGTTGAATTTTAACAAAATTTTACAGGATTGAAACAAAAAATTGACGTCATTGTAGAGGTGTTTCTGGATTTTAAACGTACAGATTGTAAATAATTGTAGTCACATATATTTTTATTTATTTTATTATTAGAACAATTATGTGACAAAAATTATTTAAATCTCTACTGTTTGAGATCCACCAACACCTCTATAATGACGTCACAACATTTTAAGAAAATCATTGTGGCTTAATGAATAACAATTAAGACTTTTTAAAAGTGTAGATAGTCTTCAATTTAGATAGTTTCTTAAAAAAAAAAAATATAAAAAAAATGGTGAAAGACCCTATTGAATACAAGTGGTAAAGTATCAGACAATGGATCATAAGATCTTTAGTTCGATTTTGCAGATGTATACTGTTATCAATTTTATCATCTCGACGAGACTTCACTTCAAAAATATATTACTTTCCGTGATCTGTGAAAGCAGAGTGCCACAGCCAAAATGTATAATTGGCGTTATGATATATTTATTTAAAACCCATTATCCAATGGTATAATAGTTACATTCAATTTTATATTTTATTCGACATTTCTCCAAAATAACAATCGTTAAAGTATAACAAAACACGATGTCAGTGTTTCTTCCGTTAGGGCAAGGACAAGGAGGGCAGCATCGGACCCGGAAACATGTGTTGGTGGTACGTTTCCGGCTGTCCCCGCGCCTTATCATATCGATTCGCCAACACTGACAGTGGCACCAGCAGTCAATGTTCGCTATTCATCGTTCACGCACTTTATTGTGTTGGATTATTTGGGTATTCTAATGGTGTCACTTCTAAACGTTGTAAAGATGTTAAATTGTCTTTTAAAACTTTGGATATTTGCGTAGAATATTGGTAAACATTGGGTGTTAATGAGATATATTTTTTTGCAAAAATCCTTCTGCAAATATATGAATTAAAATAAAGGTGGTTACAATACATTAAAATGATACAGGATTCTGTGAAAACTTAAGTCATCTAAACTATTTTACATTAGAAAAATACTACATAGTTGGTTTCTCAGCTTTTCAAAGAATACAACGAGTACCTATGATATGTAAAAAGTACAATCAATGCGTTTGATTTTAATTTGGAAATTCATATGGCATTTTTATTTATTTGTGTGTTTCACATAGTTGAAAATATATTTTTGTTTATTGATGCGTTTAAAACAAACTCCGTTTGCAGTGCTACTTACTATTTTGACGTATAGTCACGTGGTACTAGAAATACTGCGTAAGTATACAAGAGAATGAAACATATCTTTAAAAAAATGTTTTGTTTAATGTTCTATATAATATTAAAAAGCAAGATTTGTAATTTTCCAGTGAATGGTGTGTAACTGGAACAACGGAATGAGTTTGGATATTTGGGTAGTATGATTTGGACATTTAGAGGGATGGACCATTTGACTGGGATATTGAAAGACGGGTGTCTGAAAGGGTGCAAGGCATTAGGTGCTCTAGGTATATTTGCTCGAAACATGAATGAATTTAGATGAGGAAATAAGCCGTTGTATATTTATTAGGTGAAAAATGGATATGTTGGCTTAAAGGATATTTATTTATGAATTCATAAATTTGTCTACATTTGACGACGTTTCGACCTAAATTGAGGTTATCTTCAAGTCTAAATTGACGACGTTTCGACCTAAATTGAGGTCATCTTCAAGTCTGAAGTTATAAGTAGATAACAATTTTAAATTTAATGTTGGATGTTTAAACTTTTAAAATTATTAAGTTGAAGGTAAAGGTCACAAAGTAGCACAGAACAAAGTTAAGTTACATCAAAAATTGGCTTTAGTTGCTGCTACTTTGCGCCTAGGTAGACGACCTTCCAACACGGCGGAGTCAGTAAGACTGTATGGTCCTGAATGTTAGTTGTGGTCGAAGCATAAATGGCCTTATAACTGCTGCGTATGTATACGAGACGTGATCGTGTCCAAAATATGTTGGTGTATGGTGAGTGTAACATTAAAGAAAAGTGTGAATGAGTTAGTTGAGGAGATTCAGCTATCTAGAGAGAAAGTCGAATGAATGTTTGGTGAAACTAATATATGTGTGTGAGATTAAAGGTGAACGATTGCTTGGGAGGTATATTTGATGGTTTGTTGCGTGAACGAATAGATTCTGTGGGTGAAGAATAGATGTGCATGTATGAGTGCATGAATGTGGACTAACCGAAAGTGGTGTGCTAGGTTATGAATGACTGGAGGAGATTGATTGTGGGTTGATAGTGTTTTAGGGTTCGTGCTACCCCACTGTATGGGAAATAACGTCATGTTTTGCATATTTAAAGTTTTTGAGTGACGTTTGATAGATAGTTTTTATGTGGCTCTCATGAAAATACATAAAATTTTGATGAATTATAACGTACTTCATTTCGTCCTACTAAAGCATAAAAATTTATGCTAACCTTATACATAATCCATAAAATTTTATTCTATGAATATTAGTTCACTCAAGAAACTATTAACCCAAGTAATAAACTCAACTTTGCATAAAAATTATGTATTAATACTTTAAATGCCATTACTGCATGCATATTTCAAACTATAATAACTCCACTAGCACAACGAAGAATTTAATATGTCTTTTAATGTTCGCGAGCATCACGAACCGTCAAACTGACTTCGCGAGTGTCGCGTCTTTCTTGAACGCCAGAGCTCGGAAGTGAAAACAGTTACAGGTCGGAAATGCTCAGTGTATCGCGAAATGATCGCCGGCTTGGGATTGTTCTCGTTTTAAAGGTGCAGCCAGCAAATCAACACATTACACCCGTGGATGCAGCTCAAAGGAGATTACGCCGAGCGCCGGGAGATGGCAGCGCCGGCCCTCGCTGAACATGAAAACGTAATTTGGCATTTATCCTGGTTAACTGAACAGAAAAAAGGAGCCCTGTCGTGTAATGGAAATTCGTGTCCGACTGTAAGATGCCGTGGGTTCTTGTAGCATAAGACGACCGCGAAGGATGTGAAGAAGAAGAAATATACAAAGGCTTTTTTGTTTCCAAATACGATAATTACAATTATTTTCTAAAGGGTGTTACTCACGATATGATTTACTATTGGATATCTGTTGAAATCTCTGAGCAGAGAAATTGAATTTAAATCTAAGTCATCTTTGGAGTAACTAGCAGCCTGTCCACAAAATTTAATGTGTTCGACTGTATCATAATCTCTTGTTTATAATATAGTTTAGCGGCCATAAAATGGCTCTTTATGGATTAGTCCATAATACTAGTTGTATTATTAAAATTATCAACAAAATAAATTTTATTAAGTTATTAATTAATTAGGAACATATTTTTAGTAATCGTAAAATTATGACACAATTAGAAGTATTATTTTGATATTTAATGATTTTTTACATAATAATAGGTCTAAAAGTCTAAATGATTGAGATGAGAAATGACAGCTTGCACATTTTTTTCAAAACATGTAATAGTAAACAACAGAAAAAAGCTGAGAAAAATAATTTTCAATACAGTCAAACCAATACAGTCAAACACCAAATATTGCATGTAATACATAAATATAATAGAGGTTCTTTGATTCGCCCTTTTATGTTCCTGGCTAAAACCCCAAATTATGTACCTTATATATAAATATCTATTACATAGGTACCAGATTATAATTGGAATATATAATATATAGGGACTTAAATGCTATTTTTTGATATTACTGAAATTTTTACCTATTCATTTTAAACAAAAATGTAAATACAAAAATTGTTCAGCATTTTTAAATGCATGCAATAAGGTCCATATTTTTACCTAAGTATTAGTATTTCACGATATACAAATCAAATTAAAATTAATATTCATTTTGAAAATTGTAGTACAGTTATGGAAAATAGACAAAACCATTTTTTTTACCGTTTCATAAAACAATTTTAGGGTTATTTATTTAACAGAAAGAAATGGAAAGAAATGAATTCTCAAATTCGTCATTCATTACAATCTTCTAAAAAATTTCTACAGAAAAAATAAATCTAAATCTGTTTCCTGAAATGTCAAATATCGGTTTTGATAATTTTTTGATAATCTTATTACAATTTTTTTTATAAATATTCTAATTAAATTGCCTCATTGTGTTATTTTAAATTCTGAACAACTTTTACAATTACTCTTTTGCTGTAAAAAATAAATCTAAATCTGTTTTCTGAAATGTCAAATATCCGTTTTGTTTAATTTTTCATAATCTACAATTTTTTATAAATATTTATTTTAAATTGCCTCATTGATGCTATTTTAGATTCGGAACAACTTTTACATTTATTGTTTTGCTGTAAAATAAATAGGTAAAAATAACAGGAATATCAAAAAATAGCATTGAAATCCCAATATTCCACATTTCAATTATTCTACAGCCAGTATATATGCAGGAGGTTAAAATTGGTGCATTTTAATATAATTAAAAGATTATAAGAAATAGATTAAAGTTCATCAAGCAAGACTAAAATTCGTATAAGAATACGCATATTGGTTCATCAACCTATATTACTTACAAAGTAACATCTTACACTTTTGTTTATAGATAAAAAAGGAGATAGTGTATCAGCAAAAGGCAGAATCACAGAAGCATTAGCGTCGCAGCTTACGAGAGGCGTACTTGCGCCCTAATGGGAAGACAGAGAACTCCCCGAACAAAAAGCCACCAGCAGGAATCTATTAAAAAGAATTTAATTCCGTGCTCCGTTACATGAACACTCCTCAATCCTTTTCCGCGTCCAGCCTTTTTATTTCGGCGTCTGGTGAGGGGTGCATCTCGTGACGTCACCGCAACAAATCCTCTAATGAAATTACTGGATTTAAGGGCGGGCAAAGCTGATTACGAGGTGTGAATGGGTTTTATAATTAAAGTTAAACATAATAAACTTACACCTTTATTTCGTTCCGGTAGATTTAGGGCGGCCAGGAGAACTAAGCAGAATTAACAGCACAAGAGCAATGCGACCGCTGCGGCCGATGGTGGCGAGTGTTGACACGGTTTACGGGTTTGGTTCAAATCTCTGAGGTTTATGTGCTACGGGATCGAAATCTCAACATGTTTCATAATAAAAACTGCCACAAAAACACCACGGGAAATACTCCCAACACACGACACGTGCCAATGAAAAATTATAAATTTAGGACATTTTTAATTTGTTCAGGGTTTAATTTTTACAAGACTACGATTTGTTGTTTTATTGTCAGAACGGCTTCGAAAGAAGCAAGTATTAAAATGTGTTTTCGCTTAAAATCTTCAAAGAAGTTTTGCCCGAGGTTCCTTAGGTCTTATATAGTGCAACACAGCAAAACTCCAAGAATTGTTAAAACGATTAAATACTCAAGATTAACATTAAGTTGGACTCTGCCCTAACAAAAATAATAGGAATTAAATATAGTATACTCGTAGTTTACTATATTAGTAGTTTCGGGATTCAGAAACCCTCCGGTTATATACAAATTTGTTTCATTTCCAAGGCTAACCCGATTTTTGAGCTAATTTTTAATATTTTCATATTTAATTTCTGGCGTTATTGGGCATGTAAATTTAATTCTGTTTATTGATTCTGATGTAGAATTTTATGATCTCTCAACTTTTTTTGAACCTTTTTTGTCTAATATAATTTGTTAAGCAGGAAATTACGAAAGTATGATTTTACATGTTAAAGACCTATGTTCCGGGGTCGCGGTCAACACCCGGTATATTCACAAAGTTTATAATAATATAATACAAGAAAATATTTTAATAAGTTTAAGTTTCCGTTTTTCCTTGGAAAGATTACCATAGAAACAAATGATTTTACAATGTAAAAGTTGAGGTCCACTGTAACCTATACAGCGGAGCACAATCCATTCCACTAGTAACACCTATACACCTTGTTACAGTATCAAAATATTACCATACATGTTGGTGATAATTTTGGTAGTCTTCTGGTTTTACAAAAACGAAGTTATTTGGGACTAACGTAGATAATATCTCTGGAACTTTAATCTTATGGTATCATTTGTGTTAGTTGGATGCCTTTGGCCACCAAAATAGTGGTTGTAGGGAATTCGTATAGTCAAGATTTCTCTGCAGTCTGAACGTGTAACAATTGAAAGCATTACATTTTGAAAGTGGAACTGTAACTAAAATCTGAGTATATTCGTTAGTTGCTGTTGTCGTATATAAATACTTATTGTATTATTATTAAATATATCTTCGGTTTGACCTATTTTTAGTATTGTGTTCATCTGTATGTCCTTTCAGGATTCTGTAACCTATCCCTAGGGTGAACAGAAACACACGACAATTATTACAATCACTAACCGGTGCCCGATAGCTTAGTAGTTGTCAATTTAATTTTATCTCAACTTGGAATGGTAATGAGAGTGAGTACCGATCCAAATTAGACATGAAAATTTTTCTGAGCTGACCTGGATTCGAAACCACTACTCTTAAGGCCTGTGTCCACGGTGATAGAAATTGGTCCGAGATCTCGGATATAGTTCTATATCATAAATAGTGAACTTATATGACAACAGATGTCAGGTTAGTCGAATTTATGAAGTTAGCTTCAGTCAATTCTACCAATACTAAAAAGTAATAAAATATAACTCAAGAAATAATTCTGATAATAAATATATAAATAAATAAAAAATATATTTCATGTTTCAGAAACTGTTTGAAAATATTAATTTTCAGCTTTGATTGAAAATTTTTCAACTTTTCAAACATTAAACGTCAAAATTTTAATTTGGTAACATCTATATGAAGTTAGCAACTAGTACGAAAAAACGGACAGAGCGCGTTTTCTATTCGATTTTTTCGTCCAAGTTGGTAATGTCCATGATCCGAGATTTTGATTCGAGAACTATATCTGAGATCTCGGACAGATTTCTATCATCGTGGACACAGGCCTTTACCACTATCCCGCTGTTTAGTGTTTATTAGTTCTAGTTTCAGTTTAATTTTGTATTTAATGGCTTCTGTCATAAAGTTTAAAGGTCTAGTTGAATATAAATTAATAATTTATTGCTATTGTGTGTAGGACTTCTATATTTATTAACCTCTATCATTAAAGTTGATGAATTTATGAGACAATATTCATAGCTGTCCAGAAATATGGCGAAATCTGACAATGTTAGATTCCACCATAACAAAATAGCAAATGCCGATACGCTTCCAGTTTTGGGAATTCCATTTTGACAAACAATTAATCACCGCACCATAAACACATCTCCGTCACTCCTTTTCCCCATCCAATCCCGCGTAACACAAAAGGGGCGACGCTCCACTCTACACTACTTCTTGAAGATTCGCACACCGCCTACCGGAGTGATGCGCCGCTAATCACGCCCGTCGAGGCGACACGTTGTAGAAAGTAAAAACCGAAGGCGGCGGCGGCCGCTGATGGATCGCTGCTGGGTCAAGGGTCAAGTGTCGTGATGGATGATACGTGGTCACTTCACCCACGGGAGGAATGGAAGGAAGGGGAAAGAGGATGTCATTTTTCTCCGCGAGGGCTTGAGTAGTCGAATTAAATATGTATGAATGTAGTTGTAGTGTAAGTGGATTAAAATGGTTCAACTGGGACTTGCAGTTGAATGAAATGTTTTATGTTGCTTTAACTGTATCTTTCACCTGATAGTTTAAATAAACTGATTTCATTAATTATACAAAGCTATATATTTCACAGAGCTGATTATTCAAGCATATAAATCTATTATAAATTGGTTGGTAAAAACTTTTTTTTAAATTTTAAACACAGCAGAAACAATGTAGATAACAAATTTAATTATGTTCAAAAAGTTTAAATATATTTTGTAAACAATTTAACAACAAAAAATTTAAATTAACACTTCTCATAATTCTCAAACACAATTCACGCAATTTAAAAATCAGAATTTGTATAAAAATTGCAAAAATTCTTAATTTATGAATTTTAGACTGAAATTATTACCTAAGTTAACAATTCTTAATAAAAAAATAAATTATACTTCCCTGCAACATTTTATATTTCTAAAAAATAAGATACAAAAATAAGAATTTACCGAATAAGACCAATAACAATGTACACTGCAGGGACTATACCAAGTCGTATAGCAATGACAAAAAAGGATAAAGAAGATTTAAAAACAATGGAACGAAAAATAATTAGACCAATATTAGGACCAATTTAGATCATAGAAAATTCATAGAGAATAATAATAAACTATGAAATCGAACAAAATATGGTAGAAGAAGTGAAATAAATCAAGCAATAGAGTCAGACGGCATGGACATACATACCTATACGGAGAACAAAAAAAAATGATGCAAATAAATCAGTAGTAGAATGGAGAACAGTAGAAAGAAGAAGACGAGGCAGACCCAAATGAATGGATCATGGAAGTAGAAGAAAATTTAAAAGCAGCAGGAATTAAAAGCTGGCAATATAAAATAAAAGATAGGAAGATGTACATACATGGAGAAACATAACTACAAGGATTCAAATAACAGAGATTGAGCTACTCCAACAAAAGGATCTAGAAATTAGAAATTAATATAAGAAGGGGTAGTTAAGCCAATATTTGAAAACTCGGGTGTTTCAAAATAGTCAATTAAATTTAATATTCTCCTATTTTAGTTTAATTGTTTAATACGTTTAAATAATCCTTGCAAACAACTCTGTATAAAAAAATATTATTATAGTAAATATTGCTCAAATAGATTTTTACAAAATTGGAAAATTTTGTTTATTACGTTCTGCAAGTATAATAAAAAAGTATGTTTCTCAAGTACACAATAAAAAAAAATATTTGCGATTTGTTAATTTTGCGGTTGTTAAGTATTTTTAGTTAATATTGACAAATATATTGTGTTAAATTAAAATGTTTAACAAATATGACAATTTGTTAAATTAAAATTTCGTCAATTCATAATTTTTAAAAGAAAAATTGTTGTTTTTATTTATTTGCCACATTTATAAAATTTAATAAATAGACTCGTCAATAATAATAAGTAAGTTTAGCCACAATTTGAAATTGTTAAAGAAAGTTTGTATCCTTTGTAACAACGTAAATTGTTATAATAACTATGATTTGATTGAATAAAATATTTAGTCAAAAGCACATAAAAATAAATGTAAATAATTACTATATTCATAAATATATTTAATTAAGAAATGCACTAAAAAAATGTGTTACTTGTTAACAAATTTGAAACTTGTTAAATTAACAAAAATTAACGATGGATCGACTGGGACTAAAAATTTTGTAAATTTTTTACTATGTAGATATTTACAAAATTTAAAAATTAGAGCCTGTTTTAATTTAAACAGAAATTACAAATATAGTATGATATGATATAATATTTCTCAAATGCACTTTTACAATTTTGTGGAATACCAATGCTAATTTGAGCCAAAATACAAGTTGAACAAATGTTTATTCGCGAATAGCATCATTAGTTTTGAAAACCATATTTGGAATCGCAAAATAAGGAAATCTTATATAAATTAATGTTCTAAAACCATAAAAATCAGACCTCATCCCACGATCTCCCAAGCGACACGTGTCTCCGGTGTCGCAGCGTCGAAGTCTACCTATATCCACACTCCGATGGCGTCTCGGGGCGTCGGAATAAAAAGGCAAATATTTGTGGAGGCTCAGTGAACCCTTTCACTCTCTCGCGGTCCCGGCTCGGGCGGGTTGCGCTGCGTCGGGTGCAGAGTGTATAGAGGATACAGGCCAGGTAGCAGTATAAAACACCATGGAGGAATACATTGTTGGCATTAGCGTGGAGCACCCTCGTGGATTTCAATAATCGTCGTCATTAATTAGGGCCGCGAGCAGCGCGCATGCCTACCAAGGGATCGGAATAGTGACATTGCTGAACTGGATGCTGTATGGGGTAGGGAAAATGGGAAATGGCAGAGGAGTGTGTGGGTTATACTAGACGTGAGTATGTCCGGAATATGTTGGTGTACGATGAGTGTGAAATTGAAGAAGAATGTTGTTAAGTATGTGGGAGTAAATCAGTTGACGGATGTCGAATGAAAGGTTGGTGAAACTAATATGAGCCCCGTCCCAATTTAGTTCACACAGTTTTAACCACGGGGGTTATATTTCTAAGATAGGTAGACACATTGACATCTTTTAAATTTCTTTGCATTGTCTCGTTTTTGTTACGTAGATTAAATATTTCTGTTGTATTTAACATCATTTATTGTTAATTTAATGAAATAATAGCAAAAAAATTAACTTGTTTTACTTTTACGCAGCAAATCTTAAGATTAATAGAATTAAATTTGGCTTGTCAACTCATATGGGTCGGCTTCTGTATATGTGGGCAAGATTGACGGTAAACAATTATCTGGGCATCCGAGAAATAAAAGTTTAAGTATGATTGATGCTTTGTTATGTGAACGAATAATTTCTAATATGAAAAATGACGAACTTGTACGAATTGCATTATGAATTACACGAGGCGAATATGGTGTACCGGGAAGCAAGAATGTTTGGAGGAAATTGACTTGTTGGTTGACTTTGTTTCAGGGTTTATATGGAACTCCACTGAATGGAATATAGCGTAATGTTTTGTATGCAAATATATCTTAACTTTGGTGATAAGATATTTTAGAGGAGTGTGTAGGTTATAAGAGACGTCATCGTGTCCAAATACGCTGATGTACAATGAGAATTAGATTGAATGTTGTTAAGGAAGTAGGTTTTTAGCCATCTCGAGAGGATGTTTGTGAAAGGTTGATGAAACTAATATATTCGGGTGAGATAAAGGATGAACAAATGAGTGGGCGTCCGAGGAATCAATGGTTAAGGAATGATCGATGCGGTTCTTTGCGAGAACGAATGATTACAACTGTGAAGAATAGACGAACATGTATGAATCACATTATTAATATGGACGAGACGAATGTGATGTGTCAGGGTAGGAATGTTTGGAGGCGAAAGATTGTGTTTCAGAATTCAATCTATCCTAGGTGATATACCCGTAGTGTTATGTATGTATAAAATAGCGGAAAGGAATATCTTTGCTGTGGTAATAATATATTTTAGAGGAGTATGTGGGTTATACGAGACGTGATCGTCTTCGGAATACGCTGATGTATGACGAGAATGACTTGAGAAGAAAGTTGTAAAAATAGTGGAAGAATTGTTTTATCCATTTCGACAGGATTTTGAATGAAACGTTGGTGAAATTAATATATTTATGTGGGGTAGCGTATGATCGACTGTTTGGCTATCCGAGGAGAAAATGGTAAGGTATGATTGATGGTTTATTGCGTGAACGAATGACTCCAAGTATGAAAACTAGACTTTTATGTATGAATGTGGATGAGACGATAGTGGTGTTCCAGTATTTTGAAATTAAAAATTCTTCGGAATGCAGTCTAAAATTAAAATTAAAGTTAAGTATCCAACGTTTCGGTCATAACTATGACCTTCATCAGGAAAAATTTTAAAGTTAACACATGAAGATTAAAAGTATTCAATTCTCGTCAGTAAATAATAAATAAATAAAGTTAAAAATATAAATAATTCCACAGCAACACTTAAAACGCAACATAAATTGTAAACCAAACTACTGAAACATTGTCCAGTATTTTGTTTGAGTGTTGGTGCTACCCCATTTCATGGGATGTATCGTAATATTTCTCTATATAATTTGTTTAGTTTCCCCGCCGCAACCCTTTAAGGCCAGCATCAGCATCCAGAGCTTGAATATCAATGGTCTCGTATCCGGCAGAGTGTTAGATGCATTACGCGCGCCGTTGCACCCGACTTTAGCACTCATCAATCTGTCTGAGCGCCGCGTGCCACCCCACCCCACCCCATATCTACCCCTCGCCCCACACTGCGTACTGTTACTCTTCCCGTCACTTCCGATCTCCGCCCAGCAGCCCAGCCCGCTCTGCCAACAATGTCATTAGTTTTATATGTTTCATAAAATGTTCTACCTGCCGCACTCAATGAGGAGGGAGTGCATTAGGAGAGAATGAAGTGTGATTTGAAAATTGCTCGAATGATTTGTTTGAAAAACAGAATATTATTTTGGATCCTTGTGGAACTTTTGGTGGAGGCGCCAAATTAGTTATTTCTACCCGCATATATACGAGCTCTGAATCAAAACATTTGGTCCAGTTAACGTCATACAAAGGAAAAGGAACACACATATATTTAAGAGACGTATTGTTTATATTACGAATTAATTAGATATTGAGAACAATTCATCAATAGTAAGTGGTAGATTATTTGAAGGCATATCAGGATTTTTGGGCATATCTTAAAAAATAAATTAGATAGAGAAAATTTCATTGAAACGAAAAAGATGTAGAATAATATTACTACAATCTTTATATGAAACAATTTTCTGTATTTTGTTTTAAAAATAGTGTTCGTGGTGCCAGCCAATATCTATGGGCCAAATTGTTGATTTGTTATTATTTCAGTTGTTATTTTTCCTTAAAATGTTCTTAAAAAGAACAGAAATTATGATACAAATAAATTGAGTACAATAACTTTCCCTTTGTTAGATCAGAACTATTTTTTTAAGCTCTTCTAAATAATTGGGTCAAATAATATGATTCAGGGCTCTTATGTAAGGAAGATGTAGTAATAATAGTAAGTTTATAACAGATAAGCAGGTTTTGCTGTCCTTAGAATACGATTCTACTATTTTAACGATTATGTCCGTCTCCGTGAATCTGTATGTGACGATTATTTCGTCCAGGATAACTCAATCTAATAACGATATTATTTTGAAAATATATATTTAGATTTTGGATATACAGAGTGGTGAATTGAATTACGTATCATAGCGTTTTTAATCCTATTTTTGCAATGTTCAATTATTGGCTTCCATGATTATTTTACAGAACAAGATTTCTGAAATTTAACTGGAATCGAAAAAATTACGCAAATATATATTAATAACTTTTTAAAATCATAGTACCATCAGATGACAGAATAAATCACGGTTCTATAAAATGGGGTAGTTAAATAGCATTTTAATTTGTAAAGTATATTCCTTTTCATAAACGATTCACATGACATTGTAGAATTTCTAGTTCCATATAAAAAAGTAGCTTGCCCTTTTCAGACGGCAATGAATGATTTTCCTGGTGTATACAGGCAATGAGTCTTATAAATGTTTCACTTTCATTGCTAGTATTTACCGTTAGTGTTTAGTTTTACGTGATTTTGTTGGTAATGCTTCAGATATATAACAATTTGCTTTCCCAAGTGGGCGTACAGAAGACATTAAACTTCCATCTCACATCCATGTAGGCGTAGGGACATTTTTTCGGTTGGTTGATAAAAAATAAACGCAGCAAAATGAGAAGTGCATTCACCCTGGACATCTACAAATTGTTATGGCACTAAAAAAGTTTGTGCTGTCGTACGGCTTAATGTACGAATAATTTACCACAAAGAGTGGACTTCTCTAATAAATACGAATATAGTTACCAAATACGAGACTTGTATATGTACGCCATAAGTATATTTTTGTTTGGATTAGTAAATCAGGAATGAAAATTAAAGTGTCAATTTTTTTTTATTGGAATGAGAAAAAGAAATATGTGCGGAATAAAATTTAATGAATTAAAATGAATGATGAAATGAAATTGTATGTAATCGGTTTATAAGTTTTTCATTTAAACTATAATTGATTTAGGAATCTAGGTTGAATTTAGTCGAAAGATTGAATATTCAATAATAAATTGGAAAACGTAAGAAGATTACTATCAGAAATATTGAGAGCGAGTATTTAAAATGTGACATATTTCATGTACAGAACTCAGTTCCGATTATGTATTTCCAATTACAAAAATAGGTTTTGTATAGTAATGAAACATACAATTTTTAAATCAAAAATTCTAATAGAAGTGACATGTTTAATAACCGTGGTAATATATTTGCAAACCTTTCGAACTGACAGTTATTGTAAATCAAAAACAATTAATATGTAAACTTCTGATGTTTCTTGATTCCTCAGATGAAAATAAATTAATATTTTTACGAAAACAGAAGAATGAAGTTAGGCATAATCCAGTATTCACTTACTATACCATAGAGTAAAGGAGTTGGGAATTAATTAATTACATACTGTACTGTTAGTTTATATCAATATCACTAGCGTGGAGTGTGGTATTAACATTATATGAGTTAACATAAAAAAATATTATGAGTTTCCTTTTTCTAAAATTTTGTCTATCCTGTCTTTTCCTATTCCTTGGTTATTTAGTAGGTGAATTTCATAACTTTTGGTTACCTAAATGTTAGTATTTCACGATATATCATTGAATGAGCCTAATTGCATATATTTTTAAATTGAACAAATTTTGTATTTACATTTTTGCTGTAAAGTGAATACTGAATACTGAAAATAATAGTTGTTTATGTATAAAGCATTGCAGTTTAACTTTTCTCACGAATATGCCATTTATTTGCCGAGGCCCATAGGGGCGAGGAAAATAAACCATATGAGTGATAAAAAGGAACTTCAATGTCGCTACACATGTTAAATTTTATTTGAAATCTGAAATCAGAACCAACTTTATAACAAATATTTGACATGTTAAGTTTACACATCTGTTAGTTCTCACTTAGTTAAATATTGGAACTTGCACTCAGTGTTGCCAAACTCGGGCATTGAAGTTATCGTAAAGAACACTCAAAATTGTATGTTCCAAACTTCTTCATCCGAATTAATTAGTTCATTCTTTTTTTTATAATGATTAGGTATCGTAAGGTACCCAATACTTCGTTGCTCAAAATCATAAGTATAATGGATTATTTTAGTGAAAGCTTTTTTGACGATTTTGATGTTCTTTAGTGCCAATTTCAAATAAATAAATAATTTTTAAAGATGGAAGAATGAAGTTAAGTATAATTCGGTATTCACCTATGGAGCAAAGGAGTTAGGAGTTAGATAATTCTTGTACACGAGTGGAGACACCTACAATACTGGATAGACACTATAGTACTCATAGCTTAAGATTCAGGCGAGTTATCCTATATTGTAAACAATTTTTGCCATTATACCTTGTTACTAACAATGTATATAACAAACTTTATGAAACTAGCCTACTGCGTATTCCAGTTTTCCGTTCAATGCTCGCATTTTCATTCCTATTTAAAAATCCAACTGATGTAGCAATTTTATAGTAATGCATGTATGACCTACTTTGTCCCGCATTCTTATCAGTGTATAAATTCGGCAGCATATCTCAGGTTAATCTGGTGATATGAAATCTGGAGCTAAGTATAACAGCATCATTTGGTTGAATTACCAGTTTAATATCCTCCGAAATTCGAAATTCCATCCGGCAGACGAAGATACGGAAAACATCAAGTGAAGTACAAAATACGAATATAAAACGATACGGCTGATCTGATTTGATATTCCACGTAAGGCAACGTAACGGCGTAACGCAAAGTATCAGCATAATGTATCCGTAATGCGCATCTTATGACGTTATATTTAGCCAGATGGCTTGAAGTGGGTCAGCGGATCGGCTGCCGCTGCATCAAATATTCATGCACGACAATAAAAACTAATAAGGTCATACGCGACCCTACTAAACTGACGATTTTCTTGTGCATTATCCGCGCCGGTTTAGAGGGTAACACTGTAACACTTCTTTTATCACTCAGCAGGAAATGAAAATCAGGTTTTAGTAGCTGCCACCTACCGCAAATTTGACAGCCTCTGCTGTTTATAGTATTATAGTCCATATTACTTGCGAAAATGGAGATTGCACTCAATGTTAACCTTTGACTTTAGTACATGCCCAATCCGTTTTATAAGCACTAGTGGTCGCTATTACTTTTTAATTCCGAATAATATTTCTAATTAAGATTTTTCTATTTTAATACGATCGTTATTTATTTTTACAATAGTTAATTGGATCCTATATAACTTAGGGTCAAATTAATTGTCTCATATCAAAATTTTCTATTGAGCGATCATCATTTGTTTCATGAGAATGTAATTATTAAATAATCAAGCTTGTGTTGTGCAACGTCATCACCTATTTGCATGAAAGTTTGTAAATTTATTGCATTTTATGTAAAAGTAAAGGAAAGTTTCATTAAAAATGAGTATTGTGTTTTGAGTTAAAGATAAATTTCTCAGAAACATAACTTATACATCCAGCGATGCTAAAACAATGATGTACAAGTTACGTTTATGTGTAATTTACCTGTAGATAAGTTCGTTTGGCTCACACTTTTCACAAACAAGCCCTAAACCTACAGAACTCATGCTCGACAAAATCGAATCACCGTACCTATTCATTTTTAATGGAACTTATCTGCAGATAACCTCGCTTCTATGTTTCACACTGGACGAATAACGTGGCCTATTAAACTGTATTTTCAAGGTCAACCCATTCCGACCGCCACTTAATACTATTTTTTCCATTAATTGGGAGTAAAATAGCATAAATATCAAAGGGAAGCATCGAAATCGTAGAGAAAGTAGTTTGTACATCACAATAATGACCAAATTTACTTTTTTTAATGAATTTTATTGTACTTATACAGGTTTGAATGTTAAAATTGTGGTTCTAATAGTTTTTATGGTTCTTAGAATGCCAAAAATTAATTTTTAAAAAACCATAGAAATACTACATTATAAATATATAAAATCTGCTTCCCATATTTATTCATTGCACGATTATTCCGCAAAATGCATTATCTGCAAAAATTTCAGAAACAAATCTTTATTCCACAAAAATGATTATATGAATATTTACTCTCCGGGGAATAATTCTGCGTGGATTTAATTCATTTCTGAAGAAAGAAAACAAACTTGCGTTAACGAGGGCCGCTTCCCTGCACACTGGCGCCGAGGAGCAGGCGAAGGAGCACGGAAAGAGCAGTGAGTGAAATATTTTTTCAGAGGAAACCAACGTACACTGTGCATATTAATTTCCACCCCTTCGAAGTACGCTTCGCCGTATCTTATAGTTGGTTGAGGCCCGCGCCCGCACTGTCAAGATGTTAACAGTTTCACCGTTAATCATTTGTGAATCTTGTTTTTAATTACGCACTCGCGAAATAGGACCCAGAGGCGTCCGTCAGCAAACGCACTACAACGGGAAGTTCCACTGTTGCAACAAATTACAAAAATTGTCGCATATAATTGTACTAGTCCTTAACACTTTTTGACTGAAACACTCAAAATGTAAAATAATCTGGTATTGTTTTATGATATTTGACAACGTATTACTTTTATGCTTAATGATTGAATATTTAATATGGCACATGTTGGAAATATAGAATATAATATATTAAAGAACGAGTTATATAAGGCAGCTTTTTTTCACACGCGTCAAAATTTTAGGAAACGAGCCCTGTTTTTTCGATACCCTATTACAAAAATCTGGTGTGGTCACCACACAACTTTCTTATACAAATAAATATAACAAATATAGAATAGACGTGTTATATGTTTATTGTCTTTACTGCAACTGTGATAAATATAATAAAAATAAACATATGATATTAAGAACTTTATGTACACATTTCGAAAAATAACCTAATAATATAAATTCCCCCTTCAGAAAGTTTGAATTTGATGCAATACACGAAGTAATTCTATTTAATAACTAATATAAAAAGAATTAATGATCGCTCAAAAGTATTTTTGATATTTTGCTGCAGCTCTACTTTGGGAGATTTTTTATTTGACACCAAACTCTACAAGATTCAATTAATTATTGCAAAAAAAATCAATTAATGTTCATTAATAGTATATTACGTACCGTGAACTGTAAGTGATAGTTTTTAGGTCGAGAATGTAGTTTAGGATGTCGAGACCCGAAGGGTCGAGATTCCCTAAACATTCGAGACCTAAAAAATCACTACAGTTCGCGGTTAGTAAGATATTTTTTGCAAAACCTGCGTAAATATAAAAAAAGGAAAAATAGGTATCAAAATTAACAGCTGTTAGATTGAGGTTAAGAATAAAATTTGAATGATATATATTTACTTACCATCCACCATGAACGGTAAGTTTCACTTACCATCCACCGTGGACGGTAAGTAAATGAGGTAACCATGGAAACTAATTGTGCAATAAAAGTTCTACTTACTGTGTTTAAATTTTGTTATTAATGGGCAACTTACAGTACAGGTATTGCAAAAAAATATTTTTTAAAGTTTTAATTTATCTTACCTTCTGAGACTTTTAAATTGACACCAAACTAGGTAGGATTCAAATAACTTGGAAAAAAATGACGCTCGTAAAGAAATAATTTTTAATCTTTGGGGTCAAATTTTCTCCCTGCGACCTTTAATTTGATCGGTAGGATTTAGTTAACGCAGACTTCAGAAAATGGTCAAAACGAACCACTAATTAAAAATTTGCACTTATTGTTATTCCTATACATCTTCATATCATATACCTACAAATATTTTTATTACATATTCGTATTTTATACATCTAAAGCTGTCTGCCCATCAACAAGCTAGTCAGAAATTTGTCCAACCACATTCTCCATTTCCAGTAAACTGGTAAACACCCCTATCAAATTCATTTTGCGCCGTCCCTGACTTCACAGGGGAAACTACCACTACCACCAACAGCAGCAGCAGCGGCAAGTAGCACCGTATCGTTTTTCTTGTTTTTTGTTAGTAATAAACATAAATTAATTTGGGGTTGGTACCTCCTCCGCTCTTCATCGCGGTCGAGACGCGAGACGCGGCGCAGCGTCTATCGCAAGGGGTTCCGGAGAACGTGAACGTGAGACGCCACGCACGAACGCCCCACTCATTTGAGGTTTTGCGGTTCAGGCGGCGGCGGAGAGTCCCTCAGGACATCCAACTGTTTCACTATTCCACCCCCGTGGCCCTACACTCCGCCTCGGTGACAAGAAATGGATAATTGTACAACGAAATAAATGGTTTTGTCGAGCAGTTGGCTGCAGGATAGCAAGCATACGTTCCAAATATACACAATAGTAATAATAATAATCATATAGATATTATTCTAACAGACACAAGTTACAGGTAAACAATAAATAAATTTGGTTAACTTGACTTTATGGTCATGCCTGCAGTTGGTCGCAAATTGGCAACTTTTTTCTGTTTAGTTTTAACCGTTTCATCCAAAAATATGTTATTACTTTTGATTGTTTTGGTTTCGTTTTCGTTTCGATTTTGGTTATGATTTTGAACTGATCCTGCTATATCTGTCAGGATCCCAATTTTTCTGCAGCCAAATTCTGGTTCGTTCTAAAAGTCAAGTCAAGTCAGCACATTACCTCCCGCCGTAATTTTTTTATTAAATTATACATATACACCAATAATGATGTATCAACCATAAAACTGCTTGAAAGGATAATTTATCACAAAAGTACTATGTGAGTAAAATAGAAAGAGAAATGTGTACCTACTTACTATGAATACAGATGTATATTTTAGTTTTAAAAATGACGTTGGTCAGAACCATAGATTAAAAATCAACTGCCCTTCTTTAAAATTCATTTACACATTAGAATTAAAATCGTATTTTAAATTTTTGAACCAATCAAAAGTGAGAATTTTTGACATTTGTACTAATCAAATTTCCAGTATAATCTAAATTTGATTGGTCATACACGGTGTATGATTTCCACTATAATCAAATTTTGATTGGTAGATTAGTCAAAATTTCTCACTTCTGATTGGTTCAAATACACCGAGCTGATTCTAATTAGTAAATTAGGTAAAGTTTTATAGCAATTTTTTTTATTTTGTTAGTTTAGATTTCCTATGGAAATATACCTTTAGAATATTTCGTTTTTAAGAAATTAGCACTTAATAGATTATGTATGAAAATATCATCATTCTGTTAACAGAATTATATGAATATGTCACAATTTTATATTTCTTCAACTTATTGTAATTCCTAAATGATGCTATTAAGGGAAGAATTTTTGAATTAAATTGTAGATAATAATATTTGAAATTTTAATAACAAAAATTGGCAGTAAACTTTAATTTACTAATCAGAAGGGGATATATACTCGTATATAAAATAAAAAATAAAACTAAAATGCAAATTTTCAGTTTATTAATTTTTGAGAAACCGTAACTCCAGAGATCGACACATCCACCCATCCATCTACACACATACAGATACCAACGCGAAAATATGGAAATCGCATTCCAGGGACCCTGAAACGTACTTATCCATTAAAAACACGCTACCAAATTATAAGTATGATTATTTACGCGTTGTGGCGAGAGGTAAAATAGTGGGTATTACATTTGGTAAATAATTAAAACAATAATTGTTTTTGCCAAGTAGATCATTGTTTTATGTTTAAATAAATTGCAACATCATTGTAACATTTGATATCAAACGCTCTATTACTAAATGCAATTACTTGCTATGACATGAAGTCAAAAATTCATGCATTTTCCTGAGGACAAAAAAGCTGGACGTAAAGTATTCGAATGTAAAACTAAATTTAAAATTTTTAATCTAGAAACAGTCTGGAGTGGAAAATTCAATTTTAATTTAATTATAAATACATGAGATCAAATAAGTTATTTTGATTAAAAATTTCGTAGTTTCATTATGCAAGGATCAGTATTAACACATGAGCTAGTCTGGCGAGATTTCCGCATGCAGAAAGAAAACTCATTTCATCGAAACCTTAAATTTCCGGACACTCGCGGCAAACATTTTTCTCCCGTCTTATTTTTATTTATTTTTAAAATTGAATTTCCCGGCGAAATAGAGAGTGCAGCAGTCGCGGCGCTGCCGTGCCGCTTGCATTCTAATGAAACCATGTGTTACTTTAATATACTCTTAACGGAAAGACGTGGAATTCCGCGGCGAAAGTGCTCCGCATATTAAAAATTCTTATTAAATTCCGAGAGGAAGTCAATGCAACGAACTGAGGCGCCAGCGTGCGCTGCGCCGAGTGAAGACCGAAGACGATTGCTATTAATGAAATATAAAAAGTTACGACCAAATATTCCTGCACTGTTTAAACATTATTAAAAGCAATAAATGCAGATCCAACTGTCCAAATTTAGTTATAATGTTGAGATTTGAATACTAATAATGTTTCAATTCTGTTATTTTTATGCGTTTACAGTAAATAATTCCAGAAGTTTAAGCTTCAGAACTATCCTCAATAGTATAGAAGATCCAATCGCGTTTGTACTATACCAAAAGTTTCTCAGGGTAGGTGTCCGATTAACAACTATGCTAACAATACCATATTGCAAACGACGATGTTATCTGTTTTTTACATTAATTTAATATACCGGGTGGAGCATCATACCTGTGTACATAGGCGATTAACATGAAAAAACAGTTTTTCCGTGCGCATTGCTCCCCAAATTATTTTAGGCAAAATGCTTCAAATACATGTTGTAGAGCATAAAATTCTGCATCTAAATCAATAAACAGAATTACTTTTACATGCTTTGTAACGACAGAAATTAAATATGAAAACTACCATGAAAATATCAAATAGCCATGGAATTTAAACAAAAATTAATAAATTTTTGACATTTGACAGATGAATGATTAATTTGACGGGTAAAATATCAAATAGACAGAAAAACGATAAGCATTTATCTATTTTTGTTTCAATTCCATGGCTATTTGATATTTTTATAACGTAATTTTCAATGTTTTTATATTTAATTTCTGTCGTTACAAAGCAAGTAAAAGTAATTCTGTTTATTGATTTATATGCAGAATTTTATGCTCTACAACATGTATTTGAAGCATTTTTGCCTAAAATAATTTGGGTAGCAATGCGCACGGAAAAACTGTTTTTTCATGTTAATCGCCTATGTACACAGGTATGATGCTCCACCCGGTAGATTACTCCGAATTTATAACATAATTTAACGAAATTAACAAGTCGTCCTATTTCTTCGCCTTTTGTTTTATTGCTGTGCTGAGAAAATAAATTGACAGCTACCAATATGTCATCATTTGATCAGAGTAACAAATCTTCTTAGGTCGATTCCAGCATTTTATATTCTTCCAACTGTTTTTCTTTTTAATGAATATAATTATTACTTGAAAACTTAAAACAACTTTAAATTAAGAATGTTACATACATATAAAACATCACTCTATATCACACTCAAGATAGCAAGAACCCAGAAACACAGACAACCAACAATCAATCACCTTCAAACATTCCTATGCTAACACACCACTTTCGTCTCGTCCACATACATAGTACGATTCATAAATGCTCGTCTATTCTTTACACTCGGATTCATTCGTTCACGCAACAAACCATCAATCTTACCCAACCATTTATTCCGCGAACTTCCACGTAATCGTTTACCTTCAATCTCACCCGCATATATTTATTTCACCAACCTTTCATTTGACATTCGCTCAAGATGGCTAAACCACCTCAACTGACTCATCCTCACTTTCTTTACAACATTCTTCTCAATCTCACAATCACCATAGACCAATTAAGAATATTTTTGTTCGATAAATTTATTGCGAGCATTATGATGTATGGAGCCGAAATTTAGAATTGGAAAGAACAAGACAAAATAAAAGAATCCAATCAAAATATATTAAATGGATAATTAGGTTAGACAAATAAACACAGATATAACTGTTTGAGGAAGAAACAAAACGGTACAAAATGAAGACAGAAGTAAGTAAGACAGCAATGAAGTATGAAAAGAACCTAACAAGGACGCCAAAGAAAAGTTTCGCATATGATTGTTGGGCAGAAATACTACGAAAAGAAGAATGAAAGCAGAAAAGTATCTAAAGGAAGTAAAAGGGGCAAAATTTTATGAAAGAAACGGGTATTCAACCACGAATATAGAAAGACGAAGAAATCTACTTCAGAATATGGTGGACGAAATTATACGAAGAGACCTAGATATACAGACTCAGTTAAGCAAAGAAAAAAGATAAAAATTTTCTTATAATCCAGAATATAAACTCCTATTGACTACAAGCAGACTACTACATATGGCAAAAGGAGTTCAAAATCTGAAAATAATAGCAAAATTTAGGATAGGCAATGAAGAAAAAAGAAATAATTATTGAACAAGAGACTATGACAGATGATGTAGAATATGTGGGAGAGACTTTGAGACAGTAAATCATTTAAGAAGAAACTGTACAGAAGACCTAAGAAATGATAAATCTACACAAAGAAAACCCAAACACGGATTGGATAAAAGAGTGCATCGAAATAGCTGACAAAAATATTTACTACTATTAGTATTTCTTGAAGAAACATAAACATTGCATAAGTGTTGTGGAAATAAGGTATTTGCGAGGAATGCATATACACACGTATATCATGTTTGGAATAACAGTGGAAGAGAAACGCTGATTTAGGTTAAGAGGCTAAACAAATATTTAAAAATAATTCGTATATTTATTCCTTCCTGCAGCATCTCCCAACCCCAGCTCAGCAGCTGTAGTATCAGTTCCAATTTGCTTCACAATCGCTACCCTAAGTAAAATATGACACTGGCACAAAAATTGAGTAGTTTTCCAAGTAAAACAACATCCGTGATCGTGTCTTTGAGACGCAGCTATCGACAGTGGCAGCGCCAGGCTCCAGTGTTCCAGCAGCTGCATTAGGGATTCAACGCCAGTGTTTTAAGAACACGGTTAGGTAGTGTCGAGCGGCTGTTCGTGTCGCTCTAATGCAATCAGGAGAAACTCGCGCGGAGCGGACTCCTGGGCTGGTGAGAGCTTCTCACTTCACGTGTCGCATCGAATTTTGTCACGGGGAGGAAAGTGGAGAGATGCAGCAACGAACACCGCCAGCGGGTCACAGGAACAAGGAAAAGGTACTTATTTTTAAACTCAAGTATAATACTACAAGTGTAAACGTATATACACATACATAACATACTAGGGTGCAGAGCTGGGAAAGATACTTTTAATAAATATCGAGATACTTTTCTAAGATACTTACATAAATTTGTTAAAGATACTTAAGTATCTAGATACTTTTTATTCTAAGTATCTTAAGATACAAATATTTCTTAAAAGTATCTAATATAAATATTTAAGATACTTTTAAATATTTTAGATACTTTTTAATATCTTAGATACTTTAAGATGTTTTAGATACTTTTAAGTATCTTAAATCTTTAAAATATCTTAGTTAGGTACTTTTAAGAAATATCTGAGTAAATTTATACAAACTGTAAGCTTTAACATTAAAAATATATCAAATATTTCAAAATATTTCACTGGCACATATCTTACATATTTGCAAATAAGACACTTTTTTAAATAAAAGATACTTTTTAAGACAAAAGATACTTTTTTTAAGATAAAAGATACTTTATAAGATGAAAGATACTTTTTTAGATATAAGATATTTTTTAAGATAAAAGATACAGATACTTTTAAAAAGTATTTAAATAAAAGATACATTTTACATAAAATCGAATGTATCAAAGATAAAGTATCTTAGATACATTTAGTATCTTAGATACTGTCGAATATCTTTTTATGTAAGATACACCCAGCTCTGCTAGGGTGGATCAAAAAGGCTAGGAATTTTTTTAATCTACAACTTAAACTAGGGTTTAGCTAATCCTGATATATAAATACGTCAACACAGATGATGCCTCAAGGCGATATTTGAGAATATGTTCCGCGATAATCTCAAATAACTTTTTCCGATAATTAAATTTACAAGAAAGCAAACTAGACCATGTGTGGTCATAAATTTAACTCAGGAACCCTTGACAAGTCGACTTTCAGGACAATATTTTAAATACAGACACTACTACTTGCTACTTGATTTTGGAAATCGTTTTGACAGTAAAAAGTCAGCGTTCGTTGATTGTTTGTGTGGCACCTACTCAAAATTAGTTAACTACATTAGTTCAGAAGATTAGTTATTAAGACTAAAAAGGTTTATTTCATTTTCCTCTTTTCAGTTTCTTTTTTCGTCAGTTTAATTTTTTGTTAGAAAGTTTTTATTGTAATTCAGTATGTATTGTGTTACAGATTGTAAAATTGAGCGTTTTTAGCCTCTTGACTACCAGTAACCAATATACAATAAGAGATTGAATGTTTTCTCTGCTTCATTCATGCTTACAATTATTCTTCAGAACTGCTTATTAGTTTCACTCAATACAACATTATCCTCATAAGAAAGCGCATGTACTGTATATCCACTAATACGTCCACCATTCGTTTCATTTAACATCTATAGTTTAAACGAAACAAATCATTCAATCTACCATCAACTCTCCTGTGTTTCTTCTTCTAGCTTCGACTTTCCCGACTATCATATATCAAATATTTCGGTCGCACTCCAATACCACCATCACCTTATTCTTTTTACTTCCACATCCGCCATCACCAGAAGTTACCATTACCGGAAAGTGTTCCGTTACCGCGTTGCATGTTCGTTACCGGTAGGTACCGGTACCGATGTACTGACCGCAACTAGCGGTGGAGCCCGCGAAATCGTTCCCGGTCTGTTTCCAACAGGGAAATTAGCCGCGCCGAAAAAACAACAACTTTTATTGCTCGCTAGGGTATTTTTAATATAATGCTATTCGGGAAAGAAGTACCTCCATCGCAGGATTATTGTGTTGGGATTAACGAACTGACTTAATTTTACATTTTATTGCAAATTGATATTAATTGGGGAAGGTGCGCGGTTTAATTAAAGTTCATTTTAAGGAGCACTAGAAAGTTAAAGATCCTATGATGATGTTCTGTGCTCCAACGGTTTATACACTCACCGGTGCAATTAACTGCGCACATAATATATCTGACATATTCGATAGTTTTTTTATTATTTACATTTAGTATTGCATAAAGATTAGATTTTCGTTTTGGTTTAAGCTTTTAGATTAACACAGCGTAAGCGTTCACATATAAGATTTTAAATAGTTTTAGTGACTAGTGCTATCTATGAGCAACTTAGAAAAATTGCGCCAATTTTCCTACTTGTAACGTTTCTTTAATTTATTTTTTTTAAATATATTTTCAACATCAACGTACTTGTCAAAACTATTCTATTTTAACTATTCATAATAGTACAAAAAACTTTAAGGTTATAAATATTGTTGACATTTCAATTATAGAGATAACTAGATAATACTATTGCTTTCTATGCGTTTTATTATTGGTTCATTTCTAAACAAATACTTAAACCTAAACCAAAAGTTTGAAGTTTGCATACTTTAGTTTTAACTGTACAACGCAATTGGGTAGTGTGAACGATCTCGTATGGTAACAAAGAAGACAATTTTTTAAGTAGTACCCATACAAATCAGGCCGTGAATTTCTTTTTTGGACCTGACCGGGATTCGAACTCACCACCTTTGTGTTCAGAGGCAAGCACTCTTACCACTACTCTACGCGCTACCTCGCCGTAATAGGTAATACATATTATATAAAGTCTAAGTAAGAGAACAAAGTTTTCTGCAAATATTGGCAGTAAACATATAATATACCGTGTGTCCCACGTAAAGGTTGGCATAGGCAAATAACATGTAAAATCAGTTTTTTGTAAATAAAAAGTGTCCGGCAAAAAATTATGCATCCAAATTTTATATCACAATACTGCCATTATCCCTACATCTTATTTAATACAGATCTCTTTAATTTGATACCGCAATTTAATGAAATTAATAATAATAATTCCTAGTTTTCCGCCTACTCTTTTTATTGCTACTGACGTATAGTGTTTGAAATTTGTTTTAAATATTTTAATCTGTCACTGTCATCAAGAATACATTAAATGTCGAGAACCGTGTAAATATTATTAGAATGTATTATGGGGGCGCAGTGCAAGACAAATATCTGAATACACCACAGGAATGAACGCTGAATAGTTTCCATCGCCAGAAATTGACAGTGACAGATTAAAATATTTAAAACAAATTGCAAGCACTATACGTCAGTAGCAATAAAAAAAAGTAGGCGAAAATTAGGAATTATTATTATTAATTTCATTAAATTCCGGTATCAAAATAAAGTAATCTGTATTAAATAAGATGTAGGGATATTGGCAGTATTGTGATATAAAATTTGGATGCATAATTTTTTGCCGGACACTTTTTATTTACAAAAAACTGATTTTACATGTTATTTGCCTATGCCAACCTTTACGTGGGACACACGGTATATATAATATATAATAATATATTTATTTCCTACAAAGTCGAAAAGACATAAGGAATCTGACAATAATTAGTACAAACATATAAATAAATTATTTGTAGCGTACATACATACATAATTACTGTGAATAATTATTAATTAATGTTAACAAAACAATACTTAAGTAATACAGATGTAAGAATTATAATTAAAATAAGGAATGCCTGTGTAAATTAAATGTAATTTAACTAGATTTATCTTTATTGAACATTATGGATTTCAAACTATTCTGAGTTAAAGTTAGTTATAGAGCATGAAGTGCATTTAAAGGAAATTCGTAGGAAGAACTAGAGAAATAGGAAGGTAAATGTACCCAACGCGAACAAAAGGTGCAATAAACTTTTGAATAAAAGTCGCCTTTAATAGAATAAATTAAATAGCTTTAGCAAGCCACGTCCCAATGCCAGTCAAATGCAAATACAGGAGTAAAACAGTATTAAAACATGTTTTATAGGAGTTTCAGCGAATCTATCTCAAAAATCATAACGCGTAACTCATTTTAATTCTAAATTTAATTGTGGGCAAGACTTGGCCGTAACCCTTCGCGCAGTTACCCTTCCTTGGCGGGCACAATGCTCCGTGATGTTTATAAACACCAAGTCCATGTGAAGCCATTAAAATTGCAATCACTTTGCATCGCAGTGCGCTTGGCGCCTGAAATAAAGCAGTTTTATGAATATTCAACGTCGATTTTCTTTCCCCCTCGCAAAATAAAAGAAAGAAACCGACAAAGAACTCCACGATGCAGCGACAAACATACGCGAACGAATAGTCTGCACACTTGATAAAAACGAAATGTGGGAGAGTGCAGCGTAATGCAGCAGGCAAATAAGGCTGAAAATACTAAATATTTTATTGAATTCTTTTATCAAGTCTGTATACTTCCACATTACAATATTCCTGACTTGTGTTTTTATGAAAATCTTAACTTCGATGCAACAATTCTGCATAGAGTTGATGGCTGATGATGCTGGTGGTATAAGGATAGACTTACATTTGAAATACGTTTCAAGATGATTTCACATATGACACTATAAAATTTTATTGATGCTTCAGTTTGCAGATATGAGATTCCTGTTGCGGCATTAACATGGAATTGAGACTTCAGATGATGTTTATATCATATCTGCATAGCTTTGTATATTTTCTATCTCAAAATACCCTTTGAAATCATTCTCCAATAACTTCTTCAGATGGCATTATTTGAAGCACTTTATGGTGAAAATTACATGTAATTGGCGAAATGGCTTTTTTTAATTAATAAAATATCAAAGTCAAGATTCACAACAAGCTACGTATATCGAGCTATATTAACTTATGGCTGTGAATCATGGGTTGTATCAAGAAAAGTCTAAAGTAAAGTACTTGAGAAGAGTCAAAGGGATAACGATGCTAGATAAAATAACTAAGACATAAAAAAATAGAGAATGAAACCGATAGAAAAATATATAGAGCAATGACAACTGAGTTGATAGGGCTACATGATGAGGATGAACAAGAGATCTACAAAGAAAGTTTGGACTGTTAAAATAATTAAACAATTAATAGAGGATTAGGAAGACAAAGAGAAGAGTGGAACGATATAGTTGAGAAGACCCTAAAGA
The DNA here is from genome assembly GCA_963942605.1 of Poecilus cupreus. NCBI lineage: Eukaryota > Metazoa > Arthropoda > Insecta > Coleoptera > Carabidae > Poecilus > Poecilus cupreus. Next base: position 30,740,421 of record OZ012720.1, read on the forward strand.
AGAAATGAATCGCTATATTTAGCGGTAAAAGGGTGTTGACTATATATGTATACGTATATTTATTATTAACTGTAAGACAAAATGCAGTTGCCTTTCTTTTACAAGATGAAAAGCGGACTAACTACTATGGTCATATGCCTCCTCATGTGTGGATGATAATGAATTTATGTGAACACAAACGACCATGCTCCTCAGTGGGATTCGAACACACGACCTTTGGCGTGCTAGGTTAGTGACATATCCAAAATTAAAATACGCCAACTAGTAATAGAAAGCTGAACTAACCACATACATTTCATTGAATTTTGAAATTAATTGTTATTTTTTCAAATTAATAACAATGATAGTAACTTTAAGAATATTCCAATATAAGTATTACATTTGTCTAAGCTGTATTATTTAAGTAAGATGTAAAAATTAAAGGTACATTGTATTTGTAGATTATAAGTTAAGATTAAATTTTCTTCAAAAAAAAACCTATGAAAACAGGAAAATTTGCAGTGTGTATGGCAACAGTTCGGCTGTCAATAAAATCAAACCACCAATACTAAAGCACGCATTCGCCATCATAAGATATCATACAAGATGAATTTGACATGTATCTTTTGTGAATTTTGATCAACGATGAATAATGAAAGAGTTCAACGTAAATATCAACATTTCAAAGAAATAATTGGTAAGTTAAGCATTATTTTGTCATAACTCTGTTATTATGTGATCTTGTGAATTCACTTGACTCTCTTATAGGAAGGTTTACTTTGAGTATTATATAGAATGCTTCGTACTGTATAATAGTTGTATATTAAGCTCAATTGTAAAGAAATAAGACAAGCAGGCTTATTCTCTAAAAACTTGTTATCGTAAGAACTTGCTAATTGTAACAAAAATAAATCGTTTTTAACAGCTGATGAAATATTCTCCAATAAATATGAAGTTAGAGAATTGGGCCTAGTGTTTCATAAGACTCTTGATCTTTTCTTGAAATCAAGACAAGACCAAGATAAGAAGTATTTTATATTTCCCAAGACAAGACAAGAAAGAATCATAAAGAATCAAGATTTTTTGTCAAGAAATCTTGATAATAAATTTTGTATATAATTTTCCTTTTTCTCTAAGTTTGCGAAATGTATATATTTCAAAACTTAATTTATGCCGAAACAGCTACATAAGAAATATTTAACTAAAAGGGAGGGGCAAGGGCAGACGTCAACGCTACACTCTTGAGCGTTCGGATTGGATAAAACGAGAGAGAAAGAAGATTCCCCTAAAATATCAAGAATCCAGAAATATCAAGAATTCTTGAAAAAGACAAGAAATACATGGTCAAAAAATGAGCAAGACAAGAAATGTTTAATTTATTGGCTTGAAAATCAAGCCCAAGACAAGAAGTGATATCAAGACAAGATTTCTTGTCTTGATGAAACACTAATTGGGCCGATTATTCAAGTTTATGTTAACATCCACCATATGTATTTAGTGTATAAGTCCTGTAAAAGCTGTTAAAAAATAGTGAAACTAAACAAGGCCAGTCCCCGATATCCGCCGCTTGCTCGCGTGTTAATGTACCCAGCGCCGTTATCAGCGCACGTGTGTGACTACGGCGTTATCACCTCGCCCGCGGCAGCAACATCTCTCCAGTCCTCGTGCCGGCCTCCGCGCGCGGGAGTTTATCCTGGGGCTGCGGGGCTTAGCCTCCCAGGCCACATTCACTAAATTTACTTGACACAAGTTCCGATTGTCTCGGGCTCGCGCGCCAGAACTGTGACCCGTGCCCCGATTGCTTCCCAGTTCAGAATTCATTTTATATATCTCACTCGGCGGGATCGAGATCGCGCTAGGGCTAGGACTAGCAACCGGGCCCGTAGTTCCGGCTCGCGGCGCCAGGAGAGTGACTGAGTTTGGGATTTCGTTGAGGGGGATTGGGCACGGGCGTAACATGCCGGCATTATAAAATACAACAAAAAGGACATTTATTTCGTATATTTAATACAATACTATAATTAGATATATTGTTTTAATGCGAACAAATGGTCCAATTTTGAAGAAAACTTTGAAAATTACACTTTATTTTTAAACTAAGCATTGTGTAAATACACCTTAGAGGAAAGAATATAAAGAAGAGAGCATTAGTGAAGCCGCTTCCCGCACTACAACCAGAACCACTGTTATCGCGTTGTTATAGCAACCATCAGCATTTAGCAGCCATACTGTTTTTTCTGAACGTATGTATCGCGCAAATTCCTACTCCAACCAGAACCATGGTTTGCATGCGTCTGCTCTTACCAGGTTACATTCCCCTTGCCACTAATACAAGCTAATGCTCTCTCCTTTATCTTCTTTCCTCCAAGAAATACACAGTGCAACCCATTCAAAACGTTCTTCAAACTCACGTCACGTGATCATGGTACCGGAAGTTTATGAAACATAACCTCCTTTACTTGTTTAAGATATATTTTTCTGAGGGATTTGTTCAACGATTAAAATTACAAATGTAGTAATGAAACATCTGGAGACAAACTTAATGGCTCAACTGACAATTAGAAATACGTGATGTAGTGGATGTTTAAATGTGACCAACCATATATGTAATAAGACATATTTTAATTGCCCGCCCGGCTCGCTTAAGTTTGGCAAGAGATATTATTGGTTAACATATTTTCCTTCTCTACTTGCGCAATGCGTCACCTATGTATTTACTCAAGAGGAGGAGCATTTTAAATCTAAGCTTGTGATTGTTTTAAGCAGAGCTTCATTTACACCAAACAAAACTTGAGAAACAAATCTTCAATTGTTTATTAGCTGTCAGTGAGATATTGTTGAGATTAGTTTTAATGTTAATAATTATAATAAATTAATAGTTCTGTATTATTATTATATACTGAAATAATTAGTAACACCAAATGCATTTTTGATATATTATTGGTTAACCAAAAAATTAATTAACCCTTAAATTTTAAATGTCCACGATAAAATATTAGTAACTTTTCTGGTATTTTTCTACAGTGTAAATGTGACTTCAGTTTATCCTAGTTTAAAAGCAGACTCTAGAGTTACTTCAAACCAGTAACAGTTTGATGAAAATTGATTTATTATTATAAAAAACTAGTTCTTTGGCTCCAAAAATTAGTACATTGCAAAGTAAGTGTCATTGATTCTAATAATGGTATTTTGTTTCAAACAAATTATAGTCGAGTGGTGATTTCACGTGTCTAAATTTAAAATGGTTTCGTACTACTGCCAGGTGTGTTCTTCTGTGGTGTCAGTTTCCTGGCGCACGCCGCTGAGCAGCTCAGGGAAGACTGCGCGAAACGGGCGACTTCGGATTTGGAAAATTGGGTTACTATTTCAAAAAAAAAAAAACTGCACCCACCCTACTACTTTCGCGCAGAGTAGGTTAAACATTTGTCAGCACATTTCACTCCAGACAGCTTAAACCGTTTATCCTAACTAGATGCGAATTTAACTTTTTCTCATCATTCCCCAGAAAAAAGAAACACCGGCTTTTCATCACTGTTCCGCTCAATGCAGCCAGGATGCAGTATTATTCAAATGCAAATTTTTTATACTAGAAAAGTAAGGTACTAGAATATATGCGTATTCTCATCTGCCATTTTGGCTCAAGGTCCATAAATAAAACAAGTTATTAGAATGGAGTTATTTTAAATAACAAAATAGAACATAATTTAACATTAGTATCTATTAAAATTTGAAGTTGATGTTGATTAATGTTATTTTGATATATGATTCCTTCAATTATTGTTTTATATTTTACAAGTAAGTGTAAAAATAGTTTCTAGTAATACGATTATTACGTAGTTTACTTATACAGAATTAAAAAAATACACATAAAATAGTTTTTTTTATAAGAAACTCGATTCCAATAACTTGTTTCATTTACGAAACCTGGGGCCAAAATGGTGGACGAGAATATCTACATAATGCTAGAGCTCAGTAAAGTAACTGGTGTTTTTGTTTTCATACATATAAACACTCCTAGATATTTTTATTCCACATTAAATTATTCTGAAGAAGTTTGGAAGCGTCATCGAACTTGTGTACAGCATCCAATATTTACTTGTATTTCGCAAAGTATTGTAAGATCAGAAATGAGAAATTTTATAATCTCTACGAGGTGTTTACCTGAATCCGGTAAACAAAATATAATATATATGTCCTTCATTTCGTATCGTTTATCTTTCTCATTCGACCTGCGAGAACGTATGTTGATTTTTCATTCTTTTCTGGTACCTATGGAGGAGTTATGGGGCATAACGAGAATTTAAAAATTTATAGTTATTCTTTTTTTAATAAATAGTAATAGTAGGTATTTTAAGCGTATTCCAATGTAAGTATAACAATTGTTTAAGCCGTATTATTTAAATAAGATGTGAAAGTGAAACATATATTAACTGGTATTACGCTCTCTGTTTTGTATTAACCAAGATCTACTAAAAGCAGAGTAATAGGAAAGGTTAAAATGCGTGGAGGATAAAAAATTTCTTAAATTATCAACAATTTCTTCCAGATGTTGATATTCTCGTGCGTGCCATTTTCCAATGGAATAATTTCGTATAGCACAGCACGAAACATCCCAGATTTCCTCTCATCCTTTGCTTTCTACTCGTACACGATGTCAGCGCCATCAGCATTTCGGCGGTAACATCACAGCACTACATACATGTGTAACACAGCCACGAGAAGAAGAAGAAGGGAACCCGAACTGGAGTCAGACACTCAGCGAGCGACAAGGCCACGAGCCGCCGCGCAGACCCACCGAACCCGAGTAAAGTGAACGCTTACAATAATATTGTTCCGGGCGGAACGCAGAAATGGCATTTTCATTTCAATTGTATCCATTCGAATGTTTGCGGATGGCTGTGTGGTTGGGCTGAGGGTGCGTTGGTGTACGTGCATGTGTATCTTGTGATGTACATATGCATTAACAGGGACGGACCGCGAATTATACCAAAATCACGACTTCACTTCATGGAGATTGAAAAGCAAACTCGAATGTTACTGGAGGTACTCGATTGCGTGATTACATACATCGATAAACCGAGTTAAATCCTTGAGAGATGTGGCTAGAGGTCGCTAGAGTCGCAGGTATATTGAATGGTAAGTAAAATAACGTTTTATTTAACACACAATGCCATGTAAATTATTACATAAAACATATTGGCTGGTATCACGAGCTCTGTTTTTGGGTGTTCTGTATAATGTTCTAAAATTGTTTTATAAAAAAAATACTTCAAATAGAACTTACAGAGAAATGTATATCTACCACTTTTATTTTAAGTAATTTTAGAACAATGTACTGCTCTAAAACAGAGCTTCAAACACCCAAAAACAGAGCTCGTGGTACCAGTAATTGTATTTACACAAAACTATACTTTAACATCATGTTCTCCTTACTAGCAGCACACTATCGAATCAAAGTTAATACTTCTGTTTTGAATGTGGTTTGTGACAATAATAGGATTTAAAGAAGCAAATTGACGTGACGTAGTTTTGGTGGGCGCAATGGTATCAATAAGCGGAAAATATCATTGAAAGGGCCATTTTGGTTAACGCGAACGGGTCTATCTATCTCTAGTGCAAAGTGATATTTATATCAATCTGTTACTGTCCAAATTTGTCTATTTTTCTTTAACCAGCTTAACGACACATCCATTTTCCTAATTTTTAATAATTAATTTCTCATAAATTATAAATAATTTATCCACGTAAAAATACGAGCATGTTATTGGTTTGTCTAGTATGATATATAAAATAATAAACAGTTGGTTTGTACGTTTTGCTGTTACCCCAAAAATGGATTTCTGGAGAAGTTGCGGAATATCAAAGTTACTATCGAATTAGTAATCACAACAAAATATCAAGAATGAATATCGACGATATTTAATAAAATAGATATGAAAAGATCCTGGTATAGATATTTAAGGCGAATGCCAAGTACAAGATGGTCGAAAAAGATCTGTAAGTGCAAAATCAGATGGATGCAGAAATCCAGGACGACAAGATATTTGCGAATTGCTGAAGAATTGAGGTATATCGGATAATGAGTGGGAAGATCAAGAAAAAGAATGCAAATGTTAAGAAGAAACACAAGGCGTCATACGTATATACATTTTACTGTTGGATTAGAATAACGTCACATCATTGGTTATGTATTTGGATGGGTGGAGTTAACGAGCAAAAAAAAGTGACCAATTGCTTGAAAAATATATCCACAGGATAAGAATGTTTAGAGGAGATTAATTGTCGGTTGGTTGGTAAAGGCTGGTAACCACACTTCACGTGCAAGGATTTAGCACATGGATATGATCTAATCAGGGCTAGCATACCTAGAAATGAGTTAATGACGGGATATATTTATTTGTTCATACCCGTAAATATTTTGCAACGCCATTTTAAAATTGCACCACAGAGTATTATTACAAAATGTAAGAATCAAAAGAAAAATAAGACATTTCGAATTAAATGTATCAACCGGAACTTATTCATCCTCGTTCATCTCTATTTCTTACAATACATAGCGTACGCTAGCAATAGAACTGTTAAGGATTTCGGATTCAGATTTCAAAAAGTACTTGTTATCCAATTAATCAAGCAAATTAATCCGGATATTCGGGCTCAGAAAGAACAAGTAGATGTCCGTATGGAACTACAAATTTTCTTGATGCAATGCTATTAGCGATACATTGTACTTGTAGCAACTGCAAAATGTAGATAAGTGCTAGTTGCCGGTACTTACTTAAATAGTCAATTGCACGAACAATACTTAAATTTTTAACTTGGTTTACATAAATCCCTAAATGTAAATCGTCATTTCGTCATTGATAATAGTTTGGTAGCTATCTGTTATACCTTGTTGAGATACTCTCCTTTCAAAATACAATATATAGTTTTTCTTCCTAAATTTCAATTACTCCATACCTTACTAAACCCTAAAATAACTCTAAATCCAGTTCTGTCCCCTACAAAAACCATGTGAACCGCGTGTTGCTCCGATTGTTTTCTTAAGGAGACAGTTTGTCTACCGCGTTCGCCAGTAGTTCCGCTGCTGTGATAGTGGCAGTGTACTTATCATAAACACGAGCGGATTTCACACACGGCTGATCGAATTCGACGGACCGCACAGCACGTGATGCGTGCACTTTGTGCGTGACTCACAATCCACACACGCAGAATGTATTGGAAATGGGTTAGTCATGATACTACAGCTGCTATTGTAAAGAGTTTCATAGGAAAATATTTGTATTTGTTCTTACCTTTATTTCAACCTCAAGGAATCTTGTTGGTTGTCCTTTGATTGTTGATTCGATATCTGAAACAATAATATAAATATTTTATATGCGATGTATCACAAATCTTGTTTTGACATTGTGTTATTTATTAAAACTGAAATTATTGATGTATCCCTTGGTAATTCGGATCACAAACAACTAAAAGTTTATTTTATTGTCAATTTGAAAAAATCTGGTTTCATCACTACACGACTTTCTGTATTGTTTAAATCTAAAAATACATAATTCAGTACTTTTTTATACTATATCGTGTGTCTCTCTTAAAGGTGTACATAGGAGATTAACATGGGAAAACAGTTTTTTGCATGCTGTTACTCGGTGTTCTACCGAATAACAATGATTGTAGTACCAATCGAAAGATATCATTTTTCTGAATCAAACAATGTAACAAACATTACAATTTAGTAGTAATTTGGCTCAATAAATTAATTTTAAAGTTTTGAAAATTCTCCGATTTTTTAAATTTTTATCGAAAATAAATATAATCACCTATGACTGTTTTGTTTTGAGTTTTTTCAAGCTATTAATTTGACGTTATAAATTAATTTACGGAACCAAATTACAACTGAATTGTAATGTATGTTACATCGTTTTATTCAGAAAAATAATATGTTTTGATTGATACCACAGTCTTTATTATCCGGTAGAACACCGAGCAACAGCACGCCAAAAACTGATTTCCCATGTTAATCTTCTATGTACACCTTTAAGATAGACACAAGGTATAAAAAATATAAAGATAATAAATTGTCAATATTTAATTCAGTCTTTGAATAATAACTAAGTTATTAAGCTTTAGAAACCGGCCAATCTAATCAATCGGTAACAACGGACGCGATTCATTCTTATTGGGACTCATCAGCGTAGTGTAACCCACCAACTGCTTTAGAGGTAGTGGTGCCGACTAACTGGATCGACTAGATTTTATACTATATAAAAGAAGTTAACAAAATTGAAATAAATAAATAAATAATTTGGTCCAGAAATGTGTAAATGGCGTGCTGATATATTTAATTTTCAACTTTGATTGTTTCCACAATACAGTTTGCAATGAAATAAAACTCTTCAAAATCACCAATTAGTTCACAGTGCAATAACTCCATAAAATTACGCGATTCAAAAATTCTCCTCACTCAAAACGCAAATGGAAACAAAATTAGAGAGAGACGCAAAACAACTGCAGGAAATTCCCATCGCTGAAACATATTTCAATCGGCACACTAATTAAATTTCAGCACTGAAATACTGAAATCAATTCCAGTTTTATATTTCCTCTTGGCTGCGATTCAAGTCAATCCGGAATATGTTAATTGCTCGCCGTAATATCTCGTAGTATGAACCGCAGAGGAACGAGAACGCGGGCCGGCACCGCCGCACTATATAGCAAAAAACATCCCCGGGTAATTTGATAATTTCGCCTTCGCGTTGGAGATTGAAAAGTAATATTCTAAAAAGAATTTTAATATTCTGTCGCCGAGGAAAGAGATTGCACCGGCGTGAACTGATTGAATTATTAATCGAATATTGGGCGCCTTCAGTACGTTATAATACTAATGCAATAACGCTCTCTGGTTAAGCACACCAGGCCCGGACCTGCGCCCTACCAAACTAGCCCGCAAAATTTCAGGAGCGTCAATATTGCATGCATATTACAACGAAACTAATTTTAAGGGTAGCTATAATAATTTTATCTTGTTTCTGTTACCTGATTTCTATATAACACTAGATTGGGCATAAGCCGCTACGGTGCGTTCCCAATTGAACGCCGCCATGATGGTCAAAATTGAGGTTTTGTGATACTTCAATATTTAAAAATCTATCTCTCTTATCTATGGGTATGACCATACTTCGTGATATGACCTGAAGAGAGGTGGTGGCGAGCACGGTGTGGAGAGAGTGAGGACAGAGCTTCAAATTGCGCACTTTACTTTACAAAAGTGTCACAAAACCTCAATTTCACACATTCAATTGGGAACGCTCTCAGATGGCAGAATATGGCCTATGCCCAATCTAGTGTTATTTAGAAATCAGTGAGTATAGTGCCGGAATTCCACTGGTATCATTGACCTAATGTTTTATTTATATTAGTGATGTTAATGATTTGTGGAAGAAAATAGTAAATAATTCACTATGAAGTTAAGTTTATAAAAAAGAATTGAACACTAGATAATTACATTATGTAATATAAATTAATTGGAAGTGTACACTTCCTTAACTTAACTTCATTATATATTATGATTTCATTATAAATATATTTTGTAATTTAAATTAGACCTGAAGATGGCTGTAATCATAACCGACACGTCGTCAACGACCATATAAGTTAAAATAAATTTATTTAAAGCCATGTTATCCAATAATACATAGTGAATTATTTACTATTTTCTTCAACAATTTTTCGGCTTAATAACCTTTTCCAAACGTTAATGATTTGTTAACAAACAATTCAAGGATTAGTCTGCTTATAGTGACCACCGAATCATTCTGACCAATCTGTTGTTATATATTAAAGTTGCAAATTATAATTATTTATATAATTCGAGATGTATTGTGCAGGGCGTAAACCCCAATTTTTGAATTACAGATTGTACAGTTGAACGCTCTAAAACTCTCCTTTAACCTCGTCACCACCAATGTACATTTCAGAAACGAGTATTAGTTTTAGTTTGATAGAATGGGAAGCAGAACATGATATTAAATGAAAATTGTCAGAACCCATAATATTATATTAATATATATTTTTTAATAATTTATTTGTAGTTGTAAACAATTCAGAAGTTACATCATACAAGTAATAAGGAAAGAACAATGCAACACTGCACCAGGCAGATTTCTTTAATAGTATCAATAATAATAAACGAACGAAGAAGGAAATACGAAAAGAAACAAAAATTTAAATATATAGGTAAAAATGGAATAAACAGTACAGAAATGAGGTTCTTGAGGAAAATAGGACGAAAGATCTTCATGGATAAAATAAAACACAAAGACATGAGATAATCACTACAGATATAACACATAGACAATATAATATTACAAGGGGAATTGACAACAACAAGAAAAATATTATAAAGTACGCAGAGCGAAGAATAACCCAAGAGGTAGACCAAGGAAAACTAAAACAAAAGAAATGTAGAAAGCAGTGGAAAGGACAGATGACAGATATTAAGTTGCAAACAGCAAGACATTTAAGTATACTAAAGAAAGACAAAAATGGAACCAGCAAGTAACACAATTCTCAGACTTACATTGGGAAGAATAGAAAGACATTAGGATTTAGTATGTAAAGTATGTACATCTTATTATATGGTATTGGCAATTTAAATATTCTGACATTTAACGCTTATAATTGAATGTACAAAAACACAAACGGTCATGAAGCCACAGCCTCAGGTACTTAAATCGGTTTGTCCTAATAGAGATAAGTATCTGAATCTAGTACATTTTAGACGAACATAATTTGAGTAAATAAAAAAAAAATTGGTGAAACGTAATAAAAGTGATATTTATAATTAAGTAAATATCATCGGGCCGGTCCTGAAGACACCCCTTCTGCGTTTCCTGCCCCCGCAGTGTCCTGATTTCCTGTTTCGCGGTTAAAGACAACGACGTTTTGTCGATTATCTACATATTTCCGTTTGTGGAGAATATTTCCGCTACGAGCTTCTTCCCTTTGTGGTATGGAAACAGGCTTGCGTGATTTTAATGAAACTAAATAAGTTTAGTAATTTGATTTAGTTTTGGAAATTGGTCTTCAGGAAAGAAAATTGGATAATCATTTATACTACTAAAATAGAAGTTATATTCAATTTCTGTAGGAGTTACAAAAGTCTGATTTAACTATGATAAAATAAATTTGGTAGATGGTTCTAAATCAAACCTATTACAAAATCGTATTTCTTACCCACATGCTATAGATAGATTAATTAAAACAGTAATAAAATATGTATCATTTACGGTGCCAGTTTTCACTGTAGGAAACGAGGTAAAGGACCAAATTCCAAAGTCTGATCCCGCGAGATTTCACTCAATATATTTTAAAACCGGATTATATTTAAATCGCGATCAATTTTCGTTTAACCCTTTCTTGCTGGATCCCTAAACATTTTTAACTACAAACTAATACCCCCGATCAATTAAATTCACTTTCATTTCACGGTGATCAGCCGAAACAAATCGTCCTAATTATCAAACAGATCGCCAACAAAATAAAATCTAAAGAAAAAAACGACTTCCATCTGTCACACAAACGAGGGCGATTAACACAAAATCCTCCGATCATTTAAATCGGCGTTCATTGATAGGTCTGTGCGTACGAAAAAGAGAATTAATGCGTACAGTGGCGTTCAAGAGGGATGGACCGACAGGGCCGGATTCGCCAGCCCTTCGGGAAGTCTATTACAATTTAAATAATAATTTGGTATATCATGTTTGACTTGTCATACATCTAATGCGTAGTTAGATACTAACCTATTTCACAATTGAGCTTGCCTAGGCTATCAAGGCCGATTTATATGTGTTATATTATATTTGACAAGTCGACAAACCGATATCTGTCACTTAAAGATGTGACTGTGGAGGTTACTAGTGTCGCCTGCACAACCTGAATTCAATATATGCTTATATTATTTACTTGGGGATACATAGCATAATGATGATGATGATATTTTGACGTCATAAAGAACAAAAAAATAATGACCAAGATATTATAGGAAATAGTAGCAGAAGGAAACGAAATAGGATTGAAAATAAATGAAGCAAAAACGAAAATATTTTTATTCGAAAATACCGTTGGAAACATAGAAATAAGATAAGAAATTTCGAAGTTGAGCTAGTTTAAAAATTAAAATATTTAGGCATTATATTAACTAGTAAAAGAGAAAGACAAGTAGAAATAATAAAAGACGATGACAACAAATAGAGCTTTCCACGGAAAACAAACAAGAAATTACTGAAAAAAATTTAAAATAACAATATGCGCTGCTGAAACCAAGACAATGACAAAAAATATGAAGAAGGTTTAAGAATATTTGAGCAAAAAATAATAAGAACAATGTTAGCTTTCAAAAAACGAATACAGAATGAACTATTAAATAGAATAAGAGTTGGAAGGATAAAACATAGTGAAAAAGATCAAACAACAGAGAGTCTTAGACATATATAGGCAGAAGAAAACGATGCAATTAAATCAGTAGTAGAATGGAGACCAAACGGTAGAAGAAGACGAGACAGACTCAGATCAACATGACTAAAAGAAGAAAAAGAAGATTTAATAGCACCAAGAATTAAAGACTGACAGTAAAACGAAATATAGGAAGATGTGCAGAAACCTAACTTAAAGGATTTAAAAGATTGAACCACTGCAACAAACATGAAAACCGGCGTTATCTCGTATAAATGGCTCCATGGTAACACATAAAATTTGAGTCATTCAAACAATGTGAACACTGCGATTTACTCTATACTAACTTCTAAGTGGGCTTGAGTGGTCCACTTGTAACCATATTTCAAAATATAACACCGAGATCTGCAAAAACAGAGTGCCACGCTAGAAATGGGTAAATGGTGTGATGAGTACAAGAAATGATCAAATTAATTTATATATCATAAAAGTGATAAAAACTACAAAAAGTGTTTTTATGTACTTTGGTTGATGAAGTAATCAATCAAATGACCTATATTGTTTTTCGTATTATAAATATGACGTAAATGTGCATATATCCGAGTAACTTTTTTTTTTTAAAGTTATCGAGATCCCAACGGTGCCTGAGTAGAAAAACTCCCCCTATATGTAGATCCGGCCCTGGATGATCCGTAGTTCGGTTCGGTGTTCTGACCAGGCCGGACGCACATATTTAACACTGGATCATGCACAGGGGTCTAATTATAGACGGCGTAATTAATGACAGCGACCTGTACGGTCTAATTACCGACGGACTGCCAGTGTTGTGACGGTGTGTGTGTGTGTGTGTGGTTGGGTTTATGTCTTCGGTATTCGGCTGATTGTGTGGTTCGGTACCTGCGCGTGGATAGGAAGTGGTTTACTGGTTGTTGAGTATATGGGAGCTTGAATGCCGAAAGGGGCATTGAAATTCGATTGTCGTTACTGAATTTGCTAGCTATATGATGTTATGTTATTGTATAAGAGCATAACTGTATAATACTCGATAACTATGATTATATTGTTTAACAATATTCACATGGCTGCCCTTACTGCCAAAGAGGTAACAGTACTGCTTCATGTACCTCGAGCCCTCGATTCGAATGGATATTTCTGGTTGTTAAGAATAAAACCTGATATAGTATCTGTTTAAATGCTCCATGGTTTGTCAGGAATGCACACTTGTACCATGAAATGGGATTCAACACCGTAAGATATATAAAAAACAATCTGAAGGAACCATCACATTATTTCCGCAATAGACTTTTTATAAAATTGTACACCGATGAGGAGCTAACAAAACATAAAAGTACACGAAAGGAGAATGCCTAATTTTACATTTTATAATGTTCCAGATATGGAATAAATATTTACACAAAAATAATATATGATTTAAATAGAATAAAAATTGTGTGCTTATGAATAAAGATATACATTTTGTAAAGAACTAACGCGGACCATTATCATAGAATTGAAAAGGAAAAAATAATGGGTACAAGTATCATTGATATATTATTAAACACTTCATCAAGAAGTACATATACCCCTTTAAAATTTACTTTTCAAGTATAACACATGGCAAAGAATTATATTTTCATAATAATAATTATAATACGTTTATCATCATCGCGAAAATATTAAAATCTTATTCTAGGGATTATAAAACCTGTTTATCCATTAAAAACTTGCTACTGAATTTTTAGCATGATTTCTATACCTCCCTTACCGGATGTGGCGGGAGGTAAAAAATAGCTAAGAAGCTGCTCAATTACTACATCGAACTATGCTGTAGGGTTCTAGTGCTAAGCATTAGACAGAAAACAGAAACTCAAGAATGAAGAAACGATTACCACAAGATACAAAGGACGATTACCACAAGATACAAAGGACGAAAACTAAGACCGAACTATTATAAATTTTTAATATAGATCTTATTAAATAATTTAACAATGTAACTTGCTTCCGAAATTTTTTCCCATTGATTCCGATAAAATTTTGTTAAAAAATAATTACTACATCTTTAACAGTATCTTCGATCTTGGCACCAAAAGGTAACTAAGACAAAAAAGGGCTTTACTTGATTAAATGAATAACGACCGGTAGCTGAAAATTATCTTGAACTATACGTCCCCGATGTAGTACAGTAACCTTACAATCGGGTGAAGGGTGAACACCAACACCATCCTCTGGCACCAGCGCATCTAGGTCAGTGTAAGATGCAGCGACCAACCAACTATTCGTCCTAGTTGACCTACACTGCAGCGAAGCTGCCGAGCCACCGACAAAGATAAATGCGCGCAAGACATGGGGTATTAGGCTTATCTACTAGCTGTGGCCACTTGCAGAACAGGAGGGCGGTTATTGGGTAAAGGATTTGAGAGTCAACAGTATCTATGACCCGGTGGTGTTCTTGTGGTGATCCTGAGAATTGTGATGGACTAGTTTCCTAAGCTGGTAGAGGTGTAATTTGATAATAGTTATTTAAGCTGCGTTGAATGTAAGTACATTACAACATTCGCACATGGAAAGATACCATCAGCAACTGCCATGAAATAAAAACATAATATTTGTGAAATGTACATTATTTTGGTTTTTTTTTTGCAACCTTCTAAAGATAGTTATGTTTAAGTAGCATATTACTTACTGCGGTGGAAAGTACTTTATTGCAGCCGAAGACTAAGGCGCAAAGCATCGAGGTTAGGGTATTATTTTATCAATTTGTTCTGTAAACAATTTCAAAGAGACATTTAAGTTTGTCAATACTTTGTCGATCTTTTGATATTTAAAAGACAAAATAATTGAGAACCGAAATGTGAAATGACTTGATTTTCAAGGTGAATTAAAAGATCTCTACCCAGAAAATTTGCTTCCACAGAAAAGCCTATATTATTCACAATCAGTTAGTAATCAAATATAACTACACTGAATTCTCAGGTTGGAAAGTGGCAACTTTTCGACTGGTTACTGGTTGAAAAGTGAATGGTAAGAATAAAACTGACTTTTTAACTTTTTAATTACTAATATAATATGAATCAAAAACATTGTTGTCCTATATTAATTTCATTTTAGTAAATAACAGATGGCACTGCGAGCACGGACCATTTTGAAAGTATCAATAGATAGACGTTTAAAAAATATTTAAAGCTATATAATTGTTAGTGAATAATAAATTGCTAAATAAAAATTTATCATTTGTAATAAATTGTACTACTTATAGGTCATACTCTTCGAATTGCTGACAGCAATGTGGACTATAATTTTCGTTAATGTAAATTCATTTGGTGTCTCCTCCACCTCAATGCTATTTTATAGGTTGAAATAGAGTGTAGTGTTATATGAAATTCTAAATTTTACTGTCTGTTTTCAACTAATAGCAATCAAATTTTACTCATGTTGCAAGCAAATGTAATTTCTAGTTTGCTGATGCAAGTCACGTACAAATATAAGATTATATTTACACCATTTTTATTAAATAATTTATTTGCATCATACAAAAATGAAGCGTGTTTAGTACAACATTCGGTTGTACAAAATAAGCAAGTTTCTAGTGTTGTGTAGTTTCCGGAAAGTTGTAATATGCCAGGAAATGAATGTACAAAATCATAATGTACCAGTAGAACCCATAATTTTAATCCACAATGCATATTTCATGTTTCTATTATAGCTAAATTGTATAATCAATAGCAGAAAAACTGAAGCAGCTCGTACTCAATTGCGTCACTATATCATTTCAATCTAGATACGTTACAGCAAATCTCATATAATATTTTCTTAAGTTATATCTGATCCACTGTAAATTGAAAGATGATATCTATCTGGGACAGAGATCAGATCTATTTCACCAGAGCAAATTGAACAAATGTCTGTTTGAAATATTAGCAAAAAAAGTCTACTTTAAGTTGAGAGCGCGGAATGGACATACACAATCGCAGATATGTCCGAAGAATATATGATGGAAGATTGAAGAAAGAATTCAAAGGAAGGACGGACTCATTCGAGAATTATTATTCGAAGGGGAGATTTGGTGAATTATTTTCTAATATTTTAGTATTTTTGAATATATTGTTGGCACAGTTGGCAACACTGTACCTAACCTCAAACCAAACGTCAAAGCTTTCAAGAATGCTTCAGTGCCTGAGTGCCTCAGTTGTGTATAATTAGTGATATTAATCAGAATATTTCACAGTGCCTTTTGATGCAACTTATGTTAATGTATATTGCGATACAAATTTAGTAAGTGCACAATAATAGAATCGAAGTAAGATGTAAGATTCAATTTCAGAGGTTATGTTGTTCACACCACTTAACTTTGTATCGTGTACTGTTTTTTGTACAAATGATTTGAAAATGTAATATTTATTTCAGTTTATTTTTGTATTTTCTCAATATTTAAACTACTAAAAATAAAATGATTTTGAAGTAGAGGAGATGTTTCCATATCAACAAAAACACGCCTGTTGAATATACTTCGAAGCACATTATAATACTTGCATCTTTCGAATTAATGACAGTAAAACAATAAATCGTATTCTGACTAATCATCGGTTGGTAAAGAAACTTGTCGAGATGCAATAAATTCAATTTGAACGATATATCAAAAATGGCTGTAAGTAGATATAACAAACCGATTGAGCTAAAATATACTATGAATTATACAAAAAGAAATATGAATTAATCAGCTAGGATACAATGCGATTTGAACGTCCAGCATCCCACATGCACAATGCAAGATACATTTCTTTATTTCCTGCTTCCGGCAAACAAACTCTGCATAACAATCGTGGAGGCACTGCATTTCGACAGGCAGCATCGCCATTCGGACTGTGGTCAACTCATTTGTCAGCGGGCGAAGAGCGAGTCTCGGGCAGCGGCCGAAAAAACCGACAGCTCAATCAATCTCCGCGCTGGTGGGTGATTTATAAAATAACGGCATCGTATGAAGTGGACCCGTCAAAAACCGAATTTCGCCAAGTCACCCCGTGCCGAGCGCTGCGTGCCGCGTTATTGAAAGTGTCACGTCATACAACGAAAATACTTAAGAAAAGGCAAAGAGAACAAGCCTGTTTCCATACTGACCCAGATTAACAGATGACGGGGATTTTATGTTCGTGAATTTACATGTAAATATATTAATTTTCGAGTGGTTTAATTATATTATACCGCTACTACATTTGCGACTAAAATATCCTACAGAGGTGATGCTTGTCCATTTAAGACAGCTGATTTTGTGTTCATTTTTCTGAAGTGACATTAATGGTGGTAATGTTGATTTGTTTTTATAATAGCATGGAAATATTCAACAAATTTATCTTTTAAAATTAAAAAAAAATCAATGGGTGCAAAAGCTTTCAACAGTAGTATAAAAGTCTTTTCTTATCTGAACTTACAAATAAATCTAAATTTGGTTATTTAATAATTACACAGGACACATTCAGGAGACCTCAAGAAATCTATATATTTTATACCAACTTCATAGAATTTTAATAATTGTTTTAAAAACAATTGACGATCGCTCACAAGTTTTTTAAATATCTTAGTTAAATTCTCTTCTACGACACCATTAATTTAACACTAAACTAGTAAAAGAAACAAATGACGATCATCCAAAATTAGTAGTTGTTGTTATATAAGTGAACGAGTGAAAGGAATAATCGACGATCGTTCGAAATTAATATTTCATATATTAATGTAATTATGATCAAATTCAACTCGGATTATCATGAAACATATCACTTTGAAGTTTAATTGCTGTATGTGCTTGAGTTATTCAACGTACGAACACACACCCATACTAACGTCATTGAGAAAATGGCAAAGATCTTAATATTTTCCAGGATTCCTATACTTTCTTTTACAGGCACTGATGATCAAGTGACTACTTATTTTTATAATCTGCAATCTGACGATACACCACGAATTATAGACATAATTTAAAATCATAGCTCTGATCAGCTAATCCTGGACAACTTAAGAAAAACAACACAATAGGGTGGGAAATTTAGGAATGTGGTTTCTCGGTAAAAAAAGAAAGACAAAAATGAACGCAATAAGAAACAAAGTCTGCAGAAAAAAAATAGACGTACAAGAGGTATCACACCTCATATAAGAAGGACAGTTACGATAGGTAGATCATTTCCTTGAATGGAAGAAAAAAAGACTAGTAAAATAAATGTGTGAAGCACGTTCTCATCACAGAAGGAAAAGGGAAAGACCAGTGAAAACGAGGAAGTAAGAAGTAAGAAAAGCAGCTAAAGATACAGGATGGATATGGGAAGAAACCAAACGAAAGATGAAAGACCACTGAGTATGGAAAGAAATATGGAAAATTAATCTTGACACTGACGACATTACAGTAGAAGAAATGTAAAAAAAAACGATTGTCTGAAAGTTAATGAGGCAGAAGTTTAAATAAGTCAATAGTTTTGATAAACACTCCCGGATGGGTCAGAGTGTTTCGGATGTCCCTTACAGTTGTTGACTGACCATTAATTAACATCTTCGGTAACGCAAGTGATACCTTCCCTCATTGAACCAGATGGAATTCCGACCCTATGCTCCACGTTAGATATATAGAAAGAAAAAGACATAGCTATTATTGTTATACATACTTATTTATAACTATGCATAAGAAAGTATAAACTGATCAAAACCAATGTGTTCAGAAGTAAGCTAATTCAGAAAAGATTAACACGAGTACATTTCCATCGCGAATTACCCAGCGATTATTTCGGACTACAATTTGACAGGTCGACAGCTGATCAGTATCACATCTCACGTGTGGAAGACGTGCGGCGCAAAGTGCTGCGCTGGTGTATTCTCATCCAATTGACGTGTTGATGAATTCTTTCCCCTAGCTGCTCAGCTCATTGCACGCTGTGGTGGAGGTTTAGGCAACGCAAGGAGTGGATTATCAGTGACTGTCCCGTTGATTGACAAACACTAACACCACAGATCGGATAAGGGACACAGGGGCCGCCGCACAATCATATACACACGGGGCAGGACCGAACTGCGCGGGATTTTAACGCGGATTTGTTATTTTGTAGAACGACAGACGTTCAGAGTTTTAAATAGTAATATGCCAATTAAGTGAAGAAATAATTACCTGAAACCAATATACTGACAGACTATATATATATATATATATATATATATATATATATATATATATATATATATATATATATATGTATGTATACCTATTATAATAATAAAAGTAAAAATATATCTAGAGAGGCCATTTTGTCTTGTTCCATTCCTGGCTCGTACTTTGCGTTGACTTGCGATTAATTCAAGTTTATACTTATACTATTGTGTCCATTACCTTCTTGTAAATAATATAAACTTATTTGATATTAAAAATGTAGGTACTACATATAACAATATAACACAAACATACAAATGATTCTAAACGAAGTGTACAAAATTCAAGACATAGTCAAGTGGGCTAAAATAACGAAGAAAAGCAAAGATGTGGACAAAGTAGACGAAGACAGATTAGTCAGTATTTTTATGAAAGGACGACCCATGACATGGGTTCAAAGCTGGTTCTCCTTACCCATCAAATGAGGAACGATGTACATGGACCATCTATAGTCGAAGCAGAAGAAAATATTAATAATATGGCTTTGTAGGGATACGCTTACCGTGATTGCGCCGAGAGGTAAAAATGGAACTAGACAATATAGCTGACCCTTGATTTCTTCTTCATCGCAAGGTTTCACCTTCAGTGGCTATACAGGGTGTTAATACTAAGTCGTTACACCCGAAAATGGTAGATAGAACTCATTAAAACACACAACTTTTTTTAGTTCAAATTTTTTATTTGGAGCCCCATTTCATAGTTATTGGCGTTCTCTTGTTTTTCGAAAAATCGTCATAACTCCCTTATTTTAAGGAATATTTAAGAAATACAAAAACTTTAAGCATTTGCTTTCGGTTCTCTAAAACACTTGTATTTACAATTATTTTCTATTTCATCAAATAACAAAATGGCGACCAATCAAAAATTTCTAAACAAAATATTTTGAAAACCACCCCATCGATTTTCGAAAATAAAACATTTTTAAATTCCTTAAACTTTCTATTACAATATTTGTCTGAAACATTTTTTTCTATCTGGCAAAAAAAAAGTTTTTGTTCACTTACTTGGCTTACATAAGTATTAACAAACTAAAAAAAAAAGCATTTAAAACGAAGAAGCTGCTTAAAACAATGAAACAAAAAAGAGATTAGATTTGACAAGTACTCAAAAACAAGTTACATGAAATTTAGCGCACGTGTATGTCCGTTTGTATGTTTGTATTTTGCATAATTTATACGTAAACATGCATCATTATGAAAAAGTTGAACTTCTTGACATGCTTCTGGTTTTTGGGGAGGAAAAGGCGTAGGTAATGCACAGGAAGCTCGAAGAATTTATCGGGAAAGATACCCGAATCGTCAACAACCAAGTAGCCAACTCTTCAGAAAAATTTGTAGGCGTTTGTTAGAAACTGGTTGTTTCTACCCAACAACTGGTGGAAACGCCAACAGGGTACGTCGAACCCCTAGATTTGAAGAGGCTGGAATTATAGGGGAGTACGTTATTGGACCCTACGTTCTCCCAAACCGTTTGAATGGGGAAAATGATTTTATTTTCTTGGATACTGTGCTGCCGGAACTACTTGAAGACTTGCCACTAAACATAAGGCGGAGACTTTGGTTTCAGCATGATGTGGCACCGGCTCACACAACGCGAGAATTCACCGCATTGTTAAATAGAAAATACCCGAATAAGTGGATTGGGAGGAGAGGTCCAGTTGCGTGGCCAGCCCGGAGCCCCGACCTAACTCCACTAGATTTCTTTTTTTGGGGTCAGATGAAGACCTCTGTTTACGAGACACCGGTGAACACAGGGTTAGAACTAGTGGCTAGAATCGTGGCTGCAGCAGAAGATATAAAAGAGAAGCAGGCAGTCCTTGCGAAGGTCTCCACCAACATCAAAGCACGCTGCCGAGCTTGCGTTGCTGCGAATGGTGGCCACTTTGAAAATAATATTTAGTCCAACCCTTGTTGATTCATTGTTTATTGTTTTATTTTTCATGTTTGTTTCTTGTTCTTCTTGTTTAATGGCAGCAAGCCTACTTTGTTTTAAATGATTGTTGCAGTTTGTTAAAATTTATCTTGCAATTCAATTTCAATAAAAACTTTTGTTGGCCAGATAGAAAAAAATGTTTCAGACAAATATTGTAATAGAAAGTTTGAGGATTTTAAAAATGTTTTATTTTTGAAAATCGATGGGGTGGTTTTCAAAATATCTTGTTTAGAAATTTTTGATTGGTCGCCATTTTGTTATTTGGTGAAATAGAAAATAATTGTAAATACAAGTATTTTAGAGAACCGAAAGCAAATGCTTAAAGTTTTTGTATTTCTTAAATATTCCTTAAAATAAAGGAGTTATGACGATTTTTCGAAAAACAAGAGAACGCCAATAACTATGAAATGGGGCTCCAAATAAAAAATTTGAGCTAAAAAAAGTTGTTTGTTTTAATGCGTTCTATCTACCATTTTCGGGTGTAACGACTTAGTATTAACACCCTGTATTTATATTTCTTATCTCTAGTTATATTTACCTCTGTAATAATTATAAGGGAAAAGAAGCAGAACTTGGAAAAAAGACAGGCAAAACCATGAAAGAAATTAAAAAGATGGCATAAGATAGAAGGAATGGATTGAAAAAAATCCTACACCCGATTACAGGTATTTGAAGAAGAAGAAAAAGAAGTAGTAATTATAACAATCTATTTATAATAAAATCTTGTATACTTTCAATGTAGTTTCGACTGCACAAAAACATCTCTGATGCTACTATAGTTACACTAATAACTAAAGGTCGCCGTACAGATTAGGATTCTGACTGCTCCAGAATAAATTGGTCGCGAATTAAGTACTACAGTATTTGAGGCCCTGGCTCGCTTATTACTGTCGTGTCGTAGATGATAATGAAGATTTATAATAAAATCTAGACATAACAATATCTTATAAACGTGTGTTAATACACTGCACATACTAAAGTATAGTGTCCTTCTCTAAAATTATTATCTATAAGATTGTAGCGGAACCTCTAATATAGACGACTTTTAAAAAGCGAGCAACGAAAGGACAATACATATCGTACACGTACTAAAATGCGCGAAAATATTATAGTGGTTAAAGTATTAGTTGAGTTTTGTATTGGGCAGTTATTCTTTGAAAAACTGACTATTTATGATGCTTGTAAAATACATATACAGGGTGTTTCAGGACTAGTGTAACAAACTTTAACAGCTTATTCTTGAGGTCATTTTGAGCCAAAAATGTCATATGAACATAGGTTCTATTCCTTCTAGTTACCAAAATACAAGAGGTTGAAGTTCTATAAATAACACGAAATTTTCTAATTTATGTAATCAAGGTACTTTCGGAAAACAAGAGTTTTATTGAAAAGTCATACCTTATTTGTCTTAATTAAAAATTGTTGAACGTTTGATTATATTTTTGTTTCATAATGGATGGTTATAGTACTGCTGAATATGCAGATATGATTTTTATTTATGGATTATGTAATGGTAATACCCGTTACGCGTCTAGAGAATACCAAGGCAGATACCCAAACAGACGCCAGCCTTCCCATGTTGTTATTATGTTCTTTGTTTAGAATTTATTTATTTGTCTATTTAATTGTGTCATTGTGTGTTTTGTTCTCTAAATTGTATTCGTTAATATTAATAAATAAAATTAATTAAGACAATTAAGGTATGACCATTCAATAAAATTCTTGTTTTCCGAAAGTACCTTGATTACAAAAATTAGAAAATTTCGTATTATTTGTAGAATTTCAACCTCTTGTATTTTGGTAACTAGAAGGAATAGGACATATGTTCATATGACATTTTTGGCTCAAAACGACCTCAGGAATAAACTGTTAAAGTTTGTTACACTAGTCCTGAAACACCCTGTATAATGAATACATTTTTCTCGAATTAATAGTTAAAATGCTACTAGAGTTTGCGTGTAACAAGGTGTTAAATTTGTAATTGTGATCGGATATACATGTATGATATATAGCTCGCTTTATATGTGCACGTTTTTCGATGGTCTCAAATCGATATATTTTATTACATTTGTAATGTCTGAAACGACTGTCCATAAAAATAAATGATTTTTAATTGTGTTGCATTATCTTCACTCCACTATTCAACCTCGTGGATTCCTCCTCCCTGAGTGCCTCCCTGCCAGCGGAAGCTCCGACAGGGACCCATCGCTACCAACTCAATTTCACGGCGGTTAGGCACGATGCCGGTTGTCCCAGCAATGTCTGTATACACCTCACAGTACCTACTCCCGCAGCAGCAAATACAACGTGCAGTGATGTCACGTGACGGCGCCCGGCGCGTCGGCTGCGGTCACCGCCGTGCACCGAGGACGCCACTTATGAACTGACTGAGGTCACGTTCATTAGCCCGCCTCAAAGGCAAGTTGACTCGGTTTTGTAATTGGATAGTTAGTGGGCTTCATTTCACTTTCCACTGCACACAAATCATACCATTGCCAATTATATGGATACATTCCGGGACTCCGGATCGTCCGCTGGCCGCCATGAGGTTTAGTGTTTACCAAAGGAGGGGTACTGTTACTTTATCATGTAATTAGAGGATATATGATAGTCGACGCCTTTATTTTATTATTTTAGCTTCTACAGAGACAACGTGTATATTTCTCTATTTTGCAATAATAAATAGTAAAGATCGCGTTTCATAATTGTCATTTTATTTTGTGAGAAGGAACCTGACCCAACCCATCGGACAAAATAAACGACAATTTTTTATATTTTGCGGTTTTTATGCTCTTTTTTGATAAAAAGTCCAAGTTCCAAAATTCAGGGAATTTTTTGTTAGTTGGTGACGCTGATGTGACGTTTGAAAATTCAGCACTTATAACCTTACTTTTGTAAGCAAACATTGTAACATTTCTTTCTTTTCTATCTCTACTTCTTACAAAATAACTTTCTTAAAAATTTGTATATATTTATTTAGCGATACATTTGATATTTTTTGACATATAGAGTAGAGTTACCAACCTTGAAAATTTAAATTGTACTGCTCTATTATAACACTTGATTGTACTGTTTTGAAACTCCTTTGGGTGTCGTGACAGCTTTATTATAAAAGTTAAATATAAAAAAGCCATTATAGCACCGAAAATAGTTCATTAATATTTCATTGAGTGTTGTAATACAATACAATTTATACTTTTAAGTATTGTAATAACTTTATTTTTGTTAAATCGTCTATACTTACTCATTTTAACTTTAAGTTAGCTGTCATATCAGTATCACCAACTTATGAAAGAGCTCTGAGGCTATTGAAAAATTAATTTTAGCTCAGAATTCCATTATCTCAGGATTTTGACATAACATCTCTGAATTTCTAGATATTTTCTCAAAATTTTGACATACTTATATCAGAATTCCGAAATAGTATCTCAAAATTTTTAAATAATTTAGAATTTCAACATAATTATTTCAAATTTTTTACATAATTATCAGAAAATTCCTAGATAATATCTCAAAATTTCGAAACAATTATTTCAGAATTTCAACATAATTATATCGTAATATCCAAATTATATTTAACAATTACGACATATTCTAGCAGTCATTTTTAGTTCTATGAAACACTAGGTTTTCTAATGCTTTATTTGTAATTTTGCATTAACCTCTAGCGTATGTGATGTTTTTGTGCTTTTGCTTTATATTTTATTGTACATAATATTGAAATAATTGGAAATCATTTGCGCTTTACTATTTTGACAGTTATAATACAGTAAGTTACAGTGAATAATTATATCATAATTCTGAGATTATATAGGAATTCTGGGCTAATTAGGTCGAAGTTCTGAATTAATTATGAGATCTGAGATATTATCCAGGATTTTTATATATCTGGAAATTCTGAAATAATTACGTGGAAATTCTGAGATACTGTCTTAGGTTTCTTAGTTGAAAAATAGTTCATCAATGTCCGCAGAGTTCTTTCGTACCAACTATTGTTATTTGACGACAAGCAGAATAGTATAGTAAAAAAAAAATCGTTGTGATTTTTCAGAACCCATTCTTCAATAGTTGTTATTTAGTCTTAATGTATTTCTTATAAATTTAACAGTGTTAGTTCAGCTTTCCATGTTCAACTAAATATTGTTGGCACATCTGTCTAAGAGAAATTAGAATTAGGTAATTTAATACATTATAAAGCGTCTTAATTTTCTTGTTGCAAAGCCTTTATGCCCTTGGCCGTATATTAGCGCCCGAAACAAGCGTCTCGGAAATAAGTCTCTCGCTATTGTATTTGTAGGCCGTGTGTAACGCCCGCGCCCTAGCACGTGGAGTTATCTGTGGACACAACACGGTTCGGGCCCCGCGCTGTAAGGACCGGCCAAGGACTCGCGTCTCACGAGATTTCCATATCAAAACTTTCATTCACATTTATCACCTCCTCTCACTTAATATCCATAAACACGAATGTGTTTGTCTCCCCCGGGAAATTGTCCGTATTACGACCTTCCGAATCTGTGTCTGAGCCTCTGAGCACCCGACGACAACAAACAATGATTTTGTCTGCACTGTTTTTGCGTACTGAATACCACAACGTGCAGTTTCATCAAAAATTAACTAATTTACCTGTTCAAAAAACCTTTAAATATATGTAAGCATCAGATTCATGAACTATAAATGTTTCAATGATGCCACTCATTTTTTATAAGAACCAAACTGCATTGTAAATCTCGACTCCGAAGGAGAAGGGGTTTTACCTAATGTCAGTTTGCTTGAGCGATTTTGCTTAAAAGCAAAAAAAGAACAACTGATATTTGTTTACTTGGTAGCGGGATTTTATTGGAGAAACGGGATTTTATCGAGGGTAATATCACAAGACCTTCTGATTTTATCGATAAATGTTTATTTTTGCACGAATTTTTTTTGCTTAGCAACAATCATGAAAGCAAGCTGCATGGTAAATCCCGACTCCGAAGGAGGAGGGGTTTTACCTAATGTTAGTTTGCTTGAGTGGTTTTGCTTAAAAGCAAAGAAAATGAGTGCTTAAAAATAGAAATTTATCTGAGAAAAACAGAAAGGACGCGTGCTATGGACAAAGCAATGTGAATTGAAATATTAATTAACTGTCACACTGACAGTGATTGACAGTAACAATTATTTGTTTCCTTGGTAGCGGGAGTTTTATCGCTGTAACCCTAGCAACGGGGTTTTACTGCGGTAAAACTCTGGTAAAACTCCCGTTACCCGGGCAACGGGGTTTTATCAGTATAAAACTGTTCCTATTGGTTGAATTTTCAAGTGTTTTGCATTATGATGGGTTAAAAACTACTCGTGGGAATTTATCGGCGTAACGGGGTTTTATCAGGGTAACGGCATATGGGATAGTTAGGTGCGTTTGGTCAACTCGAAGAAGAGTGGTATTTTAGCTTCAGAAGAGAGCAGAGGTGTTCATATATCTCAATGGCGCTACGATATGGCAAATTTTATTAATTTAGTTTGTTTGGTAATTGTAACTGTAAAACATATTCGTAGAGTGCGTACATGTTAACTTCAAGCCACCTATCCTATCAGTTTGTTAGGCTAGGTGGCAGGAAGTTAACGTGTACGCACTCTACGTGTTGTCATTTTTAATATTTATTTAATTTAACTTGTCATTTTGTTTATTCATTTCTTTATCCTTTTATCGTTATTTAACATTATATTTTTATCATCCTTCAAGTTTGACTAATTATTATTTTCCTGTTCAATTATTTTGTTCCTCTTTCGCTCCTACTCCCCAGTGCTACACCAGAAAGACGTCGTATGCACATCAAGATCGCAATGTAACTTAACTTTTATATAATTTTCAAATTAATTTTCATAGATAAGAACATATTTAATCTCTTTATGAATCGTGTAGATTTTGTATTAAATACAATTATAAACTACAAATCGTTGTCTTCAACGTGTAAACTAGTGATTGAAATTTGATTTTAACAGATGTCCTTCAGCGAAGTTATTTATATTGGATTGAACAATAAGAATTAAAAAGTAGTAAAAGCTAATACTCGTAGAAGGACAAAATGAAAGTATCCAAAACAAGACGACGCATCCTTCTCCTCCTCATTGCACCAACACTGCCCGGACACATTGTCCAATGATACTGCAATGGTTATGTTCCCGACCGTTCACTACCGCGGAACATGACTATGGAATAGACGAAACACTAGCGTTCTAGAGACTATTCGCTGGTATTTACTTGATGTGCTTGCTTCTCGCGTCGGTCGCGAATACGAATACGAGTACGACAATGAGAATGGTTCCGCGTATCGCGCACTCGACAACGGGAAATACAATTTTAATCCGCAAATAACGATCCAATGTGGAAACTGTTTACTGTTTACTTGCAAATATTGTGCCCAATTGGATATTTTAGTTTATTTTTACATACTGTGTAATTTCGTTTAAATGATATTACACTGTATGCTCTCATAGTGCTAGTTTATCTTTTGTAAGTATTGTAATGTTCTACAACTTCCTTTAATTAATTTTCATGTTTATTTCGCTATTCAACAAAATCTAATTTCATTTAGAATTAACATATTTATTTAAATGCAGTCGTATTAGTAAAAATGTAGTGGCGAATGGGGTCTTTCACCATTTTTTTAATTTTTTTTTATGAAACTTAAAGACTATCTACACTTTTAAAAAGTCTTAATTGTTATTCATTAATTTTAGAATAAAATGGTGAAAGACCCCATTATTAATTATTAACTTAACTATATCAAGTGAATTCATAGGAAATGATTATGGATGTATGATTGTGAACCCTTTGTCAGTAAAGGCATGGTCACATCTCATATAGCTTACAGGTTTGTTAGATGAAATGTTTTAAAGTGCAATTTAGTGCAGTGTACACTAGTTGACACTAGTTCCCCCTTTTCAAAGAACACGAAAGTGCAACAGGGAAGATTCACTTAAAACAATATTCAAATCTGACATTTACGTTACCCTCACTCACTGCTTGCACTAACTACACTAGTTTCTAAGCTGCACTAATGGGGTCTGTCACCATTTTTTTATTATTTTATTTTATGAAGTTTTATCTAAATTGAAGACTATTTACACTTTTAAAAAGTCTTAATTGTTATTTATTAAGCCACAATGATTTTAAAAAAATGTTGTGACGTCATAGTAAAGTTGTTGCTGGATCTAAAACAGTAGAGATTGTAAATAATTGTAGTCGTATATTTTTTTTACTTATTTTATTATTATTATTACAATAATATAGAACATTTATGTAACAAAAATTATTTAAATCTGTACTGTTTCAGATCCACCAACACCTCTACTATGACATCACAACATTTTTAAAAAAATCATTGTGGCTTAATGAATAACAATTAAGACTTTTTAAAAGTGTAGATAGTCTTCAATATAGATAAAGTTTCATAAAAAAAAAAATAAAAATTGGTGGAAGACCCCATTGCACTTTTATTATCGCATCAAGTGTTAAAAGTTAGCACTGGAACTACCTAGTGCATGTCATCGAACAGACCTATGTGATATTTCTGTATTATGTCTTTTGACTAAGTCCGCCATACTGCCATCTAGTGCAATAAATTGGAACATATGTACATATGAAATTAAGGTTATATACATTTATCGAATACGTATTTACAATCGGGAAGATTTTTATTATATAATTGTCAATTACTTTCATCAAGAGAAATTAACAAATATACGTCCAAATTCTAAACTAAATTATACCAAAAGAAATAACGACATAACATATGTGAAATATTTCATAAGTTTTCCATGTTTTCCCCATATTGACATAACATGATATAAGCTATGTGATCGGCCGTTAATTTCATAGCGTATGTTTCTTTGTAAAACATAGAATGTCAAGGAAAATAAACATTAATCAAATCAATTGCTTTCCGAATTTTTACAGGCAAAGCAAGTCGTGAAAAACATGGACAGTCCAAACAAACTGCCCCAACCTAAAATTGGGATTACCAGTAGCATACCAAAGCCTTCTAGCTCGGCTTAAAAATTGTGAAGCTTCGGGCAACGTCGAGAGAATAGATTCAGTGTTCATCTCTCAGAGGTATAACACGGCATTAACTGAATTCGACAGAAAAATTGAAAGCTATCCCCAGTTGAAAACAAGCAAAAAGCTCTGGCATCATCGTGCACTCGTGCAAAAATATCAAGTGATCCGTGGACGGTAAGCCGTCTGCGACCGCTGGTCAAGGATCAAGTGTCCTGTGTGCAGCAGGATCGAATTGACCGATTAGAACATTCCCAATTCGGAAACTCAAAATATTTTCTACAACTGTTATAAAATATGCTGTACAAATCTACAATGTTGCTTATTACAGTATAACCGCTTCGACCAAATCCTTCCACTGTTTCGAGAATATATATATATATACACATTTTAAAAGTGAAATGATGAATATTTAGATACGAATCATAAGAAAAGGACAAGATTAATTTCATTTACAATTAACAACCTATATTGCATTTTAACTAAAACAGTAGGG
The DNA here is from genome assembly GCA_963942605.1 of Poecilus cupreus. Lineage (NCBI taxonomy): Eukaryota > Metazoa > Arthropoda > Insecta > Coleoptera > Carabidae > Poecilus > Poecilus cupreus. Next base: position 30,770,493 of record OZ012720.1, read on the forward strand.
TGATATATACGTACAGAGAGCGTGTAAAGTCTGGAACTATCACAATAAATCTTTTAGGGTCCTATTACACGTTTTAAAAAATATCCTAAGTGTAAATTTTTATTTTAAATGAGACACATATATGAGGCAGCTGAGATGAGATTCCTACGAAGAGTAGAAAGTGTTACAAGGATGGATAGAAAAGAAATAAACAAATGGGAAATAATGTACAAATTAAAAGCATACAAAAAACAATAGAAATAAAAACATTTATGACGGTATGGTCACCTAATCATAATGCCAGAAGAAAGACAAGCAAAACAAGTGTGGAATGCTAGAATACCGAAGAAAAAGAGAAACAAGGGAAAAAACGAAAAATAGAAAAGAGTGGAAGGACATAATAAACAAAATAATTTAAGGATAATAAAAATAATCTTTAAACCCGTAAGGGTATAAGCAGATTGAAAATGATTATAATAATAATAATAGATAGTCTTTTGTTTTTGAGCAATGGCGTTAGTGAAATTTTTTGAATGAAAACCTTATTTTTTATATAATGAATTTGGACAGCCTGATAATCTTAGATTAAATAATTTTAAGAAAGTTAACATTGTATTTTCAAATTTTCGAGGCAACTGGTTTTAAAGTTTTAAAACATAAACCTAACAATGAAGGGTTTCAAATTTTTAAAAAATAAAATAGGTATCCATTACTCAAAAAAAACAATATTAAGGTAATAATTAAACTAATAAAATATTTTATTTAAGATTAAAAAATTGACGAATTCGTGGATTATTTCGATAGTACCAGAATTTATAATAGCACTGTATAACTGGTATCCATATAATACGTTAATTACAGATTAGTAAATATTGCACGTTAGCTGCAACTCACAGTATAGGCATATTTAAATACTAGCAGCTGCCAAAGCAATGTCCACATCTGTTTGTCGACATATAATATAACTTATAGATGAACAGTTTGTAACACTGCTCCTGTGAAGAGTAAAAAAAATAATTCTTGACGTCACCGAAATGGCGACCTATGCATATTCAAGTATTTTCTACGTCATTAATGATTAGGTCTACCTCAAAATTGAGGAGAATTTAGTGCTGTTGATATCTAGGGCAAAAGAAAACAGTTAGCTCGTGATGATTGAGGAGCTGTTTTGAATACCATTGCAACACTGTGGGCAAATAATTGTATTGGACAAATTTTGTATTTGGCAAAAAGTGTGATGAACTGATGATGTTTGCAAACTTTTATCTAAAAGCAGAGCCGAGCCAGGCTGAAATAAAAATAGGAATAGAAACACATCACAGTGAGCCAGGATCAGAGAGCATCGCGCATCGGCTGCATCGCCCAACACGCTTTGCTCGAAGCCACACAACACAACCAATTGCATTGACTGCCAGATGCGTTAAGGGAGTTTTCAAAATGTATTAACGCTGTTTGATGTAAACGTCGAGTTTTTGTCATTAAGTTCAATTTTCCGTGAATTTGTTTTTTGTAAAGTCGTAAACACAAAATAATATGTTTCCATGGCATCGTAAGAGAAAATTGAAAATTTCTAGAACGGTTTTTGATACATACTTGAAAGTTGTTCATAAAATTTTATACTTTGTAAAAATGGACTCAATTTAAGTATACATTTTAGATTTAATAAAATGTTATTTAAGAGAAACAACCGGAACTGTTCACATGAGCTGAAATGTTATTAAAAATTTTACGAAGCATGTGTGGATGGAGAATACAATTCTTCATCGTTTGTTTCGTTCATATATTCACTGCTAAATAAATACATTGTACTAAGATTAACTGATAATCTGTAGATCAGTAAATTGTTACATTATCTGGAACTACACAATATGGCCCAATAATTTAAACGAGGATTGTGATTATAATTTAAAAAATGTTTATAATATCTGTACAAGTAAGAAAATTTAATACAAGTTCATTTACCATTGACAACAAATACATGTTAAGATTTCACGAAATATCGCAAAAAATTGGCATATACTTTTATTGTATTTCTATATAATATAAACCCTAAGAAACTCAATGCTGTAGAGCGCATCGTCATATCTCTTAAATTTATAGAGATATGTCAATTTTTGATGTTTTTCGAAATGCTAATTTGACTGGCTGCAACTCACAATCTATTAAAGATATTGAAAAATAGACTCAGTTCTGTGCGTTTCATGTATTTTATTACAAATTAGCAAATTTTGAAAATTTTGAAATTTTTCGATTTTTTCCTCAAATTTTGATAGGCAATAACTCGATAAATATAAAAGAAACAGAATCGCAGACTAAACCATTCGATTTAGCTCGTCAAAATACATAAGTATGTAAAATTTCATTAAAATTGCTTTACGCGTTATAGAGTTAGAGCAAAAAGTGTGTAAAAGACGTTTTTGGCGAAAAACGTCAATGGGTACCCCTTGACGTGTGGCCTGAAAAAGGCCATTTTCAGAGTTTTTGCTCTAAAATTTCAACCCGCCATCCGAATGTTCTGAAATTTTTAGCGTTTATGTATTTCAAAGAGCTGAATCCAATGGTTTAGTCTGTAAGTTCGTATTTCGTTTATTATTCGAGATATAGCTGATCGAAATTTTGAAAAAAAAATCTAAAATTTTCAATTTTTGAAAAATTTGTTATTTTGCTATAATATGCATGAATAACACAAAACTGAAGAGTATTTTTCAATATCTTGCGTAATTTTTGAGTTACAGTTCCTCAAAGTTGCACTTCTAAAAACATCAAAAACCTCCATATCTCGGAAACTGTAAGAGATATGATGATGCGCTCTGCACCAGTGAGTTTTTTAGGGTTTATATTATATAGAAATACAATAAAAATATATGCCAATTTTTAGTGATATTTCGTGAAGTACATCATATGAACTAATAATGTTTTACGGAAATAAGAAATATAATAAATTTACAAGTGAATACGGTAAATAAAAATATTTTAATTCTTTTCTAATATATTAGATAAATCAATTTGTGTGTTTATATTTATAGTGCAACTTTGACAAGTATCAAAAGAACTCCTTGAAGAACTTCATTTCTTTGTATGGATTGTTATTAGTTCCATACTTTTCGTACAAAAAATATTGTACAAACCTTTTGCGTGAATTCGGTTCCCGGATTCGTTCTATGGCAGCGCAAACACTCATCCGGAAACCAAGCGTTCCCGCATTTGGTATGTAAATAACTAGTACAGAACATGTCTGTAAGCCTATGAGATTTGAATTTTTTTTAAATTTATTTAATTAAAATTCCTTTAAGAGATATATCGAATTTGATTGGCATGGTCTTTCTAATAATCAGAGAACTACGAGATTCAATGACAACTAATTAACCTAGATACGTCAGAACCGTAAGATCAAATTACCAAAAGCGCTTCAAACTGCAATCCTTTCTCTGAGACAAAGCGCATCTTGGTGAAAAGAATCTCCCGCTGGCGTGCAAATACATCAGTAACAAGAGGACTTATTTGCCCTTTCGCTAATTAAAAATAGAAATGTGAAGAGATTTTTCAGCAAGCCTACCAGCAAGTACCAGGGTGAGCGGTTGGACCAGCCGTGCACTGGATGTGGTTTTGCGAATGGGGGTTGATTGGTTGAATGGGGGATTGCTCAGCAGACCAATCATGTTAATTGGAGAGTTCTCGTGAGAGAAATGTTTCTGAGCCAGCTCACCTACGCAGGGAACGAGAGCACCACCTACTAGTTGTTATGGCATTGCAAGTACTCAACTACTCATATGATATGTATGTGGTTTACTTGCACTTCTGATAAAAGCTCTATTTCTATTTATACCCGGTGCAATATGTATTGCAACGATTAGAGTTTCGAAATATTATTATAAACTTAAAATAAATCAAAATCAAATGTTTAAGCCTTAAAATATGAACAAATTATCTAAAATCCTAGTAGAACTAAAACGGATAAATCTGGAATACGTAGTTAGGTATGATTGTGTGAAAAAATGATTCCTATTGTGAAGAATAGACGAGCATGTGTGAATCGCACTATGAATATAGAGGAAGCGAAAATAGTGTATCAGAATAGGAATGTTTGAAGGAAATTGGTTGTTTCCAGGGTTTGTGCTACCCTACTATGTAGGATATAGCGTAATGTTATACATGTATCGTATTATAATTCTAAACTTTTTGAACTAAACTGAAACCCGCAGTAAAGGCCATAGAAAGAATCATTAAAATAAAAATAAAAAAAAACAACAAACGAAGTATGCTTTAGTCCACCAAAACCCGAAGGATCATAAAAAACGACAAAGCACTCCTTATATTAAAAGTACAAATATCCTTTCAATGCTTATACACAAAAAAAAAACTATCGTAGAATTTACCAAACTATTAAATAAACTGAGGATATAAGGTGCATTTTCTGAAAATTTATCAAACTTGTTTTTAGCTTCATAATTTTTATAATTGTCAGAATACTTCCAATTCCCACTGTCGGATTAAAGCAAAAGTAATTCTTGTTTTTACATTACATTTTCAATACTAATATTATATAATATAAGTATAGATTAAATTGTTGTTATTGTTCGAATGTAAAAAATGTCACCTGGATTAAAATTTCCAAATAAAACTGTCATTTGCAAAATGTATTATCTATCTGAACTTTTTATTTAAAAAAATTTAAAATAATTTCCACCATAAAGTTACTAGCTACATTAAACCTTTCTGTAACCATTTCTTCCCCATATATAAAAGTGAGGCATTATTAGAATCCTTCATAATGTGCTTCTATTTTGTATTAGCAAGTTTAATGAAAAGTGCACCAGCATTGTAATAAATATTGGTGTAATAGTTGTAAGTATAAATTTTTATTTAATAGTTATTATGTTTGTTACGACTTATTCCAACTCTGTGTTAAACTTGAGAAACCAGTGACAATATTCACATTTTCATTTATGACAGGTATAATTAAAGGTTTTTTATTATTTTGGTGAAATGAATTATTCTCAATTGTTCGATTTTGTGGAGCTGAACCATCATTACCAGAATTATTAACAACTAATAATATTAGTATTTTAATTAGTTTAAAAGTGAACAATGAATATTATTAACAATTTAAATTGTACAATAACAATTAATATTAATAGATAGCAATTCTGTAAAAGATAGTTTAAATTTTGTAAAAACAGTTTAACAATTTGAATTACCTAAGTTAAGTTAATAGTCTGTTATGATGCTTCGCCCAAAGGGAATTCATTTACAAAAACCAAGTAAATACAAATAAAAAACCCCCGGACTTAATTTCCTGCTGTCCAGCGACTCTATCTCTCCGTCGGTGCAGCATCCATGGCTATCCATTTCACGTGGCCCACGCTGACAAACATTTTTCCAATTAAGTACCTGTGTATTTTAGCAGTGCTGTTTGAAAAGAGAGCACAAACACTCACAATGCCAGCAACTGACGACGACAGGGGAAGCGTAAACGTAGCCTGGTGCCATCCGCACCAGGGGTAGGTACCTATAGGCACTGCCAACGATGCCGATCGACCAGTGTGATTAAAAGAATTCTGTATCGGTATTTGAACACGCGCGGTGACTATTTGCTCTCCCGTTCGCCGCCCACCGATGAATCACGGAAGGGTTTCCACTTGCGGGGGTGTGTGGAGTGTTTCTCAAACGGTGGAGGTGCCGATATTGAGGAAGAGGGTAGTCATAAGATTTTTAATTTAATATGAGCCAAATTTGTTAGATATTTATAAAGGGTTGCAGTAAGATTTGCAGTTGATATCTAAAAAAATCTTTGGGACTCAAAGAAAACCAAACCAACTTGCTCATCGAATTCTTATTCTAACATCAAATTTAGTGCTACATAAATAATTACTTCATGCTGAAATATAGAAATTTAAAAATACTATATTTTATTAGCAAAAGCAGCATTAAATACAAAATTTATGATTAAGCCCTACAAAATTCTATATGTTGACATTCCACGGAGTGTGACATCATTTTCAAATTACATATTATTTGGAATGAATGTTTAAAGTACGAACTTAATTAATTTTGATAGCAATATCACCTGGAATTAGCAGTTTACTTGAAGATTTCTCAGTTTTTTGTCTACCTATCTCAGTAAATAATTCATTTTGTTATATTATAAAATATTAGCTAAAATATTTATTTTAACTTCACGCACAAACTTATATCTACGAAAGCAGAGTGCCATATTTAGAATTGGTAATAACGTGATGTTATTTAAACATTTTGCTTTTTTTTGTACCATTTAAAAATAACAAATTAATTAATAATCAATTTTAAATTTTATTATACATTTGCTGGCCAATGACGTCAAGAATTAAATTTAGTAATTTGAGGGAGAGATCCATTTCCCGGGAAGTTATGTGTTGGTCCATCAATTGACAACTGGCAGAAAAAGCAACAAAAAATTTGCTTCCACATAAAACCATATATTATTAGCTATCATTAGCAATCGTTTATTTTGCAGATTGGAAAGTGGCAATTTTCCAACCGGTTGGAAAATGAAAGGTAATTATTGATTTTAGAAGTCCAAAATTGTCAGATTACTTACCGATTATTTACGACTAATCGTATGCGCACAAAAAAAGTTTGGTAAATTTTCAGGAAATGCATCTCATATTTTAAACAGTGAACTAATATCTACCATTTCAGTCAATGATTTTTTGTGATCCCATTCATATTTTACAATCTATCTACATACATAGAGATATTCAGTAAATTTTTGTGATTAAAGATTATTTGACATGGGAAAGTCATTGCCATTGCATTTGCTTAAATTATTTAGTAACTATAGTTATTATAATTGCAATTAACTAATTAGATGATATTATGAAAGTACTTAATCCTACGATAAACTTATTTATAACGGTCCCGTAAATCTAGAGGATTGTGACGTTTTGAACGCAATGAACGAGGTTTATTTTTGTGACACTTTAGTTTTTGAATGTATCTTGCACTCAGTCTCGAGATTTCTTCTTTAACGGAAGGCATTTCTAGATTTTGTGCTATTATCCAGTTGGGAACAAACCATGGAGCACTGATAATCATACGAAGGATTTTTGATTGAAATCTTTAGATGATTTCGACGTTGGAGGTACTTGCTGACCCCCATAGTTCGATGTCGTAGATCCAGACTGGCTTGATTATTGCTTTATACAGCAGCAATTTGTTGTTGGTGGAGAGGATGGATTTTCTGCCGATGAGCCAATACAGCTGTTTTATCTTCAAACCCAGCTGATTTCGTTTGGTCCAAATGTGTTTACGCCAAGTCAGACGTCTGTCTAGGTGCATTCCTAGATATTTGACGTCCTCAGCTTGAGTTCAGTCAATGATAATATTTGTTACAATATTTTATCCTTATACCCAATATATTTTTTGGCATTTCTGATCCTGTTTAGTTCCATGAACTTTGCAATATGTGTGCTCGTGCAGAGCTCGTAGTGCGACATGCTGGGTTCGTCTGCAATTCATTCCTCAAATTATCAGCAAGAATGAAATTAGTGTTTGGGAGCCACTGGCAAAAGGGACAGCCCGCGGCCGGTTCAACTCCCTGATTGGACAAAGATGAGTCCCGGCAAACAGACAGCACATACAGGGTTAATATTACAGCATTTGATATGTAAACACAGCGCTCGTAGGCTTGTAGTGTGCTGTGCCTGTGCGCCGATCCTCTCGCAACTCCGCTCTGTTTGGACTCTGATTAAATCTGCGCTATTTATTGCGCGATCACGGGTTTCCGACCCGACGTCCGCGACGCCGGAACTCCGCGGTGGAGCGACGCCATGTTAACGCGATGAGATAATCCCCACTGCTAAACATGATTCACGGAAAAGTCAATATTATTTGTATTTGTCGGAAAATGTAGAAGAATATCATGTTTACTTAAATTGCAAAGTTAACGCATTGTACTATGGATCATAAGATCCTCGGTTCGATCCTCCCACCCGACAAATTTTCGAAAATAAGTATCGGTAATTTTCACCTCATAAAATTACCTGTGTGGCTTCTCCATCACTTCCATTTTTGGAGTCCGCAATTTGACGACTGGTAACCGCATTTCACGCTAAAAAATTTATCATAATTGTATCTATGGTATTTTTTCATTTATTTCAAAGTATGAATTACTATAAACGAAATAGCAATACAAATTTTTCCCACCAAATTTAAATTAATGACTTGCGCAGTCGATGCAGTTAATTTATAATCAAAGTCGAATATAAAATCTAGCAGCCGGCAAACTTTTAGACGTTTGAAAGTAAGGCTAAACCTGAAAAATCCTGAGAAGTGTGAGCGCTGAAACTAGATCCGCGATTTTGCACGTATTCTATACAATATACATGAAATAAAACATTGGAATATTATTTGAAATATTTTGCTATTACTCGTTTTAACAAATCTGTCTTTTATTTTATCTATAGTAAAACTACTGTCTATCCTAAAAATATATACTGCAAAATTTAATGTTTGAATATTGCATTTGAGAATACATAATATATTAATAATATTGCATGTTTAAATAATTATTTATAATATTATAAAGAACAATCACTTTAAATCTGAACTCCTTTTGTATCAAGTGTACTCCTGGATTGCAAAATAAATGATCATTATTATTATTATATATCTTATTTTAAAATATTTAAATTTAAGTTATGGAATAAGATTTTACTCCAAAGTAATATTTTTATTTGATAGTGATACTGTAGCAGTGACAAATAAATTGGAGTAAAAGTATTTAAATTATTCATAATTCGTTAAAATTTCAAGAAACACCTGAGTAAAAATATTTCTACATTTAGATGAAAAATTATCAGAGATTTTAATTAATTTCGCAGAGGCAACGTCAGTGTTATTTCATGGTACGAAATTAGCATCAAGTGACCTATGAAATCCAGCGAGAACCCCAGCATGTACTTTCGGTTTTAATGGGCTGTCTATCCAAAATACGCGAAGACGTAGAAACTGGCAATTTTTGCGCTTTACGAGCTAAAATAAACTGCAGATGAATCAAATAATTTATTTAGAAGCGAGAATTCCTGATTAAAGTAAAACCGAAAATATTATGCCTTCCATTCGCGGATGATTCTCACGACGAAATTTATTATCAGACATAACACACCAGTATTTCTCAGCTAACACTTTAATTTCATAAAATTTTAAACTGGCGCGCTTAAATAATAAAAGCACTTCCTTCCGGGAAACGCCTGCGGCTGCGGCCCTTGGCAAAATATTTTCATGCTGTGAGTGTTGACTCGAGATGGATTTGTGGACTTGCAGGCCCGGATTTACAAGGAAAGATGTGGCTGATTTAAAAAGTTACATATCTCACAAAATTTTGCTAAAATAATTTATATCATATGAAAATCGCCATTGTTCTAATTTGGATGTGGTATCCTGTTTTTGAAAATCTTGGTATTTGATATATTTTTTTGTGTGGTCATCAATCGTCAAGTCATTCATCCCAAAATAATAATCGTATTGTTTCAAAATCAAGATATTAATAAATAAATAAATATTTCTTCACGTATTTTAACAATTTTTCAATGTTGTACTCTATAGGAGATTTCTGTAACTAAAATATATTTGTGCATACATTATGGTTACCAACTGTTGACAAAACCCTCTTTTCCTTAAAAGTCATTTACTGGGCGAGAAAGGGGCAAGGCATTTAGGATTTTGATGGTTTCTAATGGTGTTTGTAAATTTTAAGTTTAAAGTGAAACATTGATAAGAAACCATTCAACTCATTTCTACATCATTAATTAGTGCAACAAAACTTTAGTATTCTTAGTTAAATATATTATAGCATTTTACAAAATTATATCTATAACCGACAGACAACATCATTCCTGGTAATATAGTTCAATGGGAGGAATTCACCGTTATCACATTTTGTGCAAGACAATTTTTGTAAATATTTTGTGTGAATCATTATCCAAATAAACAATATAAAATCGCCATTAATTTAAATTTAGTAACTTGATTATGATATTTCAAATATTAAAAATACAAGAAAATTTTAAACTTGACCAAACAACGTTAACATCATTCGTTATGTACCTGGATAAGTGAATTTTTACCGAGATAATACATATATCATTTCTATTAGTATTACTGACAGACAACAGCATTCCCGATATTATAGTTCAATGGTAGGATATTGCCAGTTAAAATTTGCAGTGAGCTCATTTGATGCTAAACAAATACTGTATTTTTTCTTATATGAATACGAAGAACTATTTAAAAATATTTTGCTACGATATTTTGAGGTTTAAAATCAAGAAGAATTTGTACTTACCGGCGTAGAATCTTTAGAGAATTATTCCTCGAACCCAAGACTGAATCTAGAGTAGAAAATAATTTCATTGCAATACGAGTTATTAACAAACTAATTTAATTATTTATCTTTTAAAAAATAATATTGTTTATTAATAGAATATTAGTTGCTCGTAGGAGCTAATAAAATAATATTGCAATAAAAGTTTATATGAGAAGCATATTAAATAATTAAATAAATATTTAAATTACATAATATATTTCTTTTGCATTGTAAGTTTCCAAATTAATAAATAATACGATAATATACAAAATTATATTCGCGATTTAAATGTAGGTATAAATATTATTTTTAAAGGTTTGGTCATTTCTAGTCTATACAGCAACGATCAACTAAACAAGTTAAAACGTAGCTTTCTTCACATTCGCAATTGCAGTAAGCCAACGTTATAGTTTAATACAAATTATATTTGGTTTAGTAGTGCGTAGAATTTTGCAGTGAATACGTGTGTTTGTGTAGTGTCTCTCAGTATTTATTGTTTTAAATGCAATGTAAGTGAAGTATCGTAAGCTAATCCAAGCTCTTGTATTACGTATGTAATTTGAAATTGTGCTCACTTTAAATTATTATAATAGAAAATAATTCATGATTTCAAGTTGCTTGAATTCCTCTATGAGTTGTATAATGTCCATAATTAAAAAATAAATAGTTTATTCAAACAAATTATTACAACAATATTATTTTTTACTTTAGATGCTGTCCATTATTCAGATCCCTGGGAATATCACACCGCAGATTCTTCCCCGGTGAGTACAAATATTTCACTATGTTACTTCGTATACATATACCTACCTATAGTATAGAAATCATGTCATTGGAAGAAGTTTACTGAATAGTCAAAACAGTAATCCAATTTGTTTCATATGTAGAATCAGCTGTATAAATAGTTTAAAATGATATATGTTTAGAATAATAGTTATTTGTATATCAAGGTACTAAAGTATAATTTTTTACTACGAATATGGAATTTATACTCCGAGGCAACAACCGAGGAGAATAAACCATGTGAGTAATAAAAAATACTTGAATGCCGAGGTGATCATTATATTTTTTTCCGAAATCGTTAAATTATATTTTAAAAACATAAATAAATAGCATTATGTTTTTGTAAAATGTCAGCTAGCTGTTGCAACGGGGATGGTTATGATAACAAAAGTACTGTCAAAGTGTCAAAATAAGTTAAAATTTTCATTATTTTTTATACCAGGAGTTTTTTTTTTATCAGTACACATAAAGATGTGTTATTGCCATAGTTACAGCGATTGACAGCAGTCTATTAGAGCGTTTTTTTAATGAGTAAACATAGGGATAATTTACATGGATTATTAATCATAGTTAATCATAATGAAACAAACAATGCAAATTTGAATAAATAAGAAATTTATTTTAATTTTGTAAGTACTTAATAAATTGCATTAAATTGTTAGGAATTATTATTTTTAATTATTAGTTTTTCCTATGTTTACTTATAAAAAAATAGTATATTATTATATAAGGAATTATGATAGTCATTATTCACGAAGAAGTTTGCGTCTCGAGGAGTAGGCGAGTGATGCAAATCATCAGAGTGAATAATAACCATAATCCTGAATATAATACTATAACTTTTTCTACTCCTGTAAATTCGGATATCACTTTTGATTATGATCGAAACTCGTTGACAACAGACTACATGTCAACTATGATCCACATCACGTCTAAAATAACCGTGAATTATAGATTTCTGGCTCTGTGATTAGGCGAGAAGAGTGAATTATGAATCATAATTCACTGTTGTGAATTATGGGTAGTATAATCCATCGAAAACATTGAAATAATGCGGATATATTTATACAGGACGAGAAATACGCTTTAATACATTGCTGTCAATCATTTTGACAATAACTATGGTAATGACACATCCCTATGTATACCTATTGATAAAATAAACTTCCGGTATATTTTTAGACGTGTTCTGTATGTGAACTGCATTAAATCCGATAAATTATTATAAAAGCTAAATAATAAATAAATTCATCAATAGCATTATAGAATAATTTGTTTAGTATTTTAGGTTTGTAATTCAAGTTTCACATAAGAGTTTGTGAAGTAAAATTTTGACACAAAAGTTTGTAAAGTTTAACTTTAGCTACTATTTAGGCTAACTTCGCGTAGTAATATCGTGTACTTTAGTATCGATTTCGAAAAAAAATTTTCTTTACTTGAATAAATATATTTATCAATAGCATTGTTGAATAATTTGTTTGGTATTTTCGATTTGTAATTCAAGTTTCACATAAGAGTATATGAAGTAAAATTTTGACATTAAGGTTTGTAAATTTTAACTTTATATAGCTCCGTGGTAACGTGTCGGGCTGTGGATCGTAAGATCCTCAGTTCGAATCCCACTGCTGACAGTTACAAATTTACATTTACCCCTGTAGTTCCCCCTCCACTAACATCTTTGGGGGCTATGATTTGGCTGCTGGTAACCGCACTTCATACGTAAAAATATATCACTTACCGAGATCTGCGTAAGCAGAGTGCCACAATGGGTAAAAGCCGTGATGATATATTTAATTATTTATTTATTTTATAACTTTAACAACTATTTTGGTTAACTTCGCGTAGTAATCGTGTATTGTAGTATCGATTAAAAATACTGTACTTTTAGAACAATATGACACACTAGACCAGCGTTTCTTAAACTTATTTAAACGCGGAGCCCCTATAAAGTCGAATCTAAAATGGCGGAGCCCAAAGGCATAGTTCATTATAGTTGCAAAACAAATAAGGTTAAAATGATAATAAAGAAAACTAGTAACAATAACACATAAATAAATTTTTGCGGCTGCGGCCTGCGGAGCCTCTGCGCGTCTTTCGCGGAGCCCTGAGGCTCCGCGGAGCACACTTTGAGAAACGCTGCACTAGACGATAAGACGCAACCCAAATTTTTAGATGAAAAATATTTAAAATATTTAAAAATTTTTACTTGCTTTTTTATTGTTACAATGACATGAACAACTGTCAAGTTTTTACCCACTTATGTGTCTAGTCCGTCATTGTAAATGTATAGATGACAGTATCAAGAATTGAGTCACTTTCTCAAATATGTATTACATGTATTTGGTGTAAATAAGAAGTAAACACGGTTATTGAATAAAATGATAGATAATCTCAGCCCGTAAAAAGAGTATTTATACTACTAGAAATACAGTTCAATAATAGTAGGTTTACGATTCAGTGTTTCGCAAAAATATATCATTTATCGACGCCGGCGAATCAGCCATATCCCAATATAAATATTTATTTGTTATTAAAACACATAAATAACTTAAATAGCTATTCTACATATCAAATAAGTGTCAAGTGCAACTGTTAAACATTCTAATTTAGATTTATGTATTACGAATTATTTATTATTTATAATAATGAAGCTTGAATATTGTTGTAAAATTAGCAATAACCGTTGGGTACGGTTCTGCGTTTCTTGCCTCAATGTTTCTTTCTCGCCGCGACGGACCCTTCAATAATTGTGGATATTAAGCCCCAAAATCTTTAATAATAAACGAGTGTAGTTGTATTCCGGAATAACGAGTAGAGGGCGCTGCGCAGGGTGCAAAAACAGAGTTCCTTCCGTGGCAGCGCCTGGGCTTATTGGATTTTACTCTCCTTTATAAATAATTCCGGAATCGCAGAATGAAAGACGCTTTTTGTGAAAATTAATTAATGTATCTATTCAATATTTACAGTCGAGTGTTCTTTGAAATTTATATTGCTATACAATTGAGTCCCGGACCGCCACCGCCTTCTCTGATTCTAGATTTAATATGCGGGAATGTTTACGCTTCTTTGGATCAAGTGTCTAATGAAAAATTTCCTCACCGAATATCGCAGGTCGCCGATTTTCTTATTAATTTTCAAATATGATTGTTCGGGATTCGATGATTGCCGGATATTGCAGATTTAATATTTCTTGCAGAATTAGCTTCTTATAAGCACACTCGATATTACAAATATTTAAGTTTATTGGATATTGCGATATTATTTATTTTATTATTATTATTATATCGCAATATTTTTAAATTACTTCTATAACAAAATTGAGGACCAGTAATAAAATAAGAATTATTATTATTTTCAAATTTAATGTTCGGTCACATAGGACGACAAACCGAAATGAGCCTCTTTGGATGATGTGGCCGCTGGTAAAACAAATTGTAACAAATTAAAAACTGCCGGATTCATTCACCCACATCGGACATTGTACCGCAGAGCATCTGCAACTGTATTAGCAGATACTGTTGCGAATATAACTACAATAAAATATCATGGTGATTGGAAATCTGCAACAGTTGTAGGAAGTTATATTGAAAACTCTGTTTAGAATAAAACTAATACAGTAAATAAACGCGATCAAGTTCAATCAGTAATCACACATGGATTACTATTACTACTACTTATCATTGTAGTAATTCAACTATGACTATAAATATATTTTTCGAACCACAAAATACATGATAACTGTATTTTCAGTTGTTGCCAGGCAACTTGCGATAACAGTCCGAGAATAACATTCCCGGCCTGGGACGAAAATTGTATTCCTGTATGGTTGCATATTTATTGCAAAAACACATCATATGTTATAAATTCTGAACGCAATTGCGTATAACAAAAAGACTATAGTCTGAGGACCGATAATTTGGTACAAAACTCATGCTGTAAATAATCTTGAACAAAATTATGTTCAATAAAAATAATGTAGTTGATAACTAAACTAAGTTTAATTATTAACATTTTCCGAAGAAGAACTGGCTATTTTACTTCGGCAATAATCCATGAAACGTCCATACACAAATTCATATTTTTCCCTGGATTTCTGTGGAAGCAAATTTAACATTGCCGTATTTGCTGCGTCCACTATTTCTAGTGTTATTCTAGAAATGGAAAAAATCGGCGTCACTGCACATTTCTGACATTTTTTTTAAAACTACACGATAAAATTCAAATATTTGAAAAATTCATTTCTCAAAATTGACAGATTTGGTGTAATAGACAATCCCCGCAGTTACTGTAACTAACAATGAACTTGCCATAGTTACCGTAGTTATGTAACGATTTATACGCTTACTAGAGCTGTGGGGTTAAAATTAGAAAACGTTTTATTTAGAATTAAAATTAACTATTCATAATTCCGAAAGAAAAATAGTATGTATATCTTTTAGGAAACGGATATTCCCGTACTCCTGCAGATTGCTAGACTCGGCTATGCAACTCTTCGCCTCGCCTGCTAGATATACAATATATATTATTTATGAACATATGTATTCCCAAATTCAACATTCTAAATAAGAAAATTTTTGCAGTTCATGTTTTTGAGATAGGCAGTAGTTTTTTAGTTAATAATATAAAATGAATGCATTATAAAATAAAGTACATTTGGTTACTCAAAATTAGGTATTTCATGATATATCAATTAAATTAAATTCGAAATTTATCAGAGAAACTATAATACGGTCATAGAAAATTAAACAAAAATTAAAAGTATTTGACATTTCAGAAAACAGTGTTAGATTTATTTATTACAGTGTAATATTTTTACATTTTTACTGTAGAAATTTCGTGGAAGATTCTAATGATATAAAGACAAACTTGAAAATGCATTTCTTTTGATTTCGTTCTGTTAAACAAATGAACAAGTTTTCAAATGAAATACATTGAATCTTGTTAATAGAGAAATATTTCGACATCGGTTCTGGGAGCCAGTAACCAAGATAGAAAATATTTTTATGAGAAAAATAAACTTTATAATTTCCTAGCTCTATAAATACCGCTTCCTCGTAAGTACGTAAAGCTTTTAGATAATCGTTAGTAGCATCACGTCTATAGATTCCCATCCCCCCATCCCCCCCAGCCACTAGACCTTCCGCTTGGCGCTGCACCAAAGACAAAATATTTGCGCTGCAGCTACTTCCCGATTCCATCTCCGATAAACTGCATACCTTAAACCCCGGATCCCCGGAGTCAACGAACACGAGTGCGGGTGCGGATCCGACCGGAGCCTTCCAGGGCTTCGCTGCAACTTCGCAACTTCAAGTTCCCGTGTGTGAACAGCGAAAAACCGATGCGGAAAATAGTTAAACATGATGCCGGGTACACAAACTCAAATGTTGATTAACTATTAACTTTAGATTTATCGGAAATTGGAGCGTCATCAAGTAATAATCAAGTTAGCGAGCAAACAACCCCGGGGTATTTGTTTTTCTTTTAAATAGTTTGAAAATTGAAAGGAATAATTAGTTAAGTTATTTTATAATTAATATGCATACAAGGGTGGCTGCTCTTGCATGTGTTCGTAATATAAGGTCATGTTTCACTTCACGGAAAATTAAAAAAAAAATCAGTAAAACTGTCTACAAATATGTAGAACTATAGAACTGTGGTAGTTTGGTACCCAATGAACGGGAAAAAGCACTCACTAAGTGTGCTTTTAACATAAAAAATATTTAATCCAACACCTCTCAATAAATGCTCTATAACTATGGCGATTTTAAACAAGGAAAGCAACAGATTACCCACTAGTGGGTATAATTTTGAGAAAAGCCACTAGTGAGTATTATTTTATTTATAACAATAATAATAACACGCAACACCTTGGTAACTAATTCGATTGACATTTTAATTTAGAAAATTTAAAGCATATGTCACTGTCAAATAATATTTCATAATTAACTTTGCATTTAATAAGAGGCGTTGGATAAAACGTTATACTTCACACGTGGGTAAAGTGGAATTACCCACTCGATAAAATTATCAAACTCAGCCTTCGGCTTCGTGTGCTAAAATTTCTTTCGAGGGTAATTCCTTACTTTGCCCACTTGTAAAGTAAATAACTATTATCATAATAATTACGTATTTATTATTTATGTATCAAGGTATTGAAGTTTCACTTTTTATCAAGAAAATAAATCATATGAGTGATAAAAAGATATTTCAGTGCCGCGGTGCATATTAAATTTTAATTGAAATATGTATAAAAATTGGAAACGACTTAAAAAAAATATTTTAGAGGTTAAGCATACACATCCGTCATTTCTCAATTCAAAGTCAAACATTGGAATTTTCACTAAGTGTTGCCAACCTAGGATATTGTAGTTATCGTAAAGAACACTCAAAATTATATGTTTTGTTCCCAAATTCATCAGAATTTGTTCGTTCTTCTTGCACATATTTTTTTTTACGTTTTTTACATATTTCGTTTTACGTATAAATTTATCCTACTTGTACAATAATTATTATATTGTTGTTAACACTTCGTTGCTCAAAATCGCAGTATAACGAATTGCTTTAATGCTGATTTAAATAAAAAAAATTACGTTTATGAAGAATGTTTTTAATTTAGCCGTTTATGACTTGTTATGACATCTGAAAGTCTAGAAAATGCCACTTTTACTGCCTAGGCTGTAAAAATATCTTTACCTCCTATTCTTGGTAGGGTGATGGTGAAACAAATAATTTGACATTTCTATATTACGTCAACATAACCGCAATTTGAATTTTCAAAATATTTCTATTCATTTGCGATAATCCTCTATTAACACCCTGTTGTGATATTCTTCCCAAAGTTAATTAATTATAAACAAAACCGGCCTATTCTTCTATTGAAACACATTTAATGTTTAAGGTATTCGAAGAATTGCAAAAATAATAATGAAATTAGAAACTTTACAGCAAAACTGAATCTAGAACAGTTGCATTTATAATAAATGAATGTCATTATCCATTGAAACGTAAGTTGAAATGCCAGTAGTGTGCGCAGTGGTGAAATATACAACAATGTTTAAGTATTTGCAGTCAGAAGATAGCAGCAAAGTGAATTTAGTTCCGAATTCTCTGAGGTTTTCAGATATGCTCTTTATCAGAAAATGGAATCGTAAAATAGGTGTTTACAGGTCAGTTACATTAACTATTTTGTGCTCAGTGCTGCGCTCACCGCATTGGCGCAGCAACTATTTATGTCGCGTCCGGATACAATCAGCTACGTTCTTTATTATTTACCTCACCCCGGTCTAGACTACGCGCCCTCTAAATAACGGATCATAATAAACACCTTATTTACGAGAACAAGTGGACTTTGCAATAAACAAGGTTATGTTGGTAGTGGTAGTCAGTAATATTTCCTTCCCTAACCTCAAATTTATTTCTTAGTAATTTATCTCACCATGCCAACATAGCGGAGTGAAAATATGTAGTAGGCAGGATAATTGAGACCTTAGGCCAAAACAAATTGTGCACGCGGTCTATGAACAGTAAACACTCAAATGTCTTAGTCAAAAATATACACACAACGAAAATTGAACTAATTTATAACATTTAAAATCCTGATACTGTTGCTGGATTATAATCCGAAATTGTTCCGCCTAAGTCAATCACAATCATAGACTTTGGAATCACTGTTTCCATTATATAATTTCCAATCAATTTTTTTTTTTACACTGATCGTTGTATCCACTACTTTTTTCATTTCAATTTTATTTTATGTTTACAGTATTTACATGTTTTATGCTTAAATCAAAATATATTTAAAATTAAATATTGTGGCCAGTGACACGGAAGTATTCTTTGCAATTTAGCCCTCTTCTTTTCTAACAATTTTTCATTAAAAATTACTACTGTTATTCGAATTTGTCGTGCGTGATTTCTGTAGGTTTAGGGTTTGTTTGTTAAAAGTGCGAGCGAAGCGAGCTTATCTACAGATAATTTCTATTAAAAAATAGTATCTATTGTGATTCGAGTGTCGAGTGTGAGTTGTATAGGCGTATGGCTGGTTTATACTGGATTTAATTTACAAATTTAGATTTAGAAATTTTGATTTCTTATTTGTGATTTACCTCCTGGTTCATACTGAATTTATTAAATTTGAAATCTGCCAATCAAGATTAGGCTTCAGAATTTTGACATATATATTTAACAACAACAAAATAACCGTAACTTATCATATGTGAAGTTCTTCTATCAAAGATATTTAATTAATATTATATTTAACACTCTCCGCATCCGTGTGACAACAATATTTTATGATAATCACAAATAAATCATTTTAACTGACAATAAATTTTTTTGTTTCCCACTCAAGTTGAATTTGGAAATTTAGATTTAGAATATGAAATAGGGTGATATTTTAAATGTAAATTATAAATCTGTAAATTTGTAAATCCAGCATAAACCAACAAATGTATTTCTTTGTTTTTTATATTTTTAAAACTAAATTTCTATATCTGATTATTAAATCCAGTATAAACCAGCCATTACAATTTGTTTGTTAAAATTGCGAGAAAAGCCAGCTTACTACGGATAATTTCCATTAAAAATAATAACTCAGATGTAAATGTTAATATTTTTTTGTTTGAAAATATTGGAAAATAAAGTGGATGTTCCCTTTTGAATTATGGGCAAGTGATCGGCTAGTGTCGGTTGCTCCACGTGTCTTACTACGTTTTTGCAACAAGACACCGATTCATTGGAGAAACAAGGGCAGCTATAGTCTTGATGGAGGGATTATGGGTATTTAAGACAGGCGGAAGAGGATAACAGAGGGAAGAAGAAAACTGATCATCAAAAATAGAAGTTGATTTGTTTTTTTCGTTTTAATTTACTAAGTAAGAATGCAACAAGGCACAGACGCATTGGAGAAACAAGGACAAGAACAGTCTTGATGGAGGGATTATGGGTATTTAAGACAGACGGAAGAGCATAACAGAGAGAAGAAGAAAACTGATTATCGAGAAGAGAAGTTGATTTGAACATCGAGAAGAGAAGTTGATCTTTTCGTTTTAACTTACGAAGTAAGAATACAATTTACAATTCAAACACATAAACTGATACCTAGACACCATCTGCATGGACAGGCTATTACGTCGTAACTAACTAGTCCACCAACACACAAACTGATACCTTAGCAAGCGTTTTAAAAAAATAGGAATTTCTTAAAACACTGCTGGACGCGGAAATAAATTGTTAAAAATCGGAACTGTCTCACCGAAAGCGGGACGTCTGATCACCTTATATAAGATACTCAATTGAATCTCACAACCGACAGTTATCACATCACTTAAAGAGGTCTGTTGTAAGTAGAGTGTTATATTGAAAGAAATTATAAGTGCAACGAATATGATTGCAGAAGAAAATTTGGCGGTGTTTGCATATAGGTAGTCTTGTCAAATTGTTCAAGTTGAAAACCTGTAAAAGTTGTCTATTGTGAAAAGTTGCAAGATACATGAATACACATCGTTATCGTTTTGAAACATGCCCCGCGCATGCCCCAGTGTGAACTTTTAAATATTTTCCGCTCAGTACCTCTGGCGAGATTGCAAGATTTTTCAGACGTCCGTTCGAAGAGTTGCAAACATTTTCCGTGTAGTCGCGCGTGTTCGAATCATTTGCGAAACACGGAACAAAGATACTTTATTTGAGTTGGTGAAATATTGCGCCGTCAATGGGGAATGAACGTCAATCCATCACGGACGGGCCTGAAATTTCCAGCGACAACTGAAAAAGTGGCGGCGCGACATTGTCACCGGGGAAATAATAAGGGAAGAAGAATGGTCGCGCACCGCCGTGATTGATACCGGATGTGGAGAAAGCATTTCTTCGGATTTCTGTGTTGCTTGTACTGCTGCTGCTGCTCTGTGCTGCTGTCTTCTTGTTCCACTTCTAACTGCTCACCCGTGAACTACTCGTATTTTTATCATTGTGCCCGACATATTGTTTACCTTTTCTCCCCCTAGATCATTTTTTCTAGCTATTTGACAACTAAATTTTGGTTTCTGGTTTAAAATGATGCGAATACCAATCAACTATTTGAATTAATCTGCGTTCACAGCGATTACTATTACCAGTTATTAGCAATTCGTTGGAGTATCTTAAAACTATATCAATTTAAAATATAAATTATTCTTATAATGCTCTCGTCATCACAATTAATCTTATCTACTTTAATATGTGTAAGTAATACAAAAATCTGTTGTGGACATCACAATACCTCCCGCCACAGATTTCTTATCAAATGATGTAGGAACACGGACCACCACTATCAAGAAACGCGCATCCCTTTAAAAAATTTAGTTTTCACTTATGATACATTTCAAAAATAGACATTTTCAAGCGTTGTTTTGTTTTTCAAAAAGCACAGGTTAGCAGATTTAAACGAAAATGTCAAAAGATAATTTTCTTTAACGTATAGTAATTGGTAAATGGAGACAATAAGATAAAATTGTTAAAAACAATAATTGTATATAATAATATATGAAATATTATTCTAATAATAAAAATTGTCATTTAGCCATAATTAACTGAGATATTTCAAGTAAACTACCACTTTCGGTTATTGGATTATTACCAAAAAATAATCAGCTATTCCAAAAGGGATACAATTGATATGTACAAAATATAAAAATTTTCAATTAGTAGTTTTTGGGAAACCGTCACTCCAGAGATCCACAAAGATTGACAGCCAGACGCAGTCACACACAGACATCATCGCGAAAATATTAAAATCGTATTCTAGGGTCAATAAAACGTGCTCATCTACTAAAAACAAACTCGACTGAATTTTTAGCATGATTCCTATACCTCCCTCATAGTATGTGGCGGGAGGTAAAAATAAATGAATAAATGTTCCTATACTGACAATTATTTTAATTGGTTATTCTAAATAAAATAACACTAGTTCATGTTTAAATATGGTATTAAAGCAAAATCCTCTTAACTAAAATACGGGTGGCCAATCATAATATCCGTGTTAATTATTAAATATAACCGTTAGTATTAAAAATGTAATTGAAAATGGAATATTCATTAATATCCTGATATAAATATACAAATAAAAGTCTCATTTATTAAACAATATGAAAATAATATGTATGCTTCTTGATTTGTAAAAAATAAAAACAACTTCTGGACTGCAGTCAATATTATAAGATATTTATTTAATCTTTGACCGGTTTCTGTCTCACATTTTTTGATTGTCATCACCTGATGAAGACCAATGTGGTGTAGAAATCAGTCGAGGATGAAATAAAATTTTTATAACATTGATTGCAATCCAGAAATTGTTTTTATTTTAAAACTCAGCACAAATGGAATATTTTCCAGCTATTGGAGCATACACATAATATTCCACAGGTGTATAATAAAGAGTAAATATTACCAATAAAATAATGTTTGAACACTGAAAGAATATTATTACATATAAATTATAATCGTATATAAAATGTATATTTACTGATGCAATATAATTTAAAACAAGCAATCACATAACAAACAGATATGACATAGGAGGACCTTATGCGAATATAAATTAATTTAATGCAGCTATAACTATATATCAGAACAAATAGCGCCTAATGATGCCGCGTTCAATATTTACATTGAATTTATGTATATCCATAGGGAATCACAAGCAGACCCATTTCATTATTTCAAACAAATATTTACTGATAAATTACTATTGATAGCCATGAAGCAAAACTGCGAAAGAATATTTCTTTAGCAAAACAACAAAAACTACCGTGGAATATAACTTGAAAGTTCATAGTATTGTAGAAAGAAATAAGCGATATGCATTGGCGTGCACAACCTTTTAATTTATATCTATTTATAATTAGAAACTATTTCAACGTTCATTTTTCTGAACTTTAAGATTAACCACATCTTTTAGACAGCATCTATGAGTACTTATTGTGGCAAAACTACCAACATAAAATAACGAATTGTAAATAGACAAACTGGAATATAACCTAATATAGAGTTCACACATTTCTACGTGGTCAAAATAGTTGTGTTCTTTTGTACGTTTACGGTATAATGATAGTTTTTACTTTCTTATACAAAGTATAAGGATGTATTGGAATCACGAAAAAAATCGCTGACGAGATTTTTGCTGAAAGACATATTTTGACGTTTTCACTGAATCCGTTAAGACCAGTTTCTCAATGATGTCTGTGTGTGAGGATGGATGGATGGATTATTATTAGTTAGAAAGTTTTGCTGACTAAATATTAATAGATTTCTATTTTAAAATAAAGTCATACACAAGTCATACGTGTTCAGTTGGTTTTATTTGTATAAGAAAGTAGTGTTGTGCCCACACCAGATTTTGTTTGCTTCTTTTGACAAAATTTAATTATATGTTTAATAAACTAATTTTAGTTGCTATGGGAACAAACAAATAACAGAAACTGAAATTATTAATCATTCAATACAGATTCACATACCGATAGAAAAATTTTACTCACGGAATATCCTCACCTAAAATGGTAATATTTTTTTATTACATTTCTTTATAATATAAGCGCTAAGAAACCCATTGTACCAGAGCGCATCGTCAGATCTCTAATATTTTTCGAGATACGTCGATTTTTGGTATTTTTCGAAGTGCAACTTTGAGGGGCTGTAACTCCAAAACCATGCTGCAATGAGTTTCCTGGCGCAAATATTATAAAGAAATGTAATAAAAATAAATTACAATTTCAAGTCATATTTGGGGAAATGTCCGTATTTTGAAAAATATTACAAATCGCCATATTTCGATAAATATAAGACATATTACGATGCGTACTACAGCAATGAGTTTATTCATGTTTAAATTATACATAAGTAATAAATTTCAAGTAAAGTTTGGAGGAGTATTTAATTTATTTTCTAGTAAACACTAACCTTTTGATACTTATACGTTTCTTTCTTAATTTAAATAATGTTCTAAGCAGGGTACAACATTCAACTGTGAATAACTGGCGTGATGATACATTTATTTTATATTTACAAGTAAAACAACAGTGCATTTCCCATTAAAATTCTTGTTGCCCGCCTATGCGGACGTGCGAGTGGGAAGGAAACCGGATACGGGTAAGACAGGAAGTGGCCCCGACGCAATAACGTTAGAAGACTCTCCAAATAGAAACTCTAATGCAATCAGGACAATCGAATATCTTGTCTTCTCACTTGCATTGTTGCGACTGCCACGTTCCACGTTCCACGCTGAGCTAACCCCACTTGCAGTGTTATTAACTTTGCGTTACTTGTTTTATACTGCAATAATTACTTTTACGAGAGGGTATTTTCCTAAACTATTTCATTCATCATGTACTTAAATAATTAATGAAGGCTTCCTTTAGATGCGATTGCAGTCTTTGTTTCGAGGAAGTACAATTATTAATTCAAACCGTACAATTAAATTGTACCTACTCGTATTAAAAAAAAAATATGTAAAACTTGTGTTGCTTTTACATATACAGTACATTCCGTAACTTAACCGTAATCATGGTTGTGGTTTTGTTGTGGTATGTATATGGTTATTAAAAGAGTGGTTGATATAACGAAAAATACGAGAGATGGGGGCTTTTTGAATTTCGCGCCAACGAAGCGTCGAAGAGCGGTACGGTAGGATGGTGGTACAGTTGGCAACAGTAGTTGTAGTGACTTCCTAAGCTCAGCTGTTTTTGTAGATACTTTACTACTTTCTTTGTTGTGAACTGTACAGTAACAGTCGTTTTTGTGCAACAAGATTCTAGTGTTTGGTGATTTTTCATCTTCTATCAAATGAATCGAAGAAAAGACAACGCGTTTATGTGAAGCTGAGTAAAACTTAAACAGAAATTTTTCATATGTTGCAAAAGGCTTTTGGGGATGTCTAAATCGATCACGATTTTATGAGTTGTTAAAAAGGTTAAAAAATATCAGACATCAGCAGAAGACAATTCTTGTTCAGGATGCCCATCATGACGATGATGAAATTGACGAAATTAAAGAAATATCGCAGGAAAGATATTACAAAAGATGAGTTTTCTGGCTAAGGAGTGGAAACGGCAATGGGAAAATGTATATAGAAATAAATTCAATAACTCGTCAATATTTTCAATACATTTTTATAGCATCTATCCTGAAGCTTTTTGATCAGCTCTCATATTAACATTAAGTTAAATGTTTGTTTTCAAGTGAATAGGTAAAAAGATACAGCAATATTAAAAGAATAGAATTGAAACCCTATACGCCACATTTCAGTTCACCATCTGTATATGTTACGAGAAATAAGAATATGAAAAACCACGATTCTGAAATTATTTTCTGGTTCGGTTACAGAATGTTCAACCGGACCTTTGCTGCCATGGTTAAGTTATGTGACAAAAGTTGAACTGAAGAAATTTAATTACAGATCTAGCTGTGTTATGTATACAGCGTCATAAAATTGAAACCACAAAATATGTTGGTGGCCACAAGGGTAATTTCATGAGGAGATTTCAATTATTATGCTAACAATGTCTTAAAAATGAATAGTTCCATTGTATAAGAAAAATAATGAATGCAAACACAAATACGAAGTAAATTATGAATAGTTTGTATCGCGCATATTGTTCTGCGAAGTTAGATTAACTGAAGTGTAAACATAACCCAACTTCGAAATATAATTTAAATTGGTATGGAACAGTTTCTGCGGAATACTGGTGCGCACAGTGGAAATATTTATACAAGAAGCAACAATGTCGAAATCACAAGACTTCATTTAGCAGGGCTTTCAGAACACGCAAAATGCAATTTATCTCACTTAGAAGGGACATCCTCCATCCTGCAGAACAAAACAACATCGGAGGACCCTCCGGAACATTTCCATACACGCGCACGCAACTAATCCGGCACACAAATCAACTCTCAACTCAGCAACTCCGGGAGGAAAGAATCCGGAATCCCACCGCACAGAACTATCCAGCGCGAGGAAACTTAATAAGCTAATTAGTCAATTGTTTACCGAACATCCGCGCATCGCAAGCCGCAAGTCTCGATCGTAATTAAACAGTGCAGGACTCAAAGGCGAACACGAAGACGAAGACACCAGCCAAGCAGCAGGCATCTAAGAGGGCTGAGGGCTGGTCAAATCGACAGCTACAGGAAATTAACAACAGCGGCACAAAGCGAAGACTTAGCCTGAAATTACTGCGCGCGCCGTCGCGGAATCATTACGTCATTGTTCTGATCAAAATGGAGGAAAACTTGCAAGTTAACTCAAGAGCTTGAGGAATGGGGCACGGGGATGGAGGGGGCTGCATTGGCGTCGGGACAATTGAACTCAAGAGGGTACTTCACTGCTGGTGAAAATTTTGTTGTCGTTCTGTAACAGTTTACAATAATTTGATTGATGTTGATGCTAAAAATAAAGTACGTAATTGAAAAGAGTTGGTCAAAGTGATGTTATAAGCAACGTGTTATCCATGGTCTATAAACGTTAGAAACAATCATCGTAACAGTTGTACCAAAAATGGAAAAAGAAGAGTTGTGTGCAGTAATCAAACAAATCGGCCATCGCAATGGTCAAATTACACGAATTAAGCTCCGTGTTGATTCTTCTTCCACCCTATTCTCCGGACTTGGTCCCATACGGTTGTTTGGTACTCCCAAACATGAAAATTGGGTTCGATGGTATGAAATTAGGATGAGATCGCTGCGACCAGCCCTTGACAATAGCTATCTTTTGGACTGGATGAAATAATTGGAAATTCGCTATACCAAGTGTCCTCAATAGAGACTAGGTTGTAAAATAATTGTTTATTTCATACCGAACCGGAAAAAAATCTATGAATGCTCTATGATTGAGGTGTGCAGCACCCAGATCAACTATATGCGCAATGCTTCAGTAAGCATTCCTGCGAGATTTATGTATTATTTTATTCACAATTAGTATTTTTTTACCGGTTTTATTATAAACTGTGAAGTCTACTTTAACATAGAGATCTATTCTTACTACCTAGGTAACTTAAGAAAATGTTTATTGATTCTATTAATAATATATTTCTTTCACGATATGCCAGAAAACCCCACAGTTCTTCTCCCGAAATAATGAGGAAACTGTGTTTTCCTTCTCTAGAGAGGAAAATATAAAAGTGTTACCAATATGAAAGATATTTACAAAAAAAGTATTGTAAAAATTATAAATAAATGTCTAATTTTATTGAAAATCCTAATTTTAGTGACAATTTGACAACTTTAATTCATATTTAAATATTAGTTCATTGGCAACACTGCTACACCTCCTTGTGTCTGATAACCTAACTTTAACGTGTCATTTATGTAGTCAAAGTGTATTTTAGGTCGAAGCAAATCGTTTTTGGGAACATGTCGTGAAAAATGTTGTGTCTAACACGAGAGGAAAGCCCTTTTTCCAGTCTCGCTCATGAGGCAAACTCCGAGCTCGTTTGGGAAAAAGAAGCGCTTTCCTCTCTAGTTTGACAAATAACTATTATAGGTTAGAAAGTTACATTTAACTAGCCGAAAGAAAATTTGAACTAGCTGGAAAGTGAAGTAAGCAATGACTCACTTCCCAACTGTTTAGAAGTTTATAAACACATATATAATTAACCGGTTGTGAGTAAAATAGATTTATCCCAAAAAACAGTATTCAACTTTTTTTTGTCAAAATTATCTGCCCCCATTAACATCAATAAAAGATCTTTGTCCAAATGCATAAAGCGTTGTCAGTTAATAATTTTATTACAAGTGGTTATTCACTGAATTATCTGGTGAACCAACCATTTAAAAAAAATGAAATCATTTCAAACGGCAATTTAATAGCAATGAAATTATTTCAATTTCAAGTATTTCAGAGGTATTTTTCCATTTCATGTATTTCAAAAACCTATTTGAAATGACTTTTTAAACATTTCAGAAATGATATTGAATGGTTTAAAATATTGTTAAATTGCTAGTCAAGGCATATTAATTTCGTAATTAATAATGCAATATCAACAAAATATCAGAAAAATAAATTATAAATTAATATTTAGAAACAAAAAAAAAAAAACAGGTAAAATTTACTATGAATTATTTAAAATATTTCCAGAATTTTAGGTATTTCAATTTATTTGATTTCATACGTAAAATTATAAAAATCTGACAATTTCCAGTATATTATAATATTTTATACCTAAGCAGTCAATTTCTTTAATGAGTAACCCCTGCCTGGTATAAAAGGAAAAAAATGGAATAAAAAACAAATCATATAATAAATGTAAAATATCTTAAACCTTCATAAGTTCACAAAATTATTGTCAGAAACATTATCTCTGTTATTGTTTACCTAACAATGGGTAGTTTTAAACTATATTATAAATTATAGAATTAAAATAACATAATGTGTAAAATGTGCTATCACTCATCTTGTCCATTTTCAACTTAACTAATATCTCAACATTTTTGAGTTGAGTGTTCATGGGTATCGCTAACGACACGATAACCATTTAATAAGTCATTCACAAATAATATTTTCCTCTCTCGTTATTACTCCTGCAATCGGCGCCAATGGCTGGCATACTGTGAAGAAGATGACAGCAAGTCGTCTAGCCGGGGGCTCAAGACATTGTGGCTGATTGTCTGCAGCCGAGGCAGAGCAACGAACGTTCTATGCGTGGCGAGGAGCCCGAGATCCGTAGATTTCCTCCCTCTGCGTATTGTACTCTGTATCTGGATGTTTCACTGTATGAACTAAGTGATTAGAAAGAACGATTGCTTCGGAACATCCCTATAAATACTTGATTGAAAATAGAGTTTACAATCAAACAATGAGTATTACTTTCAATTAAATACAACAAAGTGAAATATGTACATATGTAGATAATTAATTGTAACTGTCAATTTTATAATAATACCTAATATTTTAAATTAAAAAAAACTAGATTAATTGTACAGGGCATAATTTAATTATCCATAATATAGTTAATATTAAATGATGGCCACAACATTTTTTCGCAATATTAATATCGGTTTGAACATAAATTTGTTTAGTTAAAATAACATTGATCTGTACTGTTTTATTATTTATTCACCCTCATATTAAATTGTTCATAATGATTCTATTATAAATAACAATATTATTTAATTTTACAAAACACGTTATTTGATAATGTAGTATTTCATAAATGCTTGTTTAAAATGTAATAAATAGCTTAATAATCAAAGTACATTTGATCCATTAATGTCCCATGTTTATCAATCACCATTTTTAACATGTCCAAAATTATAATTACATGTTCAAATTTATGTTTAATTCAATATAATATGTAATAATTAATGAAATGTCGCAGTTCGTTTAATGAGGATGGATTAATCTAAATAACAATTATTATAAAATTACTTGTAATAATTACAGAATTATGTTTTCACTATTGTGCAAAAAATAAATCAGTACGGGCCCAGAATCATGTCATTTTGCTCAATTAAAACTTTTAGAATAACTTTAAAAAAATTATTCTGATTTTGCAAAGGGAAAATTATTGTACTCAATATATTTGTATCTTAAATTATAATAACAAATTAACAAAAATTACTAACATAAAGATTTAATTTGGCCCAAAGGTATTGGCTGGTACCACAAACACTATTTCAAATAATGATTGTAAGTAATGTATATCTTTTTGATTCTAATGAAATTACTCTATCTTATGTATTTACTAAGCTATACCCAAGAACTCTGATAGGCCTTCAAATAATCTACTACTTACTGTTGATGAATTGTTCCCAAAATCAATTCGTAGCATAAATATAATACCTACTTACGAGATATGTATGTACGGGAGGTAAATATGATAGAATTTAAGATATTAATATAGAGAATTAAACAATTTTCCTGTGTATGATTGTAACTGGGCCAAATGATATGTTGTGAATTGTTAGTACATAAATTTTCCAATTTACAGTTTTAAATCATTTGAAATTTATTTGCTGAAATGAAATGCCAAAATTATTTCTATTTTTATAGTTAATACCGTTTGTGATAATTATATAGATTTTTAATTTACCGCCTATTTCTTTTATAAATATATTATTTCGTCCACATTTTTAATATAGAACCTTTAATCTACTGTACACAATGAATTCAAATAGTTTTGTTTATTCTAACTCATATTTGTATAACTAATAATACCCATTAGATTCCTTCAATAACACTGGGGTTTATAGAATTATACATAACCTCCAATATTTAGTTAGGTACAATGATCGATATATCACATTACGTACAGTTTGATGCAAAATTTTCAAAGTACTTTTTTCTGTAAGTATCTATAAAATAGTTGTGTTTTAAATGTATAAAAGTTATGTTTGTCTTATTACAAAATATTCATTGTAACAGTAAAGAAAACTCTTAAATTGTAAAACATGGAATTCCTTCGCGTATATCTTCGTACAGTGCCATGTCTTTCCATTTGGAAGGAATCGTTATTTCACTTCGATTCCTCTCATATTTATCCATACGCTTTATGATCTTCTATCATTGAATTATTCATATAGCAGTCATAAATTTGTAACTGCTCTTTTAAAAGTAATGCATTCTTGGGAGAACTGGCAAAATGCCACAGCACTTAGCTTGTAAATGGAAAGATGGAAATAAGATCAAATCAGTTTATCAGCTATTGATAAGAATCATAGCGCTATGCACTTTAACGACACTCCAATTCAATGCAAATGTTTCATTACAATAATGTTCAATAATACTCATTTATTCAACTAGAATTAAAAGTGACTGCCATTTTTGGCACATTTTGTAAAATTTATGTCATGGACATCAAGAAAAATATTGGAAAACACTTTTACGAAGTTACAAATATATTTCAATATTGTAAAGTGATTATAGTTAAGCAATAAGCAACAACATATTTGTTTATTAAAATTGGAAAAATAAATTTATAGGTTGTCACCTGATACCTATTATCCATCACCGTTTGCAATAAATTTCAAATTTAAATTAAAAATACGATAGATTCTTAACATAGTATGTAGTTTTTATTATAATTAAAACACAATATAATGGTTAATTTACTTATTTTATAATTTATTCTTACTTTTCGCGCAAAAATATATCACTTCCGAAATCTGCAAAAGCAAAGTGCCATATTAAAATAGGTAAGTGTCGTGATAATATAATTGTCCAAACTAACATATTTTTTTTATAATCGGTTAATAATATGTAAACTTCTGACTTTTAAAATATTAAAAATTCAATTATTTCTTCCTTTAATTTTTAACCGGTCGAACAGTTGCCACTTTCCTACCTACGAAATCATTGCATATTTGATTACTATGATTGTGAATATTAATTAAATTTCAGAGTTGGTCATTTCAGTCTTCCCTAATTTTGACTTAAATATTTATACAGAACTAAACAAAAATATTTTAATAGAAAAAGCAAATGTAAAAAATTAATACAATATTTTGTATATGGTTATACAATTATTAATTTTTGTTTGTCAATCAAATAGTATACAAACATCAATGGAAAGTTTCATTACAGTTTGGCACTTTTGGTTTAATTATAAATATTAGTCTTCGGCAGCAATGAAATATTTTCCACCTCGGTATATAATATGCTATTATTCATTTCTATTATCAAAATAATCTTCAATAATTATTGTTACACTCATAAAAATAACTTCTTGTTTCAAGAAAATTTTAGTTTTATTTTCTTGAGGAAAATTCTATTTCTTACAAAATTATTAAATTTAATTCGAATAAAGTATTAATTTTAAATATAAATTTCCTCCCCATATTGAGTCTAAGTTGAATATTTGAAATGTTCGTTTGAAACTAAATTGATTTTCATACAAGAATATTTATTAAACCCACAAAAGTTTTCAATGAAAACAAAATCAGATTGGCACTATTCAAATCAATTTTTCTCTTCATTTAAGAGGAATCTGTTTGTTCCAAGAAATCATTTTAACAGTGTAAGTAATACACGATCTTTAATAAATTATGCATGCCAAAAATAGTGTAAGCAACGCGTGTCAAATTTATTATAGGTCATAAATATGATTAGATTGGTGAATACTCGTATAGTAGAGTGTAAACATAATTGTTTAATAGTTATTACAATTATAAATGTTATACTTATTTTTTTTTTTATTATACTAATATATTGAACCGTTTTTCGTGGCTTCGGGAGAAACCTAGATGTCTAGAACATTCCAGAAGTCACCATAAAGGAATATATAAGGGGCTGCCCGCCTAACGGCGAACAGTCTTCTTTAGACCGTGTGTCTTCTATAAATTGTTAGTCTGTGATAATCCGTGAGTGGGTGATAAGCCGTGAGTCTGTAATAAACCGTGTATGTGTGTTAAACCGTGAGTCTATGATAAATAAATATTTGACAAGTGAAGAATCAGTGCAAATAAATAAAAGTAGCAAAGTAAGTGGAAATAAATAAGTTATTTTTTGTTAGTTATAATTAAACTTTTACGTTATTCTTTCAATTTCACCGAATCCGAGTACCGAGTAAAACATTACACTATTTATTATTTATTATGAATTATCAAAAATCTGTGATCGTGAAGTACATACTAACAAGGCAGCCCTTGAGTTGATTTATTCGTTTATCGATAAAATAATGACGTAGAAAAGTTCACCGTGATTTTGATATTACATCGCTGGAAAAGTTTGCGGCGTGCAAAAAACTTCCCAAACTTTGCGACTTTTTGCCCACGAGTTAATTTTGAAAAGTATCCCATCTTATTCATCAGGCCCTTTCAAGCGGCGATCGAAGTGAATTTTATCACCGCGGATCCGGAATTCCGGGCTGGGTAGTGCCCGGAGCCGCAGCCGCCGGAAACCGGAAGTCGGTGACAGATATAAACGCGGCTGGTGGCGCTGCGGGGCGCGCGGGGCAGGTTTGTCGCCCTGAAGATTATCTCGCGACTTAATTCTGCAATTGCTTCTCCGCGGACGATAACGTTGTCTCTGTCAGCGAGATTGATTCTGTTGTCGTTGTGTTTTACGTGGCGCTGTCGACGGTGGTGGAACTGAACACTTTAACAAGTCTTTGTCTTCATGTTCTGCTCATTGTTTTGATGTGCACTGCCTGGGATTAAGACACTGACATTTCAAATTTGAATATTTATGTGAAATTTTACTTTTGATTTCATCAGTAGAACTTTATGCAGAAGCTAGTTTCTTGCGTACCATCTATTGGTTTTAGGTTCAATTGCTACAAAATGTACGTAGCCTGAAATCAGGCCCGATCCTAAAGAATGTTCATTTCATTATTTATTAAATAAACAAATTAATAAGACATTATTCTTTTAAATACCTAATTGGTTTGGGTAATTGCTAACAAATAAGGGTCGTACATATAGTAAAAAACGATTTGGCATAACTAAATAAAAACGAAAGATATCAACACATAACTTTATTTTCAAAAATACAGACAATACTCTATGAAATCGCCAAAGATATTAAGGTATTTATTGTAACGTGGAAACAGTTTTTCAATGCCGATGTTATAATATTCTATCGCAAAAAATCTGAGCTAGTATGATACTGCTTCTTTGAGGTCTCCATCGTTTGCGAACTGTTTTCCATCCAAACAATTCATTTAGTTTTCGAAAAAAGTGAAAATCACTTGGTGCAAGAACTTTACTGTCTTAAGTGGGAAATTTTTTGACATCCTCCTTATACCTGGCACAAAGCGATTTTCACTGGCTAACATAATTTATAAAGGATTGGATTAGTCTACTGGATGTTTAGATAAGGGAGTAAATAAACAGGAATGCAGCCAATATTATTTATTTACTAAAAAATTAAACCGTAATAATTAAGGTTATTTTTTTTATTTATTACTTTTAATTCTAGGAACATGTAAATTTAATTTTCCACGAGTATCGTGATCGTGAGCATCACTCATTTTGAACAGTTTAACTTTATTTATACAAGGCAAAGTTAACGAACCCTCTGTCCTAAAAATATCTTTACAAGATAATAGTTTATTTAATAACAATAAATTTCTAATGGCGTGTTTTGTAATTTAAAGACACGTAATGCAGATGGCGAATTACCCCAAAATATAATCCTATAACACAGTATCAAATAGAATTTAGCAAAATAAAAAACTTTGGCTACAGAAATATCACACATAAGTCTTATCTTTTTGATTAAATAACATAATAACGATAGGGTGTTACAAATAGAGTAAGTATGAATATCACATTTCAAGTTTTCATGGATGTTAAGCCCTAAGATTTTTGCACTCATTACTTTGGGTAGTAATTTACCGTTGCATTCAACATATATACTTTCATCTTTCTTTATATTTGAAAAGCTAATATATGCAGATTTAATCATAATGAGTTCAAGATTTAGAGATGCAAACCAGGTCGATAAGATAGCTACCATATTTGGTATTTCATTTAAATCTGATGACAAAATTGTTACATCATCAGCATAAATAATAAATTTAATACAATTTAG
Source organism: Poecilus cupreus (assembly GCA_963942605.1). Taxonomy (NCBI): domain Eukaryota; kingdom Metazoa; phylum Arthropoda; class Insecta; order Coleoptera; family Carabidae; genus Poecilus; species Poecilus cupreus. Next base: position 30,805,094 of record OZ012720.1, read on the forward strand.
TATATTTGTAATACCGTTAATATACAGAACGAATAATATGGGGCCCAACATGGAACCTTGTGGCACACCACAGCTCATTAACTGAGACTCAGACCTATAGCGTTCAGTAAGATAGGGCGATGATATCTTAACATTTACATTTACATTAGCAAAAATTAAAGCAGCTTTCCTATGAAAATGTATATGGCAGAGCCATCTGCTATTTTCCAGAGAATGAAGTATAAATTCTGTGTGAACTGTTTAAATCTTCGTTGACAAAAATTAACATACTTACGAGAACATTACTTACTGCTAAGATAAATACCTTTTTGTGTTGGGCCAGCAGAGAAGCAGTATTTGAAAATTACTTAACGTAGATTAATTCCTTCCTGATAAAGTACCGGAAGAAAATAGTAAGAAAAATGTAAAACAACAAAGCAAATATCAACATCTGCTGCTAATTTCATCTTTATTAAAATAAATGAAAGCTGTGTGCTCAAAGCTGCAGAAATGCGCAGGAATTCACAATTAAAATTCCAAGAAATCTCGGCAGCGGAGCAACAAGCTCAAGATCGGGATAGACGAGACGAGCCAGAGAATTAATCACTTTTTTCAGTTCACTCAAAGGATTAATTAAAGATTTATTACCGTCCATACCAAATTCCGATAACGAGCAAACGCCAAGAATCGGATAGTGCAGAGAGCAAGGGTTTCCACTTTAGTTACGAATGCGAAAATGTACAAGTGAAATTGATTCGTTGATGTAGCTATGCATTTAATTCAGTCTTGTTAAATACAAAATACTGCTGGGATATTTTTACATCTTTAAACTCTTCCGGGAGATTGAATTGCTTTACTTTTATTTTTTTCCTAGTTTTCATAAACCATTCCGAACTTATAGTAAACCATGTGCTATGAAGATACATGCACTTCACCACAATTAATTAGTTTGGCTCTAGAAACACAAATGAAGTGAAACATCCAAATTGTAATTAATAATTTTGCAAATATCTGATTTCCAAAGTTTTAAAAATTGAATTTGTGAAATCCGAAAATAGGAAAATCTAATTCACATTTTCTGGTCTAACATAATTAATATGGCTCTAGAAAAACACGAAGTGAAAAATCCAAATTACAATTAATATTTTGTTAGTATTTTAATTTCATACATGAAATAGTTGAATTTTTTAAATTGGAAAATGGGAAAATCTAATTCGTGTTTTCTGGTCTAACATAATTAATATGGCTCTAGAATATCACCTGAAATGTTAATTACAAATAATGCTTTTGTTAATATTTTAATTTCGAATTTTAAAAAGTTGAATTTTAAAAACTGAAAATAAGAAAATCTAATCCACTTTTTCTGTTCTAACATACTTAGTTCAGCATTAGAAGCACATCTGAAATGAAAAATCAAAAGTACAATTAATACTTTTTCAAATTTATTAATTCAAAGTTTTGAAAGTTGAATTTTTGAAATCTGAAAATATTAAAATATATTTCTCGTTTTCTGGCCTAGCATACTTAATTAAGCTCTAGAAGCATACCTGAAGTAATAAATCCAAATTATAATTAATACTTTTGCTAATATTTTAATTCCAATGTTTTAAAAGTTGAATTTTAAAAATCTGAAAATAGGAAAATCTAATCCTCCTTTTCTGGTCTAACATACTTAGTTCAGCATTAGAAATACATCTGAATTAAAAAATCCGAATTACAATCTCTAGAAACACACCTGAAGTGAAAAATCCAAATTACAATTAATATTTTAATTTCAAACATTAAAAAGTGGAATTTTTGAAATCTGAAAATAGAATAATGTAATTCGCGTTTTCTAGTCTAGAATAATTAATATGGCTCTATAAATATACTTGAAGTGAAAAATATAAATTATAATTAATACTTTTGTTAATATTTTAATTTCAAACTTTAGAAGTAGAATTTTTGAAATCTGAAAATAGGAAAATCTGATCCATTTTTTCTGGTCTAACATACTTAGTTCATCATTAGGTAAACATTGGAAGTGAAAAATCTAAATTACAATTAATACTTTTCAAATATATTAATTCAAAAGTTTTGAGAGTTCATTTTTGCAATCTGAATATAGGAAGACCTAAATCGCGTTTTACATTGAAACCTATCCAGAGGTATATATAGAAGTCTGTGGTCCTAGCCGTACAATTCGAATACACTATTTTGTTTTAAAAATTCAGTTTGTTATTTTGTTCCGTTTATTTTATTGTTTGTCTCCTAAATTTAGTGTATTTTGGACCACAAATGTTCTTGTTTTCCCTTAGTAATCCATGGTATTGATGGGACTGCAAGTTCTGCAATATATTTTTTAAATCTTGTTCTTTTGAAACATTAACCCACCAATATATTTGTTTTCTAAAAATTTTTGTAAATAATTATTTAATTAAACTAACCTTGTTGAAGTTTGATCCAAGAACGGGTGAAGCATTTCCAGTTAGTCGCTTCATCAAGTAAATTTAGTGCATAAAGTGCGTTCGTAGTTCAATCCTGCGAGGTACGCTGCAACGCAAGAAGACACAAACCATCAATCTTAGGGTGAAAGTCTCATGGCATGGGCAAGGGCTGCTGATAAATGTCGTACATTTCGCTCTTTACTGTCTCCTCCTTCTCTCTCGCACAACTAAACTAACTGCATTACGCTACAACCGCGTTCACCCGACCCTGCATTGTACGCTAAACTCTGCTGCTTGCTGCTGCTGTTGCACTGAAGAAAGTTTTGCTGCAGGATGAATTTGTAATCAATCAAACTATACTTGAATTTTTCTGTGCAAATAAATTGCAGCCGATAATTGAAAGTAAAAAAGGAGATGTATAGTTCTAGGAAAGTCACTTGATTATGTTGGGCATCCAAAATTAAAATACGCGAACTAGGTAAGAAAAATATAAAGACAATAAAAATTGTCAACTGTTTCATAAAATACAGTCTCAGAATAATAACAAAGTTATCAATTCACAGATCTATTTACCAATCTGTTGGGATCTTAGATCTCGCTGAGCCAGTCAATCGGTGTCACTGCCTCACAGTAGTTGACGGGTTACACTACACTGATGAGCTCCAATAAGAGCGAAATGCGTCTGTAGTTACCGATTGATTGCTTTGGCCGGTCTTTGTGAATTAATAACTTCGTTGTTATTCTGAAACTGTATTTTATGAAACAGTTGACAATTTGTATTGTCTATATTTTTAATATATATGTTTCACAGACAGTTTTCGATTTTTGAGATAGTGGTAAGAAGCTGAACTAAACGTAAGGTACAAAAATTTAGTTAGCTGTTTTTGCTCAGATTGGTTTGTCATATCACCATAAATAGACTCAGAAACTACACTTGCAAAACTATGCAAATTATTTTCGAAAATTTATTCTGTGATGAGGCCCATTTTTTGTTAAATAGATACATCAACAAGCAAAATTGCCGCCTTTTGGGTGAAGAATATCCACAAGCCATTATTGAGACTACGTAACATAAACAGAAAGTCACTGCTGGGTATGCTCTATACATGCTGTTCAAATCATTGGTACATATTTCTTTAAAAATAATATCGGCCAGAATTTTATAGTAAATGGAGACCGCTGTAGAGCCATGATTACTGACTTTTCCGTTCCCCAATTGAATGGCATTGGGTGCGTTCAATGAAGCTAGCAAATCGAGCAAATGCAATTTTCTAACGGATGCATTGAACGATTTATACTTGTTTTGCTACGAGATCTGTCAGATTTGAGGTTAACGAACATTGAACATAATGAACAAACATTTTTTGAGTTATTTAGTTAGTTTGACACGACTGGTTGCTTCGTTTTAGTATAAATAGGTATTTTTAGTTTATCAAGTTGGATTTAATCTTGACCACTGGCTTGGATCACAAGTTGTGTAATCTTGGTTGTATCCCTATTTTTGTTCTACTGATGATGACAACTTAGTTGTCGAAATACGTATCTAGATTTCTTTATTAGATTTCTTATAACTTTAAAGCTTATGGGATAAATTTAAGTTTTTTATATAATCTTAGCCTTAGATTTTCACAATTTATTTTAATTACCACGATTTTTGTGTTTTATTTCATTTTAAAGTTCAATATCTCTAAAATAACTACCAATACTAAATCACGCATTCGCCATTAGGAATCATACAAAATAAATTGAACATGTACCTTTCGTGAATTGTGATCAGCGTCATCTCTTGATAATGTTAAGCTAGTTCTTATTAAACGCGAAGTTAGTAGTATCAATAAAAATTCTGCTGCAATAAAACGAGCAAGTTTCTCATCTCGTTGATGACGATGTTTGCGCCGAGCTGTTTGGAGTGAAATGGAACACCTGTAGCTGTTCTGGAGCCAAGACGACACAGTTTATGGATGCGTTATTGAATCTGAGATGTTGGATGTTTGTTTTCGTATGGATGATTTATGCCGAGGACTTGTTAGCTTTTGGCAACCGTTGGAATTAAGATGTTTTGGCTAACTTGTGCCAAAGATCAACAGTGCAGGGTTTTATATTCACCGAGAGGAAGAGGTTGTCATAAATTACTGACCTGTTTGCTTCTTCTCTGAAAGCAACAATTTATACCACTAACCTAGAATAGAGTAATTTGATTTTCTGCCAACTAGGAAATAACTCATTACTCATATGTACTTGTGGATTTATAACCTCAATTTGTCAATGCCAGATTCAACTGTCAAGTTAAGATTTTATAACACCGTACGTCAGCAAATTTTTGGGAACTCAATATTTATAAGAACTATTTCTTCAGTTCAATTTTATGTTTTTTATTATTGAACATTTCTAGCCTCATTACCAACTTTTGATTTGATTTTATGTTTTATATAATCTATAACACTGTTTTGGAAACTACGCATACCACAACAAAAAATTGTATTGGAATAACTATCATTCCATACGCCGCGTATGGAATAAATTTGATGAATCAGAGCCGCGTATTATATGAAGTATCTTGGTTCGGTTACTATGGTTACGTCTGTTTGTTTTAATTTTATTTATTTGAGTGTGACGTTTTCAACAATTATTCGTTAAATAAGCAACATTTTTGGTATAATTTCCAAAATCTTCTTATAAAAAGTATAGTCTACAACAGGTAACGGAATGGCATATCCTACACTCGTAAACCGTAGTCCTCGCCTTTGGCTCGGACTAAAAACTTTTTGCTCGTGTAGAATATGTGCCATTCCATTACTTGTAAATAGAATATACTATTATCCAACACCTCTCAATAAATGCTCTATAATTATGACGAATTTAATTGAGGAAAGTAACAGATTACTCACTAGTTGGTATTTATAACAATAATAATAACACACAATATCTTGGTAACTACTTTGGTTGACATTTTAATTTAAAAAATGTAAAGCATTTGTCACTGTCATTAATATTGCTTTAATAAATTTTGCATTTATTAAGAGGTGTTGGATAAAACGTTATACTACACATGGTTGATTCCTTACTTTGCCTACTTGTAAAGCAAATAACTATTCCCAGTGTTCCTTTACTGGGCACTATCTTTTTTAACTTAATTGCGAAAGCCTGATATTACAATGAGATAGAAAGAAATAATGGTATTGTTTTTCATTGTATTTGTATAAACTTTCATGATTATAACATGAAATACACTACAATTTTGCATTAAATGACAAATGTTTAAAGATTTAGATTAGCGTATCTATTACGTACCTAAAAAAGATAATTGTGTATTTGGTTGCCACACAGCTTTGGAAAGCTTTACGCAACAATGTAGTCCAATTTTTTTTTTATTTAAAAAAAATCACTTATTTTTATTATACCATTTAAAAGAACCGTCAGTAGCACAGTTTCAGGGAACATAAACAACGATTAACTTTTGTATCAGTTTGCACGTAACGTAACTATAGTTTCTCAAAAGCAGAAGTGTTAGATAATGATGGAGATACCCGTTGCAAACTATGTCTCTCGGTTCGCTTTTTCCATTGACAACGAAAATGAACTCGTATCCCTCTGGTGGAAAAATTATGAACTTGGCTAGTTAGTAACCATTTGTAGCGTACATGTTATACAGTATGGTTATCTCTTTACTTTACTTTATTTTGTGCTATTTTCTTGTATTTTGTATCTTATTTTTTATATATTCTTTCTCCTTTTCCATACCCTTCATTTTTTCTTACTGTTCTATAATATAATTTATCTGAAAATCTCTTAGTATGGACTTGAAATCCAAATTCAAAATGTACATCATAAATTGATTAGAAATTAAATTCTTTAACTGGCTTACCAAATTTTAAAGCAGGTAATAATAATTATAGACTTGTCTTAATATAAAAATTTTAAAATTGTCGACTAAAGAGAAAATCATACCCCACACTTATTAAAATGAAACTAAACATTACAAGTATGTAACTAGGGTAACATATAAAAATGTATTTTGTGATACAGTTGACAAGTTATATAATATATTTTCAACATAAATAGTTCCATGTATCTCATGTGGATTTGTAGTAAGAGCTCTGGTCAGCAAACATAACCCAAAAAGCTTGGACTTATTTAAATTTACCTCCACAACTCTACATAAAAATAACAAGCTACTATTAACTATTTCTTCCTCGTCGATAAAATTTCTGGTAGAATTCGTCGCCTCGAGATATCTAAATAATTCTTGAAAACCAACTTGTTTATCGGCACTGTAAAAGTTATCCATAACTAAAAATATATTAAAGAGACGGTATAACTGTGATTTTTTTTAATAAATAAAGCACAAATACTTCCCTTTACACAATACCGCACTTCAAATAAGCTTATATTTTATTTATATTTATAATTTAATGAACTTTATTTATGTTTCCCCGAATGTCATTCACTGCACGTACTAACTACGCCGGCCATTTGCAAATACCCAGTGCTGCCGCCATCGGTCATTTTCATTGCCAATACAGGGAAAGCAAGGCATTGCTCGTTTCAGTATTACTACATTTCAGTGGGTGTATTGTTCTACGACCGTATAATACTAAATACCCTAATGCCTAAGTACAAATATTTGTTTCATCGAAAACTGCTTACTGCGCCGTCTATCAATAATCCCCGATCTTACGTGTCATCTTGCATTACTCTCCATCCTCATGAGCCTCTTTCCGCAGTTGCGTCGGCGGGAGATCGCAGGGTAATTGGGCTTTAAGGGTTATGTCAAACTCTCCCTTTCGTTATTTGTTCTTTCCTTTAATAATAGATCCGCATGGTAGTAAAGCCCGTGCCCTCGGGGACGGCTCCAATATCGCAGCCGGCTGGCCTGACGATACGACATGTCATGTGCTGCCAGACACTTGACGATCAGTGGCCGGATGCAGAGGAAACAATAAGGATGAGATGGGTTTTGATTCGCAGGATGCTCGAGTGAGGTTTCGGTTTATTAGAAGACTCATTTTTTCGGGGGTATTACAGAAATCTTTTTTAATCGACTTTTGAACTCTGCATTGTTATTGTTTGTAATATCAGCATAGTCACAATAGAAATATACACTTGCAATTTTTTTTCACATCGGCTATTTAATGCATAGAAATCTGAAAACATTTCTCTATTTAATATGTATTTTAAAGACGTAATATGAATCACCAATAGTCAATAGTCATTGTGCATTTTTATGTTGACGTTTTTCAACGTGTATTTTCAATGAATTTCGATCATTTTCACAAGTGACTATTATAGTAGAAAATGTATAGAATTATATTTGGGATTATGATCAGTATTTACTCGGATGATTTGCAAACTTCATCTTCGTGAATAATCATAATCCCTTATATAATAATATAATATTATTAATACAGAACTATATCCAAATAGTTACTTATGTATCAAGGCACTGAAGTTCAATTTTTTATCACGAATATGGAATTTAGTTGCCGAGTCCCGGAGGGTCGAGGAAAATAAACCATGTGAGTGATAATAAGGAACTTCAGTGCCGAGGCACATATTAAGTTTTATTTGAAATCTAAAATTCGAAAAAACTAAAAAAAATACAATATAGGTTAAGTTTATACATTTGTCAGTTGTCAATTGAAACTGACAGTCATTGTTGCCAACCTCGAAAAGTAAAGTTATCGTAAATAACACTCAAAATTATGTGTTTTGTGCTCAATTTCATCATCGGAATTAATTAGTTAATTCCTCCTGAAAATTTTGTTTCATGTTACGTTCAAATTTACCATAGTACGTCTATATATCTGCCAAAATTATCCTAATTGTACAATAATTATTTAATGGTTGCCAACACTGGGTTGCTCAAAATCGTCGTATAATGCGTTACTTTAGTGACGATTTCTGAGCTTTTAATGACGATTTTTGATCACTTTAGTGCCAATTTCAAATATAGTATTTTTATTTTATTATGAGTTCTGAAAGTTCGTTCCACTTATAATATTACTATTACCACCCACCATTAACAGTAATAAATTTGTTGATTTTGTGTTTTTGCCAACCTGAAGATATTTTAATTGAAGTGACATTTCAATGTCTTCAAACAGGAACCCAGCACACAGTTCATTAATGAACTCCCCCGCCCCTTACCGTTGAGCTTCCCCATCAACTAAACAATATTTCGCTGTATAAAACAGTCGCGCGTCGCCGACACCGAAGTTACATTTCCCCGCGCGGAACGGGACACAATTTCCTCGAAACAAAGCACAGTCGTCGTGTCAAACAGAAACACAATCTTGTGTAAAATTCAACAGGAAACATTCAATACATTTCGCGCGTCTTGACTTCGCACTTGTCGGCAATCTACGGCACGGCAACACGCCAAGGAGAAATGTTAGTGCTGCCGTTCCGCTGGAATCGCGTCTTTGCTGTCTGGAACTGAAATAAGAGAATATTTCCTAGATTGCAGACGGCGATATGTAATGAAATTATTTGTGGAATTGGTTCATTTTAATTAACGTTACTGTGAAATAAAATCATTCATTTATTTTATTATTTTTATTTAATTTATCAAATGTCCCCATGACAAAATAATCGAAAAGATATTTACTGAACGAACACCTATCAACTGTCAAAAATGATAAGAATTAGAATAAATGAAGAATCAGAATAAATGAACGTAGTTGCAAAAATTCTCCGAAAATTGTACAAATGTTGTGAAATATTTATTTGTTTCGATAAATAAATAATAGTTATGTACGTAACATACCAGGTGCGGTACACTCTTCCCGCTTGAGTTCTTATTTGAAGTACGATTGAGTATACATACTTTTTTAATATTTTATAGAGTATAGACACTGATCTTTATATTATGCCTCTGGATAGGCCTTAGCGTATGAAAGAGTGAAACCTATTTCATGTTTTCAGCGCTGTGGCAGCCATGTTTTGGTGGTATGTATCAAATCCAATTACGAATAAAGTAATTCGTATCTATAAATAAACATGATAAATATTTTAAAATTAGTTTATTTAATTTTTAACTTATTTTATATTATTTATTTAATGATAATTGCTGACACATAATATGTGAGGTTATATTTTGTAATGTCTCACAAATAAAGATATACTCTTGATCTTGTCTTGAAATCAAGACCATTTCCCAAGACAAGACAAGAAAATATCATCAAGAATGAAGATTTCTTGTTAAGAAATCTTCATATTTTGGTAATACATTTTTGCATTCCGCATTTATGATTTAAATATAAAAATGGGAATCTATGATTAAGATTTTCAAAACAAATATTTTACGGAGCTATTTATCACATTAACTAGTATATATTTTATTTAATTAAATTCTATTATATATTATTTTGTAGTCTTGCATTTGGATACATCGTTTTATACTTTTTTCCACGAATATTTTTGAAAAAAATCTCTGACTTTTTTATTAGATTGAGAGGGAAAAATATTATTATGGGATAAAACCGATTCCGATTCTCGGCTAGTGGGATAATATGGATCAAGTTAAGTTTAGTTAGATTCTGTTAGATCGGTTTCATCACTATCCGAGTAAATCTAATTTATATTTCTTTAAAACTCATTGTTTTAAATAAAAAGCATTGAATATCAAAATGCAACGCGACGCGATCAACATTTAAGAAACATTTAACTAAAAGTGAAGAGCATGGGTAGATGCCTACGCTACGTTCTTGAGCGTTCGGATTGGATAAAGCGATAGAAAACGGTAATGCCCCTAAAATATCAAGAATCAAGAAATATCAAGAATTCTTGAAACAAGAAATACATTGCCAAGAAATGAGCAAGACAAGAAACTTTCAATTTCTTGTCTTGAAAATCAAGCCCAAGACAAAAGACAAGACAAGATTTCTTGTCTTCATGAAACACTAATATTTTCTTACTTAACAAAATTTGTTAGATATATTTAATTTTTTTTTACTTACATAATTTTCCCTTGTATCAATTGCAATAATTATAATTTCTATTTAATTACTGTTAATTTGAAATAGTTTATACAATTGACTCTATTGTTAACTTTAATTTTTTGCCTATGAAATGTTACATCTTTCTTTCTTGCGTCTATCAAACTACGTTTGGAACCATATTTGATTAGATTGGGGCCTCCACAATATGGTCGCCTCCGCACTAAAATAGGCTTCACTCTTTCATACCGGAAGGCCAATTCAGAGGTACAATACATATATACATAGATCAGTGACTAATGAACAAAATTTCAGGCCTTATTGATCTGCACCTTGTCTGAAAATTCTTTTGCGCAATGAAGTCATCCTCGACTACTATTTATTTGTGTGGTCCTTGCGGTATTTTTTATTTCTTAAAATCCCGACTACTTTTCTGATTTGTTGTCACACTGGTAGTCCTACGCCATATCGAACTCTTAAAATTAAGATTTCTAACTTGCACATAACTACCAGTACGTCCCTCTGGAATCCGCATGTCAAAAATAATATATTTTCTACATATTGTGCTTTATTTACGTACAGAAGTCGTAAACTATTGAATCTGCATGTTCAATAACCTCACATATGTGAAATTACTGCCTATAGCATTTTGGCATAATTAATATAATTCCTGAATGATACAACTGTGCTTAAATACAATTAAGTATTAATTGTCAATAATGTAAACGTACCGCCGTCCATCAATCTAAATCATCAGCGCCATTTTGTCGAAAGGGTTCCACTTGCACACCTCATAAATATTTCCATGTTGATACATTCCGCACCTAGACTGAGTGAATATAGCTGCGTGTCGCAATCGCTTCCCGTTCCACCGTAGCCGTAAATTGTATTTTGCGGGGAGTTACAGCGCACTGTGAAGTGTATTACTCGTTACTCGATCGCTTCAGCTGCATGCCGGCCGCTGTTTAATTGAACATTCAATTAAATAAAACACATTCCGTCCTACGCCGCGGTCACCGTCGCCACAACGGCGTATTGTGGACGTGTGTGCACGTTTGCTGCACGTGCACGCTCGTTCAGCTCATTCGACGCGTTTGCATTTTGTGGTTGGTGGAGAGTTGCCTCTCGGACGGGGATGATATTTTGTTATGCACCGAATAAATATTAATAATCCTAATAAATTTTAGTTCGGATTTAGTTAATTTAAAAAATGTAACGCGTCGGACTGTGGATAATGAAATTATCAATTCGAATCATATAAAGATAAATGTCATTTTCATTTTATTTCTTTCATCTTCCCTCCACTAGACTTTTTTTGAGAACCGTCAAAATATAGCACTTTATTAGGAATTAAAAAACATGATAATATATTTTTCTAAGATCACTACTGAAAATTACATTTTCTTCACACTAAAGAATGCTTGAAAATTGTATATTTCGCAAAGTCGTGTGGAATTCGCAACTGAAATGGACCCGTATCCATCTGGTGGTAAAAATATAAACTGGTATTAGGAGTAATGATGTGTATGACGCGTTTGACGCAATGTTAATAAAAGTGATCTTCGTGTAGTTGTTTAGTGCAATATTATTCCATTTAATATATTTTCTCATTAATTTGTTCTTCACCTATCGTATTAAATTTGATTCGTTTTATAATGAGTTCCACAATCAAGAAAAAAATCACAACAAAAACTGATGTGTACATAAATACATGGCTGCCATTTTAATGCTAGCAAGAATATGTGATTTATTTTCCATTTATTTCCAAGAAATGGTGCAAGTAAAGTATAAATATTAATCAAATATGGAGAACTTGAATTGACCGAATATATGAGAATTTTATATTACTAGGTTTTTTTTATAATAGCTTGTGCGATACCTAACCTAACCTTTCGTCACCAATTTTCAGTGAGGATAAGTTTTTGGAATAAGTTATTTAAGCAGTGAAATTGAATATTTTTAATAAAAAATGTATTTTTTATTGTATTGTTCTAGTTAGTTATATCAATACAAACCATTATTTATATGTTATATATTTTATAAAGTAAGAAAAAAACCATTTTAATAATAAAGTGACTTGCTAGTTTTAATACAATACTTAAAAACAAAAAGGGTGGTATAACTGTACTCGGTGCAATAGAATATGCAACAATACTCCTCTATACAGAATATTAGACGTCAGAACTTTTCTGTTGCACATGTTATCTACAACTCCGATTACTCCTTTTAGTAGCCATTTTATAGGTACAGTGCTGCCGCCATCGGCGATTTCAGTTGCGAAAATATAATATAGGTAAACGTCAAATAGCTTAGGACGCCATATATGGCATACTGAGTCATCTTTAAAGTAATGCTGGTGTTGACATTTTTAAAATTATACGTATTCAGTATTCATCTAACACATCATTCAATTGTTTCTATTTTAGAAATTAATAACTGTATTAATCGCAAAAATAAATCAAGAAGAAACAGAGTTTTCGCTTACGCAGTCAAATATGGTGCCTGAGTGAAGCCATCTACCGCATTGAGCTAACACTATTATTCCTTATATTGGAATCTAGATATCTGTCGAGTTTGAATTGTTTAGAAAAAGTATATCGGGCACCTTGTGCAGAACTCAAAAGAAAGTCACAGTCTACCTATGAAATATTCTAGTCTATTCCGGAAATATTTTTTTCTTTTTTAACAATAATAGTTTTTAGTTCACTATGAAATTGCATTGCCATCTTCCTGCCAATAACCTAACAAAAGATTACTTTAATATCTTGTCAATGAAGGTACAATTTATTATCCCTCATTTGAAGAATAATGCAATGGAGAATAAGTTTAAATTACTGCATATTCAGAAAATATGACATACGTATGAAATGATGATGTTATATAAATGGTGTATTTTGTATGTAAATTAGTAAGTAAAGTAAAATTGGATAAGTCCAATAAAAGAACAGCGAGCATTTCATCAAATAAATAAACCAAACTCAATGTCTGAGTACTTGTAGATATCTTTTTAGAAACGGGATATAAATGTCAGTTATGATCGGTGGGAGCCACGAAGCACGAGATGCTCTTGTATAACTTGATTAAATTATCGGCTTTACGTCACTCGTCGACGTTCACTTAAAAAATTCAACAACGTATCAAAGTAACATGGAAGTACAAATCATTCCATTTCTTTTTGTGTTACGGAAACAATCGATCTGAGAGAAAAGAATTCCACCTGTCTGACTATTCTCAGTCAAATTCACTCCTATATATTTTACCTTCAATATTTATGAACTAGAAATCGCTGCTCATTTCTCACACACATTTTATACCGAAGTTTTGCTCTCAATCGCTTACATTTATTTCATTTCCAATTATTTGATCATACATATATGGAAACTTTAAATGCTTTTTGTTGCAATTATTTGAAACAGACTTACGAATATATAAAGATGATACCAATTGTCAACACACCTCTGCTTCTTAACCCTTATTATCTACGTGGATCATATAATTTCATTGTAAAAATATAACGTTTAATATATCTTTTATATTTTGCTTTCATAATGAAGTCATTTCTAAACCTAATTGTGTATCGGAAGAGCCTTCATTTCGATACGCAGTTTTTTCTACAATAACATTTCACTATTTTTACGATAACGTCTGTGTATGTGCTGTCATTTTTTCGGTCACGATTATTCAAAATCTACTGAGTATACCATTCGTACATTTCATATTTTTTAGAATTTGAATTGTCATATTACAAGCTAATTAGATTTTGGTACCAATCTATCAATTGAAAGTGGTAGTTTACTTGAAGGCTTGAAATTTTTTTCAAATATCTCTCAGTAAATGACTGATTTATGTAAAATTACGATTTCCTGTGGTTGTCGTCGTTTTTCGCTTCCTAATTCCCTTATAGGTTTTGGAAATCTCTTATTTCCATGGCATTTTTAATAACTTGGTGCTAATTGGATTTCTACATTCGTATGGGATCCATTCGCATATTCCTTTGGGTTATCTTATGAGGTACCACCTTTTTAACATACCAAAAAAGGACGAGGTTCTCTAGTTGACGAGCATATTTTTTTATGTATAACAATGCATAACTTTTGGCAGAGTATTTAGACTTTGATGATTCTTTTTTATTGGATAAGGTATATCTCGAAGTTGGTCCCATTAAAATTTAAAGGAAAACTGCCACTTTTAAGGATAGTAAAAAAGGGGTTGATTGATTGTTAACCCACTAAATTTTTACCTGTTAACCGATTATAACACTCTTAACTTTATATTGGGATATCTGATTTCGATGATTCTTTTTTTATTGAATAGAAGTTGGTTCCATTCGAATTTAAAAAAAAATCACTCCTAAGGATAAAAAATAGGTAGCCACAAGAAAACTTTAAACTTATTAACTTTTTTTAGTAACTAATTTTGAGTCGGCGCCAAACAATCAACGAACGACGATTTAAAATAAGTTATTTAAATTAGTTTAGGAGCTTAGTTATTAAGACTGAAGATTTATTTTATTTTCACTTTTCACTTTCTGTTTTCGTCGGTTCAATTTTTTGTTAAAAAGATTTTGTCATGTCACCATACCATCTTAGTCTTTCCTTGCCTATAGTACCCAAAATGGTTTCTTCTACATTAATTAATGGTTTCATTGCGAATGTATCGTAGTTTAGATATTCCGTAGCTCCCCCTCTAGAAGTCTATTTGAACAGCTAATAACCAATTTTCATTCCTTGGTATTCTTGTCCATTTTTGGCTACCATAGAGTCACATATTTTCAGCTAATGGATTTATGTATCATCACATTTAAGTTGAATCGAATCATGTCCAGAATATGAATTAGAAACAAAGTAGTAATTGGAATTTGGACAGGAAATAATCAAACAGGAATGATCATTGCCGACGTTTCGGAAAGTTATATTTCCATTATCAAGACTATAAGAAAATGTTATTTTTGTTACATCATTTTGTAAATTACAAAATTCAAACAACAAAGTTTGTGGTACGTACCATCAGAAGATGACTTAATTTACAAACTTTGTTCTTTGAATTTTGTAATTTACAGAATGATGTAACAAAAATAATATTTTCTTATTGTCTTGATAACGGAAATATAACTTTCCAAAACGTCGGCAATGATCATTGATGTTTGATTATTTCCTGTCCAAATTCCGACTACTACTTTGTTTCTATCACATTTAAGTTAACTTTGTGATTTGGTCACTCCACAGTGACTAAAGGCTTAGTCTAAGGAGGATTATACTATAAATAAATTGAGAAGAAAGCTACAATGCCCACTGTTCTGCCTATTACTTTTGCCCCAACATAACTAGAGGCGCCATCATAAACTATATTTATATACTTTTTAACGTTTTTCTTTTACAACAGTTTTCTTTAGACAATAGTTTCTAGATATGAATAAGTATCAAACTGAAAAGTGTACAGTATCAAATGAATAGAGTCAAGAATAATGAAAATCATTAATTCAGTACTCCCCTAGCATTCTGACAATGACAAGCACATGTTACATTCTTTTGTCTAACCAAAAGTTAATTTTTCGGAAGGAAAAAAATACCTATAGGTATTCAAACCACTACATGCAGTTCCCCCTAATTTTAATTACTATTTTAATATAACCAACGACACTAACAACCAGCGTTCAATCATTCAGAACACCGCAGTGTTTAATTTGCGCAAATTGCTCGTGAAAAATTCTGACTCTAATTACTAGTTGCGTGTGTTGGGCTAGGGGTGCGAACGCGAAGTACGAACCCCAGACAACCGCGGGTTTTTCTGTTACTTCACACAGTTCATTCACTCGGGGTGGGTTGGCATGGCACCTCAGTGCCCACGACCGGGTTGCAGGGTGCTAACAAATGAACGTGCGCGAGACACGAGGCACCCTGGTGACTAGGATTGGATGTACATCATTTTTCAGTTGTTAATATTGCGAGCAAGCTGCGTTAATTGCTGCGAGGACACACTTAAATAAGGGTTGGAGATATAGATTTTCTTTTCAATGCAGCTGTGCAATTATTATCACTTTTGATTCATAAAAATTATAATTAAATTTTTCTTTTAATGAGCTAAATATTAAATAGAAAAATTGTTTTTCGGCTGGAAGTTAATTAAAAAAAAATTCTACTTCTGTAATTATAGTAGCTATGGATCCATAATTCACTCTTTTCGACCAATCACAGAATCAGAATAGTATATTCTGCACAAGTTGCACTCTATACTTTTTGAACGATCGCACTTTTGTCGAAATTTAATAATAATAAATCTTACTCCTCAGAAACAAGAAATGACATCCCAATCTCAACCTTTTTGACGTTTATGATTACAGCATGAAGGTGGCACAAGCGCAGATATGCGCAGTATTACCAACTATAAATCTATAGATTGATAAACGAGACATATTTTATTTAAAAATTCATATTCTATTTTCTTTGTAATTGCAATATTGAAAAACGAAAATTTATATAAACTCTGAAATAATTATGAATATTTTATGATATATAAATGTAATTATACTTGCATATTAATATCATACAGTATTATATTATTAGTAAGTTGGTCACATTTGCGTGTGAAATAAAAGCGCACGCTATTCCACACGACTTTGCGAAATATACAATTTTGAAGCTTTGTTTATTGTGGAGAAAATGTAATTTTCAGTAGTGATCGTAGAAAAATATATTATCATGTTTTTTAATTCCTAATATAGTGCTTTATTTTGACTGTTCTCAAAAAAAGTTTTAGTAGAGGGAAGACGAAATAAATAAAATTAAAATGGCATTTATTCGAATTGAGGATTTCATAATCCACAGTTCGATGCACTGCATTGTTTAAATTAACTAAATCCGAACTAAAATTTGTTAGGGTTATTAATATTTGTTCGGTACATAACAAAATAATTTCAAACCAAGTATCATCCCCGTCCGAGAGTAAGTTGATCAAACTTGCGTGTGAAATAAATGCTCACTTTGCGAAATATGCAATTTTCAAGCTTTGTTTCTTGTGGAGAAAGTGTAGTTTTCAGTAGTGATCGTAGAAAAACTATTTTTCTGAAATTTTTAATTTGACGTTCATATGATATTACTGACATTAATTTTAGTAATATTTAGTAGCCAGTATAATGAGAAAATTAGACCATAAATCTATAGAATTGATATAAAATTTAAAACGTTTTTATTTTGATGGCATAGATATTTTCACAACATATTTTGTGGTTATTTTTCTGCTTAGGTATATCGTGGTTTATTATTTCTTACTACTTAAAATTAGACAAATTCATTACTTATATATAGAATTGGAATTGGAAAAAAGACTACTTTGTTGAGGTCCTGGGTTGGGGTTTTGTTTTTACTATCACTATCACAGTTCTTCCATTGTCTCCCTCAAATATATTGCATATTTCACCTCCTTGCTGAAATCGAGGTCTTTAAACAAATAAATCAAGTAGGCAGCCGTTCCTCCCCTAACAATACATCGAACTGCACATTCACTTGTTTGTGCATCATGTCCCGGCGCTGCCTGCTGCCGCTATATGTTTGTATCAGGGTAGGCTGTGCCCAGATGTGCCACGTAGCTACTATCGTACACACACACAAACACAGGAAGCGGAAAGGCTGACCAGACCGTATAAATCGTGTCCATCGGCGCCAATGTTCTCTGCGACTTCGTGGAGTCCTCCAGGAAGACTTGAAGTGTGAAGTCGCAGGAGTTTTACATGCGTTGTCCCGCTGGGAGGAATTTGCAACTTTCCCTAACTGACTCCGATGTGTACCCAAGGTGCGATTCGATTGTAGCGGCAACTTGACGTGTTAGTTTTCTATTTACTTCACGAATATCGCGTCCTGCATCGGTGACTTGCTGCTGAGGCGAACTGCAACATGGTGGAAGAAATTCGAGAAGTTCTACAAAGAAAAACATACACCAAATAACCTTACAATATAAATAAGTTTACATAAACTCATTTTAATTTAAAAGTAAGTTAAATTTAAGTGGGGTACATTAATCATCTACTACTAAATTAGTCGATTTTTGATAAAGGTAGCTCTTAATTTTATCACGCATACATACCATACATAATGCAACGTTTTACTTTTTTTTTTTTCCTTAATTTTACTCGGTACTTGGGTTCGGTGAAGTTGAAAGAATAACAAAAAGTTTCATTATAACTAACAACAATTATTTATTTATTTAACACTTAAACATTAATAATAATACATTAAAGAACACGTTTCATAATTGTCATTTTATTTTGTGAGAAGGAAGTTTGGGTCACGATGCGCAGCAGAGTTACCTAGTCCTTCGAATAATTATTTATTTCTACTGAGACTTTACATGACGAATATTTATTTACACAAACTCACGGTTTATCACACACTCACGGTTAATCACACAATTAGGGTTTATTACAAACTCATGGTTTATCATACAGTCACGGTTTATTACAGATTGTCGGTTTATGGAAGACTCATGGTTTATCACAGCCTAATTGTCTATAGAAAACTCTCTGTTTATCACACGCTTCATAGAAGACTATCCGCCGTTAGCCCGGCAACCCCTTATGTGCTGTATTACAAATGAGATAGTTGGGAGAATTGTGTGGATATACGAGTTGTAAGCGTGTTCGGAATACATTGGTGTATGTTCTTTATGAGTGAAAAATTGAGATGAATGTTGTTAAGAAAGTGGGAGTGTATTAGTTGAGGTGGTTTGGTCATCCTGAGCGAATATCGAATGACAGGTTGGTGAAACTAATATATGCTTGTGAGATTGAAGGTGAATGATTGCGTTAACGAATGAATTCGTGTATGGAGAATAGACGAGCATGTATAAATCGCACTATGAACGTGGACGAGGCGAAAGTGGCGTGCCAGGATAAAAATGTTTGGAAGAGATTGATTGTTGGTTGACTGGTTCCTGCTACCCCACTGAGTTTCATATAGTGTAACGTTATGTATGAAAATTAATCTAATTTGAATAAATTGCAATAAAATTAGCGCTCATCTTGTTCGAAGCTTGTTTGACAGGGGTTTCTTATGGTTTAATTTATTGCCACATATGTTTATGTTTTGTTAGATATTTGGTTTCAAAAAAATAAAGTCATTTGATACTAACGGGGCTAATATTCTGAAATTTCGTTTTGATGCATCATCCGTGTTGACATATTTATTGCGCGTCCTAAGCTTTTTAATTTTAAGTTTTTTTAGTAACCTTTGAGTTGGTCCTTCTAATGCTAACCACGACCACTAACAATAAATACTAAGGTTAAATGGAAACCCCTTTTAGCGCGCATTCAAACGTAGTTTTGTGCAAGAAAATTTGAAAGGAAGGTAAATATGATTTTTTTGTTTTACTAGTATTAACACAGGAGTATCAACTTTGCTTTATTTGTTATAAAATTTTCATCAAATAAAAGTTTAAATATAATATTTGAAAAAAATAAAAAATTCAATATCAAATTACACAGTATCAGAAGCAACGATTTTAAATATATTTCCATATGTAATGTCCGATAAAATCCTCTACCTTTAGAATTTTTTTTTTTATTGAATATGGCCTTTGAACTTAGAAGTTATGAGTTAAAAACTGTATTTAAAACTTTTGTTTTGATTTTCTCCAATTTCACTTCAGAATAATAATATACATGCCCAAGTAACTGATAGACAGATACAGCTTTTCCAACCTAGCTAAATATTAGTAAAAAAAGCATTGGTAAATAAAAGCACTAATGGAAAAGTGAGCTCGTCGTCATCGTGGCTTTGTGTGCGAATCCGTCCTCGTTGTGCACTGTGCGTTGTACCACTCTGATTACACGGCAAATATTCATCTTCCGATTTCATCGAACAAATACGTTATTAGTTTAGGTGATTAATCCGTTCCAGGCTGCAGTGTACAGCGGACAGATTATCTGTGTACGGGTTCGTATTTAGCGAGCGATGAAATCATGACGCAGCGATGCATTTTCCATGTATAGTTGTAAACTTCAAGCTTGTTTAACACATTAATATCGTTCAGTGTTTGGCATGCAATCTGTAAGAGAGATTTTACTGCATTAGCTTTTGCGGCTTTCGCTAGGATTATGACCAGTTAGCTTTGCTATTGGAAATTTCAAATAATGACAGATATTTTTGAAATTGACATTTGAGGTTAAGCTAGGTTCATTGTACGTAGTTTCACAAGAATTTCTCCGGTCCAGGATGTTTTTCGTTCGGAAAATTACAGAAACCGGAAACTGATATATTATCTAACAAATTCTGAAATACTGTTTTCAATGAATATTATTTACTTATCTGAAATGTACAATTGTTTAATATATTGATAAATTTGAACATTTTTCGACATTTTTTTAGGGAATTCTATAGGATTTTAGTCATTGCATATTTTTTTTTATTAGTTACTGAAATTGTCACAATAAATTGACGGAAAACTTGATAACTCAATAAATGCTCTATAACTATGGCGATTTTTAACAAGGAAAGTTACAGATTACCCTCTAGTGGGTATGATTTTGAGAAAAGTCACTAGTGCTTAATTTTTTATTTATAACAATAATAATAACGCACAACATCTTGGTAACCACTTCGATTGACATTTTAATTCAAAAAAATTAAACCATGTCACTGTCAAATAATATTTCATAAATTTTGTATTTATTTAGAGATGTTGGATAAAACGTTATACTTCACACGTGAGCAAAGTGTAATTTTCCACTCGATAAAATTATTACACTCAGCCTTCGGCTTCGTGTGTTAAAATTTCTCTCGAGGGTAATTCCTTACTTTGCCCGCTTGTAAAGTAAATAAATTGTTCTTGGTAATTTATTGATAAGAAAATTCAATTGGGTAAAACAGGTATTAATCTCAAATTACTTTGTTTCTCTGCGAACCTCTAAATCTACAAATACGAGGTCTGTTAGAAAAGTATCCGACCTTATGTTTTTTTGCGAAAACCTGATGGATTTGAATCAAGTGGACTTTTTATTTCTTCACTAAAACGTGGTTGCTTTAAGGTAAAACGACTCGAGCAATTTGACATTAGACAAAATTGCTCCACCTACGGTGTCGCATTTTTTTGTCAAATTACTTTCGTCAGTTGTTACCAAGCAACCACGTTTTCGCAAATAAAAGTTTATCCGATAAAACCTAAACCTCTTGTGGTAATACCCTCGATAACACATTTGACAGTAAAACAACAAATCGTACTTTGACTAATCAATCATCTTGTTACAATATTACAAGTTATTATTTATGGTGTTCCGTTAAAAAATAAAGCTTGATTTTCTTTGTCGTAAAATTTTATAAAATACCAATTTAACAAAAAGTACTTTCCACATTAACTCTGCACTTTATTTCCCGCAGTTGGAGTTGAAGAAATCGCTGTTAATTACATTCTAAAATAAAGAAAGAATCTCGGGCCGGGAAAATCATAACGGCAATTAAAAGCTCGACGCAATCTAATAAAAGCTCGCAAATCTCAGCAGCCAAATAACTTCCCCGCTCTGCTGTCGCCTGTCGTTCTCTGCGTCTACGTTAACGTTACGTTCAGTGTACGGTGACATTTTATGTTAAAAGTATTTAAACCGGGAAGATTTAGACGCAGGCATTGCCGACGGGAATTAAACGCGAGCGAAGGGGGGCAATCATTGCTGTAAACAGCGGCCATGTATTATGTTGCCGGAGGCAGCAAGCAGGGCGGCACGGCGCACGGGAAGCGGAACGAGACATGGGCGGTACGGCGCCAAATTTAAATCTAAATAATTAGATGTGTTTGATCTCTTGATGGGAGTTGACGCGTAATGTGGAAATTACAAATGTACACAAATTTTACTTATTTAATCTTTAAACTTTAATGAAAGATTCGTTAACTGCACCGTACAGTATTGATCCATTTAACTTATATGCGTATATGCTTTGTGCGATAATTTAAAACTGTTTTGCTACTACATTAATTAGTGCAACTTTTGGCTGAATAGTCGTAGAAAAAATATGGTATTGTATTCGCGTGCAATGTTCTTTACTCATTCGGATGAATTAGAACAATCTCCTTCAGCTCGCATTTCAAATTTCATCCTCATAAGTTAAAGCCATCATTACACGCTCATTGAATATTATATTAATCTTTATATATAAAATTCCGGTATGCGTGTTCGTAATTCTTCTTCTCCTAAACGGCTTGACCGATTTTGATAATCACCTGGATGGTTCTTAGCTATAGATGAACCCGGTATGTTCCCGAGATCCAGAATTTTCTATTTATTTCATAACTTATGCATTTGAAAAAAAACTTAGGCAAAAAAATCAACAAAATCGGTCACTCCGTTTAGGTGGAAAAAATATATTTTGCAAGCGAGGTCTGTAGCAGGACAACGTCAGCCTACCGGGTCCGAAAATTTCTTATACAAATTAATTAATCACTTTAAACTGTCATCGAAAATATTTATTTTGAAATAATAAGACTTTTGGATATAGTTCTGTAGATAAAAATTGATTTAACATTTACGTTTCGAATTATTAAACGTAATTTTTCATCAGGAAACAAAAGAATGAAATAAACATGGCAATAAAGGTAAAGCATAAGTTATCATGGATAAGGAAAATTATGTCAAGAAAGTTCAAGATTTACTTGATGATCCCGCATATGTCAAAGTGGACAAGAATCTTTTGAATTCTGTCAAATACCAAACAACAAAATTGTTGAAGGAATCAAAATTGAACAAACAACTTATTATGAAGTTAACACCTAGTGATCCAAATATACCAAGATTTTATGGATTACCTGAAATTCATTAGAAAGACGTACCCCTTCGTCCCATTGTCAACTGTACCATTTCCAGTACCTATGAAGTGTCTAAATATTTTGACCAGCTTTTACGTTTTCTTATTGGTAATTCATCTTCATATGTGAAGAATTCAGTATATTTTGTCGAAATCATCAAGAATCTTCACTTGTCAGTTTTTTATTTATTTATTTATTTATTTATTTATTTATTTTAAATCAATCCAATAGGATACGAAATCCCAATTATTGGATGATTATACAAAACAAAGAAAAAAAAGTGTCACAATTGTGACACAATGTTTTGACTTTTCGTCACTGTTTAACTTACTAAGGTTCTCATTCAAGATACCATGACGATTTTGGAACGACATTTTGAGAAAGATAAAATTATTCGTTAATTGTTTGTTTCGTGACGAAGAAGTATGTTTAATAATTCGAACCGTTGCGTTGAATTTAAATAAATTTGTATCTGCAGAACTAAATCCAAAAGTCTTATTATTTCTACATTATGAGTTCTGAAAGTTTTTTTCACTTATTTATTTTGTTTATAAGTTGAATAATAAATAAATATGTTATGAATACTAAATATTAGACAATTTTGAATTTATACTGAAAAGAAATGGAATGGTGTCTGTTAACTCTATCACAGTTTTGTGCATAGCATTGTAGAATTTTTCGAATAACATAAATTTGATGAAATCTCCCCAGATATCCCGAATGCCATTTCTGAAAAATTAATACCTATTACAACTGGACAACGTACATAATGTTCCCAATTACAAAAACAAACAAAAAGTCTCTAATTAGAACTACTAGTGCACAGTGCAGAGGTCATCAGCCGCTCCTCGCAGTACACCATCAGTCCTACCAACCCCACACTATTGTCCATTACCATGACTCTGGTGCTTTGACATCCAGATTAATCGGTCTACTTTGCTCATAACTCAGCCGTCGTTTTTAACCCGTTCCTGTACGCGTGAATTGTGAATTTACAAGTTCGGGATAAAAGAACGTAATTAGAAATTAAGCCTCGGATAAAACTAAAGTTCCAGCGCCGTAAATTTGTTTGAATTTGTTTCGCTTTTGTTTTTATTTCCGTTGCCGGGGATTTGCAAAAATTGTTTTGTCTCCGTGGGCACAATATTGATGGGAATTTGGTATGTAACTGTTTCTGATAATGGAAATTGCTTTTCCCTTAATTTATGATCAACAGTGCAAGGCAATATTTACTTTAATATATAATTTACATACCTACATAATTCTTAATACAGAATATTATTTTTTGTACATACAAATTCAAACATATATTTTGTTTGCGCCATTTTGTAGATTGATGTGAAATAAGTAGGTTATGTTAAATAAAAGAAGAAATGAGATGTCATGAGTCAGCTAAGATGGAGGATGGATGAGGTAATATCATCAGCAATTTACATTCATCATCTACATGATTCAAAACCGGTCTAAGTTAAACAATAAGAATTTTATAATTCTGGTTACATAAAGTTTTAGTGCAGTGTATAATAGTGTAAGGTATAGAATGCAAAATTTTGTAAAACAAACTGAAATATTTTAAAATTAGCCTTGGGCCATGTCATACAAAATAAATCCAACAATCACAAGAGAAGATATACCTGCAATTTTATTACAATCAACGGAAGCTGACAGCATATAGATCAATATAAATATGTGTAGCAGAATTCCACGTTTAAAAAGTCACCCAACACTGAGTCTACCAGACATTAAGCAAATTCTATTTCTGTTGACTAGATAGTACAATGGAGACCGGCTTTAGTCCACTGGATAGGCCTGGCATATCCTGAAGACAGGTCAGAGCTTCAGTTCGGTGAACGGCTTGATCAGAGTGTCAAGTAAAGAAAAATGTATAAAATGTAAGAATTTGGCTAAAGGAATTAATCAAGAAATGTGCAATTGCAATGTAATGGATGTAAAAAATTGTCTGTATATTTCAATTATATTGATCCTTTCGCAAATGAACTATTTTGGGTTAACCTTGTAGCAATGTTCCTTTCAAAATGAATATACTTGAAATAGAACATTTTACACCCAAAAATATTTCAAGATCTTCAGCAAAGATGCAACATGAAATGAGTGAAATGGCTTGACATCATTTTGTGATTTTCTTACGGCTATAACTTTTTATTGCGTCCTAATTGCCAAACTTCCATTCATACAATCGTCGTCTCTGAAACCTCTTAATTCCATGGCATTTTTTACACCCTGGTGCTACGTTTTGTATGGAAGCCAAACCTATATTCTTTTGGGTCATCCTAAAAATACAGTAAGCATTGCTACTTTTTTTTGCACTGAATAATATGTATGATTTAAAATGGCATTGTTATCCGATGCATGCATAATTAAGTGTATGATTCACCGCGGTTAGTTCACGCTCTTTGTTCATTTCATTACTGATTGAAATTAATTTCAACACTCATCTAGAACCGTTTGAACATTTTGCACACTCCAGTGAATTTGTTTGTTTATGAAGCGCGCTCTACTCGTATTTGAACTTGAACCAGATTTCATTGTTGAGTGCTTTTAGCGGTTTACAATCACCGCAGCTTCTAATTACAGGTTCATGTAATCCTCTTGTACTGTCTAATAATACATTTATAGGTAAGTATTAAATAGTTGTGCTGTCGATAATCTACTTACAATATTTATAACTTTAATAAATGTCAATTTTTTGCTTGAATTAAATGCATTAACACCTGTTTACAAGACGTAATTTATTAGTCAATAAATTGTACAAGTTTTCTTTTCAATAAATTGTTAAGAACAAAATGTAACCAGGTGATAAGTCAGAATACGACTGTCAACAAGATCAAATTAAAACATTTGATCGTACTTAAGTTTATCGAAAGTCGACTTGACAGCGGTTCATGTGTTAAATTTATTGCCACATAATTGTGAATAACCTTGTTAGATTTTTGGTTTGAGTCATTTGAGATTATCACAGCAAATGTTATGATATTTCGTCTTGAGGTATCATCTGTGTTGACATTTATATATCCGGTATCCGGCTGAATCCTGATTTAGGAATTTTTAGTTTTAATGCAATATTTGGGTTGGCTATAGAAGAGTTTCCTAGCCCACACCTACCCGCGTATGGGATACTTGAGTGCGTTTGGGCAACTTAAAGAAGAGAGTGATGTCTTAGCTTCAAAAATGAGCAGACGTGTTCACACGTCTGCAGTGCTCTACGATTTAGCAAGTTAATATTTCTTTAAATTTGTTTTGTCATTTTGTTTAGTAAGTAGTAGTTTAGTAAGTTTTCTAACTTTTTTAACATTATTTTTTCATATTAAAGTTTATTTCATTATTATATTCCTGTATTTTATTTCTGATCCGCACGTAACCCCGGGTAGTATAGAAATAGTCTCGTTCGTTTTACACATATCAAGTTTTCTGTCAATTTATTGTGACAATTTCAGTAGTACCAACACGATCAACTGTCATATATCGATATCATCTAAGCTATACATACGAAATGACAAACTAATAAAAACATAAATAAGTTTGAATGGTTGGCAATGATTATAATCCTCAAGAATTCTCTAAAAAATAATGTTGAAAATAGAACATTAGTTCGTCATTAAATAGACGAATTTATTGGTGAAGAAAAATAGGCTCAAGGAGTCGTAGTACGAACAACAATAAATTGAAAAGAAAATTTAACTAATAATAAAATAAAATTGGACTATTATAAACAAGAGAAATGTAAAATGTGGTCATTTTTAAATTTTCATACATTGTTAGCTAACAATAAAGTTAGCAACTCTTTGTGAAACTGACCATGAAGCAATGTTACTTTGTATAAAATTTATAGTGCATCTATTTCAACCATAGTAAATCTGTATTAGTGGCTGGCACCATCTCTCGTCTCGATACAGAAGCAGTCGTATGCAATTCGGAAGATGCGTTTCCCAAGTTCTGCGGGATTTCCCGACCAAATCCCTCATATTTCCGCATTGTTCGCGGATCGGCTCGCGATTGACTCTGATACATGTTGACAGGCCCATTGTTCAATGCACCGCACACGTATGTGATGCAGGGGGTGATGATCCCTGTATTGGAATTCGTGGACATGCTTGTTGTCTTAAGAGCAAGGCCAGGATTGTCCCCCGGAGTGGATGGTTTCTTGTTGTTTGATGATTTATCAAAGATTGCAGCGTGTATGGTGTTATATAAGGCAAGGGTAATGCTGATGAACTAGAGTCTCTAGACAAACATTGATTCAAAGATGGGTGCAACATTCAGATTCTAAAAATATTAATAATAGATTCAACAGGACTATATCCCAATTACAGCAAGTAAGAATATTTATGCAAATACATTGAGAATAATACATACATTAAATAACTGAATTCAGTTTACCTTTAAATTCCTTAATATTCAAACTATAATCAATTTCTGAAGGTATTGTATTCTATAAACGACATATATAATAGTGTTGATTGATGAATTTGAATGGTAATTAGTACTTAAAAAGTTACAAAAACTATTCAAATTTCTAGTATTATAGGTGTTTACAAAGAAATTCAGCTTTATGTTAGGATAATCAATAAGATGGGAGGATGGATACTCTATAATAAATAATTTTACAATTTTCTGTTTAATAGCCTCCATAGCATTTTTAAGATACTGAACCATAACCCAATTTACTTATATTAATGTAAAAAAATTAAGAATTGTAACTGCATATTTTTACAATCATGAGTAGTTCGAAAAAATGAAATCATGTAATTCGAATCAAAAATTAAACAGGAATTCTTTATGGCATAACATTGTCAATTTTCCATAAAGGAAAATACCCAAATACTTAACAATCTCAACACGGTTTAACAGCGTGTCATTCATGCAATTAAGCTTCATGTTAGGATTATGAATAAGA
The DNA here is from genome assembly GCA_963942605.1 of Poecilus cupreus. NCBI lineage: Eukaryota > Metazoa > Arthropoda > Insecta > Coleoptera > Carabidae > Poecilus > Poecilus cupreus. Next base: position 30,833,134 of record OZ012720.1, read on the forward strand.
TGGGAAAATGTATACTCTATAATAAATAAATTTACAATATTTTATATAATAGCCTCAATAGCATTAGGTAATATACCATTGAGATGGTTTCCAAATAACTGAACGATAATCCAATTTACTTATAATGTTATAATTAATGTAAAAAATAAAGAATTGTAGCATTGCATATTTTTACAATCATGGGTAGTTCGAAAAATGCAACCAAGTAATTCGAAATAAAAATTATTGAAGAATTCATTATGGTATAATAATGTCAATTTTCCTTCAAGGAAATTACTCAAATCCTTAATAATCTCAACATGGTTTAACAGCGTACCATTCATTGAGTATTGAATGAAATATAGTGGTATTTTTGTCTGCAGAAACTAAATAATTCAGATTTTAATGACGCACAGGAATTCAATGATTATCAAGCACAATAATGAGATTTAATTAAGATTATTTGCGCGCATGAGGTAATTTGAATATTGCAGAGTACTGTAGTAATATCATTAACAAACAGTAGGTAAAGTAAAGGACCTAAAATAGAACCTTGTGGGATACCGGGCAACGCTACAAAATTTAAGGGTATGAATACTAGTATTTTTTTTAATTTTCTCGGTTTGACCAACACAATATTAATATTATGCTAATGAATTGTACGATAATGTTAGCAGTTTATCCCTTTAATATAGTAATAAGTTTTCTTACAATCTTCATCAATTGATTAATGAGAAGTGTAAGAATTACATGCATTATATTACTGTCCCTTAATATATCGGTAATGAGATAGATTTAGGAAAAGCATGTTATAAAGAATATAAGATATTTTGATAATATAATACAAATCTAATGCCCGTGTTGAACCCCTACTAACATTTTAATCAGAATTTCTTTCGCACAATGCTCCTCTTAGTTCATTCCACTCCGCTTGTTGTACCGCTCGGGCTTAAGACGTCGGCATTCTTCAGGGACAAAACCCGCGCCGCAAATGGCAAACAGCAACGCCTCACGCCCTCTGAGCTCTGAGCCCTGTGCCCTTCATTCTTATTCCACATGCCCTGCGCTCGCGATGCTCTTCGTTGCCGTTGCCGTTGCCCCAACGTGCCTACCCCGTGAGTAATGGATTTTGATTTTGTATAATGGATGGACTGCATTTTTGATAGGACCCGCGTGATCTATGTGCTGCGATGCGAGGTTTTATGTATCTTTTCTTGTATTGTTACGCGTGTTCCGGTATGTTTGAGGAGTATACTTTATTTGATTTGGATGGCCACTGAAATTTTTATATTTATGGGGGTCGCCCTCTTCCTTCTGAAATGCTATGCTATACAAGAGAAAATATTTGCATACAATGAATAAATAATTATATACTTCACTAGTACAGTACTTTTGCAAGTCCAAGTACATTTTGATAGCAAGAAAACTCGCAAAAACTATTTCTAGATTTGTGATACACGTGAAATAATTTCGCAGTAAATTTGTAAAATAACTTAGATTTTTGCGTCATATATTAAATACTAGAAATATGTATGTTGTACCATCAGAAATTTTCAACTTTCAGTGTATTTGTAAAATATTCGGTAACACAATTCATAAGTCGATATAACCTTAAAAAATCTATCTAAAATATTGAACCTAAACCTATAAAGATCGTTTCTTTTCGTTCCAAGTTTGGAAAAGATATTTAATTCAGTTGACAGGCAAACAATACCTAAGATAAATTTTTTAAATTCTAAAACTAATGTATACATATATCTATCTCCCAAGCAATTATGCTAATTATTCTAAAAAATATCAACATACATCAAGTTATCCAAATGACAATAAAATTTTAATGCAAGCAATGTTAATTAAGTCATAAAATAATTAGAAACGATTTACACTTATTAAAAACAAATAAATTTACTTTACAAATTTTAGTGATAGTTAAATTTCTTTATAATACCGGATATTAATTTCTTATTGGTTGCATATTGTGAATTAAAAAAATGGTGCTGCCAACCTATAACGATAAAAAAATCCAAACAAATATTGACGAGTTGACTCAACTGAAAATAAATAAAACTACCTAATTACTAACATTTTATCCAATTAATTTTATTCTGTGCACTGAAAACAAGTGCGCCTCTACTTTTTACGCAGAACATGTATTTTATTTGATATCTGACAAATGATACAGAAGTGACATCAGTATTACTTGACTATTAATTTCATTTTAAAAAGAATACCTACTTTGAAACTGGAGAAATAAAAATAGCTTTTATTATGTCTGTCAAAAGTTAATGAGGAAAAAAGTTCGAGAAACATGCAAATAAGAGAAATTACTGTTCGTGCAAGCAGAAGTAACAATCTAAATAAATAGTAAAATATTTTTATCAATTTACCTATCAAAGACTACAAACAGCTGTCGATAAAATTCTACGTTGATTCGTCTTTCTTGTTTTCCTTTGATCTTTACCGTTTCAAAAGATGAAATTTTTGTCTTTTGTGACAGCAACAGAAATTGACATTTAGCTTCGAGGTAAATTAAATTGCAACATTTTTGCAAAATCATATCGATGGAGCCAATATTGGCAGATAACATACTAAATAACCTATGAATATATGATGTATATTATATAGGCGATCGAAAATAAGATCTCAGCTTCGCAATAATATGAACGTTTTCTAATAGCTTTGTATTATATGTTGTCTTTATTTTATTCAATTTGTTGTAGTAGTAAATAATATCATTTAAATTTGTATTTTTCTTATTGCGTTTCTATACAAATTAAACCCTAACAAGGTATTAGCGCTAATCCCATTTTTATTATTAGTCGTAACTTCATTTTCCTTTAACTAAGGTTGTAGTTAAGATTGGTTAACATAAAATTTGACACATTTTGTTAATTCAATTAATTTAGAAACAAAGTTTCAGATGTTGAAAAAAATGGAGTTCGCGTTAATTCCTTTTGTGAATCTGCCTGTAAGAAACTTAAATCCATGAAACGCATCATACCTTCAATATTTTCTGACATCAATATGGCAAGTTATTTTTCGAAATGCAACTTCCAGAGCTCTTTTGGAAATTTCGAAAATTATAAATTTTTTTTTTATATTTTCGATTGTCGATATCTCCACAAATATAAAAGATAGAAACTTGTGGTTTCACTAATCAATATAGCTGGTCGAAATACATGAGTGTAAAATTTCAAAATATGTTATCACCGCATTGATTAATTAGAGCAAAAATTTCGAAAATGGCTTGAAATCTTAACATTTCCTTGGGATAATTCTGATTTTGGGCAATTTAGTTCTAAAATTTGAACCCATTTACCAAATATTCTGTAATTTTGCACATGTATGTATTTTCATTAGCTGAATACAGTGGTGTATGTATCACTTTCGTATATTTGTATTTTCAAAGATATTGCCGCTCAAAATTTTACAATTAGCTTAATTGTTATAAGGTGCGCGTGAAAAACTGAAGAATATTTTCTAATATATTTCACTGGTTCTGAGTAGCAGTTTCTCAAAGAAGTATTTAAAAAACTCGTAATATCCGAGGGTCATCAAGTGATCCATTTCATAATTTATGTTCCGCAAATAAAATAAAAAATAACCACCTGTAATCATTCAACATAAATATTTTGATTAAAAAGAAAGAATAATATATAAAATTAAATTAAAACAATGTTTTTATAATAATTAGAATTAATGTTTTTTTGTCATGAAATGTATTTTTTAAATTACATCTTGAGTATCCGCGTGCAAAAAAGGTTGTCGACGTCTGCTCTACATAGTTCCTCTATTCTTTAAAACTTAATCTTTCATGTGTAATTGAAAGTTCTTTGTCGGTATGAAATACATGTTTGTTAGTGAAACGAGACAAAAGTTTATGTTCCTCGCACCATTGAATGAATTCATTGAATATTTGACATTTCCAAACTTGACGATATGGCCTAATTTTCATTGGTCCCGAGCGCATGTATGATTCAGGGAGTGAATATTTGAAATAGCTGCACTTTTAATATTCGTAGGTTGTTTGTTGTGTGCGCTTGTAGCAGGCAGTTATTATTATCAATAATGAAAGCAGCAGTAATGAAATGAAATTTGCATAAACGGGTTTACTGCATTGCCATAAAGTGCCCGGAACAGAATTAGCAGTTTGAACTCGGGCATAAAATAAATATATCTGGAACTACATATCCAGAGAATTAAACATATCAGCCTCGGGTTATTATGCTATGTTTATAGTGCAACTGCAATTTCCACTTAATTTCCTCGTAAAAACTGAGCTTGCGTTCGTTTTCCACCACGAATGTTGTTTTAAATATAGCTATATTAGTAGCAAGCTTCACTGAAATCCATTTCGTTAATTTCACAAATTAAACCAGCATATTTTGATTTACAACCTCATTTATGTGTAACTTTTTATAATGTTCTCTTTTAATTATATAGCTTGACAAATTATAGAATGTACAATCTTAATACCAATTGTCAACGTCGTGAATACTATGAAGATACAGTACGTTTCATCCATTCGGTCATAATAATATCAGAGCTATAATGAATGAAACTTATGTACTGTACATTTTTTTTCACTTCCGGGAGAATATTGCCTATTTTATTCTTCCTTTTCGAAAGTTAATTTTATACCATTAGTGTTTCAATATGATTTCGGATAGATGGAATTGGGCTTGCCCGAATAAAGCGCAATATGGAAGTCTAATTTTCGGTCAATATTAGAGACAGCTGACAATAACGCTGCGAATATTGGCTTTCAAGTCGTCCATCGTCTTTTGTTTATCGGTGTAGACTAGCAACTTCAAATATCTCCGCAGAAAATATTCCAAAGGTGTTAAATCAAAAGATCTTGTAAACCAATCCACAGGTCCATTGCGCGATATTATGCACTCATCTAATGTGTCCCTCAATAAATCAATTGAGGCGCACGCTGCATGACATGTTGCACCGTCTTGTTGAAACACCGCTCTTCTATATTAATACCATTCAATAATCAATAGTCAGTAATCATAATTCTATAACTATAAACCTAAAAAAACAACATAATTCTATAACGTTCTGCCAAGTATCATTTTTGTAGAAATGTGGACCAATAATTCCAAGAGTCCGTAAAGCACACCAAACAGTGACATTTGGTTTATGTAACGCCGTCTCAATAATGGCTTGTGGATTTTCTTCACGTTCTTCTCTTAAGACGGAATTTTTGCCTTTGGAAAAGAAATGAGCCTCATCGCTGAATAAAATTTTCGAAACAATTTTGCACAATTTGCAAGCGTAATTCTTGCTTAAGACTATTCCTAGTGTAATGGGAAACCAAATTGAGCTCAAAACAGCAGTCAGCTGTCAAATTGACTGTCGCTGGCAAAAGTGTTGCAAATTTGAAAAACACAGCTCAAAATACAAACCAGCTATTATTTACATTGTAACCTAATAGTATATTCTAAAACAAGTAATGGAATATGCCAGTCCGTTATCTGTTGTAGACTATACTTTCTATAACAAGAATTTGGAAATTATACTTCAGCAGAAATACAAAACTGTTGAAAACGTCAAATCATAGCTACCGAACCAAGATACTTCATATATCGCGCTAATATACGGCTCTGATTCGTCGAATTTATTCCAAACGCGGCGTATGAAATGATAGTTGTTCCAATACAATTTTTAGTTGTGGAATGTGTAGTTTCCAAAAAAGTATTATAGAATAGTATGTTGTACAACGAGCATGGAATGGTACTCATTTCCTACGAGTATGAAAGTTTGTAGCATGAGCCGAAGGCGAATGCTGCAAATCATACGAGTATGAAATGGACATTCTATGCGAGTTGTATACTATACTTTTTCTACGACCACGATATTATTTCAAAATTAATTTAATTTTAATAATAAATTTGTCCCGCTTTCACCATTCCAATATTTGACAATTCTAAATAATTATCGTAGCAATGGCACCTGTACTTAAATGAACTGATCTTTACTGAAATACTCACAAAACAAATTCATTTCGCACGATGCTTGCAATGTACCTCATATCCCTATCAACAACAAACATACAATGAGCAGATTTCTCAGTGGTCGTAAAAAAATAGATTATACATCACAGCATATACAAAGCACACTACAAATTTCATACGATTTTCTATATATTTTTTTGTTTTGACAATACACTGTGTTTCCCATCCTGGTATTTTTGCAACAGTACCAATTTATAGAATACTTAATATGTAGTATTAAAATCGTCTTAATCTGTCTGTACTTGGCACACATAACTCTTGTAATATTGTGAAATCCACGTTGATTCCAAGATTCCAGGCACATTACCATTCCGCCTTCCCGTGATAAGACAGATTCGTTGTCATCAGCGAGGTTTTCCAAACCACTTCTGCAAAGCTACAAAGTCTCCAGCCTACGGTCTCGGAATGATCTAATCAGATGAGCGCAGCGGAGCCGAACAGTATGTTTGGGGCTGGAAGAGTGAGGGGAAACATGGAAACAACCCTTTCTGTGAGTTGTGGGAGTCAGAGTGTCTGATATCTGCACTTCCGTGCCATTCAGACATTCGGAGGACTCAGCTAAGATTTGCGAGAGTGAGTTAAGAGAGGTTTAAATGGACTAATGTTTGTGGGGTTGTGCACAAGGAATGTTTGGAAATAAATATAGTACAATAATGCACTGGAAGGGTTGCTAATGTACCCATCTAATAGTTATTTGCATAACAAATATGGAATTTAATACTTTACGCACGTGTTGAATACCCTGCTGTTTCCATGACTGTTTCCGCTTTTTATTAAGAAAAATTATGTGACATTATTTAGTTTAAAAGTTAACCAAGAAGACCAGCTTCGGAGATGAAATTTGAAATTTTGAAAGCGCACTAGAAAAATGTATTTGAAACATTAAAAATTTATAATCACATCACATTTTCACCAAACGATGATAATTAAGTAATAGTATATTCTGCTACAAGTAATGTAATGACACATATTCCACACGAGTAAAAAGTTTTACGGTTTGCGAGTGTGGGATATGCCATTCCGTTACCTGTTGTAAAATATACTTTCTAAAACAAGATTTTGGAAATTATAAAAAAAATTTAAAATACAAAATCATAGTACCGAACTAACATACTTTATACATCGCGCTAATATGCTGCTCTGATTCGTCGAATTTTTTCCAAACCCAGCGTATGGAATGATAGTTGTTCCAATATAATTTTTAATAGTGGAATTCGTAGTTACCAAAACAGTGTTATAAGAAATACATTTATCTACGATCTTACGATATATCCTACACATTTCACACAAGTATTGACTTAGTGCATTTTCAAAATATTGCACTATCAATTTGATTGCCGTGATTTTCAATTCGTTGCTATCATTTTTGAAGCTATTTCGGCTTGTTGCTATTTTGATTTAAATTTAATTAAATTTATGTTTCAACATATCAATTTAACTATTTTACAAAAATACGTGGGATAAAATGTCTTTTTCTAATCCTATATCAATATATACCAACTATTTCAATTTTTTCGATGAATTATAGTTCACATAATTCACGATAGTGAATAGTTTAATGTATTATGCTGCACGCATAAATGTAAGTTTTTTTTTTTAATTATTATGCTCTGTAATAACCCGAACTTTACATGCTCGCACGGATAAAAAGCCAACTTTGCTCATTCGTCAGGTACCGTGTTCGCTAATAAAGTTATGAATAACGGTCTTATAATGTAAATTATTAATACAAATCTGGAATTTAATTAACTTCATAAACATTTTAAAATTGTTCTCGCTCCATATTTTATTTGAAGCATTTTTCTACAAACTAACTTATAAGCAAATATTATTTTTGTATTTTCATAAAACTTAACTTCAGTATTACACCATTCTAATCAACGATCAATTCCACCCAAACACCAACATTCAAATCACCCTCGAACAGAGCCAACCCACTAAATGTTCAAATCAATAGCGATATCTCACCACCGCATCCTGCAGCCTAGTGCTGAAAGTTGAAACAGTGACATGACTCCAAGTCCCTATCTCCCTGTTGTCCAGCGGTCTGCCATCCCCTGCTGTCCTGCAGCATGACACGCGGTATTTTCACGGCGCGTGCACACGGAGTGGGGACAGTCTGCACTGTCCTAGGTCTCTGGGGAAGCCAGCACTACGTTCACTCCTTCCCACAAGCTAGCATACATGGCTGATTTAAAGGGGTAGGTTGGCAGACATGCACGGCGGCGATGATTCGCGGGGAGCTAATACAATTAGGAGTGATATACTTCAAGTAATAAAACTCCTCAAATTAACCAAAATGGAACGATGAAAGAGTTGTTGTCGTCCAAATTATCCTACATGCTGCGCCAACGGAAAATGTCTGCGTAAATAAGTTAAAAACTTAATTCAATTATCCTGCAGCAAAGTTTGGACATCCACCATTTATTCCAAACAATCCTATAACCTTGTAATGAAACAAGTTTCACAGTTGACGGATTAAGTCAAGAGGAAACGGAAGTCGCACGCCAATGGTCCAGCAAGAGCTAGGCTTGGGCGAATGCAGAAACTTACGAGTGGGCCAGATGCCACTTCGGCCTTTCTCATCTCGCCCACTCAAAATCGTTTTCTAAACATACCCAACATTCGTATCTTAATTTGTACTTGGACTTGTAAATCTTTACTACGCAATTATAATCGAGGATACAGTCAGAGTTCTTTATTTTCTACAAGACCGACGTTTCGACATCACTTGTGTCTTCTTATTTACTAGCCTTGATTATTATTTATTCACATCACTTCTCCAATCGAATAATCTTCTCTTTATTATAATATTATAGACTGTGTGATAAACTTAATTGTTAGTGTCATGGCTCCTTTCTACTCTACAATTTTCTTTATCCAGTTCACTCCCTAACCTTTCTCGTTTAGAAAAATCATTTCTTTGCGGTAGAATCTTAGGTCTTCTATTGTCTCGTCAACTCTTCCATATAGTTTGTAGCTTCTTTTATCGGCAGTCAACCAATATCTATTGTTCTTTTCTTCATTTCAATATCTAAATTTTGCGATTAATAATTATTTATTCCTGTGTTTCACTTCACGGATCATATGGCCGGAATTCCACCGGTTTCAATGACCAAATGTTTTACTTGCATTAGCGAAGTTGCTGATGGTCAGTCAAGAGACAACTGACAACTGACCGCTAGCTTATAATGACCTCCGAATCACTCAGACCCATCCGAAGTCGTTTTAGTAGAGCTACGAATTATAATTATTTTTATAATTCGAGATGTATCGTGTGGGACGCGAACCCCGACCGTCAAATTACTGTAGACTAATGCTGAGCTCGTAGCCTCTAGTTTAGACCACCAATGGCTGTAAATTTTGCGATTAGTGATAAAAGTAACTTTTATTTGACAGAAGATATATATATTTATATCTTTTATTATACATTAATTTTTCTAATCTAGTGCACTGTTATTGTTTTTAGTTTTCCCAGTCTCTTTGCTCGAGTAATGTTCCATGTTTCTACACTTTCTGCATTCTGACGTCTGTTTTCTATATCAATTGATGAATAACTATTTTTTTTTCGTTCAGTTCCTGATTTTGTTAATTTATTTCTACACTCTTTCCCTGTTTTAACTATCTTAATTTTAAGTGCTAGTATATCACATACCGTGATCTACGATAGCAAATCAAAAATGGATTAATGGCGTGATGACATATTTGTTTACTTTACATCTTTTATTTGAAATTTATTCGCAGCTCATTGCATATTTGAACTAAACTGAATCCATTGTTTTATGTTTTCAGAAAACATCCATAAACACGTAATCATATCTGCATAATGTCATGAATCTTATAACATTTAGTTGCAAAAACATCGAACCATGTATTTTCGCGAAAATCTTGTCTTCGTTTTTCTTCACATTTTCTGTACTTCCTTATTCTGTGTATAAGACAGTAAAATAGAACAAAAGTAAACGAACACCAGTTTTGATTTAGTTTTCTTTGATTTCAGTACTAACATGGTTATCTCACCAGTGAAAGACATCTGCTTGAAAGGTTTGTGCTTATATTCTTATTTATTTTTTTAATATTGTGGTAATCTGGATGACATGAAGTTATCCCCAAGTACAAGCCGGAGTATTTAAATGCAGTAAAATTTGCCAAAGTATCAGCAACATATGATGCAATTTTGAAAGAATAATTTGTTTCATTTTTGGCAAAACTCGTGCAAATTATTAACTCGAGGTTAATATATTTGATGATAGTGGGCGTATAATTGTAAACTTAGTACATGACAAATTACATTTGATGTTCCTTATTGTGGTGCGCTTGTTTCCCTTTTTGCTTTCGAACATCATAGCATATATTGCACTTTAAGATAAACGATTTTGAGAAATATATGTTGAAATGTGTCTGGCCAAAATAGGCCCGCACTCCACAGAAACTTACGTCACCCTCTCCTCGCTGGCCGTGCATCTATGTGGCGCCCTCTCCCTTATATTATTCATGGGGATGACCACGGGTCTACAGCGCCACTCGCCGTATAATATGTGAACTTTCCACCATGACAACTTGTTTTCCAGATCTGTCAAACGGATTTGTTTTTATTGCACACGTGATAAAAAACCGTCCCGTTGATATTCCGCGCTGAAGCGACAACGATTTGTTTCGTCTTGAATGTTTGTATCGCATCGCGACAGCCATGATTCAAACAAACGACATGCATCATTGGCGATTGCAGACTCTGGATCGAAAAGGTTTTCATAAGTTGATTTGTCGTCCAGACGAAAAAGTTTCAGAAGAAAATGGATTTATCAGTCAACGTGATTGCGAAGTGACAGGCGGTTTGAATAAATAAACAAATATATCATTGTGTCTTCAATCCAATCGCCTTTAATCGGCTTTAAACTTCTTTGTATTTCACCGCTCTCTCGCCACGTTCTCAAATACATTCCAATCATTTTGAACCATTCTTTACGAGTATCTCACAAAGTAGATTAAGTTCAACTTAAAATATTGCAACATAGTATTCTTCTCTTAAATTTGTTTAATGCGTATCTAGCTTTCCCACATGCGGGGTAAAATGCCAATTCTAAGATTATCGAAAAGCTATAAGCATAAATAAACAAGAGCTTGGCACAGTCTAGCTTGTACATCAATGTAACAACACTAATAATGCAACAAGATGCAATAATTCAAAATGTTATCCGCATTATGACTATGGCACACTGGTCGATGAGCATAGATGCGCTCTTCGATGAAACCACAGAACGAACCCGCCTTTTAAGATTTTTAATTTCATCGCTGACGAATACCGGAAATTACTCTGTGGCAAAAAGATTTAACGTGAAATGAGACATAGAAGATACGTCTGAAATGAGACAAGTTTGTTTCATCGATGGTTATAGTGTCTTGTGGCTAATCTCATGGCTCGTTTCTTGGTCAGCTATCAGTTTAAATTTGACGTTTGTACAACTGAAAAAGAGACATAATTTTAGGTTATGTTAAGTGTTACATATTTTCTATGAATTGTAATAGTAATTTCTTAGGCTTACTTACTTCAATAGACAGTATTGATGATGTAATGAGTGTTATTACAGTATATTTATGAAAACTGAAAAATAAATATTACTTAGTGATGATAGTAAAATGGCTAATCTAAACATGTTTGTAATATAGTTTTCTGCAGTGCAGATCAGAATATAGCTGTCTGGTTATTCGGAGGTATAAGAAGATAAAGAACAAGAAGACGAAATTAGAATTAACAATCTTATCTATAAAATTAAAATGCTGACTTGTAATATTAAAGATTTCAAATTGAATTCTATAAATATCTGTGGAATAAATTATTTCAAATTCTTGTAAAATAATGTACATTCCTTTTCGGTACTTATCTTAAACTGGCAGGGGAGTGGCAATAAAATCCCCGTTCCATAAATTCATTTATAGGCCATTGAGCAACAATTAATTTAGCCTAAAATTCGAAAGTTTCGCGAGAAAACGAAAAGCACGAATCGGTCTCGAGGGATATTTTAAAATTTTATCGGTTATTAAGTACTTTCCTTCGCTAATATATCTGCAAACGGCGAGGATGGAAAAATCCAGGCAGCATTAGCACGGCTTTTTATTAATTCCGCGGTTGGAAGACTCAATGGAAATGGAACGCAACAAGAGCGGGCGGCGGCGATATTTGTTTGAACCATTCTTCAGCGTCTGACAAATATCGGGGCAACTTTGACGGCAATATAAGACAAAAGTTTGAGTAAATACACATAGCTTCGCTCGCTCCATTGTGCTTTCGCGCCCCATTCCTCCACTTTCAGATGAAACATATAGCTACATATTGAATCTCCGCCGAGATGGAACTATTGTGGAATTTTTATGCTCGGTATTATTTCATATTTCATTTATTTGTAAATGTGTTGCTGAATTTCAAAGTTAGATTTATGAAATATAAGAATGTTTTGCTGTATTATACGTACTATAACATTGGTATAACAAGGTGTCTAATTGATAATTGTCTTCACGAATTATCTGATTGTTTATTCTCATGAAGAAGCAGAAGATGGACTGTAGATGGATTTGAAAAAGTTCTTGATCTTTCTAATAGTTCAAGATCCAACAGGATAAAACCTATTGGAAATGACGAAAAATATATTAGAATATCCCACTCAATTTTAATGGAGGAATATACACAAGCAAATTTCCTTGCTGACATCTATTGCTGTTTTCATTAAACTACGATGAAATTCATGTGAGTGTCACATGCCGAAATGCAAACAAAACGCTATCCTAAAATTCCTAAAATGATGCTAATTTTTTTTTAATGAAGTGTTTATGGTTTGTGCAATAGTTACTCTCGCTATAAATATAAAGATTATGGGTGCTATTCACACCTCTATACTAAGGGCTACTAACTAGGGCAATTTAAGATTTAACACTGTTGCTATGAAAAAATTGTTGATCTCCAAGGTAATCAACAACTTTTACAAAGTAATAATGCCGAATTTTAAAAAGCCCTAATTAGTAGCCCTTAGTATAGACCTGTGAATAACTACATTATATGACTAATGTTAAATTCATTAAGTTTCCTAAATCACAAACTTTAAAAATAAAAACATAACCTTGTTTTAACACCATCCCAAACCTCAAAAGAAGAACATCCATGAATGTTTGTATTATGATCTTCCATCTCAAATTTTCTCTTTTTTTCTCTTTCCTGCCTGTGACGTCAAAATCATAACCCTCCATTGAATTAAACAATTATTGCAATATGTTTGCCACGAAAGTGGTATGATACTTGAAGCTTCTCTTTGCATCCTCTGAGTGACCAGTGCGTGCTCTCTTTGTCAAATGCATCTATGGCAGGCTCTCGTATGAGCAATTTTTCCTTAGCCAGCATATATATTTTTTTATCTACGATAGTGTGTAAAATTGATGTTTAGTTGTTAGTTTGAAGTTTGTAAAACAGTTGTTTAGTAAAACGATCTCATTAGTCACGGGTTGTCGAGCAACGAGTGATTAAAATTTTTTAATACGCCAAAATTGCAATAATTTTGTTATCATGGCAAACTTCTCATTTAATATTGCGATCCTAATTCAAAAATAAAAATATTTTTTAAAATATTTATTGGGTTTTTCATTATATCGTAGGTAAAATATTGTACGATACACATACGTAAAGCGTCTTTAGTCACTCAGGGGTCTTGTTTTAATTGACCCATTCGTGACTAAAGACTAGCTTTACGTACTTGTATCGTAAATAACTATTTAGAGAGCAAATAATTTTGCTGCTAACTCTTGACACGGCCGTGGGTTGCTCGGGCAGCTAAAGATTATTGTAATATTTAATGTCCAAACTTTTCAAACGGGCAATTTAATGCACATATATATTAAAAGTTGACCTAAATAAATATTTTAATTAATCTTATCTTTCTTGGGGAATATTGTTGATTATTCATAAACTATTTAAGTTAAAGTTTTAACATACCGACATACTCAACAATTTTATTTTGCCAATAAGTCAATAATGTTTGCAAGATTTTAACAAATGAATAGTAAATAAGGACTGACATTTCGATTTCTTTAAAAAGACTTAATAAATAAAAATAAATTAAAAATTATAAGTAGGAAATAGTTATTTGTGTATCAAGTGCGGATAGAGCATTGTTTGTTGCACGCGGCGAGAAATTGTTGATCGAGGCGAAGCCGAGATCAACAACTCGACAAGTGCACCGAACAAGCTCTATCCGACGAGATACACACAATATTTTTTCTACAATCGTTGAACAATGTCAAGCTTTAGAAAAAAATTAATTTTCAAAATTATCTTTGGGCACGCCTATAACAATTCAGTAAAATTGTAGTTACCCATGACACCGTAATCATGACAACGTTTATGAACAAAATTAAAATTTTCAAAGAAATCATAATTTGACACATGGAGTACATTTGACATATGGAGTACATTTGACATAAAGTCTACAGAGTGAATAAGTTTATGGTGATTAAGTTGAAGTGTATGTACGTATATGCCAACTGTATTTGCAATAGCAAGGTTATTACCAGAAAAATCCAATGCAACATTTACTTCTTTTACCTAATTTATTTTTGTTTTGTTTTTGTCGCGCTAGTGCGACAATATGTCACTTTGTCGCCCTAGAGCGACAGTTTTGAACATTTCCTAACCAAAAATGGAATAACAATGTCGATATTGTGCAACGATTGTAGAAAAATGAATTTGTGGTAATGCAAAGTTTTCGTAGAGCAATATCTCCGTATCAGATTATAGCTATTTTTCATATTAAACAAATATTCATGTGCTGAAATAAATCCGAAATTAAGTTTGGAGATGAAATACGGAATACCTCGAGCACGCTGTTCGAATATATGAAGTAGATATCCGGCCGAAATAATATAAAAGAACATTTGTCAAGACATTCCACGATTGCTATTCGTATTCCCGAACACTCCAACTCTAGAGTTGCAGAGCTACGAGCCCAGGATTCGAGACACACGACACACGTGCATATCAGAGCCCAGCAATGCTCAGAATTTCCGTAATATCGTTTCCATACAAATGCGTGATTGTAGATCACAGAGCGATATATAAAGTAATATCGCGCGCTGGGAGCAGCGGGCGACGACGCGGGAGGCGACTTATAGCGTTATGTGTTTGAAATGCCGCCAACAGCAACAGTTACCCTTCAACTTCGTCCCTCTATCATACTGCCCTAGCCTAGCGATCGTCTGTACTACCTTTCACATTCTTCCTTTACACATGATATTTTTACAAATTTTAAATTAAATTAATTGAAACGAATTTTATATTTTATTATATTTGAGTAGGTTTTTAGTTATTTACATTACAAGCAAGGTAAAACAGTTTTTACTGCTGAATGAAGGAAATGACCAGCGAGGCTATCACCTCCTTGAAGCAGTAAAACAGTTACCTTGCGTGTATTGTACAACATTTTACTTGTTACTCATTTGTAAATCAAATTAAAATTATAACCCAGTCCTGTCAGTTACACACAATTGTTCTGTCAAAAATTATATGAAATGATTTCGCATAAACTTTGTAAGCATTACTGTGGCAACTTGCATTGTTTACTTTGTTTACTAACTTTACAATGTAGCTGTCAATTAGTAACTTGTAAAGATTCATTTTCAAAGGCAATAGAGGGATTGGGTAAATGGTGTTTACAAGTGAGTAACAAGTAAACTTATTTGTTACTTTAGAGAAAAGTAACCAAATATGGAATAGAATCCTTAATATGGAATACCGACCGCAATTTAACATTGTACACTATGATTGCACAAATTAAAGACATATATTAGTAATTATAAGCAGTCATATATTTTCGCCTAACTTAATAACAGTCTTATGTTTTAAAATAGTATAATGTACAACAAGCATGGAATGGTACTCATTTCCTACGAGTATGAAATTTTGTAGCATGAGATGAAGGTGAATGCAGCAAATCATACGAGTACGAAATGGACATGCGAGTTGTACACTATACTTTTTCTACAGCCACGATATTGTTTCCTAATTAATTTATATTTGAATAATAAATTTGTCCCGCTTTCACCATTCCAATATTTGATAATTCTAAATAAGTATCCCAGCAATGGCACCTGTACCGAAATTAAATGATCTGTATGGAAATACACACAAAAGAAATTCATTTCGCACGATGCTTGCAATGTACCTCATATGCTTACAACAACAAACATACAATAAGCAGATTTATAAGTGGTCGTAGAAAATTAATTAACAGTATAATAATTGTATAAAAGTCTAAAATATAAATAAGAGAAAGGACGGTATTCCATATTAGGATCCTATTCCATATTTGGCTATTTTCTTCTATAGTAATAAATAAGTATTCTAATGGTTGACAAAGAGATTCATCTGTGTATTTTTTTATAATTATTTATATACTTATTGTTTCTAAAATGTTCTTTAATTGTAATTGAGTAAAATTCAGGTAATTTGTACACTTTTTGTAATTGTCTTCTAGATTTGATTTTCTATGGAAACTTACCTTCTGGGATATTTCGTTTTTATTGCAACTTGAAAATAACCACTCGTCTTCAACTCGTGGTAATTTTCGTAGTAATGAAAACTCAATAGTCCAGATGGGAAATTTCCGGAAATCAAACTAGCACTTAATATTTATTATATATGAAAAATCATATTTACATTTTGCCCTTCAGAAGAAAGTATTATCTAAACGTTTATTAGTCCATACCGTATCACATTTGGATATTTACCGATCTGCTTTTAGTCCAGTAAATGAGTCTTTACAGTATTGCTTTGTTACGGTATCGATTCTAAGCAATATTTTAATGTTTTGATCCACAATATCGTTTACTCATAAACTTTTTAAAAATGGTATTAGAAATGGCATATCAAAATTAGTTGCGGTTTTTTTTTTTATTATTATTATTTTTATTATGATCTGATTGTTTTTAAGAAAGAAATAAAGTAAACTTTCATCCAAAAATACGATACATATATGAAATAAACAATTGTGCGTCATACATCCGGTAAAAATTTTCATAATTTTCCCTTAGTTCCTTCGGTGCCTTCCTACCGTAAAACTCATTTTCCGGACGCAAAAAGCGATTCCGATAATATTAGATAAGTAATGTTCTAGCTATAAAGCAAGCTTCATTCTACGACTACAATAATAAAACTATATCTCATATATCTGGAGGATTTATTTGCAGCATCCAATACTATTCTTGCGAAGGTTTATTACTTCAACTCATTTTCGAATGGACTATAGAAAAAAAGCAAGCACTTCTTTAATGTCTGTGACAAATGGTGCCTTATTCGTCTTGTTGGTCACTTGTTCCATGAATAAAGTATAACAATACAACTAAGTGTCGCTAGTTTTAGCAACATTGTCACGTCACTCGTGTGACATCAAAAACTTGGTCATGCGTCCGCTGGGAGATCCCAAAACAATTCTTAAACAATATCGTTGACATACCCACACAAAAAGCATGTAGTACAATCTTTCCCGAAAGCCATCGTCTACGAGAGAGCACCGTATCATGTGACTCGGCTCTGCAAAGGGACTTCGATATTCGAGATTCAATAAAACATGGCCGCGCTGCTCCGTTGTCCCCGCTCGCACTTCTTTCTTCGCACACACAAATGAATTTTTAATGTTTAACTTCGCAGACCTTTTTATTTATGGTCTCGATATATTTTCTATTTACTGTTGCGACTTCTTTCCTGAATATTAAATCTGGTTCTAGTCGAGCGTCGTAAGGTATTTGCAGACCCTTTTGATTTTTTCTTTGACTCTGCCAGAGGAAATGAATTTTCAATGCGAGTTTTATTATTTAATTTGCTTAGTTTCTCAGGCAGAATTCTATATCAGATATTAAAATTTATTTCGGGATGTTCCCCATTTTATTACATTTCTCTCCCAAAATTATTACAGATGAATCTGGGCATTAAAAAAACTAAATTTAATATCTTGAGAGGAAATATGAAAAATTAACCTTTTACAATCGAATGTTCCATGCACTGCTATCTACAGTAATATATTTAAAAGATAAAAGATTCATAATTAAAAGTAATATTTCGTCAGTAGAAACTTACCATTTTAAGGTTATATATGTCATTTACCTATTAGTTATGAAATCATTCATACCACCACTAAAAAATTAAAAGCACCACAAAGAGTACGCTTAGATCTCTATCTACAATAATAAGATAAAAGATTCATAATTAAAAGTAATATTTCGTCAGTAGAAACTTACCATTTTAACGTTATATGTCATTTACCTATCAGTTATGAAATCATTTGTACCACCACTAAAAAATGAAAAGCACCACAAAGAGTACGCTTAGATCTCTATCTACAATAATAAAATAAAAGATTCATAATTAAAAGTAATATTTCGTCAGTAGAAACTTACCATTCTAACGTTATATGTCATTTACCTATCAGTTATGAAATCATTTGTACCACCACTAAAAAATTAAAAGCACCACAAAGAGTACGCTTAGATCTCTATCTACAATAATAAGATAAAAGATTCATAATTAAAAGTAATATTTCGTCAGTAGAAACTTACCATTTTAACGTTATATGTCATTTACCTATCAGTTATGAAATCATTTGTACCACCACTAAAAAATGAAAGGCACCACAAAGAGTACGCTTGGATCTCATATGCTGCGTTCACATACAACTTAAACGGCGTGTGTGTGTAGTTCGTTTATAGCCTGATGCTTATATGAATACTGAAATAGAAAATAAATTTTTAAATAATTGCAGTGAACTCAAAAAATCACTTAAAAATATATCACTTACTGAGATCTGCGAAAGCAGAGTGCCACTTCCAAAATGGACAAAAAAAAATCGCTTGCTTCCTCTGAGCAAAATGTTAAACCTACAGCCATAAAATGATATTTTTGTTGTAATATAATTAAATATAAACAAATCTGCTTTATACACAATAAATAAGCTAATTATAATATTGCTCTAACATACATTTCATTCATTAGCGAAAATAATTTAAATTACTCTACGTAATTAACATATAAACAATAAAATTAATTTGATAACTTGTATTTCAACACACAGTGCAACTAATTATACATAAATAAATTAATTATATAACCTACAATAGTTTTTATTTGAAAATTATTTAGTTTTACACAAATTATCACATGTGTGTTTTCAAGCCTGTAGACCTATTCCAATTCATAGCGACACATTGATATTGATAACTAGGACGACACTATTGATACTATTGTCAGCGCTTTTCATAATGCAAACATTGGTTAACAGTCATTTCAACAGAATCTTTATTTTGAAATCAAACGCGTTATAAAACCGGACAAGATTAAAAACTGCAACATCATTGACAACTATGTTGAATTTTATCTGGAACAGTACGGTAATATACAGGATGTTCATTTTAAGTGGTACACTACTGCTATTTCGAAAACTATAAGAGCTACGAGGTCGGTTAAATTAGCAAACAATTTCTATATTATAAGACAGTTAAAATGAGCGAAATAAGAATTTTTTTAGACCAGTGGTTTTCAAAATGCGGGGTACAACTTTCTTATTTTAAATGGCAACCTATTTTTTTTTATTTGCATATTCGATTCAGTATTTTTTTCTGAATTCAATGATATTCACTTGTAATGACCAAACAATACAAAATATTTGAGAAAAATGCAAAATAAAAATGTATCATTTTTATTTAAATATGCATACTTATACAAAGTTTGCCATTGAAGAAAACAAATAAATCAAATGCAGAAATAATTGAAAAAACTGTAATTATGAGAATAATTATTAATTTTGTTGTTGCAATACAGAAATACAGAGGTACAGTTCAAAAAACTAATATTTAAAATTGTTTTATTTGCTAGCATTTCTGTGAATTTTCAAATCATGCAAGGATTATAATCCATAAATAAAGTACAAGCACGTGTGTTCGATTGCAATTTGGAAATTTATGACAATTTTTTCTTAATTTGCGTGTTGCACAGTTTTATATACTTTTAATTGGTTTCTTTCGGCTTCTAATAAAATATAAATACTGTTTGAATTGTGACGTCAATATAGAGTAAAGATCTATATTAAGAACGATAAAAACTATGTTAAAATGAGTTTGTGTGAGTAACATTGCATGATTAACAAAAGAAGTTTGGCATTTATATAACAAAAGTTGTTTGCATAAAACGTCAACAGCAAGTTTAAAAATATCAAAATTTACCGATTCATCAATCAACTTGGACATATAAACACATAAAATATGCAACAAATATTGAATGGGAGCAACCTTGCCAAAAACAAATATAAAAATTGTTTACTTCGCGTGCCGTATGAGACATAACCTAAAAACGAGTTCCATTTCCAGCCACACATAAATAAAGCGTGCAGTGCGAGACATTACCGCTAGAGGCGCTGGCGTCGCCGTCAGACAGAAACTTTTACAAACAAAACAGACAATTTATGCATAAGTTTTTTACGAGGTAATCCTAAAACTTTGTGATCACACCTCGTAAGTGATATACATTCGAAGAATTTTATTTTTCCGCAAAGCGCACTTTTGCTACTTTTTGGATTAAAGTTATTTGTGCGTCGGTAAACATTT